>CM057452.1:1740495000-1741946666 GCA_016271365.2 Neoceratodus forsteri
ATTTTTTACTTATTTCATTTTCCTTCTTCCTCCCCTCCCCTTGTTTTCCTTCCCCCCTTTCCTCTCTTCCCCTTTCCCCTTCCCTCCCTTCCCACCCCTACCCCCATCTTCTCCTCACCTCCTTATTCTCCTTGCTATTATTTTCTGTATGTTTGATTTCTATATGTCTGTTTTATAACTGTCAAGTCTATTTGTCTTAAGCCTTGTATTTATTTCTTTATAGGTCTCTGTGAAAAATGACTCATTATGGTTATAATACACCTATTTATTACGTTTGCTTGCATGCATGTGCAAGAAACATAGTGCCATCATGCGAGTTTTCAGAGGTGTGGCAGCCCTCTTCCAATTCAGTCAGTGTGTTTGCAGGCGCGGCCGCAGTTCTCCAATGGCTGCTGGTGCTGTCTATGACAGCAGTCAAAAATGCAGTGGAGTACAGTTGAAAGGGGAGCTATGCTTCAGTGAGCAGCGATAAGATATAAGCCTGCTCGTATCTTCCTCTACACACACACATGCATGCATACTGCGTGCTCGCCCCATGCCGCACTGTATAGCCGATGGAGAGCCCAATCCCCCGTTGGCTGTGCTGCGCTCCCCCACAAACAGAGTTCCACATGCCACGCTGGGTGCCCACCCCAGTGTGACTACACATCGTATAGCCGACGGGGGTGCCCAATCCCCTGTAGGCTCCACTGTTCCCCCCCAGAGAGTACAGGGTGTCACGCTCGGAGCCCACCCCAGCGTGGTAACAGATGCTGTCACTGACATGGGTGCCCAATCCCTCATCGGCTCCACGTCCCCCCAAATAGCCATCCTTGTGCCATGCTGGGAGCACACCCCAGCGTGGCAAACATCCCGCGTCGTCGTCCTTTTTTAAAAAAAAAACCAAAACCTGGAACACAAAAAGGTCCCTCGTTGTCTCTGCCCCCACCCATGCCCACCCACTGCACACCCTGCCTCCCCAACCTCCCCACCCCATACTACCTCCGGACTCAGTGCGACTATCTTCAGTGGACCAGGAACATGTCTGCACTCTTCAAAGCCAACTACAAATGAGGAATGCGGTAAGCTGTATAATGGGATAGATAGGGTTTTCAACTTTGCTGCATATCTCAGGCATTTTTGGAATTTCTGCACCAAATTTTCAACATGGGGTTTTTGGGACCCCTTCTCATGAATGCTCTCACTGTCATGGCGTTAATCGGGCCGGAAGGGTGATTTCTCAGTCACTGCACAAAATCACCTTTTGGGACTGAGTAATGAAATGACACTGCCAATGTTCGCGGTGGGCTCTCAAAAGCCTATGTTAAACATTGGTGAAAAAATCTAAAATGACTTTATTTCCTGGCGTCGCGTTGTGCAGTTCCTACTCACGCTCATAAGTTCATGAATTTTCAATATTTTCACTCCAGATTTTCAACATTGCCATGTTACCACACCTCCTTATGAGCAATACAGCTGTCATTTTCACATCTCACCCAAAGCGTGTTTCACTCTATGTAGCGCATAAATGGCGCAGCAGTCAGTGTGAAATCAATGTACGGACACATTAAGAAAATTACAGTGACACTGTTCATGAGCAGAGGTCTTAAAATAGCTATGTTGAAAATTTGTTGAAAATTCCTAAAAATGACTGTTTTCACGAAGCGTCGTTGCGCGGTTCTCACGCACGTTCGTAAGTTTGCCAATTTTCAATATTTTCACTCCAGATTTTCAACACTGCCATTTTATTACACTTCCTTATGAACAGTACAGCTGCCATTTTTCACATGTCGCCCAAAATGTGTTTCCACACATGTAGTGCTCAATGGTGCAGCCGGTGTGCGAAAGCAATGTTTGGGACAGATTAAGAAAATCACGGTTACACTGTTCATGTGCAGAGGTCTTAAAATGGCTATGTTGAAAATTTGGTGACAAAAGTCCATAAAATGACTGTGTTACAAGTGAGCGTTGTGCAGTTTCCACACACCCTCGTAAGTTCATGACTTTGTAATATTTTCAGTCCAGATTTTCACCAGTGGCATTTTTCCACATTTCCTTATGAACAGTAGAGCTGTAATTTTTCACAACATGGCTGAAATGTGTTTTCACACTTTCAGTGCAGAAATGCGTGGTCGCTGTGGGAAATCATTGTTTGGGACAGATAAAGAAAATCACAGTGACACTGTTCATGATCAGAGGTCCCAAAATGCCTGTGTTGACAATCTGCTGTAAAAAATCCCCAAACTACTTACATTCGTGTCGTTGCTCAGTTTCTATATCGCATTGACTTCACCAGTTTTTAATATTTTACTGCAGATTTGCAACATTGCCATTTTTTACACCTCCCCATGAACAGTACAGCTGTCATTTTTCACATCCTGTTCGGAATGTGTTTTTGCACCTGTGGTGCTAAATGCCGTAGTCACTGTGCATAAGCAGCTTTTGGCTAACAAACTGATATTGCCACTGTTCATGATGTGGGGGTCACAAAAATACCATGTTGAAAATTTGGAGTGAAAATACCAATGAATGCCTGAGGTGTTAGGGTTTTCAGCCATAACGCCCCACCCTGTAGAAAAAGACAAGCATCAGGGGTGTGACTTGGGATTCTTGCCGGTAATGCTCATACCATTCCATACCCTGCAGCCAGTGAGAGGCATCGAGGTATGCCTTGGCTCTTCATCCCCAAAGTTCACCCCCATTCTCCTATACCGCACCCATCTCACCTTATTTTCTGATGGAATGGGGTGCGCATAAGGGCCAAAGACCCCAAGGCACACCGTGACACTTGTCAGTGTCTGCAGGGTAGGGTGTAGTGAAATGGCTTGGCCGTTATGTCTGACGACCCAAAGGCACATCCCAATGCCTGTCACTTTCTGCAAGGTGGTGGTGGGGTTGGCTTCAGTTCAATACTTCACTGCCATTCCTATTATGCAGCTCTGTAACTTCTACACTACCAATGCCAATGCCAGTAAGCAAACATTCGGCATTGACAAATGCTTGTTTATAGAGATATGGTCTGTACTAAAGTTAAAATAGTATTAATGTAAATATGACCTTAATCTATTGGAAGAAAAAGAGAAAGTTCAATACCGGTGTTTGCCTAACCATAAAAGATAGAGAATGTATATATGTTGATGGACAGCAATGTGAAATGTAATTAATTAGCTTGATATAGAGCTTTTTTGTTGCTCTGTTTCTTGTATATAAAAGAAATGGATAAAATATAAAAATTTACTTGTTATGTATATGCTATGATAGAAATTGGGTTTCACCTTCTTTTTGTTAACCTAGCAGATTTAGGCACAGGTGTAGTAATTAAGTATTTCCTATGTCTCACTTTGATGAGGTCAGATGTTGTATATGAGTCTTTTGTATCCTTAGCTAGTCATACTCCATTTGAAGGCACAAACGCCTAAGCTCAGGGTTTCCTGATAAATTTCTGGCAACTAATAAAATGCTATTTTAGCATTTATTTATTTCATTTTGAGTGCTCATTTCTTTCTTCATGTGTATCTGAGGTTAGCAACCTCTGGTAGGAGCACCCCCTCGTTAACTAACTGCCGCTCTTAAACTGTGTTTGAATAACGACCACTTTGTCCTGCCCGCACAGGATGGCCTCGTGTTGTAGAACCTGCCCAGCAGCTGTTTTCTGTGGGGCCACCACTTACCCACCCAGAACACCCCTGCTGCCATGACCACAAACATGGCCCGGAATAGTGCTGCCTCCTTTGCTGAGGTGCATACCTTCTGAGTTTCCCACAACACTTTTTGGAGCAGTCGCCCTCTTGTGGTGCACCTCCCATCTGCCCTGGCCACCTGACCCCTCTGCCAACCTGAAACCATCCTTTTTATTGCCCTGTTTGCCGTTACATCAGGCCAGCCCCTGTCCTGGCATACCCAACTGATGCCAGCCAGGTACACTACCATTGTGGTGTGGACCTGCCCTTCTTCCCGCTTCTCAACCACAGCTCTCAAAACCTTTCGATTTGTAAATGGGAAAGACTGTCAGCTAACTTGTTCCCCAACCCTTCGATATGATGTGCTTTGAAAGACAGGTTCAGCTGTAGCCCTAACAATACCATGTGCCTGAGCAGCCTGCCTACCATCTCCATCCTCCCCCTTGTCTACTGATGACTTCTACTACTCTTTTGTTGTTACACCAGAACAAGATGCACTTCCCCTTCATCCTAGAACCCCAGATTTCCAGGGCCACCTATATCGGGAACATCTCCAAGAATGTGATGTCCTTCAATATTCCCCCCTCTTTCCACTGTACCGGCCAGGGTTCCGATATCCCCTTGGAAGTATGCCCCCATTCCCAGGAAGCCTGAGACAACTCCAAATCTGTGTTCTGCTCCCCCTCATCTTGCCAGAATGTCACCCTGTTACAGCAGTTGAGAAACTCCTCCAATACCCGGAAGTCCTCCCATACCCCTTTTGACACATCCACCTAGTGGTGCACCAATTTAGCCTCTCCCATGGCCCTTCCCAGCTGCCTTGTAAATGCCCTGCCTGGGCTGATGGCCTCACAGGTGAAATTAAGGTGCCCCAGCAGTTGTTGTATTTGTACCAGCAGCACCCTCCTCCTCCCCACAACCTGGGCCAGCAGGCCTTTAAGGTGCACCACTTTTTCCCAGGAAGCTGGAAACAGCCTTCCTCCATGTCCACCTCTATGACTAAGAATTCTAATCTCCGGGTGGGGCCCCTCCATTTTGCCCTGTGCCAGTGCATCCCTATCCACCGGCATATTTCCTTAAAATCCTGTAACATCCCCTGTGCCTCTACTCTCAATTTCCTGATGAGGAGAAAATCATCCAGGTAATGCACCACCCTCCTGTGCCCATATCTGGTCCTGAATATCCACTGCATCCAGGTGCTGAATGCTTCAAAAGTGGAACAAGCCACTGAGCACCACATGGGCATGGCTTTATCAAGATAGATGTTCCCTTGGAATTGAAAATCCGACAGGTCCCAATCTTTGGACCTGACGGGTATGAGACAAAATGCCAACTCGATGTCCGTCTTCACTAGCCATGCCCCCTAGATTGCCTTGATCAGTGTTATGGCCTGCTCTAGTGAGGCATACCATATCACCCTAAGGTGATCAGGTATGCCCTCATTCACCGACGAGCCCTCAGGGTAGGATAAATGATGGATCAGGTGGAATTCCCCTTCTGCCTTCTTAGGTACGATACCCAATGGGGAAACTCAGAAATGCATGCATGGAGGGGGCCCCCAATGGGCCCTCCACCTGGTCTGCCTTGATTTCCTTTTCTATCTTGTCCCCTACTATCGCCTCCTTCCCTTCACTGACCCGAGATTCCTGGTCCACATCTTTGCCCACCCCCCCTTGAAACTCCAGTGGAAAGCCCATCTGGAAACCTTCTCTGAGCAGTTCTGCTGCCCCCTTATGTGGGTAATTCTGTGGTCCACTTCTCCGCCACCACTGGTGAAATTGGAGTACGTGCCAGTGCGTAACCCCACTGCCCTCCCCTGGGCACCCTGCTAATGCCAACCTCTGATGGTGTAGTGCTGCCCCCTGTGGCTGCCCCCTTGGCCCCTACCTTGTCCCCCCTGGGCACCTAGAAAGGACTGCTTCTAGCATTGCCCCCCGCTTTGTCCTCCTCTGTTGTCCTTTTGTCAGCAGTTTGAGTCCGGGTGCAACCCCCTGCATTTGGAACAGACATGCTGGAACTTACAGTGGCCCCATGTGCAGGTGGTCTTGATATAACCCCAACAGGTCTTGGCCGCTGATGCTGGAGTAGTCTTCCTTGCCTGCTTACCCCCAGTCCTGCCCCCCTCCCCAGAGAGGGTCCTCACCCACAACTCTGAGTGGGTGCAGTCCCATTCCAGATCCCCTTTTGCTGCCATCCTCTTCTGAAATGCCTCATCATATTTGAGACACCCGTACCAGATCTTTACCTTGTACGCATCTCTGATGATGGCCATGTACGTCAGCAAGGGGATGGCTAGCTCTGGCTGCTTCTCCAGCATCAATGCGCTGTAGTTGATGAAACCCCCTTGCCAATTATCGATGGTCTTTCCATTGTACCTCACCTGCTCCATCTTGCGGCCTACTACTGCCAGGGCCACAGCCATTTCAGACTTCCCTACTGACTCCTTCTGCTTGTATTTTGTGGCTGTGTCCTCATCCACCAGCCCAAAGATGTTGACATACTCCCCTTTCCAGATTTTTTCCTTGATTGAGGCTAGTACGTGGTCCCCAAACTAGCAGCCCGGGAGCCCCTCGTACAGTTTTTTGGTTGTCACTTTTGGCCCCCCCCTTTCTGTCCTGGACCCTTTACTCTTTAAGGCCTGTATGGCCCAATCCATATTTTTGATCCTCACCATCCTCCATGCTGCCAAGCAACCCCTCTAAATATTCTTCAGACTGCTTTCATCCGTGAGGTCCACATCCTTCCTAACCCCATCTGGACTCCCATCATCCAGTTCCGGTGTGGGCAGGGGTGCTGGGATGGGCACGGGGAGGGGAACTTCCTGTCTGGGTCTCTTACCCCCTTTTCCCCTGCCTGGTCATTCTTCTTGCTCCTTACTGCACCTCTTCCTCTCTCCGGTTCACTGCTGCCATCAGCTCAGACATCTGCCCCATCAATTTTGATGCTTCCTGCATCATCTTCTCACTAGACAGCGGGGTTCACTTGGGTACCATGTTTGCTCCTCCATCACTGTATGCAGAGAGGTGAGAAAAAAAATGCTCAGCCTTATGTGTAATCAACAAAAACCACCCTCTGTACACCAAGGTACCTGGCCTTTGGGCTGCCCTGCTGGGGTGCTCTGTCAGGCCAAACCTCGCACGCCCTCTTTGATCTGAGCTGAGCCCCCCAGCAGGCCACTGCTGTTCTGTGGTCCAAGACCATACTATACCCCTCAGCCACTGCCCTGCATGGATTTAAACTTCCAATAGTGGCACCAGACAGGGAGGTCCTTCACTTGCTTCATCTGCCCATGGCACCCTCTGAGCAGTGCAGCATCCCCATAATCCTGTACATGGGTGCCAGCCTTCCTGCTATGCTTCCCATCCCAATTGGGTACCAGACCCCACCATCCTTTGGTCCAGTGACAGATGCACTACCCCCTGCCTACTTGGATATTACACCACATCTTCAGTCTGTTATTTATTTATATATTTATATTTTTTATTATTTTATTTATTTATTTTTAACAATAAGGTTTTCAACTGTGCACGATCCTCTCCCCCCAGCAGTCATGTGCCCTTGACCGCTTTAGTCATCCCATCCCATAGCCAACTCAGCCTGCCAGAATTTTGGCATCACACAGCCCCCAGCCTCCCTGATGAGGTCCCCCCAATATTTCTGAAAATTTTTTAAAAACGAGCCCATGTGGGGGCCAGCCCCAGACCCCTGCTATGCCCTCCTTATGCTCTGAGCCTGCCTGAAGTTGCCCATGTGCTGTCCTCCACTGTGCACAGAGCCTTCAGAGTCACAGCCCCAAAAGACACCCCCCAACCCTGCCTGCACTTCCTGGTGTCACCCACTGAAGGCCCAGCCCCAAACAAGGAGTGAGCTGCATTCCAGCTTTACCAGCTTTTTGTTTCCATTTTTTTAAACCAGCGCTTGTGTCAAAATACCCTCCCTTGTCCCCCAACTCAACTGCCCTGTGCACAGAGAGCAGCCGTCACCAACTGGGCCACACTGGGATGTGTGACAGCAAGGGCCAGGCTGCTACAAGCCAGCCTGGAAGGGCCTCCCCCCTTCACCATGTGGTTCTCCACCTCCATTGCCTGTTGATTGCCAACAATGTGCTGAAATCTCAGTCTTGAAAATTCCAAGCAAAAAGAGGTCATTCTGCCTGTGTCCTGGCCTGATATACCCCCACTGGACCCCTGGTCAGGACCCCTTGGGGTTCTGCCCCCCCCAGGCAATCCCTGGGACTCTGGCATCGCCTTGTCATATTACACTTTCTACCTGTCTGGTGATGTCACTAGCTCCACCCCTTCTACTTGATCTTTCCTCCCCCCTCCTCCCACACTTCCCCCTTTGTGTTCCTTCCTAGCAGGGGTCATCAGACAATCTGGCCTGCCTTTTAGTGGCAAGCCCAATTGTCCTCAAATCTTGTGGGGGGTTGTGCTATCCTTGTATTCATTAAGACCTTTGTAGTGATATATAGATTGTTTCTTACATCCAAAACTAAGGGGATCATGGTTCCTGAAAGTTCCAGTGTTACCCTGTACTAAACACATCCATGTGGTGGCATTCCTGTGAAAGCACACAGCTGTCTGGACCATATCTTGTATTTGTACCAAACAACAATTTCTTACCTTCATAGTATAGCTTACTAAACTTCCAATGTTGACCTATGGGAATGTGCTTATTTTATTCTGTTATCCTTGTAGTACTCATTAAGACATTTTCATTAACATATAGATTTCTGTTAAGTCCAGATACTGAGGAAGTTATACTGTCTGAAAGTTCCAGTGTTATCCTATGTGAATTTAGATTTTTTTGTCATTTTTAGGGCTGTGGGCTGAGCCTACAGCCCTGTTGGGATCAGATTGTAGCTCTAAAAGGGCTGATTGTGGAACTCCCTTTTTGGACTTTTGAAAGTATTCCACAGCAGCAAAATAGTGCACTTCCCCTCTGATTTTTGCTATTTGCTGCTCTATGTTAAGGCATCTGAAGGGAGGGGGGATGCTACTGTATTGTACCTCAGAACTTATCAGGATAGTAACAAAAAAAAAACACTTTTTAAACTGCTGTTTCTATTATCTGCCCAGCTCAGTCTCATAGATTTATTCTATTTCTTTCAGCAACCTAGGGGTTAACTCATTATATGTTGTTCTGGAATTTACTGAAACTCTGAAAGTCAGACTACAGTGTCAGATTACAGACAGTGCAGTTGCAGCCTGTGTTAGCTATCACATTCCTATGGGCACGACAGGTTGCATGCTCATACACACACACACACACATGCGTGCATACACATACACACACACACACACACATGCAGACACATCAGCACGTACTCTGACTAAATAAATTCAAGAGGACTGAATTAGCAACATGCCAGTTTTTGATGATTGTGACTAAACAGTACTATATGGCACCAACAAGAAAATAACTTTGCTCGTTTGGTAGCTCTTCACAGCTCTATTGGCTCTGGCTAGAGTTTGTTAATTTAACCTCTACATTATTTGAGAGAATTATGCATTATTGTTGCAGTACTGATTAAGTCCTATGCTTTAATATATAGATGATCCCTTAAATCAAAATACTGAGGCAGTTATGACTTATTAAATTTCCAATGTTTTCCTACAGGAATGTGCATTTTTTATGTTTGTGGATTTTTATATAGCCCTTACACATTTTTTTGGGGGGGTATGTCTTATTCATGCAGTACTCATTGTGACCTTTGGTGTGATATACAGATTGTCCATTAATTCCAAGTATTCCAGATATTGAGGAACAGTATTTATGACTTGCTGAACTTGAAATTTTTAAAAAAAAATAACTGTCCAAAATCCTTTTTCTTATGATACAAAAAAAAATACGAAAAAGGATCCCTTCAAACTAAAAACGAAATAGTAAAAAAAAAAAAAAAACTAAGTCCAATATCATTTTCCATATGAGGGGATCCTTTTTCATATAAATGAAAAAGCATACAAAATAGGATCCCTTCAAATGAAAAAAAAAAAAAAAAAAGAATAATAAAAAATGTCCAAAATCTGTTTTCGTTTGAAGGGATCCTTTTTTGTATGAAAGAAAAAAAACATACAAAAATGGATTCCTTCAAACAAAAAAAGAATCACAAAAAACTAAGTCCAAAATCTTTTTTCATTTGAAGGGATCCTTTATCGTATGAATAAAAAGAGCATATGAAAATGGATCCCTTCAAATGAAGCAAGAATCAGAAAAAAATTAAGTCCAAAATATTTTTTACTTTGAAGAGATCCTTTTTTGTATGAATGAAAAAAGCATACAAAAAAGGGATCCCTACAAATGTAAAAAGAATCCAGAAAAAAATAATTTGAAATTTTCATTTGAAGGAGTCCTATTTTGTATGGCCAAATTCTTTTTTTCATATGACCATACAAAAAAAGTGGAAGTGAGTCACAAAAAAGGATGCAAAACTAAAACAAAAAGGAATCTGGGGATAATTTTTCCAACAGTGAGGTGCAGAATTCACCCAACAGGGTCCCGATGAGCAAGATACATATGTTAGTCTCTGTGCAGCATTTCAGTATTTTTTGTTGGTTTTGAGTTTTTTTTTAAAAGAAAATGGAAACAAGATGATGGCATATGAATCAAGATTTTTTCATAAGAAAAGGATTAGCCCCCATATGGACAAGAATCCCGATTTGTATGGCCAAATTCTTTTTTCGTGCCAAACATCTATCCTGAAGTGTTTACTGAGCATAATCAGAACTGAAATTTGTAAAAATTAATAACTCTGGAATAGATTTATATTTTTTCACCACACCAGGGAAAGGCAGTAGTGTGGGCCAAGCCCTTTCTATCTTGAACATTTCAGACCGACATTCCAAATCCTCTGGGTGCTTGGGGCTGACAAGAAAAAGCAAAAAACCCTAAAAAGAGACTTTTTCACTGTCCAGGTCTCTGAATCCACACATCCAATCATAACAAACATTGGCACCTCAAGAGATCTACCCCACAAGACCGTGCATGCAAAATGTTGTGCAAATCCATTGAGCGGTTGCAAAGTTATTAAAGTGCAAAAAATGGGGTTTAACATTGAACAGCCCACTCAGCCCTAACTATAGTGGCACGATCACACCATTATAATATATATATATATATATATATATATATATATCTTAGCCCATACATATCCCACAACAGATAACCTTACTAGATGTATGCCCCTCAGTTCCATTATACTCTCCATGCAGCACCTCCATCCCTGTCTCCTACCTTGTGTCAGAATTGTGCTATTTTTAGAGGGACAGCTGTAGTTCTCGGTGGCTGGTCATCTCATACCATAAAGTTACAAATGTGGCTTTCTGACTAAAATATAATATAAAAGCACTGAACAGAGAATATTGACTTGTGACTCAAAAATCTCCCAAGGCAGGCAAGTACACATTATGACTTACCTGTGTGGAAGAGAAAAATGTGTCAGCTGTTCTTGAACGACAAACAGTAATAGAGTTGTATCTCTGCAAACATGCAATGTTATCCTACAGTCACAAAAGAGATAGTTTTGCAGTGTTGTTTCGATGCATGAAATTGTGAGTATGAAGTAAAAAGTGTAATGTGATAAACCTTCTAATATTATTATTGCATAATAGTTGTATTAATAAATAGTATGTATATGTGATTGTCTCACACAAGTCAGCAATGTGTGAGAGACTTGACCTTTGACCCCAAAAGGTTTCAGTGGTGCTGAAACAGCAGAGATGTTAAATTGACCAATGAAGAAAACCCCTACTTAAATGTTTCCTGTTCTGTCTTAATTAAAGCCTTCTGGCAATCTGCCAGGAAATAGGACCTCATAACATTTTATGATTCTTGCAGGAAGAGACCATTTTGTAGCAGAACCTTGTTATCAGTCATAAAATCTGAGATCACTCTAGCAGGAAATCATCAGGGAGACATCAAAGGATGATGTTTTAATCAAAAACTGTTATAATTGGGAAATGTCTAGTTGCTGATTTTTCTCAATAATAACATACATCATAGTGGATAATTATGTCAAGAAGTTAAAGCAATGGGAGGATCTAACTATGACCTCACCAAAAGGGGTGGGGAGATGGAGTTTGAAATTAACATGCATCTGGGGAAACTGCTTATTTTTTTGGACTCAACAGAGACTTAGTTCTCTGGACTTACGAAGGCACTTAATGGTAACATCTAGCTAGGCAAGAACCTAAGTATTTGTGGTAGGCGTATTTGTGTTCTGTAACTTCCTATTTTTTAATGTGACTATAAGTTACTGATATAATTGTTCTGTGTTTGATTTTACCTGTTTTACAAATTTTAGTAAACAGCATATTCCTTAAAATACTGCCTGTGCTTTCTCTCAGTTCTTTTACATGTCATTGCTGAACCTGTGTTTAAGTCTGACAGCTGTTAAGGGCTTGAATGTCTTATTAAGCTTGCTAAAAGGTAAGAATGTACCTAGGTCTCATACTGAGTTGTAAGAGTACATTTTTGGAAACCTAGCTGGATGCCCTTGGGCAAAGTATTGTACTGCATCCCCCGATGAGGGTACATATCTGAGCCGGTTAACTGGGTATGCTAGCATAAGGTTCACATTTTGTCCCCAAGGACTCAAGGCTAGTAGGTGATTCAGACCCAAAACAGACAGGAGGGTTACTCTGTCTGTCCCCTTTTCACACTATTGCACTTCGAAGTTGGCACTGTGGGAGCAGAGGGCCTCACCTGCAGAGTGTGTTTGTGACAAAAAGTACTTGTCTAATGCTCACATTGTTGTTGTAGGACATACTTACAAGCATATAAACTGTAACACACACAACAGCATTAGTTATTCAAGGCTAGGCCTATGTACTGGACAGTTACAAGGCACAAAGCAGAGCCATGTGCCTCAGCATCCTGCTATAACCTGTTGTTGCATATAAAGTGCCAGCCTTCTGGTATCTACTCACACACGGTCTTTCACATGTACCTTGTAGTTAACTACAATGAGTCACAGAGTTATGTTTTTATAAAGCTGCAGTCTTGCCTTGTCTTCACTTGAGATGCTATTTCAAATTACTGCACAGCAGCTATGAATTACAAAGGTGTTACTAAACATTAGAGTTGAAGTATTACACTTTTTGTTGTACCTCACAGTGATACCTAATTAACAAGTAAGACATTAAACACATTGCTACTGGAATGTTATCTCCAACATCAGCAGCGTTGGAAGGAATGAGGCAATGCCTGCCATTTGTAATCTCTGTCACTGAGTACACATTCAAGAATCATTATCAGTGAACTCCAGTATATGTGATGAAAAAGTGACACTGTGCATCTCTGCAAAACATATACATTGACCATAAACTAATCACATTATCAGATGCATAATTTCTCTAAATATGTACAAATTGTCTTAACTGTATGACTTTCACATGTTATCATCCCAAAATTTTAAAGTTATGACACCTTGTCATAAACAATAAGACGAAGACTGCAGAAATCATTGGTAAAACTACATTTTGCTAAGCAACTCCAAAATTGCATTTTGGACACATTTGCATAATTATAGAACCATAGAAACATAGAATTTGACTGCAGATAAGGACCACTTGGCCCATCGCATCTGCCTATTTCTCCTTACCTACATGATTACATAAGGTAGTGTCCAATCTACAGCTCTTTCTCTCTTCCCCTTCCTTTCCACTGTGATTCCTTTGTGCTTATCCCATGCATTTGGGAACCCCACCACTGTTTTTGCCACCACCACCTCCACTGGAAGACTGTTCTAGGAATCCATCACTTCTTTCTGTGACCATTTCCTGATCACTACTGCTCCCCAACAACTGCAAATTCAACATATCAGCAGAAAATATAAAACAATGGCATACACATAGATGAATAGGACTTTTTCTTTTACTAAGATGAAAATTACAGACTCATGTCACTTGCTAATATTAATAAAGTAATATTCACAGTACCATTCACCAAGCACTACATATTCCATCATACACACCACAACACAATTTCCTTTATCACTGTTGATAGCACCTACATATGAAAAAATAAGTTTCTTTCCTCTTAGTCTCGATCTGGGATATGCCAGATGGGAAGTTTGGGGTATAACCAGGTTCATACAATGTATAGAGAATATCAGATGTATAACCTTTCAGACAGCCAAAGACAAATTCAAGTGGTCAAACACATAATTTCTGAGGTATATGGAGGTGAGACATTTCATAAACTCTGCAGACCATCTGGTGCACCATACCAGACCCTATACAAGCTGGGAGGAGTATGTTTATCGGACAGTTACAATAGCAGTCCCAAAGTGACATATCTCAGGGGTATATCAGTTACTCATTGTGGCTGAAGGAAACTTTCTAATTACCCACAAACAGACTTGAGAAATGGAGGTTGGCATCTCTATCAGTGTTATTGACTGGGCACACAGGTTGAAATGGGATTGGAAAGTCACATCTGCTCCAATTTGAAGAAAATTGTTTTGGAAAATCCTAATACGCTACTTCCATACTCCCACTATCACACAACACTTCAGTACCACAAAATCAGCAGCATTCTGGAGGGAATGTTGCCAGATGGGAAGTCATTGGCATATCTTTTGGGGTTGCCCTCTTTTAGTAACTTTCTGGAGAGCATTGCAGGACGCAGTGGCTACCATCACAAATGTCCTTATTCCCCTGACTTTTGAAGACTGGATCTTGGAGATTCCCACAGCAACCTATCAGATGGGTGATACCCATAAGCTTTTATTGATTTTAATTATGGTAGCTCTAAAATGTATCACAGAATGATGGCTCTAACCTGGGCTTCCTACTTTGGAGGAATGGGTGCAGAGAGTCAAGGAGGTACTCTTAATGGAAGTTTTGACAGCCAGGCTTTACCTCCAATACAAAAAGCATGAAGATTAATGGAGTAGCTGGGAAAAATGGCTGATAAAAGACAAAGAGGCAATATACCCCCTCACAAACTGCAGAGTGATTGTCTGGGTGTGGGCGGACTGCCTCTGGTACACCCCTGAGGAAATTTGGCTGGTTGAAGGGAGAGATATGATCCCCTTTGAGCTGTCTGGGGAAGTGTGAGACTGTCCTCAGGCTGGGTAGGAACTCACACATAGCCTGTAATTTCCATTCGCTGGTAGAAGATAAGTGTGGTGAGTGGGGTGGAGGGGGTTAAGGGTTGACTGACAGTGATCTGTTAGGCCCTTTTGTTTTGGCCCCTATGTTTCCCTTTGTTTTTTCTCCCTTGTTGAGTGTTTATATATTGGTCAAAAGTTGTATTATTTAGGCTACTCATGTGAGGAAGTTTATTTAATGGTGATTGAATTTGTATTTAGTACTGATTCATACAGATTAATAACTTTACTTTACAGCAGCACTAATACCAGAGAATTTCTCTGCATTGGAATTGAACTAAACTTTGGCAATTTATTTAGACTACTTTGTTTAATATGCATTGTGTAAATCTATGTTATGGGCAATTGTTTGTGCTGTGTTCTATTGGAAATGTCTTAAGATGATGCTGTCTTAAGATGCAAAAATGATGATGAGTTTTAAAAAAGTAAGTTTGGGGTTGTTCCATAGGAAAAATCATCTTTTTTGTGAGCTGTTTTTTTTTTATATATAAAACCACACCCTTGTTCATATGGGTGATGCAAAAAAAAAATTTCTGCTCATACGATACTTTCCTGATACATTTTTCTGTTGGTTTCCATACAAAAAAAAAGATCCTTTTTCATAAGCCAATTTCTTTTTTTGTATGACTGGTGATGCTTTTTTGTATGGGTCATACGAAAAAAGTACCTTGGGTGATGTGGGACATCTCTAACCAATTTCCTATTGGTTTCCCTATGAAAAAGAATCCTTTTTCATGAGTCGATTTCTTTTATCATATTAAATGTGATCCTTTTTCATATGGGTCATAAGAAAAAAGAATCCTGGGTGACTCAGAATATTTCTAGCTAATTTCCTAATGGTTCCCATATGAAAAAAGATCCTTTTTCATGAGACGATTTCCTTTTTTGTGTGTCCCCATATGAAAAAACAAATTCAGCCCATGAAAAAAGATTTGGAAAAACAATAGGAAGTGCAACGTAGCAGCCAATAGAAGCGCATTTTAACCTCTAGATGCAGGAAGTCTGCCATCTTGGCTTTTAAATGGAGACAAGACTATACACTTTAAGTATCTCTCTAAACTAATTAATTTTATATGAGCACTTAACTGTGAAAGGTAAAAATAGCAACTTCTAAGACTTAACAATTAAAGCTGAAGCTACAGTAGAATTGTTGTAGTACATGTCACGTTTTTGTCTAGAAGTATCATTTGAATATAACAGGTATTGTACAATCTCACCACCTAGGATGCAGCCCAAAAAGGAGGGAAGACAGGCTGTCAACAAGTATGCATAGGCATCCTGTGACCAATGACAGACCAGAATAATTGTTAGGTATGGAATATTAGCCTATCAAACCTTTTTAATTTCCCTCCGAAACAAGTATCTGTTTTTAAACAATTTAGCCAATCACAATGAGCATAAGAAATATTTTAAAATTTTGTTTTGATGGGTACATACAGATGGATGCTAGCCAATAAAAGTCAAGAATGACAGTTTTTGCTACCTCACTCTGTACTCTGCCTGTTAACAGACAAAACTGGTAAACTGAAACTATCAGCTGGCAGAGACTGCTGAGAGAGGCAGACACATATTTAAGATTGCTGGCACTTGCACAATCTTGAGAAAGACTAAGCATGGCAGAAGGTTTCACAACAACAATTTGGATTCTGGGTTGTTCAACTGTGCGAACAAAGGGTTGGCACTCAGGAATACAGGCCCCAAACTGTTCAAATGCCAACCCACTGCAAAGTGCAGGAATGTGAGGCCTGTGTCACTCTGCTCCAGTCTCTGATGATGCACAGCAGTGAAAAGATGACAAAATGTTTGAGCGACCACCCCTCTATGAATATTTTGTGGCAGCTAGAGTATTTGACCACCAGCAGCTACTAGCAGTGGAGAAGCATAAAGTTAAATGTGTCAAATTGCTCCCTGGACTTCACAAAGTCCCAACTTTGAATGACATGCATACATGGCTATTGCTCAAATGACTCCAATGGGCTTCATCCTGTCAGAATGGTGGGGGGCACAGCAGGTTGCACTGCCACAGGTTGATGCAGCTGTCAGGCAACACATCTGGCTTTCAATGAGCGCAGCTGATGTGGAATGAACATTTTCAGTGTACTCCAATCTGCTAAAGGACAACTGATGGACTTTAGCAGAAGACAATGTAAAGCTGCTTTTAATTCTAAAATACAATAAATATTTATTGTTTATTTTTAAATGGCAGTATTTTTCTAGTTGCACTGAAAGGAGTTGTTTACATTTTGACAAAGTATAACATTTATTAGGATAAAATAATTGTATATTTATAGCTACTGTTAAAAACAAGTTGTTGGATATGTATTCTAATGTATTTTTTGGTTTTGTAGTGTAAATATCCATCAGGGAACTATGCAAAAATCATGCCAAGGACTGCCACAATTTCTCTGCAATTTTCCCCCAATAAATCTGCCCCCCCCCCAATTTAGGTAAGATTTTTCTGCAGTTTATCAGTTCCCCTGCCCTTCACCAACTTGCAGTGCTGTAGAGCACTATAGCAATTCATCTATCAGGCATGAGCCAGTTGCAGTGCTGCAGTCAGACCCAAGTTCTCTTCAGTGCCCATACATTTTTTTAATCAAAAGCTGCTCATGCACAGGTTTGTGTAGCCCCCCACCTCCCAATGTAACAATAGGACACAATATATTTTTATGCTACATTTACAAGTCTTCAGAAAGTAGTAACATGTTCTTTAAGTGCAGCAGAATGTAGTAAAACCTTATAGTGTCTCTTAAATATGTTGTGTAGATGAAAAGATATTTTCTTGAAACAAATTTACTTCATAATATATGTTTATATCTTCTCTGTTATTGCAGAAAATCCAGGCTTCCCTTCCACAGCTGCACACAGGGCCTGACTGGAACCAGTTCCAGCTGATGTGGTGGAGGAGAATCCAGTTTCTCCTAATGAGGAGATGCAGCTCATTGAGGATGATGGTCTATGACAACTACAGAACAACACTTTATAGTATTAGACATCTGGCATAGAAACATGTGCAGTACTACCATCTCTTACATTCCTAGCGGTTCATTTGTCAAATCACATATGAAATTAAATTAAAATTAAGCATACACCCTGTCTGACAAAAAAACCCCAAAAAAACAACAGTGCAATCCATATGTTAAAAAACAAATGCACACATATTTCATAGAAAGCTTGAATTCCCGAGTTCATGTTCATGTGTCATGATTAGTGTGTCCTGAAAATATCATGCTGTTTGGTTTTGTGGTTTTCTTTAAATCAGCATCTGTTAATGCGTTCTGCAGTAACTGAAAACAGTGAAGAAACAGTGAAGAAGTTTCTGTCCCTGTCAGTGAGCAATGACATTATACTTGTCCAGCCTGCTGCTTCAGCAATTAAATCCCTGATTGACTGAATAAGCTGTTGCAGTTCCTAGATAGTGCAGCCTGTAAAAGGAATTGTTTTCACTCAGAGTTTGCTACTAACCCATCTGACTTGTGTTTAAAGAGATATGCTTAAAATCTATTTTCACACAGAAGCCCTCAAAGAATTGAATTTTATGAGTTCATGCAGTACATGTTCATGAAATAGCAGAGTGTGGCAGATACAGGTTTGTCAATCTGACATGAAAAAAACATTGTTATCACATGAACATATTTATTGAGGCTACATCAAATACTCACTTCTTCTATGAATTAATGGAATGTAGATATATTTTATATCCATTAAACAACCCTGTGTTATACAACCAGAATAGAATGCATAGTTTTTATGACAGAGAACTAATATCTGTGATACAGACAAGGTAATTTCTCACAGACATTCATTCATACTACTTCAGTTCAGCACTGAACCCCAAATGAGCAACTGTTTATGAGAACATACTTATTTTAAGCTAATCTCTCTGAACACAAACCAGATGGAGTAGTAACAAACTTTGAGTGAAAACAATTAGCTACAGACTGCTCTAACTAGGAACTGCAACAGCATATTCAGTCAATCAGGGATTTAATTGCTGAAGCACTAGGAATTTTAATTGCAATAATATATAAGAGCCACAAATAGAGAACACGTTTCTAAATACATACTTTTATCTCCCTCCCATAGATCTACCTCCCTGGTGCCACCACATGGCTGCTGTTGAGACAGGTAAATCATCTCTCTTATTAAAGACAAAGTATGTTCCAATACAATGTTACACATGCATTGCAACTGAAAATACATAAGTAGTACATAGGTAGTACATAAACATTTTAACAATATTAAGAAATGTACAATTATGAATTTATTTTCTGTGTAAAAAAACTCTTCATCATGCAGCAATGAATAAAACTTTACTCTGCTTAGATACTGCCCCATGCTACATGGCACTACTACCAATGGGCAGTAACAAGTACCAGTCTAGCAGCCCAATCACTAAAGTACTAGATCCTTGTGCCACCATTCCAAAGCAGTTACAGAAATGTTGTCTCTTCATGAAACTGAGCTCCCCAGCCATTTCTAACAATTTTTTGAACTAGTTTCTTCAGTGTAATGCTGCATACATAAAAGTAAATGAATCTGGCTTTTAAAATGCACACTTTCTGTCAGAAAAGTTATTTTTATCAGAAAATGGCATATGATAAGTGCATACTACACTTCAGCATATGGGTAGTAGTGAGTTCACTGAACTTCCAGGGACAGTAAGGCACTTGACTTGCAGCCAAATGTCTCATTACACCATTGGGCATGCAGTGATCACACTACTAGCCACACCATGTCATGTGTTATTGCTTGCAACACATATACATATCATATGACTCAGTGTAATATCTGTATTTCCTTTCTTGTTTATCAGTGTTTTTTCTTGGTGTTCCACTATTTCTTATCCTAAACAGTTATCCCATTTGAAAACTGAAGATTGTTTTGATGTTGAAGTCCCAACAACACAGTATCTATCTGCTTCTGAGTCACATACATCAATGTACTAAGGATCATACTAAGGAAAGTGAGAGCAAGAAAGCTGTAAGCTCATTGGTGCTCCTATACTAACAAATTACTAAATTAGTAGTACTTAAGTGGCACTTCTGTGAGTAAAAAAGAATTGAGTCTTTTTTTAAATTCATGTTTTGTTTTACTGATGATGACTTCTAGTGGCAATTTATTCCAAGTTTGTATAACCCATAAGGTAAAGAAGAATTTTCTATTATTGTAATGAAAATGTTTATCAGCCAATTGTAAGGGGTGCCCTCTAGTGTCATATTTGCTGGGTTTAAACTCCAAACCAAGTTCAGACATTAATTATGGGTTGTTGACAATATCAAATAGAAATAGCAAATCACCCCTCAGTCGACACGTTTCCAGTGACATTAGATTTAGGGAAATTAATCTGTTGCTGTATGAAATAGTATATAACCCCTGTAACTGTTTAGTGAATTTCCTTTGTACTTTCTCTAGTTGGGTGTAGTTAGATTTCTTATATGGGCACCATAACTGACAAGCATATTCTAAATGGGGTCTTACATAAGCCCGAAACAAAGTCATCATGATGTTGGGATTTCAGGATTTGATATTACATTGGATAGACCAGATAACTTTGTTAGTTTTACTGATGACCTGATTTACTTGATTTGAGTGCTCCAAGCTGTTAGAAATAATAATTCTTAGATCTTTTTCATTGGCGGTACTCAGTAAGGTGGCATCTCCCAGAGTATGTAACTTGTTGGGGTTCTGGGGTGCCAAATGCATTACTCTACAGCCCAGATATTCAAAAGAGTTGTGCCATGTGCAATAGCGTTGCTCCAGCGCAAGTCCAAAAATGCGCCATTCTGCGATATTCAGCGGGAGGCAGATGCGTCCCCAAATCACGCTGAGCAATAGCACAATGATAATGAATGTATGCGTAACTGAAGAGGGAGGAACCATGCATAAATGGCACAGTGCAATATTCAACAACATGTGCCATGCGCAAATAGGGGAGCAAGCAGAAGTTGTGTGATAGCAGAAATGAGCGAAAGTAAAAAGGAACAAGGGAGACGTGCAAGAACGCTACAGGGAAGGCACATGAGGCTGAACTATAGCAACTCAAACTGGGCAGGAGGGACACACAGGGCAGGCCAGGGAAAAGGCACCCTGAACAGAAAGACACAGGGAAGGTGTGGGTAGCCACAGCCAGTGCAGAAGGGGGAAGTGCCACACAGAACAGAGGCTAGCACAGGAAGGTGTTCCCGGTGCAGGGGAAGTAGCAGCCAGGACAGCTGGGGGGAACACAGAAATAGCTGCCAAGGGGGTGAACACAAGCCAGGGACATGGCCAGTGCCACCATCCAGATGGAGGCAGTAATGGGGGGGAGAGAAGGCGGGCAGCAGGGGGGCACGGCCGTGGAAGGGCTCGTCGGCGGTATGCTCCCAACAGGCAGTACCGAGTCAGTACCAGCTTTGAGCTGTACAGCGATACTGAAATCGTGTGGGCCAATACCGCTTGAACTGGACAATTCTGAGGTGGCTCTGTGAGCTGTGCAGTGATGTGATGCAGGCACCCACAAGACGGAGCCATGCTCTGTCAGTGGAGACTAAAGTGACAGCTTGCATGTGCTTGCTTGCCATGGGTGCCTTCCAGAGATCAACAGGGGATACCACAGTCATAACCCAGTCGGCCGCGTTACGCCACCTCACCCAATTCCTCAGCACACTGCTGCCACATGCTGAGGAGGACAGCCATTTCCCCAGCACACCGGCGGAGCATGCAGAAAACATACAGGAGTTCCACAGGGTACCACATATGCCTGGCATGCTAGGGGCAATAGACTGCACCCATGTGGCCATCTGCACACCACCTGGCCCCGAGGGGGCCGCATATGTTAATCAGAAGGGCTATGCTAGCATCAACTTCCAGGTGGTGTGTGATGCCAGGGGGTGCATAATCAATGTCTGTGCCACGCACCTTGGGGGAGAACACAATGCCTTCATCTGGCATCAGTTGGCACTGTGCCACAGATTCGAGAGTGGGGACATCCCCACTGGCCACTTAGAGGGTGAGTATGCAAACTACATGGACAAACATAGAGCTTGGGAGGGGCATGGTCAGAGGTGGCATGGGTAGTGGCTTACAAGGCCTGGGGCAGGGCGATGCTGATCACCAAACTAACCTCCACCCTCTACACACAGGTGACAGTGGATACCCACTCCGCCCTGGCTGCTCACACCATACCGGCAGCCCATGACCCCATCACAGCAATGCTACAATGAGGCACATACCACCACATGCAACGTCATTGAGTGGGTGTTCGGTATGCTGAAGGCACGTTTCCGCTGCCTGGACACCTCCGGCGGTGCCCTACAGTACAGCCCCTCAAAGACCTGCAGGCCATTCCTGGCTGGTTGTATCCTGAACAACATGGCCAATGAATGTGAGATAGCCATACAGGTCAAAGAGGGGGACAGCGATGGGGACGATGAGGACACTGGTGACAATGGTGATGGGCAGACCCCCTTGTGCGACGGGACCCCCGACTGCTCCGGCTAGCTCAGCTGCACCAGGACACCATCACAGAGGAGCACTTCAGCCAACCCAGGTAAGTCATGGGGCCATGTGCAACCACCAGTGGCAAAGGCACAACCCACAAACACACATGGACACACACCAGGGGTGCATGCTGTCAAGGGAAGTGGCTGGGCATGGAACCACACACACCGCCAGGGATGGGTGAGGTCTAACATGGCACGCGGTCATATACACACACACACACACACACACCTCACTAGACATGCACAAAGGGTAGGAGGCACACTGACCCAGACCACCACCCCTAGCCACACACATGTCCACAGACCACCATGCCCACTGCCTGTCATTGTGCGTGTGTCAGACACTAGGCACCATTGCACAGTGGCGTACAGCGCAATGCAGGCATCATCATGCACACACAACTGCAGCACACTGAACATGCCTGCGCCAGGCATACTCGGGATGCCCACAGCTGAACCCGGTGTCGACAAGGATGGTGTCGCATGATGCCAGGAATGGGGGGGTGGACATTGCACTACGTGGTGTCTGCGACTCATGGGCAAACAACAGTGTGCCCATTGTGGCCATGACAGCAGTGAATGCCTGTGTCTGCCTGCCAATGGCAGCGGTCACATCCTCCCACATCCGGTCCATCCCTGCCAGGAGCAGAGCGGTGTCTCTGCTGCAATGCTCCTCTGCCTGGTGCAGAGCCACACTCAGTGCATCCACCGCCATCACAAGCCTCATCTGCTGATTGACTGATGCTTGCAGTATACAGGTGTGCTCATCCAAGAGGTCATCTGTCTGATCGGCATGCTGTCCCTCAGGGTGTTCGCGGCCCTGATGCTCATCACCCCTTGAGGGTGGGTACTGCACACCAGGGCCAGGCCTGGGCATGTCCACAGATGGTGCACTGACACCGCCCCCTGACACTGTACCCCCATGGCCATTGGCCGACTGCTGATGCTGCCCCTCTGGCTGCTGCTCCCCAGGGCTCAATGGTGCCACCGCAGTGGCTGCAACAGTCCCACTGTCCTGGACACACAACAGTGCTGCCCCACTGGTGCTGACAAACACAGGCTGGGACTGTGATGACACGCAGTCCTCCACGGCAGTGCTACCCACAGCCATGGCCGTGATGTCACCTGCTGTGTGGCCATCCTGTGGCACACACATGTCATTGCCCATGACGTTAGCTCCATCATCATCAGTGATGGATCCGGCAGCAGCCCGAGTCTCAGCATGCCGGCATCCATGGATGCTGGCATGCTGGGACATGGGCAGGGCCTCCTCCACACCTGCTCCACCAACATCAGTCCAGACGTCCAGGTGGGCCCACTGCCACCCTGACCCCCCTATTCCTGTGGAGGTGGATGGGCCCTCCTCCATCTCCATGTGACTGGCCTCAGTGGAGAAGTCCACCACCACTGACCCATGCAGATGCTCAGGAGCTGAAAGGGAAAAAAGTAGCGTTTCTGCATGTGACCTACCCTGTCCCCCCCAAAAAGACAGACCATGACCTACCATGCAGTGACGGGCTACCACCCATCTGGAATCCACCACCTGGAACACCCTCAATGGCACAATGCTGCATGCTGCCAGCAACCCGCTCTTCCTGTGGGGTCAGGCGTAGCACCTCCGGCTGTCCCCCACCTGTCACAGACCATGCTGCCCTGATGGCAGCCTCCTTCTCTTTAATCCTCCACCTATCTGTGCCCATCTTCTTTTTGCACTCCTGCACAGAGCGCTGGTAGCTGCCATGCAGGTTTACAGCACGTGCCACCTCCTCCCATGCAGCAGCACAGGCCTGTGGTGTTCCCTGGCGTCCATTGAGAAGCGGCTCCTGGTCTAGGTAGGCCGCGAACAGGGCATCTGTCTCGGCCTTAGTGAAATTCAGCCTCAACTTCCTCCCACAACTCTGTTCCTCTTCCTCCACCACATGCTCAGTCATGATTCATCCTGTGAGACTGACAGGTGTTATGCATGTCCCAAACACCACAGTCCACACTCCCAAACAGCATGCAACTCACTGCAATAGACTGCAGTAAATGACCATGGCCAGTGCAGCCCAATGTCACACTTTTATAGTGCAACCCATGCAAATGAGGTGAGGCGCATCTTTAAGTGGATGCAAATGCAGTGACTGCACCACTGAATGGCTGATTAGCTGATTTGCATATGCCGGCTGAATATTGCGCTGTTGCGCTTTGTGCAATTGTGTTGAACGTGCTGAGCCAAGGGTGCAGTTCTGTGACATGTGCAGTACACACCTAACTGCGCATGCCCTGGTTGATGACCCAAGCGCCTGCCATGCTGCTGACATGCTGTGCATGGGAGGCAATGCAGGGCAAGGCCACCGTTGTGCCAGTGGCGCTATGGCGCTGTTCACCTATATGGTGCTGTGGCACTGGGGCATCGTAGGCACACTGCAGCAACAGCGCGGTAGGCCACTACAGGAGGTGGCATACAGGCACCCAATCGCGCTACATGCATTGGGTTCCAGTCACACTGTGGCTGTCCATGCACCAGAGACCCTTGACCCTGTGCCTGACCTTTGCCCCCTAGGTGCCATGCGTCAGGCATGGGTGCGCCACTATTGTGCTGTTCGGTGACAGCACGATAGGGAATGGCAGCGCTGTACCGCACAGCATCTGCTCGTGGCAGAACCATGCTGCAGATCACCATTTTGATTGAACTGAGCAGCAGAGATGGTGCGGAGGCGTACTGTGCAGTAGAGCCAGATCGAGATGGCAAACCTTGTGGCCATAGTCGAGCCACATGTTGGGGCTATGTTTGGGAAGGTACCCCTGGACAGGGCCAGGAGTGAAGTATGGCAGGAGGTGGCCGACACCCTGGAGGAAGCCACCAGTATGTGGGGGATGGCAGAGGAGTGCCGCCACTGTTATGGGGACCTGAGGTGCAGGGACCCAGACCTGCTTGCCCACCTGTGGGCACGTGCCAGGAGGGGCACGGTGCCATGGCCAGGTAGGTGCAACATCCATACACTTTTATCGTCCATACAGGTATCATGGTTGCAGGTGTCAAGCACATGGGTGGGTCCGTCTGGTGTTGGCCGTGGTGGAGGTATCGGGTGTGGGGGTGGGTCTGGCTGTGTGGGATTGCACACACATGGAGGCGGGGGAACATTGCTACTGGATTGTACTGATGTTCCTCTTTCCATGTTTGCACCTTAGGGCCAGAAGAACGGAGGCGCAACCGCGAGGGGAGGTGCTGCATGTTGGAGGAGAGGGACAGGAGGGATGAAGGTGGTCCACGGTGCATGGACCAGACTGCTGATGGTGAGTGCCTTACATCCATGATTACTATTGCATGCTGTATAACTGGGCGGGCAGTTGGGCATGGTCACCATCTAGTAACACCACTGCCATGCATGCAACTTGTTACAGTCAGCACTGTCCAGTGGCACTGCATGTCTGGGAGTGCATCAATGGTGGTCCACGCATGCACCAGGCACATGGCTGTGGCACTGCCTTCACACCACATAGCCAAGTCACTGTACAGCCATGATGGTGCTGTGCAGAACATGGGTGGTGGGTGTGGGCAGTAGTCCACATGGCTGTGGCTGCCTGGGTGGTCAGGTCTTGTGGACACGGTCACTGTGGGTGGTCGCACACCATTACAGGGGCGTGTCACATGGCTGTATGCCATGCACAATGGGTGGGCTGCAGGGGGATGGACAGTCACACCTATTGACTCTGCTCCCTCGTCCTAGGTGGCTGAAATCTCCGGCAGATCCAGTGGGACATCCAGGAGCTGCTGCAGGTCAGGAGGGAGACTTTGGAGCTCCTGAGACACATCCACTGCCATGGGGTGAGGAGGAGGAGGCGGAGATCCCATCAGCGCCAGGAGGAAGAGGACCGGGGTGGCCAGTGATGTCCCCATGCCCCAAATACCACCTTCCCCCCTTGACCCACCCTCACACCCCTTCTTCCCTCTCCCATATGTTCACACCTCCCCTTACCCACCCCCACCTATTATGTGGCCCTTCCCCCCATTGTATATAGTTATGTATATAGCTTTACTGTACATAGTTTTAATATATACATTTTGTTATAACAACTGTGGTGGTCTCTGATTTGCAGCAGGCTACAGGTGCTCAGTTGCAGTGGTGTGCATGGTATCGGGGTGGTGCACGCATGGGCGTGTGTGTCTGTGTGTGTGTGCAGAAGTGAACCACCTATGGTGTGGACACGGGGATCAGTCACTGTATGTGGTTTGTGTGTTGTACTCTGTGCACTGCATGCCTGTGTGCAGTGGTCCATGGGGCCTGCACTATGTGCATGGCACCCCTGTCAGACAGTCCATGGCCTGTGCAGCTGACACCCTTGCATGTCTGTGATATGCATGGTCTGCTGGCATGTCAGTGGTGGCTGTCCATGCTGGATAACAACTGTACCCAGCACAATGCCAGGTTGACCGCCATCACCAGTATGGTGCACATCTGCCTCCGGTGGCACTGTGGCCTCCGCTGTTGTTGTCACCATCTATGCTGTCGCTTGTGTCTGTTTCAGGGGATGTGCTCCAGTGTCTGTCACTTGTGCTCCGGCAGCAAGCTGGTGGCATACAGCTTCATGGTGCCTGCTCAGGGTGGCTGGCACACCTGTGCAATGTAGGGGTGCTGGCCATGTGTACACGTCAGCTGTGGCCACATGTCAGTGGCTTGGTTGACCCGCTACTGTGTCCCTGTGTTGCTGTGCCCTTGGGTATGGGAGGGTGTTTGTCTATGCACTGTCTTGCATCCTGTGTGGTGCATGCCTCCATGCTACACCTGTGCATGTCTGTGCTGGCTGTTGTGGCCACTGCTGGGATGGCATGTGTCCTTGGGAGGGTGTGCAGGGTGCTGTACCACTGGAGGTGGTGTCTGGGGCATGCCTTGTCACATATGGGGTATCTTGTGTGCTGACACATGGTCGGTCTCTCAGCTGTACCTCGAGGGGGGGGGACATGCAGGGCAGCACTGTGTATGCATCTATTGCATCACTGTCTGCTGCCACCCGCTGTAGAGTGCCCATGGTGGGGCTGCCTTGCATGGCTCCATGGTGCACAGGGTTGCATTGTCACAGTGGGGGTGGTGGCATGCATGGGGTGTCCTGCACTGTTGTGTGCTACTCCTGGGCAGGGTGTATGGGGAACATGTTGCAGGGTGTGCTCTGCATTGGTAGAATGGTGTGGTCTGGGGTAGTCGGCCCTCCTTGTGTGCCGGTCACAGCTTGACAGGGGGTGTGTTGGGGCACCATGGCCTGGCTGTGGGTTGGTTGCTGGTATCTGTGGGCTGGTGGTTATTTCAGCTCTCCCCTGGTTGTGCAGTGCATGGGCTGTGGGGGGACGATGTCTGTTCTGCTGTGTGTTCCTTTGCCCATCTGTGGCATGGGTGGTGGGCCCCTGCATCCCTGGTTGTGCTGTTGCATTGCTGCCCTGCTGCTGGGGGAGTCCCTGGTTGCGCTATGGCGCATCTGGATTGCTCAGCTGAACATCCCGTGTTGCGCTATGGTGCAGGTGGTGCGATATTCAGTCGTGTGTTGTAGGCGCATCTTGGCCTGCGCAGTTTTTGAATATCGTGCTTCTTGTGCATGGGCACAGTAGACTTGTGCTTGCTCCTGCAGTTGCACACTTTTTGGGTGCAGTTTGAATATCTGGGCCTACATTTATTATTATTGAGTTTTATGCTCCATTTTGTTATCCAGTCAAAGATCTTATTTAAATCTCACTGTATGGTCTCAACCTGATCAGGGGTAGCACAAGGGGCCACCAATTTTAACATCATCTGCAAATTTAGTTGAAGTAGAGATACAAGTGCTTGTCATATCTAATATGAAAGCCTGAAAGAGGAAGGGGCCCAAGACTGAGCTTTGAGGCATCCCACTTGTTACAAGACCTATATCTGAAAGTTCACCATTAATTAATACACTTTGAGTCCTATTATTTAGCCAATTGCATATCCAGTTTGTTATTGATTAGTCTATGTTAAGATGCAGTAATTTGATTTCTAGTGTCCAAAGAGGTATAGCATTAAAGGCTTTACAAAAGTCTATAAAGATTACATCAAATGGGATTTTCCTGTCAAGTTCAGAACTAATGGTCTTGTAAAAACACATACAGTTTGTTATGCAGCCTCTGCCTTGTTTAAATCTGTGCTGTTCAGGATCCTGTCTATCCAGGTTTAGTGTAATCATATCCTTAATTAGGCTTTCTAAGACTTTGCAGACTGATGAGGTAAGACTAATAGGTCTATAATTTTCCCATGTTGTTTTGGGGCAATTTTTGTAGATTGGAATGACTTGGGCAAGTTTCTAGTCCACAGGGACATAGTTATACAACAATAATCCCTCAAATAGTTTTTTCAATGGATAGGCCAAGCCATCTGATGGAGGAATAATAAATGTCCAGAAATGTTGTCAGGGATAAAGCTTGTCTTGCCTTTTTGTACTCTAAGTTTGGAACAGATTTGATCTAGAGTAAATGTGATCTGACTAGAATCACCTGTGTTGGTAACATTACAGCATTGTACATTCTGCTGACTGGAACTGTAGTAGTGCTTCTGACACCATACTACACCTTTCAGTCTCTTCCACTCTCACAATGCAGCTTGCATGTTAAGTTTTTTAGCATAGCCCATCTCCACAGGCTGTACCTACTACCACTGTCTTGTACTGCTACATGCTTCATTTTGCATGGTCTGTACCTAAGCAGCTTTCTACATTGCATGAAAAAGCAGTACTGATGGTGTAATTCACATACAGTAGAAATATTTAGAAACTTCAATGTTTATAGCTGTTAACATACCCCACAGTAACTGTTGTCCTTTGTAGCATTCTGTGAATTTGCTAACTGTCTATAGAAAAATGCCTATCTGTATTGAACTGTACTTACCCGTACAAACTGGAGTTGAAATGCATGACACAGGTGAACTGTAATTCTTATTTCTAGAAAACATTACAGTTGTCTTCAAAAATGTGCTTATCAGTTCTCACTGAACAATAGCATACATTGTCTTCACATACCTACTTCTGTTCACAGCACAATACCATTACTATAGTCTTAATTGACATCATACTGATATAGCAACAGAAAAAAAGTGTGTTGCTCATAATTAATACATTGGGCTCGATTTTCATATGCATTGGACTGTCGCAAGCCCCAGGTGTGCTGAACACACAGCGCTTGAGGCTTGTGGAGGTCTCTAGCCACAATTTGGGAGTCTCAATCCAGTGTAACATATGGTTCAAGTTAGACCAGCTTTTGTTGGTCTGACTTTGGGGACCCTTTTACCGGGTTTGTGCCACATATTTGGCACAAGCCACCATAAAAGGGGTACATTTTCATAAATTCTACAACCTTTGTGAATCTGGTGCAAGGTATATCAGAGTGGTCAGTACAGTGAAGTGTCTAATGCAGGGCTTGTGCAAGCCCTGTGTCAGCCGTCAAGAACTGAGCCCATTGTTTTCACAGAAATATTTATCCTCACAGGTAAAGAAATTCAAAACCAAAAAAAGATGCTTTTTTGATCATAACTAATATATTATCTTCACAGAAATCTTTATCCTCATAGGTAAACAAACTCATCACCTGATACAAATTTCTATTCTCACAGATGAACAAAATCAGCATACTTCTTTCTTCACTTGACCTCATACTGATACACCACCAGAAAATAAAAGTTTTGTTTTGTTCTTTGCTAATATATTCTTCTCAATTACAGGTGTGTAATGTATTATATTCCTTTTGCAGAAATCTTTATCATCACAGGTAAACAAAATCACCAGATAGTATCTTTACATATGACAGCTATAGCAGGAATAGACAATAATTGTTTCACTTTCAGTTTACAAGTTTCATTGCAACCTTCATACTACTAATTCTCTTCACAATGCAATGCATGCAGGAGCAAGAAATCTTTTTTCTATATTCATATTTGCGTCCCCCCCATTTTCTCCCCATTTTGTCCTGGGGCATGAGCACACAGCCGTGCATGTGCATGTTGGTGCACACACCCCGTGAAGCCAGCTCAGCCCCTTCTGCCCCTCCCTTGGCAATTTCTGGGCCCCCTGTAGCTTGAACTACCACCCATCCTCCACCAGATGGCAGCCAAGGGTCATGGAAACCCTTCATCCCTCCCTGGTAGAGGAGAGCCACCTCACGACAGCTCAGTCCTGCTCCTCGCCCTCCCCACCCACCGACTCTCAACAACCCAGGCTCATTACTGAACCTGGGCCTCCAGCATGGTGTGGGTGTGGTGCCCAAGGCCTCAACCCTCAGTGCCACTAAGCCCTCTAAAAGCAAGAAATCTTAACAGTTGTTACAATACACACACACAGCATTCAAAGTATATTTCTCTTCTCTTCTTCTCTTCTCTTCTCTTCTCTTCTCTTCTCTTCTCTTCTCTTCTCTTCTCTTCTCTTTGCTGAAGAAAAGCAGAGCGCAGAAATGCAGATGGCTACTGAAGTGAAGGACAATAAAAATACGTTTTTCAGTTAAGTTGATTCACTTAAGGGTAATCAAAAAGGTATAGGGCCATTACAAACAGAATCAGGGATTATAAATAATGAACAATATATAGCTAATGAACTAAACAGGCACTTCCTAAGTATATTTCAACTGAAAACCATTCACGACAACTCAATAGTGCATAGTAGAAAAGAAGTAAGGACTATACAGTTTGAAGAAATGAAAGCACTGGATAAAATCAATAAATTAAAATTAATAAATTGGCAGGACCAGATGGAATAAATCCCAAATTCCTCAAGGAACTAGGAAACGATCTAGTTGGACCTATTACAATGCTGTCCAGTGCATCCCTGATTGAAGGAGACATGCTAGAGGAATGGAGGGAAGCTGCTACTACACCAATTCACAAAAGAGGTAGTAAAAAAAAATGTTGAGAACTATAGGCCCAACAGCCTTACATCTATCTTGAGTAAAATGCATGAGAGTCTAATTTAAGAATATATAATCAAACACAATAAAAAATATGAATACACAGACATATTTCAATATGGCTTCAGCCCCAGATGATCTTGTCTCACCACTTTACTAAATTATTTTGAGCCTGTAAGTGTAGCACTGAATACAGGAATGCCTGTTGACATTATTATTTATGGATTATGCAAAAGCGTTTGACTCCATCTCCTATGAAGTTCTTCTAGAGCAGTTAACTCTTCTGCGTCTCCCCTATACCATAATTGCTTGGGTAGAATCGTGTAAGCAATAATACCCAACAGGGTGGGCAGTATTGTGCTATACCGGACCACCCAAGGGCGTAATGAGGCCCGACGCCGCAGGCGGAGGGCCTTATAGCCCCTGGAAGGTCCAGTATAGCACAATACCGCCCACTCTGGAGGGTATTATTGCACTTAGAAAATGGGTACTGTAAAAATAAAATAGTTAAAAAATGTCAATGAAAAATAAGTTTAAAGTAAGTTTTGAAATAAAATAGTTCCTCCGCCTGCAGTTGACTATTGTTGTAAGTCCCTAAAAACATGCAGACTACTGTGTATTTTTTATTTTGCAGTTACCCCCCCACCTAGAAAATGGGTACTAAAAAAAAAAAGTTTAATAAAATATGGTAATAAAAATTGTTTAAATTAAGTTTTGTAATAAAATAGTTATTCTGCCTGCATTAAAATTATGTTTAGTTGTGACTCTGGAGGTGATTGCTATGGTCACACACACATGTTAAAATGGTTACAACACTTTATTTTTCTCATTCACTGTCTTAGTTTGATTTTATGGTGTTGTAGCTTCTAAGACTGAACTGCAAAGTTTGTAGGTAGGGGTGGCACTATGGGACTATGAAGAAACATAAGGGACCTGAGAGGTGATGGGTGGCAGCAAAAAACACAGAAGGTACATTTCTCTGCTCGCTGTGGTTTGCCCCCATTTTTTGGGTGCTGACATTAGGACCTTAAAGCTGAGGAGCAGTGGCAGAGGAAGAGAGAGACCGCTAAGCCTGGTTCCGCAACTATGTGTGAGAGAAGCGGTAGTTTCTTCATTTTCCGTACCACAGATAGACATCCATCTGCAGTATGAAAAATTAAGAAAGTACCGCTGCTCTCATACATAGTAGCAGTACCGGAGATAGCCCCGTCTCTCTTTCTTTCTCTCTCTTGGCTGATTTCAGCTGTTTTTCAGCAAAGAAGGCAATCGGAGTTACTTCTATTTTGTTTTTCATTGCTTTGATGTGTTTCTTTTGGGGCTTGCATGGGGAGGCAGATTGGGCCGGAGAATGACTGACTGAGAAATTCATCTGCAGTAGCGCTCAGCAAATGGTATGCTAACGCTGTTAGAAGGCTGGGAGTGGGAGGAGACAGAAGGATAGCACTGTCAGTCACAAAAGAATACAAAAAGTGATTTCTGTTAAGACTGTTTTTTTTTTAAAAGCTGGTAAGTGGTATCCCTTTGTTTTTGTTGTTGGCTGGCAGCATTAGGGATCGAGATGATGGGAGACTTGCAGCGCAGCGGACTCAGAGCTCAGCAGTGTGGTGAAAGGTGATGGGGCTGATATTTACATTTGTTTGTTTGACAGCCAAGTTTAAATGTGAGGGCAAGCTGTGGAAACAAGTTACAGTCCCAAAATTATACCATCTGTGTGCCAAATGCCCTGACAAGGAGGTGTGGGGTGGGGGGTTATGTCTCAGCGATAGAACAACATGGCGCCAGTTTCAAACTGAGCATTCTGTTTGCCCAAGAATTTTGAACGTAATCAGGCAGCAGAGATGGGGACTGATTATTTCCCGGTCTCTGTTGCCTGATACCGGACCGGCTGTTTGGTGACCTGAGCCAATCAGACTCCAGGATTTCTCCAACCCATTTTCTAAGGTTGACTAAGAGACACCAAAGGGTAAGCATCAGAGGTTACTGTTCAGACTGGGGAGAGGTGACTAGTGGAGTGCCCCATGGTTCTGTCCTGGGGCCCACGCTCTTTAACATAGTGGTTTCATCCATGAAGGTTTCAGAAGGGGCCTGGCTTGGAAAGTATGCTGATGACAGCAAAGTGGAAGTTCTTGTTAATCACCTGGATGCAGCCAGTAAGCTGCAGAAAGATCTGAGTCATCTTGAGCAATGGACAAAAAAAAAATAACAACAAAAAACTAAACTTTAATCTGGACAAATGTAAGGTCATGCACTTAAGCTTAAGAAATCAGAAATGTATGTATAAATTAAACAGTAACCTGTTAGGAGAAACAACTAATGAAAAGGATCTTGGGGTGACTATTACAAATAATTTGTCCTTTAACTCTCATACCAGAACCAAAGTCAAATTAGAAAATAAAATACTAGGATGTATTTTTAGAAATATTAAAAGTAAAAACCCATCAGTGATTGTACCCTTATATACATCTGTCATGAGATCACATTTCAAATACTGCTCACCCTTCTGTGCACCACAAACAAAGGTGAGTGAAGCACTGATTGAGAGGCTACAGAGCAGGGTGACTAAAAGAATCAAGACAGTATGCCAGAAGAGCTATGGCAAAAGATTGAGGGACTTGGGCATGTACGGTACTCAGTGAATTATAGAAGGCTGAGGGGTGCTGTCTGCTTAGTATTTTGTGCATACAGAGATAATTATATGTGGAAAACTATTGGACTAACATTGCAAGTTTACACTAAATATACACACACAGACACATGGACTAAAAATAAAAGGTGAGATAAGCAGAACAAAGAAGAGGAAAAAATTGTTTAGCCAAAGAGTACTTACAGCATGGAATAGCCTCCCAGAAGCTATAGTTATGAATAAAACCATGGAGTCTTTTATTTAGTTGTTTTAACCAGAAGTAGCACACTAAGCTGAAAGCTTTTTTACAGGAGCCACCTGGGAGCACAGGGAAGTGAAGTGACTTGTTCAGGGTCACACAGTATGCAAGTAGAAGCTGTGGGATTCAAACCCAGGTCTGGTCTGCTGGATATCACCAGATTTGTAGCTCAGAGCCTTAAACCACTGTGCTATACTGCCTCCCAAGAAATCTTTGGACCAATACATGGGAAATAAAAAATATGAGTACCACCACTGAATAAGGTTTTTTTTTTAGTTTAGTTTATTAACACATTGCAACCAGCACCCAAAGAATGGAGGCAGCTGAAGTAGTATACAAGCAATTACCAAAATATACACAAATATACAAATGCCCTATCCAACTACATGACATTATATTATTTAAAATAATTCTAAAACCAAAACAATAAAACAAAAGTTTATACTACACACAATATACACAAATAATATTAACAATCATTTAAAAATCTCATAAAGAAGGATGTTTGATGTTTAATTGTTCTGAACACTGGTTTTCTCCATCTAACCTTTTTTCTTAATCCATAAACTACAACCTCTCTAGAAGGCAACAGTATATGCAATTTATGTTGGGGATTACAAATTTCATAAAACAATTCCATTGACATTTCAATTCTTCTCTCATCCAATCTTACCAACTTGAAAATCTTTAGAGCGTCATTATGTGACACCTTGCTACCTAAAATAATCCACTGGGTTCTCTTCTGAATTTTCTCGATCTCTCTTCACTTTCTACATTAGTTAACACAGCATCCCGTACTATTGCCCCATACTCCAAGATGGGAGGAACAACAGTACAGAAAAAATACACTAAATAATCCTGACTCACACCTGCTCTCTTTAATTATGTCAGAAAGTACAACCTGGAATTTCCTTTCTTAACCATCTCAACCACTTGTTCTTTCCAGCCAAAGTCATTTTGAATTTTTAAACCTAACAATTTAACACTCTTTACCACCTTCACCCTGGTACCCCCAAATGTAAGAGGAGATAACTCTGCTTCATTGATTTTCCCAAATCTAATTTCTTGTGTTTTGTCAGGATTTATCTGCATCTTACTGCTCAAGGTTCAAGATTCAATATTTTTTAAATTCTCCTGTATAGTACTTTGACTTAAATCATCAAATATATCAATAACAGATGTGTCATCCACATATTTAATACAGGACCCCTTTGTATGTAGATCATTGATCATAATAAGAAAAAGGATAGGTCCCAATTTAGTACTAAGACTAAGACAGCTCTTACCATTTCATCATTCTCCCATGCCCTCATACATAGCTCCTGGAATTTTAATAAAGCTAATCTAGTAGAATTCCCTTTTAAAGAACCAAACTGATTGGGATCCATATACTGCCTTACAATTAATCAATAAGGCATGACAAGGTGTCAGTTATCGTGTAATAACGTCACTCCTAGGGTGGGTTGAAGAACGAGGTGAAGCCGAGTGCTTTCACCACCCCAGGAGTGACATTATTACACAATAACTCACACCTTGGAGTGCCTTATTGCAGTTATACAATGGCTCGATGTTATATAAAATAAACAAAAAATTAAAAATGTTATTAGTAGATTTTTTGTGTTTCTGAAGAGAAAAAAAGCGATTCATCAAATGGTCCAAGTGGTCCAGTAAGTCCATACAATGATGTTATTGTGTAATAATATCACTGTCTCAGGCACCCACTGACCAATCAGAATACAGGACATTTCCTTGCCATTGTATAATTTCTAATAACCAATTGATAACAAATTCCTCACGTACTTTAGATATGACACAGGTTACTGAAATGGAATTTAAATCCTTGCTAACCTCACATTTACTTTAGGTAATGGTAATATCTGGGCCTGTTTCCATTGAGTTGAAATTTTTCCCAACAACATAGATTTAGTGAACAAATTACAAATCCAGGGTGCTACCAAATCAGCTTCCTCATGCCAAATCCAATTAGGAATATCATCTGGTCCTACTGCTTTATTTACTTTCAGCCATTTTAAAGCTTTTGCTACATCCTCAACTGACAATATGTATTTATCAGGGACCATCCACAATTCTCCCTCACTTTAGTTCAATGGTTCTAACCCTTTACTAAATTCACACAATACTCTATTTAACTCTTGCACAAATTGCTTCTCTTTATCCTCTCCCTCAAAATCACAAGTAATAGTCCACTTGCCTACTTGTTCCTCCTTGCTGTTACTTTGAATGATAGACTTTGTGGTTTTTCCATCATGTTTTTGGATCAGATTTACGTAACCCGTTGACCTTTTTTTACATAAAAAAATATTTCTAATCCTTTTTCCTAATCTATTAACTTTGTTCCTTAATTTGTTAGATTCAGCTAACTGCCCTATTTTTAAAGCATTTTGTCTCTCCATTATCAGTTTTTTAAACTTCTCAGTAACCCAAGGTTTGTCCCCTCTCCTAACCTCAATCTTACACAAAGGAGCAATCTTATCCTTTATCTCTTGTATCTTACCAGTTACCATAGTTCAGGTAGAATCAGCAGATTCTAACTTAGACCATTCAGGGTCAGATTCACTTGGTATGGCATCTAACACCCTTTTTTTCTCACTATTCAACTTTCTACTCCACCACACCTTCCTCTTCTGTCTTTGAACTTTATGCCCTAAAACACTAGAGTTGACAAAAACAAATTTGTGGTTGGATGTACCAATAGGAGGCCCAATATTAGGTGAACAATGCCAGTCAGCCAAATTAGTAACTACTACATCCAGAATAATTTTCCCCCTTGTCCCATCTCTAACTATCTGCTTCAGATTCCTACCTTGCGTGACTTTAGATAACTGCAACTGATTTGCATCACCCATTAAAACAATCCAAGAGACAGGATATTTTTTCCAATATCCTGTCCAAACACCAATTTACATGTGCATTCATACAACGATTGTTGCCCAAAGGAGGATGGTAAAAACCACCCACAAACAATGGGCCGCAATTTCTGGGAAGTTCTGACATTTTTACTTTTAACCATAAGGTCACCAAATCATCTTGTTCTAAATCAACCATCATTTCTACAGGAATATTGTCTTGTACATAACATGCAATCCCTTCCCCATGCTTCACTTCTCTATCATTTCTCACTATCTGATACCCATCTATCAGTAAAGCATCATTCGGTACTTTAGGGGTACACTATGTCTCTGTAATAACTGCTACATGCACTTAATTACATTTCAAAATTACACTTGACTCATCTATTTTATAAACAAAAACTCTAATATTAGTATTCAATAGGATAGGGACCCATGTCTTTTGAATTTCTACCTTAACCAAAAGTTGCCTTAATACTGATCTATACCATTTATTTACTCCATTAATTCCACTTTCTGTGCTGGTAATCTGAACAGGAATATTGAAACCTCCAACAGGGGCTACACTATTTAAAAGTTCAGAATCTTCAGATTCACAATTATGCAAATTCCCCCCCCAACTAACATAACCAAGTTTATTTTTTACTTTTCTATGGCTGGTTATCACCACATGAATACTCACCGGTACATCAATCATGCCCTGTGCCCCACAATACCTTACCAACTCCTTGGGATAAATTGCTATTACAAGGCAGTATGAATGAACCAATGACACCAGTAATAGAAGGTACAACTGAGCTATATATAATCTCATTCTACACATTGCTTCTTATCCTTTTGGAACAAACCCCCTCAAGTACTTTTGCCCTTCAATGGTAAATTCCTCTTAGATTACTTAACAATCCCTTTAGTATATGAACAAGCAACATTGTTTATTTATTTTATAATACAAATTTTTATATAAGGCTTCCCACTACTCCTCCCACCTGTGACTCCTGCTGAGGACTCTCGTCACTCCTGCAAGAGTCACTCACATGAAGAGCCACTTCATGGAGAGACGCTAGTGCCAAAACCCTTTTATCACCAGGTAAAACTCCCAACCCCCAAATGTCATAAGCATGTAGATGTTGCTCCTCCAGGTCCCATCTGCTGCCACCAGTATGAACCGGAAAATAAACGGCTGTTGTTCGGTCTTTGAGGAAGAAATAGCAGCACAGGCTAGAAAGAAAAAATGCCACAGTGTCTTTCAGACAGGAGCTGCAGGATAGAATACATTCACGTGGCAGCTAAGTTTGAATAGTTCCACACACCCCCTTCCTCAAATGTCACAAGAACATAGATGTTGCTCCTCCCGGTCCCATCCACTGCCACCAGGACAAACTGGGAAATAAATGGCTGTTGTTTGGTCTTTGGGGGGGATAGCAGTGCAGGCTGGAAAGAAGAAATGTCTCAGTGTCTTTCAGGTAAGAGCTGCAGAATAGAATACAGTCAAGCGGCAGCTCAGTTTGAACAGTTCCACACATCCCCTTCCCCAAACATCACTATGAATCCTATGAACCTGACACAGCAATCGAGGCACTGAGAGATGACCTCTATCAATTCTCAAGCACCATGACAGAGGGCTTTAAAAGTCTGGCAGAGTCGGTTGCTATGGTACTACAAACTCAAAACGAAATGTTAAACAGAATGTACCATCACAACAGACTTGATTGCCAGACTCACAAGGCCCTCTGTGGTCTCCAGAGCAGCAATGCTGTCCTAGCTTGCAGTATTGGAGAGCTCCAACAGAGCCACAAGGACAACTTTACAGCACAGGAGATCACACACAAGTTGCTTTGTGGACCTGATGTAGGAACTGCATGAGATCAAAGAAGAAGTCCTAGAGGCCAACAGAATACTGCTGTGGAAAAAGACCAGGCTGTCTCTGTGTGACCTTGTCAGGAGTCAGAAGATCCTCAATCACACCCCTCTCCTAAATTCAGTTCTAAAAAGGAAGGGGTGTGATCCACTAGATCTGTGTCTCCAACACAGACACTGCCAGAGAACACTTGCTTCCACTTGCAGTCTCACTCAGGAAGTGACTGACAGCCCTGCACCATGATGTTTCAGGGTGGATACCTCTGCGTCTCCCAAACAAAAAAGGACATTATTTAAAAAAAAAGTTTCTATTTGTTTTTATCTACATTTAATTTGCAATATGAAGGAACTATTGCCATTTTATTTACATTTAAATGAGTTTAAAAAAATTGGATTTATATAATTTTGTTTTATATTATGTGTTTTGTTAAGTAAATTTTATTTATTTAAAGTAATTTTATAAAGAAAGATTATTTTTACAATGAAACTTGGTGTGTCACTTCTTAATTTCTACCTGTATTAAGTCCAGGAAGTTATGGCTTGTTAAAGTTCAAATGTGGGAAACAAACTGAGTCCCAAATCTTTTTTCAAATGCAAGGATTCTTTTTTATATGAATGAAAAAGCCATATGAAAAAGGATTCCTTCATACAAAAAAAGAATTGGGGGAAAAACACAAAGTCCTAATTCTTTTTTCATACAAAGTTATCCTTTATTGTATGAACATACGAAAAAAGGATACCTTTGTACGAAGGCACTTTTGATTTTTTATGTTTTTTTATAGTCGCCAAAATGTTTAGGGGTACTATGTGTTATTCTTGTAGTACTTCTTAAGACCTTTCTTTTGACATATAGATTGCCTCTTCAGTCCAACTAATGAGGAACTTATGATTTGTTGAAGTTACAATGTTATCCTATGGAATTAACATTTTTCATTTTTATGCTTTTTTATATTGCCCCTAAATGTTTTTTTTGATGGGGAGGGGAGATATATATTATTATTGTAGTACTCATTAAGACCTTTGTTTTGATATATATGCGCCGTAGTTGTAGTGTCAGACATTAGATAAAACAGCAGCATTTGTGTCTGATTCAAGGCAGCTCAGGGGATTTTTGGGAGATTGTTGAGCAAATTTGTTCCTGTCCTCCCAGAAGCTATCAACTGTGGCTCAGCTGAAGAGGAGGGATTTGTCCTAGGCTGGTACCGTCAGGATATTAGTTACAAAAAGCAGCATTTGTGTCTGACTTCAGGGCAACTCAGGGGACATTTTGGAAGTTGGTTGAGCACACTTGCTCCCCTCCAGAAGCAGTTAACACCTGAAGCTCAGCTGAAGTGGAGGGATTTGTCCTAGACTGGTAAAGTCAGGGTATTAATTGATAACAGCCAGGGACACTGGTTTACCGTGATTGAGAAAGGGCAAATTTCATTTTGCACATAGTAAAAACCGGTATTGTCACCGGTGTTGGCCAAGCCAAAATCCGTTTTTACCGGCGTTTGGTTTTGTGCACTTTTATTTAGCAATTTTTAACTGCATTAACATGCATTTTGGCAATTTTGACATCCACTATTGTGCATCCATCCATCCTAGTACCAATTAAAAGTTATTTTAGGTACAGGATTTGACGGCAGCAGCAGCACTATGGCCCCCATCCCTCAGGTGCAATAGTAGCAACAGCAATGTGGCCCCTATCCCTTAGGTGTGAGAAGGCAGCAGCACAGCACTACAGCCCCCCTCCCTCCAGTGTGACAAAAGCAGCAGCACTGCAGCCCCATATCCCTCAGACACACATCCTTGAAAGCACTGTGCAGTGACTTCAACTTCCAACTCCAGACAAGATAGCAACAGTGGTATTCCCTCAGTCCTGAAAGTTTGACAGCAGCAGCACAGCAGCTCCAATCCCTCAGGTGCAATGGTGATGGCAGCAGGTGCAGCGCTCACCCTCTCAAGTGTGATGGCAGCAGGTGCATCACTACAGCGTGAAGCCCTCACCTCTCAGGTATAATGGCAGCAGGTGCAACACCGAAGCCCCCAACTGAAGCCCCTACCCCTAAGGTGTGATGGCAGGTGGTGCAGCACTGAAGCCCCCATTCCTCAGGTGTGATGGCAGCAGGTGCATCACTGCAGCCCCAACCCTTTAGGTGTGACTGCAGCAGGTGCATCACTGCAGCCCCCACCCCTAAGGTGTGACAGCAGCAGGTGCAACACTGAAGCTCCCACCCCCCCCAGGTGTGATGGCAGCAGGTGCAACACTGAAGCCCGCAGCCCTCCAATTCAGAATTACACCCACAGTAAATTGGGCACTTTCTGACTTGGTCTTCATGAAAATGGATCCTCTTAGTTTTCATGTCGGAGCTCAAACTCATGAAAGGAGTTCAACTGGCAGAGGTGAAGCCATGGCCACTGTACAGATTGGGGCTTCATCTCTCCTATCCCCCTGCAGTCAACATAAATAAATTAATCTCTGTGCCTGATCACTAGTCCAGTGCACCCATCATTTTAATTTACAGTGCTATTGGGCATAACGCGCTCTTGCTCATAGCACTGCAAGGTGATGACGCTTCCATGCCTCTTCCTCAGTAGGCAGAGCAATAGTGCCCTAGGCACACCCATGGGATTTATAAAAGGGCATTGGAGATATAAACTTCAATCTCCATGCATAAGGGCACTATTGAGGAAGGGTCAACATCACGTCAACAGTTCATGAGACCGCGGGATGCTCATGAGTGCCAAAATTAAAATGCAGCATGCACTGGAGAATTTACCAATTTGAGTGTCAGGTATAAAGATTATTTATTTAATCTAGTGCCTACAGAGGAGACCAGAGAGGTGAAGCCCCGATCTGTACAGCAGTTATGGCTTCACCTCTGCGCAGGTAGTTCTCCTTTAAGAACTCATCGTCACAGCCGGCCTGGTGGTGCTGAGGGTTGAGGCGCTGGATGCCACAGCTCACACCATGCCCAGTTTGGGAATGACTTGGGTCATCAGAGGGACAGCAAGGGAGGGAAGGAATTGAGCATCTGGAGGACTGCTCTCCCCTCCTGGGGTGGGTTCTGGGGTATGTATGCCTGCTCCATAGTGGCTCTGGGTGGAGACCATGGGACCTACAGGCTGCAGTGCTTGAGGCTACATCAGGGGTGGAGTAGTGGCAGCCAGGCTGCACATAAATGCAGTGCTGGCATTGCACATCTGTACTCCAGGGGGAAACTGTGCAGAAAAAACCCTGGTGGCCTAGCAGAGGCGAAGGGGGCCTGGAGACCTGCCCACATCCCAACCCTGGAGATGCCCTAGGTCCCAGTGAATAAAGAAAATAAAAAAAACTCATTATCTCTGTGGTTCTCAACCCAAGCAAACACAGACTGCACTGGCAACAAGGTGGTCCCACCACACCACCTAAGAGAACATACACCACAGGATGTTTGAGGGAATGACACCTCCAGATACCCATGCACAGCCACGCAGGACCCATCCTGAAAGGTAAGTACTTGTTTGGTGATTTTTATTAGCATCACCTATGACAGTGGGTGGTGGGCCTGGTTGCAGTAGCCCAGATTGCCGCGAATGCTCCCCCCACCACCAGCTACTTCAAAATTGTCTCATCCAGCAGTTTTGAAGGGCACAGATGAAACATGGTTGATTGATGTGGTTTAATAAAGTTTTTTTTTGTTCTAGTGTGTGTGCCAATTCTTCTACACACAGACACAAACCTGAACCACCAAAAGTTACCTTTTTTTTTTTAATCATATTTATATTCAGGATAGAGGACGGGGTGAAGCAGGTCCCAGAAATACAACACAGCAAATGAAATAATACATTTTACAGTTAAGAAGACACACGCCCAGCAAACCACCCCGAGACCAAACAACGTACCTTCCCCTGCCCCAGGGGGGACTGGCTGGGTCATAGGTCAGACCACAAAACATCTTGTTGAACCACACAATAATATGAAATTGCTGCATAAACACACATGTTGAAAAAATTGTTCTGTCAGTATGCCCGTCCACCCCTCCCTCCTCCATTATCAGAGGCCAGAACCATTTTTTCACACATGTGTACTAGTCGGCCAAGCCTGTCCCTTCGCCAACCAGTGACAAGCCACAGGAACATGGCACAGAGCCAGTAGACTGGCATACATGTTGACAAAATGGTTCTGTGCCAGTATGCCCTTCCAAACCTCCCTCCTCCATCACCAGAGGCCTGAACCATTTTTTTCACACATGTGTACCAGTCAGCTAAGCCCATCCCTTCGCCGACCATCAGGGACAAGCCACAGGAACATGGCATGGAGCCAGTAGACTGGCATACATGTTGAAAAATTGGTTCTGTGCCAGTATGCCCATCCACCCCTCCCTCCCTCCATCTCCAGAGGCCAGAACCATTTTTTCACAAATGTACTAGTCAGCCAAGCCTGTCCCTTCACTGACCATCAGCGACAAGCCACAGGAAGATAGCACAGAGCCAGCAGACTGGCATACATGTTGACAAAATGGTTCTGTGCCAGTATGCCTATCCACCCCTCCCTCCTCCATGACCAGAGGCCAGAACCATTTTTCCCAGCACATGTACCAATCCGCCAACCATCAACGACAAGCCACTGGAGCATGGCATGGTCCCAGCATACATGCTGGAAAAATGGTTCTGTGCCAGTCTACCCATCCACCCCCCCACCCCATGGCAACCAAGGCCAGAACAGTTTAATTTAAACATGTAGTACCTGCCAGGCCTGTCCTTTCACACATAGACAAGAGACCACAGTAGCAAAGGACTGACCTGTCCTACTGGTAACCCCCCAAAAAACATATCAAAAACATTATCATTTTTTAAATTAAGCATACCAGTTAACACAACCACCCATCTCCATCTTCCTCTCTTGCTTTCCCATACAAACAGCAGCAATGCTATCCCCCCCAAAAAAAAAATAAAAACTTACCAGGCTATGACAGGCACTTAGGCAGTTGTCCTGTGGCAGAAGATGGCAAGGCAAGGCAGGTCAGGTCAGTGGCAACATAAAGAAGCAGAAAGGGCATCAGCCAAAGGAAGCCGGTAGAGCAGGCGGCCCCCACCTCCCAGCTCACAGTCAGCAAAACCCCCAGTTCACAGCCAGCAAAACCCCCAAGAGACATGGTCAGCAACCACCCCCCAGACATGGGCAGCAACCCCACAAACACAACTCACAGCCAGCAACCACCAAAGACATGGCCAGAAATCACCCCAAACACACAGACGGCAACCACCCCAGCTCACAGACAGCAAACCTCTCCAACACATAGACAGCAACCCCTGCTCATAGTCAGACAACCCCCAGAGACACAGCCAGCAACCCCAACACACAGACAGCAACCCCTGCTCATGTCCAGCAACCCCCAAACACATGGCCAGTAACCACCACCCAGAGACATGGCCAGCAACCCTCCTCCCGAGACACAGCACCACACCAAGACAAGGACAGAACCCCCACAACACACGGACTGCAACACCAACCCCGCCCCCAGCTCACAGCTAGCAGTCCCCACCTGGCTCACAGCCACTCTCCCAACAAACTAACACAAAATAAGGCAAACTAAGGGCACACACTAGGGCAGCATGAGGGCACACAATGGGGCAACAAACACCTAATAGAACGGATATTTTTTTTTTCCGTTAGCAAGCACTAAACAGATGGAGCAAACTTTTTTGGGGGAAGGCAGCAGCAGCAGCAATAGGTAAAAAATATTGAGCTCCGTGACACCAACATACGTGTCAGCATCCCAGTCAGACCAACCCAGGTCAGCAGGTTCTCATCACTCGTACCTACCTTAACTGAAATGGAGGTGAACCACAACACGGAATACACTTCCAATCATCCACACACAGATCCGGCAGCCGCAGTATATAATAAATGTGTGTCCCGAAGTGTTTAAAACCACAGCAAATATTAAATGAGCAGGGTTCAATCTGCACCACCACCACGGAGATTCGGGATTCTAGGCAGCAGTAAGGGCAGGCATACACTCACTCTACAATGGAGTCTCTAAATTAGTTACTTACAAGATAGCCAATCTGGACAAACAAAAACACCTTTCTGGACTGTATGGAGCTGTGAGCAGAGGATAACAGCTATTGATTCCTGGCCGTAGAGCAGATAGCTTGAGACTTCAAAGCAGGCCCCCATATACATACTTTGGAGGCAATAATCAAAACAGTAGGGTAGATTAAAAAGAAAATAGTTGAGTAACTACCACAGGCAGCTAAAAAACGTACTACTTTTTGCGTGGAATGGTCCGAAAAGCAGTTAAAATGAGCACAGGAACGGGTCAGGAGCAGAAACAAGTTGGTGAGAATAATATCAGCAGCAAGGCAGAGGGAGAAAAACAAACATGCTGCAATGCTGCGTTCTCGGAGTCAGCGAGAACAAACGCCGCTTCCATTTTTCACGCCGTTTTCCGACGACCAATCAAATTTCCGTTTTTCCATCCGCATCACCGCATATGCAGTAAACCAGTGTCCCTGATAACAGCTGCAGAGACTTGGGCTAGAGGGAAGGGAGGGAGCCTGGGGCAGCCGAGGACTTCTGCTGAAAAGGAAGGAAAATACCTTGTTCCCACTGTTCTTTTATATTTATGTGTGTATATATATATATATATATATATATATATATATATATATTCATGGCAAAAATCTATTTAATGCATCAGTTAGGGTTGCTCCACAGTGACAAAAGTGAGGAAATTCGATGTTAGGATTGAACCCCTTTCACCCCACCACAAACCCCCAACCGGCATCGGGATGTCGTTGGGGTTGTCGATCTAACTCTCACCCCACCCCATGTGTAAACAAGCTGAAGTGGTGAAGTATAGGAGAATGGGGTGAGAGTTAGGACCGATGATCCTAACGACACCTCCATGCCGTGTGGGGTGCGCGGGGTGGGGGGTGCAAGGGGGGTTCAACTCTAACATTCAATTTCCTCATTTTTGTCACTGTGGAACATTCCTAACTAATGCATTAAACAGAGATTTTTTTGCCTTGAAAAACAAACAGTAGTGGAAATGCAAATGGTAACAGTAACGCAAACATAAGTGCAAATGAAAACGCAAAGGGTAACGCACACGGTGGCGTACACGAGAACGCTAATGCAACGGGTATGGAAATGTAAGTGTAAATGCTAACTGTAACAGTAACAGAAGAGCACACCCTGGTTTTCCCCAACAGCTGCATAGAGAAACACAGTGAGTACAAAGAAAGTATGCATAGTAATGGGCCACGAAGCAGAAAATGAGCACTTGGAATACTAAATTGCTTATATCTCAGGAACCGTAGGACGTTAAAAAAAATTAAAATTTCTTATTATTTATGACTTTCCTGGCTAGTTTTGTGCTTAGCCCCTTAGTGGGGGGCTAAGTATTTTTGCGAAAAAAAGTCCATATCTTGAAGCATTTCCGAGATACAGGCCCTGTACATCTGCAGCTTACTACTTAAATTGGATCAACTGCAAGCCTTCGCAAATACTCACCAGCCCAATATTCTGGCTGTGGCAGAAACCTGGTTCACCCCTTCAGTTCCTGATCAAACAATCTCCCTCCCTGGCTATACTATCTTTAGGCTTGATCGTAAATCCAAAAGAGGAGGAGGCTGCACCCTGTACCTAAAAGACAACCTGATGGGGCACACTGTCCACACTAACCTACCAACACCAAATGCCCAACTACTGCACATCAAAATCCTACTTGGAGCTCAGAATAAAGTCCTCTCAGTCATCACCATGTACATCCCTCCTTAAGAACAGGGACCAGGCCTCCACGTGGTACTGGAGTACATCAATACACTCCCACCCAACTCCGAAATCATCATACTTGGTGATTTCAACATTAACTGGTTGGGACCTGAGGCAGGCGATGCCAGGGACATGGTCACATCAGCTAACCTCACCCAGATACTGGACTCCACAACCAGAAGGAACTATAAAACTGGCACCAGCACCCTACTGGACTGGATCCTGACTACTCATCCCTCCCGGATCTCTAGCTACACCGTACTGCCTGACTCTCTCAGTGATCACTCCACCGTCAGCTGCACCTTGTCAAATAAATTCTGGAAATTGCCACCTAAGGTCATCCTCAGCTGAGCCCTACCCCATGGGCAGCTAATCCACCTAAAATCACACCTACTTAATAAAGACTGGTCCCCCATTGACTGGGCCACAGACACGAACACAGCCCTTGACCAATTCATACGCATCTTCAATGAAGCATGTAACATCTTTGCCCTGCTAAGAAAGCGCAAAATTAAAGCCCTCTGCAACCCTTGGCTCATGAGCTCCCTCTTAAAGAAGATAAACACAGGGACCACCTCTGGGAACTGGCCAGAACAACTGGAAACCAGGCAGACACCCAAAATTACAAAAGAGCAAGGAATGATTGCACCAAATCCATACGCCAACAGAAATCTGAATACTACAAGAAAGCACTCACCAACTCATGGGGAAATGCAAGAGCTTTCTGGAATAACAAAAAATTTCACCAGGAAGGAGTCCAAATCACCCCCGACTGCTTTCAAAATTAACGGGAATACTACACTGGACCTAAAAGTCATAGCCAACCTTTCAATGATACCTTCACTGACCTCAGCAGCGTCCTCCCCCCGACTTTTTCAACGACAGTGACACTCCTCTTCCCACCCATCAGACTACACCCAAAAACTGCCCCCCTTTCTACTTCAGAGTAGTAAACAAAAATACTGTCAGGAAATACATCTCCAAAGCCATCAGCAACACCAGAACAAGTGCTGACACACTGGACCTCAAACTTCTGTCCCTCACTCTTGCGGAAGTACTGGGGTCTCTCACCAGGATCTTTAATCTCTCCCTCTCTCTCTCAGCCAGTTCCCAGATAAATGGAAGTCAGCAACAGTCACACCAATCCATAAAAGCAGTGACCGGACCACCCATGGGAATTACCGCCCTATCTCTATCCTTCCACCCTTCTCTAAGGCTCTGGAACGGATAGTAGCGGACCAGCTCACCGACCATCTAGGCAAATACAACATCCTTTGCCAGCAGCAACATGGTTTTAGAAAAGGACACAGCACTGCCATGGCCCTTCTTGAGTTCACGGGAGCCATACGCAACTCCCTTGACCATGGTCTCCTAACCGGAGCTATAGTCACAGACCTGTCAAAAGCTTTTGACACTGTCCACCATCGCCTCCTGCTTTTCAGCCACTGAACACTGGCCTCTCTACAGAATCAGTGGCATGATTCAATACCTATCTTGACAACAGAATTCAATGTGTAACAATAGTGGACGTGCTCTCCGACACTAAAGAGGTATGCTCTGGTGTCCCCCAAGGCTCCATCCTGGGCCCACTGCTTTTCAGCCTGTTCCTCAACTCTCTCCCTAACTCCAGTCCTCAGAAAATTATACTGTATGAAGATGACACTGTGATTCTTGCCTCCCATCATGACCGAAGCCATCTGCAACAAACCCTTCAACATGGTTTCACCTCAGTCGAAAACTGGTTCAAAGAACATAAGTTAATCCTTAACCAGAAAAAAAGCAAGACCATGATTTTCACCAGCCACCAAAACAGGCGTAAACATCTCCAACTCTCCTTATATACCTGCCTAGGCAGCTCACTGGAGCTGGTTGACTCCTTCAGATATCTAGGAATCACCTTAGACCCTCACCTTTCCTATGCAACCCACATAACCAATGTCGCAAAAACAGTGAATGCCAGACTGGGTCTACTCTACCACCTATGGCGGCACCTGACAAAAGAGGCCCTTGCTGCCACTGTTCAAAGATCCATCATCTCCCAGATTGAATATGGCCTTGTCATCTATGGCACTGCCACTACCTCAACACTCAGAAGGATAACCACCACCCTAAACAAGGCCTGTCAACTCATCACTGGGGCTAAGCATCTCACACACACCTGTGACCTCTACTCACAAGCAAACTGGCTGCAACTTGAAAATTCAGTCCAGTACCAAACCTGTGTGGTTGCAAAGAAAATCCAGTTGGGAATTGCCCCTCCCAGAGTCTGTTCACTTCTTCAAATAAAAACCAGCTCCAGAATCACCAGGGGGATCAAAGCCACAACTGTTTCACATCCCCCGTTGCCGCACAACCCTTGGCCAATGATCTTTCGCCTACAGGGCCCCCACTTGGTTTAACGGTCTTGCCTGTCATCCTATGACTACCACTGGTCTAGGCACCTTCAAATCCAGGCTCTGTAACACCTTTGTCGCTTCCAGCACCTGCAACTGCCATGGATAAATAGTCAACACCACTCCTCCGCTGCTATCCTCTACCGGGCCCCATGCCCATCACACTTGCCCTAGTAGGCCTCCGCCCCTCCCACACTTCTGCAACTGACAATGCCACCTGACTGGCTGCCTCTCACCCACCCTTTGCCCCCCCTTCCAAATTCCTCCCCTACCCATCCTCTCCTCCTTCCTCCTCCTTGACCTCCTGTTACTGCCCCTCCTATCCTCCTACCCCCCTTTCCGATCTTCACCCTGTCTCTTCCATGCAACATGTGTTACTGTGACCTATCATGTGAAACCAATGTTTTGATGTGGAACCTTTGTAAAAGAGCCCTGGGCTCAAAGGTAACTTGCAATCCTAGAACAAATTAAATAAATACCAAAAAAAAAAATAGACAGGCCCTGAAAGGCGCGGTGGAGGCCGCAATGTTAGTCTATGGGAAAAAGCATCAATATGAAACATTTTGTCACCAAATCCACCAAAAGGCACATCTGTGGGATGTTGGCATTCTTCCCCCCAAATTTCAGCCCAAAAGACCAAACCAGTGTTTTGCAGCAGGGTGGCAAAGAATTCCTGTTATTTTGGCCATAGTGTCGCAAAGTAGTGTCAAAAAACACGACACTTTCACAAAAAAAATCATGAAAGTGTCAAATGTTTGACATTACTTTGTGACACTACTTTTCCCAAAAATTTCAAAAACATATTTCTGGGGTGTTTAACCCCCCAAAAAAGACATGCCTAGCATCCTCAGGGCCCGACTAGGTAAACACAAAAATAATTGTGTTCCTAGAGGGTCCCAATTTTAAATGCCAAGCATTTAAGTGATCAGTAACTGAAAACAAAATGGTGGATTTGCGACACTACAGGGGTCATTTGTGATACTAAAATCTGCATTTGCGTCACTGTTGAACTTTTTGTTAACTTTTCCCATTGACTATAATGGGAAACTTGTTTTTTGAATAACTTTTGAACCATTCAATATTTTTTTCATGAAATCTTCAAAAAGCACATTGGGGACCCAGGCTGCATATTTCCTGATGTTTTTGGACCAGTCACACAAACTGTGCAACCTGTAGGTGCAAGCAAAGGATGCTCAAAAAAGCGTAAATGTGCTACGGAATGTCACTTTCTAACTCTGCAACTGTATATCCAACCAGTACAAAACTTGGCAGATCCCAAGATCTATGCTACCCCTCTGTGTCTGCCAAATTGCAGGCAAATCCATTGTATGGTGGCAAAGTTATTAAGGTGCAAAATGTCGCTCTTTAACCTTAAATGGGGTACTCAACCCTAACTATAGTGGCACTACCATGCCACTATAATATATATATATATATATATGTGTGTGTGTATATATATATATATATATATATATACACACACACATATGTTTTTTTTTTTTTGTTCTTCCAGGTGTTGGAATTATTAGTTTTTTCCCCCCTAGGTATTCTGTTATAGTATTTTAAGGTGTGTTGGGATACTTTTTTGGATGCATGGAGGAACCTGGGAATTTGGATCACTGACACTTTAAAAGTTAGGAACCAGTGTGAATGAGCAGCTGGTAAAGCAACAAGAACGTTGGTGTGCATTGTGAGGGGCTTCACAAGTAGTAGGAGGGATGTGATCATGCCACTATCCAAAACACTGGTCAGACCACAGCTGGAGTATGGAGTTCAGTTCTGGAGGCCTCATTTGCAGGGTGACAAGGATAGGCTGGAGAGGGTCCAGAGAAGGGTGACCAAGATGATCCAGGGGATGCAAGAGAGGCCATATTGATAGAGGCTGGAGAAGCTTGGTTTATATACACTGGAGATGAGAAGGTAAAGTGGGGACATGGTGGAAACCTTCAAATACATGAAGGGAATAAATAAGGGTAAGGGGGATAGCATCTTCAGACTTAGCAAAAACAAAACCACCAGAGGTCATGCACTCACGCTGGAAGGGCAGATTTTGGGGGACATAAGGGGTGTTACTTCAATGAAAGGGTTGTAGGTCCATGGAACAGGTTGCCAGAATGAGTAGTGGAGGTGAATATGGTGGAGAAAAGCAAAGAACATGGGATAACTACATGGGACTATGCAGGGGTGACTATGGAGAGATAGAGAGAGAGCAGAGAGGTGGGAGGAAAAAGGGTGGGAGGGGTGGGCTGTCTCTTTCGGACAGACTGGATAGACTGAATGGTCCTTTTCTGCCAGCAGAATTCTATTATTCTATGAGAACATGCTGCTCTAAGTTAACAGATTTCAGGATTTCTTGCTAGACTTACCTTGCTTTCTACTGCTTTCTTTTATTGCAGGTACACAATGTAGTTGTAGAGTCAGATATTAGTTAAAAACAGCAGCATTTTTGTCTGGCTTCAGGGCAGCTCAGGGGAATTTTGGCAGGTTGTTGAGCAAACTTGATCCCTGCCCTCCCCTGAAAGCAGTTAGCAACTGAGGCAGAACTGAGGTAAAAGGATCTAGATACCGCTGCTTTCTCAGGGAACTATACGGAGCTCTAGAGCTCTGAGCACTGTTGGCCTGATTGTTTTTTGAGGAGACCGGTGTCTAATCCTACCCCTCCACCCCGCACCCTTCAACTACAAGGCTCACTTCCCCTTTATTCCCATTTACCCCCACATCATGTCCTGTTACATCACAGGATGTGAGTCATAGCACATCTGGTATCTAGAAAGACTATACAGGACAAGACTGATACACCAGGTAGAAGATAATGTTATAGAACAGCAATAGATGCTATGCAGTTATTGCATTGTATCTTACTAGTTGAGGTTAGTGCAAATGTTGAAATGTTTGGCACAGTGATTATTGCTTACAAATGTGTCCTATACTGTTTGTGTTAGTAGGCCATTTCTGGAAAACCCAGTATTAGTATGTTTAGCACAGTGATTATAGGTTAGGATTTGTTGTACTACTGAAGTGTTACCAAGGTTTAAAGGGCAGATTGCATTTGGTTGTGTTTACATTTACTGGTGAGGCAAGCTTTATTGCTTGGTTAACTTTTACATGAAGGTTAGGTATCAGAGAGCTGGGGGAACCATCAGCAGAACTGGAAAAGGTGGATGGGAGGGGTCACGGGGTGGTATGGACATACTTCTACTGAAAATGAGGGGGGACGCTGGTGGACAACAAGTGAAATGGGAAGGGTGGTATGCTGCAACAATTGTGGAGTGAAAATCCTTCTGAAAATTGTGTGGAGAGAGGGAGGGTGTTTGGTCTGCAGGCAAATAAGACAGCTGAGGAAGCAGATCAGCTGTTTACAAATGGAGTTTAGGAGGGGAATTTAAAACATAAATGGTACTGGCACTTGCTTTGCAGCCTATGTTTCTAAATTAGAAAGTATGAGTGTTCATTGAAGAAAGCATACCTCCAAGCTGGTTCCAAATTAGTGCTTCATTTTATTAAGATGCAAGCATGACATGGAAAGATCCCATACTTCAATAGTTCTCCTCCCTGCAGTATGCTACAGGTTCATGACACGTTTCATGCAAGTAAACATTTTTTCAAAGGTATCCCAGGACCAATAGAATGCCCCCTTATATTTACAAGCCTTAAAGGGGTACAAACACAGCAAAGGTAACATAATATTAATTGAAAAGTGCTTACATGCTCTATACCAGGAATGATTTAAAAACACAGAATACACATAATCAACATATATATGGTACCTTATAAAAACAGACATGAAACCACATTCATAAATATTTTAGCAACATTCAGAACTGTTTAGGGTTCCAGGTTAGCACTTAAAACCTCTATATTTAATTTATGCAAGTTCATCTTGCACTAGCTACTAGAAAAAAGTGCATTCAATGTAAATATACATTACTAAAAAGTAATAATCCATTAATATCCCTATTTCACTCAATCCCACAGCAGTCTGTTTCATTGGAGCAGAAAGAAATGGGATTTTATAAAAGTACTGGACATTCCATATACTGTTACCAGGTCCTTCTGTATCTGCCCATTAAATTCATTGCAGTGGTGGTGATATCCAAGATAGGGCCAAAAGCCACCATTATGGAGCCAGTCCTATAACAACAAGCAGAAAAGACAACAATGTAAAAATGTATCAATAAATCAGAAATTACAATCTCTATAGAAAACCTGAGTCCTATGTAGCTTCTTATTACTTTTTACATTTGTTTTTTCTGTTTTCTCCCTGTACACCCCTCTCCCCATCGGAGCATGAACGTACGTGTGTGGAGGCACATGTACGTCATGTCTCTGTGCTTCTGTGTCTCCCAAACTCCTGTGCTGCCCTCCAGCCTCCACTGGGGGGTAGCCAAGGAGCAGGATGACAGCTCCCTTCCCTGGGAGTGGAGAGCAGTCCATAGGATGCTCGATCCTCTCCCTCCCTGCCAACCCCGACAACCCGAGGTCGCACCCAACCCCTGGTCACTGGCGTGGCACGAGGTGTGGTGTCCAGCACCTCAACCCTCGGCACCACCACCAGGCTGACTCTAGGTAGCTTCTTAACACAACCATAAACAATCATTTATTTCTTTTGTAAAGGAAGCTAAATATAGCCTTAATATCAAATATAAACAGCAATAGTGATTGTCAGGACTAACCAGTGTTAGGGTTTGTGATGGATATAGGAATTTGATTTTGTTAATTCTATACGTATATGCTACTGAATTCTGCTTCAATCAGTTACAAATATGGTCCAGTTCAAATTTGTCATTCAAGCCAGGTCTGTTCATGGCTCCCATTGCAAAAATCCAATATTGTTCTCTTTTTTTCTGAGAATGTTATCATAATCCCCCTCCCCCACTCAGATGTTTCACTGGTTTTTCTATTCCAGTGAACATGATAGTGTGTCTTTCCTTGCCAGTTACACTATTCAAATGCATTGTTAGTGATAACTATGATCCTGGTTTAAAATGTCCCTCATATGTTTTTCTATTAGGAATTTGAAATGTCATTTTGTTTTGCCTATATAATAACATCCGCAGGAGCAATTGGCCAAGCAAACCACCCCCTCAGTAATGCACATAATTAGTCCCCTAACTAGACAACTCTTACCCATTTTTGGATTAATGAATGTTCTGGTATTGTTAACATTAACACAGTACTTGCAATTCCCACATTTAAAACACCCTTCAGATCTTGTGGGTAACCTTATTCTAGTTCTCTCCACTGAAATTTTGGGCTGAACAGAGTGCACCACGTAACCCTTCAAATTTGTTGCTCTCTTGTACACCATTCTAGATGGTTCTTCTGACAAATTTACCAGGCCTGGATCAAGACTGACCAAATGCCAGTTTGTTTTATAATATTAGAGATCAAGCCTGCTTGTGATCTGTATGTTGTAACAACATTCACCTTACCAGTTTCAGTCTCCCTAGGGTCCCTTTCCATCAATAATTCATTTCTGTTGCTAGTATCTACTGTGTTTTTAGCTGAACATTCATTGATCCAAAAATGGTGAACAGTTGTCTAGTTAGGGAACTAATGATGTGCATTACTGAGGGTGTGGTTTACTTGGCCAGTTGCTCCTGCAGATGTTATTATATAGGCAAAACAAAATGCCAATTCAAATTCTGAATAGGAGAACATATGAGGGACATTTTAAACTAGAACCTTAGCTATGTACTAGCAATACATTTGAATAGTGTAACTGACAAGGAAAGACATACTGTCATGTTCACTAGAATATAAAAACCAGTGAAACATCAGAGAGGGGGAATTATGATAACATTCTCAGAAAAGAGAACAATATTGGATTTTTGTAATGGGAGCCATGAACAGACCTGGCTTGAATGACAGATTTTAACCAGGAACATATTTGTAACTGATTGAAATAGAATGCAGTAGCATATACATATAGAATTAAAAAAATCCAATTCCTATATCCATCACAACACCCCCCCCCCCATCCTCATCCCCGGTTAGTCCTGACAATCACTGTTGCTGTTTATATTTGATATTAAGGCTCCTTTAAAAAGGAAATAAGTGATGGTTAATGGTCATGTTAAGAAGTTACAGAGGACTCAGGTTTTCTAGCTGCAGGTTATAATTTCTGATTTATTGATAGGTTTTTACATTGTTGTCTTTTTTGCTTGTTGTTATAGGACTGGATCCATAATGGTGGCTTTTGGACCCATCTTGGATATCACCACCACTGCAGTTAATTTAATGGACAGATTTATAAGGACTGGTAACAGTACGTGAAATGTCCAGTACTTATAAAATACAGTTTTTTCCTGCTCTAATGAAAAAGACTGCTGTGAGAGTGAGTGAAATAAGAGTGTTAATGGATTATTACTTTTTTAGTAATGTACAGTATATCTACATTGAATACACTTTTGTCTAGTAGTTATAGCAAGATGAACTTGCTTAAATTAAATATAGAGGTTTTAAGTGCTAACCTGTAACTCTAAACAGTTCTGAATGTTGTTAAAATATTTATGTGTATGGTTTCATGTCTATTTTTAAAAGGTATATGTGTTGATTATGTGTATTCTGGCATGGCCTCCACCAATACGTGACTATGCCTCTCCCCCTTGCTTCCCCATCTGATCCCTTTTAGAACTGAGTCTCCCAGGCTAGCACTAGGATTCCACCCCCATTTTCATGTTCTACTTGCCCTGTCCTTCCTTTATCCCAGTTCTTATTAAGTTTTGTAAATCATTCCAGGTATAGAGCACTTAGGCACTTTTCACTTAATGTTATATGTTACCTTTGCTGTGTTTGTACCCCTTTAAGGCTTGTAAATATAAGGAAGTATTCTACTGCACCTGGGATACCTTTCAAAAAATGCTTACTTGCGTGAAATATGTCATCGACATGGACCAGTAGCACACTGCAGGGAAGGGAACTGTACTGAAGATTAGGCGCTTCCTGTGTCATGCTTGCACCTTAATAAAATGAAGCACTATTTTGGAACCAACTTGGAGGTATGCTCTCTTCAATGAATACTCTTACTTTCTAATTTAGAAACATAGGCTGCAAAGCGAGTGCAGGTACCATTTATGATTTGAACTGTCTGTTTCTTTATCTGGCACCATGGCTCCCAGGTGCTAATCCTCCACCCCTTTTCACAGTTCTTAGGAGGGGAATGCGGGTTTCAATGGAGGGTAACTTCATGGCTGGGGAGGGAAGGAGGGTAACTGAGGGGGGTAAGATAGATTAGAGAGAGGAGGGCAGCAGAAAGAAGGTGGCAGATGGGGGAAGGAGACAGGGGGTCCCAGTTCAGAGGAGAAGTGAGCGCAGGAAAGGGGAAGAATGGAGGATAGGAGGGAAGGAGGAATCTAACAGTCACAGAGTCAGCAGCAGTGGGGTGATGAACAGAAGGAAGGAGGAAATAGGTGGTTGTGAAGGCACATCAAAAAATCAGTTCACAGTACTGGCAGGATTGAGGGATGTCTTAGGGGGTAGTGCTAGGTGGAGGAGCTGATGACAGACCAGGCATGAAGGGGACAGGAGGGGGGGCCAAGGGGTTGAAAGGACATGGTATAGGGATAGGTTGAGTAATAGGGGTTGTGGTGATGGGGAAGGGGAGGTATTAGAAGAAATGGATAGGAATGCATCGGGGGAGGAGGCAGGTGGAACCTGATGGAGGGGGAGGTAAAATCAGAGGAGAAAGGGGAGAAGGAGGGCAGAGCAATGACAGGGGATATTACAACAGGAGTGGAAGGAACAACTACACTGGAGGAGGATTGGAGAGGAAGGGGGACAGGATAAAGGAAGGACAAGGTGAGTAGAACATGAAAATGGGGGTTAGGGATCTTAGTGCTGGAAGACTTAATTCTGAAAGGGATCATATGGGAAGCAAGGGGGAGAGGCACATTCGTGTATGGGTGGAGGCCATGTCAGGCATGTCAGTGGAAAGGGTGGGTCAATCTGTTCTGAAGTATGCTAGGAGAGGTAGGGAGAAACATCACATAGTTCTGCATTTGGGAACAAATGACCTGGCAGGAAATAGGTTAGATGTAGTCCAGAGGAGGTTTGAGGAGCTGTGGCTCATTTGTGAGGATGCAGGAAGTAACTTTCTCGGAGGTGCTTCCAGTACCCAGGGTGAGCATGGCAAGGAAGCTGAGGATAGAGGAATTTAACATGAGGCTAAGAGAATGGTGTTAGTCCAAAGGGTAGGGGCTGGTTAGGTGCTGGGGAAGGACCTGGAAGGGCAGTAATCTCTATGCTAAGGACAGGCTACGCTTAAGTGATAAGGCAAGGAGGGTATTAAAAAAATTGGGGGATTACTTAGCAAACAATGAGAATTTAAACTAGAAGAGGGGGATGGCAAGTGGGCAGGAGTCAGGCAGGATCCACAGGGAAGCCAAATGAGCTTGTCCACCCATACCAGCAGCAAGGGATGTAGGGGGAGGTCAGGCAGGGGTGCTAGAAAGGGAGAGCAGGCAGGGAGAGGGGGGAGGGAAGTGGGATGGAGGGTGATAACCTTGAATACTAGGAATCTAGGGAACAAAACAGCAGAGTTACAGGCTCTCATGGCAGATTGCGAGGTGGACGTGGCAGCCATCTCTGAGACATGGGCCACCCATTACCATGACTGGGACCTGGCAGTGCCAGGGTATAGGATATTTTTGGAGAGACAGGGTAAAAGGAAAATGAGGTGGGGTGGCACTGTACATGAGGGAAGGACTCAAATGTGTCAGGGATGAAGGGGAGGAGGGCAGCATGGAGTCATTATGGGTGCAGCTCCAGGACTCCAAAAATAGTACCCTCAGGATGGAAGTGGTGTACAGGCCACATCTCAGACTGAAGAGTTAGACAGGGAACTAGTGGGACAGATCAGAAGGACCTGTAGGAAGGGCAGCATGGTGATTGTGGGGGATTTCAACCTGTTGGGAGTGGATTGGTGTACCCCAGCTACCATGAATAGGAGGGAGCAGGTACTTCTGGATGCCTTCCAGGACAGCTTCCTGTTGCAGATGATCAATGAGCCAATCAGGTTAGGGAACACCCTAGACCTTGTGCTGGTGAATGGTGAGTTTGTGAGGGAGCTGGGTGTGGAGGAACCACTGGTGGGAAGTGACCACCACTCACTGTGGTTCACGATAAACATGGGGAAGGGGCAGTAGGAACAGGCACAAGGGTGTTAGACTTCAGGAGGGCTGACTTTGGGAGGATGAGGGAAATAGTACATGAGTATCTGGCCAGGATCCATACAAACATGGACAATAACCAGAAGTGGGAGATCATTAAACTGGGAATTGAAGAGGCAGCTGTAACATGTGCAGAGGTCCAGAGTAAGAGGGCTAGGGCTAAGAAGCCTAGTTGGTTGAGCAGAGGGGTCATGGAAAAAGTAAAGAAGAAAAGAGCCACTTTTAGAAGGTACAAAAAAGCAGGGAGAGGGGAGGACAGAGAGGAATACCTGAAGGAGTTGAGGGGGGTGACAAGGGCAGTCAGGTCAGCCAAGGCATCCAGGGAACTCAGGCTAGCACAGGGCATCAATAAGGGGGAGAATGACTTCTTCAGGTACATCAGGGAGAAAAGGAGTTGTAAGGACCAAATAGTAAGGATAAAGTGGGATGGGGTGGGTGGAAACAGGGGCAGAATGGGCAGAAGCATTAAATGAGTTTTTCTGCTCAGTATTTACTAAAGAGAAAGGGGAGCTGTATCCAAGGGGTGGGAAGGTGGGCATGGGGGGAGGTGACAGATGGAGAAATCCCAGTGGGCAGAGTACTGGAGGGCTTGAGGGCACTGAGGGTAGACAAGATGCCAGTGCCAGATGGCGTATACCTCAGAGTGCTGAAGGAGCTGGCAGAAGTCCTGGCAGATCCCTTGGCAGACCTGTTCAATGCTTCCCTGGACTCAGGGAGTGTACCTCAGAACTGGAGGATAGCGCATGTGGTACCCCTCCACAAGAGTGGCCCCAAGGATGAGCCAGGTAACTACAGACTGGTAAGCCTCACATCCATTGTGGGAAAGCTGATGGAGACAATCTTGAAGGAGATGCTGGTTTCCCGCCTAGAGGTTAATGGGCTGCAGGACAGCAGTCAACATGGGTTTGTTTCAGACAGATCCTGTCCGACCAACCTGGTGGAGTTCTATGGCTGGGTAACCAGGCAATTAGACAGAGGCCATACAGTGGATGTCCTGTACCTGGACTTCAGTAAGACATTCAATTTGGTGTGGCATGGGAGGCTAGGAAGTAAGCTGGAAGGCAGAGGTGCAGGGGAAAGATGGTGGATGGTGGGATGGGTAGTGAACTGGCTGAAAGGGAGACAGTAGAGGGTGGTGGTGGGAGGGAGCTCTTATCTCCCAGGGTGGTAACAAGTTGGGTGCCACAGGGCTGGGACTGGTGTTGTTTGGGATCTTCATATCAGATATCTCAATAGGCATCAAGAGGAAGAGCAGTCTGTTTGCAGATGTTACCAAGATGGGAGCTGTAGTGGATGACTTAGAAGGGTGGCAGGGGTTGCAAGACAATCTGGCAAAATTGTAGGCCTGGTCAGACACTTGGCAACTGGGGTTCGATGCCAAGAAATGCAAGGTGCTATATTTCAGCACAAAAAAACAAAGGAGGAGCTACCAGCTAGGGGGGATTCAACTAGCCAAGATGGAAGAGGAGAAGGATCTGGGGGTGATCATAATGGGAGCAATGAACAACTCAGTACATTCTAGAAAGGCAACTGCAAAGGCCAACAGGATGCTGGGTTGTATTGCCAGAGGCATATCCTCCAGGAGGGGGGAGGTGATCCTGCCACATTAAAGGTCACTGGTTAGACCACACCTGGAGTACTGCATGCAGTTCTGGTGACTGTACCTGAGGAAGGACATTAGGTTACCGCAGAGGTGCAGTGCAAGGCAACAAAAATGATCCAGGGACTAGGGGACTTATCCTATGAGAGCATGCTGAGGAAGTTGAACATGTACTCCCTGGAGGGGAGGAGGGATGTGGGATGAGCCAGGTAACTACAGACTGATAAGCCTCACATTCATGGGGGAAGCTGATGGAGACAATCCTGATGGAGAGGCTGGTTTTCCTTCTAGAGGCTAATGGGCTGCATGACAGCACACAGCATGTGCTTGTTTCAGGCAGATCCTGTCAGACCAACCTGGTGGAGTACTATGACTTGGTAACCAGGCAATTAGACAGGGGTCATGCAGTGGATATCCTGTACCTGGAGTTCAGTAAGGCATTCAATTTGTTGCAGCATGGGAGGCTAGGAAGTAAGCTGGAAGGCACAGGGGCAGGGAGAAGATGATGGGGTGGGTAGTGAACTGGCTGCAAGGAAGACAGCAGAGGGTTGTGGTGGGAGGGGAGCTCTCATGTCCCAGGGTGGTGACAAGCAGGGTGCCACAGGGCTGGGGCTGGTGTTGTTCTGGATCTTCATAGCAGACATATCAATAGGCATCAAGAGCAAGATCAGTCTGTTTGCAGACAATACCAAGATGGGAGCAGTAGTGGATAACTTAGAAGGGTGGTAGGGGTTGCAAGATGATCTGGCAAAATTGCAGGCCTGGTCAGAAACTTGGCAGCTGGGGTTCAATGCTAAGAAATGCAAGGTGCTACATTTCACAAAAAAAACAAGGTGGAGCTACCAGCTGGGAGGAGGGGGAATTCAACAAGCTGAGACAGAAGAGGAGAAGGATCTGGGGGTGATCATAATGGGAGCAATGAAGAACTCAGCACCGTCTAGAAAGGCAACTGCAAAGGCCATCAGGATTCTGGGTTGTATTGCCAGAGGCATATCCTCCAGGAGGGGGGGAGGTGATCCTGCCACTATGCAGGTCACTGGTTAGACCACATCTGGAGTACTATGTGCAGTTCTAGTGACTATACCTGAAGAAGGACATTAGATTACTGGAGGGGTGCAGTGCAAGGCAACAAAAATGATCCAGGGACTGGGGGATTTACCCTATGAGAGCAGGCTGAGGGAGTTGAACATGTACTTCCTGGAGGAGAGGAGGGATGGGGGGTATGTTTGAAACCTTCACGTACAAGAAGGGAATAAATAAGATAGGCATGGAGGGGCTTTTCCAATTAAGAATGGGGAGGAACACTCAAAGGCACGATCTGAAATTGGAAGGTGGAATGTTCAGGAGAGAAATGAGGAGACACATTTTTACAGAGAGGGTGGTGTCTGGGTGAAATGCATTTCCAGAGGAAGTGGTATCCTGTAGAACAGTGGGCTGCTTCAAAAGGGGATGGGACAGGTTAAGGGGAAGGTCACTGGAAGGGGAGAGGAGGAAAGGGCAGCTGCAGAATAAGGGCTGCTAGTTGCACAATAGAGCAGACTTAATAGACTATAAGGCCTTTATCTGCTGGCAATTTCATATGTTCATACATAGACTGACCATTAACTAAGTGCAAAAATTGAAGAAGTTATGGCTTGTTAAAATTTGAATGTTATCCTACAGGAATTTCCATTTTTTATTTTTTTATATTGCCACTAATTTTTTTTTTTGTGGGGGTATGTATTAGTCATGTTCTATCCATTAAGACCTTTGTTTTGATATACAGTATATAGATTGTCCCTTAAGTCCAAATATCGAGTGAGTTATTGTTTGTTGAATTTCAAATGTGGGATGAAAACTAAGTCCAAAATATCTTATCACATGCAGGGATCCTTTTTTGTATGAATGAAAAAGCCATACAAAAAATGATTCCTTCATAAAAAAGCAGAATTGAGGAAAAAATAAGTCCAAAATATTTTTTCATATGAGGTCATACTTTTTTGCATGAATGAAAAGGTCGTATGAAAAAAGAATTGGGGGGAAGGGGCACGAAGTCCCAGTTCTTTTTTCATTGAGGATATCTTTTTTCATATGAATGAAAAAGTGTTAAAAATGATCCTTCATACAAAAAAAAAAAGAATCGGGGGACTAAGTCCCACCTTTTTTTGTATGAAGGATCCCTTTGTATGAACAAAAATATATGAAAAGGATCCCTTCATATGAATAAAGAATCAGGGAAAAAAACTAATTCCTAATTTTGTTTTCATATGAAAGGATCTTTTTTCATATGCACAAAAAAAAAATATATATGAAAAAGTATCCCTTCAAATGAAAAAAGAGTTGGGGAAAAAAAACTAAACCCCAATTCTTTTTTTGTATGAAGGGATCTTTTTTTGTGTGTCAGAATTATTTTTTATGTGGCCCTACAAAGAAACAGAAGTGAATCACAAAAAAAGATTTTAAAATGTAAAAAAAACGAAAACACTTTTGGGAGCCATTTTTCCAATATTCAAGTGCAGAGTCCATCTAATGGGGTCCTGATGATCAAGATAAATGTGGTGCTGTCTCTCCAGGATGTACATTTTGTGGGTTTTGAAATTTGTTTTGGGAAAAAAAAAACAGAAACAACATGACAGCCATTTAAAAAAAGATTTTTTCCTCACAAAAAAGGATTACCCCATATGAAAAATAATTATTTTTTGTATGGACCAAATTCTTTTTTAGTTCCAAACAGCTATCCAAAAGACTGTACTGAGCATGCTCAGAACCAAAATTTTAAAATTATGTAACTTCAGAATGGATAATTTTTTTTTCACCAAACCAGTGAAAGGTATGTCTGTGGGCCATTCCCTTTCTGCCCTGAAAACTTCAGATCACAATTCTAAACTGTCTGGGTGCTTGGCGATGACAAAAAAACCCAGCAAAAAACAGCAATTTTTTAACTTTTTTTTACTATTTGGATCTCGGAATCCATACATCCAACCAGAATGAAACTTGGCATGCCAAGATATCTACTTCCCACAACCACACATGCAAAATTTTGAGCAAACTCGCCAAACAGTTGCAAAGATATTAAAGTGCAAAGTTTTTGGTTTAACATAGAACCCCCTGCTAAACCCTAACTATAGTGGCACTACCATGCCACTATAATACAGTGCCTGCTTACAAAGCAGGGAATGGACATAATAGACCTAGTGTCCCTTTTGACCTTAAATTATTGTATTACTATGTTGCTATTTAACATGCTGCATGTGAGATATTATGTATAATTGAGTTCGCTTTGTCAACTGCACATGCTCAAAAACATTATACTAAAATGTATCCTTCAATAGATGGTCGTTTGTTCTAAATATGGTACCAACATAAGCAAGGCTATAAGATGTACTAGCCCTTCAAAGCAATGTGCAAAGGTAGACAACATTACCTCCTCATACATATATTTCATTCTGTTTGGAACTCGAAGACATCTGTAAGATGCAATCGTACTCACCCCACAAAATGATCAGCCAGCCAACAGTGACAGCTGTTTGGGTCATAGTGAACATTTTAAAGAGCAGCTGATGCCTTCAGGACAAGTGTAACAAAAAGTATTATTTAGACACATTTCAGCTTGTATTTCACATTAATTTGTCATTGTTTCTCTGCATTATTTATTATTGAGGTAATTTGAATGAAAACAGAATGTTTGCTTCTGAAGACTTCATCTCTTCCTGTTGCCTTCTCCCTTCCTGTAGTCATAATGCACTGCTTGTGTCATCACAGTTACTCTCACGGGAACAGACTGTGATGTCACATCAGAGAACTATGGCTTGAAGTAGGAAGTAAACTATGGAGGCAGGTGAACACTAAGGGATAAAGGTCATGCATTCATAACAGTTTCCTCCTTAATACACAATGGGGAGGAGAAGTCTATAGAATAGGTATCCTGTGATGATGGCAACTATGATTGGGCACCTGCTGAAAGGGCGACTCAAACACAGTGCCTGTGGATGGGGCGATTGGTGAAGCTGGGTGACTGGATGTTGGGAGTGGGCAAAATAGTGACTGGATGTCGCTATATGTCTACATGCATGGGGGGAGCGAGCACGCCAAGCATGGGCTGGGAGGGGATGGAGGGTCTGTAGGGGGTGGTGCTGTGGTGAGCTGCTGAGCTGCATTGTGGTGTCAGGGGTTGGTCTGTGGCTGCAGCGAGTATGGTGCCAGGTTTGGGTCTGGGTGTGGGTTCCTTTTATTGCACCCAGCCCAAGTTATTTGTTTACCCCGAGTTGCACTCCCCCTGGAGTTGAGAATTTTTAAGTAGAGGGTTGCGGAAGGTGAAGCCCCCCATGGGGAGGTGTAGCCCCCTGAATAAACAATAAAAATCCAAGTCCCCGGCACCATGTTGCTGTGCACCGGGGTGTCCATTGCCGAGAAAAACTTTCAGCAATGTGACTTCGCCCTAACGGCGATCGCCGTTATCACATAAAACCTATAGAATTCATATAGAATGCAAGATGAATTGTACTTAATTATTATGTTTTTCAAAGTTTTCTTTGAGGCATCAGCAGCTCTTTAAAGGAAAGAACCTCAGTGTAAAACACTGGGCAAGAGTTATATGAAAATCATTCAGGTAGTGACGCCTAAATGTAAAGAAGGAAAATTACTCATATTCCCCAATTACAGCAATGTATATTGGCTAATATATGCAACTGACTTGAAATAATTTGGGATGGCTTAGCTTTTTAAACAGGACCTTGAGGTGCACTAATCCTCACAAACAATCCACAAAGGGTTAAAACAGCAAACCTCAGACATGTTTTGTCCTGTTTTGGGCTCATTGGAGTTGCTGCCTCAGATCACCTTAAAAGGATCAGCCAGTCAAATGCATTATTCATGTAGGTCATAGTGGACCCAATTTTGTTTAGATATGTATTTTCAATAGTTTTTTTTTCTCTCCACTGCCCTGGCAGCCACTTCTATGCAACCTGCAGCCATTTAGCCCCATACTTCCTTAATCCCACTACTTTTGTCTCCCATAATTGAGCCTTCATGGCATGCGTCTGGGGGTTGGGTTCCTTCCCTCAGATATATACAGAATCTGAGCAGCAGCAGCGACTGCATGGCATAGGGCCTGAATGTATGGGGGCTTTACTCACTTGTTTACTTCCTACCTCCTTCCTCTTGATGATGCCTCTCAGCCAAGCAGAGGCCTTGTGCTGATCACCTAAGAGGAGCAAATGTCCTGGCCTGCCACAGGGGTCATGGAAGTGACAGAGCCAGCTCTGCCCCCTCCCCCATCTGGGCAACTTGGCCACCCATCCATGTATCCTGGGTGTGGTCCTGAACCCAGGTCACTAGTGAAGCAGCACTGAGGCACTGGGCTATCCACATTGCTTAGAATATTTTTTTCTGATTTACTCCATTCTATTCCTTTTTCCCTCTCCCATCTTAGTGATTTTGGTGCCATGGCTGCACCCTTACTAAGCCAGGAAAGGAGAGTTGCTGCCTTTACCATCAATGCCAATCCAGCTTACTTGTCAGTCAGCAATGGGTGCACAAATATCAAGTGGTTCATGCCTTCTCACTCTATGAGCCAAGGATCTGACATATGTGATGCACTTGGCCCCCTTCCCCAAGCCATTTGCAGAGTGGGATTCTGGGGCTTGTACATTGACATCAATTTCCCAAGAGGTAGCAGACTCTGCTGCAGCTATGCCACTAGGTGAATCTAGTCATATATTATGGAAGCACACTATTAAACAGGATAGAACATTGGTCAGGGTTTATGTTTTAAGCCTTTGAGGATTATTTCTGAGGCCTAGTGCATATTACAGTTCTGCTATCTCAATTCCCTTTTTTTGTGGTCATATGTATCACTTATGGTACACTGCATTAGTGGGATGTATGTGTAACTCTGGGCTTCTTTAAAATGTGATTTGACTGCCTACTATACATATTGTTTGCATATCTGACTGAATTCTCATTCTTTAGTCTATACCTTGTACGCTTTTCTTCAAATGACAATTTGGAAGTGCATAAACCCATTTGCAAAACAACCACTGTCCTTCTGTGGAAATATGGAAATGTATGATATCAGTCCTCTCATTTTCTTCACATCACATTTAAAGCAGTGCTGATGTAACAGCATTAAGACTGCATGTCTATTGCATTGTCACCATGGACAGCACTCTTTGTCATTTATTCATTTCTATTGTTCTCCTGACATTCTGGCTGTCACAAGGTGAACTTTGTTCTTCAGGAAAGAAAATTGCAGTTGTCTCCCCCTGAGGGTGTTGAACACAATGATGGATGAAACAGTTTCTATAATTAAGAAAAGAACCGTAGGTGGTGATGGTAGTAATAAGCAATAGCATCAGGTTGTTATGGTAACTAAAGTTCTGAAATAAAATCAGAATGACATGTTATTAAGAAAGTCATTAGACTTCGTCTAAGTACTGTAGGTAATCCATCAGTGCACATAAATGAGTTACAGAAAACACATATGGGTGCACAGTCTTATTAATTTAAATGTGCATTTCTTTACAGTTCTTTGGAAACAGAGAAAAGCCCTGAAACTGTAGTCTGCTGGGATTGTGCTTACTTTTCTTTCCCTGGTGCTGTTGTCCTTTAGAAGTCTTGATGACTTGATACAGCTTACTGACTCCTTGTAGTTCATTACTGTAAATGATACTTCTCAATCACTTTACTCTTCAGATTAACAGTGATGAAGAAATAATCCCCCCATGACAGGCTCATAAATATGGGAAAACAACAAAATTAAGTGGCTGTTAGGAAACATGTCATAGTGAGCCTGCAAGGCTGTGATTTAGTCTGAATAAATCACTTCTGACCAGACCTATAAATAATTTAGTAGCAGAGGGTTAGTGTGGAATCTTAAATCTTTTCAGTTTTTTTAAAGCTGTAATACTGTAGGTTTGACATGCAGATTCTTTTTTGTAACCTACTGGGTTTTTGAGATTTTCAGTCACTAGTAAATAAAAATTAAATGGCCTGAATCTTAAAATAGGTTGTAATGTAATGCTACTTTCAAAATAGTCTTCTTTCATGGGAGATTTTCATGGGTTCCTTTCAAAATCTCCAGATGGTGTTCCCATTTTGTCTGTAAAAACATATAGTATAGGTAAGAGTCCCTTTTATTGCAGAGTCCTGCCCTTCTGATGTACAGGGAACAGAGAAACAGTAGCAGAGCATTGTCTGGGACTGAATCCCTTATTTGCACCACAGCATGTTTGGCTATTTTTGGTAAAACTGTGATTGCATATACTAAGTCTATAAAAAAGTTAGTTGGATTGCCTGAAGATTTGTTTTTCTCATCTGGAAGTTTGATACTATTTAATGATGTTAACTGGTATGATAGTGACCTCCATCAGAGGAATTTACGTTATGGACAACCAAAAGAAATGGATTAGTATAATTGTCTCATTTTTGACAGTGCCCTGAGCAAGCTTTACCAAGTGGCAAGCAGTAAAAAACAATTGCAGTATCCCATTAACTCATTAACTAATTATAACATGTGCAACAAGTGCAAAAATATTCAGTAATCTTTTGGGCAGAATTAATGGTGCTCAGGTCTTATTGCTTAATTTGTATGCCTCAAATATGGATACTCCAGACTTTTTTTCACAATTGACGCAGAGTATTTCTGAACAGTACCAGCACCCTATGAGTATCAACATGGGGGGAGATTACAATTTTGTGTTGGACCCTTTTTTGGATAGGACCACGCCAGAAAAGGGAGCCCCCTCCCATTAATACTCCAGAGGAATTCTCCAGCATTTATGTACAGAATTCCAGCTGGTGGAGTGTTGGAAAATTTTTAACCAGAGGCCCATGATTTTTCCTTCAGGTCACATTGACTCCAGACTTGTAGCAGGTTAGATTATTTCCTATATAGTTCATACTAAGGATCATACTAAGGTGAAGAAAAGGAGCTAGCAGGCTGAGGCCCATAGTGCTCCTATACTAGTCCAAATAGTAATATGAAAATGTATGCCCTGAAGTGATTAACTTATCAAGATTGTATTTAAATGTGTACTTAGTATCACTCATAACCACATGAGCTGGAAGTTTATTCCATGGTCCAATAGTACGAGAGGTAAAGAACAATTTACGATTGTTGTGCTTAAATGATTTGCAAACCAGCTGAAGTGGATGGCATCTAGTATTATGCATAGAGGATCTAAATATAAGACCTCTCTCTTTCATAATATAGAGATCGTGAACAACATCATATAAAAATAAGAGATCGACATGCAGACGTCTGGTAGAAAATGACATTAGTCTTAAAATCTTGAACTTAAGTTAATAGGAAACTGATTCAAGACCAGATATTTTTTTGGTAAACCTTCTTTGAACTTTCTCAAGGGAACTGCCTTCAGATTTTTTGAAAAGGCACCATACCTGAGAGGCACACTCGAGATGTGGTCTAACGTATGACCTAAACAGAGGCATAAGCACCTCTCGATCTCTAGATCTGATGTTACAGAGGATCGATCAGACAACTCTATTAGAGGTACTAATAACAGACTGTAAATGCTTGGAGTAGGTAAGATCATTGGAGATGGTAATTCCCAGGTCCCTCTCATCAGTAGTGTCACTAAGAATTGTGCCATCTAATGAGTATGAAAAATTAGGGTTGTTGGGTCCCAAGTGTTTTCACCTTACACTTAGTAGGATTTAATCTCATACCCCATATTTTAATCCAGTCAGAAATTATATCTAAATCATACTGAATAATAACTGTTGGATCAGAATTAGAGCATGGTCCCCCAATCTTCACATCATCTGCATATGTTGTGAAAGACAAGCAGTCATGGGTTAGATCAGAAATGAAAGCTTGAAAAAGGCAGGGGCCAAGAACAGAGCCCTGTGGTACATCACTCAGGACCATACCAGTATTAGAAAAAAATTCCATTAATAACCACTTTTTGGGTTCTGTCTCAGAGTCAGTTAAAATCCAATCAATAATATAATTATTTATATTAAGTCTCCTAAGTTTGTGAATAATACCATGATGTCACATGGTATCCTACTGTCCAGCAGAGTGCTGAAGTATTCATAGAAACAAAGTAGATTGGTTAAACAACACCTGCCCTTTTTAAAACCATGTTGCTCTGGATCATATTCATCTATAACTGGTGCAATAATGTCCTTAAGGAGACTTTCCATAACTTTACAGATGGAAGAAGTCAGACTAATGGGTCTATAATTTTCTCATTTATGTTTAGTGTCTTTTAATGTTGGCTTGCCGCGCTTGCACGCAAGTCAACATCTTGCGGTAGTGCAGCTTTGGAGGCGTGGCCGCTGTTGGGCGAATGCAGAGCATGCATCAGTAGGTGCGTCCTTCATTCCCCAGTCATCGACACCACACCACACTTGCCAATGTGGCGAGCACATCTAAGGAAAGGTCCACTGCAATCTGAGCAAAGCTCGTCAGACACAGCGGACCCTTCCTGTGTGCTCGCCACATTAGCAGCATGGTAGGCCGCCGCCCAACGACTGACCTTGGGGGTGCCCAATCCCCCAGCTGGCTTACTGTGGCTGCACAAGTTGCTGATGGAGCCCACTCCCTGTTGGTATACAGCAGCCTCCCCCATTTCCCTGCCATAGGCAGGGTGCCCAATCCCCTCGGTTTCCTCTCCCCCTCTTTCATTGTGTGCTGATGGGGAGCCCACTCCCATTGGCATAAATCAGCCCTCCCACATTTCTTATATACCGAGGGGTGCCCAATCCCCTCGGCTCTTCTCTCCACTGTCATTTGTGTGCCAGCAGGGTGCCCAGAAATCCCGTTGGCATAAATTCACCCCAAACCCCCATTGTCTGCCGACAAAGGGTGCCCAATCCTGTCGGCTGCAGCAACCCCCAAACAGTTAGGTGGCATGCTGGGAGCCCACCCAGCATGCCAAGTCCCCAAAAAAAACTGTTAGGTTTTTTCTTCCTGCAACTTAAAAACAGTCCCTCATAGTCTCCTGCCCCCACCCGCACCCGCCCACTGCACACCCTGCCTCCCTACACCCCTCACCCCATACTTACCTCCAGAGTCTGGCGTGATGATCTTTGCTGGACCGGGAACACGTCTGCACTCTTCAAAGCCAACCACAAACTGAGGAAATGCCGGTAAGCTATATAATGGAATGAATAGGGTTTTCTCAACTTTGCTGCATATCTCAGGCATTTGTTGGAATTGTGGCACCAAATTTTCAACATAGGGTTTTTGGGGCCCCTCCTCATGAATTCTATCACTGTCATGGTGTTAATCAGCCTCGAAAGGTGATTTCGCAGTCACTACGTGATATCACCTTTCAGGACTCATTAACAAAATGACAGTGTCAGTGTTCAGGAGGTAGCCTCTCAAAAACCCTATGTTCCAAATTTGGTGGAAAAAATCCAACAAATGCCTGTTTTACAAGCGTGCATTGTGCAGCTGCTATGCAGGCTCATAACTTCATGAATTCACAATATTTTAATGCCAGATTTTCAGCATTGTCATTTTTGTACACCTCCTTGTGAACAGTGCAGCAGTCATTTTACACATCCTGCCCGAAATGTGTTTCCACACTTCCAGCACACAATAGTGCAGTTGCCATGGGAAATCAGTATTTGGGCCAGATTATGAAAATGACAGTGACACAGTTCATGAGCAGAGGTCCTAAAATGCCTATGTTGAAAATTTGGTGATGATACTCCATAAAATGACTGTGTTACGAGCGTGCGTTGGCAGATTGCATGCATGCTCGTACCGTCGTGCATTTCTGATATTTTCACTCTGGATTTTCACCATTGCCATTTTTCCACACCTCTTGATGAACAGTACAGCTGTCATTTCACATATCCTGCCCAAAATGTGTTTTCGCACTTCTGGTGCAGAATAGCGTGGTCGCTCTGCGAAATCACTTCTTGGGACACTTTGAGGAAATAACAGTTACATTGTACATGAGCAGAGGTGCTAAAATGCCTATGTTGAAAATTTGGTGCTGAACTCCTTAAAAATGGCAGTGTTGCAAGCGTGCGTTGCGTATTTCCCACACACTCTTGTAGCTTCGCAAATTTGCTATATTTACATGCCACATTTTCAACACTGGCATTTTTTTATGCCTCCTTATGAGCTGTACAGCTGTCATATTTCACATCCTGCCCAAAATGTTTTCCCACACTGCACTACCAAACACCCAAAGGGACACCCCAGTGCCTGTCAGTCTCTGCAGGGTGGGGGTGGGTTGGCATCAGTTCAGTACTTCACTGCCATGCCTATTATGCATCTCTCTAACTCCTGCAATACCAATGCCAATGCCAGCAAGACAACGTTTGGCATTGACAAATGCGTGTTTATGAATAGGAACAACATTTGCCTCTTTCCATTCATTGGGGATATAGTTGTTTGTTAAAAACAAATCAAATAGAAGTTTTAGAAGCAGTGCAATTTGGTCAGCCAGTAAATATAACAGATGGCCTGCCAAATTGTCTGGACCTGAACTAAATTTGTCTTTCAGTGTGCACTGCTTTTGTGGATAAGCTCCACTGTAAGAATGATGGGGTCAGAAGAATTAGTAATAGGTGGAAGTTTATTAATGTGGGACAAAGAAACATTTTTACAAAATTCTGCATTACATACATCGGCCATAGATTTCAGGTCATGAATAAGACTACTGTCAATGATGAGAGGCCCCACCTTGCATGAAGTTTTCTTTAAGGAATTAATATAAGAATAGAATTGTTTTGTATTTGATTTATTAGCTGATATATCCAATTTTAATTCCCAACTAGATTTTGCTTTTTTAATGCTAGATTTACATTTTCTGTTTGATGTAAGATAGGACTCCCAATTAGCAGTTGTCTTATTAATAAGAAAATGATATTTTTTGCTTTTTTGTCTGATAAGTTTTTTAATATTATGATTGAACCATTTGCATACCAGGATTTTTTTTATTTTAGATAAGATATAAATGTCAATAAGTTCAGTAATTATGCACTTAAATCTAACCCAAGATTGTACAAGTGAGGAAAGAGAAATAATGGATGTCCAGTCTAATCCATCCAATATTTGCTTAATGGCACAAAGATCAGCTTTGTCATACAAATATATGATAGAAGAATTTGGACAATAAATATAGTGATTTTGTAATGTAAATAGGATAGAATTACTGTCTTCCATTCTATCAGATTTGGTTGACATAGCCATCCTTCCCATAATTCTGTCATTCTGTGTGATTACACTCCAGTGAGTATGGTATGGGTGCCCAGAGATAGCGTACCTAGTTCTCCCCACTGGTGTTTTAATCCTGCTCTCCTCTGTTTAGGCAGTGGAGGTAAGCAGAAATAGATTTTTATTTTTCAACAAACACTGTCCTAGATATCTCAGATCTTATGCTCTGGGAGGCTTTTAAATCTTTTATTAAAGGCCACATTATTGCTTATGCATTGCATGTTAACAAAATGTGGAGGCAGGAAACTGCACACCTCACACATTGTATTAAACAAGTGGAGATGGAAATATATACATCTTCATCCAATCGTGATTCAAAGATTCAGGAAGTTGCTACTTTTAAATATAGGTTAAATACTGTTTTTCATCAAAAGGCCTCTAGAGCTCTTTTCTTTTTGCAGCAATCTTACTGGGAGTCAGGAGATAAAGCTGAAAAACATTTGGATTGTAGACTAAAGAAGAAATCCATGGAAGCCCAGATTCCTTATCTGCAGGGTGAGGGTGTGCAATTTGTAACAAATGCTACACGATAACCAGTAAGTTTCGGGACTACGGTTCTGCTCTTTACGAATCCTCAGTGTCTCCATTGACCATGGAGTTCAATGCCTTTTTTGTTAATTTTAATTTGCCCAAATTACCTCAGGAGATTGCTTTGGTCCTGGAAGCAGATATTACTTTGATGGACATTCAGCAAGCTATCCGGGCATTGGCCTCTGGTAAGACCCCTGGGCCAGATGGGCTTAGCACTGATTTTTATCAAGTTTTGAGCCACACCTCTCACCCTGGTTGTTGGAAATATTTCACTTCATTAGAGATTTCGGTATTATGCCCCCTACTATGCAGGAGATAAGTATCACTGTCCTGTCTAAACCCAGTAAGGATCCTACCATTTGCTCAAACTATAGGCTGATATCACTGCTCAATGTGGATTATAAGATCTTAGCCAAAATATTAGCCACTTGACTAGCAAAGGGTCTACCTTTACTAATACATAGATTGCAAGCTGGTTTCATGAAGGGCAGGCAGGGCAGTGATAACCTCTGAGCGGTGCTCAGTTTAATTCAAATAGCTACTAAGAGTCCAGATTCAACAGCCCTGGTGGTGATTGATGCAGAAAAGGCATTTGATACCACTGAATGGAATTACTTACAGTATGCCCTTTCCAGGGTAGGTTTGGGACCTGTTTTTTGGAAATGGATTCAATGTCTTTATTCCACTGCTAGGGCTAGAATGTTAGCCAACAGGGTCTTATCTGAGTTCTTTTCTTTGTCTTAAGGTTCAAGACAAGAATGTTCCTTGAGTCCTCTGTTATTTTTACTCGTCATAGAGCCTCTTAATATGGCTTTGCGTCTACACTCAGATATTCATGGTATATCATTTAGAGGTAGGTAATTTCATACTCTATTATATGCAGATGATTTGCTCCTGATGCTATCTAAGGTGGAGGTCTCTCTCCCAAGGGCTTAGGAGGTTATTGGTTCCTATAGTGCAGTGTCTGGCTTAAGGATTAATTAGGGCAAAACTGAAATATTACTGCTGTATAATGCAGCTATCTCTTGGGCTTCCATGCGAGCACAAACTTTAAAATGGTCACCTCAAGGCACATGTTATTTGGGTATGCATATCTCAAGCAAACCTCAAGAAATGTGTTATAAGAATGTTCAAGATTTGTTAGCAGATATCTTGGTTGACATGAACAGCTGGGCAAAATTACATTTGTCCCTCCCGTAAAGTTGCCACTATTAAAATTATGTTTTTTAAAAGATTATTCTATAGGTTAAGTAATTTGGCCATGTCTATACCACTGGGGCTCTGGAATAAAATTGACAGGACGTTATCCAGTGTTATTTGGGAAGGTAAACCCCCCTTGTTTTAGTAGAAAGGTTCTTAGGACACCTTTTCTCCATGGTGGCTGGAACATGCCATGGTTGTGGGCCTATCATGCATGTCATGGTCTGAAACAGACTTTACATTGGTTTCACCCTACAACTCTGAATACTCCTTTGTGGGTTGAGATAGAGCAAAGTCTATTAGGTGACACATCTTTAATAGCAGCATTGAGGGCTCCCCCTCATGATTCATAGTTCTTTATGCTTTCTGTTATATTCTCTAGGCAGGTGTGGAAAATGTTCTTTAGGCTACTGGGCTGGAATTTTACTTATTGGGTCTCTATGAACCCTTATGGAATAACCCTAATATTTGGGTTGGTGGTTCTCAGATACATTGACATATGTGGTCCTCCAGGGACATTCAACCTGTAGGAGATTTAATTGATCAGGGGAGTGGATTTTTGCATCCTTTTCAAAAACTGCAAGCTGACTTTGGGCTACCCACTTGTGACCTTTGGAGATATTTTCAATTACGTCATACCCTTTCCTCAAGATTCTTTAAGGATTCTAAGATAATATCAATGGAGTTAACTAGACATTTTCAAAAATGGTTTAAGATCCTCAATGGTCATATAAGTGTGTTTTATAAGATTTTACAAAAAAACAATCTCCCTGATTGGGAAGTACACAGGGCTAAATGTGTGGTTGATGTGCAGGAATCCTCGGATATGTAGGATTGGTCCAACTGTTGAGCTGAAGAGCATCGGGCTTCTTCTGACCCAAGGTTACAACTCGTACAGAAGATGGTATTGAGTAGATGGTACCGAACACCAGATAAGTTAGTTAAGATGGGTCTGCTTGGGTCAGATGAGTGCTGGAGATGTAGTCAAGGTTCTGGCACATTATGTCACATACTCTGGGACTGCGCTTTGTTGAAATACTGGTGGTCAGGTATTATTAGGGTTTTAGAGTGAAGTCTTCAAATCCCCATGCCTTGTACTATATGTTTCTGGATCTTGGGAGACCCACTGATGTTAGATTTGCAGACTATTATCTGTGCAGTAGGCTTGGAGGCCAAGTGACTCCTTCTTCTTCAATGGAGGACCTCTACTGCTCCTTCCCTAACTCAATGGATGCAGGCAGTCTCAAAAACAGCCTCTTATCAGCAGGTATTGTTCTGGAGAAGAAATGCACTTCCCAAATTTTATAGGACTTGGTTTTCTTGGCTAAGTTATGTTGGGGTAAAGGGTATACATAGATCCTGCTTGAGCGAACATACAGGTAATATTGTTTTGTTCAAGCATTAATTTTGTTTCATTAGCAACCCTGCTACTTGGTTTGGCTGTGTTTATGCTTACAGTATGAAACCCTGTTTATTGCTTGTGAATATTGGTACTGTATGTTATTTTTTTTCTTTATTATTAGATAGAAATCCTCATGATGTGAACACAGTCAATAGATTTTAAATTTTCTACTGCATTGGTTGATGTTTCTATATTTGGAAGAACTCAATAAATCACTTATATACAAAAACAAAGACTATTCAGTAATAAACATTGCACTCCTTGTGTGTGTAGATAGGGTTCAATGGTCACTTCTATGTTAAACTCAAAATTTTGCACATTAATACCTTTGCAGCTGTTCAATTGATTCACATACAATTGTGCAAGCCTGATCAGGGACCAAAGTTCTCTGGATGTAACAAGTTTCATTCCAGTCGGTTGTGTGAGTGCAGAGATATGGAGTGTCAAAAAATGTGAAAATTACCACTTTTTGTCAAATCTTTGTCACCGCAATTCTCAAAAATGGCTTGGACGTTTTGTCTGAAATTTGTAGCATATATAGGTCTTCGGTCACAGATGTGCCTTTTGAAGGTTTGGCTAAAAACATGTTAATCCATTCAAAAATTATGAAATGGGGTGTGGCCTGACCAGGCAGAAGATGGCAGCATAGTTCAGAATCTCTGCAGGAATAACTGCAATCTAACCTCATCCAGCCTTCACCAGACCTTTCTTTGATACCAACTCCTGTGACCATCCAGTAATCTTACTGTCTGACACAGTTCGTAAGTCATTTTTGATCCATCAGATGATTATATTCAATTATTCTACACTGTACTGCAACATACTAGGCCTCATTCTTCAGCACCATGGCAGATCTCCAAGCACAGCAAAGCTCACTTGCTAGAGTGGAAGTAATGTTTTCTAAACTGATGGCTGAGATTAATGATCTAAAAACCTCCACCCAACAGAATGCGACCATTCTTGAAACGTTTAGCCAGAAAATTGCATTTAATGAGAAAGCAATGGCCTGTAACGCCACTACTATTCATGACCTTCAGGCTACTGTCCACAATCAAGACTGAACTATTAAATCCTTGCAAGCCAAAATTGACACTATTGAAAATGGTAATCGTCACAACAATTTACGATTTTTTGGCTTTCCTGAAGGTGTAGAATTAGGAGACACTACTACGCTTTTATTACATGTGCTGCCTGCAATGCTTAAACTGCCTCCTGACCTAACATTAATCATTGTGCGGTCTCACTACACTCTGGGTCCCTAGCCAACATCAGACCAGTGACCAAGGCCCATCTTTGCTCGCTTCTTGAACTATTCCCATACAGAATTAATACTGAAACGAACCAGAGAAATGGGGAAACTTCAGTGGCAAGAGTTTAATATTTCCATCTACAGAGACTTTTCAAAAGATTTAACCATCATAAGGAAGGCCTACAATCTACTTAAACAAATCCTCCACCAAAGAAGCATTAAATTTGCTCTACATTACCCTGTGACACCACACCTTTTCTCAGGCTCTTCCTTCAAGGATTTTGAAACCCCTGATGCCTTAGCCAACTACCTGGAGGTCTCTCTCTGTAATCTTACCCTGGGAGGTTCAGCAGCAATTGGCAACCGAAACACAGCTTTGGTATCCACATGGAGGGTGGACGACGAGTTACAGGAATGTGGGAAAGGTGTTGCAGACCTTGCAGCCCCAAGCAGCAACGCTGCAACTGATTTGACCCCAAGGTAATCAACACGGCTGCAAGAGAAGCTTCTTTCCGGGCATTATTCTTCAAGACTTTCATGCTGTTCTAGCGAGGTTTCACCCCAAACACCCCAAGCTGCAGCCTTTCACCTTCCAATCAACCCCTTTATTCCCTTGAGCAATAAGTTTGCTCTCTTGGAGGATGACATGCGCTTCTCGCAGGAGGATCTTTCCCAGCAAATTTCAGATGAGCATCCCTCTAATTTGGGGCCTGTGCCTCAGGGATGTATTTCTGCCAATGCTTCATGTGCAGAAGTTGTTGCAAGTTCCCTCCTCAAATGATTAGAGCCGCCCAAAAAGAAACGTAAGGCAAAGACCAGAAGAAAGAACATCAATAGTCACAATCCTGCTAATAAATCTAAGGTATCATGTGCATATATGGTCAGTAATATGGTCACAGTTGCTATATCTTGGTAGGTTTTGCTTCCAGGATACTTAAAGGGATTGTCAGTACAATTTTTCTGCCTAGCTGCCCGGTCTACAGTCTATGCTACCTAGTTGCTTTTGCACCCAGCGGGTGCAGAAAGCGAAGGCTGTACATCACGGCGTGATACATTTACTTTTTGTTGCAGTGTTTAAACGAGCAGCTTAAACGTCTTCAAGGGAACTTTAGTACATCAGCAATGCTTTTCTAATCCATTATTTTAGTGTTAGATCTTATACATTACCTCACTAAACAGGCTGTCAGCATCTAGCCTTTTACTCACCAATTTAGCAGTGCATCAGGTTTACAGTCTTTCGGCTGGTCAATTGCATATCTTCAATCAGTATGCATCCTGATTATTGCCTTTTCTTTTTTCATATGTGAATTACTATATATTACAAGGCAATTTAACCCTTCCCTTTCCTGATGACAGGATCTTAAGATTATTAGCAACCACATTTAGTCTATCTCCTTCCCTATGCTCCATTATTCTTACTACCTCCTGTTTACAATATGGAACTATCATTAGCACTCAAAGAGGTGGGCTATGTTTGGTGTACTGTTGCAACAGATTGTCAATCTACATCTTCCTTATGCTCCTTATTTTACTCGAAGCCTACAGATATTACAGGAATCCACTGCTGTGTGGTCCCTCCTGTTTTGGGGCTCACCAGGCCTAGTCTTCTAGACCTAGTCACCCCATATAACACCTATTTAGGCAATTTTTGAGTAATCAGAGCTGATCTTTACTATGACTATCTCTTCTGTCTACAGTTATCACCGAAGCCTATACCTCTCCACATAATCCAAATTTGCATTTGGCTCAGGGTGTAAAGGATTAAATTGACCTCCCCTTTCTTCTTTCCCCCTCAATATTGTAATTATTATGTACTTATTCTGTTGCACCGCAAAGTATACTCAGAGTCACTCTAATGTGGTAATGATCTACTTTTCCTTTTATATTTTTTCATTTGCATTCCACCTGGCTCCCTGAATTCCTTGCTCTATGTCTAGTCTGCACTGGCATCTCATATATGATTCTTTAATTTACTGTTATTTCAAGTTGGTATATCTTGTACTACTACTACTAATGTTTATGAATAAGTTCTGGTGTTTAGCTTTATCCTTATACCCTGTCCTGTTAGCTTAGAATTAAGCTGAGATTATTACAGTCCCCTGCCTTTTTTGATATTATTCCCTTTCAGTTTAGCTTATCAGGAATACTTACTTTATTATATTACTGGGATCAGACTTAGGTTTGGGCTGATATTTATAACCGGTCCTCCCTAGTCTCCTCCCTACATCGACGCCCCAGAGTGTGGTGAGAGAGTCTCTTAGCCAGTTGGCTGACTCATATCTCCTCACACCCATAAAATGTTTTCTTTGTTATTTAGCTTACTAGTATTTTTGTTGTTGTTAATGACTTTTATCCTTCCCCATCTCTATTCTAACTTTAATAAGATATCTGTGCCACTCATGTATAATATATCTCACTTTTTTGGCTTGAATTTTCCTGCCACTCTCTGCATATATGTAAGCTCTCTATATTGTATTTTAATCATCCTCTGCCTCATTTATTTGTCCTTTCACACTCCAGCGATTATTCCTTTTCTTTAACACTAACAATATGAGTGACATATTTTTATATACATGGAATGTGAAGGGACTTAATTCTCCTTGTAAGTTGAAGCAAATTCTTTCACATCTCAAAAAACATAAAACACAAATTGCTTTCCTTCAAGAAACAAAATTATTAGCAGAGGATGTTCATAGACTTAAAAAAGATTGGAACGGTCAGATCTATGAATCATCCTATACCTCAAAAAAAAGAGGAGTTGCTATTCTTATTCATAAGAATCTCAAATGGTCCATTGTAAACTCTGTTTCCGATACTGACGGCAGATGGGTGATGGTCAAACTGAAAACCAACTCTGGTCCTCTTCTGCTTGTTAATGTCTATGCACCCAACTCCGATTCCCCAGAGTTTTTTTCATAATTTAGCTCAACAGATTCTATCCTTTAACACTGATAATACACCAGTTATTCTTGGAGGGGATCTTAAGAAGCCAGTATTGACAGAAGTAGCCCCACTACAGAGGTCCACCCTAGAAATATTAAAGCCCTCTCATTACTAATGCAAGATGTTAGATTAGCTGATATATGGTGCCTCCTTCACATCCACCATCAAGAATTTACTTTTTACTCCTCTCTACATAAAACATACAGTAGAATTAACTACTGGTTAGCCTCTCCTGTTATAATGGAAAAAAAAAACTATTGATTCCTCCATCTCTCCCATCATAATCTTGGACCATTCCCCTGTCAAATTGCAACTTTTGTGGAGCCTATTAGCACCTAAATCGTCTTACTGGCGACTGCACCCTCTCCTTCTCAAGGATCTCAATTTCTTAACCATGATCAAAACACAAATTCAGGACTTCCTCTTTCACAATATCCCAACTGAATTGTCTATGTCCTCTGTATGGGAAGCTCTTAAAGCTATGATTTGAGGGGAAATTATCAGTTAGGCTGCACATAGGAAAAGAGTAAGGGAACAACAGCTGGCTGACTTGGGAAAATCTCTTAAGGATAAAGAGAATTTATACTTTTCTTCTAATAAACACTGTCCTGATTCTCAACTTCATCTTGAAATTCTTCAACTTAGAGTTAAAATTAACGAATTAATTTCTCGTAAAAATGAACTGGCCTTGTTTAAACTTATAAGTTTTGGGAACACGGCGATAAAAATGGGAAACTCCTCTCTTACCAGCTCAAAGCACAGCAAATGGAATGACATATCCTATGTCTAAAAGATGAACAGACTATGATTCACTCCGACAACCCCTCTATAAACAGTATCATGAAAACCTTTTATCAAAAATTGTACTCTAACACAAATCCTCCATCTACTTTACAAGTTCAACAGTTCCTTAAATCATTACATCTTCCTCATCTTTCTACTCTGGACACAAATTCTTTAGATGAACCCTTCTTGCTTCAGGAAATCCAGAAAGCTTTGTCTTCCTTGAAATCTGGCAAATTTCCTTGGGGTGACGGATTCCCTGTCGATTTCTATAAAATGTTTTCCGATACCTTATGTCCTCTTCTTCTTAATGTTTATCAATAAGCTTCCAATACTGGCTAGCTTCCCCCATCTTGCACTGAAGCAATCATAACCCTAATCCCTAAGAAAGAAAAAGACCCTACTCACCCCACAAGTTACAGGCCCATCTCTTTATTAAACATGGATGGGAAGATATTTGCTAAACTACTAACTTCTCGACTTGAATTCTTGATTCCCAAGCTAACTCATTGTTCGCAAGCTGGTTTTATTAAACATAGGTTTGGTTCTGATCACCTACGTTCCTTATTTAATTTAATTCACAAAGCCAAATCCCTCAAGACACCAGCTACAGACACAGCTATTGATTTCGAGAAGGCCTTTGATTTCTTAAACTGGGACTACTTTCATCAAGTTTTATCTTATTTCGGTCTTTCTCATACCTTTTGCTCCTGGATCAAGCTATTATATAACTCCCCTGTTGCTGAAGTACTTACTAATTCCACCCTTTCTTCTTACTTTCATCTAGCAAGGAGAACTAGACAAGGCTGTCCTCTGTCACCTTCCCTGTTTATTTCAGCCATGGAACCCCTGACTGCTTGTTTACATCAATCTTCTGGCATTATGGGCATACCTGTGAGCAATTCAAGATATGTTTCTCTCTCCTACGTGGATGACCTCTTAATCTTACTTGAAAACCTGAATGGGGGGGGGCCCTTGTTGGTTGATTTGCTTAATAATTTTACTAAAATTTCTGGCCATGCTTTGAATTATGGCAAATCACAAACTATGTCCCTTAATGACCACTGTAAAGCCTTTATGAACATACCTCTTGGATTCCACTGGTCACCACAGGGTATAACTTATCTAGGAATCAAAATTACTAGTAACTTAGGGAAGATATGTGACATTAACTTTAATCCCTTACTAGATAACATCAAAACAATTCTGGACAGATGGAAGCTTCTTAATCTCTCCTTCATGGGGAAAATCGCAGCCATCAAGATGTCCATATCTCTCAAGATTCTTTACCTCTTTGCCAATATCCTTTTAGTCTTACCATCCTCCTTTTTTCCTAAAATTGATAAATTAATCAGCAACTTTATCTGGGATGGGAAACCACTGAGATTTAACTGCAACAAACTTCAATCACATTGGAAAAAAGGGGGATTCGGACTCCCCTTGTTCAAAGGCTACTGCTGGGCTTTTTGAATGGCCCAAATTATTAAATGGTTTCAGAAACCCTCCCCTCACTCACCATTATGGGTTGCAATGGAATCCACATTGTGCCTGGGAGGAGTTCCCACTTCCTTCATTTTTAATCCCATTTCCTCTAAACTAAAATCTCACCTGACTATATCATCCTCTGTTCTTTATTGGAAACTAACCCACACATTCCTGAAATCCAAACCAACACCCTGGTTTTATGCCCCCTTATGGGGCAATCCACTGCTCACTCTAGAAGATCACCCAATTTTCTGTTGTACATGGAGGAACAAAGGCATTTTCTTCCTTAGAGATATCTTGGACCAGAATTCATTCACTCTTAGATCATTCTCAGACTTGCAGGTCACATGGAAACTTCCTAAACAGGACTTCTGGAAGTTTTTACAAATTTGGGAAGCTTATAACTCTCTCTCTAGTTTAGTGTATAGGCTTACTCTTCTAAACCCATACATCTTGCACTGGACTAATTTATCAGTAAAATTAAATAGCTCCATTTACAAAGACATTATTGATAATCTACCTGATCAGTCTATACAGGCCAAAAATAAATGGAGTACTCTTCTTAACTACAATATTTCAGATGCACACTGGAGTAATTGTTGGCGTATTGCACATAATACCTTTAAAGATGCCCGTAGTTCTTTATTACAAACTAAAATCCTGCATCTTTGGTATAGAACCCCCTCTGTGCTTCAACGAATGGGGCTATTAAATAATACTAATTGCTGATTCTGCAATTTGGCCAATGGGGATCTACTTCATATCTTGTGGTCTTGCGCTCCCATTAATAAGCTGTGGCATAAAGTCTGTTTACTTGCCTCCAGAGTAACAGGATAAAAACTACCTTTTGACCCCAAACTATTCCTTCTAAGCATTCTTATCCCCAATAGCTCTCTCCTCTCACATGCACATTTTAGATGACTAAACATACTTTCTCTTCTTGTCAAACATCTGATTCTTATGAAATGGAAATCAACTCTGGTGCCTTCTCCTTCAGATGTTCTTCAAAGCCTCTCTTAGTATGCCTCCCTAGACTGATTATCTCATGTTACTCATAACCGACTCATTGTATATGACAGATGTTGGCAGGATTACTTCAAGTACATTGAACCTAGTTCTTCTAGACCCTAATTCTTTGGGATATTTAGCCCTCCTTCTTATTTTGCTGTCAGATTAGGTTTTCTCAAAACTTTTGTGCACATATTTATCCTCTTTTTTCCCTTCTTCCCTGTTTTCTCCCTCTCTCCTTCCCTTCTACCTTGCTTTGTTCTCTCTTCTTTTTTCTTTGCACACTTTTCTCTTACCTTCACCTCTCCATTACTGAACATTACCACATTTATCACTTTTTGCAATTTACTGAATGCCTTGTCATAGCCTGCCCTAACATGTATTTCGTACATGGTAGCTATTTCTGATCCTATAATACCCTAATGATTGTAACCGTTCCACTCTCCACTTACATCCTGTCTAGGTTTGTGTTTTATATATATATATATATATATATATATATATATATATGGCTTCTCAATATGTTTACCCTAAATACTGTGTTTTGTTAAATGATATTTTATACCTTACATGGAGGATAGTCTTCTATTGTATTAGTTGTGTGCTTTCTTATATACTCAGATTTCAATGAAAAGATAAACTCAAAAAAGAAAAAGTTAAGAAATGTTTGTTTCCCATTATTTCCTATGGAAAAAGTTAGATGTGAGGCTCAAAATGGAATTCTTGTTTGAGAAACAGGATTCTTGATCACATTTTGCACTTTAACATTTTTGCAGCTATTCTTCCAATTTGAATGAAATGTGGGATGTACCACCGGGGTCCAATGATCACTTGATGTTGCAAGTTTTGTTCTAGTTGGATGTGCAGGTGCAAAGCTATGGAGTGTTAAAAAATGTGTAAATTACAGTTTTTGTCAAATTCTTTCTTCACTTCTATGTTTGACAATTTTGTGCTTTAATAATTTTGCAGCCATTAAATGATTTGCATGAAATTTAGCATGCGCCATCAGGGGCCAAAGATCTCTTGATGTGGTAAGTTTCGTTCACATTGGATGTGAGGGTGTGGAGATATTGAGTCTCAAAAAATGTGTAAATTATCTTTTTTGTCACATTCTTTGTCACTGCGTTGTGAAAAAAATGGTGCTGAATTTTGGTTTGAAATGTTTAGAGTATATAGGTCTTGCGTGAAAGTGGTGCCTTTTGAAGATTTGGTGAAAAAATATTAATCTTTTCCAAAGTTATAAAATTTTAAAGTTTCCCATTATTTCCTATGGGAAAAGTTAGATGTCAGGCTTGAAACAGGATTCTTGATGGTGAAACATTATTCTTGATCCCAATGTGTGCTTTAATAACTTTGAAGCCATTGAAGTGGTTTGTATGAAATTTAGCGTGTCCCATCAGGGACCAAAGATCTCTTGATGTTGCTAGTTTGGTTCTAGTTGGATATGCAGGTGTGGAGATATAGAGTCTTAAATGTGACATGAAAAGAAAGTCTCATTCTCTGGTAATAAAATTTGATTTTGGTACCTGCGAAATACAAAATGCAATGGACTCCGGAGTCTTATTGCCTAACTCAGTGATTTTATAGTTCATTTTTCTGCAGCTGCATTGGGGCCAAAATCGGCTTCTACTTCTGGGTCTATGTGTGACAGCATGCTGACATCACTACCACTACTGGTGGGAGTGCTTGTCAGCAGGAGATCGAGTATGGCAGCATCAAACCTTAGTGGTTTTGATTCATACACAGACTTAGATTTAATAGATGCATCCAGCACCAGAACCATACGTCCATACTCCTTTGAGTTGCTGCTGAGGTCGCTGTCTACTATTTTGGTGCAGTAATCCAGCTCTGAGGTAGAATTGCAGAGCTCAGAACAAATGCCAGTTCTGCCTTTGTCCCAATGGTAATATAATTCAAGTGCAACCTGTGTCGTTTTCTATCATTTTGTTTGTCATTCTTGATGGGCAATGTGATGCTTCTCAGGACTGCTGTATCCTGATTAGACGTGTTGTTCTGAGTGAGTACTTGTGCTGGGGGGGGCAACTGTTTGTGCTGTGTCTTTCATCATCTGTACCCAGTGATTGGCATCAGTGCCATTTGTTCCCCTTACCAGCTATGTACTCATTTTAAAAGAACCATGTAATAATATTTATTCTTCTGGGCAATTTTCTGAGTGCTGTCTGTGGGTGGGGTGGGGGTGCTACAGATTCAGTGACTGGGTTGTTATTTGTCTACTGTATTAGCTATGAAGTGATTGAAAATGTGGTAGATGTAGTAAAATGTGATGTGGTCTGTAATATTCTGCATCTTGTTTTTTGAGTGGGATGGTGACGTGCTGTAGCATGTGCATTTATGTGTGTGTCCACCACTTGAGCACCTCCGTAGACACCATCAGTGATAGCATAACTACTATTTCGGTACTGTAATAATGACTTTGGTGCTGTAGTGTCCTGTATCAGCAGTCATAACTGATTACCATCATATGAGTAGCCTGATCCCCAGTGTTCACATGAATTTCAGGACACATCTGGAAACGGGCTACTGTAGCTCAGCATGCCTTTCCTGGTGAAACTTTCCAAAATAAATAATTAGATAGGTAAAACAGTGCTGTGTGTCAGAGCACAAGTGCCTCTGTCACCACTAGCCCTATTTAGTACTGTCTCACTGGTCATGTCGAACTCTAATGGAAGTACTGAAATGACATCCTGACATCAGTATCTGTCTCTTCAGTATGCACAATTTCTGGATGAAAATTAGATCCTGACTATCAGCATTCTCAGTATTGACACATATTGGTGGGTACCTGTATGTGTCATGGATGTGATTAATGTCACCCTGTTTTCTGCTACTGAGTGTCCATTACCATGCCATCACTGAGTTGCTAAGCCTTTTGTTTCACATGACAATTGTGGTGTTGTGATAGATGTGATGATGGACTTCTCACTTCTCATATAGTACTAAGTTTTCTGCATTGTGGGACGTGGTATGTCCTGTATGTCACAGACATGTTTCATGGTTAACTTCCATCTGAGAAACATGAACTATGCTGCTTTGCATCACATGTTGTGAAAATGGTCTTGACTAAGGAGCGTTTTCATAGTTTCCACCCCCCAAGCCCCATTGTACCCTACTGCTTTCACTACCATGTGTTACTGTAGCTATTACACAGGTCACCACAGATGACAATGCCTCACTGACAGTGATACATTTGACTACCTGCGTGTGTAGTGACAACAATAAGTGACAAGTTTCCTTCACAGGAGTATTATAGGTTTAAGAATACACAGCTGCAACTGGAAGATTTGCTGTAAAGGAACTGTTCTGTTTCAGTGATTGAGATGAATCATGTACCAACAGCAGTGCTAGCAAGAGTTACTGTTTATTAAAAAAGTTTATATTTTCACATGCTGTAAAATGTGTCTCTCACACATTGTACATTGTTTAGTGTTCACTGTGCCAACAACATATAACTAGTGTCAGATACATTTCCATGGTGCTGTGTTCCTCAGGGGGTGCCATAACCAACACTCTGAAGCCTACGGTGTCTTCGGAAATGTGTGCAGCAGTACATCATCAAAACTCTCACCATTCCATGTGCATAGCTGTAATGTGCACAATGTGTCATTAGTATTCCACTCATTCAGCGATGGTATTGAGATCACAGCTGTGAATGCAACATCACGAGTCATTTTTTCACATGGTTGTCCCACTGCTTCATGTTCTGTATTGATGTCTACAGTGATAACAGCATCAAGTTCCCTGTCCATGTGTTGACGCAACAGTTGCTGTACAGTACACATAAAGACACATATGAAAGTAATCAAACAATGACATAATGTCCTAACTCCTGGTGATACATGCATACCTGAATATGTCAAGGAATGGGTGGAATGCCAGTCACATTGTGCTATCTGGCATCTCACATTCATGCTGCATCTGCAGTTGTTGATGTACTGTGCTGCTGATTATCGGTACAAACCAAGTTGTAACAATGGTGATCATTACAGCCACTAAGTCCTGCGGCAGCATGTTAGGGTATATGGGTATAGGAGTGGTTCACAAAAGACCATACTGTGGTAAATCAACTCTTTCTGAATAATCTGCAGGACATTGTGCATCTGTCACTCTATAAAGAGGTGTTTACCTTGCTGCCATGTTACTGTGCAATACTTCCTGTGTTGCATCATGCCATCTATGTTGCCTTTTAATGTCACTTGTCACCTGTGCCGGAACATCCAACAACATCCTACTTCTTCCTAGTATGGCACCAAAGAATACATTTCCACATGATGTGGCATTCCATGAATTGCACAATACGGAGCAGTCTATGGGTGACTTTTGAAATGCACAAGTGTGTGTCAGATGTGCTGATGAACAATATAAGGACTGTGTACCTGCACGATTCCACCATGTCATAGTGCTGATCTGCTTATGCTCCTCTTTCTGTTCATTGGGTTATACATCATAGTTTTGAAAGACGCATGAGATTATGTCCTACATAAACATCCTGGAAGTACTGATGGCATGTTTCAGCACAGAAAGTTACACTCTTTTAATGTAACAGGATCTGCGCTAATTGGCCTTGTCTGGCCATGTATAGGTTACTGCTACAGAAAGATAACTTTGTGGTGAAGAATACACTTTTAATTGCTCACTGTGTACATCTGCATGTGATTATGGAGTATGTTTTGTCACACAAATAAGCACAATGTCACATTGGAAACTGTTTTCAACTGTCATGTACACAATATCTGCTTTGCTTTGTGTGGATGATGTTACACATCTCTTGCCATGATGAATTGACCAGGTACATCACATATGGTATTGTGTACACTCTTCTCGTGTCTCTTCACAGGCACCTTTGTCATCTGGTTACATGTCCTGTTCTATTTCTGCAGGGAACGGTTAATTGTTGATCACAGCAACTGACAGGCATTCTTGTCCATGTATTTCCATTCAGGTTGGAACATGCTGCCTGAAGAAGTGATATCTCAAAAGTCAGTGCAGAGCTTTAAAAGGAGATGGGATAGGGTCAGCAGCATGGTACAAGTAGGGAGGAAATTGAGCAGGGAAGGGAAAGCAGCCACGGGAAATAATGATAATGGGTGGCAATGGGGGGGGCAGCAGCAGTAGTCTAAACTGTGAGCTGCACAGTTGAGCAGATGTGATGGACCACCTGGCCTGTGTCTGCTGGTGTCTTTGTATGGATTTCCAAAAGTCCAGCACTCACCACCACAATAAACACGCTGCTCGCTGATTCCAGGTGCAATATTTTTATTTTAAAGTGCTACAACAAATTCTACATGCCTTGACTAGTTTCAGATCAGGTCCTTCCTCAAAAGGCATGTTGTATAATTACAAAATCTGCCTTTTATAGGCACCATAAGATGACATCATAACCAGTGTCTTAAAGAATTCATGTTTAGAGTGAAACAGCCACCATATAAAATGACTAATTACAACACATAATGAAATCTACATAAACATACATATCCAAATATCTATACTACATAAATACAACTATCAGCACTTTTTTATATCTCTTTTTGAAGATTAAATATCTAGTTCCAGAAAAAAAGAGCTCAATTAATTAAAAAGATATATTTTAATAATTATATATGTATCATAACAATTTTCCTAAATATATACATATATTGATGCTAATAATAGTAAATATGTATATCTCATAATGAAGTTAACTCATTTTGATTATTTACCATTTCAAAGGATGCACCATAAGTTTCCTATTTTATCCTCACCTATAATACATATAAAATTTGCCTCTCAGCATAAATATATCTAACCACATGTATATGATTCACATAGTCCATAATATAATTAAAATTTTAAATGTTAAACTTCATTATTTTATCAAACTCAAAGACTTTTCTGTAAACAAATACATTAGTCCTATCCATATTTAATATAAGCTACTAGACTAATATTGTCATTCAGTCCTGGGGGTTTACATGCCCCTAATGTATATATCCAAAAGCCTTCATATCTCAAAATAAGATTTCTATCATCCCCTCTCCTCCCCTCTTATCAGGTATCACTTTTTCAATGGCCTGAAAAACAACTTATGCTCTCCACCATTGGAATTTTTAACATGTGCCCCGTTGCATAAGTAAGATCCCCATTTTTGATAGAGCCCTCGGTAACGCTTGCCTACATGGCTTTTACAGTGTCTTTCAGTTTTTCCCACATAGAAAGCACTGCAAGTACAGGTAGCCATGTAAATCACCCCTATGGTGTCACACGTCATTAATTGCCAAATAGTGTAAATTTTATCATTATTGTAAGTGTGAAATTATTTTCCTGGTAAAATGACTGTGCAATATGTACGTCTTTTGCAAGGAAAACAACATGTGGATCTACTATTAAGCCATGTATAAACTTTCGGCTTTTCTAATCTGCTATGCACCAAATAATCCTTAAGTGTATTGGCTCGTCTATAAGATAGGTGAGGTAAAAATGTGGAGATCTCTGTTAAATTCTTATTACCCCCTAGAACATGCCAATTACTTCCTACAATGTCTCCTATCATGAGCGCATAGAATGAATAGTGCAACACAAAATTTAAAACTATAGCGTCTTGTTTCCTCATAGGCCCTTTCTTTAACACTTCATGTCTCGGTATCACACTAATCATTTTATTAGTTTCCTGCACTCTGTCACTGTTATAAGCTCTCTCAATAAATCTATTCTCTAAATCTTTAGCTGTTGTTTCATATTGTGTTACTGTACTGCAGTTGCATTTTAACCTTAAAAACTGTCCCTTAGGGATATTATTTATAACATGTTTAGGATGACAACTTGAGGACTTTAACAAAGTATTTCGCTCACACTCCTTCTTATAAATATTTGTCTCAAATCCACCTCCTACAGTTTTAGTAATCAATAGATCTAAAAAGTATATTGTAGTATCACTCACTGTACAGCTGAAATATATCTGAGGATTAGTGTTGTGTAAAAAATCAACAAATAGAGCTAAGTCAGCTCGTGACCCTTTCCAAATCAGAATAATATCATCGATAAAACGACAATATAATTCTATATGATGAAAAAATGGATTGTAGTCAGAGTCTCTTATATATTGATTTTCCCATCTGCCCATGTATAAATTAGCTATACTAGGGACAAATGTAGCCCCCATCGCTGACATCCCAAAAAGTAAATGTATTGCATGTCAATACAAATTTAGAAAGTTGTACCAAAAATTATGTAGGGGGTTCAGTATCTCCTGTCCTTGTATTCAAAAAATGTCCGATACTCTCCAGAGTCCCTTGAATCAGTATATTGGTGTATAAAGACTCTATGTCTAGAGTTACCAATAAGGATCCATCCCATATCACAATACGTTCTAAAGTATTAAGTATGTCCCCTGTATCTCTAATATATGAACCCAAAGTATGTACAAAGGGTTGTATATGAAAATCAATATATTGTGACTGGGGCTCAGTGAGGGATCCTATCCCATTCACTATGGGTCGACCTGGAGGAGGGGGTTTCAAAAAAGGTTTAGGCACTTTAGGTAATATATAGATCGTAGCTCTCTTATGACGATTAACTGTCAAAAAGATTTTTACATCCAGACTAATCCATTTTTTATCAAAGGCCATCTCAATATAGAAATCTATATCATGTTTGAATTTGGCAGTAGAGTCTGTAGTAAGCATGCAATACAAATCAATATTATGTAATTGTCTCTCCATTTTTGCCACATAATCCCCAGTATTCTGAATAACAATTGCTCCCCCCTTATCAGCTGGCTTTATAACAATTTCCATATCACTTTTTAAAATATTTAAAGATGCTCTTTCAGTCACAGGCAGATTGTTATAAGTAATATCTGATAAATTCTGAAAGAACACATCCATTTGTATTTCACAGTTCTTGAAATGTATTAATAGCTGCAGAAGGGGCTGGATAAAATGTCAATTTGTTTTTAAATTTATGGATAGAAGGTCCAATATTATCATAATCAGTATCATTATTCAAAACAATGACAGAATGCATGTCAAAAGTCTCACTAGCAGAGATATCATATTGCTTAGAGAAAAAAGATTTGAGACTCAAATTCCGACATAATTTGTTAAAGTCAATAAATGTGTTGAATTTATTAATACCACACATGGGGCAAATGACAAACCCTTATTAAGTAGATTTAGTTCACTGAAAGTCAACATCCTATTAGACAAATTAATTACTTTCTGATCCCTCTCCACCAGTATCATTGTAGGAGGGGTAGGGTAGGGGTGAGGGTTGGGTCATTGGATAAACAGTCCATGTTGGTTCTTGGTATTGTTCCTGATATTGCTGTTCCTGATAGTGAGACTGGGGGTAAGGGTATATATGCGGTTCTTGATATGCTGCAGTTTGCCACTTTCTTCTGTCTTTGTCACCTCTGCGCTCCCTTCCTCCTCTGTTTCTTCCTCTGTTGATAAATCCCTGACCTCTTCCTCTCTGAGGGAGTATGTGAAAGTCCTGAAATCAATTTTGTCTATTACTTCTCCTCGTAATATCAGTATTTTCATTTGTGTGGGCAGATAATTCTATATCTTCACTTGATATCACTATTTCTGAATCTCTAGTACTAAGATTGAATGACACTTTTCATTCTTGCCTCAAAATACCTTTTACTCTGTCTGATTTCTTCCAACTATAAATACATCTTATTGGTAATCATCCAAGTCTCTTTTTATTTTTCTGGTTTTTCTAGTTTCTTTTTCTAGTTCTAATAATTTTCTTTCTAGTCTCAGCTGTTAAACAGTTGGCCACTCTCCTTAGGGTCCCCAAGTTTTGATTGATCTTTTTAACAGTTCATTTTATGTGTTCTATAAAATGTAATTTGTTATCCACCACCACCCCAAGGTATTTATAGTTAGTTATGTTTTCCATCCCAAGTCCATTGCTAAACCTCCCCTCCAATATGTTGCCCTGTAGTTTTTTTATTGCCAGATTGAAAATATAGACATTGTGTTTTATTCTTATTTAACAATAGGCCAGATGTCTTTCAGCAGTAAAGGGTCCAGTCTCCAGGGCCTATAAGTAGGCAGGGATCCCTGGTGGGCAAAGTATAGGGTAAGTGAGGCATGGTCAGAGATTAATATCGAGGAGTATTTGGTGGGGCCTATATTAGGGAGGAGTGTAGAACTAACCTGCAGCCAGTCCAGCCTGGCATAAAAATGATGTGCATGAGAGAAGAACCTGTATTCCCAAGTGGTCGGGTGCTGGTGCCTCCATACATCAATGAGGTGAAATGTGCCCTCCAGCTCCCTTAACACTTTAGCATTCTTTAAAATGGGTATGGGCGCTGGGTTTGACCAGTTCACTAATACATCTGAGACACAGTTATAGTCCTCCTCCAAGATCCATGGGCCAGAGGAGGGATGCCATGTACACCACCAACCACTGGAAAAACCCTGGGTCCTCTATATTTGGTGTATATTTAGCCAAACAGATATTGTACCCACTCCCTCCAGGAAGACATTGGCAAGCACACATTTCCTCACCTGGGTTCACCAAAATTTGGTTTATTTCAACTGAGTGCCCCATGGGAACTAGATGGCTGTCCCTTGGACCTTGGTTGAAGAAAACAAATGGATTTACTCCCCCCCGATGCTACCTCCCATCTTCACAGCCTCTGCTTGGGACATGTGAGTCTCTTGCACCAGTACTACCTGAATTTTATTTCTTTTTATCTCTGCAGCCACACATTTATATTTTATAATGGATTTAAGACCACTGATATTTCAAGTGGCCATCTTCACTGTATTAATCATTTTCCTACTGTATGTAAGGACCCTTATCAACTGGAGAGGAACTCCAGCACCACTTTGTCTCAGCATTGATCTTTAAATCGGTAACCTGCTTACACTTTTAACTTTTCCTTGGGAATACCCTCCCCCCACCGAGCTACCACTTCCAATACCAACTTATATACTAACTTTAACAGCAGTAGCAAAATGAACAGGTAACTTTTAGCCCCAGTCCTCCCTCTTCTTTGACTGGACTTATATAGCCCAGGCAGTAAATCCTTACAAATTAATAGCGGATTGGAAAGCTATCTAATCTCATGGTGAATGGGCACCATACTACAGAACTTTTTAAACTATTGTGTCCAGTGCCATTGACCTTTTAACACTGTTAGCACAGTAATAAGAACATGTCACAACACAGTGAAGTGATGAAACAAATAAGAGGGAACAAGTATGAGGAACACAGGCTAGAGTGCAGCTATGCTGTTTATGCCAGCCTTGAGGTGTTGCTCTCTGCTCCTCATTCCCCTCACCTTTGTGGGAGTGTTGTTTAATACCAACTTTCAGAGGGGCCTGGGGAAGGACTTGCCCTGTTCCCCATGTTCCATACATCATACAAGGTATAAACTCTGTGATCGTAGAAGGCACCCTGTTTCCTCCTCCCAGGAAGCCGGTAACTTTAACATACAGCAGTTATACCAACAATTTGCCAAGCTTTAACAATGAATTAATAACAGTTAAGCTCCATTAAACTCAGGAGCACCAGAGTTTTCCAGGCAGCCCACTTTGATGATACACCACTACCTGAGTGCATTTCTGTAATCCTCTACCCGTAGCTACCCATGTTCCCAGACATGGTCAGGCACTTTAACAATAGAAAAAGCTGCTTCCGAGGATATTCCAGTATTGAAAAGTAAATATGTCCCACATCTGTGTCCACAAGGCATGTCCCAATCCTGCCCTGGCTCCATTAATCACACATGCTATGGCACCAGTAATTCAAGTGACTCGGCTCAATTTTAGCTTCCCCCCACTGGGAATGATCACACAGAGGCAAGCTGCTCCAACAGGATCTTCTTTAAAGTGCCAACAGGCACCAAATCTCCTGAAATATCACAAAGGCCACAAAAAGGCCCAGATCCATTGTCACAGAGCCAACGAGTGATGCAGTTGCTCCACTCCAGCAGGCTCAGCACTCACAGGCCATGCACCAAGGCCTTGACCACAAGGTGGTACAATTTTAAACTGAAAGGAGCCACAGAAATCAGGGACATTCCCAGGGCTTCCAAATTAGAACAAAATGAATACAGATACTTATCTGGCTGTTATTGTAGCCGACTGAGTTGCTGATCTCCCCTCCATAGTGGTCGATTCCTATTCTACCCACCACTCAGCATCAAGATACTACATGAAGAATTTCGGGGGCTTTCCAGGATGATCCACCAGCAATTTTGTTGGATACAGAAAGGCAAAGGTTCAGCCAAGGATGTAAAGCCTGGATTTGACCGGGTTAAATTTCTGTCTGCCTTGCTGTTAAGTTCCAACTATAATCCTGGTATATCAACACTCAACCATTTCCCACCACAATGGGTCCTTGCACCTTAACAGATTGGAGACTATCTTCTTTATCAGTAAAGTGCAAATACTTTATTAGACAGTGTCTGAGGTGCTCCCCTGGTTTGGGAGGTGGCCCCACTCAATGCACCTTTTAGATCTCATGCAGTACAGCCTCCAGTTTCAATTTCAGGTGCTTCATGACCATTGTTGCAGGCCTTCCGCTGGTTGTTTCCCTTTGGTACCTCTAGCAGCCTAACTATCTTGAGGTTTCAGTGCCGTGGCTGATTCTTCTGATCGTCCTCTTGTCCCTGCAACTCTTTCACAACTTCTTTCAATATCTTCCTGTCCCTGGAGACTGAGACTACTGAATCCTCCACTTCACTCATCCTGTGTTCTAGTTCCTCGAGTCTGGTATTATGAGCAGCAAAGGTTTCGGAGAGGTCAGTGACCACAGATTGGAGATGGGCAATTTGTGATGTAATATTTGTGAAGCCCATCTTCATCTCTGCTTGCATATTTGCAAGAGTAGCTGGGACTCCCTCCAGGGACTGCTCCAAAGTTAACATCCCACTCTCCTCCTCCGCAGTTGCCTGGGCCTGCAAGCATATGCGGGTTTCAGGCCCCATGTGCTCTTCTTTTACAAGGTCTGCAATTTAAGTTGTTTGGTTTTAGATTTTTTCCGCTGCTATTTACTGTCAGAAAGTAAATTCTGTGCATGAGGTCACTGCTCCTTTAATTTGGTCTGTAGATTAGACATTTTAAAATTGAGTTCCCAGGGAGCTGAACTATACTATGTTCACCATCTTGTGACACTAGCCACACCCCCTGTGGTGTACACTCTTGAGTCACTGTATGGACTGTGTGTAACATGATGTTGACCCGGGGGGGGGATCGCTTCGGTGGTGTGCCAGTACACAGTGTGCTCAGTATATGCAAGTTTGTACTGAGAGTGATTGTGATGTCATGTTATTTTTACTACATGACTTCAGGTGTTCACTGGGGGAGCCATGTACACCTGTGAAGAAGTATTCAACCACTCAGTGATGTTGTGTGGTCACATCAGGGATGACTGTAATACCACAGCACCAAGACATTGCTTGGCTATTCATGTATTGGACATGCAAACAGCAACACAGGTTGAACAATGGGTGCTTCACATGTGCAGCATGAACCCACATCATGGAGTCATTTGTCACTGATTACTTTAGCTACACTTGTCTTGCCTTTCAACAGTACCAAAACCTTGGGTTCCAATTCACATAGGTACAATTGATGACCACTGCTTTTGAAGTCATTACTCACTGTGAAGAATGATATCATGCTGCAACACTCATTTGCAATGTATTGCACCAGTGTCATGGCATCATATGGTCAGTGACAAGCAATGATTATTTCAACAAACTAATCCTTACTGTGTACTAATACTTACTGTAGGTACGTGGTACCTTCACCTCCTTCACTATGCTGTCTCCCTTCCTGTACTTAGGGTATGATCTTCTCCACTGTGCTTCCCCTTTGTTATCAATCAGCTGTGATCTACAACTGTTTTCATTAAAATGCAGGGCAGGCACTGGCCCACCGGTGCAGTGGTAGGATCTCTGCTCATGATGCTGACATCCTGGGTTCAAAAATGGTCTTGGGAGTTGGAGGGTTGGCCATAGGGGAGAAGGCTTGAGCCTCCTGGTGACTGCTCTCCTTTTCTGGGGAGAGGGGGCATTGTGTGTCCTGTGTTCTGCTGACCTCTAGCAGAGGCTTGGGGGTTGGCCAAAATGACCGGCACTTGCTTGCCGAGAAGCAGAGTAGACATCGACAATGTCATTGCATGCTCTTCCTCTCCTGGAACAATCTAACAAAAAATACTGCCGCCTCCCTACATGATGCTGCACTCTCTGTGCTGGACTGTTCCCAATGACCCCTGCTCAGTGACCAAGCAATGTGTCTCCACCAGTGCATTCCAGTCTTGTGGTCTGCCCTGGGTGGTGAGCCAGGGGGTTCCTCTGATGGTGATGCCTGCCGGAGTCCTGACTTCATGTCTGTGTGTCCTGGAATGACTGATGGCCCCACCCAGTAGGGAGTAAGCCTGGGATTGGGTTGCTGATGCAGGTAAGCCCTGGAGGCATCTGGAGCTCTGGGCAACAGGGGCCAAGGCCTTGGGAAGTGTGGCAGAAAAGCGCAGCAAAAAGTAAAAAAAAAAATGCAGGGCAGATAGCACAATGCTGTAAGACAGAAAAGAAAGGTAAGACTAGTACTAAACAAGGTTTCCATGACTAAACACTTAAAAGCAGTACTTTGCAACATCATTCCTTGAAAGACAGGTGCTGCTGTTACTCTCTGACCACAGTTGCATATTCCAAATGGTGTCTCAAAAGCCAGACCACTGGGGTTGGGGCTGAGGCCCTGGCACCCTACCTCTTGCCATGCTGGCCACCCATGTTTAAGAGTGAGCATGGTCAGCCAGGGGTCTGATGGGGAGGGCCAAGATAGGATTGAACATCTGACAGTTACCTCTCCTTTACCAGTTGGGGAGGACAGCCTTCACTGCCCTAGTCTGCTACCGAGTGGAGTGTTGGTGGTAGTGTGAGAGAGGAGTGGCCAGTGGTACTCATTGTGGGAGCAGTGCTGTCCTCAATGTTTACAGCGTGCATGCACTCCATCATGCACATGTGCGACTGTGTCTGTGGGGACCATCGTGAGTGTGGGGCAGAACACTGTCAATAATAACTATGTCCCCACACCCCTCACCATATGTGATGGCCCTCTGGAGAAGTCTGAAAGTGCACAATGGAAAGTGAAGGAGGTGATGGCTGGGTCAAAAGCAGGATAAGCCACCAAACCACCAAAATTGGGGTCATACACTGACAAAAATGGCTGGCACATATACAAAAAGAAATGTATTATTGAGGACAAGTGGTGGTGTGTGTTGGATGACCTGTGCACCAACTAAGTTCAGAGTCACCACACTGCACATAATGGTGTACTGTGCCTCTTATGCATGGTGCAAAAACCTCCACAGGAAACCACATGTTATTCATTGCAATGCCACTGCCTGGATGAGATGATACACCCAACCCACAGGATGGCCGCAGGGTGGGAACTCAACAGCTCCCTGTTGTCACTTGGTTCCCCCACCTCTTGATGGATAGCATGTTCTGTACAATGGAACAATCACAGGTGCTACTGGCCTTCCACCCCCATGATCCACGAACAGTTGTGTAATGTAACACTATCAATATTGATGACTAAAGCCACCCTCCCTCCAATTGTCAGCAACTGCAGAAATAATGACATCCTAATGCTACTGTTAACCCCATGCCCCCCAGGGTACCATCTAGGAAGTGGGAAAAAATCTCCTGTAACCATTTACCAACCCCCTCCCCACCCAAACATGGACACACACCACCTCACCTCTGCATCACACACGTTGCTGCAGGACAAGACAGCAACCATCCAAACCCACATTATACCTCCTTGGTCATACACCAGTGTACATACAGGCAGTGACATTGCCAGTTTAGAATAGTACAGAGCACGTCAGTGCACAATAAGTAAGAGGCTCACTTTCTGGCAGCACATAAGGTGGCCAGAAAAGGAGGCGTGCTGAGGGATGGGACGTTCAGTGGAGGCTCCTGCCATGCCACGTATCATGCATAGGTGAGGGTAGATGCCCTATTTTGGGGCAGGGTCACTGGACATTAAGGACCTGTTGAGGTTTTAGTTCCACAGCACCAATTTGTGGGACCAGGTGTTGCAACAGTGGCATGGATATTATTGAGTTGGCCATGGCTGTCACCTGCTGGAAGGGGTGTTTATTACTGTTACCATGTACAATTTCATTTTTCTGAACATGCAGCTGACCCAGGGCAGTAGGAACAAAGGCACCACATTTACGAATACATGGCTGTGACCAGTCAAGGACAGTCGGGGGCATTGCACCAACCTGCATTGCTACCCATGATACTGATCTCATTGTGAACATGGTAATGGGATCCCTGTGCCTATCATGATCACTGTCTGCATGTGTAGGTATTCCTTGGAATATTGTGCTGTGGCAGTATACAGTCTGTCAAGGCAACTGTGTATCCCTATTGGGCCACAAGTAAGTGGCATTGGCCATGTGCTGACATGGCCTTATATTGACTTGAGTAGCATCCAGGTGACAATCAAGTGAATGTAGCCATGCCATGTCAGCCCATCAGCAGAAAGAAGCTTCAGGAGGTTTGGCAAAGCGCTTTGCAGAAATTGACTAATTATGGCATGGAAGTCACGTGACAAACAGCATGTTGTTAGCAGTGGTGGAAGTACCACCTTACCTGTGTGTTAACAAATGGACTGTGCATCATGTTGCCTTGTAGTATGGGATGGAAAAAAACAAATACTCGTGGCCAGGTACATGGCAGGGCCATTGTGTACTGGGTACACATGACAGTCACAAGGTGTTAGGTATCTTGCTGTCTCACGAACATCTGGGTCCCATTACCAGGATGTACAATCACATTCTGTGTGACCATGAACAAATCCTGTGACCATTACACATGCATGCGGTCACTGTTGAAACTATTGTTTGCCCCTTCTGTGCCTTCCAAGCATCAGAAAATGTTATCTATACCCAGGGCCCTGAGTTTTCCGTGATTCTATAGGTGTGGTAAACCACGGAAATATCCGTGGAATTTGCCATTACCCACGGAATTCATGGCTGCCTGCAGAACAACACCCTTTGCTGATGGGGGTGCCCAATCCCCGTCGGCTTCTCTGCCCCTTCCAAATGTCTGTATGCCACACTGGGAACCCACCCCAGCTTGGAAAATGCTTCCATTGCTGACAGGGTTGCCCAATCCCCCATCAGCTTCACTGTCTCCCCCAAAGCTGCCTGGTGCCACACTGGGAGCCCACCCCAGTGTGGCAAAAGCTTCCATTGCTGATGGGGGTGCCCAATCCCCGTCGGCTTCACTGTCCCCCCCAAGCTGCCCGGTGCCATGCTGGGAGCCCACCCCAGCATGGCAAAAGCTTCTGTTGCTGATGGGGGTGCTCAATCCCCCATCAGCTTCGCTGTCCCCCCATGCTGCCTGGTGCCACGCTGGGAGCCCACCCCAGCATGGCAAAAGTCCCTTGTTGAGTCAAAAAAAAAAACCTGAAACAAAAAGAACTTTCCCTTGTTGATTCTTTTGCCCTCCTCCCCCAACCTGCACCCACCCTCTGCTTACCCACCTCCCCACACCCCCACGTCACTCCCACCTCAACCCATACTTACCTCCAGATCCCAGTGCGACGATCTTCGGTGGACCGGGTACACATCTACACTCTTCAAAGCCGACTGCGAACTGAAGAAATGACAGCAAACTGTGTAATGGCATAAATGGAGTTTTTTCAACTATAGTGCAAATTTCAGCCATTTCAGGGAATTTGTTTCACCAAATTTTCAACAATGTGTTTTTGGGACCCCACCTCATGAACTGTGACATTGTTATTTCGTTAATCGGTTCTGAGAGGTGGTTCCATAGTCACTGCATGGACCCACCTTTCCAGAATGATTAACAAAATGACAGTGTCACAGTTCATGAGGTAGGCTCCCAAAAACCCTATGTTGAAAATTTGGTGAAAATATTCTCCAAAATGATTGTTTTATGAGCATGCATTGTGCAGTTCCTACGCATGCTCATAACTTCAAGCAATTTTAATATTTTCACTCCAGATTTTCAGTATTGCCATTTTACCACACCTCCTTATGAACAATACAACTGTCATTTTTCACATCTCACCCAAAATGTGTTTTCACACATGTAGTGCACAATAGCATGGTCGGTGTGCAAAATCAATGTTCAGGACAGATTAAGAAAATCACAGTGATACTGTTCACGAACAGAGGTTCTAAACTGGCTATGCTGAAAATTCAGTGACAAACGCCCATAAAATGACTGTGTTATGAGCATGCATTGTGTCAGACATGGCAAAAAAAAAAAAAAAAGGAAAAAAAAATTAAGGGTAAAAATGTGCCGGAGAATTGCAGCAGAAACTGGTGTTGGATGCTGCAGAAGTTCTGCAGCAAATGAGAACCCTGCCGCTGAACTTTGCTCCGATGTGCCGCAGAAAAATCGTGGTCCTGTCTATACCTCAGTAGTCCTGTAATACAAAAATGGAAGTGTCACACGAAGCAGTGCTTGACTTGTCAGTACTACATGGCTAATCTGCTTTTCATATGTGCCACAGTACTTAATGCACTGATGCATCCTTTGTGTGTGAGGTACACCTTACAGCTGAGTAATCAACATGTAGAAGTGCCTCCAGCAATGCCTGAGGTGAGACATCACAGTAATTTGCTGTATTGCTTCATGCAATGAAGCGTAGGTGTTAAACACTTCAATACATGCAGCAAGTGATGAACACAACATATGCCATGCCGTCCACACAATAACAATGTTACAGTGAAGATGTTGATAGTTACTCACCGGGCAGACATTGCATGGTAAAAGTAGTGGACTGCCTTGGGTGCAAAATAAGTCACAATTTTGTGAAAAGATTTAACAGTGGACATCTGATCCGCTGGTGACAGCATGGCCACATCCTTCAGGAGGTGCTTATTCTTCACCATTTCTTTGTGAGCCTTGGAACATAGTTGAGAGAAGAAAGTGCAGCGACTTTTGGGATCTATTATACATGTAATGACAAGGCAAGCAGTGGTGAGGCCGAACTGTGACTTACCATTATGAGCCATTTACGATCCTCGAGAGGTCCATGGTCACATCCTGGGAATGTTCCACCATGGTGGTTGTGGATATTTACTGTATAGTTTAGAACACTCTGCCACTTCTCTATGGCCAATGTACTGTTGCCAGAACTGGTAGCAGTGCATCAATACAGGTGGTTGCTGATGGAGTGACACCAAGCCAGGAGGTCCTTGCATGTCTTCTTTCCCGCAACCTCAATTTCCTTTGGACACTCCTGCAGTGTGCAAAAACCTTGATGACACATATTTACCTTTAACTTGTGAAATGGCTTCAATCAAAAAAGTCATATGACTGGTATACAGTGGTTAACTGACTGTCTCATACTTCATTGATACCACAGTTCTCATTTTACTTGAGTTTGTCCAATGGTTTCCATTCTTAGGAACATGTTATAAGCAGAGTAGCACAGTGCTGTGTGTGATGCACTGCCAGAAATGACACTTTATAAGTGGTTGAAGGTACGTGCTTGCTTGTGGTTCCTGAGAAGTCAGTGGGGCAGTGTGGTCTGTAAACATCACCACACACTGTGCCATAAAAAAAAGTTAATCAAAGATTGGGTGCTTTTAGAAGATTAACAAATGTATTGCCTAAATTAGCTAGAGAAAAACTTGTTAAGCAAATGCTAATTCCGGTACTTGATTATGGGGTGTCAATATATATGAATGCTTCACAGAGAGTGTTAAAAGAAGTTAATCAAACAGTTTATAGATTAGGCAAATTTATTATTAAGGGTGAATATAAAATGCATCATTGTAAGTTATATGAAAGGTTAAACTGGTTGCATCCTGAGGCACAAAGAAAATATACCTGGTTAATTAATTGTCATAGGTTAATATATGCCAAAAGTAATCATCCATTAGTCAAGTATATTAAGTTGCAGACCCTGGATAGTTATAGTCTATGTACAAGAAATTCAGATAATAGGGTTCCATTACTTAAATATTGTAGTAATATAGAGGAAATTAAATTACAGAATAGACTTGCTTCATCATGGAATAAATTGCCTAAGTATTTGCAGAATATAGTTAGCCTTGTTAGTTTTAAAAGTAAATTATTTGAATATTTGCAGAGTGAATGTGAGTGTGTATGTTATGGATAATGTTATTTTATGTTGTATTGTGAGTTTTGTATTTTGTGTATTTGATGCTATTTATGTATTATTTACACAGGACTTGATTGTAAACAATGTTTTTGCACTAATCAAATATTCCTGTATAAAAATAAAGTTTTAAACAAACAAACAAACAAACATATGCTGTTGCTTATCTATGTGTCCCATTGTCCTGAGAGACCTGCAAGATATGTGATTTCTTCATATGTCAATGTCCAACAACATGACAATGGCAACCAACAGGAATGTTACCAGAGGGACTGAGACACCAGTTCCAGTGTGGTGTGATAGAAAACTTGGAAGGCCCCCTTGAAATATCCAATGTTGTGTGTCAGCAATGCACACAAAAGCAGGGGCAGCCCTCGGAAAAAACTTGTATGAATCATGACCTGCAGACTCATCACCTGGGTCCACATGAGACCTAGAATAACACCAACAGGGTCAGCCGCATGCTTGGGTCACAATGAAAACATCTGGGTCAGCACCACCACACCAACTGACAAAGTAGCCATAATTTGTGGTGGCGGCAGTTGGGGGGGACAGACAGGTGTTTATGCACACGTATACTGGTACCATTGACAGTCTAGTGACATTAGTGCCATATTGGTGCATGCTCCTCACCATGCAGTGGCAGAGGCAACTTCACGGTGAGCAATGATGATGTAACATCATAGCTGTAACCATGTCATGTTACAGTTACAATTCACAAAAAAGTGCTTGTACCAACCAGGCTTAGCCAGCATTCACAAGTGACCAGTATAGCACATAAATACTTTCCTCGTTCACTAATGTAATCATTGTCACAAACCAACTCAGCAGGTCAGCCCTCTGAGCATAGAATTGTGAACAATTTAACAGAACACGGTAACCCTCTTGTCTGTTTAGTGGGTTCGAGTCACCTTAGTCCCAAGTTCAGAGGGATTCAAACTGATAACCTCTTATTAGCGTACCCAATTGTCAGGCTCAGATAATTCTGTCTTCACGGGTGCCAGATATCTTTGCCTACGGGCACCTAACCAGGTACTTCAAAATGAACCCTTAGAACTCTATGTAAGACCTAGAGAACTCTTATCTGTTTCCCAGTTTGATACCACAATAAACTTATACACAGTGCCAACTATAACCATCTAAGCTTCCATACATAAAAAGAAGTTTCAAGGCACACCAGGCAGTTTCTATTGCTAAAATATATATCTTTACTTTAAAATAGGTAAAATAGGTAAACAGTAAAATACAGAACAAGATATCCCCACACATACAGTCTTAAAAACAAAACAGGTTTAAAAGTGCAAATTCCTACAACACATACACTCAGACTGGTCTCATCTAATGTCTCCTTACTTCTTAATTTTTCAGTGCCTTGTTGTTCCTCTTTTCTCAGTCAGAAAATAATGTCACTCTGTAAGGTCTGTTCAGTATTTTTAAAAGCAGTCTTGAGCCAGCCTTCTCTCTGAGGTCGCCTAACTCCAACTTGGTGTATTAAAATTTATATTTTATAACACAGGATGTCCTACTAAGATATATAAAAAAATAATAGGTGACATGAATGTGACTTGCCAAAACCGGTCTGTGATCTGCTTCACACAGGCATCAAAGCCTCTTTGATGTAATTCTGGCTTCCTTAGACGACACCCCCCAACACTTGCATATTGGACTTCTTGAACCAGTCTGCATCTGTTTCCCACAGACATCAGACTCTTTGAGGTAATTACTGGCTGTCTTGGGAGACACCCCAACACATGTATTTTCTCCTTCCTTCATGACACCGTGTGCAAATCAAAGAATTTCCCTAAGGATGTCATGAATGGATATTTTATTTCCTGGGCTTCAAAGAAAACTTAACAAAGTAATTGCAGTTCAGATATCTGTAGTTTAAGCTATCTACTGTCCTTTGAACTTATCCCTGGGGGGTTTTGATGTGTCAGTTTCAGCAAGACAGCAGTTTTCCTCACAGACACTCCCTTATGTATTTTATATTGCAGAAAAAATATCATATTAAAATCAGATCCAGCTGTCCATGTGCCACAATCCTCCCCACCTAGACTGAATTTGGGGGTCTATCCCCTGCATGGGATGAGCTTCCCGAATCAGTTTACTCCTCATACACATGAGACAACCCATCTGAGTTCTGATTGGTTGCTCCAGCCCTATGTAGAATGGTCATGTCATATCCTTGCAAAGCAAGACTCCTTCTTAGCAATCAACCATTGTTTTTCCCCATCTGTGTCAGACAAACCAAGGGGTTGTGGTTGGTCTGCACCACAAAATGCTGCCCATACAAGTATGGCTCCAATTTCTTTAGGGCCCACACTATGGCAAGACACTCCTTTTTCACTGTGGAGTATGCTTGCTCCCTGGGAAGTAACTTTTTAATCAGGTAGGCTATTGGGTGATCCCTCCCTTGGCTGGATGTCTGACTCAGTACTGCCCCAATACCCATGTCTGAAGTGTCAGTCTGAACTATAAAAGGTTTGCTATAGTCAGGACTTGTCAAAACAGGAGCACTGCACAATGCCTCCTTTAGTTTGAAAAGGCTTCCTCACAGGCTGGGCCCCAATTTTCTTGGGCATCCTTTTCTTTGTCAGGTCAGATAGGGGAGCAGCCAGGGCTCTGTAATTGGGTACAAATTTTCTATAGTACCCTGCTGTCCCAAGAAAACTCCTGACCTGCTTCTGAGTTTCTGGTCTGGGCCATGCCTGGATTACCTTAATTTTTATTTGGTTAGGACGGAGCTGTCCCTAGCCTACCACATGCCCAAGGTATACCACCTCTCCCATGGCCATCTGACACTTCTCAGCTTTGACAGTGAGCATGGCCCTCTGTATCCTGCCCAGCACTTCCCTAAGGTGGGATAGGTGTTCCTCCCTGCTGGTACTAAAGATGGCAATGTCATCCAGGTACACCTCAGCATACTCCTCAGCACCATTTAACACCTGGTTCACCAACCTTTAGAAAGTGGCCAGGGTGTTCTTCATTCTGAAAGGCATTACTTTAAACTCAAATTAGCCTATCAGAGTGATGAAGGCCAACCTCTCCCTAGCTCTGTCCATCAACTGTACCTGCCAATGCCCCTTTGTCAGGTCAATGGTCGTAAGGTAGGTCGCCCCTCCCAACTTGTCCAGGAGCTCATCCTTTCTGGGCATCGGGTGTGCGTCTGACTTCGTGACTGCATTCAGTCCATGATAGTCTACACAGAAATGAGTTGAGCCATCTGGCTTGGGTACAAGGACTATGGGCGAGGCCCAGGGACTGTGGGATCTCTGGATTACCCCTAAATCCAGCATCTCTTCCACTTCCCTCCTAATGTCATTTTGGACAGCCTCTGACACCCGATATGCTGTCTGCCCTATGGGCGTCTGTGTCCCTGTCTTCACATCGTGTGTCGCTAAGGGGGTTAGTCCAGGCTTGGTGCTAAACAAGGGAGCAAAGTCTGCTTAAACCTGCCTTACTTTCTGTATCTGGCCTGGGGTCAGCTGGGGAGACAATATTACTGCCTTCACAGAGGACTCTCACCTAGTCTCTTCTAGCAAGTCCAGAAGGGGGTCTCCTTCATCCGTCCCCTCCCCATGACTACACACTGCAAACACCATGTCAGCCCTATTTGCATATGGCTTCATCATGTTGACATGGTACATCCTTTCTGTCTGTCTATGGTCAGGTAACTCCACAATGTAGTTCACGTCATTTATCTTACTAACCACTTTGTATGGTCTGGCCCACTCAGCCTGCAGCTTGTCTTTCTGGAACGGAATAAGGACCATGACTTCCTGACCCACCATGTATGAGTGAGCTCTGGCTCTGCAGTCATACCACACTTTTTGTTTCTGTTGGGCAGCTGCCATGTTACTCTGGGCTATCCCCATAAGCTCCTTCAGCCTTTCCCTAAACCTAAGGACATAATCCTCAATGGAAGTTTCCTGGGTGGCGTTCTTGCCTTCCCAGTCCTCCCAGATCAAGTCTAGGGGCCCATGTACCCAGCGTCCATATAAGAGTTTGAAGGGGGACAATACAGTCACCTCTTGGGGCACCTCCCTGTATGCAAACAACAGGTGGGGAAGGTATTTCTCCCAGTCCCTCCTATGCTGTTCAGCAAACACCTGGAGCATTGACTTTAGGGTACCATTGAATCATTCCACAAGTCCATTGGCTTGTGGGTGATACAGTGTCATGCATCTCTGCACCACTCCACACTTCTCCCATAAACATTTCATCAGGTCTGACATGAAGGAACCCCCTTGATCAGTGATTTCCTCCTGCTGAAACCCAACACGGGAGAAAATCCTAAGTAAGGCATCTGCCACTTTCTCTGTCCTCAGTGAGGATAGGGCGACTGCCTCTGGGTACCAAGTGGCATAATCCACCATAGTCAGGATGAATCTCTTCCCTGAGGAGCTGGGGGTTCTTAAAGGCCCCAAAATATCAATTCCCACCCTATGGAATGGCTTGTCCTCTATGGGCAATGGAATCAGGGTGGGTTGGGTTTTCTTGCCCGCCTTCCCTATTTCTTGGCACCAGTGACAAGACCTGCAATACTGCTTCACCTGCTGGATGAAGTTAGGCCAGTAGAAATTCTGGGCCAACCACTGCATTGTGCGCATGATTCCCAGATGATCAGACAAGGGAATATCATGTGCAGTCTTGAGCAACTGCTCACGATACCCCTGGGAAATGACAAGCTGCCTGCCTGGCCTCCCTCCCTTTGTCTGTACTGCCTGAGTATACATCAGTCCATTTTCCCAATAAACCTTATGTCTGCCATCACCTCCCTGTGTGCCGTCTGAATCTGCCCAAGCCCTCAGCTTCTCTAAACTAGGGTCACTCCTCTGAGCAGCTGCAAACCTCTCACAGTCCCAAGGCATGGGACAGGTCCCCTTCAGTCATTAAACTAAGGTTCCTAGCACTAGCATCAGGGCCTTCAGGATCTCTGTCAATCCCAACCCTCTGAAAAGGGGTCAAACCTCCCTCTTTGGAGTAACCCTTGGTAGCTGTGTGGTTACTGGCTACTGGGGAAATTTCTACCCCCTTTTTATCAGTCTCCCCATCTGGAGACACAGGCTGGGGATCCAGCCTCTCAGTGGTTTCCACACTGGTTTCTGTGGGGTTCAGGGAACTACTATTGTCCCTTGCTGCTTGGCTATGGGTAACTGCACATACCATCTCCTGCTGGAGATTGTTACCCAGGATCACATCTACTGCTATTGTTTTGGCTACAGCCACCTGTTGCACAGTTCCCCATTTCACCCAAGTACAGGAGAACACTGGCCAGGGGCAATGTTTTCTCTTCACCAGTGAAGCCTTGGACAGTGGCTTATTTATTGGGTATAAGCTAACTAGGCTGTACCAGATCCCCTTTTACCAATGTCAGGGATGCCCCTGTGTCCCTTAACCACTGCATCTGTACACCATTCACCATGACTGGGTGCATGTGTTCCCTCATGTTCACTGGCATGCTTCCAGGAACACACAAACAACCCACTTCTTTTCTAGCGCCCAGTTGTGTATTATGGCTCACCTTTTTGGGACACTGTCTGGCCATATGCCTAGTTTCCTTCCACAACCAACATTCAGTTCTTCTCTCAGAGAAATCTTCTCTCTGAAACCTGGGGCTAACTGGTTTTGGTGGAGGCAGTGAGGGTATTAGCTGCCCTGAAGGTGCGCTTTTCCCTTTCTGCACTGCCACACCCACTCCATTTGCTCTCAGAGAGGTCTGCTCTTGGCATAGCGGTCCGAGAGATCAGCAGCCTCTTGCTCTGTTTTTGGATCTCGGTCCTCTAGCCAGGTTTTTAGCTCTGCTGGGCATGCTCAATAAAACTTCTAATAAAATCACATTTTCAATTTTATATACAGAGTTTGCCTCAATTGCTTCCCATCAACATTTTAAAAACTGACGTTGTTTCATGGCTAGCTCCTTGTAGATCATGTCAGGGCTTCTCCTGAGCTTAAGGAATTTAGCTCTGTATGATTCAGCAGTTAATTCAAACTTCCTTAACAGTGCAGCTTTTAGCTTGCTGTAACCATTGCTGTCCTCATTGTCCATTTGACCCAATGCATCCTAAGCTTTCCCGGTAAGTAGCAGGGATAGCTGGAAGCTCCAGGAGTCTCTAGAAATTTTAGCCTGAATACAAACATTTTCAAAAGAATTTAAAAAGGCATCCATATCCTCCCCCTCTTCAAATTCGGCTATTACTTTGGAGTTCAATTGGTAACCCTGTCCTGCAGTCCCAGTTAAACCCAAGCCACTTACCTGCTCTGGTGCCACTGGTCGGAATCATATCTTCTCCAGTTCATGTTGCCTCTGGCACTCCTGCTCCTCACAGTCTGCATCTCAGCATTCTAGTTCTCTCTTATCTTCTGCAGCTCGCTGGTGCTCATGCTCCTCATGGTCTGCCTCCCTCTGTTGTCTATCTGCCTCTCGCAGTTCCCTCTCTGCCTCTCGTCGTTCCTGCTCTGCCTCTCCTCTCTCTCGCTCCCTCTTTTTCTGGAACTACAGCTCCATCCTGCGCAACACAATTAGCAGCCTGAATGCTTACAGATTCAGGATACTGGTAACCATCCCCTTCTGCTGTGTCCCTTCACTGATAGTGGCCCTGCTATCCTCCTCACTGGACCTGGACACAATACTGGCCGCTAGCCCTGCCACACTCGAGGTTTGGTCCTTTTCAGTCACGGTCGGTGATTCACTGCTCTGGGTATCTACTACTATCAGGGCCTCTATGAGGTTCTGCTTTTTGGCTGTCACCTCGAACGGGACTCCTCTGTCCCTGCACAACTGCTTTAAGTATTCTACAGTGTGCCTGCTGTGGTTGGAAGCCATCTTTCCTGACTACTGCTACTCAAACTGGCAGTTAGAAAAAAAAAATAAAATGGGTAGGATCTTGACTGTAAGCCAAAGGATATAGTTATGTTTCCTTTTGAAATAAAACATTGCCTTTCATTTTTCCAAGTGAGCTGAACAGTCTCAAGCTGACACACTGAACAATAAAGCTTATACCACCAAACTTTATATGCCACCGCTGCCGACTAATCTGTCACAAGCCAACCTAGCAGGTCAGCCCTCTACTCCCAAAGTGCCAACCTCTGAGCATAGAATTGTGAACAGTTTAACAGAACAAGGTAACCCTCTTATCTGTTTTGTGGGTTTGAGTCACCTTAGTCCCAAGTTCTGGAGGGATTCAAACTGATAACCTCTTGTTAGCGTACCCAATTGTCAGGCTCAGATAATTCTGTTTTTGGGGGGCCAGATATCTTTTCCTATGGGCACCTAACCAGGTATTTCAAAATGAACCCTTAGAACTCTATGCAAGACCTAGAGAACTCTTATCTGTTTCCCCGTTTGGTACCACAATAAACTCATGCACATTGTCAACTATAATCATCTAAGCTTCACTCATATAAAAATAAGTTTCAAGGCACACCGGGCAGTTTCTGTTGTTAAAATATATATATTTACTTCAAAATAAGTAAAATAGGAAAACAGTAAAATACAGAACAAAATATCCCCACACATATAGTCTTAAAAACAAAACAGGTTTAAAAGTGCAAATCCCTACAACACATACACTCAGACTGGTCTTATCTAAGATCTCCTTACTTCTTAATCTTTCAGTGCTTTGTTGTTCCTCTTTTCTCAATCAGAAAATAATGTCACTCTGTAAGGTCTGCTCAGTATTTTTAAAAACAGTCTTGAGCCGGCCTTTTCTCTGAGGTCACCTAACTCCACCTTGGTGTATTCAAATTTATATTTTATAACACAAGATGTCCTACTAAGATATATAAAAAAATAATAGGTGACATAAATGTGACTTGCCAAAACCGGTCTGTGATCTGCTTCACACAGGCATCAAAGCCTCTTTCATGTAATTCTGGCTTCCTTAGACGACACCCCCTAACACATGCATATTGAACTTCTTGAACCAGTCTGTGATCTGTTTCCCACAGACATCAAAGACTCTTTGATGTAGTTACTGGCTATCTTGGGAGACACCCCGACACATGCATTTTCTCCTTCCTTCATGACATGTAGTGCAAAGCAAAGGAATTCCCTGATGACGTCATGAATGGATATTTTATTTCCTGGGCTTCAAAGAAAACTTAACAAAGTAATTGTAGTTCAGATATCTGCAGTTTAAGCTACCTCCTGTCCTTTGAACTTATCCCTGAGGGGTTTTGATGTGTCAGTTTCAGCAAGACAGTAGTTCTCCTGACAGACACTCCCTTACATATTTTATAGTGGACAAAAATTATCATATTGAAATCAGAACCAGCTGTCCATGTGCCACAACCATGACATATAAGAACACCCCATAAGGTCAGAGAGTTGGTGTGTGCCACGGCATGATCCAAAGTACTGGTTTCAGGTGTTTAAAATTCATATGGTAGGGACCATCACTGCACACAGGGACAAATCACATAATGGAAGTGTGCCCAACAGGCAGAAGATGTACGTAGCTTGTGGTCGCACTTCTGGGCAGCAGATGGGGGTTGAGGTGGATTGGTTAAGTGAGATGCCTGAGGATTACATCAACAGCATGAACATTGTCTATGTTGGTGAACCAGGTGATGTTCAGAACCAGACAGGGACACAGCAGCTGTGCAATGAAGACATGTTTATGACCACTGTGCATGCATCCTCCAAGCTGAGACATGGAAGGCCGCACACCGGGGGGGTGATGTGTGACATGAGAAAGATTACATTGCATTTGGTGGACCCCTTCACTGACAACCTTCAACCTATTCATACCTTTAGCGATGTGCCACACACCATACCAGTGCTTTACTTCTAGGGCCAGATATTCAAAAGGGTTGTGCCATGCGCAACAGGGTTGCGCATGCTCAAGTCCTAAATTGTGCCATTCTGCAATATTCAGCAGGAGGCAGTTGCGCCACTGAAAACAGGCTGAGCAACAGCCCAATGCAAATGAATGCATGCTCAACTGGAGGGGGAGGAACCATGCATAAACTGCACAGCCCGATATTCAGCCAGGCTGTGCAGAGTTGTGCAGGCGCAACCCCCAACCTGCGCCTGCTGGACTTTGAGCCAAAAAAAAAAGCCTTAAGTCGAGGGCCACCCACAGGTGAGCTGCTGTATTGCAGGGTGCAACACAGCAGCTGCCAGCTGTGGCTGGCCCCCAACTCAGTCCCTGTGCCCCCCACCGCAGCCCGATCATGGGCATAGTGTACTCCTCCCCACCAGCCCGATCGCGGGCATCAATGTGGCTCCCCCCCTCCTCCCGTTCACATCCCTGGTGGTCCAGTGGACCGAAATGCCCAATCGCGGGCAGAAAGTAACGGAACCCGAGACATCATCCTTGTGCCCGATAGTGGGCGGTAAGTAATTGAACCCGCCTCCCGAACATCACCCTTGTGCCCGATCGCGGGCAGTAAGTAAATTGAACCCCCACCCGAACATCACCCTTGTGCCCGATCATGGGCAGTAAGTAAATTGAACCCCCAAAACATCTCCCTGGTGGCTAGTGTCCCCCACCCCAACCACCATGAAGCCCCACCACCCGCTCCCCCAGCAGCGGCGGGTGACAGCATCCCACTCCACCTGCCGCCCCACCGCTCGCCGACTGACTGCCCGGTAGCTGCATGCCATTGGCGCAGAGCAAGAGCCATGGGCGAGCAGCCATACCGATATGACAGTCTTGTGTGATTCATTGATTCAATGAATCGTTGATTCATTCACAAATCTGACTGTCATACGGTGCGGGCTGCACGCCATTGCTCTTGCCTGCACCACCGGGCGGTAGCCCTACCGGCAGTCAGTTGGCGGGCGTGGGGTGGCAGGCGGTGGGATGCTGCCGCCCGCCGCCGCCGGGGAGCGGGTGGTGGGGCTGGGTGGGGTGGGGTGGGGACACTATCCACCAGGGAGATGTTTTGGGGGTTCAATTTACTTACCGCCCATGATCGGGCATAAGGGGTGATGTTTGGGGTGGGGGTTCAATTTACTTATCGCCCGTGATCGGGCACAAGGGTGATGTTCGGGTGGGGGTCTTAATTTATTTACTGCCCGCGATTGGGCATTTCGGTCCACTGGACCACCAGGGATGTAAACGGGAAGGGGGGAGTTTTTATACATATCACCCGCGATCAGTCATTTCGGTCCACTGGACCACCAGGGATGTGAATGGGAGGGGGGGATATTTTAAACATACCACCCGCGATCGGGCATTTCGGTCCACTGGACCACCAGGGATATGTACAGGAGGAGGTGGGGGAGCCACATTGCTGCCTGCGATCAGGCTGCAGGGTGCACCGGTCCCTGACGGCTGCTGCCTGGCAGGGTGCCAGGTGCAAGTCCTTGGGGATCGGTGCACCTACATGCTAATGGCATGCAAATGGGGCCATAATCAGATGCAAATGGCCCCCCCTGTGCCTTGCATGAATTATGGCCCCATTTGCATGTCACCTTTTGAATATCGTGATTTTGCGCATGGCGCAATGGTACTTGTGTCACCGCAAGTTGAATGCTCCACTCTGACAACTTGTGGTGGCGCAAGTTCCACTGCGCCATGCACAGTGGCTGTGGCTGGGGGGTGATATTCAAAGGAGTTGCTCAGTAGCGCAACTCCTTTGAATATCACCCTGGCCACACCCCTGCACAACTATTTTGCGCAGCGCAAGGGCTTGTGCCTCAGAATGGCGCAGTTTGAATATCCAGCCCCTAGTGTCTTCTCCTTCAGGTACTTCTGGACCTACATGTGTCAATCTGCCATAATGCTTTTCAGACTTATGCCTTTCTTCTCAAGGAAGGACAGTCCACATTTTAAACCCTCCAGCTGCCATGGCATTAGAGCTGGAGACTTTGTTGCTCTGTAGAAATGAAAGTAAGGAAGACAATGTTAGTGCCACTGTTTCCACACTGACATGGCTATCACCATTACTTGTGAGACCACTTGGAACCCCATTTGTGGTGCTGCTTGACACCAACAGTGTGAATTGGAAAGTAATATTTTATATACCTGAATATTGTCAATGTGTATGACCTTTTTGGATTCCAGGTCCATCAAGGTGTAAGTACCATATTTGGCGCTATGGCCCAGTGAACAGCAATGGCAATCTCCACTGATTTTACCTGGTGCTGCAATGTTTGAGAACAGCTTGGCTTGCTCATTTGGCAAAACTGTGTTTACTTCAGGAATGATGCACAATCTCTCTATTGGAAGATATGTTCTTTTTGATATTGCAGTGATATTACAATTCATAAAAATTTCAGTGCTTGCTTGGATAATGATCCAGCCAGAGATATTGATGCAGCAATTTCTAGGTTGCCCACAGCCATATGTCCAAACCTCAGCTGGCTCTCCCACATTGTTTTGTGACCAAAACAGCACTGACATCTAATGGCCAGGAAGGAACCTAGTTGTCACTCCACAGTGACTTTGCATTCAGACATGCAAGCTGGGCATTTTGATAAAGTAGGTGGCAAGCTTGACTCATACACAATAAATTGCCATTCACCAGTTTTGCTTGAAGTGCTGAGCACATCTTCATTCCTGGAAAACAGAAAAAGTGAACTACAGTTTCATGTGAGAAACCACCCATGGTACCGTTATCAGTATTTGTCATAGATGTGTATACATATATATAAATTTCTTGCAAAAAACTCAGTTAATGCATCAGTTAGAGTTAATATTACCACAGCAAATGTTTGGAAATTAGGTGTTAGGGTTACCAACACTGACACTCCCTCACACCCCACCCTCCACACACCAACAGGCATTGGGGTGTGCCTTGGGGTTGTCGGGCCTAATGCTCACCCCATTCCATGTGTAAGGAAGCTAACATGGTACAGTATAGGAGAATGAGGTGAGAGTTAGGCCCAATGACCCCAAGGCACACCCCAATGCCTGCTGGTGTGTATAAGGTGGGGGGTGAGGGTGGGGTGATTGAGTTGGTAACCCTAAAACCAAATTTCAAAACTTCTGTCACTGTAATATCAATCCTACCTGATGAATTAATGGAGTTTTTTGCAAAGAATTTCCCTTCTTAATGAGAAAGTGTAATGTTACTCGTATGTGGTTGCAGGCACTTCCATCATGCATGCAGTTTGTAATTGTCTCTGATTTTAATGGCCCTGCACTCACATTTATACATAAGTGTAGAGATACTTTAAGGTTCTCGCATCTCCCTGCTCCTCTAGTACTGCATAATGGAGGGCCTTGTGTTTTCAGTATTGCATAATGGTATCCATATGTGGGACAGCAGGGCCCTCTGGGCCCTGCATTCCCATCTACCATTAAGTGTTGAGACATACTGTAGCACAGGCCTAGAGACATTCCAAGTGACCCTTGTTCTGCAAATGTGGGAATATTTCAGTAACCATAGGAACTTTGGAAAATATTCCACCACAGTTGTAATCATGACCTGGCAACCTGTACGCATGCTTAGTATACCTACTAAGCTGCGCTTAGTGAAAAATCCGTATCTCAAACCGTTTCCGAGACATAGGCACTGAAATGTGGTGTGTGCACCACAATGTTATCCTATGGGAAATTTCAAAACTACAGAATATTATGACTATGGAACTGTTGCATATTTGTTCAGCAAACCAGCAAAAGGGTCTTCTGTGGTGCAAGCCCTAGCTGCTCTGCAAATTTCAGGACAAAAGTCCTAACCTTTTTTTGCTATGATGTGGTGAAGAAACTGTTTTTTTGGAGGCATACTTTCACAAATTTGCAAAACTGTTGCAAAATATTGTCAAAGCTTTCTTGAAAACATTCACAAAACTCTGTGGAACATTTGCAAACGTTCTGTGGGGAAAATGGTGAAAAAAGTTCAGAAAACATGTTTCCAGGAATTATTTTTAAAAACGAATGCCAGGATTGTGTTCCTAGGACCCCGATTAAGTAAATACAACTGTTGGTGTTTACTAAGGGGCAGTATTTTTTGAATTACAGTGTTTTTTCCATGTCACTAACTGAAAACAAGATGGCAGCAGCACGAAAGTGCAAAACCCATTTGCGGTACTAAAAAGTGCTTCCTCGACTGTTTTCATGCCAGACATACATTTTTTCCCAAAGGCTATAATGTGAAACTGAAAAGTTGAATAACTTTTGAACAGCTTAATATTTTTTCACTAAACATTCAAAAGGCACATCGATGATTCAGTCCCCATATACCCTGAAATTTCAGACCAGAACCACAAACCGATTGGGCAGTAGCCCTGAGCAAAGTATTTGCAAAAAGTCAGGATTTTTCACACTTTCTGGCATTCTGCAGCTCTACAACCACACATCTGACCTGAACAAAGCTTGCCAGATCCAGAGATCTATGATGTCAGACCATGCATGTAAAATTTCAGGCAAATTGGTTGAATGGTTGCGGAGTTATTAAAGTGCAAACATTTTGGGTTTAACATAGAAGTGGCCATGCAACCCTAACTGTAGTGGCATACCGTGCAACTATGTGTGTGTGTGTGTGTGTATGTATGTATATATATATATATATATATATATATATATATATATATGGATATGCAATGAAAGCAAGTGTAATAAATTATTTATCTGCACAAGAGCAGTTTGACCTCGGGTAGCCTCATGAGTGGCGTAAGCCACAAGTGAAGTGTCTGAGGTCAAACTGCTCGAGTGCAGATTAATCATTTATTACATGAGTTTTCCATTGCATATTCCATTTATGCAGTTCTTTTGTTTTTGCTTTTGTAGGAGGCATTTGTTAGTTAAAAAAGTGAATAAAAATAGAATTTTCTGCCATTTTTTGCTGGTTATAGAAAATCTAAAAGGAATCTAGAAATGAAATACTTCTCATTTTGTAGATATTTTTATGTTGAACAACTTTTGCGCTCAAAGTACGATACTATCATTTTTTGTTTTTAAGTTATTTGCATTTGTTGGATGAAAAAGAGGACACAAATTGAATTTTCTGCTGTTTTTCACTAATTCTGAAAAAAACTAAAAAGTATCTATAAATGAAACACCACTCATTGTGTAGATATTTCTGTGCTGAATAAAGTTTGTGCTCACAGTACCATGCTATCATTTTTCATTTTAAAATTATTTACATTTGTTTGTGGACAAAATGAAAAAAAAAAAAAATTTTCTGCTGTGTTTTTGCTAATTATCAAAACATCTAAATGGTTTAAATAAATAAAACATCACTCATTTTGTAGATATTTCCGTGCTGAACAACTTTTGTGCTCACAATACTATGCTATCATTTTTCATTTTAAAGTTATTTGCATTTGAATAAATACTGCTACTGAGTCCGAACATTATAAATGACATAAGCACTGTATAAATAAAGGGCTGATGACATAAGCACTGTGTGGATAAATGGCTGATGACATAAGCACTGTATACATAAAAGAGATTTATGTACACGGTTACTCAGATAAACAGATTTATCGCACTCTATCTCCACCCCATTGCATAAATAAACATATCTATCTATCTATCTATCTATCTATCTATCTATCTATCTATCTATCTATCTATCTATCTATTATGGTAGCATGGTAGTGCTACCATAGTTAGGGTTGAGGAGCCATTTCTATGTTAAACCCCCAAATTTTGCACCTTAATAACTTTGCAACCATTTGACAGATTTGGCTGAAATTTGGAATACACGATCAAGAACCACAGGCCTTGGGATCTGCTGAGTTTTGTGCCAGTCGGATACATGGCTGTGGAGTTAGTAAGCATGATCTGTGCGCACATTTACGCTTTTCTGGAATTCTACGGTCATGTGTACAGGTCGCACGGTTTGCGCGACTGGCCCAAAATCTTTAGGGAACGTGTGGCCAGGGTCCCCGATGTGCCTTTTGAAGATTTGGTGAAAAAATATTAAACGGTTCAAAAGTTATTTAAAAAACAATTTCCCATTATACGTCAATGGGAAACGTTAACAAAAAGTTCAACAGTGTCGCAAATGCATTTTTACTTTCGCAAATGATGCTGTTACTTTCGCAAATCTGCCATTTTGTTTTCAGTTGGTGATCAGAAAAATGGTTCGCATTTAAATTTGGGACCCTCTAGCAACCTAATTATTTCTGTATTCACCTAGTCGGACCCTGAGGATGCTAGCCATGTCTTTATTTTGGGGTAAAACACCCCAGAAATATGTTTTTCAAATTTCTGGAAAAAATACTTTCGCAAATTACTTTCGTGCTCATGAAAGTGTCGAACATTTTTGAGAAAGCTTTCACAAATTGCGACAGTAGTTTTCTATCTGTGGGAAAGTGACAGCAATTCTTTGGCACTGCGCTGCAAACGAACAGTTAGGAATTTTGGGCTGACATCTGGAGGGAACGCAGCTGACATCTCACAGATGTGCCTTTCAGTGTTTAGGTGAAAAGATATTACACGGTGGCAAAGTTATGGCACTCCAAAGTTGATGTTTTTTTCCCATAGGATAACATTATGGCACCCGACGCATTACAGGAATCCTTTGGCACCCTGCTGCAAAATAATGGTTTGGTCTTTCTTTCTGAAATTTGGAGGGAAGACAGCCAACAGCCCACAGATGTGCCTTTCAGTGGTTTGGTGAACAGATATTACAGGGAGGCAAAGTTATGGCACTCTGAGCTTCTCTTTTTTCCCATAGGATAACATTACGGTGTTCTCCGCGCCTTTCAGGGCCCGTATCTCAGAAACGGTGTGAGATACAGACTTTTCGTCAGAAAATTTCTTAGTCCCCTAATCGGGCTAAGTATAAAACTAGCCAGGACAGTCGTAAATCATATGGTTCCTGAGATAAAACCTATTTAGTATTCCAACTCCTCATTTTCTGCTCTGATACCCATTATTATGCATACATTCTTTGTACTCACTGTCTTTCTCTATGCAGGTTTTGGGGAAAACCAGCCTGTGCGCTTACATTACTGTTACTGTTGCCCTTTCCGTTTGCGGTTCTGTACCCGTTTCACTTACCGTTGACGTCTGCACCACCATGTACGTTATCCTTTGTGTCTTCATTTGCTCTTGCGTTTCTGTTATTTTTTGCCATTTGTGTCTACAGTACTGTTTCTCTTTCTGTTTTACTTTGCGTCACCATGCCCATTGAAATTTCCATTTGCAGGCACCATGTTACTATGCGACAACACATCACATGGCAGACCATTCCCATCTATGCCACCGTGTGTGTTACCCTTTCTGTTCTCATTCGCGCTTGCGTTACCATGTGCGCCACTGTTAGCGGTTCTGTTTGCATTGCTGTTCCTGCTACTATGCCACAAGACATCATGTGGTGGGCTGCTGCATTACATTCACTATTTCTCATTATCATTCTCAAAAAGAAGGGAAATTAGAGGCAAAAAACTCAGTTTAATGCATTAGTTAGGGTTGTTCCACAGCGACAAAAGTGAGGAAATTCGCTGTTAGGGTTGAAAACCCTAACTTCAAATTCACCCCCCCAGCACCACACACACACAGACAAACACATACACACACAAGTAAGGGGGAGGACCAAGTCAACACAACCAATGACAGACATCCAGCAGCAGGTGACAGAAATAACAAACAATTGTCTAAATGTACTACAAGACATCCCCACCCACCTGACCAGGTACTGCATGCTCAGTGGAGATCAACAGCAAAACTGAGGCCATGTACACCAAACGTACAATCCCTGATTGCAGCTGCACAAAGTACCACACTTAGTAGTTGCATGGCCTTACCTACCGATGCCCCACACCAGACCACACCACATGTGGTGGGCCACCTGAGCAATAGAGTTGAGCAAAACCAAGGAGTTGTACAGGTATAATATCTCTGATTATAACAAGGGTTTGAAAATGCAGCTTTCTGATTGACTGTAAACGTTAACAGTCTATGTTTAGTTTTATTAAGGTACATGTAAGCCTAACCATATGATGAACATGGTTTAATGTTGTTTAAAAACAGTTTTATTATGATAGCAATAAGCCACTCCCAGGTATTATGTTAATGGTCAGTTTATCACTGTCTAGAGACATGTGGCACTGCCACGCCTCATTCAACATTAAACCCCTACAGGGTGATTAACAGACCATTTAACATAACTGTTGGTCATGCCTATTGCTTAATTGCCTTTTATGAGTAGATACTCTCCTCTGCTAGGCACTGCAGCAGCTTTGTAACACAGTGTCCCACCCAGTTACACCATACACTGTCTAGTTACTGGACAATGGCTGGAGAATATGAACTCATGAAGATGAACAGTGTAACTTGATCATTACAGTCATCGAAACCTTAGTGATTATAACTGACAGAGTCAGTGATAGAGAATAACCCTGCTGTCCTAGTACACTTATCCCATTGTGAATTAAATCAATACTAAAAGACATTCTGTTTATATCTACACTATACCTACTTGATTCCTGTTGTACCACAATTAACATAGTTATCACTTTGATAGCATCAGTGACAGAAGTGTGGCAAACCCAAACACTAGGCATACAGCCTGAGTATGAAACAACTGTTAAAAAAATTACACTGTGTCCATAAGTGGCATAGATCACTCATTGCAACAATAGTAAATGTATCACTATTTGAATAAGTTAGTCATCACAGATGCAATGAGATTGTCTTTCTCAGGTACAACATACTCAGTAAGTGCCTACAGGAAAATCTATCCTATAGACATCTCTGATACAGGTATGTCATTGTTGGCTCAGTAGTGCTATGATATTTAGAAGTTGCTTGGCCTGATCCATGCAATTACACCGTTTCTTACAAAGAATACTTACTGCATCTTTAGTATTGAAACACACTGAAGGTCTATGTATGTACATCAGCAGTACACCTTCATCAGTAAGAATGCATCTGATACTGGCAGTACAAATTTCACAGCGTTGAACAGGCAATGCTTTTCCATACATTTACATCAGCCTCTCTATCTTGAGTAAACAGTTGCAGTAAATGTACTACTATGTAAATCACATACTAAATGTAACACTACTTTTATCTTGAGCATGCTAGTGTCTTGTAGTTAATTTATGTACTTCTCTTAATTAATGTATACTCACTAGTGTTAAAACCTTTCTACAACTGTCATCATGCACCTTCAGCATTTTTATTGACTAACGGAACAGTACCAGTTGTGGTGTGGTGTGGGGCATCGGTAGGTATGGCCATGCAACTACTAAGTGTGGTACGATGTGTGCAGCTGCAATCAGGGATGTGTACGTTTGGTGTACATGGCCTCAGTTTTGCTGTTGATCTCCACTGAGCATGCAGTACCTGGTCAGGTGGGTCTGGATGTCTCGTAGTACATTTAGACAATTGTTTGTTATTTCTGTCACCTGCTGCTGGATGTCTGTCATTGGTTGTGTTGACTTGGCCCTCCCCCATACTTGCGTGTGTGTGTGTATGTGTCTGTGTGTGTGTGTGGTGCTGGGGGGGTGAATTCAAAGTTAGGGTTTTCAACCCTAACAGCAAATTTCCTCACTTTTGTTGCTGTGGAACAACCCTAACTGATGCATTAAATGGAGTTTTTTTTATATATATATATATATATATATATATTTATATATATTATATCTATATCTATACATCTATCTATCTATATATATATATCTATATCTATCTATCATATATATATATATATATATATATATATATATATATATATATATATATATATATATTACGGCAGGTATAGTTAGGTTGCATGGCCACATGTACGTTAAACCCAACATTTTGCACTTTAATAACTTTGCAACTGTTTGTCTGATGCATCCTAAATTTGGCATGTGCATTGTCATAACATACTGTAGATCTCTGGATCTAGAAATGTGTGCTCTGGTCAGATATGTTGTTGTGGAGCTGTGGAGCATTGAAAAGTGTGAAAAAATCTTCAACTTTTGCAAATTATTTGCTCGTCTCTACAGCATGAACAGTTTGTCCGTCTGGTCTGAAATTTTCAGGGTATATGAAGACTGGGTCAGGGGCATGCCTTTTGAAGGTTTGGTGAAAAAATATTAATCCATTCAAAAGTTATTAAAGTTTAAAGTTTCATATTATATCCTATGGGAAAAAGTATATGTTCCACACAAAAGCAAATTGTAGTGTTACGAAAGTACCTTTTTCTGTTGCACATGCTCTCAGTAGTGTCATGCTGCTACCATCTTGTTTTCAATTAGCAGTGGAGAAAAAATATTATAGTTCAAAAAATATTTCCCCAAGGAAACACCAGCTGTTGTGTTTACCTAAACAGGGTCATAGGAACAGCACCCATGCTTCAGTTTTTTTCAAAAAGACCCAGAATTATGCATATCAATCAATCAATCAATCAAAATCTTTATTTATCCAGGCAAACATTATTGAGCAGAGCTCTTTTTACTAGATGGACCTGGTTAGAACAGGGTCGGGTAAAATCCATCATAGAAACATATAAATACATGTAAATAAGTATATAAACACAAACACAATGGTGCAGTAATAGGGGAGTCAAATGATAAAAGGAAGACAAGGCAAGCCATAACAGAGCAGGATTCAAATACAAGGAGGCAGGTCCACCATTGAACCATGCAGCTGTATATAAACCATGTTCTGTGTTATAGAAGTACCAGTTAGTTCATTTACCGGGGCAGTCACTAATATTAGCCATGAAAATGGCCTGGAGAACCACCAACTAATGGCAGATGGGGTACCAGGAGGGGTATGTAATATGTAAGTGAAGGATAAACATTGTGAGAAGTGAAGTCCCAAGGATCGGTTGGTAGAACTGATGCAGCGGTGGGGGCCTACAGGGAGAGGGGAAAGGGGAGTTAGGACTTTTATAGTATGATTGCATGTAGATTGTGGATGAGTGCAGTATAGAGTTGTGAAAAGAAGGCTGGAGAAAGTGGGAAGATAGACCAGTATCAAAGGAAAGACAGAGGCATCAAGTTATTACATGAAAGCATGATGACAGACCAGGGCCAAGGAGGAGACAAGCACTAGAAGTAATTTGTTCATGGTTAAATTGTACAGGTTAGCATGATGACAATTCATGGTCATAGCAAACAATTGCACTGATCATTTCTGAGACGTGAATATGAGAGCTTGAAAGATGAGATGCCGATGGGTGACCTCAGTTTCATTTTTTTTCGCAATTTATTCCACAAGGAGGACAGTGTAAAGCTTATAGCATCCTTGCCAAAGTGGGAGTTAACTTTGGGAACCATCAGTAGGAGAGATTTGCAACTTCTCAGGGCATAATTGCCTAATGGTTTTATAGGAAGACAGTCTGTAATGTATTGGGGCAGTTTTATGGAGATGGCTCTCAGGGTCCATAAGGCTGCATTTTTATCATCCCTGAACTGAAGAGAACTCCACCCCACTGATTGATATAGGGAGCAGTGGTGAGTGGAATAAGGCAGGCCTGTGATGAACCTCAAAGTTCTATGATATAATTTGTCAAGTTTGGTGAGGTAGGAAATGGGACAGTGACTGTAGAGGATGTCTGCACAATCTATCAAGGATAGAAAGGTTGATTGTACCAGCTGTAGTTTGGCATCTCTAGTTAAGAAGCGGGCTGTCCTAAAGAACATGCCAAGTCTCTGTCATTATTTTTTGAGTAATTCTTCAATGTGCTCTATAAAGGAGAGCCTTTGGTCCAGCCATACTTCCAGGTATTTGAATTTAGGGACAAATTCCAACTTCTCACCAAGAATTGTAGTAATCTGCGGCACAGGATCTGATAGGGCTGCATTTACCATTTGGGCAGAGGGAGAAAAAAGCATTGCTTTTGTTTTCTTGGCATTAAGTAATAGTTTTTTGTTTAGGAGTTGGTGTTGAAGCAGGTTGAACTCAGATTGAAGGTCATTACATGCAAATTGTAATGATGGGCAGCTTACAGAAAGAACTGTGTCCTCTGCAAACAGACGAATGTTGGCCTTAGTTATACTTTCATCAATATTGTTGATGTATATTGCAAATAAGAGCGGTCCTAAGATAGAACCCTGGGGAACACCTCTTAGGAGAGGTTTGAGAGTTGAGAGATCTCCTTCCGCTTTCACCTGCTGGAAACGATCAGGGAGGTAGTTGTTGAACCACCGTAAAGATAATGGGTCAGCACCTAGTGAGGTCAGGGAAGAGAGTAGCAGAGAATGGTCGACAGTGTAGAAGGCCTTGCTCATGTCCAAGGATACAGCTCAGGTGTAATTCCTGTTGTCTAGCTGTCTTTGCCAGTCATTAGTCACTTTGGCAAGTGCTGTGATAGTGCTATGTTTAGCTCTAAACCCTGACTGGACTGGATTAAGCAGGTTATTAGCTTCTAGATACTGTCTCAGCTGGTTACTTATGACTTTTTCCAGTAATTTTGACAAGACTGGAAGAATCAAAATTGGTCTGTAATTATTTAGATTACAGGGATTTCCAGACTTGAACAGGGGTATGATGTGTGCTGTTTTCCCTGTTGAAGGAATGGATCCTTGAGTTAATGATTGGTTAAATAAATGAGTTATGGGCATGGCTAACACATGGATGGCTACCTTCAAAAAAACATGGGCCGAGGGTATCCGCACCAGTACTTTTTTTTTACATCCAGATTTAGCAATAGGTCTTCAACTTCTTTCAGAGTAGTAGGATGCAAGGAGAAGACTGAATCGGTGACGCTAGGATCTGCATCTTGATTATCCACCTGAAAGCGTATCAAATTTGCAGGGGAATTGTCGAAGGCTAGGCCTGCAGTCGCAAAGTGATTATTGAAGGCAGCCAGAACTTCCAGTCTGTCACTAATAGTGTTTTGATGTGAGCAAACAAGGAATTGCAGCTCCACTCACCAGAGGTGTGGTACTTAACCAAAATGCACAGAGCCTATAGCAAAAGGACGTCACACTTGCTGTTTAGCAAAATAAGTTTTTATTGATTAAAAGGGTTGCCAACCACCACAAAACAGTTGCAGACTAAAACCCTGACCAGTTTCATGCATAGCAAGTCATCGGGGGTGTTAGTCTGCAACTGTTTTGTGGTGGTTGGCAACCCTTTTAATCAATAAAAAGCTTTTTTTGCTAAACAGTGAGTATTTTGATGTGGTCATTTGTACTGTCGCAAATGGGAGCATGACACTTTCGCAAATTTATATATAACAAAATATTTTTATAATGTAAGTGAAAGCACATTTTGCACACTGTCATCCAGTTTTGCATATCTGCACCTTAATAACTTTTCAACCCTTGAATGCCCTCCCCCGCCTTGTTTTCTGAGATACTGTGTCTTAAACAACCTCAAACTTACATGTTTTATGATCCCATTTCGCAGTCTTCCAGTTTTGCTTATTTGCACTTTAAGAACTTTAGAACCCTTAAACAGATGCGCATGAAAGTTTGCATGCATAATCTCAGGGGGTATGTATGTAAATGTGATAAATTTCATTTGAGCCTCTTGTGTGATTTGTAAGAAATTGTGTCTCAAACATCATTAAACTTATGTGTTTTTTCCCATTTTTACTGAGTCTTCCAGTTTTGCATAATTTGTACTTTAATAACTCTGGAGTCCTACAAAATATGTGCATAAAGTTTGCATACGTCACAAAGTAAAAACTGTTGTACCAGGGATTAGGTGTGCCAGGTTAATCAATTATTACAAAGAAGCTCCATTGTAAACAATGAGGAAACTGGCACCACACAAAGACCAAACCAGCATATGCTGATAATTTGGGGTGAAATCACAAAGTTAATGTTTGCAAGCACTCACCACACACTTAGAGGGTATAAAAGCGAAGGTTCTCTGTTGTAGAAATTCCAAACACTTCACCAGTCATGCTAATGTTAAAGTCAGTACTTAATGTTTAAATAGTTTTTGAATAATTTATGATGTTTTTGGTGTTTTTGTATTTTTGTTCTGTGCTGCTTGTTGTTTGTTACCAGATTTGGGCTGTAACCATCTTTTTTTATTATATATTATGTGCCCAGGATCTTTATTGGATGCACCGAATGAAGATGAATAAATAAGGAGGACATTTAGTTCCCTTTTAAAAAAATGAATTAACAATTTGCAACTAAGTAGTGGGACTCGAACATGTTTTTGGACTTTCAACGTCAAGTGTATGTGTGTTGCTTTAATTATTAGTAATTGTCTTGTGACATACTAGTATGGATTTTAATTGTGAATCATGCATAAGTTTAATTTGCACTGTCACTTTAATGGGGTCCTGTATTTATGGGGATCTAACAAGATGGTCAATCACCTTTGAGAAAGTTCATTTTGAGTGAAACATGTCAAGTGCTTGAGAATGCCTAGCCTGACTTTTGCTGGATGTTGGAAGTGGGAGGAACAGGCTGGGGCTGTTTAGCACTTTACTTTTCATTGTTTTTCATCGTATTTGTGGATTAAATGAATAAACAAACATTTGAATTTGCCACTGGTGAAGTGTTTGGAATTTCTAAAACAGAGAACCTTTACTTATATACCCTCAAAATGTGTGTGGTGAGTGCTTGCAATTATTGACTTTGTGATTTCAGCCTGAATTATCAGCATATGCTGGTTTGGTCTTTGTGTGGTGCCAGTTTCCTCGTTGTTTACAATGGTGCTTCTGTGTAATAAAATTTTGTATTCATAATTTCATAGGGTTGGTCTGTTGATGTCTCTAATTCCATTTGAATCTCTTGTGTGGTTTCAAAGATACCGTGTTTCAAATATCCTTAAATTTACATTTTTCCCATTTTTGCAGTCATCCAGTTTTGCATACTTTGTACTTTAATAATTTTGTAACTGTTAATCAGATAGGCATGAAAGATTGCATGCATATTTCTGTGGGTTGATCTGTTGATGTTGTTAATTTCTTTGACTTTCTTTTGTGGTTTCTGAGATATTGTGTCTTAAGCATCCTTGCATTTACTTTTTTCATTTTCGCAGTCTTTCAGGTTTGCATACTTTGCACCTTAATAACTTAGCAACCCTTCAATAGATGTGCATTAAATTTTGCATGCATAATCTCATGGGGGTAGTTCTGTTGATGTGGCTAACTTAGTATGAACTGCTTAATTGCGACATCGTTTGCCAAAAGAACTAGTCTACTGACGCAGTTTGTGACACTACCTTTCAAGAAATGTGTTTCTTTGTCACGTCATAACTAAACAAGCATTTGTCAATGCCGAATGTTTGCTTGCTGGCACTGGCATTGGTAGTGTAGAAGTTACAGAGCTGCGTAATAGGAATGGCAGTGAAGTATTGAACTGAATCCAACCCCACCACCACCCTCCTGCAGAGAGTGACAGGCATTGGGGTGTGCCTTTGGGTCATCAGGCATTACGACCACACCATTTCACTACACCCTACCCTGCAGACACTGACAAGTGTCACGGTGTGCCTTGGGGTCTTTGGCCCTTATGCGCACCCCATTCCATCAGGAAATACGGTGAGATGGGGTGTATAGGAGAATGGGGTGAAGTTTGGGCCCAAAGAGTCTGAGGCACACCTTGATGCCTCTCACTGGCTGCAGGGTGTGGATGGGGGTGGAATGGTATGAGCATGACAGGCAAGAATCCCAAGTCACACCCCTGATGCCTGTCATACTGTACAGGGTGGGGCATTATGGTCGGAAACCCTAACACCTCAGGCATTCGTTGGTATTTTCACTCCAAATTTTCAACATGGTATTTTTGTGACCCCCACCTCATGAACAGTGGCAATATCAGTTTGTTAGCTGAAAACTGCTTTTGCACAGTGCCTATGGCATTTAGCATCACAGGTGCAAAAATACATTCCGAACAGGATGTGAAAAATGACAGCTGTACTGTTCATGGGGAGGTGTAAAAAATGGCAATGTTGAAAATCTCCTGTGAAAATCTTTAAAAAAATGGTGAAGTCACGAGCGAGCGTAGAAACTGCAATGCACACCCCTAATCTAACTAGTTTGGGGAATTTTTTTACAGTACATTGTTAACACAGGCATTTTGGGACCTCCAATCATGAACAGTGTCAGTGTGATTTTCTTTATCTGTCCTGAACAATGATTTCCCACAGCGACCATGCATCTCTGCACTGAAAGTGTGAAAACACATTTCGGCCATGTTGTGGAAAATGACAACTGTACTGTTCATAAGGAGGTGTGGAAAAATGCCACTGGTGAAAATCTGGACTGAAAATATTACAAATTCATGAACCTATGAGGGTGCATGGAAATTGCAATGCTCACTCGTAACACAGTCATTTATGGAGTTTTGTCACCAAATTTTCAACATAGCTATTTTAAGACCTCTGCTCATGACCAGTGTCAGTGTGATTTTCTTAATCTGTTCCAACATTGTTTTCGCAACTGACTGTACCATTGTGCGCCACATGGGCAGAAACACGTGTGGGTGAGATGAAAAATGACAGTTGTACTGCTCGAGAGGTGTGGTAAATGGCAATGTTGAAAATCTGGAGTGAAAATATTGAAAATTTATTTAACTTACGAGTGCATAGGAATCCTGCAATGCACACCCTGAAACAGTCACTTTTAGGAATTTTTTCACCAAATTTTCAAAATAGCCATTTTAAGACCTCTGCTCATGAACAGTATCACTGTGATTTTCTTAATGTGTCCCGTACATTGATTTCACACACCGACTGTGCCATTCTGCACTACATGGGCGGAAACACATTTTGGGAGAGATGTGAAAGATGACAGCTGTACTGCTCATAAGGAGGTGTGGTAAAATGGCAATGTTGAAAATCTGGAGTGAAAATATTGAAATTTCATGAACTTACTAGCTGCATGAGGAACCGCGCAATGCACGCCAGAAACAGTCATTTTTAGGAATTTTCACCAAATTTTCAAAATAGCCATTTTAAGACCTCTGCTCATGAACAGTGTCACTGTGATTTTCTTAAGTGTCCTGCACATTGATTTTACACCACCGTTTATAGCGCTACATGGGCAGAAACACATTTTGGGTGAGATAGAAAATGACAGCTGTACTGCTCATAAGAAGGTGTGGTAAAATGTCAATGTTGAAAATCTGGAGTGAAAATATTAAAATTGTGAACTTACGAAAGCAAGGTGAGGAACCGCACAACGTAAAAGCTCAGAAGACAGTTTGAGCTTTAGGGATTACACCAAATTTTCAAAATAGGTTTTGGAGAGCCCACCTTATGAACACTGGCAGTGTCATTTTGTTAATCATTCTCGAAAGGTGATTTCCACAGTGGCTGTGAAATCACCCTTGGGCCTGAGTAACGCCAATGACAGTGCAAGTATTCATGAGGAGGGGCTCCAAAAACTCCATGTTGAAAATTTGGTGCAAAAATTCCAAAAAATGCCTGAGATATGTAACAAAGTTGAAAAACCCCTATCTCTCCCATTATACAGCTTACCGACATTTCCTCAGTTTGCTGTCAGCTTTGAAGAGTGCAGATGTGTTCCCGGTCCACCGAAGATCATCGCGCCGGAGTCTGGAGGTAAGTATGGGGTGAGGGGGGGTGTGGGGAGGCAGGGCACAGTGGGTGGGTGCTGGTTGTGGGGGGCAGGGAGACTGTGAGGGACAGTTTTTTCTTTACAGGTTTTTTTAAAAAAAAGACAACGCGGGACATTTGCCATGCTGGGGTGGGCTCCCAGCATGGCAGAAGGATGGCTGGGGGGGCTTGGAGCCGATGGGGGATTGGGCACCCCCGTCGGCCATGGCATCTGTTGCCACGCTGGGGTGGGCTCCCAGTGTGGCATCCTGTACTTGGGGGGGAGACAGTGGAGCCGACAGCAATTGGGCACCCCCCATCGGTGACGGCATGAGGGGTGGGGGAGATACAGTGGAGCCAATGGGGGATTGGGCACCCCCGTCGGCCATTACATCATTTGCCATGCTGGGGTGGGCTCCCAGTGTGGCACCTGGATGCTTTGGAGGGGCATGGAGCTGACGGAGGATTGGGCACCCCCATCAGCCGTATAGTCTGAAGGGGGGAGGTGCATGACCACGCAGGCATGCGGCACAGGTGTGTGTAGTGGTGGGGGAGAGCTCTGCTCACTCAAGCGGAGCTCTCCCTTTCAACTGTATGTCACTGTTTTCAGCTGTCATAGACAGCTGGAGCAGTGATTGGTGCTCTGCGACTGTGCCTGCAAATACACTGACTGAATTGGAAGAGGCTGACGAACCTCTGGAAAACTCGTATGATGGCACTATGTTTCTTGCACATGCGTGCAAGCAAACATAAAAATGGTTTGGGCTTTTGGGCTGAACATTTCAGGGTACAAAGGATGAGCCCCAAAGATGTGCCTTTAGCTGGTTTGGAGGAAAAAATGTTACTGCCCAGCAGAGTTATAACATTTTGAAGTTTCAGAATTGCCCTTAGGGTAACATTGTGATGTTCAGAGTACTTTTCAGATGCCATAACTCAAAAATGCTTTGAGATACAGCTTTGGCACTCTAGGTAGTTTAGTACACCTTTGGGTGTACTAAGTTGTTTTGCATGTTACCAGGCCGTGTTTCAAACTGTCAGTGAATTGTAATGAATGGGGCACATATGACATATACTGGAGCATGCATTATCAACATGGCAGCAGTACTGCTTTGCAGGGCAGAGTAGTACCACAACACATTATGCAGTGATGGGAGTCCCACATGTACATGAGGGACAATTACAATGGGCGTGGATTGGAGCACAGGGCCTGGAGGGCCCTGTGCCCCCACCACTCACTATGGACTGATTGGAGTGCAGAGCCTGGAGAGCCCTATAGTCCCACATGGACATGAAGGACAAGTACAATAAGCATGTATGAGAGTACAGGGCCCTACCACTCACTATGGACTGATAGGAGTGTGGGACCTGAAGGTCCCTATGCTCGCACGTGAAAATGAGAGACAATTACAGCAGGCATGGTTGAGAGCACAGGGCCCAAAGGGCCTTGTGCTCCTACCTCTCCCATAATCAAATAAGCCTATGATTATACTTTCTCAAAAAGTAAGGAAATTCATTGCAAAAAACTTCATTAATACAACATTAGGGTTGAAGCATCAAAAGTAGGGAAATACAACCTTAGGGCTCCCAAGTCTAAGACCCGACCCCCACAGTGCATGCAGGAACAGACATAAGGGGTGTGTTTTGGGGTCGTGAACCCTAATGCTCACCCCATTCTCCTGTGATTTACTCATCTTAACTTATTTTCTCATGGAATTGGGTGAGTATTATGGCTCACAACCCCAAAACACATCCCTCTCATGTGTTCATGCATTCACTGTGGAGGTGGGGTCTTAGGTTTGGGAGCCCTAAGACTGTATTTCCTACTTTGATGCTTCAATCCTAATGGTGCATTAATGACATTTTTGTAATGAATATATATATATATATATATATATATATATATATATATATATTTTTTCATGGCAAAAACCCATTTATCATGAACTGGTTGCTCCACAGTGACAAAAGTGAGGAAATTTGATATTAGGTTGCACCCCCATCCTGCTCCCCCAACTGCATCGGGTGTGTTGGGTCGTTGGTCCTAACTCTCACCCCATCCCATGTGTATGCATGCTGAGGTGGTGAAGTATAGGAGAATGGGATGAGAGTTAGGACCGACAACCCCAATGCACACCGCGATGCTGGTTGGGGGGGCGGGGTGGGGAGTGCAAAGGTTTTTTTTCAACCCTAACGTCGAATTTCCTCACTTTTGTCACTGTGGAACAACCCTAACTGATGTATTAAATGGAGTTTTTTGCCTTGAATTTCTCTTCTCTTCTTTTTGAGAATGAGGACTATAAATAGTGACTGGAATGTGGTGGTGGGAGCACGGGACCCGAAAGGCCTACAGGTCTATCAAGTCTACTCAAATGTACAGCTAGCACCCCTTATTCTACAGCTGCCCACATGGTGACGCAAACATAAATGGTAATGCAAATGGTAAGAGAAATGCAAGCACAAACTGACGCCAAAGTGAACAGTAATGCAAATGGAAGCATACACAGAAACACAACTGATTATGCGCACAGTCACGGTACCACAATTGGAAACACAAATGGTAACAGTAATAGCAACAATAATGCCAAAAGAAACAGAAACACAAATGCAAGCACATATGGAAACGCAAACTGTAATGCGCACAGTCACAGTACCACAATTGGAAATGCAAATGGTAACGGTAACATCAGTGATGATGCCAAACAAAAGAGAAATGCAAATGCAACTGGAAATGTGCACAGTGATGCAAATCAAAAGGCAAACAAACAGTAGTGGAAATGCAAATGGTAACAGTAACCCAAACGCAAGCACAAATGAAAACACAAAGGGTAACACACATGGTGGCATACACGAGAATGCTAATGTAAACGGCTATGGAAACATAAGTAGAAATGCTAACTGTAACAGTAATGGAAGCGCACACCCTGGTTTCCCCAACAGCTCCATAGAGAAACACAGTGAGTACAAAGAACGTATGCATAATAATGGGCCTCAGACCAGAAAATGAGCACTTGGAATACTAAATTGCTTATATCTCAGGAACCGTACAATGTAGAAAAAAAATTAAAATTTCATATTATTTATGACTTTCCTGGCTAGTTTTGCACTTAGCCCCCTAGTGGGGGGGGCTAAGCATTTTGTGACAAAAAGTCCGTATCTCGAAGTGTTTCCGAGATATGGGCCCCAAAAGGCATAGCAGACGCCACAATGTTAGTCTATGGGAAAAAGCATCAACTTCAGAACACCATAACTTTGTAAGATGTGGGCCCCAAAAGGCACGGCAGATACCGCAATGTTAGACTATGGGAAAAAAGTGTCAACTTTGGAGCACTGTAACTTTGCATCCATGCAATCTTTTGTCACCAAACCACTGAAAGGCACATCTGTGGTATGTTGGCTCTCTTCTCTCCAAATTTCAGCCATAAAGACCAAACCAATGTTTTGCAGCAGGGTGGCAAGAATTCCTGTTATTTTCCCCATAGTGCCGAATAGTAGAGTCGCAAATCACGACACTGTCGCAAAACAAATCCTGAAAGTGTCGCAGATGTGACACTACTTTTCCCAAAAATTTCAAAAGCATATTTCTAGGGTGTTTAACCCCAAAATAAAGACATGCCTAGCATCCTCAGGGCTCGACTAGGAAAATGCAAAAAGGATTGTGCCTCTAAAGGGTCTCAATTTTAAATGCAAAGCATTTCTGTGATCAGTAACTGAAAAAAATGTCTGACTCATGACACTACAGGGGTCATTTGTGACACTAAAAACTGCATTTGTGACACTGTCAAACTTTTTGTTAACTTTTCCCATTGACTATAATGGAAAACTTAATTTTTTAATACCTTGTGAACCGTTTAATATTTTTTCACAAAATCTTCAAAAGGCACATCAGGGACCCTGGCCTCATGTTCCCTGAAGTTTTTGGACTGGTCACACAAAAAACATGCGAACTGTAGATGTGAGCAAAGAATGCGCAAAAAAGCGTAAATGCGCTACAGAATGTTGCTTAATAACTCAGCAACTGTATATCAGACCAGTACAAAACATAGCAGATCCCAAGATCTATGCTAACAATCTGTGCCTGCCAAATTTCAGGCAAATCCATTGAATGGTGGCTAAGTTATTAAGTGGCAACATGTCACACTTTAACCTTAAATGGGGTGCTCAACCTTAACTATAGTGGCACTACTGTGCCACTAAAATATATATATATATATATATATATATATATATATATATATATGTTGCAAAAACTTTGTTAATGCATCAGTTAGGATTAAAGTGACAAAAGTGGGAAATGATATGTTAGGGTTCAGCCCCTATCCCTCCACCCTCCACAGACCAACAGATGCTGGGGTGTGCCATGGGGTCATCAGGCTCAACTCTTACCCCATTCCATGTGTAAACAGGTTTTATATATATATATATATATTTATCTGTGTATGTGTGTATATATATATATATATATATATATATATATATATATGAGCAACTTACAGAACTAGTCATTGTGCAGTTCTAATGGTGACATGACTATCATGCGCAAGATATGTGTCAATGTGTCTGCAGTGCCTCTTGCCTTTAGAACACGGACTTGTGCAACACCTGTTGAGATACTAAGTGGTATTTCTGCATTAGGATTTAATGTAGAGATGAGCAACCCTGAAAAGGTTCGGAGGTTGTGAAAGGTTTTGATGAGTATAAAAAGGTCTGTAAGGTATGAAGTAACCAGAAGGAGGAGGAGGAGGGATCAGATCAGTTCCAGGACAGTAGCTTCTTCTTGCTGATTTTACATTGTTTCTTGTGGATTTTACTTGGTAGAAGGTTATTTCTTATCTTTCTTACTAATTCTAAGTGGCTAGCAGGGTGTTGTTTTGGGGCTGTTGGAATTTTGAACCCTATTTTGGTGGCTATAAATGGGCACATTTGTTTGATGTTTCACTGTGTAGCAGGATGTGTTTGGGGAGGCCTATTTCTTTTGATTTAAAACCTATTTGGTGTGATTTTATTGGAGCTGTTTCTTTGAACTGGAGACCTGTATCTTCTTTTTTTTTATCATGTAATATTTTATTGAAATTTTCCAGCTTTTAACATATTGCTTGCATAATACACAGAAGCAAATATACCATGAGATTCAATCCCTGACAAACAAAAGCGAGATAGCTAATAATACTGCCACCTTAAGGGATACAACCAAAATACAAGGTAGCACTAAACTACATCAATACTTATCAGAGTCCAAGTCTTAACTGGCCTTCAGGAAGGCATATACTATGAGTAAATCAGACTGGTTGCAATAAACTTTAATTAGACACAGAAATTTGTAAGGATAAGGATTCAATGAGAACATTACATTGCAGCACAGGCCTCTCATTTACTTGATGAATATATACCAAATAGGTTCTCATTAATAGTTTATACCCAGTAGTCCCACAATAGAGTATTTGAGTTGTCAAAAGGTCAGGATTGAAAAAAGGAAAAGAAGGAGGAAAAGATGGAAATGAGCTAAAAATAAAAGGAGGGATAATGAGCATAGCAGGAATTATATGAAGGAGAAGGGGATGCCTCATATTTGGCATACCACTCTAGGGTCGGCCTGCTATAAAGTAATAGGAGAATTTTGTAGTGGGGGAGGAGGCACTCTACAAATAAGGGAATGTAGGTAAGCATCCCATTTAGAGTGGTAGTCAGCGAGTTTACCTCTGGCTGCTGCTGTGATCCTCTCAAAGATGGCCAGCCTAGTTATGGCTGCCCACCATTGAGAATGTGTGAGGGGTAAAGATTGTCTCCATCTTACCAAGATGGCTCTCATTGCTTCCATGACAGCTACCAGGAACCAAGCTTTGCTAGGGGGTGAGAGTGCATTTAGTGTGAAGGTGTCCCCCAGCAGAAGGGAGTAATGTTGAAGAGATAGCGGGTTACCCACTATAGCAGAACAGTCATTCAGTACTGATGCCCAGAAAGTGCGAATTGTTGGGCACATCCACAGTATGTGGTATAGATGGGTCGTAGAAGAGTGCCATCTCCAGCAGCTATCCTGTGGGATTATCTTTTGCCTATAGAGGACTGAGGGGGTTTGATAGTGTCTGATGAGAATTTTTAATTGAATCAACTGGCTCTTTGAGTCTACATAGGCCGTATGGGCCATTCTAAGACATTTCGACCACTGTTGTGGGGATAGGGGTGAGAAAGATCCCGCTCCCATGCAACTTTGCTAGTTAAAGTGACATCTGGTTGGAAATCTCTAAGAGCTCTATATATAGCACCTACAAGGCCCCCTGCCTCTGTTGGATTGGGAAAAATTATTCAGGCACCTCCAAGGGGACTGGGACAGCCAAGTCTTGAGGAAAGGGATCGGCGCGCTTCGTATTTGGAGAAATTTCCAATAATCTGGAGATGGTAATTTGTATTAAGCTCTGAACTGCTCAAAGGACATCAGCGTGCAGGTGTTCAGAATGAGTAGGTCAGCTACCATCTGAATGCTCTTAGAGGCCCATAAGGTCCATTGAAGTGGCTTGTGATCTACCTTAATGAAGGGATTATTCCATGTCGGAGCATAACATAAAGGAGGAGGGTAGTCAGCACTTAGAACACCAGTTATTGCCATTGCCCGGTGCCACAATGTACATGTGTTTGTCGCAAGTGGCGTGAGTTGAGGATTAGCGGGTTTCCTGCTAGATAACAGCGAATAGAGGGGAATATTTGCTGACAGAGTGGCTTCCAGTATTGCCCACTGAGGAGGGGGGTGGAATGAGGGGCAAACCACGTCACGGCCTGAGCCATGCTAAAAGCCAGGTGATATCTCATGAACCAGGGGAGGCCGAGCCCTCCCTTGGTCCAATAAGCACGTCATTTCATTCGTCCCCATCTAGGGGTCCACCTTCCCAGAGGAAAAATGCCACCGATCTATCTAAGGCTTGAAATGGTTTTTGAGAGAGAGGGATTGGGAGGTTGTTCAGTAGGAAACCCTAGAAAAGATAAACATTCTAACAGCTTCTACCTTTCCTTTCAAAGTTAAGCGTAACTTCATCCAGCGATGGACAGAGACCTATATCTTCTAATTTCAAGCCTATTTTCATGTGTTGTTAGTGAGGCTATTTGAATTGGAGACCTGTTTCTTTTGGTAGCAAACCTATTTTTTGTGCTTTGAGTGGAATTGTGATTGCTGTTTGCTGGCATCACTAGCTGCAAAGTTTAGTGCATAGTAGGGGAAGGGTGCTAATGGTCTGGCCAGATCCCACTGAGCTAACTAACTGAATGCAGAGCTGAATCAGGTTTGTGGTGTCAGTTGCTTTTGGCTTCTCAGACGTAACCAGAAGGAGGAGGGATCAGATCAGTTTCAGTACAGTAGCTTTGCCTTGCCGATTTTACATCGTTTCTTGTGGATTTTACTTGGTAGAAGGTTATTTTGTTTCTTTCTTACTATTTCTAAGGGGCTAGCAGAGTATTGTTTTGGGGCTGTTGGAATTTTTAAACCTATTTTAGTAGCTATAAGTGGGCTCATTTGTTTGATGTTTCACTGTGTAGCAGGCTGTGTTTGGGGAGTTGTAAACCTCCCCATAAGCCAACTCTTAAGGCTAATAAGTCAGGTGGGGAAAAGTTCAGTCACCCAAGCGTTGCAAGTTTAAAAGTCTGTATGCTGCATGGGGGGAATCGCCTAGGTATAGGTACTGGTATCTTGAGAAACTGTAGAGCCACTGAGTTGGTAATTTGGCCTAGAAAAGACTGCTGTGATGATCGGGAAGGGACTGCATATCACTAGAGCAGGTATCTTTGGGAGGGTGGTTGGGTGCACTGGGTGTGGTGCAGCCATGATACTGGACTGGGCTTGGAAGTTTGGGAGATGCCATGTATGCCACCAGCTGGCACAGCTTAAGGAGGAGATAGAGGGGATCCAAAGGCAGCTGGGGTGGGAGGATTGGAGAGGTAGGAGGCAAGCGGTCACCTACATGGACGCACTAGGTGCTGGGGCCTCCCAAGCTGGTGGAGAAGTGAAGAGAGGTGCTCACACTAGGAGAGGAGGGAAGGGGAGTACACAGGAGGCTCTAGGGGACCCTGGCAGATGGGGCCAAAAAGGTGGAAATTTCCACAGCAGTAGGCAAGAGCCTGGGGGTGTCCAGAGGAAACTGAGAGCGGCAGTAGGGATGGGGGGGCACTGCGGGATGGGCTAGGGCTCACAAATCATTTTAACCCTCTACACTCATTGGTAGAAGAGGGGTGTGTGGGGTAGAAACAGGAGGAGGAGGATGATGATGCTGCTGCTGATGAAGCTGGGGCAAGGACAGATAGAACAGATGAAGGGGGCAAGTGGCAAGGGTGCAATAAAGGGGGTCCCAGACAAGATGGGGGAAGAGGGGTAGGAGAGGAGAAGAAAAAGGAGGATCAGGGGAACAAGGAACAGGCTGATGGTATGGAACAGGGGAGCATGAGAGGCAGGAAGACACAGGACGTAAATAGGATGACAGTGAGCAGAAAGCCAAGTAGACAGACGAATAGGATGGATGGATTAGTAAGGAGTGGGGAAAGCAATACAGAGAAAGATATTCATATTGGGGGGATAAATAAGGCCAGGATATGGGTAGAGGAGGTGACCAGGGACAATAGTGACAGGGCTACCTTCAACACCCAGATTGTGGGAGGTGTGAGGAGCCGGTTGAGGAGAGAATCCAAATGAAGGGATGAGGAAGGGCATGGAAGGAGGGGGAACCCAAGAGGTGAGCAGGAAGGCAAGGGGGAGGCTAGAATACTGCTGTTGGGGGACTCCATGATCAGAGGCATCCAGTGGAAGGGGCAGGAGGAGGGTAAAACCTGTCTGATCAGAACCAAATGCCACCCAGGCCTGATGGTGCACAAGGCGAAGCATGAGTTGTATTTACTGGCAAGGGAATGCGTGGAGACCCCGGACATTCTAGTGCATTTGGGGATAAATGAAATAAATAGTAATAGTGAACTAGAAATTCAGGCATGGTTTCGGGAGTTGGCCAGGGTATGCCTTTCCATAGGCTGTAAGATCTCCTTTTTGGAAATCCTGCCAGTGCCAAGTGCTAGCGGGGAAAACAAGATCAAGATTAGGGAGATAAATCAGCGGCTTAGGGAGTGGTGTGGGGAATTGGGGTATGGCCTGGTGGGGGACTGGGGGGAAACCTGGGAGGATAAGGGGCTATACGCTAGGGACAGGCTCCACCTTAATTTGGAGGGGAAGGAAATCCTAAAGCTCAAACTAGCTGGGCTCATCAGCGAAAGGTGAGGTTTAAACTTGTGAAGGGGGGGAGGGATCAAAACAGGGGCAGTGCCAGCAGGTATGATAAATGAGGGACATGGTCTCCACTCCTCTGGGGACTAGGAAGGTATGGAAATGGGTCACCATGTAGGGTGCAGGAGCTGAGAAATGGGAGCTCAAGGGGGAGAAAGGAGAGGAGGGAAAAGGGGTGGAGAGTTGTCCTGATAAATGCAAGGAGCTTAGGAAATAAAATGCCTGAGCTCCAGGCGATGCTAGTTGAGGGGGAGGTAGATGTGGCAGCAGTCACTGAGACCTGGGCCACTCAAAGGCATGAGTGGGACCTAAATCTGGAGGGCAACACTATGTTCAGAAAAGATGGGGGGAGGAAAGGGGTGGTTGTGTAGCACTGTTAGTCAGAAATGGCATGGGTGTTGGAGGGGTAGAGGAGGCAGAAGGGAAAATGGAGGCTATTTGGGTCACCTTGCTGATGCAGGGAGGTAAGAGTGTAAAGGTTGGAGTGGTATACAGACCACCAGCGCTGGCGGAGGTCCTGGAAGAAAGTTTGGTGGCAAATATCGAGGGACACTGTAGACTGGGAAAGGGAAGGGTAGTGGTAATGGGGGACCTAAACATGCCAGAAACAGACTGGGGGACTATGACATCACCAGTGACCAGAGAGCAGAGGCTGCTGGATGTCTTCCAGGATGCATTTCTAACACAACAGGTGGGTGAGCTAACTAGGGAGGCCTGGACACTGAACGTGGCCCTGGCGGACAGTGATCAGATTAGGGGCCTAGAGGTGAGGGATCCATTGACTGGGAGTGATCACTCCACAGTCTGGTTCTTACTGGACCTAGGGAAGAGGAAAGCTGAACAAGGACGGTAGTAACTGACTTTAGGGGTGCAGACTTCAGGGAGATGGGAAGGATCCTTAAAGATCATCTGGACAGGATAAGGCTGGATATGGATGCTGACAGCAGGTGGGGGATCATTAGGAGGGGAGTACAGGAGGTTACCAGATCCTGCGCAAGGGAAAGGCGTGAGTTCGTTAAGGCCAGAAACCCTGCTGGTGGACCCGGGAGGTACAGGAGGTGGTGAGGGAAAAGAAGGCGGCCTATAGATGCTTCAAGTGCTCAAGGAATGAAAGGGATCAGGAGGAATATGAGCTGACAGCCGAGAGAGTCACCAGGGTGGTGAGATCAGCTAGGGCAAAAAAGGAGCAGTCCTTGGCCAGTGGGATCCGTAGGGAGGACAAGGGGTTCTTTAGAGACATAGGGGGAAAAAAGGAAAGTAAGGGGGCAAATCAGCAAGATAAGGATAGGGGATGGTTGGGCACAGGAGGCGGGGAAACAGGCAGAAGTCCTAAATGAGTACTTTACCTCAGTTTTTACCAGGGGTGTGGAGGGGCTATGTCTTGCAAGGGGAACGGGGGCAAACCAGAGCAAGAGGTGGGACCAGTAGAGACCAGGGGCCCTGATGGGTCTGGGGAAAGGGAGTGGCCACCACAGACAGGTGGGGGGCCCAGCAGTGCAGGGTGAAAAGGTGGAGGACGTGGAGGCTGAAATCTCAGTAGAGAGAGTAAGGGAAGCCCTCCGGTCCCTTTGGATGAAGAAAGGACCTGGGCCAGATGAGATACATCCCAGGGTGCTGAGGGAACTGGCAGATGTCCTGGCAGTCTCTCTAACAGAACTTTTCAACATCTGTCTGAGGACTGGGTGGGCGCCCCAAGACTGGAGGGTGGCCCATGTCATGCCATGATCCACAAGGGAAGATAAGGAGAGGAGGCAGGAAATTACAAGCCTGTTAGCCTGACATCGGTGGTCGGTAAGGTGATGGAGGGTATTGTCAAGGAAAGGCTGGGGGGGGGGTTACTGGAGCAAACTGGGTATTTGGACAATAGGCAGCATGGCTTTGTCACAGGAAGATCATGCCAGACAAGATGTGACAAATCTTGTTGAGTTCTATGACTGGGTGACGAGGGCCCCGGACCAGCGTAGGACAGTTGACATCCTCTTTCTGGATTTTAGCAAGGCATTTGATTCGGTACCCCACAGTGGCCTGCTGGCAAGGCTGAAGGAAATGGGGGTCGGAAGGCAGTTGTTAAGATGGATAGGAAATTGGATCTCTGAGCATACTCAGAAGGTGGTGGTTGGAGAATTAGCCTCATCCCCAAGGTGGGTTACTAGTGGGGTTCCCCAGGGGTCAGTGCTGGGGCCACTCATGTTCAACGCCTATATCTCAGACATCAGGAGGGGGATCAGGAGTGAGATGAGTCTCTTTGCAGATGACTCAAAGCTGGGTGCAGTGGTGGATGGGGAGGAGAGGAGGGTGGCCTTGCAGGAGGACCTGGAGGCTCTAGAAAGGTGATTGGGAAAATGGAAACTAAAATTCAATGCAGTCAAGTGCAAGGTTCTGCACCTGGGAGTCAGAAATCCAGGCCAGGGGTATACCCTGGGAGGACACATGACTCAAGTCATGGAGGATGAGAGGGACCTGGAGGTAGTGGTAGATGTCAAAATGAACAACTCAGAGACCTGTAGGAGGGCAGTGGCAAGGGCAAATAGAATGCTGGGATGCAACACCAGGGGGATTAAATCCAGAAAGGTGGAAGTGATCCTTCCACTGTACAACTGCTTGGTTAGACCACACCTCTAGTATTGTGTACAGTTTTGGAGGCCACATTTAAAGAGGCATATTACACTCCTAGAGAGGGTCCAAAGGAGGGCAACCAAAATGATCTGGGTCTGGGGGAGAGGACCTATGAGGAGAGGCTCAAGGAGCTCAACATGTACACCCTAGAGGAGAGGAGGGACAGACGAGACATGATAGAGGTCTTTAAGTACATGAAAGAGATCAATAAAGGAGGCCCAGTTAGGGTGCTCCAAAGGAAGGAGGGTGGGGCAACAAGAGGTCACGGGTATAAGCTGGAGGGAGCAGGCTCAGAGGGGAGAGGAGGAGATGTTATTTCACTGAAAGGGTGGTGGAGCCATGGAACGCACTGCCCAGGGAGCTGGTAGAGGTGAAGACTGTGGATGGGTTTAAGAGGGGATGGTACAGGTACAGGGGGAAGGTAAATCTGACTAGGCCCAATACAAGTGGAACATCTGGGACTGGGGATAGTATAACCCAAAGGGGAGGGGGAACACCAAAATTGGCCCTCAGTGCGGGTGCCGAAAATCGAGCAGACTCGAGAGACCATTAGGCCTATTCTGCTGGCATTTTAGTATGTTAGTATGTTATTTGAGCCATATCAGAAGCTTTTAGAACCTTTATACAGTGACATTAGGGTAACTGTTGTATCTGTCCCCGAGCACCACCATTATTAAAAAATAAAATATGAACTTTTCCCTGGTGATCAGTGGCCACCCCAGTTTTCCTTTCCTGTGGTGTCTATTGACCTCCCCATCCCCAGCTTGCATTTTCTCTGGTGTCTAGCAGACCCCCGCCCCCCCATGCAGCACATAGTGCCCCACCATCCCTCTCACACCATCCCCGAGCTGGTGACTGGCACAGCCCTCCATCTCCACCATGACTGGCTGCCAGAGTGAGCTGTATCAATGAATGAGTGCATACTTGTAAAAGTACATGCTCATTCAGATCTGTCTACATCTTCCTGTGCTGGTCAGACACAAGAGTGGAGTGCAGATCTGGTCATTGGTAGTGAGTCGGGATGGGGTTGGAAACCATGTTTTGGACCTGGTGGTCCACAACACTGATCCTCACCCCATCCTGACTCACTGCCAGTGACCAGAACTGCACTCCTCTCTTGTGTCCACCCACCACTGGAAGATACAGACAGATCTGAATGAGCTGAATGAATGAACGCAAACTTGTACAAGTATGCACTCATTCATTGATACAGCTCACTCTGGTAGCCGGCCGTGGTGGAGAGGGAGTGCTGTGCCAGTCACTGGCTCAGGGATAGTGGGAGCGGGGCAGTGGAGCCCTAGCTGCCATGTTGGGGGGGTGGGGTGTCCACTAGATGCGAGAGACAAGGAAAACTGGAGTGGAGTGGTACATACCAGGGAAAAGGAAAACCTGTGTTAGGCACCCACTAGACACCAGGGGAAAGGAACACCGTGGTGGGGGGAGTGCACTAGACACCTGGGAAATTAATCTAGTGCTTTAAAAGGTTGTATAAAAAGCCATAATGTAAGATTCTCTAACAGTGTCACAACCAATCAGAGCTGCAGAAAAAGTCTGGATGTGGCTTGACACCATATAATATTGTTACGTCAGGGAGGTTCAGGTTTTTACCAAACCAGTTCACCCATCTCTAGTTTAATGTGCTTGGTACATTTCTATACATATGGGGGACATGCAGTATTGTGTGCACTGCAACGAAAGTACCTTGGTAATGACAGCCAGTGGACATGTCGACCAATGTTGCTGGGGGAGATGGCTTGTGACCACATAGAAATTGTCAGCAGATATGGACCACCAGGCCCATCCAGTCTACCCGTAATCCCTACACTTGTTTGTGGCCTCTGGCCCTATCTGATCAATGGCTTTCCACAACTCTCCTCCCACTGCTAAGATTCCTTTATGCCTGTCCCAGGCATGTTTAAATCCTTCCACTGTGCTTGTGTTACCACCTAGTGCCTGACAGGGTGACTGATGATATCTGCTGTCAGCGGTATGATATTTTGTAGATCACACTAGCAGGCAGCATGCCACTCGACACAACATGCAGGCAATGTAGGGGTCACATTGCCCATGGAAGTCCATCTGTGAATCAGAGAATTGCCAACAAGGAGAGGCACAGCAGGATTTCTAATGTTGGTATATTCTTGACGGCAACATAGCCAGCATGATATGTGTTTTCGTTGTGTTCATTCATTCATTCACATGTGAAGGACCCAGAACTGAGAAAGAATCACTTACTGACACACAGTGACATCAGCTATATCAGTGTCAGTATCAGCATCTGATGCATGCCAGTTGTGGGCTCTTTCTTCCTGGTGTTCTTCCAGTTTAACACTGAACATGTGAGTGTCTTCAACATCAATGCTATCTTCTGATTCAGTTGGGAAGTCTGAAGGGATGCATCAACTATGAGCAGCACTGACTGAATGTAATGTCTCTGCATTCTGGTCCACATTGTACTGATTTTGTGAGTCTTGTGATACGTGTCTCAGTTGCACATACAAGTACCTGAAAAGGACAAAAATGACATGGGCTGGGAGTATAGCCTAGAGGTTAGAGGAACGAGGTGTGAACGAGTTTGGTACATCCAGCAGCCCAGACCTGAGTTTGATTCTCACAACCTCCACTTGCATACTGTGTGACTCTAAGCAAGTCACTTGACTGCCCAGTGCTCCCATGTCACCCCTGAAAACAGTCACTTGTGCCTAGTGGGCCTTACCCGGTTACCAAAGACTAAAATAAATAAAAAAAAAAATCTGTCATGACTGACTGTGCTTGCACAAACTAGTAAAAAAAGAACCACAATATGGAACAGTTGATGCATGGCACATTTACCGTGCCATGGGTGTCTGTGGTGTGTCAGATGGACAAGCGTAATGACACATGGCAGGTGTCATCATACAGTGCTAGCCAGGATGCAGCATGTTAGTGGAGATGCACATGGGGATGCGTGCTGTGTCACTACAATACAGCAGAAAAAAATGTGCGGAGGCCATGGCTATGCGTCTGCAACACACTGAGGTGGAGGGTAACTACTTTTACAGCCTTTGCAACATATGTATGTAGACAAGCATAAAGCACAACTCATGAAGAATAGCTCACCCCAAAATGCCATAACATGCTGCATCAATGTGTGTCCCTGTTGTATGGAGCAACACAATAAGTCACACATTGACAGGTAGCAGTATTGCTATCTGTCCACTGGACAGACAAGCAGCAAGCATACTGACATTAAACATAGGCATGAAACACACTGATATGCATTGCTCCTTTCCATCATAAAAAGCCTAAACAGGGAAGGGACAAGCACTCTGGTCACATACTGGGCTGCAGTCACACAAGCCATTGCACATCAGAAGTGGTGGCCATGCAGGTGGAATGGGAACATATGGTGAAGTGTTGGTAAAGTACAAAGACAATTAGTTGTTGTCAATGAGTGTAACACTTTGATGGAACTGTGGTGGTACAGTACACCAGAATGCATGCTTTAGGTGATGCTACAGCTAGAGAAGCACCATAAAGCAGCAATTCTTTTTTTTTTGGGGGGGGCTGATCGTCACTGAGGGTGCAGTGGTCAGAGTGACATTCAGCTGTAATGCAATACAGTGTCAAGGATCATCCGATGCAGTAGATGGAAAAACAGGGATGTATCTGTACTTGGGGCACAGAAATCAAGGGGAGAACTACATGGTACAAAACATGGTAGCAATGAACACCAAACAGGACAGAGAAGTGGGGTTATTCATATCTGATGACGTACAGGAGGACAACCGCTGTGGCAAGACAGTTTGTAGGGCCCCTGGGATCCTTAGGTGCATGGTAGCAGTAGCAAGAGCAGAAAAAAAGGAGGTGTTCATACCATTGCACAAATCGTTGTTGTAAAGCATGAGAAACCACAGGAGGCTGTTTACAATTTAGCTTCTTTATTATGACTACACGAGCACTTGCTGCTCAAGCTGTAAGCATGTGCTACACTCACATGAACAAACATGTGCTACACTCACATGAACAAACATGTGCCTCACTACATTCCAGGAACTGGAAGTAATAAGAGTTGATAAAGCAATGGGGCCAGATGGGGTGCACCCCAGGGTCCTTAAAGAACTAAGAGAGGTGGTGGCTGAACCTCTGGCTATCCTGTTTAGCCAATCACTGGAAACAGGGGAGGTACCCAAAGACTGGAGGACAGCAGATGTAGTCCCCTTATACAAAAGTGGTAACAAAGAGGAAGCAGGGAACTACAGACCAGTCAGCCTCACCTGTAGTTGGGAAGATCATGGAAGCACTACTGAAGGAGAGATTGGTGGAACATCTGGTTGTCAATGGACTACAGGACCCAAGGCAGCATGGTTTCACCAGGGGAGGTCATGTCAGACCAACCTCATTGAATTTTTTGACTGGGTGACTAGGGAGGTGGATCAGGGGAGGGCAGTGGACATGGCCTATCTGGACTTCAGCAAGGCCTTTGACACTGTGCCACATAGAAGACTATTACACAAAGTGGGGATTATGGGTGTGGGCAGGACAGTAGTGTGGTGGGTAGGTAACTGGCTGGGTGGCAGGACACAGAGGGTGGTGGTAAATGGCAGTCACTCCACAGAGGGAAGAGTGACCAGTGGGGTACCACAGGGATCAGTGCTGGGACCGGTCCTATTCAACATCTTCATCAGTGACATTGCGCAGGATCTAGAAGGCAGAATTTCACTGTTCGCTGATGACACAAAGCTCTTTAACAGAGTAGACACACCAGAGGGTGTAGACAGAATGAGAAGCGACCTGCAGAAACTTGAAGAATGGTCAGGGGTTTGGCAGTTGAAATTAATGCAAAGAAGTGCAAGATAATGCATATGGGGCACAAAAACCTGGCACAATATATCAGTTGGGGTGAGGATATAGCATGCACCAAGCAGGAAAGGATCTTGGGGTTGTCATCTCTGATGACCTCAAGGTAGGGAAACAGTGTGACAAGGCAGCAGATAAAGCAAATAGGATGCTGGGATGTATAGGCAGGGGCATCACCAGCAGGAAAAGGAAGGTCATAATTCCACTATACAAGACACTAGTGAGGCCCCACCTGGAGTACAGTGTACAGTTCTGGAGACCATACCTACGTAAGGACATAGACAGGGTAGAGAAGGTTCAGAGGAGGGCAACAAAGATGGTGCATGGATTGCATCACAAGTCCTATGAGGACAGGTTGAAGGAACTGAACATGTACTCCTGGAGGAGAGGAGGGAGAGGGATATGATAGAGACATACAAGTATCTTACAGGGAGGAACAAGTGCAGGAAACACTATTTTTAAGCGAAAAGATGTTCCAGGACTAGAGGGCATGGGATGAAGTTGGAGGGAGGACGATTCAGAGGAAACGTGAGAAAGAATTTCTTCACAGAACGGGTGGTGGACAAGTGGAACACCCTGCCAGAGGAAGTGGTGGGGGCTGAAACAATCACGGGATTTAAGAATGCATGGGATAGACATAAAGGAATTCTAGAGGTCAGGGGTAAGGTGCAACAGACTTCTAGGAAAACAAACTGAACTTACAAGCTCAAATGGGCAGACTGGGTGGGCCATAGGCCCTTATCTGCCGACACTGTCTATGTATCTATGTATCTATGTACATTGCCTTCTATTGTATTGGTGCCATCTACTGTTACATCATTATGCTACATCTCCCCTTTTTTTTAGTTAAGTTCTTTTATCAAAGTCAAAAGATAGCAAAAGGAAAACAACTGTTGTTTATAACCACAATTAGGGCCAGCGGTTGCTAGCACGTAGCCTTGTTGGGCCCTGGTCTTTACCACCAGTTCATACTGCATCCTCTTGTTCTTGTCCTACATATAATCTTGGTATTTTCTCGGAACTTTGATCTCTCTGCCAGATCTTGTTGTTCTGGGTATCTTTTCTAGTGACTGCACAGCTGTGTATTTTTCTTGCAGCTATCAGGTAACTGAGCAGGTGCTGCCACATTAGGTTGATCCACGTTCTTTGAATGTTTCTCTGATACTGTAGGACTTGACTCTTCAAAGTAATCAGAGATCAGAGCAGGGACATTTTCCTCCTGTGTCTTCATTAGATGTTTCCTGTTTCTTCGGTCCATTTTTCCATCAGGTGTATGAACTATATATGATCTAGGTGTATCATGCTTGGCGACCACAACTGCAGGTTGCCACATCTCCGTACATCTGATTCTTATTTGGTCTCCCTTTTGAATAGCTGGCAATTCCTGTGCATGACAATCATGGTAGTACTTCTGGGTAACTTCTCAATTTCAGCTTGTCTCTCACCTCAATCTTATGCTAGGGTTTTAAAAGCAATGTTGATGCTGGCAACTTGGATTTTAACCTGCATCCCATAAGCAACTGTACAGGAGGAAATCCAGTTTCTTCCATAGGTGTGTTACTGTATTCTAAAAGTACAAGATAGGGGACTCCACCACTCTTTCTTGTGCCCTTTTCAGTAAGTTTTTTTACTGTTTGCTCAGTCCTTTCTGCTTGTCTATTGGACTGTGGTGTAATTAGGGTATTAAATCTTACCCTTTCCCAGATTCTTGTTGGAACTGCAAAAGTGAAGAAACAACACACAAGTGGCTTCCAGAGTCTGATAATGATTTATTTCTGGTATATAAAGCAGGCTTACAACCAAATCAGTGATAAAACACCACTGAGGAGAACACCCAGATCTTCTTACCTTAAGGTAGCGTCAGTCTGTTCTCAGAGAATACTAAGCAGAACAGTCATTCTTATGCCTCTGATTATTGCTATGGAAACTAGTAAAAAGATACAATAAACTTGCATAATTGGCTAATAGCAGAAATGGTGTGATTCAAAATAGGGGGCCTAATCAGGGGAGCTGGTCCATGGATAACATTCCCCCCTTGTTGCCTTAGAAGGGGCAACAATCCCAAGTAGGTTTGTGGGGATGGAGCTAAAAAAAGTTGTTTACAAGCCCGATGTGTGAGCCTTCTAAAGGAACTTGAGTTGTTCACGATGTTGTGTCAGGGTACATCGCAGGCAGTAAAGATGTAAAATCAGGAAAACAATCAAAAAGGCTTGAATAATAACAAAAACTTTAAAAGATAATTCAACCCAGTAATTACCTACAGCCAAGCTTAAATCACCATCATGAATAAGATCATTCAGAATATCATTCACTTTAGATATATTGTTACTAATATAAATTAAATGATCATCCTTTCTAGCTAAAAGAGATCTCAAAGTGATTATCAATGGATCAATGTGCACGTTAAATATACGCAAATATTGAGACAGGGCAAGCCAATATTGGGGATGAGTATCTATAACGTCTAGTTCAGGGAGAGAAACAGATGTAATAACAGTGTGACCAATGACTGTCTTCTGCTGTGGAGTGAAACAGAAGTTATTTTTATCAATATTACAAGTGCGTAAACTGTAAGAATGAGTTTTGTAATTGGTAACAATACTGTACTGCTCTTTGGCAGTATGAGTGACTCTGAGACTGGGAACTCTCCAACGTTGCAGGTGAACTGAACAAGAAAACATGGTATTGGTGAGCCGGGTAGTGAAGTGATGTATCTCTTCAAGATAGCTTTGAGATGGTACTATTTCGGCATTGAATGCTGAAGATGCAGCAAGAAGGATGTGGTCATCTGGATTAACATCAATAAGGTTATTTGGCAGATCATTACCCAAGGCCAAGGTCCAGTCAATGTTCCAGAGAGTAGCCAAAAACGGGTTTCACAATGTCAAAGACATCACGACGGCACAAGAAGTAATATTCTTTCTTGGCGCAACAGTTTGTATGAGGAGAAGTCCAAGCTTGGAGGACAGGATGAAACACCAGCACCTGGAAGTTCAGTTTTTTCATGAAAAATTTCATTTTCAAGATGTCCAAGGGAATGTATATTTGGAAGTTTTTCAAAGACAGAGGTAGCTGGATCAAAATGTGGAAGTGTTACTGTAAAGGTTATGGACATGTTCTCCCTGATAGAACATATCTGGGTTTTGTAGCAAGGGGCTTGGTTTGGAAACCTGGAAACATAACCAATGTTACGGACAGCTGACATTGAAATATTTAGAGTATCTTTCAAACACATAGAAATACAACCTGTTCCTTTACAGTGTGGGCAATACCATTTACCCAGTCTGAGATCATTAATAAGATCTGGAATTTTGCCCGATTCTAAGTCCCTGAAGAGACTGTTAACAGTAGAAATAACATAAGAGCCATAAGCAGAACTTACAATTTCACACCCAAAAAAGTGCTTGTCTGCCTCACGGTTGTTCTGAAAAATAAGATCATTAAGTTTTTTTCTTGTTCCATTGAACCCTTGAGCAATCTCTTGCATATTGTGTATAGTATATCTTTCTTCCTCACTTAGAGTATTAACACCTTGCAAGATAGGGGGCATAACATCATTGCCAAGTGTTTGTGCTTTAATGGAAACAATATCAGCTCTATTCCAAATAGACATTCCTGAGCCAAAAAGGCCAGTAGAAGTGCCAGCAACTCCAGTAATACCAGAGACAGTACCAGCAGCACCAGCTGAAGCTGCATCTCACTGGGTGTGTGTTTTCTGAGGTTTGCAGTATTTACGGGCAGGTCTAAAAATGCCTGCATGATCCATGGTGTGGGGCCCACCAATGGGAACATTAGTGCGCGTTTGGTAAGCAGCAACAACATCAGTAAGCATCATACTGTGAAACTTAGAAGTATTAATATTTTGACATAAACCAAATTCAGCCATATTCCAATGTGATAAATTGAAAATAACTGGGACATGCATAAATTGTACACTGTTAATAAGGGCACCTGGGAGTGATGTGGCAGTCAGATCACCAGGAGGTCCCTTGTCAAGACAAGGGCAGGCAAGAAGTTCTTCCTGGCTGGGTGGAATGACAAATAGAGAGATGAAGAAGCAGCATAGTTTTTGGAACAAAACTCTTGTGCCACTGATGAAGGGAGTTGTTCACAGAAGGCAGGGTCAATAAGCGCAGTAAGGTCATATTGACCAGTGTGTCTTGGGGAAGCCTTTCTAATAGAGGGAGTGCCATTCTATGATATGTCAGTGTTAGGTCGGCTATGGAATGTACCCTTGGTGAGGCATGCTATGGGAATTTTGTAGCCCATTGCATTAGTATCCCATTGGATAGTAAGGGAGGATTTATCTTGAGTAACAACAACAGCATCTAATAAAGCATCTTTTCCTTGAGTAACTTTAACATTTTTGTTAAGAATAGTAATTTTAACACCCATGTCAGATTTTCCAAGCAATAGTGCCAGAAGATCCAGTTATTTTGGTGTAAGTGGGGGAGCAAAAACTGTTAGAGGTAGAAATCCACCCAGCAGGAAAAGGATGTGCAAGATATCCATCTTGCTAATATCTGAAAGAAACAGAAAGGGTTAATTAGCTGAAAGTACTATTCCACACTATGGGGTTAGGAAAATTAAGTTTAGTCACCTTTATACAGTTTGAGTTGGTTAGCATGGAACCACTTGTCAGCAGTCTTTTTCTGCTTTTGCTGTTGTACTCTGACCTGATACACAGCAGGGCTGAGCTTGTTTACAATGGGATAGGGACCTTCCCATTTACTTGCAAATGAATGAGGGGGTTGTCTGTATTGGAGAAGCATGACTTAATCTCCAGCTTGCCAGTTGACTTTTTTAACATGTTTGTCAAAATGGATTTTTGCTTGCTGTTGGGCTTTGCCAATTTGCTTTGCAGTAAACAAATATGTCTTCATGATGTCATCATGAAGCTTTTCCACGTACCTGTCTACGGATACTCTATCTGCAGTGGGGGTGTGAAGATCAACCAACAGGTGCTCAGGTAGTCTTATAGCTCTACTAGTCATAACCTCATAAGGGGTACACTGAGTAGTGGCTGTAGGTGTAGTCCTAATTGCCATGAGGAGCAGTGGCAAAAGGGAATCCCAATCTTTGGGATTATCATCAGTGAATTTAGATAACATCTGTTTGATGTGTCTGTTTGCTCTTTCTACCTGGCCTGAGGATTGAGGATGGTAAGGAATGTGGAATTTTTGATCAATTCCAAGAAGTTGGAGTGTTTGTTGCATCAGTTCAGCTGTGAAGCTGGAACCCTGATCTGAGTCTACCTTGAGGTGTAAACCCCACTTGAAGAATAGCTGATCCACCAGGATTTTGGCAGTGATCTCTGCAGTGTTGATCTTAGTGGGAAATGCTTCTACCCACTTAGAGAACAAGTCTGTGACAACAAGGGCATACTTGTTGTTCCTACTAGAATTAGTAAGAGGGCCAATTAAATCAATCTGAATTGCATTCCATGGTCTGGATTGCCTTTGGGGTAGCAATTTTGCATTTTTCTTTGCAGGAATGGGATTGTTCTGAGCACACACTATGCAGTTGTCATCATAGTGTTCCACGTCTTTGGCCATACCAGGCCACCAGATGACTGTTTTGAGTCTCTGGAGAGTGTTGTCGGTCCCCTGGTGTCCACCAGTGGGAGTGTCATGAACCATATGAATAAATTTGGTTCGCAGTGAGTGTGGTGCCACCACAGTTTGTCACCAGTATCTTGTTTGTGATACCAGATGAGCTTTTAATCACTAGACAAACGTAAATTGTCTGAGTGTCTCTTGTATGGACTGCCTACAGGCAGTGCCTGTTCAGTTCTTTTGTTCAGGAATTTGAACACATCTCTGATCTCTGCATCTGCTTTTTGCACAGCACAAATATCCAGTGGGAGTTTTGGTACTGGCTTCTTGGCAACAGCAATGATAGATGTTACAATGGCTGCTATACCCTGTGGGTGAGTCATTTCCCATGTCTCCCCCCTTGAACACCTGCTTTGGCAAGCATGTCTACTCGCTCATTGTACTCATGATAAGGGTCTGATTTACAGTGAACCTTTACCTTTTGTATGTACTGCTTGTGTGTGAACATTTGGGTGAGGGTGTGGATGTACAAAAACAGTTCCCTATATTTGACAGGGGTACCATCAGATGAGGTAAAATTATTCTTTTGCCAGAATGGAAAGAATTCAGTCAGGGATGAGCATACCCAATTGGAGCCGGCAAAGATGATTGCATCCATGTCACCATGGAGTATAATCTGTAATGCACAGGCCACAGCTGCGAGTTCTGCATACTGTGAGGAGACAACAGTGCATTTTCTAGAAATGTGTCTGTAATCACCCTCATGATCCAGTATGAGCACTCTAAGGCCTGTTACCTGTTCTCCATCCAGATAGGATGCAGAGCCATCTGTAAAGATGTGGAACATTGTTTTGTCCTCCAGGACCTCAGGTGTTGCTGGCAGGAAGGGCACAGGGTCAGGTAGGTCAGGTGGTTGGAGGGTGCAATCATGAGGCTTACCTGTGTATAGTAGGCCATGGGCCAAGGTGGATGGCATTTTGGCAGCCAGTACTTTAATGTCTCTGTCCTGCAAAAGCAAAGACCAATGAGTGAGTCTGGTGTTAGGAACTGATCCATCTTTTACTTTGTATGAAAGCAAAAAATTAGTTGGGGAGTGGCAGGTATGCAGAATGATGGGAGCATACCCAATGATGTACAGAAAATGTTTGATAGCCCAAAAGGTTGCCAACAGTGTCATTTTGCAAAAACTGTATTTTCTTTCTACAGGGGATAGCATCTGTGATGCATAGGCAATGGGCCTGAAGTACCCATTGTACTTTTGTGCCAGCACTGTGGACATGGCCACATTAGAGGTGGCAGTTTCCAAAAAAGAAAGATAATCTTGGATTTGGGTTAATCAGCACTAGGGCTGAGGCTAGGGCCTGTTTGAACTGGGCCACAACTTCAGTGTGTGTGGGGCCCCATGCCCATGGGACATCCTTTTTGAACAATTCATACAGTGGAGCAGCCTTCAAGGCAAAGTCAGGGATGAAATCCCTGGAGTAGTTTACCATACATAAGAAGCGCCTGAGTGTTGCCACGCTTGTAGGAAGTGGTAGATCTTGCAAGCCTTGGATCTTCTTACCTGCTGCGCTTCTGCCTTGTCTGTAATGCATAGGCCAAGGAACATGACCTCCTTTTGACACAGTTGTGCCTTAGAGGGGCTGCATTTAAGGCCTGCTGTCCCAAGAAGAATCAGTAGTTCATCCAAAAGGGTTAGGTGTTCTTTGGTGGAAGTTGCCAAAAGCAAATCATCCACATACTGCATGAGACTGTCAGGTGTAGAGAACCCCTGCAGGGCATCCATCATGTGTAGATGGAAGGGGAGGTGCTATTGTGAAAGCCCTGGGGTAATCAGGTCCAGGTATACTGGCGGCCTTTTAAAGGTGAAAGCAAACTTGTATTGGCTTTTCTGGGCTAATGGGAGTGACCAAAACCCATTAGTGATGTCAAGAACTGAAAACCACTTTTTGTCAGGTGTCAGCAATTTGAGCACATCAGGTGCTGATGCCACAGTTGGGGCACAGCTGGGGATGACTTAATTAAGCTTCCTGTAATCAGTTGTAAGTCTCCAAGCTCCAGCTGGCTTTTTTACGGGCCAAATGGGTGAATTGACAGTGGAGACACAAGGCCTAATCACTCCTTCTTGCAGCAGTGAATGGATGGTCTCCCTCAATGATGGCAAGGCTTCAGCAGGAAATGGGTACTGCTTCTGTCTCACAGGGTTAGGCCCTATGATCTCAAGGGTGGTATGCATCCTACCACAATCATGCTTGTTGGTAGCAAACACACCAATGTGTTTCTGCAACAAATGTGCCAGTTCAGAAAACTGGTCATAACTGTTGAACAAAGCCATGATGTCATAATCCTTGTTGCTATGTTTGATGGCTGCCACTGCATGTGAGTCTGGAATGGTGACAGCATGGCATTGGCCCTGGATCTGTAGCAATAGTCTGTTGGCTAGATCCATTACACAGCCATGCTGTGCAAGGAAATCAATTCCCAATATGCTGGGGTGATGACGTAATACCATGAGGTCAAAAACAAATTTAGTTTTTTGGTGCTCTACCGGCACAGGTAATTCTACAGATCAAAAAGTTTGTAGCTTGGTACCATCTACACCTTGTGCACTAGTCTTCCAGCCAGTGGACCAGGCAAAAGTAGCTGGGTTCTCATCATGGAGAACTGACATGGCTGCTCCTGTGTTTTGGAGCATGTCGAGTTGGCGGCCCCCGACCGTGACCCTTACACAGGGCCATCCATTTGTGTCAACAAGTAAGTCTCTCACAATCTGGACCGGGGCCTGTAATTGTCAATCTGAATGGTTCCCTAATTCTTCCTCATCCTCCTGTCCCTGGGTCTTATGGTCTGTAGGGGCCTGTTGAACAACTCCCCCTTGGGGCATCACAGAATGGCCTGCAGTGCCATCCATTCCAGCAAGGGCCTCCTCCAGTTGTTTATGAAGGATCTCATTTTGATCCTTTAATTCCTGATAAGTAGGCCCATTATGGTACTTGTTATTGGGATTTGTGTTTTGCCAGTTTTGGTTATTGTTGTTATTTCTATTATTTTTGTAGTTTTGGTTGACCCTCCCTTGTGGGTCTGAGTCTGACAGTCATCAGAAGGGTCATCCTGCTTGATGTTGCCACTTTCCACAGTGTAGTGAGTGGGGGCTGAGCTGACCACGGCAACCTGGGCCTGGTCCATCTGGGCCATCGAGGTAATGGCAGTGGCCGTCTTGTTGTTGTTTTTGCCAGAAGTGAGATTACGGAGGTAGACCTGAAAGGCACACTCCGTCTTGGTAAGATCTATTCAAAAGTGTCTATCTGTGGGTTAACGTTGAGTTCAACTTTTTCACAGAGACCAAGAGTCATGTTCCATTTGTATAAGTCCTTGTACTGAATTTGATTTCTAGTGACATCCTCTCCCACTAGGCTGTTGCCAGCCTCGTAGGCGAGCCACAACCATTGATGGTAAGCCCCTGGGCTTTCTTTCACATTCTGCTTAACCTTGTAGCCAAGTGAGCTGCAACAATAACTGGGGAGTTGGCCGATAGAAGGGCCTGTGAGATATCATTGAAATGGAGCATGTTACAATTGAGAATGTCCTCTGGGAGCTTTGCCCAGAGGATTGGCTCAATAGTTTGTCTCAAAACTTGAACCTGATACTTGGGTTGGAGAGAAAGCTTCTCATAAAGGGAGTGCACCTTCTCCAAATGACAGCTAAGGTTGTCATTGGGACCCATCTTTCTAATGCCTTGGGAAATTTGTTGAATAGAATGAGCCATCTGCAGTGGGTTGGATGTCGGGCCTTGTGGAGGGGTGAGGGTTAGAGCACCACAAAGGGTGGCATCTTCCACTGCAGTAGTGACTGCTCAGAACAGATTATCCTGGTTGTCAGCATTCTCAACCACGTGTTCAAAATTTGTCCATGCAGGGTCTGGGTGTCATCGTTTGACACAGCACCAGGGTTGGTAACTAGGTTAGTAATCACATCCTGCACAATGCCCCACACCTCCACACTGTCATCCCTGGAGAGAGGAGCCAGTGGGAGAACATGGCCTGTTGGTGGTGGTTGGCCTCCCATATCATGGGGCCACTATGTTGTTTTTGATGTGGCAGCATAGAAGACGTGTCCACGTGGGTGGATTGGTGTGGCAGTGCAGGAGGCTTGCCAATGTGGCATGGGGGTGTGGTGACGTAGTTGCCATCTAGAGAATGGCTGGTGAATGCCACCACCTTGTGGGGCGGGGGTTTGGATGTGATGAGGTGGCCAATGTCCTCATAATCTGAATCGTCATTGCCTGATGATGTAATATCAGTGGGTGTGTACTGAAAAACATTTATGGCTTTAACATGGCTAGCGAGAATGTCTCACTGATGGCATAGTTTCACCATCTTTGCCCTACATTTTCTATGACAAGCTTTTGCAGTGCCCTGCTCAATACCTTTCTCAACCTCACACTGCATAACTCGATATGCGGTGCCCAATTCAGCATTTTCCCTAAGCTCTTTACCTAGCTCATTCATCAACCTTTCATTCTCCTCTTTCAATTGCACATTATCATCATGCAAACTTTCATTCATGTCATTCAAAATATCATTTAAATAAGACAACTGTTTTTTGTCACAATTTAACCTATCAATATCCTCTTTCAACATGCAATTTTCACATTCTGTTTCCTGAGTAGTACAATGCAACAGCCTGTTATTATGTTCACGGAGGGACTGTGTCTCCTCCACCAATTTCTGTTCCCTTTTCAGGAGTTCCTGTCCTTGCAACCCCACCTCTTTTTTAGAGAGGCGTTTTGCAGCTCAAGAGAGGCACAACAGGCAAGTAGACTGTTTACAGCAGTGTGAAGTGCAGCTAGTAACAAGCCCTTACAATGGTATTTTTTTGCTTTTTGCTTGGACTTAAGATATTGGTTTGAGATAGCAAGCAAGGGGTCTTCAGTTGATTTTGTGTCCAGTGCAAAATCAGTCCACCCTCCATGGGAGGTGAGGTATTTGAGACATCCAGTCTCAGTTTTGTGCACAGTTCAGACATTAGACACAAAGGGGTTAACAGACAAAACAAAGAAAGCAGTTGAAGACTGGAGTAAAATCCTTAGCACTGACTTCAAGCAGCTTTCTGGTCCCCTGCTGGAAGCAGTGAAGCCACGGCAGTATGCTGCAACTCACAAAAGAAGTTTACCAGAGGTCTGGGGTGGGTCTGCCACTCCCTAGACTGAAGCAAAATAAGTTTGCAAAGGAACAACCACCATAAGTGTAAACAGGTTTAAGTGGGCAGATTACACCACACTGCTCAACACTGAGTTCAAAAGAACTGTAATGTGAATCTCACTCTGTACATTCCAGCTGCACACGATCGCCACTGTAATTATGGTAATAAATCTTACCCTTTCGCGGATTCTAGTTGGAACTGCAAGAGTGAAGAAACAACAAACAAGTGGTTTCCAGAGTCTGATAATTATTTATTTCTGGTATATAAAGCAGGCTTACAACCAAATCAGTGATAAAACACCACTGAGGAGAACACCCAGATCTTCTTACCTAAAGGTAGCGTCAGTCTGTTCTCAGAGAATACTAAGCAGAACAGTTGTTCTTATGCCTCTGTCAATCAATCAATCAAGCAATCAGTTTTTATTGGTCAGCAAAGCTATTACAATTTATAAATTACCATCCAGAAAAGTACCAACATACGTTTATTCTGAAAACTCCTTCTGAGTTCTTTAAACCATTAAAAGTTCTAAAAGTTATAAACTTTCCTTTAATAACTTATATATTTAGAGGAATGTTGATAATAAAAACTTTGTTACATTCTGTAAAATAATTTTCTCAGTACAAGTAAATAGATATTCAATAATCTCATCTGGAGGAAAGCTGAGACCACTGAGTATAGAGCCCAACCATTTTCTTCTATTCTGTTCAAAAAGAGGACACAATAATATAACATGCTTCAGATCATCTTTACATAATTTACCACATTTACAAAAAGGGGACTTAATATTGCTTCTTTTCTGTCTATATAGAATAAACTGTGCATTATAACTTTATGTTCTAAATCTTGTAAATACTCTCCTAAATTTTGGGCTCATTAGGTGTGTTAAATATTGCTCAAAACCCCCAAAACTTTTGAATCATTTATAATCACTATGTAATTTAGTTTGAGTCAGCTTAGAGAATGTTGAGTTGGAATCTGAGTCTCATATTCTATATTTAATTATTGAAACAATCTCTTCCCAAGGTTTTGTATGTATATCATAAAGAATATGTCCCAAACCCAATGGGAATATGATTTTCCTAATTAATTTTATGGAAGGAAATACAAAACCCAATTTTTCCATTTTAATCTCCTCCTCCAAACACTTTCTGGGCAAAAGGTGATCCTGGAGTAAGAGATTTTTAAGCAAAAACAAAATTTGTCTCTTTTTTATTAGGGAGCTCAGAGAATGTTGACCGAGTTCCAATCTTAGGATACAGTTAGGAGTTCCTGGGGGTAACATGAGAATATAACGATAAAGTTTATTAAGTATAGTTTCCAATATTTTATTATTAGCAAATCCCCATACTTCTCCTCCATATATTATACTAGTTTTAATTGTTGTATTTAGTACCCTTAGAACTCCTTTAATTGAGGTCTTTCCCATTTTAGCATGAAATATCTTGAATGCGTTTGTAGTAGACAGCATCTATTCTTAGTATATTCAATATGTTTAGTCCAGCTTAAATTATAGGAAAATCGTACTCCCAAGTAATCATAGGTTTTGACTATCTCTAATTTTTCCCCCTTAATTGTAAATCTTGGTTCATATCTGGGAGAATTTCCAAATATCAGGATTTTGGTTTTATTTAGGTTTACACTGAGCTTTCTTTCTTGACAAAGAATTTCAAAATGCTTTATTTTCCTTCTAAATCCCACTGCAAAGGTGGATAATAAAACCAGATCATCTGCATATGCTAAACTATCAATTCTACTTTCATTAATTTTAGGTGCATGAAATTCCATGTTTTTAATTTCAAGTAGGATAATATTTAGATAAATATTAAAAAGAGTAGGTGCTAGTATGCAACCTCATCTAACCCCAATATTAGTCCAAAATGCCTCAGTAGTGTGACCATATTGATTATATTGAATCTTTGCCCAAGTATGTTCATGTAGTCTCATAATAATATCCAAGAGTGCCTTTTCCAATCCTAGTTTTTCCAAAGTGGTCCAAAGTATTTTCCTATTAATACTATCAAAAGCTGCTGAAAAATCTACAAAACAACAATATAGTTTGGATTTATGTATTTTTGTGTATTTCCAAGCTAAATGATGTAAAACATAACAATGTTGGATTGTAGATCTATTACTTCTAAATCCATTTTGGGCCTCATCCAAAATTGAATTTTCTTCTAACCAGGTTAACAGCCTACCAAGTATGATTTTAGAAAAAAAATTTTGAGACACATCTATGAGACTGATAGGTCTGTATATTCTTGGATCTTTTACATTACCCTTTTTAAAAATCGGGGATATAATACTTCCAGCCCAGCTCTTGGGATATCTTGAATTCTGGACAAATCCATTAAACATTAAATAAAGAAGTGGAATCCACCATTCTTTAAATGACTTATAAACATCTCCAATGATTTTATCAGGTCCTGATGCTTTATTAGTCTTTAGAGAGTTTAATGAGTTAAATATTTCTGATTCTGTAATCAAAATTAGCATTGGAAAATTTACCTCATATCTTATATTTATTTCTACTTCATCTTCATCTTTAGAGAAAAATAATTCTTGGAAATATGTAGTCCAAGACTGTGGTGTAATATGACATTCTATTTTCTCCTGATATTTATTAAATCCTTGTGCTACTATTTTCCAAAATTGTTTTCTATTTCTTTCTATAACCGCTATTCTCAATGTTTCCCATAGTAAAGCAGAATTTTTATTTTTTTCCTCATCTAAAACTTTCTTATAAATTTCTCTTTCTTTTCCCAGAATCTGATAGTCCATTTTATTTTTATTAATAATCCTTCTATGTTGTCTTAATTTTTTTGAAAAATTTGCTTTGGCTTTTTTACATCTATGATTAAACCATGATTTGGCATGATTTACATGTTCTTTTTTAATTACTTCATTTTTCTTACAGAAAGCACTCAATTTTGTTTGAATATTCTCCCAGATTCCGTAAAAATCATGGTCAACTTTTTCTTGAGAAGAAATTGTATTTATTTCTCCAGAATATAATATTTCTTGCAATTGATTCTGGTAAATTGAATTCCATCTTATTCTTTTTTCATTAATTATTTCCACATATTCAACTGCATTCTCCTTCACTTGAATTGTTTTTATGAAATTTTTATCTATGGTAAGAGACAGGGGAAGATGAGCAGATTCTAGTCGCTCAACAATTTCCAATCGATGGGTTATTTTTAATCCCTCAAGATTTGCCAATATTAGATCTGGAATATAGATCCCAAAGGGCCCCTAAAAGTCAATTTTCCCATTCTATCCCCACTAGTTCTTCCATTCAAAATGCAAAAATTCCTACTAGCCAATACACTTAAAATATCTCTACCCCTATGATTGGATCTTTTTTCCAATGTAGATCTCGATGAAGTCAATCTGGGGTTAATAATTTCCAAAACATCTACAACAGATGAATATAAGCCTTCTGAGATTCCCTCCCTTATTCTTGTATTAAAATCTCCCAGGATGTAAAAAGGCCAATTCCCTTCTATTTCACTAATAATATTATTTAGTTGTAATTTGAGATATGCAATATAAGGGTCCTCCATTCCTAGAGACCTGAGTTCTGGGGGAAAATAAACATTACACACTATTATTTTCTGAGAGTCCTTAGAAAGTTCAAGAGTCAAAATATTTTTGGTCTCTATGGATATTTCTCTTATCTTCAGATTTAAGTTAGTCTTTATCAGGAGTATTAAACCCCCCTTATATCTACCAAATTTCTTTTCTCTAAAAGCTGGTAAACTGTAAGGAGCAAAACCTGGAAACCTAGGAGTTACCTCCTCTATACACCAAGGCCCAGATATTCAAACTGCGCCAGTCTGAGGCGCAAGCCCCTGTGCTGCTCAAAATAGTTGCGCAGGGGTGTGGCCGGGGTGATATTCAAAGGAGTTGCGCTGCTGAGCAACTCCTTTGAATATCACCCCCGCAGCCACAGCACTTGTGCATGGCGCAGTGGAACTTGCGCCACCGCAAGTTGCCAGAGTTGAGCATTAAACTTGCGGTGGCGCAAGTACCATTGCGCCATGCTCAAATTTCCGATATTCAAAAGGTGACATGCAAATTGGGCCATAATTTATGCAAGGCGCAGGGGGGGCCATTTGCATCTATTTATGGCCCCATTTGCATGCCATTTGCATGTAGGTGCGCCGATCCCCGAGGACTTGCTCCTGGCCACCCTGCCAGGCAGCAGCCGTCGGGACCGACGCACAAGTGCAGCCCGATCAAGGGCATCACAGTTACATGACACCCCCACACATTCCCCACAGCCCGATCGCGGCAGAACACGACATGTCCCCCCACACATATTCCCACAGCCCGATCGCTGGCATCACAGCTACGTCCCCCACATCTCCCACAGCCCGATCACGGGCATCACAGTTACATGTCCCCGCCCACATCTCCCACAGCCCGATCGCTGGCAGAACACATGTCCCCCCACACATCTCCCACAGCCCGATCGTGGGCAGAATACTACATGTCCCCCCACATCTCCCACAGCCTGATCATGGGCAGAACCTGTATGAACCTCCCCAGTGCCCGATCGCTGGCAGAATGTAACCCTCCCCCAACCTGAATAACTCCCTGGTGGTCCAGTGACGAAAGCGATCGCGGGCAGAATGTCACAGACAACCCCCAAACATCTCCCTGGTGTCCAGTGTCCCCCACCCACTCACAAAGCCCCTCCACCCCTCCCCCAGCTCATGGGCGACAGCATCCCACCTGCCTGCCCGCTGCCCGCCGACTGACTGGTTCGGTAGCTGCACGCCATTGGTGCAGAGCTACAGCCACGGGCTGCAGCCCATAACTACATGACAGTCCAGATTGGTGAATGATCATTCAAATCTGGACTGTCATGTACAGTATGGCGCACGCCCATTGGCTGTAGCTCTGCACCAATGGGCGTGCAGCCCTCATCGACAGTCAGTCGGCGGCGGGCGGGCGGCAGGCGGTGGATGTTGTCGCCGCCGGCCGCGGGGGAGCGGGTGGAGGGCTTGTGGGTGGGTGGGGACACTAGACACCAGGGAGATGTTTGGGGGAGTTGTGAGTAGACATTCTGCCTGCAATCAGGTTTTACGGTCCACTGGACCACCAGGGAGTTATTCGGTGGGGAGGGTTACATCTCTGCCCGCGATCGGGCACTGGGGGTTCATACAGGTTCTGCCCATGATCGGCTGTGGAGATGTGGGGACATGATGTGTTCTGCCCGCGATCGGGCTGTGGGAGATGTGTGTGCGGGGTTCATGTACCTGTACTGCCCACGATCGGGCTGGTGGGGGCACAGGGACAGAGTTGGGGGCTGAAAAGGATGGTAGCTGCTGTGAGCACTTCGCAATGCAGCAGCTCACCTGGTGGGTGGCCCTCAACTTAAGCGTTTTTGGTTTGCTTGTGCGGGAGAGGTTGGGTTATGATGCAGGTTCTTCAAGAACCCGACTGAATATCGGGTTGCGCAGGTTATGCATGGATCCTCCCCCTCCTGTTGAGCATGCATTCATTTGCATTGCTCTCTTGCGCAACCTGTTGCCAGTGGCGTAACTGCCTCCTGCTGAATATCACAGAATGGCGCATTTTGGACTTGTGCATGCGCAACCCTGTTGCGCATGGCGCAACCCTTTTGAATATCTGGGCCCAAGTCTCTTGGAGTGCAATTATATCAAAGGATTCCAAAAAAAGAACTACCTCAGGATCCATAACTTTAAAATGAAAACCTTCAATATTCCAAGACAAAATGGTTAATTTTCCCTCTTTGTGTCCCAAACTATTCCTCCCTTCAGGTGTAGCAAATTCTAAATGTCATTCTGGATCCAAATTTATCAAAGTTTCAAAAGCATTTAGATCCCTCCAGTTCTCAAGATCTATAAGGTGGTTATCTAAATCCTTTTCATCATTCCTATAGGAAACCTTCTCCACTTCTTTATCCATTTCATTTGGGTAAATAATATATATTTCCAATTTGTCTAAACTTTCCACCAGACCCATAAATATTTTGGCCTTTTCTGGATTTTTAAAAATGCAATCAATTTGACTGGAACCAACTGTATTTTATAAACTTTGATATAGTCTACCATGTTCTTAGATATTTTGGATCCAGAGATTCTTGTAAGGAAGGAGAGTAGTTCTTGTCTTATGCTAGTATCTGAAACATCTCTAGCTGTATCCCATCCAAATAAAGTCACTGTTCTACATAACCAACTCTCATTTTGTTTTTTCCCATATTTATCAACTGTTTCAATTATCTTTGCTGTACCACTATCCTCCTTCCTTACCTTCCCTATCTTTTTGGGACTTGTTCTCATAAGAGACATTTCAGTAAGATTGCAACACTTTTTGGGAGTCCTATGTCCATTATTATCATATTTATTTTCTGGACATATGTTTTTTGGAACTAAAAGAGGTAACTTAACTACAATTCCTTTTCCCTCTAAACACATTTTTTATCTATTATCCATTTAGCCGTTTCCTTGGTTTCACAATACAGTAAAACAGTATCATAAAATACCACATTAGGTGATCTCATAATAAATATCTCTTCCTCCACTGATGGTATGATCTATAGCATATGAAGAACTCTCTCTCTTAAATCCTCACTAGTCTCTGTCGTAGGTCTTAAAAATTCCTGTTATTTCAATCATATATTCCATGTCCCCGTCCATTTCCCCTTCCATTTCCCCTTCTATTGACTTAGTCCAAGGTTTAATTGTCTGATATTGTTCAGTCTTAATATCCGTAGCTCTAACATTTGCCCTTGTTAACGTCATAGGGCTAGAACCACATGTATCCTCACAGATGGAATTAAACTTTCCTTTTACTTCTATTTCATTTGTTTTTACACTATCTTGTGTTAACTCTATTCCAGAATTTCTATTTTCCTTTTTATATACTTTCTTTACAACCTTGGAATCATGTTCTAAAATCTTTCCTTTCTTTTCTGTTCTTCTTCTCCCAATTTTATTTTCCCCATTTTCAGTTACTATTGAGGTTACTGTTTCAGCTTGATCTGGTGTCTTTTCCACTGTCTTATCTGTTGTCTTATCTGATATTTGGATCTGCTGAAATGGTGCACTATTTTTGTCTAAATTTGTTGAAAATAGCAATAAGACCTGAATTGCCCTGTTCTCCATTTTTTTATTTTTAGGTGATAAGCTCTTTTCACTTATAGTCTCCTCTTGAATTTTAGCATTTTTATTAAGATTTTGTATGAGAGCTCGATTATAAAATATATCTGCTCTAATATTCGATAATTCTTCCTTCAGAGCTAAGATATTCTCTAATACAGCAGTATCTGCATAATATCTATTTTTAATTAACTCTAACATTTGTTTTGATAATACAGATCCAGCTATGAAATTTTTCCTATAATGGGAAAAATCTTTCCCTTGCAAAATAGATCCATTCTGAGGGCTATCCCCAATGTCTAAAGTATAGATTTCGAAACCATGATTAACCATAGGGGTATCCCCACTTTGTTCAGCCATTTTTTAAGTCCTTCAATAGTAGAGCTCAATTCTTGAATTATCTCCTTTAATTCTTTTTTATCTTTGATCCCTTTGTGCAAATCCTCCATATTAGGAGAATACAAAGACGGACCTTCAAACCTTAAATCAGTATCATTTCTGGTTCTTAAAGTGAAATGACTTTCTATGCAGGAAGGGTTAGAGGAGACATCAGTGGAAAGGGCTATAGGTGAATGATTAGAGTCACTATAACTGCAACCCTCTTCACTTTCTTTCTGGAAAAAGGTTTCCCAATCGTAATTTTCATAAGAGATTTCCTCAGGAAGGTATTTACAGGCATACTCATCGTGAATTATTTCTGGGGAAAAAAAACCTTTCCTGGATTACTAACTTTATCTGCTTGTAATGAGGAAACATCTTTTAAGGTAATACATTTTGGAGTAGATAGATACTTAGGGCCCCCCTTCTTATCAACCCATATATCTGCAATTTTTAACTGTCTTTTGTTTATTTACTATCAATATGATTTTCATCCTGCTTTACAGACATATTTTTTGGATTAGTTGTCCAATCTGATAATTTAGACTGTAAACTGTCTTTTTTCCTTTGTTTGTCTCCATTAACAGATGCTTTTCTCTTTTTATAATTGTCTTTGATTTTGGGATCTGTGGCAGCCAGTTTTCTTTTCAGGCCCGGTGAGCTTCCAAAGCCAAATCCTTCTATTCCCTCCTTAGTTTCTGCTTTGGGAATAGTTCCCTCAAAAGTTAGACTACCTTTGCTACTTCTAGTCTGAACCATTATGTAAACCCCCCCCAAAAAAACCCCGCTAATTTAAACTTATTGTAGATTCAAACACAAACAAGCATTAAAAATTTTATAAAGTAAGGAATTCCATTCCAAAGGTTCAAGAGTCAATAAATTGAATATTTAGTAGTCAGGGAGAAGATAGCCCCAGAAACTCCAGCACCGATTCCAACTTCAGAAAATGTCACAACCAAGCCAATAAGATAATGTCAGTTTACAAGTCATGGCATTAAAGAAGCTGTCACAATCCTTTACATCTGATGAAATAAGTCACTGAGATAAGTACAAAAACTTTATTAAAGCGTTGGGATCGTGATATCTTCAGTAGCTTCAGATTCAGTTTCACTTGAGGCCCTCTTTTTTGCACTGGCCAAGAAAAGGTAAACCATAAACTATAAGAAGATTTCTTGAAAAGGGACGCCACTTGTCTTCTTGTCCTTCTTTGCACTGAAAGGACAAAAGGATAGGGCTAACACAAAATAATTTTAAATGATCAAAATAACAATATTAGATATAATTTTAGACAATTAAGATTATAAAAATTTTCAGTTATATGACTCTGAGTACCAAAAGGCTGTACTAGTTTCCAAAATAAATCCTTTAAAACCCTATATCTGGACAGAAAACCTAAGCATAACATAAAAAATTATAAGTACCAAGGTACTTACTTTTAAAATCTAAAAACATCCAAGGAAACACAAAAGTTTGACGGCCTTTATCCACTTCGCTATAAACAGGGAAATTCCGTAAAACCATCCAGTCACTCAAGTATTATCCCAAGACCGTTTTGTTTAAAAGTAGTGCTTTGTCTTCATGATGTCTGCACGCAACTTTCAGCATTCACACAGGTGACGGCTCTAACTTCCGAACGGCAAACTGCGCTTTTGGTAAAAGCAAATAAATATTGGCGTCAAATTTGTAACCTTGGACCAAAATACTAGTTTGCAAAAGAGCAAGTGCTACTGTCTCCTTTTAATCTGGACTCACTCTATGTCAAGCTAACCGAGCAGACACCAGACTGAAAGTGAGCGTTGGTATTCCGTGCTGATATGCCCAAGTAATAATAAGTAATGATAACAGAGTAGCTAAATAATTAATCAGCTCGTGCATTCAGTTAGTCTTCAATTACCAGTCAAGTGCCTACAGACAACGGTGAGCCATTTTCTCCCTTGAGTGACTGATGGAAATCCGGAATCTCTCATTACTCAAAAGTGCTTAAACAGATGACACTGGTTAATTAATTAATTCAAATAGAGCCTTGTTCTATTTGTTCTAATTTATTCAGTTTTACCGAAGTATAATTACATGAAGCGAATTAGGCCAATCAAATAATTTTGGTTTTACCCAATCCACATGGTTTTCACAATTTGCACGAATTATCAAATTATTTCGAGTTACCCAGAGGTTTTCTATTAAAATTTTCCTCGTTTTCCAGTTAACTATTCAGTTCTGTTTGTCCAAAAACAAAACCAAGGAATTATAATTGTGAAAGTGCTCTAAAAAAGGAAAAAGTCTGATAAGCCACAAAGAAAAATAAGTCAACCACCGCGTGTATCTTTACACCATCCCCTCAATTCAAGAGCACTGAAGCTCCAATTACAAAAACTCACTGAGTGCAAAATAAAATAAAATGAATAAGAACCCTGTATAGCACAATCTGATATATTTAAATCAAACCCCGCCTTGCAATTTTAACTAAGAAACTAATTTAACCGTAAAAGCATGATTTACATTAAGCTAAGTAATGATATTTATAATAATAGTATTTTAAGTGTAGAATGAATTTTATTTTAAAGCACTTTACAGTAATTTTAAGATGTCCCCTGCACTCCCCTACCATTCTCCGTTTTTTATACAGTGTGCGATATAACTTAAATAGAGAAAATTGTGTACAGAGTAAAGTTTTGGACTTTTCAGCCAACAAAAGCCTAAAAGCAAGACTGATATCAGACAAGGATGCGTGGAGGGAGTCTTTTAAAACAGACTGCTACGTAGTTAAACCTCCAACTTCAAAGTTTTTATAAAAACACAGAACTTGTTGGGAATACCAGTCCTCCGCAGGACCGCTCCTACTCCCCCTCCTCCGGTGCGGCTCTCCACCAAGACTCCTAACACCAGGAGAAAGGAAGGGGACTTCTCTACAAGCCTAGTTTTAGAATCTGCAGCACAAGTTAATCTGGAAAGAGCACCAGAATTAAGGCACTAATATCACCTCTCGTTGCTCTATATAAAATATTCGGAAGCTTTCTCCAAGCTCTTTGCAGGCAATGGTGGCATACCTGTTATAGAGCAACAGCAAGTGTTTCTGGTACTCCTGCTGGAGTGCTCCTCCTCAGCCTCTCTAGCGTGCAGCTGCACAGTCTGTCATCAGTCACCTCTCACCAGAAGTTCACTTTCTCTGTAGCTAATCCACTTCTCCCTTCAATCTTATGCCTCTGATTATTGCTATGGAAACTAGTAAAAAGATACAATAAACTTGCATAATTGGCTAATAGCAGAACTGGTGTGATTCGTACTAGCCTGGGAACATGCACCAAAGTAACAAAAACAGAGATAAAAGACCAAAGACCTCTGTATATAGTAAGGTCATGATGACCATTATCTATAATAGCTATTTGGCACCAAACCTAAAGATGGCAGCATTGCCCAACTAATTATTGTAATTATACAATATCCATAATATCAGTGTCTTCTCAGTGCATTAGTAATACAGCAAATGGCATAATGATTCTTAGTAAAACACAACTATGGAAATATTAGTAATAAAAGCATGATAATTATATATTAGGTATTGTAATACTTACATATATAAAGTATTGTGATTATATAGCAAGAATACAGCAATAAGCATTATAATTTGTAGCAGCAATGCTAATAGAACATTAGAACCCAGATCCTGACACTCATGCTTATATGATAAGTGCCTGTGCCCTAAATACTACTGTCTGTGAAATAGGGCACCCAATCAGGGGAGCTGGTCCATGGATAACAGTGGGAATCCTGGACTAGATGTGGAGTGTTTAAATTCCCAGCTATCCGCAAACATTCTGAACTCCGAACTAGAAATCTGTGGCTCATTATCTGACATTACCATGTCTGGCAAACAGTGACTTAATGGCTGTAATAACTGTAACTGTAAAATCATTGAGACCCTATTAAAATATATTATCACTCCATTTTTTGACCAGCAGGATCTTGAACAGCATGGGTTCAAGAAGGGATGGAGTTGCTTAACAAACCTAATGTGTTTTTATGAACACATCGGTTATCATCTTGATAACTGGACCACCTGCGATATCATCTTTATAGATTTTAGAAAGGCTTTTGATGCCCTTCCAGATGAGGCACTCACATTCAAACTTCATTAAATCTGGTATTAATACTTTACATATTGATTGGATATGCAATTGGATCCAAAATAGATCTCAATGAGTTTTAATAAATGGTACATTATCAGACACTGACTTTATCAGAAGTGGCGTTCCATAGGGCTCGGTCCTAGGTCCATTTTTTTTTCAGTTTTTCATTTCTGACATAACATCAAAATGTTTCACTACATCTGTTAAATATGCAGACGATATAAAAATTGACAGTCCATGCTCAAGCGCAGACCAACTTTCCCATATTCAACAAGATATGGACATTATTTCTTCTTGGGTAAAATTACAGGAATCAAAACTTAATAATGCAAAGTGTAAAATCATGCATCTAGGACAACACAACTCCAACTTTTCTTACAAACTAGGCAGCCAAGTACTGAACTTCAACAACTGATGAGAAAGATCTTGGAGTTATTATTTCTAATGACTACATTCTCCAAGCATATTTATGAAATTATCAATAAAACCAATCGAGTCATGTGGTCCATTAAAAGGAATATTAATTCCAGGGGAGTCACGTGATGCGGTGTGCTGGGTAGGATGCCTCTCTGCTTGCTCTGACCTACCGCCTGTTATTTATCACTAAAAACCCTGTTTTACGGTGTTTTCCGCTGCAGATCGCCTGACTGTTATCTTTCTGAACGTATTGTGCCCTCGATAAAGGAAGTCGATGGATGAAGAGATGCGGAAAATTGCTTCCAAACACACACCTTCTGCTATGCCAGAGAAGGCTTCTAAGAAAGCCAGGGCCTCCTCCCTGTAATCCTCGCTGCCTGCTACTACTGAGAGTACTGACACTGATCTTCTTACCCTTTCGAGATTTCTAGAGGAGTTTCAGCCTTTCAAGGCTGAAATGCAGAATATGGCAGGAGAAATAAAAGGCATCTCCAGCACCCTTGAGGAGCTCTCCAAGAAGATTGCTGATAATGAAACTTGTATACTCTCCGTTGAAAGGAAACAGGATAAAGCAGAATTGGAGCTAGTGGCCCTGAGGCAAAGGCTAGTGAAAATGGAGAACAAGGTGGAAGATTTGGAGGGGCGCAGTCACCACAACAATGTGGTAATCATTGGTTTGCCTGAAGGTGAAGAGGGCTCAGAACCCATTAAGTTTATCAGAAAGTTCATGGAGAAGGTGGCAGGCCCTTCCCCCTTTGGTGCAAGCTACATAATAGAAAGAGTTCACCGCGTACTACGCCCCTCCTCCCCCAGTTGGAGCCCCCTTAGGTCATTCATATTTCACTTTTTAAACTTCCAGGAGAGACAGCATTTCCTATATAAGGTTAAGGAATCACAAGATTTGCAATGGGAAGGTAAAAAGCTGAGAGTGGTGCAAGATTTGCCTTTATCTGTATGCCAGAAATGAGCCATGTTTCACAAGCTTGTCCTGAAGTTGATTGCTGCAGGAATCAAGTTTCATATGGGTTTTCCTGCAAGATATCAAGTTTGCCTGAATGGTTCCTGGGAGACCTACGAGGAAGTGGAGTCGGCAACCGCAGGGCTCTAAAAAGCACTTCCTGACCTTTTTAAGCCTGTATGAGAGTCGACCTGGTGTGGGGTGCCATGCTGAGTTTTTCAGTGGTGGTGTAATTCAGCTGATGCAAATTATATTTCTCTACTTTGTCTCCAGGACTACATTGGTCATAAACTATTTATCTGGATATTTAATTCCAAGCTGCAGCTCTCAAGAAGGGTCTTCATGCTGACAGGTTAATGGACATCACGCTTCTGATCTGGTTCTCTCTTTCAGGACTGTCTAATTTTGTTGACTCTCATAATTTTGACTCTGGTCCAGTCTAGTCTTGTTTCGTATTTATCTGGAGTTACTATGTTCAAGTTGTATTTTACTCTGTCAAATCTGGCAATTCACTTTCTCAAGGGCAATGTCTTGATCCCACGGTTTTGGGGGGGGCAACGCTCAGTTTCTCTGTGTTTACATTGCGATTCTGTCTGTGGCTGCAATCCCTTTCTGGTTCTGTTTTCATGGTCTGGTTTTTTCAAGGTTTCCCTTTCTTTTTCATTCCCTTCTGCCATTAGGTGATAAAAATGGCTAGCTTGCATACCAGATGGAGATTCTGTAGCTATGGACAGATGGTGATATCAGGTTTATTGTACGCTTTAATTGGCATTGGTCTGCCCCTTCTGAACAACCTTCCTTGAGTGCTGTTTATGGAGGACTCCTCATCTCCTTTTTTTTTTCTCTTTTCAAATTTCCACTAATGAAGCGAGATGGTCACTGCGTCTGGTCCCAGAAATATGGTCCAGACAGTGGCCCAGGAGCCCTTAAGCTTCCCCTATACCAAAGTAGGCAGTGATGGCCTACTTTCTCGGCTGCTCACCCCCGTTATTCGAGGGTTGCGTCACAAGAGGGTGTCTGTGATTACATATTTTCACGTTTGATGCAAGTGTTGTATACACTTCACCCTCTGTGAATCATGTAGTAGCATGGTTCATGGGGACTCTGTAGGGAGGATTATTTTCTTTATGAGTTTGTGCAGACAACTTCCCTACACTAGCTAGTAATGATGACAATTTATAAGAATGGTGGAGGTACTACTCTCTATGGAGTGTTTTGTTTATAAAGGGGTAGTGTTCTCATTTTCTGGTTCACGAGGGCAGGGAGGTTGGAGGGAGAGAATCTTTTCAGTTAGCCGATCATCATGTACCATGCAAAAGGTGGGTGGGTGCGGGAGAAGGTGGGCCAGGGTTTATGGGTGCCTGGGGGGGGCTTCAGAGGGGTGATTGGATTCAGTGATGGCAGGGGCAGGGGAAAGGTAGAACAACCCAGCACATATCTCGCTTGGAGAAGTATTGAGGGGAAACATAAATACATGTGGTGTTTTCAGGGATTTCCGACTGGCATCTTGAGTGATGGCTAGAAATATCCACTTTATCAGTTGGAATGTTAAAGGGGCAAGGCATAGGACTAAGCAATATAAAATCCTGAAACATATACTGTAAATCATCTGAAGGCAGAAATTATGTTTTTGCAGTAGACTGATTTGCTTATGAGGGAGGCTGACAAAATGAGACAGCAGCAAGTTTGGCAGCCTTTTGTGCCAGAGGGCGTGACTCACAGTAGAGGGGTTATGATCCTTTTGCATAGGTCGGTTCCATTTAAACCTCTCCAAGTTATTCCTGATCCTTCCAACAGATTTTTGTTCATAAAAGGTAGATTGCATACCTTGGATATTGTCTTGGGCATTATCTATGGCCCTAATGTAGACTCCCCCAGTATTTTTGTCCAGATAATAGAAGCCCTAACTCCATTTTTGGACATCCCCATGGTTATAGGGGGTGACTTCAATCTCGTTTTTGATCAGGCTCTTGACAGGTCAGGTCAATCCTGTCAAGGTCTTTCCCCAGCACAAAGAGCTTTTAGGGACCTGTAGGACTCTATAGGTCTTTGTGATATATGACGTGTATTACATCCCAATACAGGGAATATACTTATGTTTCTCCAGTGCATGCAACTTCCTCGAGGATTGATTATATCCTCATCTCTCAGTCTCTATTACAGGGGTTATAAGCTCTAGAATTGTTTTAGGGCCCTGTTGGATCACTCTGTGGTCACCTGCCAAATAACCCTAGAGTCACTGCCCAATAAAGGGGCAGGTGGAATTGAATAATCAAATTTTGAAGGAGCCAAAGACGGTTCAATATATAATATCCCAAATAGAGCAGTTTATTGCCTCAATTCTAACTCTGTGGAGAAGCCCGATATGATATGGGGTGCTTGTAAAAGCATATTTAGGGGGATTATAATTGGCCTAACATCGAAAAGGAAAAGAGAGAGGGCATCTCGGATCTCTGACCTTCTTTCTCAGATTAGGGGCATGGAGATGGTCCTCTCTCCATCCTCCTCCGAGACATTTAAACAAGATTTAACGAAATTGAGAGAAGCCTACCTAGCTATGTTATCAGAGCAAGCTGAATTTGCCATTCTGAAAACAAAAGCGGTATATACTGATCAGGGTGAGAAGGCCGGCAAAATGTTGGCACTACGTATTAAGCAACAGGAATCTGCTAGATTTATTCCCGCAGTCCATTTCTCCAAAGACAATTCCCTTAAGGTCTTGCCCTCAGAGATAGCAGAGGAGTTCACAAATTATTTCCAGGGCTTATATGGCCCTATGGTTAATTCCCCATCTAAGGAAAGACTTTTTAAATATCTGAGTGATTTACAACTACCAACTCTCTCACAATCCCAGCAGAAAATTTTGGAGTCTCCTGTCTCTGAGGGTGAGATTGAAAGGGTAATTAAATCTTTCCCATCTGACAAATCTCTGGGCCCTGGCGGGTTTACCTTCAACTTTTACAAAGTTTTCTCTAAGCAATTGATCCCCATTTTGCTGCCACTCTTTCAGGCCACTCTCTCCAGTCAAGCATCCGATCCCTCCCTCTTTGAGGTGTTGATTGTTTTGTTGCCTAAGCCGGACAGACCGTCTGATCTGGTCTCAAGTTACAGGACGATCTCCCTTCTTAACCATGACATTAAAATCTTGGCAAGACTATTAGCCGACCGTTTAGAGGCAGTACTTCCCTTTTTAATTGGGGCAGATCAGATTGGTTTTATGAAAGGGAGATCTTCGGTTGATCATCTGAGGGCCCTGTCTCATGTCTTATAGGCATCCAAGGATGCTCTGCATCCAATGGTCCTGATCTCATTGGATGCTGAGAAGGCGTTCGACAGAGTCCACTGGGATTACCTGTTTGCTACGATGGAAGTTTTAGGTTTTCCCACGAAATTCCGGAATTGGGTTAGCTCTCTATGTAAGTTCTCTTCTGCTAGAATTTCATGTAATGGGGTTATCTCCAACCCCTTTAAATTACATGTAGGAACCAGACAGGAGTGTCCCTTATCCCCCTTTCTCTTCTATATCTACCTAGAGCCTCTTATCAGGAGATTGTCTGGCGCCCAGGGCATCTTGGGTATCTCTCTCGGGGAGCAGGTGGTTAAAGTGGCAGCTATGCAGATGATCTTCTGCTGCAGGTAACCCACCCACTCACATCTATTCCCATTATTCTGAAGTTAATAGATGACTTCAGCAAGGTTTCTAATTATAAACTCAGTGTAGGTAAGACTGTGGTTTTTCCTCTTAACCACAGGGTATATAAACAGGACATTATTGCGTTTGGGCTCACTTGGAAGTCCGATTATATTAAATATCTGGGGCTCCTTCTCACTCGAACACGGCACAGCTCAGACAACTTAATATTGATGCACTGGTACATGAAATAGATCTGACCTCCGTCGGTGGACTTTACTTCCCTTTCTCTTTGGGGCAGAATTAATCTAATCAAAATGAGCGTATTTCCTCATTTATTCTACCCCTTAACATGCTAAACATATGCTCCCCTGTCCTGGGTTAAAAAGTGCAGAGCATGATCTCTACCTTATATGGGATGACAAGAAGGCTAGGATGGCTTTCCATAAGTTAGTGGCTCCGAAGGCTAAGGAGGATTAAGACTCCCCATATTGGGCTTTATTACTGGGTCAGTCAGGCTAATAAGTATCTCAAATGGTTGATCGTGGATCAACAATCCATAGCTGCAACTTATATCCCAACTTGGTTAGCCATTGATTCTGCTACCATTAGAAAACATGGCCTCTCTCCGGCTGTGTTGCTATACACCAAGGTCAGTTTCTTACCAGAATCTCTACATAGCTCCTATAGCCGTTTCAATCAGGGCTCATACTCAATTGTGCACTTTTCTGAGGTATAAAAATCTCAAGGATTTATCTCAACCTGTTATAGGCAACCCTAATTTTTGCTGGACTGACAAGCTTCTCTCACCTAGTTGGATCCCTCACATAAGAAACTGCTGTCTAGATGAGTTTATGTTATCCAATAGTCAATAGTGCTCTTCTGCTGGCATTATGCACAAGTTTATGTTACCTCGCACAGCAATTTTTAAGATTTTTCAATTTCGCCACCTACTGGTTAAGGTAATGGGTCCGGTCCCCCCTCCAGCTCCCAACATCAGTTTTCAGGCTACTCTTATGGAGTTGGCGGGTTCGCCTAATGCTGTATCTAAAATATATACTGCTCTGTTCACATGGGCTTACCCTGATAATTACCTCCTGTCTCCTTTTGGGCCTCTCTTTCAGGGCAGAGATATGGATTGTGTCTCCTGTGGCAAAGTTGCCATAAGTTCCTTAAGCAGGACAGACTTAGATTAATGCAATTCAAAATTTTGCATAACATTTATTATTTTCCACAGAGGTGGCCAGACTGGGTCTGATGTCTCCCCCCCCTTTGCACAAGATGCCAGTCTCAAGAAGGTGACCTCCTTCATATTTTCTGGAACTGTTCAAAAATTGCCCCACTTTGGACCATGATTAATCAGCGTGCTGATCCTCTTTAAGGGCTCTTAGAATTGTTCACCCCGAAATATGTCTTCTCGGGGATTTCTCCTCCATTTCGGTGGTGAACAGGAGGTACCACATAGCATTGATGTCGATGTCTGTTAAAAAGGTGGTGTTGATGCACTGGAAGGATACAGAGGTGCCATCTTATGTTGAATAGCTTCAGGAATTGTTGGCGAACCTCAGAACAGAGAGGACTATTGCCAGTTTATACAACAAACTGGAAAAGTTTGACAAGATCTGGGGTCCACTGCAGACTCTTTATGCACTACAGGTCTAAGTACTACCAGGTTATATTCTTTGGTGTTGTGCTAAAGGAGTACCGATCGCTGGGTTGTTGAGGTGGGAGTTGGGTTGGGTGGGTAGGGGTGGGGAGAGTGAATCATTTTGTATTCTGTGTCTGTTCTTTGGGGTTCATGATGTACTCCACCATGATTCGTTCTTTGTAATGGAACCTTTAATAAAATTTGAATTAAAAAAAAGGGAATATTAATTCCAGAAATGCACATGTTATGATGCCTTTGTTCAGAACTTATGCCAGACCACATCTGGGGTATGCATCCCAGCTCTGGTGCCCCTTTAAAAAGAATGAATGTGATAAATTGGAGAAGGTGCAAAGAAAATTCACCAAAAACATAAAGGGTTTACAAAATAAATGAAACCATAATCCTAGATTATCATCACTTAACCTTATGTCTTTAACCACTAGACGTATTAGAGGGATTTACTTTTCTTTATGACCTTATTCAGGATCCCTACTTACTTTCTGAACTTGGCCTCACATTCAAAAACAATTGCCACAACACTAGAGATCATCCATTGCAACTATCCGGTAAATCATTCAATCTCAAAAATAGAAAATTCTTCTTCACTCTAAGAACAATTAATCTTTGGAACAGTTTGCCCCTTGAAGTGGTTATAAGTGAAACAAAAAACTTATTTAAACATCGTCTGGACAGATTAATTTCCAAAGGATACAATCTCTCATACTATAACAACTGATTGGTATATGGACCTTATGGTCTTCTTGCTCCTCTTTCATCCTTAGTATGATCTTAGTATGAACTGTCTTGCTTGTATACTCACTGGCTCAGATATTCAGACTTCTGCGGCTGTAGGCGCAAGCCTGAGAGCAGTGCAACTTGGCGTGAAGGCGTTGACTGGGCAATATTCAAAGGAGCTGTGCCATGGCACAGCATTGTTGAATATCGCACCCTGGCCACCTGCAATGCACATGGCACAGTGGCACTGCACCAGCGCAAGTGGCCAGAGAGGAGCAGGGGGATGCGCTAGTGCAAGTTCCCTTGCGCTATGTGCAACAACCATGATATTCAAAAGTGCACATGCAAATGGGGCCATAATGTATGCAAGGCACAAATGGGGCAATTTGCATGTCATTATCGCCCCATTTGCATGCAGGTGCACCAATCCCCAGTGACTTGCGCCTGGCGCCCTGCCAGGAACAAGCAGCCATTGGGGACCGACGGCCCCTGCACAGTGTAGCAATGCACCCTTCTGCCCAATCCCTGGTGGTCCAGTGGACCGCTACACACCCGATCACGGACTTAAGTATAAAATAATTCATGTCCTATATCCCTGGTGGTCCAGAGGATCGCTCGCAACCCGATCGAGGGCTTAAGTACAGTATAACAAAATGCACGTCCTTTATCCCTGGTGGTCCAGTGGACCACTTGCAGCCTGATTGCACGCATTTGTATCAAATAAATAAAGTCCAATATCCCTGGTGGTCCAGCGGTACCCCTTTCCCCACCTGCCCACTGAGCCCCACTGCCCTGCTCCCCCCTGGTCAGTGGTGGGTGGCAGCACCCCACCCGCCTTCCACCCCGCCGCTCGCCAACTGACACCATAGGTAGGGCTGTACACCCATTGGTCCACAGCGTGAGCCAATGGGCATACCTTCCATACCGTCTCACATTCAGATATGTAAATGGATCATTCACATATCTGGACTGTACTCAATACAATACAAACTGCATGCCCATTGGCTCACACTGTGGACCAATGGGCATACAGCCCACCTATGGTGTCAGTCGGTGGACAGCGGAGCGGCAATGGTGGGTGTGCTGCTGCCCGCCACTGACCAGGAAAGCGAGCAGTGGGGCCCAGTGAGCGGATGAGGAGGGTACCGCTGGACCACCAGGACATTGACTTTATTTTTATACAAATGTCTCAATTGGGCTGAGCGGTCCACTGGACCACCAGGGATATAGGACGTGAATATTTATACTTAAGCCTGTGATCAGGCTGACAGTGCCACTGGACCACCAGGACATAGGATGAATTTATTTATACTTAAGCCCGTGATTATGTGACAGTGTCCACTGGACCACCAGGGATATAGGATGAATTTATTTATACTTAAGCCCACGATCAGGCTGCAGCGGTCCACTGGAGCACCAGGGATATAGGACATTTTATTTACTCAGATGCCTGTGATTGGGCATGGGGCGCTGCCACGGAGGTGCAGCCAGAGCTCAGGTGTCCACCACAGGTGGCAGCTGCTGTTTTGCACCCTGCAATACAGCAGCTCACCTGTGGATAGCCAGCTCATTGTTCCTTTTTTTGGCTCACCTGTGTGCAGCGCAAGTAGGGGTTGCACATGCATGGACTCAGCACATCCCGGGCTGAATATGGGATGTGTGGGTATACATGGGCACGCCCCCCTACCTGCGGCGCCCATTGCCAATCTTTCGGCACATTGAGTATTTAGTGCCAGGCACAATACCCATTTGAATATCGCACCGGGTGCATCAGTGGGTTGCGCATGGCGCAACAACCCTTTAAATATCAGGCCCCTGAGTTTTGTTATTTCTGGGTATTTGGAGCAAAAGTCCACACAGAGAAGATATTGGTTCCATTGAACTGAAAGGGTCAGCTCCTAGTTTAGCCCAAGGTCTGTCCGATATGTCATGAAACAACAAATGTTCTTTAGGATTATTGTTTCTATTTACATTGCAAACAGCATATTGTAAAACTGTTTCTTCAATATGTTTGGACATACCAGACCAGTACAGTATATCTTGTGCTTTCTGTTTATACTTTACAATGCCAAGGTGGGCTTCGTGTATTTTCTGGAGCATCTGTTTCCTCATTTGTTGAAGAACTATCAGTTTTGCTCCTTTGAACAGTAGCTTGTCAAAGTATGTGATATCCTCATGAAAAGTCCAATAGTGTCTGATTTCTAGTGGCACTCTATCCCTTTCTGTTGGCTATCCGTTTAGCACAACTGCTTTGAGCTGCTGTAGTGTCATGTCTTTATCTGTGGTTGACTGGAACTCTTGTAGTTTCTCTACTGAAATAGGTAGCTGAGTAGTAAGCAGATTTACTTCCAGTTCTTCATCTAGCAAATCTTCAGTCTCCTCACTAAGATTACGCTCAGCTCAAGGAATCTTCAGTGTGCATGACTTTCCCAGGCTTGTATTAAACTTGAAGACTGTACCTTTGCAACTGCATAAGCATCCTTTGTAGTCTCGGTGGTGCTTGAATTAAAGGTTTCCTGAATATTACCTCTAATGGACAATGATCCGACTCCACCTGCACTTGCTTCCCATACAAATATTGGTGGAATATCTCACATCCATAGGCAATCTCTAGGAGTTCTTTTTCAATTTGAGCATACCTTTTCTGGCAGTCAGTAAGAGCTCTGGAACCATAGGCTACTGGCTTTCCTTCTTGCATTATCACTGCTCCCAAGCCTCCTGAGCTGGCATCAACAGACTGTATAACTGGTTTGTTTATATCATAGAACTTAAGAGCAGGTTCATTAGTTACCAAATTCTTGAGCTCTTGAAAGCTGTTTTTGTGCTGTTGTTCCCAGTGCCACTGGACCTTGTTCTCCAGCAGATTCCTTAGTGGTGCACTTACTTCAGACAGATTGGGAATATATTTAGCTAAATACTGAATCATACCCAGGAACCTCATCAGAGCTGGTTTATCCTCTGGCTCTGGCATCTGCTGAATGGCTCTCACTTTCTCAGGGTCTGGTTTTGATCCTTCACTGCTCAGAACATGACCTATGTAGCTTATTTCAGTCATTCTGATTTTGCACTTATTTTTGTTTAGCTTCAGATTTATACTTCTGGCTCTCTCCAGTAGTTGAATCAGTCTCTGATCATGTTGCTTCACATTTTCTCCCCAGACGAGAATATCATCAACAATGTTCACTACTCCTTCTAAGCCTTCCAGCATCTGTGCTATGATTTTCTGGGACACCTTAAGTGCAGAGGATCTATGATGCCTGGTCGACAAAAATGTTTTCAACCGATGTTACAGTGAAATCTTTATGTCAACTGCATTTGCGATCGGCATAAAGATGGTCAGTGCCTACCATGTTTTCTTTGGGGGCTTCACCCCCAACCCCCCAAGTGGGGAGCTATGCCCCCCATGCCCTCCCAATTAAAATAATCAACTCCAAGTCGGAGCTGATTGGAGGGTGCAAAACCCCCAGAAAGTGCCGGGGTCCAGCGCCGATGCTATAACGACCTGGCGCTGTTGTTGCTGTAGTGTTGGTTGCTGTTGACATGTTGCTGTCGGGGCTGTATATCAGGTGCAAATGAGATGCCAAATGGGAGTCTCTTAAATCTGTACCTTCCAAATGGTGCATTAAATGTACACAATCTGGAGATCTCTTCATCAAGCTGTATTTGCCCAAATCCTTGGTTTGCATCCAGTATGAAGAGTATCTTAGCACTTGCCATCCCAGCTACTAATTCTTCCACCATTCACAGGGGTAGTGCTCTCTTTTTATTGCACAGTTTAAGTCCTTTGGATCAATACAGATTCTGAGCTTATCAGGCTTTACTATGGTTACCATATTGTTAGCCCAGTTTGTAGGCTCAGTTTGTTTAGCAATGACATCTACTTTTTCCATTCTTTCAAGTTGCGCTTTGATTCTATTCTTATGAACATACAGACATATGAACATGCCAGCAGAAACAGGCCTTGTGGCCTATCGAGTCTGCTCGATTATGCAGCTAGCCCCTCATCTAGCAGCTGCCCCACTCCCACCCTCCCTCATCATGATCCCCCATACCCTGACCCACCCCCCTGTTACAGCTACCCACAGAACAACAGGCCACCACCTCCTCATGCAGAGTATTCAATCAATCCACCACCCGTTCCATGAAATAATATCTCCTGATTTCCCTCCTGAATCTTCCTCCCTCCAATCTTAGCTGGTGCCCTCTCATATCCCTCCCTTTTCTGATCTGGAAAATTCCTTCTGTGTTAACCTTGTTTATTCCCTTGAGGTATTTAAAGGTTTCAATCATATCCCCTCTGTCCCTCCTCTCCTCCAGGGAGTACATGTTCAGCTCTCCCAGTCTCTCCTCGTAGGACTTCCCCTCCAGTCCTTGTATCATTTTTGTTGCCCTCCATTGCAACCCCTCCAACAATTTTATATTCTTCTTTTCAGCAATGGGTGCCAGTACTGCATGCAGTATTCCAAATGTAGCCTGACCAGGACCTGTAAGAGGACGGATCACCATCCTATTTCTGGAGGAGATTCATCTCAATATACACCCAGCATCCTGATAGCTTTCAATGCCACCTTCCTGCACTGGGCTGAATTGTTCATGCTGCCCATTATGAGCACCCCAGATCCTTTTCCTCCTTGATGCTTTTGAGCTGCACCCTCCCAGTTGATAGCTCCTCCCCTGGTTCCTAGCTCCAAAGTGCAGTACCTTGCACTTTTTGGAATTGAACCCCAACTGCCATGTTTCTGACCATTCCTGTAGTTTTTCCAGGTCTTCCTGTAACCCTTCCACCCTTCAGCATCATCCACCACCGCTCCCATCTATGTATCATCCACGAAAAGACTGATCCTACTCTGTATCCTGTATGAGATATCTGTTATAAATATACCAAGTAGCACTGGTCCCAGTACCAATCCCTGTGGCACCCCACTTGCCACCTCACTCAGTGTTGAGAGTCCCCCCAACCACCACCCTCTGCTGCCTACCATCAAGCCAGTTGACAATCCATTTGATCATCTTTGTTCACACCCCTATGTACTCCAGCTTCTCCTCCAGCCTCCCATGTGGCACAGAATCAAATGCTTTGCTGAAGTCTAAATACAGAACATCTACCACATGTCCCCCATCCAGCTCCTTGGACACCCAGTCATAGTACTCAATTAGATTTGTCCGGCAGAATCTTCCTGAGACAAACTCATGTTGATGTCCATCCAGGAGAGCATTATCCTCCAGAAGGGCTAATAGCCTCTCCTTTAGTATAGTCTCCATGAGCTTCTCCACAATTGAAGTGAGGCTCACCAGACTGTAGGTACCTGGTTCATCCCTCAGTCCACTTTTGTGAATGGGCACCACATGGGCCATTCTCCAGTCTTGAGCTATGTATTCTGTGTCCAGGGAGGTATTAAACAGGTCAGCCTGTGGTTCTGCCAGGATCTCTACTAACTCCCCGAGTACCCTAGGGTGAATTCCATCTTGTCACAGTGTCTTGTCCACCCTTAATGCCATAAGTCCTTCCAGAACCCTGTTCTCTGTAATTCTTACATCAGTCACCCTCCCATCCCACCCACCCCTCCCTTGAGGTATCTCCCCCTTCTCCCTCATGAACACAGAGCAGAAGTACTCATTTAATGCCTCTGCCTGATGCACCCTTTTCCACCCATCCTTCTTCCTTCTTAATCTTTACAGTCTGGTCTTTGTTCTTCCTTTTTCTCCAATGTATCTGAATAAGTCTTTTCACCTTCCTGATACCCTGTGCTAGTGTCTGGCACTTTCCTGGGTGGGTACACAACAGGTTTAACAGTGGGGCCCATCTGGATATGGTGCTGTCCTGGTATACATACAATACTTGTAAATAAGTCTTCATAGTTATCAAGTATGTCTCTTTCTCTGGGATCTACATTAAAAATCATTTTCAGCATGCCTACTGCAAGCAGGTTGCATGACCCAGTATTGCTGGTACATCTCGATCAATTACTTGGAAGTGGATGTCATATTTCTGGCCTTTATACTGACAGGTAAGCTCTTTATGCTTCAAACTCAAGACCTTAAACATTTGTGTTGATATGACACCACATTCTGCTCCAGTGTCAAGCCTGAATTGAACTGCCTTGTTATTTATTTTAAATGTTTCTCTCCAGACTTTTTTGTCCTCAGTAACATCTTTAACATGAATAGCTCAATCTGCACTTGGCTCTCATCTATACTTTCTTCTGTCTGAATTATTCAAATAAACATTTCTGCTTCAGCATCTTCTCCATCTAACACATGTGTTTTCTTAGGCTGAGTTTGAGGCTGCATTCTACACATTTTTTCAAAGTGGTTTCTCTTATGACAGGATTTACATGTTTGACCAAAGGCAGGACATTTTCATTTTTCATGTTTGCAAGCACAGCTGCCACATTTGATTTCATCTTTTGTGTTTTCTTTTGTTTTTCTTGTGCTGCTCCTTTTCAATTTACTGTAGCCAGGTGTCAGTTTCTTTAGTTTGTGAACTTGCATTTCTGCTTCATCATTAAGCACTTTCATTTGGCTGTGACTAACCTTGCTTGCATGGCATGTATCAATTGCTTTTTGTAACGTAGGGTCTGCTTCTTTAAGAAGTCAGCCTCTGACCTGATCATCTCTAATGCCACACACAATTCTGTCCCTTATAAGTGACTCAGTTAACTGCCCAAACTCACAACTCTTGGTCTTATTTTTATGATCAGTCACATAAGCATCTATTGTTTCAGACAGGCCTTGTGCTCTGGTAAAGAATATGTGTCTAATATATGGCATATTCTTTCTGGTCTCACAGTACTGTTGAAACTTTGATTTGAACACTGCTATCTTTTCTCCGTTCTCTGCATTAATACATTCAAAAGTATTAAATAACTTTATTGCTTCTTCTCCAGCTACATGCAAAAACATGGCGCACTGTAGATTCTCAGACTTCTCTGCTATTCCACTTGCTGTCACAAACAGCTCAAATTTTTGTATCCATGTTCCCCAATTTTTTGCCAAATTGCCTTCTAGACACAAACTGTTTGGAGGTTTCAACTGCTCCATTTCTTCCTTTTTCTTTCTGCAGTTTTTTCTGTACTTCTGACACTGTGTAAAGTATGAGAAACCACAGGAGGCTGTTCACAGTTCAGCTTCTTTATTATAACTGCACGAGCACTTGCTGCTCAAGCTGTAAGCATGTGCTACACTCACATGTGCAAACATGTGCCTCACTACATTGCCTTCTACTGTATTGTATTGGCGCCATCTACGGTTACATCATTATATTACATTTGTTGAGACACCATATAGTACAGTTAGGCCTCCTGTGAGACATAGAAACATAGAAACAGAATTTGACGGCAGATAAGGACCGCTTGGCCCACCCAGTCTGCCCATTTCTCTACCTACTGGATAAGCTGCAGATCCTAGTTAACCAGCAGCCTACTTCTTCCTACCCCACCCCTAGAATGGCCTTATGACTGTCCCATGCATGCTTGAATTCCACCACTGATTTTGACTCCACAACCTCCTCCGGTGAGCCATTCCATGCATCCACAACCCTCTCTGTGAAAAATACTTCCTTAAATTACCTCTGAGCCACCCCCATCTTCAAATTGTGCCTCTTGTTCTTGCACACCTCTTTTTGAAAGATGCTACCCTCTTGGACTTTGTTGATTCCTTGAGGTACTTGAGCGTTTCTATCATGTCCCCCTCTCCTCCTTTCCTCGAGGCTATACATATTAAGCTCCTTCATCTCTCTTCATTATATGTCTTCCAGTGCAGACCCTGCACCATTTTAGTTGCCTCCCAGACAGCTTCCATCCTGTCTATGTCTTTGCAGAGATTGGGTCTCCAGAACTGCACACAGTACTCCAGATGGGGTCTCACCAGCTGTCTGTACAGAGGGATAATAACTTCCTGTTTTCTACTGGTGATGCCTCCCTATGCATCCCAGTATCCCCCAGCCCTCCTTGCTGCCCTCTCACATTGCTGCCCACCTTAGGTCATCTGATATGACTACCCCAGGTCCCTTTCCATTTTTGTTGTTGTTAGTATCTCACCCCCACTGTGTACTCTTTGCCTGGGTTTTGTTTCCCAGGTGCATTACCTTGCACTTCTTAGCATTGAATCTAAGCTGCCATACATTTGACCATTCCTCTAACCTTGCCAAGTCCTTCTCATCCTTTCCACCCCACCTGTGCATCAACTCTGTTGCAGATCTTTGTGTCATCTGCAAAGAGACATACTTTTCCTTCCAGTCCTCTGCAATGTCGCTTATAAAGACATTGAAGAGGACCGGTCCTAATACTGAACCCCACGGTACCCCACTAGTAACCCTCCTTTCTTCTGAGTGGACTCATTTACTATTACTCTCTGTGTCCTATTCTCCAGTCAATTCTTTACCCAGGCTGTCATCTTGGGACCCACTCCCAGGCTGGCTAACTTGTATATTAATCTTTTGTGTGGGACTGTGTCAAATGCCTTGCTAAAGTCTAGGTGAGCCCGTCCACAGCCCCTCCCTGATCTACTACTTTAGTCACCCAGTCAAATAAATCTATCAGATTTGTCTGGCATGACCTTCCCATTGTGAATCCATGCTGCCTAGGGTCCTGTGCCCTCTGACCTCTAGATACTCGACAATTCTTTCCTTCAGAAGTGATTCCATCATTTTCCCTATCACTGAGGTTAAACTAACAGGTCTGTAGTTTCCTGCTTCTGCCTTGCTCACACTTTGTGAAGGGAATCACATCTGCCCTCCTCCAGTCCTCAGGTACCACCCCATCCTCCCATGATTTGTTAAAAGGGTAGTCAGTGGTGTCACTAGTTCTACCCTTAGTTCTTTTAGAATTCTGGGATGAATCCCATCAGGCCCCATTGCTTTGTCCAACTTCAGTTTTAAGAGTTCTTTCAGAACCCTTTCTTCTGTAAATGGAAACTTCAGTATCAGCTTCTGTATCCAGAGTGTTTCTACTGTTTGTTTTATGTACCTCCCCTCTTCATTTGTAAATACTGAGCAAAAATATTTGTTTAGTATCTCTACCTTTTCACAGTCTCCTCTGCCCACCCTTCCTCCCCTTTATTAAGCCTCGCTATCCTCCTTGGTCTACCTTCGCTCCTGATGTACCTATAAAAGGTTTTATCCCCTTCTTAACTGAGTTGGCTATCTTTTCCTCGGCTTGGGCCTTTGCTATTCTGACTGCCTTCCCAGCCTCCTTTTGCTTTAACTGATACAGTTCTCTGTCCTGCTCCTTCTGTGATTCCTTGTACTTCCTGAATGCTTTCTTTTTTCTTGAACCTTCACTGCCACTTCCTTTGAGAACCATAGTGGTTTCTTACATCATTTTGTTTTGTTTATTTGCTTCACACAAAGGCTCGTTGCCTCTGTGATGGCAGTTTTTATTATTCCCCATTGTTCTTCCACCCCTCCTTCCTGCCCATTTGCTAGTGCATTCCTTAGGCACTCACCCATTTTGGCAAAGTCAGCCCTCCTGAAGTCCAGTACTTCTGCCTTTGTATGGCTTGACTCTATTGCTGTGTTTATTGTGAACCATACTGTTCGATGGTCGCTAGTTCCCAGATGCTACCCACTTCTACATCTGTGATCCTCTCTCCATCTCCATTTGAGAGAATCAGGTCTAAGATTGCTCCCTCTTGAGTGGGCTCCAATACTAGTTGTCTAAGGCATACCCCCTGTAGGGCATCTAGAATAACTCCACTCTTCGAAGTGGCTGCTGCAACTGCACTCAGTTAACATCTGGCATATTCAGATCACCCATCAGCAATATCCCCCTTTTCTGCCATTCTAAGTATACTTTCTATCATTTCCTTGTCCATTTCCTCCCCCTGAGAAGGGGGTCTGTATACAACCCCTGTGCGGATTGTGGTGCCATTGCCTGTCTCCAAATTTACCCACAGTGCTTCTTCTCCTCCCTGTTTACCCTTTTGTTCTGTTACTTTTATTCCTTCCCTTATGTAAAGAACTACTCCTCCTCCTCTTTTACCCTCCCTGTCCCTCCTGTAGATAGTGTATCCTGGTATGTTTACATCCCAGTCATGGTTTTGTGTGTACCATGTTTCTGTGACTGCCACGATATCCAGATGTTCCTCCTCCATCAAGGCCACTAATTCAGGAAGCTTGTTACCCAGACTACGGGCATTGGTACTCATTGCTCTCCATTTTTGATGGCTTTACCTCTGTTGCAGCATCCCCACTGACTTTTCTACCTCAGTCTTTTCTCATTTAATACCCTGTTTTTGTAGGGAGAGGCTGGGATTTTCCTGCTGCTTATCAGTGCCTCCCCTTTGACTAGTTTAAAGCTTGCCAATGAAGCATTTAAACAGATTGCTCAAAAGACTTGTTCCTTCCTGGACAGATGCAGACCATCCTGCCAGTATAGGCTGGTGTCCCTCTAGGTGGAACCCCAGTCCCTAATGAAGCCAAACCCCTGTGCTCCACACCATTTTTTCAACCATTCATTTAGCTGCATGGTGCTAATTACCCTCGCCTCCCCCATGCCATTGACAGGCAGCACCTCTGAGAAGGATACTGTGTGTGCTACTTGTTTTAGGCCCCTCCCCAACTCTGCAATGTCCTCCTGCACTGCTCTAATCTCATGATGAGCCAAGTCATTTGTCCCTAGGTGGACAATTACGTCCAGCTCAGACTCCTTGCAGCTGTTCTTGTGATCCTGAGGATCGCTTCCTGTCCCTCAAGCCATGGCACCAGGCAGGCACCTTACTTCAGTTTTCTCAGCTCCCCCAGTTCTATCCACCTAATAATTGAGTCCTCCACCAGGAGCTGCTTCCTTTCCCTGTGGTGTCCTCTGCCTTCTTCCTGTGCGCCTCCCTTGTGACAGTTGTCATCAGTCTTCTCTGCGGGTGCATCCATAGGGGAGCTATGATCCCCAAATGGTGTATGGATTGTGGAGTGGAACAATTGACTGGGTGTGCCTCTGTTCCACCATCCTCACCCTCCTGAGCCCACTGTGGTCCAACTGCTGTGCTTTCTTTACAACCTCTGAGGTAGTGGTGGTGGCTGGTGCTCCCTGGATGGGGAGGTTCCCTTCCTACTGTCCAGTGTGGCCTGGGAGGTTTCTTTACTACTGTCAGTGCTGGCCTGAAGACAGGCAACTTCCTCCCTCAGGGCAGAGAGTTGTCTGCAAATAGGGCAGCATCTCAGCCTCCAGAAAGACTCCCGGAAGACTGCTGCCCCACAGCCATTACATTGCACTACTCCCCACATGTTTATCTACTTTTTTTGTTTTTGTGTGTGTGTGTGCGCACGTGTGTGATTGGTTTGTTATATAGAAATATATATATTATACAATGTGTATGCTTATATTGTCAGTGCAGTGTGCTAGAGAGGATATGACAGTGATATGCACCTTGCACTCTTGAGGAAATGATGTCAGAACCTCAGGTATAAAGGAACTATTTCCAGGGTTGGGTGGGGTGAGGGGTGGGAAGGGCTTGAGCCTAAACTGTACCCTCACAAAACAATCAGCTAAAAGCTCTCACCCACCGCTGCGATGAGAGCCTTCCTGTCAGCAAGATACCCTACACAACAATTTGACAGAGAAAATACCCTGTGTCTTCTCCACTCCTTTTTTATTAAAAAATTGTTTTCTATGCTTCTTATCTGCCGCCCAACATCCATCCAATTACACTCTGTTGTGCCACTCACTCTGGTACCTACCATGGTCATGAAGTCTCCCTGGACACCATTTCTATACAGGGACATGGACCAAGTGGAAGTGGTCCAAGGATGGAAACAAATATGGTGCGGGGTCGGCACAGAAACCCTCTGAGGAGTCACTAAATAACCTCATTATCTACACACTGGAGGAAAGCAGGTAGAGGGCAGGTATGATAAAGACTATCAAATACCTAATGGACGCAAGTTAGACACAACAGGGAAGCTTTTTTCAGTAGTAGAAAAGTTATGCAGGAATGGGGCTTCATGCTATAAAGGTGGATGTGGGGTGACCTAACTGTCAGGCAGTACCACTCCTGCTCGTGACGCTAACGGCATAGGTTTGTGAGCAAATGTGGTCAGTTGGAGTCTGGTCATGGTGAGAAGAAGGATCCAGTGCCCTACAGATGCTCTCCACCTCCTAATGAGTAGGGTGGTGTTTGTGTGCAGTGATATGGGTGAATCAAATTGAGTGACTCAGTTTGAATGACTCAGTTTGACCCCCTGAATGAATAGCGAGTGTGAAGGTGCAAATAGTAAATAGCAACTGTAGCTGTGAGCTACACCAGCTAAGGTAGGATATGGGGCTATGTTCGGCCAAGTACTGCTGAGCTGGCCATTTGGTGTAGTGGCTTCAGTCAACGCTGCTGAAGCTAGTGGATCTGGGTTTGGGTCTGGCTGCGGTGAATATTTAAAAAAAAATTTTTTTGTCTTTCCCCATTGCCTGCCCCTCCCCCCGGAGATGATTATTTTAAAATTGGGGGGTGCAGGAGGCATATCCCCCTCATAAACTTGTAAATATTATTGCTGCTATTTATAAAGTAAATGACCATCACTGTTTGTGGTGGTCACTGTAATTCCAGTCACCCTTTTGATGGTGGGTGATTTTTGTTTCACTCTTTTTTGTGGGTACTGTTATTCAGTCGCCCTTATCACATAAAACCATGGTGTTCAGTCACCGATACTCCAGTGAACCTGTGCAGCAGGTAATGGTTCAGTGACCAGAACTGTCTCAGTATGGGGTGGCCATGCCACACTTTGAGCGTTATGCCCTGGTGTCATTGCAGGACACAATCACCGTGAAGAAAAGCAGAAAAAGGAGGCTACGCTTCAGCAGGATGCTGTTCACAACCATGTTACAGACCACATGCCGCTAGACAAGGTCACGCTTCCATTCTATCTAGCAGTCTCTGTCAGGGGGGAAGCTGGCAGCACCACATGGGGTGGGTGACCAGGGAGACTTCGTGACCATGGTAGGTACCAGAGTGAGTGGCACAACAGAGTGTAATTGGATGGATGTTGGGAAGCAGATGAGAAGCATAGAAAAATTTTTTTTTAATAAAACTGGAGCGGAGTAGACACTGGGTGAAACGTGAGAAAGTACTTCTTGACAGCAAGGGTGGTGGATGCATGGAAGAGCAACACAGTGGTAGTGGGGACAAAAATGTGAACAGAATGAAAAAATGTATGTGATAGTCATAAGGAAACCGTAACAGTCAGGAAAGGGAGAGTAAGCTGGCCCAGTGGTGCTGAGGGTTGAGGCACTGGATGCCACACCTATTGCTATGCTGGTGACCCGGGATTGAGAGTGACCTCGGGTTGCTAGGGGTCGGCAGGAGGGGGAGAAGATTGAGCATCTGATGGACTGCTCTCCTCTCCCAGGGAGGGCTGTCATCCCACTCCTTGGTTGTCCCCTAATGGAGGCTGAAGGGCAGCGCTGGAGGTTGAGAGACAGAGGGGCATGGAAATGTGACATCTGTATGCCTTCACACAAGCATGTTCATGCCTCAAGAGAGGGGGCTGTAAGGGGGAAAAAATTAGAAAAGAGTCTGGCAGGTTCCGTGACTCTGCAGCCCGCACCTGACTTCGTGACCCCAGATCTGGATTGTGCTTCGGTCGGTGGAGGACGCCTCCTTTCGGTGCTGCCATGGAGGGAAAATCTATGGGGAATACCAGGGGAGCCCGGGGTCAGGAAGTGGAGCCATGGAAGGAGAACAGAGCCCTCTACCTGGGCCATAGCCATCTGTCAGCCCAACAGGTAAAATTAATATGGAAAAAAAAGGAAAGGGAAGGTAAAGACAGACCTCACATAGGATGTGTGGTACTACAGTGGGTAGTGAAAATGGACAGAGTAGCTGCGCCTAGCGGTCCTTGTCTGTGCAAAAATTCTACATTTTTACATGACGGTGACTGACCTATCACAAGCTAAAAGGTGCTGAGACCACCTCCCATGACTAGTGGGAGGAGTTGCATGTTGTGGAGAAATATACCAGAGGCAGTTATTAAAACCATGCTGTTTCTCCTGTGCCATGCAATTATGATATAGGCCTCGACCACAGTATTTCCTCAGTAATCCAACATATGTCTTTGCTAAAGCAGGAGAATATTTAATCACGTAGCAAAAGCAGTGCTTCAAAAGCGCAACATGTGACAATGAACAGGAAAGCAGGTGGATCCACTGGTGCAGCGGTAGTGCTATTCCTGGTGATGACATCATCTATTTGGAAATGAATATGGATGGTTAGAGGGTATGCAGCTGGGTAGTGGGATACAGTGCCCATGAGAGCACTCTCCTCCTCCTGGGATGATGGTGAACATTGCCTGCAGCTCACCTGGCCCCTGGCAGAAGCTTGGGGAAAGGCAGCTCTGTGCCATGCCTCAGCAGGGACATGACAGAGCTGGTGAACATGATGTTGCAGCACATGCCGTACACCATGGCATCACTGCACATCATGTCCATTGAGGGTGAAAAGCAGCAATGAAAGATGGCAGCAGGATAACAGAGTGCCCACAACTAGCAAACCAGACCTGCTTTGCATGCTGCCAGAAACAGATCCACTGTGCTTTGTGACTTGGGGGACACCACAGACCCTGTCAATGTGGACAAGCCATGGATGAAGACAGTCATAGGCAGGTCATAGCATACATCGGTGTGAGGGGGCTGGGGATCTCCTCGGAATAGGGGAGGTGCGAGACATGAGAAAAAGAAAAAGGAAAAATGAACAGGTAATTCTCAGCAAAGTGGAAAAAGAAAATATTCATCAGATGGTTGACCTGAATCCCAGTACTGCACATGGAACTACTGGAAACATCCATAACACCCGAATCATGGGACTATGACAATTCATCATCACTCTGTGTAGTACACACAGACTTAGAAAGCACTTCTGTAGCATCTTCTTCCATAGAAACATAGAAGTTGATGGCAGATAAGAACCATGAGGCCCACCCAGTCTGCCCATTTTGCCTACCTATTACAAACCACAGATCCTAGTTGATCTGCAGCTCACCCTTTCTTTCCTGTCCCTAGGGTACCCTTATGTCTATCCCATGCATTCTTGAATTCTCTAACTGTTTCTGCCCCTAACAACTCCATTGGAGGCCATTCTAAGCATCCACCACTCTTTCAGTGAAAAAATACTTCCTCATGTTACCCTTGAACCTCCCCCCTCTAACTTAATTTCATGCCCCCTTGTTCTCGCACATCTTCTTTTTTGAAAGATGTTACAATCTTGTACCTTGTTGATACCCCTGAGATACCTGAACATTTCTATCGTGTCCCCCCTCTCTCTCCTCCAGGGAATACATATTGAGCTCCCCTAGCCTCTCCTTATAGGGCTTTTCATGCAGACCCTGCATCATCTTTGTAACCCCTCTTCTGGATCACCTCCAGTCTGTCTATGTCCTTCCAGAGATGCAGTCACCAGAACTGGACACAGTACTCCAGCTGAAGTCTCAACAGCGATCTGTACAGTGGCATAACCACCTCCTTCTTTCTGCTGGTAATACCTTTCCCTATGCACCCTCTGCATCCCACTGGCTTTCCCCACAGTTTTCTCACATTCTTTGGTTGCCTTTAGGTCATCCAATATGAGTACCCCCAGGTCCCGTTCCTGCTTGGTGGCCGCCGGTACCCCCCCATCTTGTAAACCTCCCTTGGATTTCTGCTCTCCAAGTGCATCACTTTGCAGTTTTTTGCACTGAATCTTAACTGTCACACTTCTGACCACTCCTCCAATCTGCTTAGGTCTTTTCTCATTTTTTCTATCCCCTTCAGAGTGTCAACACTGTTGTAGATCTCAGTGTCATCTGCAAAAAGACATTCTTTCCCCTCCAGCCCTCTGTAATATCACTTATGAGGACATTGAAGAGGATTGGTTTCAGGACTGATCCCTGTGGCATCCTGATGTTACTTCCCTCTCATCTGACTGAACACCATTCACCAGCACCATCTCTGTGCTGCCCCTCAACCAATTTTTTTCCCAGTTTACCACCTTGGGGCCCACCCCCATGCTGCCTAACTTGTTTGCCTTTTTGGCCAAATTTGCATAATTCCACTGACATTGTTCATGAGGTGAGGTCCCAGAAAGGCCATGTTGAAAATTTGGGCTCCAAATATGCCCAAATGGCAAAGTTATGCATCAAAATTGAAAACTCCATTGAAATACATTGAACCACACTTTCCTTAGGTTCTCATATTGCAGTTGGTGGTTTCAGAAGCAAGATGTGTCTCGATCAGAGAATCTTCACCCTGTGACCTGTTCAGGTGAGTGAGGGTATGTGGGGGTGTACTGGGGTTGTGTGGGGTAGGGGGTGCTGAGTGGGAGGTGGTGTCAGATCGGGGAAGGACTGTTTTCTTTTTTTGTAGGTTAAAAAAATCAAGGGACAGTTTTCTTTATTTCAGACTGGGACAGCATTCGAAGGTGGGGAATGCCACTAGACACCAGGGAAAGACAAAAACCTAACATGGATGGTGATTGGAGGGTGTGGGAGGGTGCCACTAGACACCAGGAAGAGATCAATTAATTACTGGGATGGTGATCAGAGTATGGGGGTGCCATGAGACACCAGGGAAAAATAAATTAAGTACGGAGATGGTGATCGGATGGTAGGGGTGCCACTAGACACCAGTTCAAGATAAATTGATGCAGTGTCAGTGGCTCAGTAGGTTGCACACTCACCTCTGAGGCTGTAATATCAGAAGGCTGTGGGTTCTATCCCCACATTAGGCACTTGGGTTAAATCCCAATACTGACACTGTAGTGCAGCATGAGGAGGGTGCTGCACTCCTGAGGTGTTGTCTTTTGGATGAGACATTAAACCGAGGTCCCATATGCCTGTACTGGTGGTGGTTCAGGTCGATGTTAAAGATCCCATGGCACTTCTTGAAAAGAGTAGGGGAACTTTTTTATTGCAATATATAGAACACCAAGTACAGTCACACAATACCCTTACCGGGCTACATATTTCTTACAGTACAATCCATCGTGCAAAGTCAACAGACATGTCTTCTATACAATTTCACTTATACCTGGTCAACAGACAAAGTCATTTCCATAATTTCTGGTGTAACAAACATTCTATCTATAAGTGTTTTAGGGCAGTAATTTTTCCTTTAAGACTCAGGGGCTCACAATCAGGTGTCTCATGTAACAATTCCCAATAAAGATTGGCACTATCCACTGAAAAATAGTTGTCTGCAATTTTAATATAATAAAACTTAGGAAGCTGGTAGTTTCATATCCATACACTGTTTCCATCTTCATTTCCAGACTGGTTCTGGGAGGGTGTAGCGATTGGTTCCACTATGCGGCGATGACAAGAAATTTGTCTACCATTGACACAGCGACAGCACAACACCGCCAATTGGTATTGTGCCGTCACTTTGGGAACAAGTGTTTTCTGTGGGGGGCTTTGCACCCCACCCCCCTGCACTTTAGATTACTAACTCCAGTCGGAGTTAGTTTGGGAAGGGGGTCAAACACCCCACCAGTAACAGTGTGGGGAACGTGGAGACCATCACAGGAAACTGCCGAAAATGTTGCTGTGACGGTCTTCGTGGTATTCCTGTCGCTGTGCAGTCGGTATACTGTAGTAATCATATGCACTCTGTTTACCAATGTCCTTTTCTATTTGGAATACAAGTGCTAAGGGGGTCATAGTGACTTGTTGTAGTACAAATTTACATCTACCTTGCCAAAGGAAAAACTTAATATATGTAAATATTGGGCGTAATGTTCCATTATCCAACATACTCAGTGATGGTGCATATCGAGTGATTACTTGTTCATGTGTTGGAGCTTGACAGCCCTGATGTCACCACCTTATGGCTAAAAGATTCCAAAAAGAGGTTGTATAAGGACAATCTATCAGGAAGTGATGGAGTGTTTCTTCCCATTGGTGACAACCTGGTCTGGGGCAATTTCTATCTTATATTGATTTATGCTTGTTGTTGCCTTCACTCCTAATCTCCCATGTATACAAAGTCAGCCTACATCCCACATCTTTGGTGGTGTTCTTTTATCCATCAGGTACTGTTCTACCCATGGTATAACCTCATGCCCTAAATCTTTATATTCTATGCAGCTTACATAAGCCTGGGATTGAATCATATGATATATGCTGAGTCTGTTTAACACTTGGATCTGGGATTTCTCAGTTTCCATTGTTTTATCTTTCTGATACATATATTAGCATACTGTGGGTACCGAGGATTTCTTAAGCCTCATATATGAATGGGACCATATTTCTATTACTGGGTTTATCCATTGACTTGCTAGGTCTTTCCAGGATTCAGGTCCTGGGGTAAAGTAGGCTGATAAAGTAGTAAATATAAATATGCAAAAGAAATAGCTGATGGGATTTATTAAATTCAACCGTCTGTCCTTGTATAGCCTATATAATACTTCTCTTTTTATGGGGTTCAGCTGACTCCTCCATTTCATTTGGAAGACTAGACTATAGATACAGACATCAAGGTGTTCTGAGGGGGGAGTAAATCATACTTAAGACGGCAAATTGGGGCAATAAAAATGTTTTGATAAGTGATACTTGTTTTGTTTTGTTTTTTGCCATAATTTCCATATTTGCACTTGTTCATCATACTGGCTAACTTTGGTATCCCAATTCCTTTTACTAATATTAGCTCTTCCAAATGAGATCCCTAATATTTTAATATCCTCAGATGACATCTGTATGTCCCTGATAAAGTGGCGAGTAGCTGTACTGTTACTTATCACATAACCATTACTTTTTGTTCTATTTATTTTTACTCCGATTATGTCTGACACTTCTTGTATTATTTCCATGGTGAATTCTACTGCCTCTACAATCAGCAGCAATAAACAAATATCATCCATATATACAATGATTTTTGGGATGGGTCCTACATGGTTCAGACATATGTTCTGAATAGTCCTGTTTTGGCTCACCATATGAGTATTTGATCTATACAAAGACATACAGTAGCTGGCTCATTGGGCACCCTGTCCTAGCCTCTATCAATTTTCACCTTGTCCCCATGTGTCTATTGATTACTGGTTTCATTACGCTTATGCTATATATGGTCGTAAGCCATTGCACAGATTTTGGGGATGCCATATGCTAATAAAACTTTATACAAATATGTATGTGCCATTGAGTCAAAGGCTTGTTCTTAATCCAGGCTTACTATAAAGCCATCTATCTCTATTGGTTTCTCCCAAGGCCACAATCTCTCTGAGTAATAATAAATTCTCATGGATATGTTGTCCTTTCACAGAACAAGTTTGTCCTGTGTCAATAAGGTTAGGTTCCAGGCTGGGCCAATCTAACAGTCAATATTTTCATTAAGATTTTAAGTCAGTGTTTAAAATACTCAGGGATCTCCAGTTCTGTAATGCTTTTCTATCCAGTTTTTATAGATTAATATTTGGATTGAAAGGCCCAACTGAGGTGTGATGTTCTTCCCCTGTATCATGCTATGGTATACATCCTGTAGGGTGTCTAATAGGTCTAGTTTCATGGTTTTATAGAATTCAGCTGGAAGACCATCTGGGCCTGGGGTTGTGTTGTTCTTCGGAGACTGTAAGGCTTCTGAAATTTCAGAGGTCGCAATGGGCCTAGTAAGGTGTTGTGCTTCTGCTAAGGTAATTTTCGGGACATTGAGTCCATGGAGAAACTTATCCAACATTTTGTCATTTGGGGTGGAGCTGCACAAAGGGTGTGTAGATGCTGTACTGCTGTATCCATGATTTCTCGTTTGGAAGTCACTGTAGTATGTTGTCAGGTATATACTGCATCCATGATTCTGAGATCACATTTGGTCTTACAGGATTCATATATATTACCTACTGTCGTTTTACCCGGGGTAGCTATTTTATGTTTGTACAAGAGGGAAGTGGCTCTGTCATATTGTAATTTCTCCATCTTTGTTTTTAGTATGTGACTTGGGGTTCATTTCTTATAACCCTCATTTACTCTACTTAAGATCCTATAGAATTGTATTCTCAAGTTCAGATATTTTTGTATGTGTCTAGTGACTGAGTTGTTGCTAGTCATTGCAACAAGATCTTAAGTTCGCTTTTTATTTCCACCAATCCCCTGCTAATATTATCTTCCATGCATGCAACAGAAGACCTGGCTATCAATAAGTTTCTAAGGTTAGTGATTACATCATGCAAGTCAAGTGGGTGATATTCAACTTCCAGTATCCTTTCCCAAATTGAGGGTTGGTTTTGTGCCTGACTGTAATAGTGACAATCAGATGGTCCAAATTTGCCACTGGTATGACATTTGCCAGATTAACATGTAAAGATTTGGAAATAAATAATCAATTCTTGTAGCAAGATATTTCCTGTAAAATGTGTACCCACCAGTCCCGTGTACAGCTCTATATGCATCCATCAGGTCACAGCCTACAGTACTAAGACTTTCTGTAAAGCATGAATTGTCACAATATGTTTTCTTTTCCCTGCAGACATCTGACACTACGCAGTTAAAATCCCCTGCCCATAGTAGCTTCCTTGAAGTAATTAGGACCTAATTAAGTGAAACAAGGTAATTCTATCTTTCTATGTTTGGAGTGCACGTACATTGATTATCCTCCAAACCTGATTGATATGTCTAAAATCCAAAAGAAGAGCTCTCCCTGGCATGAAATAAACCCATTTGGTTACCTTATATGCATAGCTGCTAAAAAGGATTCCAACTCCATCACACCATTCCCTTCCCATTGAAAAAAATGATGGGTCCCACACCCATACCCTTGATGCTACATTTACCTCTGAGTTAGTATGTAACCTCTTATCCTGCATACAAAATATATCTAACTTCAGGTCTTTAATAAGGGAAGACAGGACTGTTCTTCTTCTTCTTCTGTTATGCATGCTGTTAGTATTCACTGTTGAAATTTTTAAGATATATGGACCAATCATTTCATGTAGCAGTGCGAGAAAAAAAAATAACAAAAGGAGATAAACAGCTGTAAAGAAATTCTCAGGCCTAATCATCCTACATCCCCTGATTTAGACAATCATGTACTCCTTCGAGTGCTATATCCTAATGTTCTAGTATGGTGTCTAGTCTCTTTAGGTAAAGGAATCTCTGGTTCTTCATCTGAGTCAGAGGAAGGGCACTGCAAGGAGGATCTAATGGTGCAATGTTCTGATTCAGATTCTGGTTCATGTTCAGAGGACGGAAGGGCCTCATACTTATTTCATGTGACCACAGATTTCGGCAGTTTGGCCCTTGGTTGTGAATGCTTGCCAGGGTGTCTTTTCTTAGTCACCACCTTAAACAGGATCCAGGGCAGCATCTCCTGGCCTGGTCCAGCACCTCTTTACAGGTTGTGGGTCCATCTGGTTTGTGGTTGGGAGTCAGGTTCCTCTTGTGCAGTCTCCATGTTCTGTGCCATATCCTTTGTTTGCAAATCAGACTGGGATTCCTGTGGAGTGTTTTGTGGTAATGTTTCTGATTGCTGTAGCTGGGATTCATGTTCCTTCTCCCCACCCCATCTGGGCTTCCTGCATTCTACTCTTCTGTGCTCTGTCTTATAGTCCTCTGACATTGATGCTCTGCTTTTGTGCATTTGTCAAAATGACTTCCTGGTCTGGCCTGTCCTGTCTATTATGCGCACCCATGGGCACTGAATATCTGTAACCAATGTCTTCACATAAGTTGCATTTAACTTCTTTGGTACATTCAAACTGCAGTGTCCATAGTCCAGACATAGGCTGCATTTTATGCGGTCACAAGCATTACTGAAGTGCCATAAAGAACTGAATTTGAAACAAGTTCTGGGTTGACCCAGATAAAAACAACGTCCCCTATCTAGTCCGAGAAAGAGGGAGCTTGGTAGGTGCTGTACTCCCTGTGGTGTCATTTTAGTTTAATTTTAAATTTCCATCTGCCCATCCATATGTGCTCTTCATCAAGGATTGGGTCTGGCTGTCCCACAATGTCACATCTTTTACTTAACCAGTACGAGATGCCAGGTACATTCACCCCTTCATTTATAAACAGAATAGTTACGTTTTTTTATAGTGGGCTTGTGAGGGGTATAGCCTTGAAGGGGAGTCATAATGCTGAGTATTTTTTCTTTCATAAGCACTCCAAAATCTATCAAGGCCCATTGGTGTTTTAAAGCTTATGTCGAAATTGCAGTCCCCTGCTGCATGGATAAGGACACAGATTTCATCTGAAAAAAATCTAAGGGATTCTTTGATTAGTTTTCTGCCTACATAGATCCTGTCTGGAGGGGGGTTCAAGACTTCCTGATAGTGTGGGGACGCATTTTCCTCTGAGCCAGTAATACTGTTGGATTGAGGCAGTCTGCTTGTCTAAAGTCAGCCCAAACTCTAGAAGGGCATCTCACATTTGCAGCCCCAGGTGTTTGTGATTGATCCATCATGTCCCCCCAAATGGGCAATCTTTCTTGGGCAGTTGTCTGAGGTCGGGGGGGGTCATGAATCACATCTTCAGCTCTAAAATCTATGACTAAGTCTTATGGAGGAGCAGTATTCTGGTTATTTGCAATGCTGGGCCCTGGAGGTGTCCCTGGAATGGGTAATATTGTGTCATCTGCCACCCAAAACCCTTCTTTTGAATGTTTCTAGACCACCATTGTTAGGGCTTTAGCTACCATCCAAGGAGTAGGCTGAGGGTTGGATTTCCAGCATTCTGAGGCACTTTGCCTCCCTGAACAGAGAGTCAGAGGGCCAGGAGGATCACTGCATGTACTAGGGCACTGCATGTTTACAATAACAATAACAGTTTCTTTGTCACTTACCACATCCAGCTGTTTCTGAGTCGCTGTATCAGAGCCTTTTTCTGTATCTACTACTTCAGTTCTGGTCTGTGCTGTTAGCAGTTGTATTATTCCACTCTCTGTGTGCTCCAAAATTACAGTCGAAGGTGCTACAGGATTTAGCATATCTGGAGGCATACAAGGCTCTTTGGTAGGTGTTTCTCACTGCTCAGCTCCTGCATCCTGCTCACCTTGCTTACTTAAGGTCAACCATAAATGTCTCTCTGGTATCGGTGAGTTGCCATAAAATGCTCTTCATTACAGGATTCTTCTGGATCAGACACATTTTGCAATTTTTCACATATTGGCATTTCCATGTTAGTCGCCATTGTAGTAGCCTCTGTGTAAGATCTCCATTGCTGGACCTGCAGAGGGGGAGATCAGAGCCTTTGCAGGTACACCAGCCTCTGTTCCATCATCTGTTCGATCTGCCATCTTGGACTAAGGAGTCACCCTACAGGCGAGTAGGGGAATTTTCCTGATGTCCTGGCCAAATTTCCCCCATTCACTAAAAATACCACCAACAGCTTAATCTGGTTCAGTGTCAGTTGGCATCCATCTATATCCCTCCCTGGACAAGGCTGAAAATAGGCAGAATTGTCTAGTCCTCCTTTCCCAGTCAACAAAACTAAATAAAATAAATGAATAAATTAATTATTGGGTGGCAGTTGGAGGATGGGGGTGCTTCTAGACCCAGAGAAAAGTAAATTTAGTACAGGGATAGTGATCAGAGGGTGGGGGTTGCCACTAGACACCAGAGAAACACAAATATATTAGGGGGATGGCAATTAGAGAGTGGGGGTAGCCACTAAACACCAGGGCAACATTATCTACAGAAAGGTAAGAGAAAGAAAGGGGGGTGCTACTAGACACCAGGGAAACAGCTGCTCACTGTTCTCACTGCAGCCAGCAGCACACATTCCAGCTGTGGCTGCAGAGGTCAAGAATGTTCAGCTGTTCTCATACAGAGAATGCGGTGAATGGCTCCTCTCATTAAGCTGGGCACCCTGGTTTTTCGGTGTCCAGAAAATGTGTTTCTGGCAAGTTTTTAAAAAGCAGACACCAGAATCTAGCTAAACAGTCCCATTTAGCAAGGTTCAGGTGTTTGTTTTTTAAAAATATAGTATTTTATGTTCTTAAAATGTTTGTAAGCTTAAACAGTAAAATGAAATGGCAGCCATATAAAAATGTTTTTCCTCTTGAAAAAGGATTGGTCCCTATGAAAAAGAATCCTTTTTCGTATGAACCCAAATTCTTTTTTCATTCCAAGCAGCTATCCAAAGCATTTTTAAATGTAATAACTTTGGAACAGATTAATATTTTTTCACCAAACCAGTGAAAAACACATGCGTGGGCCAAGCCCGTTCTACCGTGAGAATTTCAGACAAAAATTCCAAAACTTCTGGGAGCAAAGTGATGACAAAAACCCCCCAGCAAAAAACAGCCATTTTTTTTACATTTCTCTTGTATCCACATCTTGGAATCCACACATTCAACTGAAAAGAAACTTAGCACGTCAAGAGATCTACCCTACAAGACTGCATTTGCAAATGTTTGTGCAACCATTGAACAGTTGTGATGGTATTAAAGTGCAAAATTTGAGGTTTAACATAGAAATCCATGCTCAATCCTAACCATAGTGGGGCGACCACACCACTATTATGCATATATTACAGGGACACAGTCATGCCCTTATAGTTAGGGTTGAGTAGGCACTTTAATGTTAAACCTCAAATTTTGTACTTTAATGGCTTTGCAGCTGTTTAATGGATTTGCACACAATTTGGCATGTGCTGTCTCATGGGGTAGATCTCTTGTGCCAAGTTTTGGTCCAGTTAGATGTGTGGATTATGAGATTTGATAGTGCAGAAACCTTAAAATTCACCTTTTCTGCAGTTTTTTCCTTCTTGCCTTGTGCCCAGATGGTGTAGAATTTTGTGTGAAATTTTGTGGTAGAAAGAGCTTGGATTACAGAACTGTCTTGTATTGGTTTGGTGAAAAATTATTAATCTGTCGTAATGTTATTTAATTTTAAATTCCATTATTTTCAATTGCAATATCACATTGCAGGATAGCTCCCTGGAATGAAAAAGGAATTTGATCTCACGAGAAAGGATTCTTTTCTTGAGGTGCAATATATTTTGTGAGAAAAATTCCTTTTCATGAGCTGCCATCTTGTTTTCTATTTCTTCAAATAAAACACTAGAACAACTCAGTCAAATGGTGCCTCGCACAGACACCAAAACGTATTATGTTCATCAGGATTTCAGGAAGTGTATTTTTTATTATTTTCTTTTATAATATGGACTATGAACTTTTTTTTTACCACTAGTAAATACTTTTTCATGAATCATAAAATCCCTTTTCATGAATCCTTTTTTGTTCTCTTAAAAAAGAAATTGGCTTGCAAAAAAGGATTTTGTAAAAAACCTAAGTCTGAAATCCTTTTACAAGATGGAACCCTTTTCAGTGACCATAAAAAGGATTTGCAGCAAAAGAATCATCTCACAAAAAGTGGATTTAAAAAAAAAAACTAAGTCCCAAATCCTTTTTTGCGAGACAGAATCCTCTTCCACAACCACAGTAAAGGATTTGTGAAGAATGATTCCTTTTCTGCAGAAAAGGATTCATTTTCTGCGAACATGGCAAAGCAGTCACAGAAAATTATTTCCACTCGTGAAAAAGGATTTATCTGCCTTTATACAGATATGGGTGTTACATTAATCTTCAGTGGCTCCCCCACCCTCCCATGTTAGTTTAGTCTATATCCCTGGTGTCTAATTGCACCCCCACCCTCTAGACTAATGCTCACCCCATTCCCATGAAGTCTACACATCTGACCTAATTTATAGATGGAATGGGATGAGTGTTATGTTTGAGAAGCCCAAGGCACATCTGACACATGGTCTCCTGCCTGGTTTGGGGGGTGGGGTGTTAGGGTAGGAAACCCTAATGCCTCATTTCCCAACATTTGTTGCTTTGGCCATAAATGGAACATTAGCAATTTTTTTTCAACTTATATACATGTATATATCACAAATAAAGGGTAAGAGTGGTATACAAGGATGTATGCCCATTGATGGGGGCTAATTAGGGCTATAAGGCCATGGGCCTGAAAGGTGAGTGGCTTTATTGTTTATTGCCCTAATTAGCCCTCCAGATGGGTATACTATTGAGTGTTCCACCCTTACCCATTATTTGTTGAATATAATACATTAGGATGGTTATTGTTATAGAGTTTGCATTTGTGATCATGTTATGTCACCTAAAGGTCTCTTGCAGCAAACAGGGCATGCTGTGTAATGAGTGCAGGTAGGAGTTTGGGAGATTTCTGGGTTTAGGAGGTTTGTGAGTCTTTTTCCATTTTTTTTTTTGCAACTTGTTAATTGGTTTGGCTATCTTTCTAATGATCTGTTAACTGGTTATCAGTATTGTACCAAGAATTGTTTGATTAGTGTAGGTATATAGCTTTAATTAGTGGAGGTGTATAGATATAATTGTTTGATTAGTGCAATATATAGCTGTAAATGTTCGATTAGTGCAGGTATATAGCTGTAACTGCTTGATTAGTGGAGGCATATACTTCTAATTGCTTGATTAGTCAAAGGTAAACAGGGAAATAAATGACAGCCTTTTCTATGGGGAAGTTCCCAGTCATGTATTATGTATATGATAGGGGTGCGGTAGCACCCCATATTACAGTTTAGTCTTCGTTTCTATGTTAAACTGAAAATGTTGGACTTTAATAAGTTTCAACATTCAACTAATTTGTATTACATTTTGCATGTGCTGTCAGGGACCAAAGATCTCTTGACGTGGCAAGTTTAGTTCCATTTGGATGCATGGGTGAAGAGATATGCAGTGGCAAACAAATGTGAAAATACAATTTATGGTTAAATTCTTTGTCACCTAGCTACACAAAAATGGTGTGGAATTTTGGTCAGAAATGTGCACTGTACATACTGTAGGTCTTGGGTCACATGTGTACCTTTTGACGGTTTGGTTAAAAAATATTAATCCTTTTCAAAGTTATTACATTTTAAAGTTTCCCATTATTTCCTATGGGACCAGTTAGATGTCCCACTCAAAAAAGGATTCTTTTTCAAAAATGTGAAATCCTTTTTCATAAACTCGGGATCTTTTGCCGCAAATGCTGAATCTTTTTTCATGCTGCCGCCATCTTGTTTTCAGTTAGAAGTGACAACAAAATTAAATTACTAAAAAAATACAGGGCTTTAGTAAACAGCAACAGTTGTGTGTACCTAATTGGGGCCCATAGAATCAGATTCTGGAGTTACTGTTTTAATAACTTGTTCAGAAATGTGTTTTTTTTAGCCACAGAAATCCTTTTTCACAAACTGTGGAAAACAAATGCTGTGAAACAGGATCTTTTTCCACAATTTGCGATAAAAGATTTTCTTTTGCCACAAAGTGCAAAAAAGGAACTGCAAAAAAGGATTATTTTTTGCAATTTGCAATGAAGGATTTTCTTTTATATCAAACTGCTAAAAAAGGAACTGCAGAAAAGGATTCTTTTTTGCAATTCACAAACAAGGATTTTTAAGACAGGTGTTTCTTTGTCACTGCACAGTTAACAAATGGTTTGTGGTTTTAGTTTGACATTTTCAGGATACAAACAGCTTGCCCCACAGATGTGCCTTTTGGTAGTTTGGTGAAAATATTTGACTTTCTTCTGGAGTTCTGTGGGGTTCAATTTTGATTTGTTTCCCACAGGATAACATTGTAATGGGAGATGTACAGAGTTGTTTCTTTGTCACTCTGCTGTGAAGAAATGGTTTGCAATTTTATTCTGACATTTTTAGGGTACAAAGGGCTTGCCCCACCAATGTGCCTTTTGCTGGTTTCATGAAAGTATATTAATATGATGTCAAGTTACACAGGTTTGAAATTTTCCTGTGGTTTCTATAGGAGAAAATTGCAATGTCAGGTGTTTCTTTGGGTCTGCACACTATAGCATGAGTAGAGGGCCCTGCACTTCCACAGGCAAAGAAGGGTAGTATTACACCATCTAAAAATTATGCATGGACACACAAATACAGATAGTATTAAGGAGTGATGGGAGCTCAGGGCCCAGAGGGCTTTGCATTCCCCCAAGGAACTAGGAATATGATTACAATATTTCAAACATGGTGGATGGATGACACTGTGCACTCTGACATGCAAATATGAATACCATTATGGAGTGATGGGAGTGCAGGCCTTATGCACATGCAAATACACAGAGAATTATGGAGTGATGGAGCCTTGTGCTCCCACAGGAAATAAGGATACAATTACAATCTCTCAAAAATTATGGATGGTTGGGAGCACAGGGACCCCATAAGCAAATAAGCCTACAATTATACTTTTATTTTTAAAATAAGGACATTCTCTGCAAAAAACATTGAATGTTCCATTAGGGATCCAGTGACACAAGCTGAGAAATGCAGTCTTAGGGTTTCCAACCCTAACACCCTACCCCCACCCTGGGTTTCCAACCGTAACATCCCACACCCACTTAACCCTAACACCCCATCCCCACCCTGCACGCAGGAACAGGCTTGGGGTGTGCCATGGGGTTATCAACCATAATGCTTACCCCATTCTCATACACTGTACCCATCTCAGCTTACTTACACATGAAATGGAGTGAGTGTTAGGGATGGCAACTCCACAGCACACCCCACGCCTGTTCCTGCCTTTAGGGTGTGGTGGAGTTGTTCGGGTTAGGATGGGGGTGGGGTGTTAGGATAGGAAACCCTAAGATTGCATTTCCCATTTTGTGTTGTTGGAAACCTAATGGTGCAATAACAAAGTTTTTTTGCAGAGAATATATAAATGTGAAGTGACCTGTGTGATACCTAATTTATCTAGACAAGTGCTTCTTGTTTTCAGGTAACCTCACTAATGGTGTAACTGTAAGGCATGAGTGAGGTGACCGAGGTCAAGCAGCACGTGTATAAATAAATAAGGTATCAAACAAGGTCACCTCTGCATATTTAATTTATGCAATAGGTAAAGACCTTGTGTATGTTTTTATTTTTGTGAAAGAGTTTTTAAAAATCAAGAAATTTATATATTTGTGTGGTGCATTTCGTTATCTGGTATATCAGTAAGGTTTTAGACTACTACTGTTGCCGAGGTGGTCATTACAGATGCGACTCTCATGACATTCAATTCATGCTGTGATGTTACAGCTGACTGGCTAAATGTAGGGTAGAACAGTTTTCTTGAGTTGGAAAATGGCATCTAAGCTTAGTGAGAGGCAGTGGACCACCTTGTGGATTAGACTGTTGAAGTTTCGGTCTCTTTGCTATGGTGTGGTGATAACGTTGTTAGACACACTGCTGAAGGAAAGAATTATGGCATATCTTGAATCCAGTGGGTTACAAGACCGGAGGCAAGCATGGGTTCACAAGGTGAAGGTCATGCCAAATGAATCTGATAAATTTCTTTGACTGGGTAAAAGGAATTAGATCAGGTGGAGCAGTGGACATGACCTTCCTAGATTTCAGTAAAGTTTGATACCTTTCCACATAGGAGACTAGTAAGCAAGCTGAGTAGCTTAGGAGTGGGTCCAAAGGTGGTAAACTGGATAAGAAATTGGTTAGGGATAGGTGGATAGTCAACAGGCAGGAGAAAAGCTAGGGACTGCATAGTCAGATATCTGGGTGCATTGGTAAGAACACCAGCAGTAGATGGAGGGAGATGATGCTGCCCTTGTAGCATTCTTGATTAGGCCACATCTGGAATATAGGGTACAATTTTCATGTCCATATACAAGCAGGAATGTAAACTGACTGGAAGGGATTCAAAGACACTTCGCTAAGAAAATTGCAGACACGTCATATGAGGAAATGTTGAGAGAGTTAAATGTGTTCTCTCTCTGTCTAGGAGAAGACAAGGTGGAATATCATCCTGACATACAGGGCAGCTTAGGATCAGTTATTATTGGAAACCCTTGGTCTGGCAGAAAAAATTACTAGAGAAGATATGAGAGGTCATCTTTTGAAGTTAATGGAATAGCTTTAGTACAAATAGACTGGGATGGTTCACACAACTAGTTATAGCAAGGCAGAAGTCTCTGAGGAACTGGTATATAGTAGGACTGCTGATATAGTCAAAAGGAAATTGGACAAGTACATGAAGGTAGAATTCATGACAGATTGCAACAATTGAGAACCACCAGGCAATTAACATAGGCTCCCTTTGCCGCCTTTTGCCTGTAAACATTCATATGTTCCTTGCTATTATAGCCCCCTCCAAGGAGTAGGGGGACCAACCAGGAGTTCCAAAGGAGCTTTCTCACAGCTCTCTCCTTTTCACGTGCTGGTAGCACATTAAGTCAGCTGCACCTTTAATAAAGCCAGCCTTTGGAATCAGAGAGAAGATTGCTCCCCCCGAGTTGACTGTACAGCTGCATCCATGATGTTGTGTGCACTGATATGAGACCAGCCCTGTATCTTCATTAGTTAAGGATTAGATATTACTCAGCAAAGTCTACACAACTCATTAATGCTTAGAGGAAGTGATTATTTCATTAAGAGGCTGTTCGAGAGATTGCTTGTTTTAACTGTTTAGTTGCTACATGTTGAGGTCTGTATTGCCATGGCAATTTCTGAAATTTGTGCTGCATGGTTTCTCCATCAGACCTGCAACCTTTAAGCATCCTGTGTGCATGTGAGAGCTCCCAGGGAATCTGGATATCTGATGTGCCAGAGGGAGGGGGCTGTTGACACTTTGGGTAGGTGTTTATGCTAGCAGGGTGGGTGGATTCAAACACTATGATTACTGTTTAATTTGCATTGCTTACCCTTTTCTAATTTCCTGTGTTACTATTCTCCCTTACTAATGCCCTTTTTATTGCATTTACTCTCTCTATTGTTGTCACTGTTTCCTGTGCTGTTACCATACAGTATTATTGCATCTGATTTGCAGGGCATTTTGTTACAAGGTATCAGGTCCCATGTTATTGTGGGTGGGGCAGCTATATATTTTCCTGTGGGGCAGCACCATGGCAACTAAGGTGTCAAAAGGATCCCCACAGGTGGAGGAACCATATCATTCCAAGTCCATGTTACCCAACTGGAATCCAGATGCCATCTATCTGAAGGCCTAAAGACTTAGTCACTCCATATTTATATCTGGCTGCATTACTCACCTTCTGGGTAGGGGTGATTACACCTACTTACACCATCTCTCAGAGCACTGGCATGTGAAACATTTCCATGCCTTGAAAAATAGTGTCAGAAATAAGGAAACATCAAGGCTGTTGCAAGCAGTCTTTCCAACCCCAAAGAATGCACTATTATAAAGATTCAGGAACTTTTTTCCTAATGTCACACTTCCCCACTTGTGTGGCATTGGGCTTCAGCCCTAACTGGTGCCCAAACTTTTTGTAATTTATACGGTACTACATTGAATTAGGCAGAGTTCAGCTTGCATACAGTTAAGATTGTGGTATGTGGAGACTAAGGATGGGAGAACCCTAAAGGTTTCTGAGGTTCTAAAAGGTTCTGATAAGCAATAAATGTCCAGATGCTTATCCAAACTGTTTATAACCTTTATTGTTTTATGGTAACTGTATGTTAAAAAATAATTTTAAACAGATTTCAATCAACATATCTGTAGAAATAAAAGCAATTAAACCGCTGTTTAGTAGTAATCAACAGCATGATTAGTGAAAGGAGATGAGAAGGAGAGAATGATGTGACTGTAGATGTGCTTACTGGAAGTGCTAGTGCTGTAATATGTACATGCTTTGTCTGGTAGCCTCCTGTTTCACCCCTTCCCAGTCAAGACACAGACACAGATCTTGGAGGAAATGGTCACAGCCATGCACTTATTAATATATTGCATAACTATAAATTTTTCAGCTTGTGCTGCCGGGGGTTGCACAATACTTCCAGCACCTCGCACCTGCCCACCAGTCTTGGCAGCCTTAGGTGCATGCTGAAATACCTCCGCTGACTGCTGGGTAGGTCAAATGGCCAAGGCTCCTACAGCTGCCTCCCATCTGGTGCCACTGTCCTTGCAGATTTCACTGATGAGATTGGGCTGCAACCCCCTGTGTAGGCCTGGGTCTTGCAGTACACCACACTCATGCAACCAGGGGTGAGAGTCCTTCAGGAGAATTGGCCTCATCCCTTTATTCCCCACTACCTTTGGTCTGCATTCCTCCTGAGCCACTTCACGTAGCTGTAACTAAAAGGATACTCATTGCCATTGAACACCAACCACTACTGACTTGCTTCTTTAACCTATTTCTTTCTTTGGTTACTTCCCTTTGGAGGAGGTGAAAAACCTGGAAAAACCCTCTTTTATGGGGAAAACCTGGAAAAGACACTCCCCGACCTCTAATGCAGTCCCCCAAACTGGATCAAAGGGGGCCCTGACTAACCTGGCCCCTGTTCCTACTTTTACAAGGGTGGGAGAGTGGGCGATCTGACATCTGGTGCAAAAAGAGGGAGAGCAACCGGTCAAGCATCCAGTTTACCTCTGTGTCTCCTGCCTCAGATGGATGCCCCCTCTGTGTGGGTAGCCTGGTGATCCCTCCTCTTGGGGCATTCCCAGGGCCTGCTGTCCACTCCAGGAGAAGGTATCCTATTCCTAGCCTGGTCCATGGGGGCAGAGCCAAGGACAAATGGCCAGCTGCTGCAATTTTTGGGCAGCCTATTTATTGTCTGTCTGGAACCCCCATTTCCCTCTTCCCAGTCAAGACACAGACACAGATCTTGGAGGAAATGGCCATAGCCATGCATTTATTAATATATTGTATAACCATAAATTGAGCAGCATGCGCTGCCAGGAGGATGCACAGTTCTTCTGGCATCCTGCACCCGTCCACCAGTCTGGGCTGCCTTAGGTGTATGCCGAAGTACCTCCAGTGGCTGCTGGGTAGGTCAAAATGCCAAGGCTCCTATGGCCACCCCCTCCATCCTGCACAGCTGTCCTTGCAGTTTTTACTGATGAGACTGGGCTGCAACCCCACCCCATGTGGGCCCAGATCTTGCGGTCCACCACACTCATGCCAACCAGGGATGATGAGTCTTTCAGCAGAATTGGCCTCATCCCCCTTTCTTCCCCTACTTTCTTTGGTCTGCATTCCTCCTGAGCTGCCACTGGCTGGACATCATCCAATCTGCCATGCCACTAGTGCAATTTTTTTCCTCCAAGGCCTGTCTAAAATTTTGCAACAACCCGTCCAAACCTTCCACCTGCACTCACCCTTCATCCCCTACTGGCAGGCCCTGGCAGGAGGCATGTATCTGTTTATGTCTTACTACTGCACCCCCATGGATTCCATAAAGATTCTCATCTCTCAATTAACCCTCATACAAGCACTGTTCAATGCTACCCCATCTCTTGCATGAGGCCAAGCCTCCCTCATCGGTAAATGCAACCAGATGAGAATTGTATGGGGCCACCAGTCCCCTAATGGATTGCAGATCTTCCTTCACTGCAAGCAGCAGATTCACCATCTTCCTGTGTCCTACATATTCCCCTACCAAGTGTTTCAGTAAGATGTGGGCCCTTCCACCTGCCAGCCTCTTCGGTGGAGCAATGGGCACAATCCTCCCCAGCGCAGACCCTTCCTACCCAACCATGATATTTGCTCTACCTGCCGACATCGATAGACTGCTCCCTCCTGGCTGGCTGCTCTCCTTACTGCCCAATAGATTAAGTAATTTCCACATATCCATATGCTCTTTGGGCCTTCTGGGGAACCTGCAACAGACAAACACATAATTACTGCAAGTGAGGTCAGACATAGCGAAGGAATGTCTGGGACTTCCACTCAAGGCCTGGACCTCCTTATCCAACAGGCCCAGACTCCTTTTTGTTTATTTTTATTTTTTTCATCTTTTGGCTGCTGCCCACATCAGAATCTTCAGTCTGGTCACGGACCCCTACGCCTCACCCCCACATGAGCCGTGCCGTGCCTTGGCTTTCCCCAGGGTGAGGATGCGCGCACCTGGCCCATAGTGTCATGAATGATGGGATAGGTTGGGAGTCGCACCTGGGGCGATGAAGGCGGCAGGGTGGACATCATCAGGTGATGGGCGGCAGGTGTTTTCCCCACTGTAAAGTGGTGGAAATGTGCAATGATGACCTCGTCCGTCATGCCCCTGAGCGTGCTGGGGCCCGGTCGACATGTACCCCTGCCTCCACCAGGGGTCTGTCATGCACTGGACACACTCCTACCCTCTGCCTGGAGAAGGACAGTCCCGCAGGATGCTCCATCCTTCTCTCCTGGCTGGCCCTCGGATGCCCCGGTCTGTTCCTGAACCTGGGTCACCAGGGAAATCCAATCTATGCCGATGGGCCAGCAGGCCCATACCCTAGTGCTTATTGCTGCCCTATCTGAAAGGAATGAGTGCCAAACCTCACTCGCTCAGTCCCACCTGCTGGATGGCCCTCTTAAGAATGTACTGAAACTAATAGACTGTCACTGGCCTGCCATCCACGTGACAGAAAAAGGTATCCCTGACTGTGGACAGGATGCTTGGTACGCATTGATTTTGTCTGCCACTGGCCAACCCAATCCAGCTGGAGCCTTCAATCCATACCACCGTCCTACCCTTTTTACTCCATTTTAGTTTTCTGCATCCACCATGGACACCATATCTCCTGTAGCAGGCCTGTTTGACATTTTGGCTGTCATCTGGGTCAGTTCGCACACCTGAATGCCCCTCAAATGTCATCAAGAATAATGTCTCAAACAACCATGCCTCCAGCACACCGCAGGCAATGCTGCCCAGATGTGGTTCATGATCGCCAGGTAATGGGATGCCTCCCATCTGGGGCTTAATGTCCAGTGATCTCCACCATCCCTCCAGGACTTTCTGCACCTTAAAAGCCCTGCTGTTGTCAGTGAATCCCATTACCTTGGCCACACGACAGACATGAAAGATGGCATCCAACTGTCCCCGTGACAATCCCTCCCTCTTAGTTCACTATGTATTTGCACAGCTGATCTACTGGATTGGCCACATGTCCACCCATCTGGCTGCTTCGTGGTTTGCAATGTAATGTTTGACCCCCCCTGGCAATAGGTCTCCCTGGTCCGAGGTGCAATGGAATTACCTATGCATTTCCAAGTCTCCTGGTCACCACCTCCTATAGGAATGGTCGTACCATTCATGGCTGCTGTTCCACTGCTGGAGCCAACTCCTTGGATCTCTGACACTGTGAATGAGATAAAGCATCGGCAATTCTGTTGTCAACACCTGGTACATGTACTGCTCTGAAGTGAATATTCAACAGCATACATTTCAAACACAAATCCTGCACCAAATCCCCAGGGTCCTTTCAGGCCTAGCTGCCTGTTAATAGTATGGATGACGCCCATGTTGTCCAATCTGAAGTGCACTTTCTTATCATTCAGCTACCTGCCCCAGATGCAGAGGGCCACCACCACTGAAAAAAAAATTCCAGTAACGTGATCTGTCTGCCCAGCCCAGCTGCCATTCATTGAGGTGGTCACTGGCCTGCACACCACTCTCCCTGACACTATGCCCCAAATCCAAGCCCTCCCATTGCATCAGTATACAATTCCAAAGGCTAGTCAACCCCTGGATCTTGACACATGGCCACCCCATTGAAGTGATACAGGAATATCCGCTAAACCTGAAGATCCTCCCTAAACTCCTCAGTAACCTGAATCCAATGGTGAGGTTTTGTGCAGCCCTTGCCTCTCTTTGCCAGGTGCCTCATAAATGCTCTACCCATATGAATGACCATAGGTGAAATTCCGTGACCCACCATCTGCTGCATGTCATGCAAGCCACTTTTGGACCGCTCACCCTTGTGCAGCAATTCCCACAGAGACTCAATTTTCAGCAGGTAACTAGCACTGCTGTACCTCCATATCAATCTCAATACCCAAGAATGTCAGTACTATTCCCAGGGGCTCCAATGTCCTCAGGGCTAATGGCACTCTGAACTCTTGGCATACTTGCTCAAAGGCCTCCAGGGTCAACCCACAAATCTGGGACCCAACTGGCCCAATGAACAGGAAGTCATCCAGGTAGTGAACAATGGCATTGTTCTTAGCCACCTGCACCATCACCCAATGCAAGAAGGTGCTGAATTGTTCAAAAACAGTGCATGCCAGCACGCATCCCATAGGCATGCAGTTGTCAACATAATGCCTTCCCTCGAACTTCATGCCCAAGAGGATTCTGTCCTCTGGATGCACCGGTAGCAGTCAAAAGACCAACTCAATACCTGCCTTCACCATTTGCGCACCAGGACTGGACGATTGAACTACTTCAGTAGCCTTGTCAAAAGATTCATAATGCATTGACATGTGCCAATGATTCTATATGACTCTTGATGGAATCCCTTTCTGGGTACAGAGATGGTTGATCAACTGGAACTCTACCAGCACCTTCTTGGTACTAGACCGATTGGAAACACTCTCAAATTGTTCCAAGGAAGAGACTTAAATGGTCCACTCACTCACCCCAACCACATTTCTTTTTCCAGCTTATCCCAGCCCACTTGCAGATGATCCCTGGTAGACTTCAAGTTTTTGGCCTTGTAACCCCGCCAGGGGCCTGAGTATGGGATCCTTATGGCCTCCAAAAAAAACACTGCCCAACGAGCGGGTGGCTGCTCTATACAGGTACATGTCCAACCAAGGCCTAATCTTTTGTCCCTGCACCAGAACGGGCAGGCTTCCAACCCTGCAGTTTGGGAGGCTTGCTTCATGCTCCCTGGAAGGCCCCCTTGGTGCCACGTGGGGAGGAGCACTGCAGAAAGGGGTGCAACCAGCCACATGCCATACATGCTTGGCGAAACTTACAACTGGTCCTGGAGCATGTACCCTGTTGTAAGCATGACACATCTGCTGGGTGGAGCTCTTGGCCATTAGGGCTGGACAACTTGATGGAAACCCTCTGTCTGTATGCAGTACTCCCCACCTTGCATGACATCCATTAAGACAGGCACGTCATTTTTTTCCCAATTAAGGGTGGTGTCAACCTACTTTCTCTAATGAAATTCTTCATCATAATCTAGCCACGTCATACTTCCCTGCGTCTGTGCATTAATAAGATGCATTGCATGTAGTTAAACAACTCCATGCCCTGCTTCTTGTCCATCTGCAAAATGGTTGTGGCATAGACAGTGAATGATGCAATCTAGTTTTCATATCTCTTGATCCTCACCTTTTTACCCTCATCCAGGCCAACTGGCTGATTTAGAAGGGGAAAGATATCTTGTATTCCTGGTTCCTAATTTGCTGCCTGACCTTCTCCATCAGATGTGTCCCCACCGCAAGTCAAGTCACTGCATAAGTGCTCGCCATGGGAGTGGACACTGTACCTTCAGCTGGCTTATCTCCTGTTGCCATGCCATCCCGAAACTGCCCTGTGGCCGTCTGGTTCTTGAGCCCCGCAGCAAATCTGCTACCACCATAACGATCTGCTTCAACTGCTCGTCAATGGCTGCCCATGTGTTGCCCCTGCCTGTGACCCCACAGGCACCTCGTCTTCTCTCTTTGGCTGTTCTACCTCCAGCCTTGTGCCCCTGGGGGGGGCATGTGCCAGCTGTGAGTGGGATCTCTTGACCACTGAGACCACTTATCTGATGCTTCCACCTTGCTGTCTGACTCCTCACCCCTAACAGCCCCTAGCACTTGTCTCACCTCTTGGGCCCTTACTTGTGACTCACTAGGCTGTGTCTTACCTGCTGCTAAGGGCACTTTCGCTAGGGGGCATCTTCTTCCGTTTTTCCATCCTTTTCTTCAATGCTGCCTCAGCTGAAGTTGATGGGCCCTCAAGTCTATCCAAGCAAGCCTCCAACCATGCTATTCCTTTTTTCTGATACAGTTGCCGCAGCTGTTCCTTAACTCATTACCTCCAATAGCTCCATATGAAGTCCAAACTATCCATTGTTTACCTGACACAAAATGGCCACCCAGGAGGTAATGAGCAGATTCCAAGGCCTTTGGTGAGGGGTTCTTCTGTTGAGTAGACATCTTCCTGTAATGACTAACTAAGCCCCGCCCCCCCAAAAAAACATTGTTAGTTGTTCTCCTCTGCTAGTCTGGCCTGGACCCGGCCACTTGGCCTGGATAAGCCCTGATTATCTCAGTTATTGTTATTAGCTTGTCTGTTCAGTATTTCTCTATACCTCTGTTTTTTTGCTATCCTGAGCCTATGGATGGGAAAGAAAAACCCTGTACCTCAGGACTGCTGACAGGGAGATGCCGTGTCAATGTTGGGCATTAACCGATAATGCCAATGTGGGGCATGGTCCACTGTCTACAAACCTCTTTGGCCACAGAGGCCCTTGATATTATTGTTTTATTTATTTTTTATTATTATGCCACCCTCAATATGGCGGGCCCACGTGGCCGACACCATCTTGTGTGTTCCCACTGAACTGCCTCCAGCCACTCTGACTGAGCCCGGAACGATACTGTAGCCCCTGTTAAAGAAATCCCTCCAGCTTGACCCCTTCCATCTGAGGGGAGGAATGGATGGTATAAAATCTCGGCAGATCATCCCAATGTGGCCTGCAGCCAATATCGCTATCTCTAAGATTGCCGCAAGATCTTGTAGCCCCTTAGATCTCTAGCCACCAATTTGAAGGCCAGGAAGGGGGCACATGACACCAACCTTGTAACACAACCACGAGGATTGAACTGGAGGTCAGGTAGTGAGCCTCCCCTTCCCTGATGCATCCCAGGAAAAATGCTGGGGGCTGCCTCCTAGCCCCCCATGGCCTTGCGGAGCCAAGTGATCACCGCCGCATGGCCCGAACTAGACCCCCACCGTGACTCGTGATGAATGTTGGGAAACCAGGAAAACTATACTGGATGCAGCACCTCACTGGCTGGGGATTGGCAGCCTCTCCAAGAGCTGATGCAGACCAAGAAAATCAGCATGCCATCGGCTGCAGGAGTGGCCCCCAGGTACCAATTATCCCCAGCTCTACCCAAACTCCAGAGCAATCTGGCACCCTGATATGCTGGCAAACAGGTGTGGAGGGGAGGAGGGTTGGAGAGGGTGGCTTTAGGATGCCACATAGCACCTCGGAGCCTGTTACAGGGGAAACAGCACTCCAGCTGAGCTGTTGGGCCTGTCCGACTATGCTCCAACGGCCGTGCACCCCCCTGACCAGAGCCCAAGGTGGCTGAGCAGCAGGTTAAACCATCAAAGGGATGTAAATCCAGGACCACTCCCATCTCAGACACCACTCTTTCCCCAAGTGTCTGCACGTAGCTGTAAGGCAGCAACAAACATGCACATTAAAATCAAACTCAAGTTCCCCCAGCTGCTAGGCCCTTGGAAGGCCCTTACCAGTTGGTCACTCAGGGGTGTGTCCGATCCGATGTCTGGAGGAGAAAGAGGGAGAGCAACTGGTCAAGCATCCTGTTAACCTGTCTGTCTCCTCCCCAATGGGTGCACACTCCTGCAGGCATCCTGGTGATACCTCCTACTGGGGCATTCCCAGGGGCTGCTGTCCACACCAGGAGAAGGTATCCTATTACTAGCCTGGTCCGGGGAGGGGACACAAACAAATGGCCAGCTGCTGCAATTCTGGGCAGCCTATTTAGAACTCCATAACTGGCACCCTCCAAGATGATGGTGATGGTGATTTTGTCCAGAGGCAGGCAAGTCCCAGAACTCTGACCAGCCTTTATAGCTTAGTAGTTACAGCACCAGTGTGAACCATGAAATTCTAATAGCCACCCACCACATACTGTATGTGGGATTTTGTCAAAAGGCAGGCAACTCCCAGAACACTCTTCAATCACTCTTCTGTTTCTGACATTTAAGGAAATAATACTAATATTGTGTATAAAATTATTAACAGTAGTGATTTCTATTTCTCAAGAGGCAGCACAAAAACAGCACAATGCCAGAGCAGAGGGCAGCTAGTCAGACAACCAGTCAGCCAGCTACCTCTTCATGACTGCTACTAACCCCATCTACTACAATCAGGGGAAAAATAGAAGTAGTCTACCAGCACCGAGAGCAATATGGTTAGGGCACATTTGCTTGCTGGCATTAGCAGTGGAAGTGCAGGAGTTAGACAGACGCAGTATAGGAATGGCAGTGAAGTACTGAACTAACGCCAACTCCACCTCACCCTGCAGAGATGGACAGGCATTGGGGTGTGCCTTTGGGTTGTCACCCATAACGGTCACAACGTTTCACCTCACCCTACCCTGCAGTCACTGACAAGTGTCAAGGTGTGCCTTGGGGTTTTCAGGCTTTACACTCACCTCATTCCATAAAGAAATATGCTGAAATGGGTGCATATAGGAGAATAGGGTGAACTCTGGGGCTAAGGAGTCCAAGGCGCACCTTGATGCCTGTCACTGGCTGCAGGGTGGGGGTGGGGGTGGAATGGCATGAGCATTACTGTCGACAATCCCAATTCACACCCCAACACCTGTCAGTCCCTACAGGGTAAGGCATTATGGTCGGAAACCATAATGCCCTGGGCATTTCTTGGTATTTTTACTCCAAGTTTTCAACATGGGCTTTTTGTGACCCCACGCATGAATAGTGACATTATCAGTTCGGTAGCCAACAGGTGATTTTGCACAGCAACTGTGCCATTTGGTGCCACAGATGTGAAAACACATTTTGAGCAGGATGTAAAAAATGACAGTTGTACTGTTCATGAGGAGGTGTAAAAAAAATGGCAATATTGAAAATCTGGAGTAAAAATATTAAAAAACTGGTGAAGTCATGAGCGTGCGTAGAAACTGCACAATGCACACCTGTGATGTAATTAGTTTGAGTTTTTTTATACCAGATTTTCAACATAGGCATTTTGGGACCAATGCTAATGAACAGTGTCACTGTGATTTTCTTAATCTGTCCCGAACCATGATTTCACACAGTGACCGCACTGTTCTGCACCGGAAGTGTGAAAACACATTTCAGCCAGGGTGTGAAAATGACAGCTATACTGTTCATAAGGAGGTGTGGAAAATGCCAATGTTGAAAATCTGGACTGAAAATATTATAAATTCGTGAACCTATGAGGGTGTGCACGGAATCAAAGAATGCATGCTCACATAACACAGACGTTTTATGGACTTTTGTCACCAAATTTTCAACATAGGCATTTTAAGACCTCTGCTCATGAACAGTGTCACTGTGATTTTCTTAATCTGTCCCGAACATTGATTTCGCACACCAACCACGCCATTGTGTGCTACATGTGTGAAAACACATTTTGGGCAAGATGTGAAAAATGACAGCTATACTGTTCATAAGGTGGTGTGGTAAAATGGCAATGTTGAAAGTCTGGAGTGAAAATATTAAAAATTCTTGAAGTTATGAGCATGTGTAGGAACCAAGCAATGCATGCTTGTAAAACAGTCATTTTTGGGAATTTTTTAACCAAATTTTCAACGTAGGATTTTTGGGTGCCTACCTCAAGAACTATGACACTGTCATTTCGTTAATCGGTCCCAAAGTGGTTCCGCAGTGACCGCAAAATCCACCTTCGGGACCGAATAACAAAATGACAGTTACTGAGTTCATGAGGTGGATCCCAAGAACCCCTTGTTGAAAATTCCAGGAAAAAATTCCAAAATGGCCGAGATATTCACCAAAGTTGTTTAGAGGTAAGTATGGGGTGAGGGGTGGGTGGGGAGGTGGGGTATGCAGATGGTGGGCGGGGTTGGGGAGGGCAAGAGAGTCAACAAGGGACCGTTTTCTTTTATTACAGGTGTTTTTTTACCTACTAGTTCAAACAAAGTCGAATTCCTGCACCTATGGTAGGGGGATGAGCAACTCAGAGAATTAATAAACTCTGCTTTTCTAGCTGGCTTGTTGAATGCTGGAAAACGATGCAGGAAGGGGGAAGACAGAGGTGCCTCACCCCATAGTATTAAACCATTACTTGGTGAGGGGGGCTGCTGCAAGAACCTTTTTTCAGTCTTGCATGCATTACCCTCTGCAGACAGCACTCCACGCTGGGCAGGCTGGAGAGCCTGGTGGCAGAACTTTCTTCAAAGGTCCGTGGGTTTAGTGCTGGGGGGCCTGCACCACAGTTACTGCCTCCCATCCACTACCCCACAGATAAGGTGCCTTGTCCTGGGCCTAAGCACCCCCCACCAGTCTGCTGTGGTACAGACAAATAATGCGGGGAACCCCTGTCAACTCAACTGTCTCCTGCCACACAGTAGACTGAAAAACAAGGGCAGGAATGTCCTGTGCCTTTATCTCATGAAAGGCGGTGCCTACATGGTTAAAAAAACATATGGGGGGAGGGAGGGAGGTGGAGGTACATCCTGTCTCGTTACCTTACGAAGGCAATGCCTAAAGGGCTAAACTCAGTATTCGAGCTGTCCCTGGTGGGGGGGTGGGTTGTGCTGTCATGCGAGGGGTGGACGGACTAGTGATCTGCATTTTCATGAGCCACTACCCGGAGCCACTATATATAAGGTGGCACTGTGCAATGAGCTGTCTATGACAACAGTTCAGAGGCAGTGGTGATGTGTAGCACTTGCATACTGCCAACGGCAGTATGCAATTTGCCTGCTGACGGCATTATGAAAATTGATTACATTACCACCACTGATTGTAGTGATCGTTTGCTTTCAGCTGTAGGCCACTGCATCGGAACAGCTGTAATAAACAGCTTGAACATTTATTGGTGCGGTGCGGTGTGGTGTGGCCGTGTCTGCAAAAAGGAGCAGGGCATTGGAAGCGGGGGTGGCACACCTACGAAAACCCATATGGTGCTACTATGTTTCTTGCACATGCATGCAAGCAAACATAAAAATGACTGCTTAGAAAAGAATGAGAAAATGACTATGATGACGAGCAAGTCCTAGACCAGCTCTTTAGTTTCTAACCAGTTTTCTCCTGAGTCTGATTTTTAGAAGGGGATAGTGTGTTTAATTGTACTTTATATGTGTAGTTTACTAGTTTTATTTCTCAGTCATGGGCACCATGTGTGTTTTGTTTAGCAGCAACGGCTGTCAGTGTGGAATGCAATGTGAAGCAATGTGAGCGAAACGCATCAAGCAGTCCTATAGTCCACACACTGGACCTAGGCTATAAGGGCTGGTGCTGCAGCTGCTAACCACAAAGATTCAGGGACCTGATCTAACCCTTTCTGACACAGTAATTTACTTTTCCTTAAAGGATTATCTGTTTTTATTATATATTCCATGTGATGGAATGCCCACTGAGCAAAAGCTTGTAGATTTACCCCATGGAGCAAAGGGAGGAAATGAGAGCTGACTGACTTGTTCGGGGAAGGGGTCACACAAACAGTATGCAAGAAGTGACACTGGTTGGTGGCTGGGTGTCGTATTTTATTTCACACACAGGTCTGTCACACACACACACACACACACACACAGGTCTGTCTCTCTCACACACACACACAAACACACACACACACACACACACACACACACACACACACACACACACTAGTTCACACACACACTGGACCTAGGCTACAAGGGCTGATGCTGCAGGCTCTGCTACCCACAGCGATTCAGGGATCTGGCTAACCCTCTATGACACAGTATTACTTACTTTACTTTTCCTTCAAGGATTATTTAGTTTTTATTTATTCCATGTGATGGAATGCTCACTGCCTCAGAGCTTGTAAATTTACCCCATGGAGCACAAGGAGGAGGAGGAGATGAGAGCTGGCTGACTTGTTCGGGGGGGGATCTCACAGACAGTGTGCAAGAAGTGGATTCCTAGCCGCAAACCCAATCAGGTGCCACCTTAAAAAGACGTACAGTGTGCCCATCCAATGAAGAACCTGTATCTTGTCTCTGGTCCCTCCTGCAATCTCATGCTTCTCGTGCATGTCATTCCCTCAGTGGAGCCACCCTCCAAACCATTCCGAACAGTTGAAACTGTTCAGAAGTGGTTCCCTTCCTCTTACTTAGGCTTGTCTGTGGTGGTTCAGATTTTTGCCAAACCAGTTCACCCACCTCTAGTAGTGACACCTTGTGGATTGTTATAGTAACTCATAACTCTTTGGAGTTCCTTTATCTCCTAAGGACACTTTGAACTTGTTGTCATGTGATGTTTGATTGCTTCCTGTTTTACAGTTCAGTAATATTTCAAGTTCAGTAGGTCAACATTGTGGGCCTGATTTTCAAAACAGTTAGAATGACACAAGGGACTTGCATCAAAAGATTCTGAAGTAAGGGGTAACTTGCATCACAACTTGCATCATTCATGATTTTCTATCGAAGCCTGTGACAAATACTAATGCAGTTGTGCCAAAACCCCCTTTCACCAGGGTTGCATCAAACAACCCAGTGCACCAGGTTGCAAGGGGGCTTGTGCCATGGTGGGGCTGCAGCATCCCCCTTCTTGGGAATTTGCAAGCCCGCCTTTGATGCAACAAGGCATCACTTGGACTAGCCAGTAGGTGGTCTAAGTGGTGCATGCATCAGTGGGATGAGGGTCAGACAATGGGCTGCTAGGGTCAGAAGGGGTAAGGGAGGTGACATAAGGTGGAGTCAGAGGACAGCTGGGACTGAAATGTAGTGACAGCGGCACCGGTAGGAGTGCATTACTTAATGTATTAATTTGTAAATGTCCAGCAATGACTATTAGTGCACTAAAACGTACAGTAGTGCACTACAACGTACAGTAAGTATTACTCATACTGTACATACAGAAATAGCTCTAATCCAACACATTGGAAGAGGGACAAGTGATAATTACGCATAACATGGCATCATATTGAACCATAACACAGTAGGCCTCACAGCTGTACAGTAATATAGACTGTACTATTATGGTCTGTATAACTGTACAGTTGTGAGGTCTACTGTGTTATGATTCAATATGATGCCATGTTATGTAGAATTATCACTTGTCCCTCCTCAGTGTGTTTGATTAGAGCCATTCTCTTATGTGCAATGCAAGTAATAGTAACTGTACACTGTAGTACACTACTAGTCATTGCTGGATATTTACAAAATTAATACACGAGTAAACGCACACCGTCGGGTGTCACATCACTACCTTTCAGTCCCAGTTGTCTCCCTGACTTCTCCTTTCCCAACTCCCATGCCCCTTCTGTCCTTCTCCAGGCAAGAATTTTCACCCCCCCCCAACTATCCCGGCCCCTCTAGTGTTACACCGGGTGAAGGGTGGTCAGATCCCTGGGGTAATTCCCTCAGGTACGCCAATGGTTTGGCACAGCTGTCAGCTTATTGCAAACTCTGGAAGTTTGGTGCTGGGACCCTGCTTCTTCTTAAATCAGATGCAGGGTCCCTGGCACACTCAGAGTTTGCCACAGCTGTTAGAGTGACGCAAAGTTCTGGAAGGTGGTCCACACCCTATTTACTACCTCATCTCATCCACCCCCCGATACTTAAAGTAAATAGCTCACTAGTGTCTGACCCACCAGCTGTAGCTGTGGAATTTAACTCCTACTGTATCTCCTGCACCACTGAGATACTGAAAGCCCTCCCGTCCTACCTATCCCCCTCCCCACCCTTTACCAGTGTGCACCCTCCACCACTCTTCCACCTCCCCTTCTCTTTCGCTACTGCAACCCCAAACATTGTCATAAGTGCCCTCCTCACCATCAACCCCTCTAAAGGTGCCTCCCCTGATGGTCTTGACCCCAAACTCCTCTCCTTCTCTACTTCGGCCATTGCCTACCCCCTCTCATTAATCCTGAATCTCTCATTCTCTACTGCCTCGGTCCCCTCTTCATGGAAACATACAGTGGTCCTCCCTCTACCCAAAGGGTGACCCTCATCCCCTGGCAACTATCGCTCCATTTCTCTCCTCCCTACCCTTTCCAAGCTACAAGAGCACGTTGTCTCTCCCAGCTCACCTCTTTTCTATCTGACACCTCCTTTTTGCCCCTTTCCAGTCTGGTTTCAGGAAAACCACTCAACCACCACCTCCCTCTCGGCTGACTGACTCCATCCTAACTGGTATGGACAATGGCCAAATCACCTCTGCCATTTCTGTTGACCTGGCCAAGGCCTTCAACACCATCTCTCACTCCCTTCTCCTCAACTCACTCCCATCAGCTGGCCTATCTCCCTCAGCTACAAACTGGTTCAATGCCTACCTTATTGGCTGAACCCAATCAGTTAAGATCTTGGCCGCTATTTCCCCTCCCCACCCGATTAGCACTGGTGTCCTCCAGGGCTCTGTATTAGGACCCCTCCTATTCTCCATCTTCTTAAATGACCTTCCTTCTGTTTGCTCCCCCTCCTCCGCTATACATATGTATGCCAATGATACAGTCCTATATGCATCTGGCTCCTGTCCTGCTGAGGTTACAACCAGCTTACAGCAAGACTTTGACAAGGTTCAGCTCTGGTTTGCTAACCATCAACTTTCCTCAGTGCCAAGAACTGTCTCTATGACCTTTGGCACAAGGCAGAGACTCTCTAACCCCCTCCCTACCCGCTTTCCACACCCTTGATGGGACTTTGCTTGAGGCACATCCTCCTTCAGGTACTTAGGTGTTTGATTTGACTGACACCTAAGCTTCTCCAGACATATTGTTGCCATCCAGAAAAACTGTGCCTAAGCTTGGTGCCATAGTTGCATCCCTCCTATGGCTAGAGCGTGAACTTGTTCAGAAGATGATAGTGCCCATTTTTGACTACTGTGATGTAGTCTACGGTGCTGCCCTAAGTCCTCCCTGGCCAGACTGGCATTGTCTTCAGTTCTTTCTGCCACTTTGCCCTGGATGCCCCTCTCACACCCGCCACTGAGATCTCTATTGTGCCTATCCTTCTCCCTCTTACAAATAAGCGACTCTCCACTGTGCTAAATTAATCTCCAAGCATTGGTTGGGTAAGTTTCCTTCCTAGCTCACCTCCTCCTTTATAACACCCCCCCCATCCTCCCATTCCCTTAGATCAACCGACTCCTGCACCCTGGTAGTCCACCACAGATCCACTCAAATTGGCCAATCCGGTTACTCTCACCACTTCCCGAAAATTTTGAATTCCCTTCCCCCTCAGATCTGGCACTCATCCTCCACCTACTCCATCAGCTCTGCCCTCAATAATTGCCTTGCACTTAGCTGTTCCTGCCATGTCCCTTCCTAATTCCCTCCTCTAAGCCCTGGACAAACCTTACCCCTCTACCGGCACCTTCATTTCACCCTGTGCACACCCACCGCCAAATTTCTAGCTCTCCTCCCTTCCCTCAAATTGTTCCCCCTTACTGGCCTCCTTGATCTCTCACAGAATGTAAGGCCCCAAATGCTCTATGGCTCCTCTCCTACCCCCCAAGGGGTTTGTATCTCTCATCTACCCTCTTCCCTCCTTTCTCGCTAGACTTGCAGTCCTCTTGGGGGTTCTCAGCATCCTGAATGGATCCTACTGCATCTAGGCTTGTCTCCTCTCCTTCCCCCTCCCCATCTATGTATCTCTCTAGCCATTTCAGTTCCCTTGCAGGGTTCTCAGCATCCTGAAAGGGCCCTACTGCACCTAGCATCTCCCTCTCCTTCTCCTCCCATTCTACCTTTCTCACTAGCCTTTGCAGTCCCTTTGCAGGTTCCTCAGCATCCTGAGGGGTCCTACTGCTCCTAGTCTTGTCTCCTCCTTCTTCTCACCTATCTACCTTTCTCCCTGGCCATCACAGTCTGCTTGCAGGGTTCTCAGCATCCTGAAGGGGTCCACCTGCACCCAAGCATATCTCCCTCTTCTATCTAGCCACGATCTTGTCTTTACATGACTACTAGCAGGGACCAATGCTTCCTGATAGACTATTGATTAGGCCCCATCCTGTCCAAAGGTGCAAATTCACTTCCCCACAAGGGTTCAATTTTTACTCGCTCCCTCTCCTGTTACTGTCTTAATCCATATCTACTAACCCTTCCCAACCCCTTTGCAGGGTACCCCACATCCTGAAAGGTCCTCTCGTGGGTTAGGTCTTATTCCCTCTCCTAGCATTAAGTCACACCTCCTCCTTCTTTCTCCTCCTTCTTTAAATCCCTACAACCTTATCCCACTTTCTGTCTAGCCCCACAGCTCCCTTGCAGGGTTCCCCATATCCTAGAGGGTTTTTTCTGGGACACTGCCTTATCCACTTCTCTCTGGTCCCCCCCAGTCCCCTTGCAGGGTTCCTCATACCCTGAAGGGGTCTCCAGGGACATGACTCTTCCCCCTCTCCCCACCTCACCCTGTCCCTCTCCTTTCCCCTTTTCTTTCACATAAGCAGTTGTTTACTTGTTAACCTGGAACTTATTATTCTCCAGTCTTTCTACCTATTATGTGCAACACTATTATAACACTGTTTGTAACACCTGCCTTACAATTGCATGTTAATGTCGATCTTGTAAGTTAAATGTTTAATTGTTTCATTCCTATTGTACCACTTCCCCCCAGGTCGCACCAGGAGATGAGTGACTTATCACTCTGTGTGCCTTCCTGGTGAAACATTTCAATAAACAACTAAATAAAAAACTTATGTCGCTCTAAGGGCTCTTTGAAAATCAGGCCCTGTGTCTCTGTGGGTAGGATTTTCAAATATCAGCATAAGGACTGTGGCCACAGGTACAGTTATGAACTTTGGTGCAGTCGGTATGCTTAAAACAGTCGGCATACTTGCACTGTATTATCAAACATCGGCTGATTATATAGCACAAGGAAGTGTTTTATGGCAGATTATGTCAAACTGTAGGTGCAAGCAGCTTGGAAGATGCATGTGAGAGGCCCCAAATGTGATGCACAGTAGACCAGAGAACTATGGTCTAGCAGGGCACTGTGTCGTTATGCTGCACTCATGGAAAATTCCAATTGTGTGAGGCAAGTCCCTTGTACCAAATATCTTTCCAACTGGGGCAGGGGTATTGAATTGCTTTCCTTGAGGAGCTAACTCTAAGAATATCTTTTTAATAATTTCTGTTGTGGCCTGATCTTTGCAATTTAATAAAACAGACACAGAAAACCAGGTACTTCTCCAGAGGATAGAAAGAGTATTAATAAGTGCATGTAGAAACAAGCGTAGCCTGAAACTGAGCAGAACAACTATTCTGCAGAGCTGTGGTATGATGATTCCCTGTGAAATTAAAAATCGGAGTGGGGTTAGTGAGTAAAGCTCTGATCCCAAGGAAAGGTCATAGTATATTGCATTTATAGAAATGAAAATCTCATTCTTGCAGTGATAGAAGAAGAAAACACACACATACTCAAGTTGAGCCACAGTTGTTAAATGAAGGCAATATAATTGCAGGCCCAGACAACTAGTGTATGGAGACTGATAAAGATAGCAGTGATTCCCAAAAGAGGGCATAGCACACTCATTTAGTAAGTTTCTTTGAAGGAGTACATGAGGAGATAGACAATGGGAAAGCAGTGCATGGATATTTTATTCCTCAGCAGGATTTTAAAGCCCTGTACCAGGTGCATATCCTTGAGTACTTTCAATGTTGCCTAAATGTGGATCTTATTAAAAATACCCTCTATGTTTTTTTTTGATGACTGTGTCCAGACATAGTAGTACAGAACCTGTATCTGATAGAAGTTACTTGCTTAATAATAAATAAAACAAATGTTTTTGATTTTAGGTACAAATTCAGAGGCAAGAAAAGTGTGTCAAAATGTCACGAATGGGTTGAGCCTTTGATAATAGCTTATATGAGTCTGGATGTTCATCTGATACAGTCGTTGGACACAGATGCATCTCAGCATCTGTCCTTTGAAAATGCAGCTCTTCAGCTTTAAGAAGGTCTTTGATATGGTTCTTCATGAGAAACTATGATGTAAAGTATAAAGGCATTGGACTGGGAAGGCCATTGAAAGGAGGATCAGAAACTGGCTATGGAGTAGTGAGCAGAGTCTGATGGCCCATGGGAGTTCTTTCAAGGTAGAGAGGTTACTAGTGGAGTATCAAAGGAGGCAGTTTTAGGACCACTCCTGTTCAACCTTTTTATAACTGACTTGGATTAAAAAAGTTACAAGTACTGCAGAATAGCTTAATTGTGGAGGACATAAAGATTGTGAAAGTACTGTGGACTTACTGGGAGAGCAGAACAAAACTGCAAAAGTACACCCTGGATTAGGCAGACAGGTGACAGGGGACATTTTATGGGAAAAAGTGGTAGGGAGGTATTTCACTTAGACACCCCAAGGACTTGAAGGCTCAGAGAAAGTATGCACAAGGATGGTGGTGCACCGAAAAATCAGTCTAGTAACCCAGGGTTCAAGCACACACCAACCTCTAAAGAGGGATGCCACAATTCAAGTTTCAGTTAAAAATTCATCCTTTATTGAAGGCACACATCCTGCCTGACGCATTTTGGACCCTTTTTGTCCTTTCTCAAAGGCTAAGGACTTCAAAAATCATCACACTTAAATACTTAAAACAACCCATGTGACAGTATAATCTCATGGGGGCTACCTATTATCATTGACTACAAATCAATTCTTTAATTAAGCACATGTTCCAGGCTAAACACCCTAAAACACCCAGTACAAAATGTATCAAATAAGTGAAAACACTTAAAGTGACTTCCCAACTTCCCCCGATGTCATGTTTGCAGATCACCTTCCTTTCATTGAGTGATGCAAAGCTCAGCTGCCCTGAAGTTAAGTATTAAATATATTCAGATGCTTAGTTTTTTTAACATTTTGTGCCACAGTTGTCTCTGCATGTTTTTTTTCCTTTGTTTGAAGTTTGCACATGAGCAGTGCATCCACATGCATAAGTGACATCAGCACAGGGAAGGTGTGTTCCCACTGCACCTTTCTCACTGCTTGTGCAGTCATCTTTCCTGGACCCAGCCTCAGTGAGTGCAGATCCAAAACTGAACTGGCAAAAATTACAGCACTGATGACTGAAACAGTTTGTTATATTGGTAGCTGAGGCGGATACTTGCTTTTGGGATTGCAGAAGTGGTAATTTCTCCTGATTTTCAATTTTACTCATTTGACTAAGCTCTGTGTCCTAGGTTCATCGGTTCTAGGAACATCACAATCTACATTGCTTGAGTACAGTGTTACAGTTTTAGTAAGTGCTGCAAGTACATAATTATAACAAGTCTGTATAAAAATATTTTTTTTAACTGAGTGGAGCAGTAATCTGTAGCGTATTGGGATACAAAGGATGACTTTTGAATTGGGCAGATCTATAAATTGCAGTAAGCTTTTCAGTATTGGTACATAGAGATCTGTGTTAAATGGATGACTTTTCAACAGTTCAGAACTGTAATGTGTAATAAGGTATAAGCACTGAGCTGCACAGTCCAATCCCAGGAGAACAGTGCAATAAACTGTGTATTTTTAGCAGAGTGCTGCTTCCAGTGTGATTGCTTCAGTAAATTGCCTTTGCTATTGCATTTCTGATTGTCACCCTCATTATAGACAGTTTATATTTTTTCCTGTGCTCCTGTGTTTTCTTGGGCTCATTTGGTGTTCTCATGCAAGCACCATAACACTGATCACCAAAGTATGCTTAGATGTGCATGAATAAAGGGACATGGTGTACTGAATTGTTTCTCCAGCTTGCCAGCTCCTCACTAAGTTTATAAATGAATGCAATAAAATCAGTTATATACTGTACATAGTTATACTTTACATAGTTTACAGTGTATCTCAAAATTAAACACTTAGTTTTTTAACATTTTAACATACAGTCTTTATTTATAATTAGGATTATAGCATCATTGTATGTTCTCTGGAGCATCAGCAAAAGAAGAGACTACAGTTGCCATCCTCTCTTGACACTGTGGTACCAATGTATGGCTTCTATGGTGTTATGTTGAAAAGTGTGCTAGTCAGTTCAGCATGCTTAGGGAATAAAGTCCGAATCAAAAAATGGGCTACACAGCAATGAATGCAGGCAGTCTACACAATGCACCATGACATCGGTAAGGCATGGGAGACAGTATAGTGCAGCATCTGCTGTATTTGCTGTACACTTTATGCATGTGCATCAGAGATCCACTATAATGTAAAAAATGGGAAAACACAAACGGCTTGACACAGACCGAAGTGGTAATGAAGTATGGTGACATAAGTGAGGAAGGTGGTTCAAATGCATGCTAACACTTGAGTACCTGCAAGGATATGTCCCTTTTTGTAGTGGACCAATCAAACGGTATTAGGCTATCTAAACATAAATGCAGTCTCTTTCTCCATGAGAAGGATATTGGCAGTGTCATTTTAACCTTGGGGGGTGGGGGCGATCACCTGTACTGTGTGAGTTTTGCTCAATTCATAATGCACCTGGAGGCACACATGTAGCGGCAATAAGCCAATGCCAGGATGGTATTACAGATGCTTATGCAGACACTAATGACAGCTGCAGTCTGTATAGTTCCTGGCTTAGTAGTAACACAAAGCTGGTGCAATAATTTGTAGTTTTAAATTTATAACATGCCGTAAAACAGGGGAACCGTGACTTCAACACTTTACTCAATCACTGATACTTCAAAGAGGAAAGTACAAGCAGGCCCCACCCCAAACACACCCATACAAACAGAAGAATGCTATAGCATAGACCACTTGGCACTAGGGCAAAGACAGACCCAAACAGTATAAAGAATTTATAGATAATAAAAGTTCTTTTGCTGCAGCATTTTTCTAAGTGTATGTGTGCAGTTCGGGGGTTTTGAGTGGTTGGGGTACAAGGTGCCTGCTTGTAATTTCCACCCTGTGATCTATCAGAGTGAGTGACTGATAAATCAATTGGCGGGAGGTCACTACTAACTAGTACCAGATGAGGAATTTGGACAAATTGGATTTGGACAAATTGTGAGCCATTTATTCTGCTCAAGCAATGCCACCAGATCGAGCCATGCTCTCAGTGTCAAGCTGGAGTGGCCACCAACTCATTTGCATAGAAAAAGCACCCCCCAAAAAAGAAAGAAATATAAAAATCCAGGGTACTACCACTAGCATTTGTGTGGGCAGATCGATGCTGGGAGTAACAGAACACACACATACCTCGATTTTGCACAGTAAAATGACAGCAATGATGGGAACCAAACCGTAGCACTAAGTAGCAAAATATAATATTAACAATCCGTGTTTGCGAAGTCTGCTCTCGCTGCTGTACTGGAATGGATAGGGACTACTGCTGTGACTGCCTGGGCTACTGCCCACATCATTCTTGCTGCTGTCATAGGGTCATCCCTATGGGGATCTACTATGCAGTGGCTGTCAAATTGTGGCACTATGTCAGTGTCCGAAAGATCACTGTTAGTGCAGGACAACATAATACTTTCATCACTGGACTCTGAAAATGAACTGTTTGACATTGCTATTGTTGTGTTGCATGCTGTGACCAAGAGCTCTGTTATCAAGACAGAATTGCTGTGACCAAGAACTAATTTTAATTGCAGAGCACAGTTCTCCCTGTGGTGACATTGCAAAGGTAATGAGTGCCAAAGGTCACCAAATACATGCTCCAATACACAAAATGACACTTAGTGGTTTGTGAGGGTGAAAACCTGATTTAATTTGCTAAAACAGGCTATGCATCTATCAAAATACATTGCAAATCAGTTCTATATACAGTCACCTTGCAGTATGTGTGTTCATATATCCAAGCTTGGTAAATCACTTTAAATAGTGCATCTACAGTAACATTTTTGGGAAATGTTTAAAATACTATTACAGATACCAATATAAATACAAAGGAAGAAATGGGGAGGGGTCGGGGAAGACTTTTCTTTTACATGTAGGTTCAAAACAGTACATATTTTAAACATTTTAATCAGTATTGCAATATAATTCAAAGATCAACCCTGTATAGCTAATCTTTATTATTTTTTCAAAGTCACTTTTACTCTCATTATTAAGTTACCTTAATCTGCAGGTGTCATCGTCACTGTTCCATATACCCTATTACAACAACGTGATATTGGTTGATAATTTGTTCAAGATCTGTGTCATTTCTTTATACTGACTTAATCTTTAGGATATCTTATTACTTTATCATAAATAAAACCCCAAGGACTTACTCCTCTCAGACTGAGTGAACAGCCCTCCTCAAAGCTACCTGAGAATGGATCTGGTGAAGGGAAAAGTGGAGCCTATTGAGTCAATGCCACCTAACTAGGCATGGAGATATGACAGCATCATCCTCCTAACCACCCCACATTTCCCTCCTTGTTCTCCCTATCTACCCACCCACACCTATCTGGTGCAGTCATTGGTCCTGCTGATACCTTGCTTCTCCATGCTGCATTAGGGCCAACCTACACTAGGATCCTTGTAACACCATGGTACAGAACTGTGGAGGAGGATGACACTGGTCCCATCACAGAGGAGGAATGCAGTCTCTGGAATCCTTGATCACTCCCCTGATGGTCTGTAGCTGTGTGGTGGAACGAGACTCTGAAGATGACTTGGATTGAAAGGTTAGCACTGGGTGCACACCTGGCACATCTCTCCATGTGGCTGCCATGCAGTTTGTGGTATTCTGCTATTAGATTGTTTTCCTCCTGTTCACTGCTTTCGATAACACAGGCATTTGGGCTACTGTTTGGCTTTGGGTGTCAGAAGCACAGTGATAAAAAATCCTTTTAAAAGACTCTTGAACAGCTGAACAACTGAACAGCTGATTTTTGAACCATGAACTGCTACATCTTGAACCAAAGAAGCCTGCAACCTTAGAGTTTGCACAGCACTTGATGCTGAGAAGAGGTACAACAATCAAGCACTTTAAGCCTATGGGATGTGCAATAGTTGTATGAGTCCAATACAATAATATCTAAAATACTTCCAAAAGTATTAACAGTGGCAATGAATCTATGTCTTTAAAATTATATTGTGCAATCAAAAATGGAGTGAATCATGCCATACCATACCAAAGTACTGCAAAAGGAATTATAAATCTGATTGCACACCTGATGAACTTTGACAAATTAATAAAAGCTTAATCACATCATTGTGTTTCTAAATGGTTACTCAGCTGGTGATCCTGTGCTAATTGGACTGACACAGAGTTGATAAAAAGAGCTCGTAACCTGTAGAGAAAAGGCATTTTATTTAATACTTAAAGTGGCAGTATGTGAGTAGGTAGAGGTAAGTGTGTTTGAGTGCCTGGGGACAGTTCTTGAACTTTTAGAATTAGTGTAGAGGAAAACTATCAAGGCAGAATATTAAAGCCTATTATAGACTGAATAGTTACTGTCTGTTACAATGTGTGATTTTTGTGATTGGAGGAGGACCTAAACAGGCTTAGTGTCTTCCAGTACTGTACTTTGTCATAGTAGCCAACTAAGAGGCGCTGCTTACCCTATATTAATGGGGCTAGGGTCCAAAATGAGGGCTGCAAGGACTGATTGATTAGAGGCACATAGGGTGAGTAAGTTCTTTCAGGTCAGGTGGAAGGAAGTTAGTATTTCATTTCATTTAATTTATTTATTATACTGGTAAATCTTGAGAGCAAGTAATTGCTCATTTTCTAGCTCTACCAGTATAAATGAAAATTTACTACAACCAGAGTGCAGTCAATATTTACACCCCGAATGGGGAGGAGGGGGATAAGATGGAGACCTTTTACTACTTTACTGGAGTAAATAAGGTACAGGAGAGAAGTCTTTTTGAGAAAAAGAGATGTGCAAGAACAAGGGGACAAGCAATGAATTTAGTGGGGAGTAGATTCAGGAGAGATGTGAAGAAGTACTTTTTCAAAGAAAGAGTGATGGATGCCTGGAACAATCTTCCTGCAGAGGCTATGGGAGCGAAAACAGTGGTGGGGTTCAAGAATACATGGGATAGGCAGAATGAAATCTTAGTGGAAGGGGAGGGGGGCAAAAGAGCCAGAGACCAAATAGGGTCTATGTTGACACTGTAGGTAGGGAAAAATGGGCAGACTAGGTGGGCCAAGTGTCCTTATCTGTCATCAAATTCTATCGTCTATGTTTCTATGTATGTAGTGGCACTCATTTAGTGCCATAATTGCAAGGGCCAGGTAAGTGTGACTTAAGTACAACAGGAAATTTGGGCAAAAAGGGATGAAGGGAAAGAAGTCTGTGTAACTCACAAGATGCTTGTGTGCATTCTAAACAGACAAAACAGTGTGTACACACAGATGCACACATACAGACAAGCAGTTCAGGGAGAAGACATGGGGATTTGTTCACTTAGTGTATGTTGAACCATCAGTTTCCCAGTGGGGATCAGAGATGTTGAGGGTGGTCCAATTTACAGAAAGTTCATGGAATCTAGTGCTGAACTGGTGGCCTCAGAGCAGAAGTCAAGGACCTGAGGAGCATCACAGCACTGGGCTCCATGGCGGCTTTTTCACTGTCATTACAACCTACATCACATACAAGCCCAGATGGGTAAACTACCATGGCTAGGAGGGCAAAGGCAGGAAGAGGGGAAGTGGCCTCACTATGCTGGCAACTCCAGGGTTAAACAACCAGAACAAATTCACAATTCCAGTGGATGCTATAGACAGGGACTGCACCACATCAGTGGCAACTGAAGCAAACCCAGAAAGACAGGTGGATGAAAATGATGAGCCACAGCAGGGAAAATAACAAAGACATGACAGGAAGCATTTTGTCATGATTGAAGACTCAAGTCAGAAGGACAGGGAGAGTGGTATGCTACTCAGGCTGGGAAGAAAGATTAGTCATGTGTCTTCCAAGGGTGACTGTGGAGAGGCTTGCAACCCAGCATGTGTGGCTACTGTGTAGGGAAGAGAATATGCCAGCTGGTTGGCTGCATTGAGGCACCAATGTCTTGGCAAGGCATAGTGAAGGAGAGGTGAAAGAAAGGTTTAAAGAACAAGGTAGGCTACTGAGGACAAGAACAGACATTACAGTCTTCTCAGAAGTACTACTAGTGCCAGGTGCAGGGGGGAGTAGATTGAGAAAAATCAAAGAATTCATGACATGGCTAAAGGGGTGGTGTGAGGTGGAGGGCTTTAGTTATGTACAGCACATGAGGACCTGCTGGCAAGGCAGCTGTTCGTGAAGTATAGGCCGCATCTTAGCCAGTGCAGAACCAGTGCACTGGGACAGAAATTAGAGGATCCATGTAGCCAGCTTTTAAAGTTGGTATGGCTGAGAGCAGGATTCAAGAGGAGGAACAGATACATTACAGTACTGTGGAGCCCACCAGGATGCAACATAACACTATAGAATCCTGCAGCAGAATTACTGCAGAAAACAAGGCAATTTCAATGGCAGTTAATCCCTTTTTCCAGACAGGAAACGGTGACACTGCTGATATCTTGGTTGGTTCCACTGTAGGTATGACAGTGCCTAGCCAGTGCCTAGTTGGCTTGATTCCTGTAAGGTATCTCCAAATGAATGATAGGAAAATGGACTCACAGTCAACAAAACAGGGCTGAAATAATTCAAGTAAGACAGCAGGAAATCACAGGGGTAGTAGTAGCTTGAGGAAAATCAGAACATGAGAGGATATGCATACTAACACCCAAAGCATACAGTATGCAATAAAATGGATGAACTCCAATTACTATTAGCAATAGAACAGTGTAACATCATTACACTCTGCAAGACGTTGGCCTCTCAGTAAATTACTGGTATCTAAATGTCCTAAGCTATAAGCTAGTTAGAAGAGACAGGGAGGCAGCCAAGGGGGGAGGGGTGGCATTGTACATAAGAGAATGCTAAATGTACCTCTCTCTATTCTTATGATCACTGATGTCACATTTACTTCCTTTTTATTTCCTGTTTATTATCCTGTCTATATACAGCTCTGAAATTATTGCACTGTTATTTGGTCTGTTATTCACAATGCTCCTCAATGTTACTTTACTGTACACTTGCTCCTGTAAATACGTATGCCATGTAAATATCATGTTGTTAATATCATGCCTATTTTAGTTTGTAGACTGGATGCTTGTGAAAACAGGCAGTTACGCTCACATGCCTTTCCAGTATAATCAATAAAAATGAAATGAAGTGAAGAATGTGTTCATGCATTACAGAACAGATCAATCACAGTGTGGGAATGATGAAGTCACTCCGGCTACAGCTGGTTGGTGATGTGGGAAGGAAGTACACAAGAGGTGTGCTTTATAGGTCACCTAGCAAAGGAGAAGACAGAGAGGACATGGTATGATGGGAGATTGCAAGGGTAGCAGCCAAACCAGAAAAGTGGTTATGCGAGACTTTGATCTCCTAGACTTTGGCAAACTAGCATGACTAGTACCCAAATAGGTCAGAAATTCATACAGTGCAGGATGGTTTCCACACAGTGAGTAAATAGTGCATCAAGGGGTGAGGCAGTACTTGACATAATCTTATAAAATGGCAGAGACCAATTGATGAATCTGATTGGTTATTTACAGTGCAATATGAGACAATGTTGCACTATAAATGACTAGGTCTAGTAAAACAACCTGATAACAGAATGTGATGGCTCATTAATTCATTTTAAACATTCTATTCAGAATGTTTCATAACTTTGCCGTTGCCATTTTTTTTAGCCCACTAATGTCATGACAAGAAAGTAACTTTACATTTCTCCTTCAGCTGGCAGGCGGTAATTCTCTACCATTTCCGTTGATGATTTTAGTTGGGACCCCCACCCCCAAACAGCAGGTAGAACATTTTTGGGGGGTTTCTAATCAAATGTACAGACACCAGCCCGCTTGCTGGTAGCGAGCATGACCTTAATTGGACCCGAACAGAGCAGTGCCTTGCTTCACAGTTTTCAAAACTGCCACCTTCCTGCTCTGCAGTAACAAGTTGTTCAGTGACTCGATTAACAAACTTACAATTTTTTAATTACGAGGCGAGACGAGGGCAGGTGGTGAGTCAAGCGGGTGGAAGTGTCAGCATGCCTGACTTCCTGTTTTGCTTTAAGGAATTGCAGTATACGTTTGGTTCACAATGTGGTTAAAACTGCAAACAGCACTGGACAATGGCAGACCTTGCTCTAATGTAAACTACCTACAAAGGGATCATTTTGTCTCCATAAAGGTGGTCAAACAGTCTTTCCCTACCAAAGCAGTTAGATGATTTTTAAAGCTGACTCGAAAACCACTGCTCAAAGCAGCCCGCTTGACTCATACCGAGTGTATCCCATAGCAGACACGCTACAAAGCAACTTCCCACTTCGCGATTTTCAAACCGCTAAGCCCTGCTCTGTGCTGGCAACTTGTTTACTGGCTTTCTGTCTCTTTATGCACTGCTCTATCTTAATGTGAGCGAGTCAGGCAAGAACAGGGAGAATGAAGTTGATGTACTTGTCAGTTAGCTCTGAGCCATGCTTCTAAACTTTGGCCAGGATAAAACACTGTCTTAACTGAGAAAAAGGGAAAATAAAACATGGCCTGATATTTCACGGCTTGTCAGGGCAGGGTGGAGACACAAACAGTATAACCTATCAAACTAAAATAAAACATCAACCACTAAAACTAAGATAGTTTAATCACTGTCACTATTAATACTATTATAATTACTGTTACTAATTATACCACTAATTTAAGCTAGTAACAGTAGGCGGAAGGACTACTTTATGTTCACTACACATATTAACTTACATTTCTACATGTTTAAAAATGCATTTCTGAATAAGAAAACAGCTTTTAAAAATAAAGGGCCATTTTATAAGCGCAATAAGACACTCCGGGGTGTGCATTACGGTGTGATAACCGCACTCCTGGGGTGACCGGCACTCGGCCTACGGCCTCGTGCCTAACTATGCCCCTAGGAGTGCGATTATCACACCGTAATGCACACCCCATCGTGTCTTATTGCTTACTTGAACAATCAGAACTTCAAAATAAAGAACATAAAAAAATAAGTCATCAAGATGTCAAAGTGATCATAATGCCATTCAACCTGAACTAGCACATGAGAAGTTAAAAGCAGAATCAGGGGCCAGACTGTAAGAAGGTACACTACAACAACATGAAACACTAGAACAAAGCATCCCCATGGGGATCTATACAAAGGGGTAGCGGTAAAACATATGTGGGCAAGAAGTAAGCAAATTAAAAAAAAACTGTCTTTAGAAGCCTAGAGCTAGTTAGTCAAAGCCCTAGAAATTGGCACAAGCGCAGGAAAAAACTGCTGCAAGTGGGGCTTAACTTGTGGAGCTGCAGTTTTTCCCATATGCACTGGATTCTCAAGGAAGGAGCTAGTTTATGATGGTCTCACTGATCTATGGTGGCTTGTGGCTGTTTTTCTGGTGAAGCTGTTCTGAAATGGTATGCCACGAGGGATCAGGTGTAACATCTCCTGCAACTGCACTGCACCTGCCACCAATGTGGAGTATGGGCTGAAAATAGGAATCTCTGCAGGTGCAGAGATTTTGTCATGCAGCAGTGGCTGTGGAGCGGGACTTTGTCCCTGAATGTCCAGCCCCTGGAATGGGAGGATTCAAGGTCAAAGCATAAACTAATGTTGCATGCATGGCAGCACAATGCACTACTCCTGGACTATTCAGTGGCCCCATCATGTGGGCTTCTGATCTACACCTGCAACTTGCAACACCCTCCATACCATGCACTACTTGCAAATGCCTGTTTACCTGCCTGTTTTATACACTATTGTATTATAACTTTCACATTTTTATTTGTAGTACTTAATTACTGCTGGGCTTTCAGTATTTTCATAGTTTATGCATGTTTTGCCAGGTTGTTGTCTCTGCACTGAATCTTGTCTACTTGTGTACCCCACTCCTTGTACCCTTCCCCTATCTGCCTTCCCCATAATACACCTGGAAGTGTTCTTGTCTTGTCAAAGCCTGTAAATAAATATATGCATTTCTGTAAATCTGCTGTAAATCTGTTTGTATTATACTGTCTTTCTTTGTGCAACTGTTTTTCTGTTTCAGCGAATGTGTGTTTCTCTATATAAGCATGTCTGTCAGTTTGTTTCTCTGGATGCAACTGTTTTTACTATTGTGTTTATGCATGTTCAACTCTATTCCTTTGTATCCCTCTGTCTATCAGTGTGAGTGAGTGAGTGAGTGAGTGAGTGAGTGAGTGAGTGTGTCTACATCTAGGAATGTGTTTCTTTGCACATGTATGTAATGATGTAAACAAATTATATGCATATTTGACAAAGACTAGAGCTACAAAAACCTAACAAAGTTCGAGCTTACCAATAGACACACAGTCGAGCAGGTAAAGTTCAAAGTTATCTTATTGGCAAAAAGGTTTGCATTGGTCTGACCATTGAAACCATTGTGAAGTGAGTACAAAATTGAATTATATATTGTTCTGGACTAATGAAGCACCCACAACTGCAAGATGATGCAGTAGCCGATACTGAGGGTTGTTGGCCAGTAAACTGTATCAGTTGGGACAGTACCAAAGAACAAACCTCCTGTTATTCAATGGATAAGTGTTGTACACATGGGTTCCAAGGTCAACATTGCCCCAAATGATCTCAAAATCTCCTGAAACAGCATTCTCCATGCTGACTAATTTCAGCAAGAAGGATGCTCCATCAGGAGCAAAGGACTATGACACTACTGGGTAAGGCCCTGCCCTACTTGTTATGCAGAGAGAGTTAAAAAGCAAGTTATTCCATATTCTTTTCAGTCACTTGTCTGTCTGTTTCCTATCTGATTGCACAATCAAATTTTTCTTGTGGCACCTAGGAATTGGTTTCTCTAATGGTCCCACAAATTTTGTCCTGTTATCTGCATTCTTTCACTTGTTGTTTCTATTCTTTCTTTCTTTCTCCACTTAAATCTCTGTGGTTAAAAAACACGTGTGAATCTTTATGTGAAACTGAGATCCCTTGGGTTGCAAATGTGTTATAGTGGTACTAGTATAGTTAGGGTTGAGCAGGGGTTTCTATGTTAAACCTCAAATTTTGCACTGTAATAACCTTGCAACTTTTCAACAGATTTCTAAGTAATTTTGCTTGTGCAGTTTCAGGGAAGACTTTGTACTTAGTGTTTTTACACATTTGAACTTCAACAAGCCATAGCTTCCTCAATAGTTGGACTTAATGGGTACTGTAAGAATAACACATGATTATCCCACAAATATCTAGGGATCATATTAAAAAGAAAAATTCACAAAATGCAAATTCTCATAGGATAATATTGGAAGTTTAACAAGCCATAATTCCCTCAATATTTGGACTGAAAGGACACTCTACATATCAAAACAAAGGTCAAAAGGAGTACTACAAGAGTAACACATATTTCCCCCAAATCATTTAGGAACAATATAAAAAGAAACAAAAATGCAATTTCCCATGGGATTACCATGGAAGTTTAACAAGCCATACAAAGAAGGAAAGAAACTGCTGTTTTGGCGCAAATGAAAATGCAGAGCCCAGAGGGATCTGTGCTCCCACACACAAATGAGGATGCAATTATGCTATCTCAAAAAAGTATGGAAATTCATTGCAAAATCTTTGTTAATGCTCTAGTAAGGGTTAAACCAACAAAAGTAGGGAAATGTGTTGTTAGGGTTTCCAGCCCTAACCCGTCACCCTCATCCTGTAGGCATCAACAAGAAAAAAACATGAAGGTTTGATCTTTCCTGCGTCCTTGCAAATTAGGAGTGGTGTGTGCCTTGGGGTTGTCTACCCTAATGATCACCCATTCTCATATACTGTACACATCTCAGCTTACTTACTGATGGAACAAGGTGAACGCTAAGGTTGTGAACACCAAGGCATACCCCACACCTGATCTGAGAAGACCCAGGAGAGACCAAACCATAATTTTATTTTCTGTTTCTGCCTGAAGCATGGGGGAGGGTGATAACAAATAAAACACTACTTGCAAATGTTATCATTTCTCCTGGCCCACCTAGGTTTCCTGACTTATGCCCCTACCACAGTGGGGGGTCAAAGTGTGATTACACTATACATACTCTACACCAGGAGTTTTGTGCATGGGTACTAGACCTGGTACCTGAGAAGCATAGAAGAAAGGTATGGATCCTGCAACAGCAAGCCCAGTAATGATTATCAGAAGAATGGTTGACAAACTAGAAGCAGAAACAGAAGTCCAAACTAAGACTGTACGGCTGGCACCAAGATGAAAGAAGTAGAAAAGGCAAGGACAGAACCAGAAAGCATGTCCTCCTTCTTCAAATGGTGGGCTATTTAATGAAGAGAGACTGAGAAGCAATGGCTGGATGTCTTGCAAGCTATCAAAGCTGGAGGATCTGGTACAGGTCCAACAGATCAACAAAACACAACTGTTTAAAAGACATTAAACTTAGAAAGTCATATCCCTTGGATGATATTAAAACATACCTGACAACTTTTGAAAGGATTGCCAGAGCCTGCCAGTGGTCAAAATGGCAATGTGCAATAAGGCTGGTACCTTATCTGACAGGTAAGCCCAACTTGCTTACAGCAATATGAACACGGCACAATCAGAAAACCATGACCTTGTGAAAGAAATCCTTAAAAGATATGACGTTTCTGGAGAGATGTAAGGTGGAGATTTCAGTCTCAAGTACCACTCAGTTAACAGTCTTCAAGAAGCCTTCACACAATCCACAGAACTCCTCATTAAATGGCTCCAACCAGAGGGCAAAACAGTTACACAGATCATCAACACTTTTGCAATGGAGCAATTCATCCACATCCTTCCAACAGAAACCTTCACAAAGAAAGTGTGCCCTAGGATGATGGTGCTCTTGTTGAAAAATCCAATAGTCAAACTCAAGGAACAGGCAGAGCATCAGCTTGTTTCTTGCAAGGATTTATTATGAAAATAAGAAAACATAGCAAACAAGGTGCATGGTTGACACATTTCAGATAGAGTAATCCTTTATCAAAATCATTCCTACAGACTTGCAGCTTTGGGTAAAAGAGCGCTGACCAGAAAGTGGGGAAAAAGCCACTTCTTTGGCTGAGGATTATCAAATTGGCAGACAAACACCACAACAGTGAAGTAACACCCAAAGAATAGTAGGATCCACTTTTTCCCAGTTTAACTCCAGATCAGATAAGAACTCTAATGGGGTAACACATCTACAGCCAAAGATTTTATTTGCTATAACTGTAATAAGCTAGGCCATAATACAAGAAATTGCCATAAAAATAAGGAAGGTAACATTGGAGTAAATTTGGCCTTAGCAATTTGTGGTAAGTATCTAACAGGTGCCAAGGTGGGAGGTAAGACTGTGAAAGGACTTATAGATTTGGGAAGCAGACAGACCCTTGTGCATGTTGAAGTCCTGGGAAAAAACTGCAAAAGGACCAGGTACTGGGGTCATCTGCATCCACGAAGACACGCGATACTACCCCACCACCCAAGTGACACTGAACATTAATGGGGTCTTGCACCAAATGAAAGTGAGGGTAGTAACAAAGTTACCTGTACCCATGATCACTGAAAATGGCTTTCCAGGATTTGCTAAATTAATCACAGAGGTAAACCCTGCTGTTTCAGCAGCTGTGATAACAAGAGCACAGGCAAGGACAATCTCAGATTTTGGGGACCCTTTCCTTTCAGTGACTTTGATTCATACTTGTTTGAGTCCAGCTCCAAGATCCAGTAGTCTAGGAAGAAAGACGATACTGGAAAAGCAGTGGCAACAAAGACTGATGGACAAAGGGGTTGATATAGCTGGCAGTATAGCCTAGAGGTTAGAGCAACAAGCTGTGACCTGGGTTTGATTCCCAATCTCCATTTGCATACCGTGTGACTCTAAGCAAGTCACTTAACCAGCCCAAAGCTCCCAGGTTGCACCTGAAAACAGGTACTTGTGCCTAGTTGGCCTTACCCAGTTAACAAAGAATAAATAAATATATGAAAATGCTGAACCTAAACTGATAACTGAGTGTGATTTTGTTTCTAAGCAAACTAATGATGTTTCTCTCCAAGATTATTTTAAGCAGCTGAGGGTGAAACAAAAACAGTGTGAACCAATGTTTAAAAATGAATTGGGATACTGTACAGAGTTTGGATTAATCCACAGATGCAGGAACAGATGGAACAATTAGTCATACAAAGATGTATAGAATTAAGTTGTTACAGATAGCAAATGGTAGTCCTATGTCTGGTCACTTAGGGAGGAAGCACATCTCTGCCAGATTGCTGTACATATTTTACTGGTCTGGGAGTCATGAGAATGTTGCTACATATTACAGTTCTTGTGCTGAATGTTCAGAAAGTGGCCTAATGACTAAAAAGACAAGGTGCTACTGGTACCCTACCCTTAATAGATGTGACTTGTGAGAGCACTGCAATGGATGTAGCTGGCCTCTTAGACAAAAGTAAAAAGGATAATATGTGACTATGCTACTCAACACCCAGAGGCAATTAAAATGCGTACTGTCACTGACCCAAAAGTTGCAGCAGAGCTTGCTAAAATTTTCAGCAGCCTGGGCATACCTAAAGAGAGTATTACTAATCAAGGTAATAATTTTGGTGCTGCACTGCTGAAGGAACTGTATCAACTACAAGGTATTGCTGCGATAAGAATGTCTCCTTATCACCTTCAGATGGTCTTTTTGAGCATTTTAATCAAGTCTTAAAATGCATGTTAAAAAGGGTTGTGAAATGTGAAGGGAAAGATTGGAACCAATACTTACTTTACCTGCTTTTTGCTTACAGAGAAGTGCCACAAGCATCAACAGTTTTTTCACCGTTTGAAATGTTGTATGGTAGACAACCTAGGGGTCACTAGATTTAATGAAAGAAATATAGAAACATATAAAGTGATGGCAGATGGGGACCACAAGATCCGTCTAGTCTGCCCAAAACTCTAATATGGGATGATAATCCTGCTCAGAAATAATCTAATATGTGGGTACAGATAAAGAAACTGGCAAATTATGTTGAAATTGCCCACAGTAATCAGGAAAAAGCCCCTTGTAAAGTGTTTTGATGTACTGGTACAGTTAACTATGAGATTGAGACATCTGATAAGAAAAGCTCCACCAAAATATACTATGTTCACTTTCTGAAGAAATGGATTGAAAAAACACCAAATATTGCATTGCTAGTATTACCAAAGGTGCTAAAGAAGATATATAGCTTATGACAGATTGGAATAAACTGTAACTTCTGAATCTGTAAAGGTGAATGTTTTCCTTCTTACAGAACAAATCATAGAAATTAGTACAGTAACTTGCTAAAGAAATTTCAAAGTACTTTCATGACAGTGCCAAGCTGAGCAAAAGGGGTCAAGCACATTCTCGTGACAGGGAATGCTCACCCTATCAGACAAAAGACATACGGATTACCAGAGCAGTTAAGAGCAGATGTGGTTAAGGAACTACATGTACAAAAAAATGAAAGTTTGGCATCTTTGAAGAATCGAGAAGTGCTTGCTCATCACTAATGGTAACTGTAAATAAAAGGAAGTGGGTGAAAGAATCTGCCAAGAATGTTAGAAATGCTATCAAATATCTGTATTTGACAGCTATCCTATGCCCAGAATAGATAATTTGGTGGACAAATTGGTAAGTGCCAAGTACATTAGTACCATAGATCTTACCATGGGCACTGGCAAAATCCCCAAGCTAAAGAATCCAGAGATAAAACTGCATTTTCCACTCCGGTTGGATTCTGTCAATTCACCACCATGCCATTTGGTTTACATGGTGTACCTGCTACATTACAATGGAACATGGATGTAATTCTACTCCCTCACATTAGTTGTTCTGCTGCTGACCTGGATGATGTTGTGGTGTACAGTACAGACTGGAAAAGCCACCTGGAACACCTACAGCAGTTATCCAATCTATCAAAAATGCAGGTCTGAGCATTAATCCTACCAAGTGTGTATTAAGGATGCAGGAAACCAGATATTTGGGTTACATTTTGGGGACATGGAGCAGTAAACCCAGAGATTTCCAAGACAACAATAAAAGCTGTAGCGATCAGTCCTGTCAGGTCAGTTTTAGGTCTGGCTGATTACTACCAAAGATTTCTTCCCAGCTTTGCCCAAATAACTACTCCCCTCACTGAACTCACAAAAAACAATTCCCCAAATATTGTGAAATGGTCTATAGAGTGTGATGAGGTTTTCAGGCCATCATGGCTACAGTAGATTTGCACCTGTTTTAAGAAGTCAAGACTTTTGTTACTGACAATTGTATCAGAGGTAGGCCTAGGTGCAGTCCTGAGTCAGAATACAGATGAGAAAGAACATCCGATCTTCATATCAGTAGAAAACTGCATGGCAGAGAAAAAAGTACTCTACCATTGAAAAGAGTGCATTACTGTGAAATGGACAATGGAGCCCTTTAGTTTTATCTTCTAGGAGCTGACTTTGTACTTGTAACAGATCAAAACATCACATTCCTCTCTTTTGGCCTAAGCAAATGAGCGATAAAATCCCAGAATCACAAGGTGTTAAAGGGACACTGTCAACCTTTCTGGCATCATATTACGTTAAGGTAAAACCACGTTTTATGATTGCTTCGTTCTCTAAAATTCCTTAAGTTGCTGGTTGTTTTATCTGCCTCCTAGCTTATTAGAACTAAAATGCATGGTAATATATAGCTATGTCCAGCATTGTTTTGCTCCAAATCACTGAACTACTCCTACTGCATACTTCCTGAACATATGAAATACTTTCAAACAGTGCACACACTCATGATGCAGTAGTCTCCTCTACTCACTGCATCATATGCAGCTAGACTGTGGTGGCGGTGGTGGTCTGAGTCTAGGAAAGATGCAGTGAGAGCTGATGAAGAAATGTAGACAAACATGTTTTGGTGTGGTAACACCAGTATAGTAGGCAGTCAGTTTTTCACTTTTTAAACCAAAAAAGGGATCAGAATCAAACTGTCAGCTGTATCAACGAACTCCACAGAATGTGAACAATCAAAAAATGTGTTTTTTTAAACTAGGAACACTTTGAGACCTATGGATTGACAGTGTTCCTTCAAAGCAAAGTGATGCACAAATCCAGAAAAGAGAATGTCAGAGTTGATTTTATATCAACATATGGCTCAGGATCTGAGAATTCAGAAGGTTGAAAAAATGTGTGTGCTTAACCAAAATGTTTGCTGCAAATGGTGTTATTGAAAAGGGATACTGTACCGCATAAGAACCAAAAATGTTACAAGGTAATATTAACAGAGAATAAAATAAGGTTTGCAAACCTATTTAAAACTACAGGTTCCATCTTAAAGACAGGTGTGTATGATAGAGTTGGGTAAGACCCTGTCCCATTTGTTAGCAGACAGAGCAAAAAAACATGGATCTATTTTTTCCTTTTCTTTTCTGACACTTGACTGTCCCTTGCCTGTCTGATTGCACAACTACATGTTTCTTGTGGTACCTAGGATGGTCCCACAATTCCCCTGTTATCTCCCTTCTTTTACTTGCAGTTTCTATTCTTTCTTACTCTCCTTACTTCTCTGCATTTAAAAAACAAATCTTTATGTGAAGCTGGGGTATCTTGGTTTGCAAATGTACATACTTATATTGTTGAAATTGCTTCAGAAAGTTATTTGAGTTTCTTGAAAAGTTTACAGAATTGTCTACAGAAGACCAGCTCAGGGACAGAAGGACCGAATGTTCTATTTTGTTGCACCTGTTAAGGACTAGATGTGTTCTTCAGACAGAGACATGGATGATGGGGTAAGTTATTGAGATCTTATAATCTTTAGCTACACCATATTCAGAAGGGATGGGGAAGTAAAGGAGGGGAGTGGCCCTATATGTAATGGTGGGAAGGGATTCAGCAATCAAGGAAAGGAGTGGCAAGGTTGACTAAATTTGGTACTGTACAATTACAACCACCAAGGGTAAGAAAAAGTCAGATTAGGACTAGTTTACTGACCACCCAGTCACAATGAGAAGGCAGATAGGGATCTAGAGGAGGAGATCAGGAGGGAATAGGAAAGGTAGAAGAGGCGTGGGAACTTTATTTTATGGATATAGACTTGGAGGCTCATACAGCCAAAAGTGAGAGTCATTCGGTGCTAGACATCATGCAGGACTACTTCCTAGTGCAATGGGTCAGGAAGCCTGCCAGACAGGAGGCCATTTTAGACCTGCACTGTCTAACAGGGAGACAGTGAAAGGTATCAGGGTTGGGAAGTACTCAGGGTTCAGCATCTATGGCTCAGCAGGGAGCCACCACCATCATCCAAGTCAATGGTACAAGATCTTACAAAATTATGAATTTTGAGGATTTGAGAACACTGATCAGGGACAAGACAGAGAAGGTATTAAGGGCAGTAGGAATCAAGGCTAAATTGGGACTAGTGTATGGGGTTTTAAGTGAGGTAATAGACTCATGCATGCCAACATTTGTCAAAAGTAAAATGCACAAGAAATCAATTAGAATTTCTAAGATGGTGGGGGAGGCTGTGATGGCCAAAAGAAAGGCTTTTGGGTGGTACAAGTGTGCACAGCAGAAGGATAAGTGGGATGATTACCACAAGAAACTAAGGAAAGAAAAGGGAATACTGCAAAAGGCTAAAGCAGAGGCAGAGTTGCAGATAGCAGAAAGGGTGAAAGAGAGGGACAAGGAATTATTCAGCTACAACAGCAAAAAGAGGAAGGCAAAGGGGGAATATAAAGCTGAATGAAGGGGAGAGGGTGGTTGAGGATGACAAGCAAATGGCCACAGAACTGAATAACTTCTTTTCAGTACTGACAGTGGCAGACAGGGGCTCACTGTCAGATAGCGATGTGAAGGTGTCAGAAATGGGAGTCAGGAAAATGGGCAGAATGATTGTCACAGTGGAGAGGATCTACAAAGACATTGTAGCCCTTAGGGTAGAAAAGGTTCCAGGTCCTGATGGTCTACATCCCAGAATGCTGAAAGAGTTGGATCCAGAACTTGCAGCATCACTGGCAGATCTATTCAAATGATCCCTGAAGATGGGAGAAGACCTGAGGATTACAGATCCATGGATGTGGTGGCATTGATCAAAGGGGGAAACAGGGAGACCTGGAAAACTACAGGTCAATTAGTCTTACCTCAAATGCTTGTAAGTTTCTGGAAACAGTGTTCAAGAAAAAGGTAGTGGGATACCTGGAGACTGTCAGGCCAGGTTGCAGGTCAACAAGCAGCATGCATTCATGGCAGGTAGATTGTGCTAGACCAACCTGTTGGTCTTCTTTGATTGGGTGATGAGAGCAGTGGACAAGGGATGGGCAGTAGCTGTGCTATACCTAGACGTCAGCAAGGCCTGTGATTTGGTGGCACACAAGTGGCTGCTAAAAAACATGGAGAACCTTGGAGGAAGGGCTCATCAGATGGATCAGGAGCTTGCTGGGAGAAGGAAAGCAAAGGATAGTGGTAAATGGGGTCATATTGGAAGACAGGGGTTACAAGTTGGGTACTGCAGTGCAAGTGCTGGATTCTGTCCTCTTCAATATGTTCATTAATGACATCAGGGAATCTGGAGTAAAATGTATCTCTTTCAAGTTAAACAAAGCTCTGTGGCAAGATGGACATGATGGAGGGAGTCAGGGAAATGAGGAAGGACCTAGAGATACTGGAAAGGTGGTCTAAAGTCTAGAAACTGACATTCAATGTCAAGATGCATAACGTGATACACACTAGCAAAAAAAAATTGACTCACAGATTACTTTTTTTGTGGGGGGTAAACACAGAAAGATAGACTTTGACAACTGATAAGGACCGCTTGGCCCACCTAGTCTGCCCATTTCCCTACCCACTGGATAAGCTGCAGATCCTAGTTAATCTAGTTAGAATTGCCTTATGTCTGTCCCATGCATTCTTGAATTTCCCCACTGTTTTTGACCCCACAACCTCCTCAGGAAGGCTGGGGTAGCAAAAACTCCAGAGAAAACAGACCCGTTGTACCTATAAGTAAAAGCCTCTGGTCTGTATAAAAAAGCATATAGTAAGGCATCAAGGATGCTGGCCAGTATAAAAAGAGGTTTCAGCAATCCGAGGAGGCAGGGGATATAGTGTCCCTCCCTGAAATTAGTATTGCCTTGCCACTTTGCAAATGTTGTTATTCTCCAACACTTACTGTATTGTAACTGCAAATGGGGTTGTCCTCCAGCACTTTATTGTATTGCAGTTACCGGTGACCCCCTTTATCACACAGTTAGCAGGCGTCTTTCAAATGTTGTACTAACTGGGATACCAGTTGTTACAGCATTCTCAAAACTTTCTTTCAGAAGCAGTGTCAGTCTCGGTTCATGCCCCACCTTATTGACTCTTACTGTGTGTGGGCAGGCATAACACCTAAACAGACATGGTGGCTCCATTTCCTCATCACCGAAGAGCTGCACTGATCATTTCCCTCTCCGACTTACAGGTAATTTATTAATGTCTTTCATTGTTTATCTCGTTGACCCTGCCTTTACAACCTAAAAACATCTAACTGGTTGATCCTGCTGTTTCTATGCATTGGGTAGGGCATCGGCACAAAATGGAGCAGACAGCTACTGTGATCGGGAATGGACCGTCTCACTGACTACTCTCAGCATTACTGTTGCAGTTCTAAATTGTATTTAAAAAAAGAAAAGAAAGTGTATGGGTTCACCAATAATTGTAAAAAATAAAGGATAGACAAATGTGGTCTTATTAGACAGGTGTACTGGCCTAATCTTTCAGTTTACAATGCAGAGGTTGGTATCTCTGCAGATTCCTGTGTAGACAGACCTCACCTTTCAAAATGTGCTTGTTACTGCCAAGAAAATTGGTGGATGGCCCCTTGGGGGGGCTATTTTTGATTTTGGACATTGTGGGCCCTCTGGGCCCCCTAACTCGGCCTAGGAATGCCCAATTTACAATTACAAGGTGTCATTTTATACATTTATTGCCAAGCCAAGTTGGATGGAACAACTTAGAAAATTCAAAATGGCCACCAAAATCCAATATAGCCACCATATCGCTAGTAAATGCTTGATTCACTAATAATTTCCAAATCCCTAGCTTCCAAGATACCAATTATAATGATTCATGAACGGGGAGTTTAATATTATTACGTTTAATATAAACAAATATTAAATTAATATACTAGAACATAAATATAAATAAATTATGTATAATGCATCAATCTGCTTGTTTGTGCCATTGACCCAAAACTGTGTCCACTCTGTAAGTATTTGCCACTTTGTTCGCAGGATTGTGTGGCGTGTTCATGTACATTGTATGCCTGTTTAGTCTGTATTTCTAGTTTCCAGTTTTTAAGTTTAGTTTCTATTTCTGTTTCAGAAACATTGATAGACCTCTACTGTAGCTGTACCTGTTGGATTGGTCAGTCCATCCGATTTGCCTACCTGTGTTCTTTGTGAGAAACAAATTAGAGATATGGAACTGTAACAAATATTAGGAGAGAGAATGGGCTGAATACCTTCAAGGTTTTTGCAGAAAAATGGTCGGTCACAAAGCCAACTTCCGAGTATGCTAGAAACTTCAACCTCGTATGGAATAAAATTCGTGACCAGCTTTCCTCCGGCCCTGGAGAAACAGGCCTACCTGTTCATACAAGGTGTCACCAAAATTTCACCAGTGAATGGAAATTAAACACCAACTCAACGAAACAACTTTCTTTGGATCAATCTTCTGAAGCTGAATTCTCTGGCATACCCAACCCACAGATGTCCAGTATCAGTGAAGCGGTCCATGTAACTCGATGTAAAAGGAAATAGTTGGAATTTAAGAAGGATGAGGCCTGCTTTGTCTGTGATAAGAAAAGGAAAAAGAGAGGAAATATGGAAGAAAAACTCCAGAGTTGAACTTGAAGATGGAAAGATTACATTGCATGAAAAGCATGTTATGCAATGAAAATTCTGATGACGCTCTTTTGTCTGGTGCAGCCAAATGTTTGAAGGTCGCTACTACCAATGTTGAAGCCTTTGCTGCGGACATCAAATACCATCAAAGTTGTTACAACTCTTTTGTCTACGCTGGCAAACAAGAGAGACAAACATCAGGAGGATTGGAAAACATTCACACAAAGAGTGCTGAAACAGTTTTTTTGAAATCATGAGAAGAAAGGTTGTTGAGCATAAATGTTGCTATTTACTACTAGAATTACTGGAGGATCTTCATAACCTCTATGAGTTCCATGGATGTGAACAAGATGCTGGAATAAATCACACATTTCAGTTGAAGAATTTTATCAGCAATGAATTCAGAGATGAGATCGTTTTTTTCCGTGGGGAAGTGGATACACAGGAATCCTCTCATTCTTAACTCAACAAAAGTAAACCCACTTGATTATTCTTTGGCAACCTTGAGAGGAGCTGGACTCAGAGACAGTGACATCACCAAGGCATTTGCAAAGATGATCAATTGGAAATTAAAAGAATGACAAATTGAGTCACCGCAGTTTCCTACGGCATACGAAGACTTGCTTTCTGAGCTTGATAACTGTGAACCCATTCCAGAACTCTTCAATGTGATAGCTCTCACTATAAGCCCTTCTAAGAAGATTAATGCTCTAGGTTATGTGACCATCCCAGCAGAAATTCAAGCTACCAAGATATGGTCCATTGCTAGTTACTGGCAAAACCTCATTACTGGAGAACATTCTCCAAAGTCGATAGTTCTATCCATGGTCATTCATTATCTCACTGGAAGTAAAGAAGCAGTCAATCTTCTACATCATTCAGGGGCTGATATTTCTTACACAGGCATCAGAGGACAAAACAAGGAATTGGCCCATGATAGTAAATCTGAGAAAAAAAGCACTGCATATGATTCTGCCTGGACAGCCAACTCATGTCACAATTGATAACTCAGATGGTAAGCAACAGACATTAACAGGAGTCTCAACAACACATGACACTAACTCAACTAGTTATGTGCCCTGAATTTCGCTTCCAGCTGTCATCTGTGATTTGCCAGTACAAAAACCAAAAATTCCAAGCAGCTCAACAAGACAAGTCCAGGAAACATTTGAGATCTCAGGACCTATTGACTATGGGGATTATAAAATAGGAAAGAGAAACCCCCCACCGATTGTCCCATCCTACTATGAGGATGAATGAAGGACCGAGCTTTATCATCGTTTGAGCAAAGATTGTATTTGAGCTCTGGCAGCAAGCATAGAATGTTCTAGAGAAGATGAATCTATTCCAGTCCTAGGATCATGGACAGTTTTCAATAAAAAAGCAACATCTACCACTGCCTTCAAATCTGAAACTAATTTCCTGCCCATTATACCACGTGAACCAGATGATGCAGTTTGCAAATATTACCTTGACTTTCTCATGGATCTTACAGATGACCTACAAATTGACCACATCTTCAGCCATAGCAATCATGCAGTTTTCTACAAGATTGCACAAAGAATGTGTAAAGAAGAAAATATACAAAAGTGGATAATTTGATGGGAGGATTTCATGAACTGATGGTGAGGCGGAAGATCCTCCACAAGTGATATGGTGCTATGGGACTTTGTGACTGGTGGGTTCAGGCATGGATAATAGTAGATGGATCTGTTGACCAGGCCTAGGAAGGATGCCACTATTCTAGATCGATGAAGTTACATAAACAGTCCCTCGAGGCTCTCTTACTATTCATGGGCTCCAAGATTCATGGCTCACTAACCAATGGACATTGAGAAAAGCTCATCAACATGAGAAGATCTGTATCAGCAGAATCCCTGAATCTTGTCCTTTTGGATGCATCTTTCCCTGAACTGCAGTAACGAGTGCTGGAAACCTCTGGCACCATGGCAGAGTGGGTGACAGACTACATTGGTGACACCAGTTCCCTTCTCGCATACAGAGACAAGAATCTGAACTTGCATCTGCAGACTCAACGAGATCTTCTACCATTACTGTTTGCATTCAACCATCAAAACTACTCTTGGTGTTTGATGTGGCATCAAGTAGACCTCATCAATCTGAAAATCATCAATGACAATGCATACAATGAACTTCAGGAATATGGCATTGGGGCTAGTCTGTCTGGTGAGGCATTCTCTATGATACCTGGTGACCAAGTGATTGAGGTCTCATTCAACAGAGAGGTCAAGGTGAGGGGTGAGCATATGAGAGGTGGTTACAGTATGTCTGAGGAAGCTGCTGGTGACTTTGTTTTGACTTCCCACAAGCTCACTAAAATTTATTTGTTGCTGAAAGAGAAGATGCTTCTGAAAAAATCAGCCACACACAATGAGTTGACATATGGTGCCATAAAGAAACATGATGATCAAGTGAAAGAGCTAGTGAAGAAACTTCATGCATATTCAGATCCATGTCAGGGTGTAGCAAGGCACATTGCAACGGGCATTGAAATACCGCATGCAATAGTAGAGGGCCTTTTGAAGGCAAGGGCTGCAGGGGACGTTATGCTGAGTGCATTTATAAACTACCGCCTCCTATCAAGGAAAGTTTGTTTCTTCGGCTCTCAGTATCATTGTTCTAAAGCGCCCAGACAAGAAAGATGCATTTTCCCATCTGCATACAACCTCTACAAACCTAATACCAAGCATGTCTTAAGAAATTATCTCATCGATGAAGCAGAAGCTCAAAGTTCTTCCCCATCTCTGTTACACTCAGTGTACATATACAATGCCATGGTGATGGTCAGAGCAGTTCCTGCACAGCGTACATGGGACAGCCTTTGGAAAGCACTTCTTGTCACATTCATAACTCCATATACAGCAAACCCAGCGGAAGTCATCATCGTTTTTGATAATTATAAGGATGATCAGGAATTCTTGGTGAAATAGCAAGAACAAGCTGAGCAAGTGGTAGGAATAAGAGAAATTCGACTTCACATGGGATCAGGTTTGCAAGAGATGCCGCAGTGAAAGGTGTATCAGCATTACCTTCACAACAATGACAACAAAACAGATCTCATACAGTGCTTCAATAAGTATGTTAGACAAGAGGATGTTTATTGTTTTTAAAGTATTTAAGGGTTGGTGTTTTGTGGTATGAAAGCTTTTGAGAAAGGAACCAAGAGGTTCTGAAATGTGTAAGCAAGTACCACGTGGTGGTTTTATATTTTGTGTTAAATAAAAGTATCTTAACTGGTCGAGTCTGTTTTTATTTGCTGGTGAGTGCCCGCTTTTTGTGTATGGATTTAATGTTTATTGAGAGCACCACCCTCCCAGTGAGCACTTTTTGGGGATTTGTAGCAACATTGTTTAAGTGAAAATGCATAGGTTAAAGAGAAACTATGGCAGCTGTGTAAAAGCAGAATACAAGACTCTTTGGGACCAGGACTTTATTATTAAAATGCACAAGAAACCACCAGTTGAGAGAATGTCGTTAGAGGACACTCCCAATATCTTTGGAAATAATGAAGCAAATATAGGAGCTTCTACATCCAGGACAGGAACAAACCCTTTTGGATTATGTAAATCTTCTGATGCAGTCAGCAGGAGAAGCCAATCTCTTTCTGGGGATCAAGGAACAATGAATTTGAATCCAGGGGTGAAATCCCTTTTGGAGGCCTTCAGACATTTGGAAAAGGTAACACAACAAATTAGAAGGATTTATTGAAACATTTCTAATATGGAGGCCTATCTCCAATTTGCAGGAGTACCATGGGGCCTCAGGCTGATTAAAAAAAAACAGCCTTTGGTACAGATAATCAAGAGTTTATGAAAGAATGGGAGGAGGTATTATTAGAAGCAAGCAGACAACTGATGAATTTGGTTATTAAGTATAGTAGAGCAAGAGAACAGGAGTTGAAAGAAGAATTAAAAAAACAAGAGATGGAAGTGCTTAAATTTAAGGATTTTGCTGACTTTGATATACAAAATAAGAGACTTGAGTCGATTAGTAAATTAGATAAAGAATTAAGGGAAGCAAAACAGATTAAATTTATTAGAGACAAAAATGACTGGGAATATGGATAGATTTTCATGTGGAATGAAGAAAATATTGAGGGGATTTTAAAGACCAAGAAAAGTCTCTTTTAATTATAGTACAGATCAAAGTGGCTCAGAGCCAGAACTGCAGACAAGGGGTCCTTTTTTAGATCGAGGCTCAGTCAGCCACAAACAGCCGCCTCCACCCCCTCCCACTATACAACAAACATTGGTTCATACATGATAGAGCCCAATATTTCATTATCCAGAAAGAGATATAGATGAAAGGCAACAAGGTGAGGCAGGAGACAGAAATATGTATTATGCCTGCAACAACATGAGGGGGAGATGGAGGGGTTCGGGCCGTCCTTGGAATCAGTGAGGGCAGAGGAGCAGGAGGCAATAGAACAGTCCTTGGTGGCAAATCTCTCACAGAGAATTTTGAATGAAACAGAAAGATCAGTTTTGAGAAAAAGTCTGACATTTTCCCCAATAAATTAAATTTAAAATTGTTTTTCTATAAGAAGTCTACAGACCATGAAAGTAACCCACATGAACGACATTCTTTGAAACCTATTTGTACTTTTTGCCCTCCTTACAGCCCAGCAGTAAAAGTGTTTAAAAACTTGGTGGAACAAGACTTAGCATCATTATTTTCTAATCCCCCCGGAGCCACTTATAGCAAAATCCCGAAAACAGAAAGTGATGCTCTAAAGAGCTTGCAACAAGATGTGACAATTATTATCAAACAAGCAGATGGGGGTATAGTGATTCAGGATATTAAACACTACAAAACAGAAATAAATAGACAGCTAAGCAACACCAGGTTTTACAAAAAACTAACCCTGATCCAACAGTGAACTTTAAATATGCTATAGATGAAAGTGTAAATGAGGCACATGGAAAATGATTTATTACAACTAAATGAGAGACTTTTTAATCATTGACTGTCCAATAAAAGCAACATTTTACATTATCCCAAAGATTCATAAGAATTTAGAAACTCCACCGGGATGTCCAATAGTGAGCAGTACAGGCTCTTAAACTGAACTGCTGTCGAAGTTTGTGGACAGTTTTTTTAAACTACTTGTGGAAAAATTTCCATCGTTTGTTCAAGATACTAAACATCTATTAATTGTGTGCAATATTCTACAGCTATACAAGGATATGATGTTTGTCACTTTAGACAGTGATGCACGTTATACGAATGTCCCCCATGAGGGGGCTTTGGATGCTGATGCGAGTTTTTTAACTCCTGAGATGACCACTGATGACATACCTGTTGAATTTGTTTTAAAACATTTGGAATTTGTATTAAAATACAATTTCTTTATGCTTAATAATGATCTTTTTTGTTTTACATGTAATGGGAACAGCAATGGGGGCAACATGTGTTCCTTCAGTGGCTAATTTGTTCGTAGGACAGTGGGAACAGTCTTATGTTTATAACGCTGACAATCAATATAAGGACAATATTGTGTTCTAGGGATGTTATATAGTTGATATTCTATTAGTCTGGAAAGGCAGCAATGTAGAATTAAAGGAATTTCATTCAGTACTTGCACAGCACTATAGAGAATTTAAGATTTACGTTCACCAGTAACTTTAAGGAGGCTAACTATTTGAAGAAGGAGGAATAGTCATGAAATTTTATAGAAAAGAAGTAGATGGTAATGCCCTCTTGATTTCTTCAAATTGTCACCCCCCCATGTGAGAAAAAACATTCTCAAGGGCCATTTGTTACGAACATGGTGCAACTGCAGTACAAATGCAGGATTTACACAGGAGGCCATTGTTCTGGCTAAAAGATTGGGAGAAAGAGGTTACAGTTCAGAAAATATACAGGCAGCGAGTGCTTTGGCTAATAATACAGAAAGAAAGGATCTTTTGATTAAGAAAAGGGTTGATAAAAATATCTTGGATTCCCTTATTTTTAATTTTGTCACCACATACTCTATTCAGGCTTCTGAAGTGAGGCAGATCCTCTACAAACATTGGAATGTTTTGGGGGGGAGACCCAGACCTAAAAGAGTTACCTAAAACAGCTCCTTGTATATCTTACAGAAAAACTCCCACTCTGAAAGATAGATTAGTCCATAGCCACTTTACAGAGAAAAAGAAGTGGACTTGGCTTAATAGACAACAAGGGTTTTTTAAATGCAAAGAGTGCATGTATTGTGACAATGTGATGAGATGAAACTCTTTTTCAAGCATTAATTCTGATAGGGAGTTTTGTATGAGACAGTTTGCCACTTGTAACATGAGTGCTGTAATTTATTTAGCACAATGCACTTGTTCTGCCTTTTATGTGGAAAAGATGAGAAGACAATTTAAACAGACATCAGAGGAACATATGAGGGTAATAGAATGAAACAAGGGTGTAGACAGGCATACTCAATGTACACATTTGTGTACAGTTTTGTTGAGTGCCTGTCACAAACCATAAGCCACTCTGTTAATATTATCATTCTAATCTGTAGTATCTGGGTTATAGTGCAGGCCACTGAGGAATGTCTGATACATGTATAACCTCTTTAGAGAGTAGAGGAATCATCTGACAACAATCTGACTTGTTTGGAAGGGGGTGCCATTTGGAAAGGATGTGTACAATTTTTAATGGGGGGTGTAACTGTTGGAGACTGTGTACAAAATGGAAATTTCTGGCTACACCCCTGGAATGAAATTATGTACTTTATGCCTCTGCAGTACATCTGAATTCTGCAACTAACTGAGATGACCATGAGATGGTGTTTTCAGTTATTGATAAAGTTTGTAAAAACCCAAGAGGTGGTGACTTTGACAGCTTATTGCTTAGAAGAGAAACACTTTGGATTGTTAAGTTGCAGGCTACAATATCACCAGGTTTAAATACAGGATTTAATTTGAAGCCCTGTTTGTTAAGGAAGTAGGATACTTTTCTATGAATGTTGCTTAAGCTGCACTTTAATTATAAGAGTTTTTAAATTCCTTTTTGTAGTTTATAAAGTATATATGTATCTTGTTCCTTGCATATTTGGATCTTCTGAATGTTTGTTCAACAAAATTTATATTCCCACCCCCTTTTTACTTTTAACTTTTCTTCTCTTTGATGTTTGTATATATAATTAACTGATGGTATATATAATTAAATAATTAAGTGAAAAAGCAGGGGTACTGAATGAATACTTCTGTTCAGTATTCACAAAAGAGGAAGTGGGAGAGGTGCCTAATCCAATTAATAGAAGCACTCTGGATAGGGGGGTCGATCCCAGTCCTTTCACAGAGGAAAGGTTTCTGAAAGAACTCCTAAAACTGAAGGTGGACAAAGCAATGGGGCCAGATGGAATTCACCCCAGAATTCTAAAAGAATTAAGCAGAGAACTAGTGACACCACTGACTACCCTTTATAACAAATCATGGGAGGATGGTGTGGTACCTGAAGACTGGAAGAAGGCTAATGTGATTCCCCTTCACAAAAGTGGGAGCAAGACAGAGGCAGGAAACTACAGACCTATCAGTTTGACCTCTGTGGTAGGGAAAGTGATGGAGTCACTTCTGAAGGAAAGAATTGTTGAGTACCTAGAGGCCAGTGGGGCACAGGATCCAAGGCAGCATGGGTTCAAAGGGGGAAGGTTATGTCAGACGAATCTAATTGATTTCTTTGACTGGGTGAGCAAAGTAGTAGACCAGGGAGGGGCTGTGGACATGGCCTACCTAGACTTTAGCAAGGCATTTGACACAGTCCCACACAAAAGATTAGTAGTCAAATTAACCAGTCTTGGAGTGGATCCCAGGGTGGTAGCCTGGATAAAACATTGGCTGAACAACAGGACACAGAAGGTAATTGTAAATGGAGTCCACTCTGAAGAAAGAGGGGTTACTAGTTGGGTACTGCAGGGTTCAGTACTGGGTCCAGTCCTTTTTAATGACTTTATAAGTGACATTGCAGAGGGACTGGAAGGAAAAGTATGCCTCTTTGCAGATGACACAAAGATCTGCAACATGGTTGATACACAAGAAGGCATGGAAAAGATGAGAAGGGACTTGGCAAGGTTGGAGGAATGGTCAAAAGTATGGCAGCTTGAATTCAGTGCAAAGAAGTGTGAAGTAATGTACCTGGGAAACAAAAACCCAGGGGAAGATTACACAATGGGGGGGGTAGTAACAACAACAACAACGGAAATGGACCTGGGGGTAATCATATCAGATGACCTTAAGGTTGTCAAGCAATGTGAGAAGGTGGTAGGGAGGGCTGGGGGGATACTGGGATGTATAGGGAGAGGCATCATCAGCAGAAAACAGGAAGTGTTATCCCCCTGTACAGACAGTTGGTGAGACCCCATCTGGGGTACTGCATTCAGTCCTGGAGAACCCATCTCTGCAAGGACATAGACAGGATGGAGGCAGTTCAGAGCAGGGCAACTAAAATGGTGCAGAGTCTGCAAGAGAAGCCATACGAGGAGAGGCTAAAGGAGCTTAATATGTATACCCTTGAGGAAAGGAGGGAGAGGGGGGACATGATAGAAACTTTTAAGTACTTCAAGGGAATCAACAAAGTTCAAGATGGTAGCACTTTTCAGAAAAAGAGATGTGCAAGAACAAGGGGACACAATTTGAAGATGGGAGGATGGTTCAGGGGCTATGTGAGGAAGTATTTTTTCACAGAAAGGGTGATGGATGGATGGAACAGCCTTCCTGAGGAGGTTGTGGGGTCTAAAACTGTGGGAGAATTCAAGAATGCATTGGACAGACATAAAGCAATTTTTGTGGGGGGTAGGAAGAAATAGGTTGTTGGTTAAGTAGGATCAGCAGCTTATCCTCTAGGTAGGGAAATGGGCAGACTAGGTGGGCCAAGCGGTCCTTATCTGCTGTCAAAGTCTATGTTTCTATGATTTTAATAGTAATTTATGGGGTGGCTCGAATATTTATTTATGAGCTGAAAGACTGAATAATTAGATATATAATGGAGTTTGTTACATATGTGATGGGGTTGCAGTAACGTTCATGTGTTGTGAGTTATGATGTCATTGACGTTGATTGTTTTTAAAGTATTTAAGGGTTGGTGTTTTGTGGTATGACAGCTTTTGAGAAAGGAACCAAGGGGTTCTGAAATGCATAAAGCAAGTACCACATGGTCTTTTTCTGTTTTGTTTTAAATAAAAGTATCTTACCTGGGCGAGACTATTTTTATTTGCTTGTGAGTGCCCGCTTTTTGTGTATGGATGTATCTTAACATGTATGCGCTGGTGAGCAGGAGAGAGAGGGAGGGTGATATGATCAAAACCTACTTGTTCCTAAGGGGAATAAATAAGATAATTATCTAGTCTGGACATAGGCCAGTAAGGCGTATATAGGTTTTCTGGGCAGACTGGTAGGACCCTGGGTCTTTATCTGCTGTCATTTTCCTATGTTTTTATGTTTCTAACTAATACAATTATATAATGCTCAGGTTTGGCAATAAGTAGGCAAAACATATTAATTTTGTATCAAAAAATTCTGGAAAGACAGTACAGCAATCTCTAGAGTTAATTACAAATATGGATGTAACACTGTTTCAGGAACATTTCAAGTAGTACATATTAAAGCAAAGGCAAAATAACTATATGGAGCAGTTCAGATCCATCTCCCTGGAGTATATCATAAATAAAGTTTAGAAAAAGTATTGAAATTACTGAACTCCAGCACCAACAGTGGCTGTTGTAGTCATATTGGTTCAAGTTACAGAAAATATTTTTTTGTAAAAGAAAGGCTCTTAAATCACCAGATAAAGATCAACAATCATCATCAATCAAAGTTTGCAACACTGTGTCATGAAGAAAAGATTAGCTATTCCCAGAGAGAGTTTGTCTTGCCTTCAATTAATTTCATGTGTTCTACTTCACTACAGATGAGTTTGGGAAATATAATTATGACCATACATTCTGACTCAATAAGCATAACACTTAAAATCAAATTAAAACCCAGAGCTATTGTCAAAAGAAAATGACCTGGCAACACTCACGTTATTAAATCACTTTCATGGTTTGGGAACTATTGAAAGGAACACAATTTAGAAAAATATTGAGTTGCTTGATGAACCAGAAGATGAGTGACTCATGATGATCCATAGGTTTGAACTACTTCCAAGAGAAGGTCTATTTACATAGATACATAGACAGTGTCGGCAGATAAGGGCCTATGGCCCACCCAGTCTGCCCATTTGAGCTTGTAAGTTCAGTTTGTTTTCCTAGAAGTCTGTTTCCCCTTACCCCTGACCTCTAGAATTCCTTTATGTCTATCCCATGCATTCTTAAATCCCGTGATTGTTTCTACCCCCACCACTTCCTCTGGCAGGGTGTTCCACTTGTCCACCACCCGTTCTGTGAAGAAATTCTTTCTCATGTTTCCTCTGAATCGTCCTCCCTCCAACTTCATCCCATGCCCTCTAGTCCTGGAACATCTTTTTCGCTTAAAAATAGGGTTCTCCTGCACCCTGTTCCTCCCTGTAAGATACTTGTATGTCTCTATCATATCCTCTCTCTCCCTCCTCTCCTCCAGGGAGTACATGTTCAGTTCCTTCAACCTGTCTTCATAGGACTTGTGATGCAATCCATGCACCATCTTTGTAGCCCTCCTCTGAACCTTCTCTACCCTGTCTATGTCCTTACGTGAGGTATGGTCTCCAGGTGTACACTGTACTCCAGGTGGGGCCTCACTAGTGTCTTGTATAGCGGAATTATGACCTCCTTTTCCTGCTGGTGATGCCCTGCCTATCATCCCAGCATCCTATTTGCTTTACCTGCTGCCTTGTCACACTGTTTCCCTACCTTGAGGTCATCAGAGATGACAACCCCAAGATCCCTTTCCTGCTTGGTGCATGCTATATCCTCACCCCCCAACTGATATATTGTGCCAGCGTTTTTGTGCCCCATATGCATTATCTTGCACTTCTTTGCATTGAATTTCAACTGCCAAACCCCTGACCATTCTTCAAGTTTCTGCAGGTCGCTTCTCATTCTGTCTACACCCTCTGGTGTGTCTACTCTGTTACAGAGCTTTGTGTCATCAGTGAACAGTGAAATTCTGCCTTCTAGATCCTGCAATGTCACTGATGAAGATGTTGAATAGGACGGTCCCAGCACTGATCCCTGTGGTACCCCTGGTCACTCTTCCTCTGTGGAGTGACAGCCATTTACCACCACCCTCTGTGTCCTGCCACCCAGCCAGTTACCTACCCACCACACTACTGTCCTGCCCACACCCATATTCCCCAGTTTGTGTAATAGTCTTCTATGTGGCACAGTGTCAAAGGCCTTGCTGAAGTCCAGATAGGCCATGTCCACTGCCCTCCCCTGATCCACCTCCCTAGTCACCCAGTCAAAAAATTCAACCAGGTTGGTCTGACATGACCTCCCCCTGGTGAAACCATGCTGCCTTGGGTCCTGTAGTCCATTGACAACCAGATGTTCCACCAATCTCTCCTTCAGTAGTGCTTCCATGATCTTCCCCACTACTGAGGTGAGGCTGACTGGTCTGTAGTTCCCTGCTTCCTCTTTGTTCCCACTTTTGTATAAGGGGACTACATCTACTGTCCTCCAGTCTTTGGGTACCTCCCCTGTTTCCAGTGATCGGCCCAACAGGATAGCCAGAGGTTCAGCCACCACCTCTCTTAGTTCTTTAAGGACCCTGGGTGCACCCGTCTGGCCCCATTGCTTTATCAACTCTTATACTTCCAGTTCCTTCAGGACCCTTTCTCGTGTAAAGGGACTTGTGTCCATTCTGCACCATTCTCACCCCTTGTACTCCCTTCAGACCCATTACCCCCCTCTTCCTCAGTAAAGACTGAGCAGAAATACCTGTCCAATATGTCAGCTTTACTGTTGTCATCCTCCATGCGGCTCCCATCCTCCCCCTTCAGTCTCATATCCCTCCTTTTGTCTTTCTTTTTTCACTTATGTACCTGTAAAAGGTTTTGTCCCCTTTACCCACTGATTTTGCAATGTGTTCTTCTGTCTGAGCTTTGGCTTCCCTTACTGACCTCCCTGCCTCCCTTTGCTTCTCCTGGTACTTCTCCCTATCCCCTTCTGCCTGTGTCTTTTTGTATTGCCTGAATGCAATCTTTTTGGCTTTCACTTTCTTTGATACCTCTTTGGAAAACCATAATGGTCTCCTCTTCCTTTTCCTCTTGCTAACTTGCTTAATGCATAATTCTGTTGTTCTTGTAATCCCCATTTTAAATACTGCCCACTGTTCCTCAACCCCTGATTCCTGTCCCATTCCCCTTAATGCCTCTTTCAAGTATCTCCCCATTTTCCCAAAGTCTGCCCCCCTAAAATAAAGGATACGTGTTTTTGTGTGGTTTGGTTCTGCTCTTTCTCTGATTTCAAACCACAATGACTGGTGGTCACCGTTACCCAGGTGCTCCCCCACTGTTAACCCCATCACACTGTCCCTGTTTGTGAGCACAAGATCCAGTATTGCCTTCTGCCGAGTTGGTTCCATGACCAGTTGCTTGAGGAAGGCACCTGAAGGAGTCAGGATAAATCTGCTCTAGGTGATGCTGCTGCTGGGATGCTCCAGTCCACATCTGGAATATTGAAGTCTCCAACCAGTACTACCTCACCCTTGTCTGCCATCCTTTGGATGGCTAGCATCAACTCCCTATCTGTTTCTTCCTCCTGGGCTGGTGGTCTATAGACCACACCTGTTGGATGGCTGGCCCCATTTTCCTTTCCAGCTTAACCCACAGTATCTCTCCCATTTTGTTCCTCCTGGATCTCTGTGGCCCTTATGTCATTTTCACATCAGTGCCCTCCTCCTCCCTTCCTGCCTGCTCTGTCTCTTCTGAATATGTTGTAGCCAGGTATGGCCATCTCCCAGTCATGGTTATCATTACACCAGGTTTCAGTGATGTCCACAATGTCCAGGTCTGACTGACCATGACAGCCTCCAGATCTTCCATCTTGTTGCTAAGGCTCCTGGCATTTGCACACATGGCTTTCCATGATTTGACCTCCCTAGACTGCTTCACTGTTCTACTCCAGCCCCTTCCTTGGTTGTCCATTTATCCCTGGTTCTCCTTACTGTCTGCCCTTGACTGGGTACACCCCTTTCTGCTTATCCACCTCTTGGGCATTAATCTCCATCTTTTGCACACTGCTTTGCAGAGATAGCCACTCCTCTGGTTCACTGGTTCCACTGCTAGCTGTGGGGGTGAGCAAGTAGGTACCCTCCTTTCTGGCCTGCCACCCCCCTTTGCTAGTTTAAATGCTTGTCAATGTAGCTTTTAAACTTATCATTGAGTGCTTGGATTCCCCTCCAGGATGGATGCAGGCCGTCAGGCTTGAACAAACCTCCATCCCTCCAGGTGGGTCCCCAGTCACCAATGAATCCAAACCCTTCCTCACAGCACCAGTTCTTCAACCATGAATTAAAGTTCCTGGTGCATGCATTCTATGCTCTCCTTGCCTCTCACAGGTAGTACTTCTGAGAAAGTGACAGAAGTAGCTACTTGCTTGAGACCCCTCCCCAGTTTCCTAAACTCTTCCTGAACTTCTTTTGGCTCCCCATTTGCCAGGTCATTAGTACCTAGGTGGATAATGACATCCAGCTCACCCTCCCGACTTGCCTTCCCAGTGATCCCCAGGATCTTCCTTCCATCCCTCCATGCCGTGGCACCGGGTAGGCACCTCACCTCCCTGTCCTCCGCCTCCTGTGTTCCTAGCTGGATCCCTCTTACGATGGAGTCCCCCACCAGGATTCGCTTCCTCCTCCTCTGGGGTCCACTGCTTTCCCCGCTGAGGTCACCTCCTTGGCTAACCTCCACATCCTTTCCTTCCACTTCTCTGGGTACCTCTATTTGGTTGTCCTCATTTTCCAGTGTGGCATATGAGTTCTTGAGTGGAATAGGATCTGGGATGTGCCTCTGCCTGACTGCTCTAACCCTCCCTGAGCCCACTGTCATCCAAGTGCTCCTCGTTCTCGGCATCCTTTGAGGCAGCTGCATTGGACTGGGTGGTCCCTGGATAGGGGTGATGGTACTCCTGACCCAGTTTACTTCCGCTCTGAGTCTGGCTACCTCATCCCACAGTCCAGAGAGATTCATGCAGATAGGGCAGCACCTCAGTGTCCAGAAGGTCTGCCTGAATATGGCTGCCCCACAGCCACTGCATTGCACCACTCCCCACATTATACTGCAATTCCACTACTTGTCTGCTACTGAAGCTCTCCTAGTTCTCTTTTTATTAATTTACTGTACTAAAAATCCTGTCACTGATCCTCAGATAATTTTTTTAAGGAAAAGAAACCAATAAATAAATAAATGAGTCAAAACACTTGTCGTGCTGAGGGTGGGCTTCCTCCCCCTTATGCCCCTCCTACTTCACACCCCTTACTATACCCTGTGTTTAGCTCCTGTCAATCAGATTTATCAGGGCATATAATTAAGAGTTGGGGGAAGGGGAGGGATGGGGGGTGAAAATTTGCAGCAATTAAAGACAGCACAGAATTACACCACCACCATGTTTTAAATTTTCAACAGCCCAAAAACAATTATAAGTAAAGACAACAAAGAAAGTATAGTGTCACTACAAGCCCACAATCTAAGTTTAAAAGAAAAATAGCAATTACCAGTTACTCTAAAGCACTGAATTGAATATGTTTCCTTCCTTCCCCCTTCTGGCTTCGTCCATGTTCTTCTATGTATCCATAAAGAAAATATCTCACCTTCTGCTCTTGTCATCTAAATCAAACAGATGCCCTACAACATATAGTTCTCCTTTGTCCACTGTACAAAAAATGCTGTCATCTATATTTGGGAATCATTTTTAAATCTGCATATCAGATGCAGATAATAATGTCAGATCATTTATTGGCTTGGTTGTTTAACTCAAAGTCCACTTACATTTTGAACAAACTGACATTTTGCTTCAAACAAACTCAGAACATGATTCACTGTAATATGTCTGCAAGCCTATACCTTGATATAGCACACAAGGTCAAAAGTCACCTAGCTTGCCCATTGAATGTACTGTTGATGGAATATTCAAATATATATCTAGTTCATGAATGTATACATTTAAATTGTTACTGACCTTTTTGCTACAAAAGTAATTAAAATTAGATAGATATATAGATAGATAGATAGATAGATAGATAGATAGATAGATAGATAGATAGATGAATGGACAGACAGATGGATGGATGGACAGGCAGACAGATAGAAAGATAATTAGTGATGCTGCCAGTTCTGCTGATGGGACTGGCATGCATACACGCATTTGGGAGAAGAGCAATGCAGCTAGCTTGGCATGGAAAATTTCTCCCTCCACTCTGAAAATTGTTGATCATTAGTCAGGAGGAGGGTTGGCTCTAAAACTAAAAAAAAAACTTAAAAAAACTCTGACCCTCCACAGATGGTCAATGCTAGTTCCTTGGCAACACCCCTCACCTTCCCAGTTTTTTCTCACCCACCGCTCCCCTTTTCCATTGTCCCACAATTGTGTAAAAAATTGCATATAACCCAGTTTGTTGGTACAGTGGTAGGGTTACCACTCACGACATTGGCAACCCATGTTTGGGAATGAGCTCAGGTCATCAGAGGGCTTCTGGGGATAGGAAGAGTCAGTATCCCAGAGGTTGCTCTCTTCCAAGGAGGATATGGAGGAGGGAGGGTCACTGTCTTAACTCCAGTTCTACCACCTGGGTGACCACAGGTGGTAGTACAGAATTAGGCAGTGTGAGGGGGAGGACATCAGCTAGGCACAGGGTTGGCAAGCCATTGTGAGTACCCCCATACTGTGCCACAATCATGCCGATGTCCTAGAGGACAGGGAGAAGATGAGGAAAAAAAGCCTCAATTCCCACAGCAATAGACCCCCATATATCTGGGCCACACACCACCACCAGTGATGCCTTCTGGCAATGCAGAAGACTTGAGGGTAAATTGCCCCTACCCCATTTTCACTTGGGGCTGTAAGTCATGACTCTGTGCAGAATGGCAGCCACAGGCAGGAGTTCAGTGGGTTGGGTGTGCTTTGGGAGCTGCTGCAGGAGACAGAAAGGGGCATAAAGGGCATGTTTAAAAAGAAAAGAAAGATTCCATATGCCAGCTTCTGACACTCCCTCAGGAGCTGAACACTTCTTCTTACTTGTACCCCCCTCTCTAACGCAGTCCCTCTAAGTCCCCAAACTATTTGCATACATGCTACCCCCAACCCCTGTTGGATGATTTATTTGGGTGGAGGCAGTAGTATCTTAGACTGAACTGGCCTAGTCACCCCATCCCATAGCACATTTGTTTACATGGTGCCCCTCCCCAGTGGATGATTTAGGGAGGCAGTCTTAGCTGCTGTCTGGTCAGCCCAGTTGCCCCTTCCACAGCAAGTTTATTAACATTTTCCCCTGACCCTGATGGATGATTCCAATGGGGGGAAGAAGTAGCTCCAGCCTGGCAGCCCAATCACCCCTCCCCCTCAGTATCTTTGTTTATATGTTCTTACCCCCAAACCCCCAGTAGATAATTTCAAGGGGACAGTAGTAGCTTCAATCCACCTAGCCCAGTCACATCCCTCATGCAATGTACCCACTCTGTTGTAAGCAAGCATTGGGATAGATAGAAACAAGTAGCCTTGCAACTGGAAGGGAGGGAGGGAGGGAGCAGTTTTATCCCTGATGATGCTAGGCAGACTGATTGGTCAGTCCAATCATTTACAACAGATGTTTGTGGAAGGAAAGGCAGGGGAAATCCCATAACCTGGGTGTGTGTGTGTGTGTGTGCATCAATGTGCATCTGTATTTGGACAACATTGCCACCAAGGAGAGACACATACGCAAAACTTGGCTAATATCATATAGGAATAATGGGTGCAATGTGTTACTTTAAAGAAGCAAATATTGAGATTTTCTGATATATCAATGTAAGACTTTCATTGAATTCCTTTGCTAGCAGTTTGAAAAGCAAAAGAGAAAATTACCAGTTTCATTACATATGCAAAGCAATTATTACTAAAGTAGACAGTCATTAACACACTAAAACAATAATAAAATAGACAATAGCCTATTTAAAACATGTGAACACTTGTTGTTTAAGCACAGTTACTCTTTACAAGATATCACTTCCTGTTTTTTCAGTTTACCATTACATGGCAGCTACCTTGTTTTAATTAACGGTGGAGGCAAAAACAGTAGGGGGCTTCAAGCATGCATATGATAGACATGGGGGAATATTAATAAAAAGGAAGGGGAAAGGGAGGGAATGTTGCCGGACACCAATTAGTGTCTGCAGAGAGAGACTAGGCAGGGACCGTCTGGCAGACTGGGTGGGTCAAGCAGTCCTGTTCTGCTGACAAATTCTGTGTTTCTATGTAATGACCATTTACATATGACTATCTCTGAACTACCAAGGCCTATAGGTAAGACCAACACCCAATTGTCAGTGTCAGTGGCTCAGCAGGTAGCACACTCACCTCTGAGGCTAGGAGATCAGAAGGCTGTGGGTTCCACACCAAGCACTTGGGTTAAATCCCAATACTGACAGTGTAGCACAGCATGGGGGTGGGGTGCTGCACTCCTGAGGTGCGTCTTTCGGATGAGACATTAAACCGACGTCCCAGCCGCCTGTTTTGGTGGAAGTTCAGGTGAATGTTAAAGATCCCATGGCACTTCTCAAAAAGAGTAGGGGATCTCCCTGGTGCCCTGGCCAAATTTCCCCCATTCACTAAAAATACCACCAACAGCTTAATCTGGTTCAAGATTAGTTGGCATTCATCTGTATCCCCCTTCCCGGGGTCATAGCTGAAAACAGGCAGAAGTTCTCTAGTGCACTTACCTGGTCAACAAAAACTAAATAATATGAAAAGGCTGTTCATGGACTTTCAGATTTTAAGAGGTTCTGTTTGTATTATTTCTGCTTTTATGTAACACTTTATATTAATCATGATTATATATAGTACCTTCAATAGGAAGAATAATTCAGATTTGGAAGGCTAAAGCCTACAGTTCAATGGGGCTGAGCAACTAACCATGCCCCTGCTCAGCCCATATAAGGGCCGCTCTTCCTCACTCTACCCTCAATCATCTTTCGTTGCTGCTGGAGGCTTTGTCAGCCACTCCCTCACCTGCTTTCCCCTGGTTCTCGTTTCTCTTGCTCCCACCCCCTCCTTCGTCTCACCTCCAACTGCCCTCTCTGCTTTCCCCAGTTCTCCTGTTGTTGTTTCTCCCTTGTGCTCATGGCTGCTGCCACCCCCGGCGTTGTTTTCTCTTGCTGCCTGCCTGCTTGTGTTCCCCCCTTCCTGCCTGTGATGCCCTTTCTTCTCTGCCTCCCATTTCTGTTGTCTTCCTCATTCCCTTTCCTTCAGCTGGCTGTGCCTTCTCTTGTTGTCTTGTCCCCCACCACCCTCATTCCTCGTTTCTTGCTCTCCTTCTTTTTGGGGTCATTTCCCTTCTGCTCTCCCTGTTCTGCTCCATCCTCTCAGATCCAAGCTCGGTGACATCACTGCATGCTTCTACAGTCCCCATCACTGACTCTGTCTTTCCCAGTGTGTGCACTGCCTTTGCCTGCTTTTTGCTGTTGCCAGCATTACCAATGCTACCCTTAGTCCTTGCTTCTGCCAGAGGGCAACTACTCCCCGTGCAATTACCTCCCTGCAGTTACTGTGCCCCAGCTGTGCTGTGCATCAGCTCTGTACTGTTTTCTGTGCAGCTCACCCCAGCATTCCAGCTCACTGCTTGCCCTGGATATATTTCCACAGAGCTCATGTTCATTCAGCACAGGTATGCATGGCCATCATTAATTACCTTCTCTGTACTATATTCCATGGCATGTTACCAGAGCCTCAGCTGCTAGCATTTAATCAATGAATTTCTCTTCCCTGTTAATTAGCTTTCTGATGTCATGGTGCCTAGTTTGGGGCCTCTCTATTTTTCCCACGGTGGGGGACTGCATTGCCGCAGTGGGCATTGTGGCTCCAGGCAGCGGGAGCAGCTTTATATGTATCATATGTTTAATCAGTCCCTGGCTTGACCACCTTCTACTGCTACTGCACATAGCCTTCATGGCACTAATGCACTCTGCAATTCCCATCAATCTTCTACCCGATGACCGCTGGCTCCGCCCAGCCTCCTACTGTCTCTCCCACTTGTATCAGTACATTTGGTTTTCACTGACTTCCCCTCACACATACTGGCAGCAAATCAAGCCTACTACCTCCAACCTCACCTTCTATCACACTGACTTCGCAGCCTCCTCCTACCTAACCAGCTTCGCAGCCTCCTCCTACCTAACCGTTGACCTCAGTCTTTGCCCGGCCTTACCGTTCTCTCACTCGTACCATTTGATTTACTTCACTCCTTATTTGTCTTCCTAATGGACTTGGTTGGCATGCTTTCCTGTGGTTGACAAATACTATCTACCTTAACTAGACCCATGTGAGGGTCCACATTATTCAGTCTGATCTACAAACAGGTCTCTCCATGTCAGTGATCATCTGAGCACGACCCACCTGTGAGTCCCATACTTCATTATGACTACATTCTATCCATATTTTGGAGACATACTGACTGTATCCACTACTTCCAGGACTCAGGGCTAGCCCTGTGGCTGATGGTCTCTCCCTGCACTCCGCATCTTGAGCATGCAAAGCTTGGGGCAGGGTCCTTCTCACTTAGCCAATAGTTGGGAATGTTCTTGCTCTGGGTGGACCTTCAGTCATCAAACATTCCAACAGCACCTCCAGATGTAACATTTAAGACTTCAGTGGCGAAAGGTGGGGCTCTCACAGGAAGGGCCCCTTTAGCTGCCCAAGTGGGTTCAGAGGCACCCTTTAAGCTATTCTCCCTTCAACTGCCTCTGGTTCACCTGGTTTGTTCTTAGATTGGTAGGCTGCATGAGTGCCTCAGCAGTCATTGCTCTCCTCCTTCCACCTTGGAGGTTGGCACCGAGTGCTCCCGTGTTGCAGAGATCACTCACAACCCTCCAAGGCATTCCCATTAGAGGGATAGAGTGAGAGTGTTTCCCAAAATTGGAATCTCTCCTGGATTAGTCTACTAAATTGCAGTTGTAGAGCCATCACTAAACAAACAATTGTTGAGAAGCCTGGAGGGAAGGTGACCTAGGCTTTGGATCCCCAGAGATTTATGCCTCAAATGGGATTTTTTCCTCTCCTCTGTGCCAATGATCAAATATTTAGATAGGAGTAGTAATAGTCCCTAGGTCCTATAGTTAGGTTTCTGCTGTTGGGTGGAGTTGGGGCAGCCTCATAATTGTCCTTTCTCTCTCTTCTAGCTGTTCCCTCTCTCCTTAGGAAGCAACACTTCCACCACTATTCACCTGTTATTTCTTACCTACTCTACTCAAACCATACCACCAACTGACCTATGAACAGGTAATTTATCCCGATAAGGATTCAGCACCTCATATGCTCGGCTTGACACTCTTTTTGGGCTCCTTTCTAAGGTACCTTTAGCCAAGGCAATCACTCACATGGCACCTCTAGGGGTAGAACCCTCCTCTAGGGTTCTTTGCCTTCATGCTCCTACTGGATGGTATATCCCATGGATAGAGAGGTGAACAGCCAAAGACTATCTACATTACACAAGCAAAACACTATACCAGTTGCATAGGCATATTGAATTGGAAGGTTAAAGCATGTAGTTCCAAAGTGTGGAGCAACTAACCATGCCCCTGCTTGGCCCATGTAAGGGCCACTCTTCCTCACTCTATCCTGGATCATCTTTTGTTGCCTTCCATTCACCTCCCTCCTCCAATGGCTTGCCTCGCTGTCCTGTGGACTCCTTCCTAAGGTACCTTTAGCCAGGGGAATCACTCCCACAGCACCTCTGGGGTGGAACCCTCCCCTAGGATTCCTTGCCTTTGTACCCCTACAGGGTGGTATATCTCACGGATAGAGAGGTGAACAGCCAAAGATTATCTACATTACACAAGCATACCACTATTCCAGTTGTGTAGGCACATTGAAATACTATTCATACATGTTGACAGACCAAAACATATTCAGCAACATCTACATCATACATGTATATAATATATATCATAGACAGCGGAAACGCCTGTATATTAGGGTTGCATTGGGGTTTCATTAAAAATAGCCCTTTTCAGAGTCTTATATCTCAGTTGTTTTAGTCCCAGGACTGCACAATTTGATATGCACCTTTTAAGTCCTATGATCTCTTAGCCCTCCAGATTTTAGGAACATTCGATTTGTAGTTTTTGAGATATTAAGTGCTGCATATTTGCCCGATTTGCTACCTCAACTTTTGAGCTCAGGTAGCTAAAAAATGGGAAAGAGTAGAGGTACAAAACTTACAGGTTTTATAGGTGCTATGCAGGAATCTGTTCTTTTGATTTTTTTGATAAAAAAATTAATTAGTTTTAAAGTTAATTGTCATTATTTGGTCACACATACACATTCAAAAACTAGTGGAGCAAAATAGCTAGAACTACTCAATGACTTTTTTTTCCATTTTAAAGTTCTACACAAGTAAACACTTTAAGCTAATGTTATGTTTTAAATTTTTACAACTTAATGATAATATTTAAGTGTTTGTTATAGAGGGGTAGTAGGAGGTGTACAATGTATTTTTAATTAAAATAAATTATTTACTTACTAGTTGTGTTTAATTAAAAGGAGAAATAGTCACACAGGAATCCTTAATAAATGTTTTCATCTTTAAAAAATGGACCTGAAGTAAACATATTTTACATAGTTGCTGAATGATGGTTATTGCATTAATGGTGATTTCTTAAGTGTTTGTGAAAGAAAGAGATGTTTCTGTGTAAAAAAATGACTTGTTGCCTGCTCTTTCCCTTACTCCAAAAAAGGGAAATTGGCAACTTCAAACAGGTTTTAGGTGGGAGATTGTTCTTTTCTGGTTGTTTCTCCTTTATTAAATATCAATTTGAAAGTGAGTATGGTGGGGATTGATCAATAGTGTGTGTATCTGATGACAGCCTGCACTAAAAGAAATGCAGTTTAGGTATGCCTGTCCTGATACTGTACAAGCTGTATCGGGCAATGGACTGTTTGTGCTAGAGCTGCAGTGATTAGTAAAGTAATGTGTAACAAACGTGGATGTAGCTCGCTAGATTACTGTTATGCCATGGAATGTATCAAACCTGGGGTACCTGGATTATGTATTACAGTAAGTCCCATTTCAAAATTAGAAGTAGTGCATCTTGTAGATAACCACAGCACTGACCAGTAAGAATTATTTCTTTTCAGTGGTGGGCTGTCATGTTAGTGTTTATTTTTTATTTTGACAATAGATGTTTTGTTTTTTCTAACTGCAATTCTCAGCAAAATAAGCAGTGGCCAGCATGGATTTAGCTCAATATGTGTTACAGTCTCCAAAATCACAATTTAGTAATAACACCTTAGTGTGTATTTGATGAGAGAGGCTGTGATAGAAAAAATGCAGTTTAAGCATGGCTGTCCTGCTGTGTGTAATTTATATCAGGCAATTACGGCAGCACTAGCAAAAATAATCTGCTGCCTGATACAACCTACACAGTAGCAGAACAGGCATACCTAAACTGCATATCTTTTAATACAGGCTGTCATCAAATACACACGCTATCGATCAACCCACTCCCCCCCCCACAACCATTTATCACTCTCTCCGATGCAGTACCCGATACAACTCACAAATGAAGAGGCACTCTTATGGGGTATGAAATTTAACAGAAATAGCAGGTCTCCTCCCCTTAGTTGTTCTGCAGTGGAGCCAGCACAAAGGTAGTTGTGAAGAAGTGCTTTTACATATATTTATAAAATTGGTAGGGAATATCACTCTTGTGGTGACTGGCATTGAACTAGGAGCAGTGGGTTTCCCCATGGAAGGTGGGAGGTCCCCTCCCAAGGATTTGAAATGGAAAGAGCAGAATTTCCAAGGGTTGAGGCACTGGCTTCTATCTATAAGAGCGGGGTGGTCCTCCCTCTAGCATTGTCAAGACCAGTGCAGGAGTCATAGCAGACAAAAAAAGCCGGCAAGTTTAGACCATCCCCAGCAGCTGGGCAGGGGCTGAAAAGATTGTCCATCGATGTGGATTTTAAATGAGAATTTTTATTTTAGACTCATCAGATTGTTCTGCCGTTCATCTGGGAAGACAAACAGCTGAGTCTGAGAGCAAAGGGGAGAACAAGGAGTGCATTCTATTTTAACTTGGTTGGGCAAATCTTCTGGGCGGGAACTTTCCAAAAACTACATCTTGGGCTGATTGGCTCTTCAGACAGTGACACCACTGTCCAGGCTCCCTCAAAGGTCATTCTCTGAGCACAGTGGCTCACTCTTGTGCCAATTGGCATTGAACTAGGAGCAGTGGGTTTCCCCACGGATGGTGGGAGCTTCCACCAAACAGATTTGAAAGGGAAAGAGCAGAATTTTCAGAGGTTGAGGCGCCGGCTTCTATCAAAGAGCTGGGCAGTCCTCCCTCTAGCATTGCTGAGACCAGCACAGGAGTCACAGCAGATAAAAAAGCTGGCAAGTTTTGGCCATCCCCAGCCGCTGGACAGGAGCTGAAAAGATCGTCCATCAACGTGGATTTTAAATGAGGATTTTTATTTTGGACTCATCAGATTGTTCTGCCGTTCATCTGGGAAGACAAACAGCTGAGTCCAAGAGTGGAGGGGAGAACAAGGAGTGCATTTTTCTTCCTACCCATGCGCCCCGTTCACTCTTCCCCTTAAATGAGGTGAGACCATGCCCTCAAGCCCTCCCACCATCAGTCCACCAATCCTATTCAGTTCTTTAAGCCAGCCACTAATAGTCTCAGTCATCTCCCTGAAAGTAATTGCTAGCATTGAACACCATGACACAGACAGGGCTGTGCATGGAACTGGGACTGTTTATTATCTTACTAACATGTACTTCTCTGCCTTGAAATACTCAATCATTACAGCTCAAGCACCTACTCAGAATTAACCCTCATATGTGACAGCCTTAACCTTAAAATTGTTGAGCCTGTTTACTTGAGCATAGGTACATCTGAGATACTGTCATAACCAGATATTCCCAAAATTGTTTAGTACCTAGACCTGTGCTTGACACCAAATATCCTGAATTAATGCTTTATAGTTGCACGGTGACTTTTTAGACAGGACCTTTAGCAGGAAAGCTAATAAAAAGTGATAGCCTGAATAGTAACGTGCAGAGTTTCTGTACCTCAAAATTGTAGAGCCTTGTTACTACAGTTTAGGCACTATTGAGTTACTGTTTATAACCTGATATCCCAAAATTGTTTAGTACCCTGACCTGTGCTCACCAGCAAATATTTTTGGAATCATGCTGTATAGTTGCATTGTGATTTTTAGACAGGACTTTTAGCAGCGAAAGCTAGAACAAAGGGACAGCCTGAATATTAACATGCTGAGTGGCTTTACATGAGTATAGGCATTACAGTGATTCTGTTTATCCTGCATATTTGGCATATTATGCAGCAAGCGACCTGTGCCTGCCACTCTTTTCACCCTTAGGAGCCCCTATAGTGTTGCATGGGATCTAAGACAGGTCACTAAGCTAGGTATTGTGTGGCCAGGCCCAATTTTACACTCCTAAAGTGACACCCGATGACACTGGCAACTGTGATCCTCTTCCCCTAGTCTTCCACTAGGACAAAGGTCAACGGCAAGAGAATACTGCTACTAGTATAAAACAAGAGGTCTCTCTCGAGGCACCTACCCCAAATTTCCAACTGAATAACTTATTCCACTGGAGACATACCAGTTTTCTAACATGGCCCCGGCATACTCTTCATACAACCATGGCACCACTTGCCTTAAGTCCTGCTGGACTTGTAACCCATCGGCCTCTCTTCCAAATAGAGGTGTACTCCTGGTCCTTGTATACATACTGTCTCCCCTCTGGATGGACATGTGCTTAGGGCAAGGACTTTGTGACCCCATGAGGCAAAATCTCTGACCTTGACCCTAGTGGTCATTACTACTGGACCTCAACTAAAAATGAAAGCCTCATTGCACATGAGTTAGTAAAGCATGGCTCCTACTATGCGGTGATCCACAATGCACACAGAAAGTTCCACAGCCTCTCGAAACCTTCAATCAGGCAAGAGTTAGCTCAACTACTTGCTCGTCTGCTGCTCTGAGGAGGAGACATTCAGCCTAACCCGGGGCCCCCTCTAGACAATTTCCTGGTCTCCTACCCCCAGGATCCTCACTGGGCATCATCGAAAGGCTTAAGGATAGTGCATATGAATGTATGCAGCCTTAGACCAAAAATCCTTGAGGTCCAAGCCTGGATTACCCTCTACAAGCCAGATGTCCTTGCAATATCGGAGACCTGGCTTAAGGCCCATATTCATGACCATGAGATCAGGATCCTGGGGTACAATACCTTCAGACAGGACAGGGCAGGAAAAAGAGGGGGAGAGGTCCTAATCTATATGAAAGACACTCCAAATGTGACTCTACTAAAGCCCAACCTTCGTAGCTGCCAGGTCGGGGAGTCTATCTTTGTCCATCTAACTCTTGGTAATGCTAAGCATCTCACCATCGGCTGAATCTATAACCCTCCTAAGAATGCTCAACTCACCTTTGAAGGCAATATCAAAATGGTTGGCAGAGAATTAACAAATGAACTCCTAATAATGGGAGATTTCAACCTGAACTGGGCCACAGACCCCAATAAGGTCCTCAAGGGGGCGATCCAAGACGCTAACCTGGAACAGGTCATCTCCCTACCTACCAGGCTAAATTATAAAATGGGAACCACACTACTCTTGACTGGGCTCTGGTGTCTAACTCTCTCAACATACAGAAAGCAGGTATATTGGTGGACACCATTAGTGATCACTCCCCAATATTCTGTGTTTGGACGAACAGAGCACCAAAGATTCCCCCCAGGATACTCACAGCATGCAACTTCTCCAGTTTCATGCCTACAAAATTCAATGACTACCTAAGTAGCCTGGACTGGAGCCCGATTAGGATCTTCCCAACATTGGATGAGGCCCTTGCCTACTTCCAAAACTCACTCCTCAACATGGCATCCCTCTTTGCCCCCTTCAAAAAACTTTGTACAAAAGGAGGCTGCCATAAATGGATCTCCCACTCTGTGAAATCTCAGATGAAAAAAAGGGACAAGGCTTGGAAGAAATTCCATCTCTCCCATCTTCCTGCAGACCTGGTTACCCACAAAAGACTGAGAAATAAATGTAAGCAAGACATCAAACTCTCCAAAAAGGAGTATGTCACCCGCCTTCAAAGGTCCACATTGGGGAACCCTAAGCTCTTCTGGGCACAAATCAATGAACTGCTTAAGGGCAACTCCAAGGAGGCACAAGGCAAAATTGAGGTACAAGGACAGTGTATCAGCGATTGCCAGCTTATAACCTCAGCAATCAAACACTACTTCACCAACCTTCATGCATACAAGGTAGGGCTACTAACAACCATGCTTGTACAGACCTTTGAAGAATCCCACTGTCTGAACAAACCCAATTTCACCTGAGAATGGTCAAGGTGAGTGAGGTCCATAAACTTCTTATAGCCCTCAAACACAAAGGCTCCGGTGGCCCAGATGGAATCACCCTGAGGCTACTGCAGGAAGGTGCACTGTCCCTGACTGAACCTCTGACCTGGATCATCAACGGGTCTTTACTTGAAGAGTATGTTTCACACCAGTGGAAGGCAACCAATGTGGTCCCAATTTACAAGGGTGGATCTTGTGAACAAATTGGCAATTACAGGCCCATCTCCCTGTTGTGTACCCTGGCCAAATTGCAGGAACAACTAGTTTATGGGCAACTGAGAGACTAACTGGAGCTCCACCAAATCCTAGCCCCTTCACAACACGGTTTTCAGGCAAACCATGGAACTGACATGGCACTCACCAAACTCACAGTGGACCCATTCAGGGCAATGGATGAGGGTATGTCGACGGAGTTCTATCTTCATAGACCTGTCCAAGGCATTTGACCTTGGGGACCACAACCTTCTTCTTACTAAGCTTCAAGGCATTGGCCTTGATGCCCAAGACCTTAACTGGTTCAAGAGCTACCTCTCAGGCTGCTCTCAGAGGCTCATTTGGAAGTGAGAGCTATCCGCCCCTTTAACCATCAAGGTGGGGGTGCCCCAGGGCTCAATTCTTGGCCCCCTTCCTGTTCTCTCTCTTCACTAATGACCTAAACCAGCACTGTGGGGATAGCTCAGTAGTTCAATACACAGATGATGCTGTCATCTACCAGGCCAAGTCTACACCACATGATCTGGGCCCTCTCCTACAAGGGGACCTTAACACACTCGAGGCCTTTCTCACATCAAACAAAATGATCCTCAACACAGCAAAAATCAAAGCCTTGCTGTTTGGTCCTAGATCCCTGGGCCAGGATTGGACCAATTCTCTAAAACTTACTACCCTTGGGGATAAACAAATAGACGTAGTTGACAACATAAAATACCTAGAGCTAACTATTGATCAGATGCTCACCTTGAAGCCACATGTTGACCAGGTAACAAGGTCTATCCAAGTCAAACTAGGCACCATGTTCAGGCTAAAAAAACAACTCATCCCAGAGGCTAGATGAGCAATCACCTCCAGCATCCTCCTACTCACAATAATCTATGCTGCCCCAGTAATCCAGGGCATGGCAAAGGGTGAGGCTAGCAAGCTTCAGGTCCTGTACAACAAGGTGGCAAGGTTTGTGACAATGTGTCAACCAAGAAGCCACCACTGCATCTCACTAGCCCAGCTGCAATGGCCTTCTTTTGAGGCTCGTTTACAGTCTCCCCTGCTCTGTCTTGCATACAAATTGCAGAGCCTGGCAGCCCCACCAAGCCTAACAGGAATAATCACAGCCAAGCCTAACCCTCGAATGCTCAGAAACTCAGGTCAGTCCCTACTGGCAATCCCCAGAATCAGGACTCTCAAGGGAGGCTATTCCTTTGCTCTCATAGTCCCTACACTGTGGAACACTCTCCCACCTCTAGTACAGGAAGCCCCCTCGCTACCAATATTTTGCACCAGGCTTAAGTCCCATTTTCTAGGGACAAGCTCTTGCCATTGTGAGGGTATAGGATAATTTATCCCCGACCCTAATCACAACACCCATCTCCCTTCTCTTCTCAACAAAACCAACATTAAAACATGACTCAAATCTTTCAAGTGTTGCTCTTAAGGTCTACAAATTGAATAATTGCCTGTACTGCTATGTTCATTATCTTGTCTTCCTTTTGTAACCCTGTTTCACTTAACTGTATGTAATTGTATTGCTTTTGGATCACCTGACCGTATGTCTTTTTGCTTCTGTTCTGTGAGTCGACCCTGAAAAAGGGACCTTCGGGGCCAAGTGGGCCAACCCGGTCATCAAAATTCAATAAATAAATAAATAAATATCCTGCATCTTGATTGGTTGTTACCTGTGTGTTAGATCTGACTAATGAACAGGTAAAATCAATTGCTGCCAAGTGGGATGCAGAACCACAAAAAAAAATCCTTGTGCCATATAGAACTGTGATGTTTGAACAGCCGCATTTTTTCTCCCTACAGAAGAGAGTCCAGCTGAACCTCTCCCCAGTGATGTGACAAGTCTGATATGGCTTATGGCCACTTGACTTGTAACAATCTATGATCCTATGATCCAGTCTCCCCAATGCTCCACCTGTACTCCCTTCACTGTCACTGCTACGTTTTCCATTGACATTCAGATTGTGACTCCTCACAAATCCACTTTCATTCCTCTTTGTTGCTCCACACCATCCCGTCTGCTCCCTCTATCCCTCACCAGATGTCCCTCGCTCACTGTTCAGCAACACTTGACTAAAAAAAAAGAACAACAAATTATTCCTTTATGTGCTGCTCTGAAAAGCCTGTTGGAAGCCTGCTCATTCCATTTTCTTAGTTGTGCCTTAAGAGATTTTGTTATTGTAACTGCACTTCCTCTCTCCGTACAGTACTGCTCTCATTACATAAACTCATCTCCTTTGGTAATCACTCCTAACCACCCAATTCCTTCTTGCTCAGAATTAATAAGTTACAGCTCATTACAAGAGGTATTTGTTGCTGCACTTTTTAAAACACTGCACTTGTGCTTCAATGTCTCTCTCCCCCGCAATACCTAGACATTATTCTCCATTCATCCTGCATCAAGTGAAGGCTTTTTTTTTTAATAACAAAGAAAAAATGACTTCCTTTACCAGCAGTGGTGAGCACTTCTCCATGTTTCTTCCTCAGTGTTGTTTTCTGGCTCCCCCCCCCCATCCTGGCCTCAGAGCTTCTGTTCATGCAGACAAAACACACAAATAAAAATAAGATCCTGATGCAGAAATGATCTGTTTATACTGCAGTGCAGGAGTGTAGCTAACACACTCAGGGGCAGTACTTAAACCTGCACGAATGAGGGAAACAATCTAAAAGTATGGAAGCCTTATTAGGACAAAAGTCCAAAACCCAATAAAGTATAAGAAAGTGGAGGAACTATTTTAGGAGAAATTAAGTGAAATGTTTACATTTTGTAATATTTAAATCTGTTGATTTCAATTTTTCTTTCATCTAAAATGCAGGGACCCATTTTATAAACACAATAAGGCACTCTGGGGATGTGCATTAGACACTTGTAACATATGGATTATAAAAATAATACTACCAAAATGCATACAAAAAATTCATTGTAATACACTGCAGGTAAAGTGATAATACTATCGTTGCCAAATGATAATACTATTGTTCAAAACTTGTAATACTATTGTTCGAGCTCTGAACGATAGTATTATCACCAAACCAGAACAGCGCAGTCTCAAAACCCTCCAATACTGTACACTTAATGTGTGCTGATGTACCACAGATTGTGCCTCCTCATTAGACTCAGTGTCTCTGTGGGTGGGCAAAACAGTTTAAAAAAAGGGCGTCTGTCTCTTGCTTAGCGAGAGAAAATGATCCGTTCGCTCTCCTGCTGATTCTTTGCCGCAAAACTGTTTCTATAATCCTGCATACGGCATCGCAAGAAATCAATGAAAGGTAGGACTGCCTTAAAAAATAAGCAGCTCAACAGAGACACTGAGCGAGCGAGCAGGCGGGGGGGGGGGAGTGTGGAGATGGAGAGAGTCACTGTCTGAGTCCTTCCTGCGACGGCAGCCTGTCCTGGAGTCACAGCACCTCACAAACTGCCAAGAAAACTCTCATCCATATATTACAAAAATAAAAATAGCCGAGTGTTCTGATGGATTATATGCCATCTCGAGGTTCTGGAGTCCATGGAAACCTCTCGAGCTTCGCTCTTGAGGTTCTCTTGACCCCAGAACCTCTCGATGGTATAATTCCCTTGTAATAGACACTCGCCTATCTATTATTCTATTTATAATGCATAGCCAGCATACCTTACTATGCTCCTGGCTGTGCATTAGAATAGTCTAATGCATGCTTCCTTGTGTCTTGTTGCTTACATATTCCATCACACATTTGTGGAAACCTCTTTGTGAGTATTATAAATCATCCCAATGCTAATAAAAACAGCTAACACAGAAAGTAGCTACCGGTATTTTAAATCTTTTATATATTAGCTCATAAGATACAGTCTCACGAATAAGTCAGAAGTAGTCTCATGGATATTGCACAAAATGATTAACACAAGTAACACATTCAGTGCCAGAATGGTTCCAGATTTTGCAAAAAAATATATTCATACATGTACTTGAAAATGCTGAAATTGAGCCAAGCAGTAAACAGCAAAGAAACTCAATTGTATTTTTGTTATTGCAAACTAATTTACTCCAGTATTGCCAACTAGGGAATAAAACAGACTCAAAGATTCTAGGCATCTGGTTGGACCCACAACTAAATTTCTCAAACCATATTGATTACATACAAAACTTCACCCTCGACTTGGCATCCTTTACCTCAACAGTGACGCTCTCCCTGTATGATGGGAACATCTGACTAAAATGATAACACCTGTCTTTGACTATGCTGACATAGTTTACTGCACTGCACCATGCCCACCTCCTCACTTGCTAGACTAGACTCCCTCTTTTATGCCTTCTGCCATTTTGCCCCTAATTCTCCCCTTAGGACCCACCACTTCTCTTTTCTCTCTTCCCTAGAGATTCCGCCCATTTTCCATTGGCATCTCATCTACTCTATCTCCCTTATCTCCAAATACTGGTTCAACATACTGTACTCCCCTCCTACCTCTCTGTCAACCTCACTCCCACTCCCTCCTCACCATACTCCCTACATTCTAGGGATTCCCTTCTCCTTTCCCAAACCATCATCAAATGTGAGCAAATCCACCTACCGCTATCAACTCCCCTCACTTTGGAACACTCAGTCTCCTCTCCTATAAAACTCACTCTCACACACCTGTATCAAATCCCAGCTGCACCGCCTGCCCCTTCCCACATGTTCCCATAACAACGCATAGCACTTGCTCCTGACCCTAAACAACAATTTATCACTTCTTTCCTCTTCACCTCACCTCACTCATCTTTCCCTTCCCTTCCCTCTACTTATCAATCCTAAGAAACTCCTACTTCCCCATTAAAATTCACTCCAAAATTATCTCTGCCATCTAAATTATTGCTCTGCCATTTGAATTCTTGTTAAATACTTTTCTCCATTCTTTTTGCCATTGCACCTTTGTGAAGCCAAGCTTCAGCTTAACACTGTTACACCAACACTGTTTGTATGTCTGCATTGTATACACCTACTGCTGACATTGCTTTGTACCTCCAACCTTAATTGTATGATGCTTTTTATTGTATCCTGTATATTGTTTATCCTATGTTCCCTGTTCCCCAGGTCACATCTGGAGATGAACCTTGGCTCAATGTGCCTCATTGTGCCTTTCCTGGTTACCAACTGTTTAAATAAAAAAAATAAATTAATAAAAAGAGCAGGGCAGCTTCAATCTCATTTATTACACTAAACTTCAAAAGATCCAGTATCACAATAGTTCCAACTGGTGTGCTAGGGAAATGTCCATAATTATAATGATTCATGCACTGTAATAATTGAAATTGATTCAAGCAGTATTCATTTACTACTTGTTATTGAAGACCTGTCACTGCAGTGACAGCTACTCTTATTGTCGTAAGAGTACCTCATGTGCTGAGCACTGCATAGGGATTCTCGATGGTCACCACTCGCACTACAGAAAGGGATCGCAAAAAGGTTGTTTTTTTTAAATTGTGGTATGCTCTATAATAAATTTATAGGCATGCTTAAAGTGCCTCTTATGGACATAAGAGTGTTGCCTTTTGCATCCTTCGGGCACCAGCACTGCTGACCTTTGGTTCATAGTTCTCTTTCCCTAAGAACATGGCAAAAGCAACACTCTTATATCCATAACAGGCCCTTCTAGCACCCCTGTAAACTAATAGATCATTAGAGCTGTCCCAGTCAATTGATAGTCTTAATTAAGGATTGCATGAAGCACTCTTATAGCCATAAGAGTGCTTCTTGTGTATCCAGCTTTCAGTGGGAAACTCATGCTGCAGTGATGCTGAATGGAAAGTCCATTCAAACAGTGACTTGCTGTTGCAGTAGCAACATCAGCAGCAATCATGCTTCAGAATCACCTTGTGTGATCAATATTCTAGTGAGACTGTCATTTTCATTATCTCTGCATGTATCTCTGCATGTGGCAGGATGCAACTTGTAGTTGTGCAGATAAGAGAAAGAACCTCATATAGACAATGGGAAGGAAATAGTTACTTTGATCACGAAAGCTCTCTACGGGATCCACTTGCTCCCAGCATGACATGGACAGTTGTTGCAATAGAAAGAAAAATAATTGACTGAAAAAAAGTAACTGCGATCACAGTAACACTCTAGTGGCTCCCCTACCCCCCTCCCCACCTCGAGACACAGACAATGTAAAAATGCTGGGGTGAGAATATATATACAGGCTGACTCATAGTTTCCTACATGATTGAGGATTCTGGTTGGGGCTGTAAAAGGGATTGTGCCTACAGATTACAAATGTGCTACATGGTCTTTTTAATGTGCTGTAATGGGAGGAGAAAAAATCAGAGACCTTGGTGTAGAGCAAGTCGTGTGAGTGCGCATGCGTGCATGCATGCCTGCCTGTGTGTGTGCATGCGTGTGTGTGGTGTGTGTGTGTGAGGGTGTGTGTTTGTGTGTGTGTGCACATGCATGTGAGCGTGTGTGTGTGTGTATATGAAAAAAGGAAGGGTAATGCTGCTGCATACTTTTTTGAAGAAAGGGCATCAATCAGATCCACTTCTTTTACTGTAGTGTGGAAGTAATGGGAGATACAGTAGTACAAATCAGGGAATAGGCTATGCAATAAGAACTTCATTCCACACTCATCTGAAGGCACATACAAATTCACAGATTAAATGGGCATGTGCGCAACTCACAGGCTCTGAACCTACCACGATCATGCAGACAGGGTAAACAAATGTGGTTGTTGTTTTTTTATTTAAATGCTGATGCTGCCTGCATATTATTAACACTGATCTGTAATAAGTTTATTGGTGAGTGCAGAGGGCCTCTTATGGCTGTAAGAATGCTGCCTCCTGTGTTCTTATGATGTCAGAATTGCTTAGCTTCAGTTTACAGTTCTCACATCCTAGGAACACAAGAGACAACAATCTTATGGCCATAAGATCCCTTTGAGATCACCAATAAACATATAAAAGAGCATAAAAGGAGCCCCAAACTAGAGACTTGATTATGTGCATGATAAATGACCAAAGTAAAACCGGAAGGAGGTGATACATGTCCCTGTATCAGAATTCACCTGGCTACTAGATGTATTGTAGTTTTAATGGGCATTCATAGTAAAACACAGTATCATAAATTATATATGCTGGACCCATGGGCAGTATACTTGTGGTTCAGATGAGACTGGCATGATATAGGAAGCCACAAGTAGTCTTACATAGAAACGTAGAAAGTGATGGCAGATAGGGACCAAAGGTCCACCTACTCTGCCCTGCAACCTACCCCCTTTTTAGTATTTCTGTGAGATAATCCCCTTGCGTCTGTCCCAAGCTGCTTTAAATTCACTTACTGTTTTGGAGTCAATGACTTCAGCGGGTAGGCCATTTTATGGGTCAACTACCCTCTCTGTGAAGAAAAACCTATGCATGTTGCCCCTGACTCTTCCTCCCCTCAATTTCATCTCATGTCCTACTGGTGTTATTGACCAGAAAGAGCTCCTGGGTGGAGACTCTGTTTATACCCTTCAGAAACTTGAATGTTTCAAACATGTCCCCTCTATCCAAACGCTGTTCCAGGGAGTACACGTTGAGTTCCTTTAACCTGCTTTCGTATGGCAATTTATGGAGACTGTAAATCATTTTTGTTGCCCTCCTCTGTACTGTCTGTAATCTATGTCCTTCCTGAGATAAGGTCTCCAGAACTGGATGCAGTACTCAAAGTGGGGCCTCACCAAGGACTTGTACAATGGCAGGATCACGTCCCTTCTTCTACTTGTGATGGCCCTTCCTACGTATTCTAGCATTCTGCTGGCTTTCTTTGTTGCCTTTTTACATTCTGTACTTAACTTCAAATTGTTTGATATGATAACCCCTAGATCCCTCTCTTGCTGGATGGTTGCAAGTTTCTCCCCTCCCAGGTAATAGTCCATCCCTGGATTGCTTCTGCCCAGATGCATAACTGCACTTTTTCACGTTGAATTTTACCTGCCACAAGTTAGACCAATTTTCCAGCTTGAGTAGGTCACTTTTCATTTGCTCCACCCCCCTGTGCAGTGTCCACTCTGTTGGAGAGCTCTGTGTCATCTGCAAACAGGCACACCTTCCCACACAACTATTCTATGATATCCCCGATGAAAACATTGAAGAGCAACGGTTTGAGGATGGACCACTGCAGCACCCCATTTGTCATCTCCCTATCCCCTGATGCTGCCCCATTTACCATCACTGCTTCCTTTCTCTGTTCAAGCCAGCTAGTCACCCATGCTACCACTTCCTGTCCCACTCCTGTAAGGTTGAGCTCATTTAGTACCCACCACCGAGGTGAGGCTGACCAGGCGGTAGTTTCCTGCCTCCTCACTACTATCACTTTTGTGTATGGGGACCACTATTGCCCTCTTCTAGTCCTGGGGAACTGTCCCTTCTCTCAAGGATTCGCTAAAAAGATCTGCTAGTGGTACTGCCAGTTCATCACTAAGTTCCCCCAGTATGTGTGGGTGGACTCCGTCTGGCCCCATGGCTTTATCTACTTTTAGTTTTAGTCTTCTGCAGCTGATGTCCAGTTGTCATAAGCTGCAGCAACTAAGAACAAATGCTCATAGCAAACGGACTGCATTTGAGGCTGGTTTTACAGAAGATAATCCAAAATCATATCCTGGTACAGGGAAAATACTGCTGTGAGATGAGACAAAAGTTCTGCAACTCTGTTGGCAAACCATAAAGACCATTCAGAGACATGGAGGCGGCATGGTGACGATGTTAAAGTTTGTGGCACACAAGACGTCTCTGCTACTATTCATTATGAGTGTTTCATTGGGATTACTTTTGAGTGAGTGCAATTCCCCTCACCCCACCTGAAGCAGGGCCCTACTGTCAACAAGATGTTACATCTCTGCTGGACTAGCCTGAATAAATAAATTGCAAAATTAAAAAAAAAAATCTGCCTAGTTTTGCTGTGTGGGACATCCAAGATAGAAAAAAAAATCAAATACTGTATTCATTGACACATGATTAATCTGATGCCCCTTTCATGTCAGCCCCCCAACCCCAACCATTCCATGGATAGAACTGGGAACTAGTTTCACTGTCTCAGATTTAAGAAGAATGTAACACTATTCAAAAAGAGTACATACAATGTTTTCCATTTCTGTTTAAATCATTTAGTTGGGCCCCAACTCCCTCCTGAGACATGAAGTCTAGAGACCATTTTATTTATCCAAGCTAGCCTAGCAGAGGTGCAACATCTTGTTATCAGTAGGGTCCTACTTCAGGGAGAGGGAAAGGGGGGACATTTCTTTTCGTATCTTGGATCCCTCACACAGCAAAACTAGGTAGAAACTGCATGAATCATTGAACTGATTACAATGCATGAAGCTGCTAAAGCTCATCAGAGCAAGGACAACTGTATCTGTTCAAAAGGGTGATCCCACTAAAATACTCGCAGTAGCAGACGTCTTGTTAAAGTCCCACAAACGTTTACATTCCACAAAGGAAACCCTTTTCTGTCCTTCGTTTTATATAATCACTTTAGTGTTTACTACGCAAAACAGTTCCACAGTTTTGCAAGTCAGTAACTAATAAATAGAGAAGTCAATTACACGAAGAAGCATAGATCCACTGCAGACCTTTTGAGAACTGATCAAAAGATTGAACTGACATGAGAAAAAAATTTCAAAGACATCACCAACAATTATGCCAGCAATAATACCTTCCAGGGTGGGCGGTATTGGGCTATACCCCCCTACCCAGGGGCGTAATGAGGCTTGACACCACAGGCGGAGGGCCTTATAGCCCCTGGAAGGGTGGGAATAGCCCAATACCGCCCACCCTGGAGGTTATTATTGTGCTTAGAAAATGGGTATTAATTTTATTTTTGTGTAATGACTTATTAAAAAAAAAAGTAAAATAATAAGAATGATCATTAGCAGTAGTTTCTACAAAATAGTCCCTGTTCCACTAGAGGGAGCTGCTGCACATGACACACCTTTTATATCAGTCTACTGTGTCTGTATTGGTTTTCTAAATTTTTTGCCACCACCCCCCCAAATGAGTTTAGTAATAGGATTACTATGATACAGTTTTTTTTTTATATTATTTACAACGTGGGTTTTGGCGCACAACACAAGCGGTCATATCAGCAGTGAATCAGAAATGCCACAATGTCTCAGTTAGTCAGAGGATCGAAAAGATTCAGGGCTTCAGTGCAAGCTTGGAGAAAAAAACACATGGCAAGAAGTAAAAGAAGGTAGATTGTTGTGCTGATTAGTGCCTTTGCTGTGGTCTTTTGAGTGGGGGTAATTATCCCGGTAGACATGGTGGCAGCACTTGAGCAACATGGATTCTCTTGAGAAGTCGACGCGCTGCCAGGCTTGTCAACTTACAGGATTTATTATCAAGTATTTGTGAGAGTGAGGGGCTCCTGTACTGTGTTTGAGAACAGTACTTTGCTGAGGGGTGGAAAGGTTTTATACAAAATATTTGTTTTTTGTTTGTTTAGTGGTAGTTTTCTGCTTTTGCAACGTGGGGTGGGTAGAGAGATTGCTGGGAGTGGAGCAAGATCAATTGAAACTGAAAATATTTTATTGGCTAGATGTGGTTGAAAAAAAAACCTGTCGCTTGCTGAAAATATTTGAAACATAGCCAAACAAATATTATTTTTTTTTGAGTGGTGGTGTTGGGGCTACTTACTAAATACTGGGCGATTGTAGTGTAAGTAAACAAGGATTTGAGGGCCTGTCTCTTGCTAAGCGAAACAAAAAAATGGTGGAGATTTGAAAATAAAATGAGGAGGTTTTCACCAATTAGGGAGGAGGGTGGGCAACAGGATTTTGGTGATTGGGTTGGCAGGGCTGGTGCTTTTCATAGCTGGGCATTTGTTGTCTGATAGATGCCCAGCTAGAGAAGTCCTTCAGCCAATCAGAAGGCTCATATGCTTTCACCCATTTTCTAATTTACATTATCTGTTGTTGCCTTGCAAACAATCCAAGATGAATATAAAAGTGAACAAATGCAAAGCAGAAGACTTCCAAAATGGAAGAATTAATGCATTCTTATTGTGGGGTGCACTCACATAGACAGACAGACAGGTGGACAGACAGATTGACAGAAAGACAGAGAGACAGACTGATAGCAAGAAGATGCTTTCACATTCATGGAAGACTTTGTACGTGTTTATCTTGATTTAAATTATTAGACTCAGTTTCATCTCACACCAGTTATTCAAATTATTGCTCTGACTGACTGATGGGACCACACATTACACATCCTTACATTCAGTAGTTTGAGGAATTAAAAGGTATACATATATTTTCATTTAATCTATCTATCTATCTATCTATCTATCTATCTATCTATCTATCTATCTATCTATCTATCTATCTATCTATCTACCTACCTATGTACCTACTTCTCTGTCTATCCACACATCTATATATATATTCTTAAAAAGTAAGGAAAGTTATGGCAAGAAACTACATTCATGCTCATTACCATTACTGCTGCACAAAACACAAACTGCACAAACGTTGGAAATAAACTATTGACGTTGCAAACACAATGCTCACAAAGTTTGGCAATATCATATTATGGTTCTCATGTCTAACTTCCACCCACCCTACTATGTTCCTCACCCTCATGACCAAAGTACAGTCTACAGATACAAAGCAATACATCATGGTGTGGAACTAAATTCTAGAGCTTGCATTTAGAAAGATCTAGATCATTGCTGAATTAGTAAGTTAGTGAAAGAGATTCACCAACATTTCTTGCAGTGCCTCTGCCACTGCATGGGCCTTGGAGGTTGACCGGTGCCCACGTTTCATTAGCAAGTGGCCATTATGCTAATTAAAATCTTTTCAAATGCTGCCACCCATTGAATATAATGCGGTGTGCCCCCGTGCTTTCACTGGCATCTCATCATCATGCCAGTGAGCGTGGGAGTGGAGCTGGCAGCACACAAAAAACAGGAAGTCTGTCAGACCTGGTTTAAACAATTATAGGAAGGTCACAACTTTTAAAAGGCTGAATTTTGGGGGGTATTTTTACCTGCACAGACTCCAGTGGTGGTAAGTCACTGTTTATGCAGTTGCCAGCACTAATCTTAGCAAATCTCTTTAAGTTTTCTTTTCCAAAGACATTAAGTTAAACTTTGTATCAAATTTCAACAAAATCTAAAAGTCAGTAATTTGGTTGCTGACTCCTGTTGCTATGTTTTGGTTGGAATCCTACAACTCAAGAGTATCAGTAAATTCTTCTAAGGTAAGACCAGAATCAGATTGTACCAGTGTTTCAGCATTTTCATCTGTTGAGAAATGTGTGAAAATGGTAACTAAGTAAACACAATTGACATTTTGGTAGGTTAAAAGCACACTTATTGGCTAGATATGGAACTGTGAATGTGGTGCCAATGCTTAAAACCTTGTCTTTGTATAGAATAAATATATTCCTTTTTTGATTAGTAAAATATGTTGTGTCAGGGTAGATGTAGCATTTGATTTTCCAGCATCTTCAGTTTGTGTTATATATTTGTTCATAAGGGGCTGGACATTCAGGGACAAAGTCCCACTCCACAGCCACTTCTGCATGACAAAATCTCCGCACCTGCAGGGATTCCTATTTTCAGCCTATGCTCCGCATGGGTGGCAGATGCAGTGCAATTGCAGTAGATGTTACACCTGATCCCTTGTAGCATATCATTTCATAACAGCTGCACCAGAAAAACAACAGCAAGCCACTATAGATCAGTGAGACCATCATAAACCAGTTCCTTCCTTGAGAATCCAGTGTATATGGGAAAACTGCAGCTCCACAAGTTGAGTCCCACTTGCAGCAGTTTTTCCCCACACTTGTGCCAATTTCTAGGGCTTTGACTATCTAGCACTAGGCTTCTAAAGACAGTTTTTTTTATTTGCTTAATTTTTGCCCAGATATGGTTTACCCCTACCCCTTTGTATAGATCCCCATGGGATGCTTTGTTCTAGTGTTTCACATTGTTGTAGTGTACCTTCTCACAGTCTGGCCCCTGGTTCTGTTTGTAACTTCTCATGTGCTAGTTCAAGTTGAATGGTATTATGATCACTTTGACATCTTGATGACTTATTTGTTTTATGTTCTTTATTATGAAGTTCTGATTGTTCAAGATTATGTCAAGTACTGCCTCACCCCTTGATGCACTATTTACTCACTGTGTGAGGAAACCATCCTGCACTGTATGAATTTCTGACCTATTTGGGTACTAGTCATGCTAGTTTGCCAAAGTCTGGGAGATCAAAGTCACCCATAACCACTTTTCTGGTTTGGCTGCTACCCTTGCAATCTCCCATCCTACCATGTCCTCTCTGTCTTCTCCTTTGCTAGGTGACCTATAAAGCACACCTCTTGTGTACTTCCTTCCCACATCATCAACCAGCTGTAGCCAGAGTTCCGGTCCTGTCCAAGCTCCTAGAGAAAATTGTAAATGCACAGCTTAGGACTCACCTTGAGTCTAGGGAACTGCTAAATCCTATGCAGTCCGGATTCAGAGCTAAACATAGCACTATCTCAGCCCTCGCCAAAGTTACTAACGACTGGCAGCGTAATCTTGAGAGCAAAAACTTTATTTGTGCTGTTTTCCTTTATCTAAGCAAGGCTTTCGACACCGTCGACCATAGTCTGCTCCTCTCCGCCCTTCAAATCATAGGTGTGGACCCCTCCTTTCTGCGTTGGTTCACTGACTATCTTACAGGGCGCCTTCAACAAGTTAAAGCCGAAGAAGGCCTGTCCGCCTTAAAAACTCTGCAAAGAGGGGTACCTCAAGGTTCTATATTAGGGCTCTTACTTTTTGCAATCTACATTAATAACATCGACTACTGTATAAAAGAAGCCAACATCCATCTGTTTGCAGATGATACAGTTCTCTACGTGAGTCGCCCAACACCTGAAGCTGCCTGCAATGACCTACAGTCAGAATTCAACCTTTTGCAAAGACAACTCCTCCAAAAAAATCTACTCCTTAATGCCAAAAAAACTAAAGCGATGGTCCTCTCTCCTTTTATCCGTACAGCTAACCCTGTGTCCAGTGGGACAGTTCCCCAAATTACCACAGTTCTAGGTGAAAACTAGAATTTGTTACAAAATTCAAGTATCTGGGAGTTTGGATAGACCAAAGACTCTCCTTCATTGAACATATCAAGGACTTGCTAAAACGACTTCGGCAAAGGCTTGGACTGTTTTTTAGAATCAGCCAATTTCTCACCAGAGATGCCAAGAAACAACTGGTCCAATCCATTTTCTTATCATTGGTTGATTACGCTGACTTCCTCTACAGCCAATGCCCCAACTCTTACATGGCTAAACTGGACACACTCTACCATCGAGCACTGAGGTTTATAATGGACTCCCCTTCGACACACATCACTGCACCCTATATGCTGCAGTGGGATGGACATCACTAAAGTTCAGGCGCCACAGAAACGCCGCTCTCTGGACCTATAGAGCCATCTCTAATAAGCTGCCTTACTATATCTCCTGCTGTCTTCGCCTGAGTATAATTGGGAAATACGCTTTAAGAAGTTACTCAGCTATCATACTTAAAGTACCCAAAGCAAAATCCCGTCAGAGGGCAGCCATAAGCTTCTGTACTATCACCTTATGGAATCGATCTACAAAAACCCTCAAATTAAGCAATCTAATCGGTATAAATGCTTCAAGATGCTTTATTTCCATACAATCAGAGAAGTATGTAACTCCTTCACCCCACTCAGACCCAGTACCAGTGTCTGCACTGGTATATAGCCACTAGACCGAATTTTAAGTACTGACCCCCAGCTTGCTCCTCGCCAGCCTAATTGTTTCTCTCTTATCCCCCTGTCTTATCAACACTAGCCCATCCATCCCCTTATTCTTCCTTTCCCAACCTCGGATAGGAGCTCACTACCCTGGGTTTGTGATCCTACCATGCCCTGTACTTTATAGCATTCAATCCGGGCTCACACATACTCCTTTTCTCCATCCACCTTCTCTACATCCAGCTTTACCAACTCCTTTCTGTGCACCGTGCCTCCTAGCCTTTCTCCCCTACTCCCTCCCTCTCTTCCCCCCTACCTTCACCTCTACTTGGTGTATATTTTTATTTTTATTTTTCTTCCGTTACTTCCTCCTGCAACCTTAGATAACCTGCTTTATCTTCCCATAGACACTTCTATGTATGTAAATACTGTGTAATCTGTACAATATCTGTATAATTCTATGTACATATGAACTTCTTTTTCTTCCTCTCTGTAAAGAGTATTATCTGTATTGCCTTGTAAATACCTGTGTTGACCTGTATATACAATTGTTCATGCTCCACCCAGGTCCATCTTGCAAATGAGCTTCTGCTCAATGATGAACGCCTGGTTAAATAAAGACTTGATTGATTGATTGATTGATTGAGTGACTTCATCCTTCCCACACTGTGATTAATCTGCCCTGTTATACATGAACACATTCTTCATTTCATTTTTATTGATTATACTAATGTACTTGGCACTTCCCAATCTGTCCACCAAATTATCTATTCCGGGCATAGGATAGCTGTCAAATACAGATATTTGATTACATTTCCTAACATTCTTGGCAGATTATTAAGCCCATTTCTTTTTTATGTACAGTTACTATTAGTGATGAGCAAGCACTTCTCGAGTCTTCTAAGATACCAAACTTTCATTTTTTTGTACATGTATTTCCTTAACCACATCTGCTCTTAACTGCTCTGGTAATCTGTATATCTTTTGTCTGATAGGGTGAGCATTCCCTGTCACTAGAATGTGCTTGACCCCTTTTGCTCAGCCTGGTACTGTCGTGAAAGTACTTTGAAATGTCTTTAGCAAGTTACTGTACTAATTTCTACGATTTGTTCTGTAAGAAGGGAAACATTCACCTTTACAGCATTAGAAGTTACAGTTTATTCCAGTCTGTCATAAGCTATGTACGGTATATCTTCTTTAGCACCTTTTGGTAACACTAGCAAAGCAATATTTGGATTTTTTTTAATCCATTTCTTCAGGAGGTGGACATAATATATTTTGGTGGAACTTTTCTTATCAGATGTCTCAATCTCATAGTTAACTGTACCAGTATATCAAACCACTTTACAAGGCCCTTGTCACTTCATTCAAAGTTCATTTTCTTTAATGGGTAACAGTAAGAATAACTTTTCACCTGGCTCAAACACTTTTTTACCATGTGGTCATAGTACACCTACTGTTTTTTGGAGCTTTTTCCTGACTACTGTGGGCTGTTTCAACGTAATTTGCCAGTTTCTTTATCAGTACACACATATTAGATTCTTTCTGAGCAGGGTTATCATCCCATATTAGGGTCTTGGGCAGACTAGATGGATCTTGTAGTCCCCTTCTGCCATCACTTTCTGTATTTCTATGTTTCTATATTTCTTTTATTAAATCTAGTGGCCCTCTAGGTTGTCTACCATACAACATTTCAAAGGGTGAAAAACCTGTTGATGTTTGTGGCACTTCTCTGTAAGCAAAAAGCAGGTTAAGTAGGTATTGGTCCCAATCTGTCCCTTCACATTTCTCAACCCTTTTTACCATGCATTTTAGGGCTTGATTAAAATGCTCAATAAGACCATCTGAGGGTAATAAGGAGACATTTTTATCGCAGCAATACCTAGTAGTTGATACAGTTCCTTCAACAGTGCAGCACCAAAATTATTACCCTGATTAGTAATAATCTCTTTAGGTATGCCAACGCTGCTGAAACTTTTAGAAAGCTCTGCTGCCACCTTTGGGGCTGTGACAGTACAGAATTGCCTCTGGGTGTTGAGTATCATTGTCACATATTACCCTTTTTACTTTTGTCTAAGGGGCCAGCTACATCCATTGCAATGCTCTCACAAGTCACATCTATTAAGGGTAGGGTACCAGTAGCACCTTGTCTTTTTTAGTCATTAGGGACACTTTCTGACATTCAGCACAAGAACTGTAAGAGGTAGCAACATCCTCATGAATCCCAGGCCAGTAAAATCTGTACAGCAATCTGGCAAGGATGTGATTCCTCCCTAAGTGACCAGCCATATGACTATCATTTGCTATCTGTAATAACTTAATTCTATACAGCTTTGGTATGACTAATTGTTCCATATGTTCCTGCATCTGTGGATTAATACAAACTCTGTACAGTATCCCAATACATTGTTAAACATTGGTTCACACTGTTTTTGTTTCACCCTCAGCTGCTTAAAATAACATTGGAGAGAAACATCATTAGTTTACTTATAAACAAAATCACACTCAGTTATCAGTTTAGGTTCAGCATTTTCATATATTTATTTATTCTTTGTTAACTGGGTAAGGCCCACTAGGCACAAGTGCTTGTTTTCAGGTGCAACCTGGGAGCTTTGGGCTGGTTAAGTGACTTGCTCAGAGTCACACAGTATGCAAATGGAGGTTGTGGGAATCAAACCCAGGTCAGCTGGATATACCAAGATCATTCACAGCTTGTTCCTCTAACTTCTAGGCTATACTGTCAGCTATATCAACCCCTTTTGTCCATTAGTCTTTTGTTGCCACTGCTTTTTCCAGTATCTTCTTTCTTTCCTGGACTACTGGATCTTGGAGCTGGACTCAAACAAGTCTGAATCAAAGTCACTGAAAGGAAAAGGGCCCCCAACATCTGAGATTGTCCTTGCCTTTACTCTTGTTGTCACAGCTGCTGAAACAACAGGGTTTACTCCCTCTGTGATTAATTTAGCAAATCATGGAAAGCCATTTTTAATGATCATGGATGCAGGTACTGTAACTTTGGTACTACCCTCCCTTTCATTTGGTGCAAGACCTCATTAATATTCAGTGTCACTTGGATGGTGGGGTAGTATTGCGTGTCCTCGTGGACATAGATGACCCCCGTACCTGACCCTTTTGCAGTTTTTTCCCAGGACTTCAACATGCACAAGGGTCTGTCTGCTTCCCAAATCTATAAGTCCTTTTACAGTCTTACCTCCCACCTTGACACCAGTTAGATACTTACCCCAAATTGCTAAGGCCAAATTTACTCCTATGTTACCTTCCTTATTTTTATGGCAATTTCTTGCAGTATGGCATAGCTTATTCAGTTATAGCAAATAAAATCTTTGGATGTAGATGTGTTACCCCCATTAGAGTTCTTATCTGATCTGGAGTTAAACTGGGAAAAAGTGGATCCTACTATTCTTTGGGTGTTACTTCACTGTTGTGGTGTTTGTCTGCCTATGTGATAGTCCTCAGCCAAGGAAATGGCTTTTTCCCCACTTTCTGGCCAGCATTCTTTTACCCAAAGCTGCAAGACTGTTGGAAGGATTTTGATAAAGGATTACTCCATCTGAAATGTGTCAACCATGCACCTTTGTTTGCTATGTTTTTTATTTTTCTATAATAAAATCCTTGCAAGAAACAAGCTGATGCTCTGCCTGTTCCTTGAGTTTGACTATTGGATTTTACAACAAGAGCACCATCATCCTAGGGCACACTTTCTTTGTGAAGGTTTCTGTTGGAAGGATGTTGATGAATTGCTCCATTGCAAAAGTGTTGATGATCTGTATGACTGTTTTGCCCTCTGGTTGGAGCCAGTTAATGAGAAGTTCTCTGAGTTGTGTGAAGGCTTCTTGAGGACTGTCGGCTGAGTGGTACTTGAGGGACTGAAATTTCTGCCTGTAGGTCTCTCCTGAAATGTCATATCTTTTAAGGATTTCTCTTTTACAAGGTTGTGATTTTCTGACTGTGCCGTGTTCATATTGCTGTAGGCAAGTTGGGCTTTACCTGTCAGATAAGGTACCAGCTTTATTGCCCATTGCCATTTTGGCCACTGGCAGACTCTGGCAATCCTTTCAAAAGTTGTCAGGTATGCTTTAATATCATTCAAGGGATACAACTTTCTAACTTAAATGTCTTTTAAACAGTTGTGTTTTGTTGATCTGTTGGACCTGTACCAGATCCTTCAGCTTTGATAGCTTGCAAGACATCCAGCCATTGCTTCTCAGCCTCTCCTTATTGAATAGCCCACCATTTGAAGAAGGAGGACATGCTTTCTGGTTCTGTCCTTGCCTGTTCTACTTCTTTCATCTTGGCGTCAGCCGTACAGTCTCAGTTTGGACTTCTGTTTCTGCTTCTAGTTTGTCAACCATTCTTCTGGTAATCATTACTGGGCTTGCTGTTGCAGGATTCATACCTTTCTTCTATGCTTCCCAGGTACCAGGTTTAGTACCCATGCACAAAACTCCTGGTGTAGATTATGTATGGTGTAAATCACACTTTGACCCCTGCTGTGGTAGGGTCATAAATCAGGAAACATAGGCAGGCCAGGAGAAATGAAACAATTTGCAAGTAGCGTTTTACTTGTTATCACCCCCCCAATGCTGTAGGCAGAAACAGAAAAGAAGTTATGGTTTGATCTCTCCTGGGTCTTCTCATATCAGGTGTGGGTGTGCCTTAGTGTTGTCAACCTTAATGCTCACCTCGTTCCATCAGAAAGTAAGCTGAGATGTGTACAGTATATGAGAATGGGGTGATCATTAGGGTTGACAACCCCAAGGCATACACCACAGCTAATTTGTGAAGATGCAGGAACGATCAAACCTTCGTGTTTTTTCCTGTTGACGCCTACAGGGTGAGGGTAGAGGGCTAGGGCTGGAAACCCTAACAACACATTTCCCTACTTTTGTTGGTTTAACCCTTACTAGAGCATTAACAAAGTTTTTGCAATGAATTTCCATACTTTTTTGAGATAGTATAATTGCATCCTCATTTGTGTGTGGGAGCACAGGTCCCTCTGGGCCCTGCATTTCCATTTGTGCCAAAACAGGCAATTTCTTTCCTTTGTTGTATGGCTTACTAAACTTCCATGGTTAGCCTATGGGAAATTGTATTTTTGTTTCTTTTTATACATTTTTTATATTGCTCCTAAATGATTTGGGGGAAATATATGTTACTCTTGTAGTACTCCTTTTGACCTTTGTTTTGATATGTAGAGTGTCGTTTCAGTCCAAATATTGAGGGAATTATGGATTGTTAAACTTCCAATATTATCCTATGAAAGTTTGCATTATTGAATTTTTCTTTTTAATATGATCCCTAGATATTTGTGGGCTAATCATGTTAGTCTTACAGTACTCATTAAGACCTTTGGTTTGATACATAGATTGTCAATTAAATCCAAATATTGAGGGAGCTATGGTTTGTTGAAGTTCAAATGTGTAAAAGCACAAAGTCCAAAGTCTTCCCTGAGACTGCACAAGCAAAGTTTCTTAGAAATATTGTTCACCCTGGAAATATGTTTATTAGGTGATATGTCGGGTTGTATGGTTAAGCAGAGGAAATTTCATATATCCATGATTTCTTGTGTAGTTAAAAAATTGGTGTTGAGGCACTGGAAGGACCCCTGCCTAATTTCTTATTCTGAATGGTTGGCAGAATTCCTTTCGTGCCTCAGGACCGAGAGGATGATTGCCATACTGCACAGTGTGTTGCCCCGTTTCGAGAAAATCTGGTCTCCACTAGTAACAGCTACTCATAAGGAACCTATAGCAGTGATGCTCTTTTCTTTCTCTCCCATGTAGTCTCTGATTGCAGTGCCTTGTATGGAGGGGTGGGGGTGGGAGTGGTTGGGTTGGGGGCTTAGGAGACCCAGATGTTTCTTTTTTTTTTCTCTTTAGATTGTACTGATTGTTCGTGTGACCCCATCTGTATCTCAATGCTTATGTTTATATTGTCTCCGCAAGTACATGTATTCTAATGTTCAATAAAATGTTAATTGCAAAAAAAAGTTTCTTAGAAATACGTTGAACAGTTGCAAGGTTATTAAAGGGCAAAATTTGAGGTTTAACATCGAAACCCCTGCTCAACCCTAACTACACTAGTGCCACTATAATACATTTGCAAACCAAGGGATCTCAGTTTCACTTAAAAATGCACACATGTGTTTTTTTAACCACAGAGATGTAAGTGGATTAAGAAAGAATAGAAACAACAAGTGAAAGAATGTAGATAACAGGACAAAATTTGTGGAGCCCTCAGAGAAACCAAATCCTAGGTGCCACAAGAAAAATTTGATTGTGCAATCAGACAGGCAAGAGACAAACAAGTGACTGAAAAGAAAAGGGAACATCAGATCCTTGCTTTGTAACTTTCTCTGCATAAAATGTGGGACAGGGTTTTATCCAGTCTTGTCATAGTCCTTTGCTCCTGATGGAGCATCCTTCTTTCTGAAATTAGTCAGCATGGAGAATGCTGTATTAGGGGATTTTGAGATCATTTTGGGGCAATGTTGACTTTGGAACCCATGTGTACAACACTTATCCATTGAATAACAGGAGCCTTGTTCTTCTTTGGTACTGCCCCAACTGATACAATTTACTGGACCAGCCGCCCTTAGTATCGGCTACTGCATCATCTTGCTGTTCTGGGTGCTTCATTAGTCCAGAACAATATATAATTTGATTTTGTACTCATTTCACAATGGTTTTCAATGGTCAGACCAATACAAACGTGTTTGCCAATAAGATAACTTTGAACTTTACCTTGTTTGACTGTCCCTATTGGCAAGTTCGAACTTTGTTAGGTTTTCGTAGCTCTAGTCTTGTCAAATGTGCATATAACTTGTTTACATCATTACATACGTGTGCAAGGAAACACATTCCTAGATGTAGACACACACACACACACACACTCACTCACTCACACTGATAGACAGAGGGATACAAAGGAATAGAGTTGAACATACATAAACACAATAGTAAAGACAGTTGCATCCAGAGAAGCAAACTGACAGACATGCTTATATAGAGAAACACACATTCACAGAGACAGAAACACAGGTGCACAAAGGAAGGCAGTATAATATAAACAGATTTACAACAGATTCACAGAAATGCATATATTTATTTACAGGTTTTGACAAGACAGGAACACTTACAGGTGTATTATGGGGAAGGCAGATAGGGGAAGGGTACAAGGAGTGGGGTACACAAGTAGGCAAGATTCAGTGCAGAGACAACAACATGGCAAAAATGCATAAACTATGAAAATACTGAAAGCCCAGCAGTAATTAAGTAAATACTACAAATAAAAATGTGATGGTGATAATACAATAGTGCATAAAACAGGTAGGTAAACAGGTATTTGCAAGTAATGCATGGCATGGAGGGGTGTTGCAAGTTGCAGGTGTAGATCATAAGCACACATGATGGGGCCACTGAATAGTCCAGAAGTAGTGCATTGTGCTGCCATGCAAGCAACATTAGTTCATGCTTTGACCTTGGATCCTCCCATTCCAGCAGCTGAGAGGGAGATGCTGTGCATGGTAATGCTTTCTCTCTCTGGGGATAGGAAGCCTGCTGTCCCAATCATGTGATGATTTCTGGGAGTGGGCATTACATGTTGATGTTTTACCCCTAGAATGCCAGGAGTTGAGGACACTGAGGCACTGGGAGTGGAGAAGGGTGCTGACTGTGTGCACACTTCAATGACCAGACACATGCATGATAGTACCATAGAAGTCAATGGAAAGGATCACACAAATTGGAATAAGAGTTTCTGGACTTTGTGCATCTGGTCCCAATGCCAATTCCCTGGACTTTGAACACCACTCAGCTTTAGAAACATCCACATACTGTAGCTCCAACTGCTTTACATGGGTGCTGAGGTACAGTAGGTGGACCCATCAGGGGGCAGTATAAGGTATGGAGAGTGATTAAATCAGAACAAGGTTGGGGGTTAGGTGCATAGCAGAACTGGGTAATACTCTATACAACTTGGAAAAATAGTGGACCATACTGAGAATTTCTGTGGATTCCTTGTGACTGGGTACTGGCCTCAAGAGGGACAATAACTATAATCATAAAAAAAGAAGCAGCAGGCAGGATGCCAGCATCCCTTTAGGGCAACCACCTTCCCACTCTCATCAATTAGCTTCAGAGGGAGCCTCATTCTATTTGGCTGCCCTGTTTTCTCTCTCTACTGTGTCTGATACCCTTTCTTCCCATTGCCCTTCTGTATGTCCCTCCTTCCTTTCCTCACTTGTACTCTATAAGCTACAACATGTATATGTTGCACTTTAAATACCTATATTTGCACTTGCTTTACCTGTCTGATTCATCCAAGTACTGACTTTGTATATTGTAACTGCCTGCACCAATGTCTACTTTTGTATGAAGTGTAGTCTACTGTAAACAAAAGTGTCCTCTGTGTCCAGGACCATCTTGAAAATGAGCTTGCTCAATGATGTAATTGCCTGGTTAAATAAAGTTTGATTGATTGATTGATAATGCCAAATACAAAGTGGAATAATTAGAAAAATGCATAAACAGTGTACAGATAGAAACATACAGCTGTGGCATTTCTGTGAGGATTGACACATCCTGAAATACTAGTACCATAGAGAAATGGAAACATGACTGACAGAAATGTCCTGAACTGTCCAACTTGTCTGTCTCATGATTTTCTACTTAAAGATACTCTGTTCTTCATCCTTTCTCCCTCCCTCCCTCCCTTTGTACTTGGAGATGCTCTAGTTCCCTTCCTTCCTCCCGCCCCAGTACCAGTGGCATTGTGGTTTAGTCAGCTTATGAAGCTCGGAAAAGAATGCAAACCAAGAGGTAAAGGACTACAAAGGAGAGGGTGGTGGTGGTGTTCTATAGATAATGTAGTCAGTGGGGAATATAGCCTGGTTAAAGTGTTCTTTTAATCAGGGTGAGAAACTGCTGGAGAGTAGGGTGTCTTATGGAATATGAACAGGGAGGGGAAGGAATAAGAAGGCATAAGCATCAGAAATATGTTGAATGCCACTCAACCTGTTTGACCAGGCCAAAAGCTACTATAAATAAAGGCAGTCAGTCAGTAGCATACTAATCATTCCTTTGTGTCCTGCTGTCTTATCTTTCTTTTCCTTGTTTTAACAGGGGCACTCCACCTCACTCCCTGAACAGGAGCACACTGTATAGCCTGCCCCCCACAGTCTATTAGCAAGGTGAGGAACTGAATTTTGGAGTGAACTTAGTGGCTGTGGGATTCTCAGACAGGGGCTACCAGGTTAGCCCGTCGCTGCTTTGCAACAATTGCCTCCCTATCCCCTGCAATATATATCACTTCCTGTCACGTAACATCACGTGCCCAAACTTATCTCCCCACTTTTTCTTTAGCTAGTTATACTAAGCCACCACTAGGAGTCACTGTGTCCTCCCTTTTTCTGCAGCTTACTGATCTGATTCACTTCCCTATTCTCCTTCCTTTTTTAACCCTCCCAGCAGACAAGGTGTTCTTTGAGCTTAGCGAGATTCCCTGGGCAAAGGTGACATCAAAGGGTGGTGTTTGGTGCAGGGGCAGGTTGTTTGCCTGACCTTATGAAAATTACCAGGGAGTGGTCATTGAGGGAGTCTGGCAGGACTGATATATCCAAGATTCTATGTGGCCAGTTGGAGAGAATGATGTCCAGCAAGGCGCGTGTGCCAGTGGTTGGGTTGTACCTAGTTGGATCAGTCACCAGTTGGTGGGAGTCTAGGGCTGTGAGCACATCTTTCGAGGCAGAGGTCGAACTGGCAAGCCAGTTAAGGTTGAGGTCACCCAGTATAATGTGTTTGGATTTTTGTGGAAGTTTAGCAACATATTCTGTGATGGATTGTAGAGTGTGGGTCTGTTTGTGTGGGGGGATATAGGTCACAGTGACTAAGAGGGGGGCCTTGGATGGGTCTGGTGTGATCTTTAAGGACGTGGCTTGGGCTCCATGGTCCAGGGCTGGTGGAGGTATAGCTTGGGCTAGTAAGGAGTCCTGCAGATATACTGCACAGCCACCACCCCATTAACTCACTCTGTCCAGTCTGCAGAGCGAGTAAACAGAGAAAGATATGAATGAGTCTGGGGTGGACTTGGAGAGCCAAGTCTCAACCAGTGCAAGGATGTCAGGCTGGTGCATGGTGATCCAGCATTGGAGGGCAGCTGTTTTTTTTAGTAAGCTGCATATATTCATTGATGCAATGTGAAGGCCTGTGACTGATGATGCGTGGGATGGTCCAGGGGTCCCTGGGCCTGAGTTGGGGTGGACATTCCCAGACAGCAGGAGGAGCAGCAGGATTATTCTGAGTAGGGGTAGATGCTTATTTGTGCTGCTGAGCGTGGGCTGTTACCAGTACCCGTGGAACAAGTGCATGGTATAGGGAGGGAGCATATGGCAGGGATGGAGAGCCACAATGTGGGCCAAGGTAGGCCAGACTGGGATACTAGTGTGGACATGCGCATAAGTGGGGTGCGATATTGGTGTGGACATGGTCGGGGAGCTGCTATTGTGGAGGGAACCCTGGGGTGACAAAGGTGTGTGCATTTGTGGGGAGGATGTTTGGTATTTTATGTGTGGGAAGAAAAATATTACTGGAGTTAGGTTTAGCAGGTGGGTGGGGATGGCCATAGTGCTGGGTGGGGTTATAGTTGGTTGCGTACTATAAGGGTGAACACACTGCCTACACAGAGTGAGGGAGTCTCCGTGATGCAGTGGCAGAGTGACAGACTTTGGTGTGGGGTACCAGGTTCTAAACTGGGGACTCCTGAGAAAGTAGCCTAGAAGAGCCCTGAGAAAAGATGTGAATGGGCTACAGAAACAGGGGGTGGAAAGCAAAACAGGTGGGGTGCGGTAGTGACTCCTAGTGGTGGCAAAGGAGAGGCAGAGGGTGGGGGAGGAGGTATGTAAGAGAGATGGGGAGAGGCAGGGAATTAGAATGTGTGGAGGTAGAGAGGAATTTCTGAGAGGGAGAGGGTGTGGGGTAGTAGATGTGGTGGGAGGGCTAGAGTTGCAAAAAGAGAGAGGCAGACAGATACAGAGAGACAGTGGTTGTTGGGAAGAAAGGTCCTCTAGTGGGGGCATTGTGTAACCAGCTATGTACTCTCTTCCCAAAGGGCTGTGGATTTTTCACATAAATTTATGCAGCTTACTCCCCAAACTCGATGACCTAAAAGTGTGGGTCACTCTACACTCCCCTGATATTCTATGTATTTCTATAACATGGCTTTCCTCTCATATCCCCACCTTCCAGATTTCAACCTATTTTGGCAGGAACATGGAAAACAAGGTGGCGGGGTGGCTATCTATTTTTGCCACTCCCTATAGCATGTTATCTCACACCGTAAGGCAGTCACAGGTTCCCCTGAATTCCTCTTAACCAACTTCTCCTTCCCATCTTCTTCTCCTATTTTTGTGGGGGTTTTACATGTCTCCCCAAAACTCTCCCCATCATCCATTGTCTCCTGCATCACCTCTGCTCCATCCCTTGCTACCTCAGGTGAACTAATCCTTCTCTGTGACTTTAATCTAGACTGGCTCTCCCCTTTGTCCCTAAATTTACACCAGCAGATTAAAGCACTTAACCTCACTCAATTGATCTCAGACCCTACCCGTCCAAGACCCAGAACTCAGTCACACTCCCTGCTCGACTGGGTGCTTACCACCCGTCACCATCGCATCTGCTCAGCCAGTATTCTTCCTGATGTACTCAGTGACCACTACCCTATCTTTTGCATCCAGAAGACCTGTCCTCCTATCTCCCCACCCAAATACATCCACTACCACCCCCTCAGATGTGGGCAGATTGCTACAGGACCTAGTCTTGGCCAACTGGTCTCCTGTCTTCTCCTCCATCTCATTAGATAATGCCCTTGCACACTTCAAATCTATTTTTCTAAAGGTCTGGGATGCTCACGCCCCTCTAAAAACTGATAGAGTTAAATGCAACCACCATCCCTGGATCACCCCCGATATTCTGGCCATGTGAAAATCCCGTGATCACACCTTGTACTGTTTTAAGTCCTCAGGAAACTAGGCCTTATTTCACACTTTTTGAGCTCTCCATAACAGTTACACTGTCAGCAACTGCCACGCTAAATCCAATTTCTTTAAATCACATCTGCTCCCCTCAAACAGATCTCCATCCTCCTTCTGGCACGATCGCCACTCTCTCCTGCACCCCCTCTTCACCCCCTCTCCCTTCAATCCTCGAGGCTGGCTCACTAATCACTGATCCTGCCTGTGTTGCCGAAACCTTTAACATGTTTTTTACCACCTGTGCTGCTCCCGTTGAACCCCTCACCCCTCCATCCAACACCCTAAACTTCACTCTACAATCTCCTGGTTTCCTACTACCTCCAATCTCACCAGAAGAAGTCCTGTTAGCTCTCTCTTCTCTTAACCTAGCCAAGTCTAGCCCTGATGGCCTGCACCCTAGGCTTCTCAAAATCTCTGCCCCCTCTATCGTTACCCCCCCAATGTATATTCTGAACCTTTCTCTTTCCTCAGCTACAGTTCCTTCAGCTCAGAAGTGTGCCACAGTCCTTCCTCTCCTCAAGGGTGGTGACCCCTCCATCACTGTCAGTTACCATCCCATCTCCCTTCTTCCCGCACTTGCCAACGTCCAAGAATCTCTAATCCTATCCAGGCTGAACAATTTCCTTTCTACTTCTAACATCCTCTCCCCATTCCAGTCCGGCTTCAGGAAGTCCGATTCCACCTCCTCCTCTGTATTGTGCTTCATGGATGCTGTTCACTCTGCCATAGACCTTGGCCAGATCACCTCAGCTATTTTTATTGACCTGGCTAAGACCTTTGATTCTGTTCCCCCCATATAAACTAAGTTCTATTGGCCTATCCCCTGCTTCAGTATCCTGGTTCTGCTCCTGCCTAACCGTCCGTTCCCAGTCACTTTCTATAAATAACATTCTCTCTTCCTCCCTCCCTCCCCATCATCACAGGTGTGCCCCAAGAATCCATCCTAGGGCCGGTTCTCTTTTCACTCTTTATAAATTACCTCCCCTCAGTTTGTACCCATGTCAAGATACATATGCACGCGGATGACAACGTCCTTTTTCTGTCCTGCCCATCCCTCCAGGAAGTCCAATCTCACCTCCAAAGTGATCTTGCAGCAGTTACAGCTTGGTTTGATGCCAACTGTCTAAAACTAAACACCAACAAACTGTTGCTATGGCATTTGGCAGCAAACAAAAATTAGCCAGGCTTCCCACCCTACCAGTTTTCTCCATTTCATCCAACACGCCACTAGAAAATGTCCTTTCCTACAAATACCTTGGCATCTGGCTTGATCCATCCCTAGATTTTTCTCATCACATTAATGCACTTTATACTAAAAAGCACCCTAAATTAGGGCTGCTCTATCACCATAAGGCTAGCCTCTCACTCCTTGTCAGACACGACCTTCTAATTAAATGGATCCTCCCAACTTTTGACTACGCAGATATTGTCTACAGCTCAGCCCTATCTACCTCCCTCACCAAACTAGGCATACTTTTCCATTCCTTCTGTACGTTTGCCTCAAACTCACCCCCTTTAATTCATCACTGTGACCTGTACTCCTCCTTCTCCCTTCATCCCCTTACACAGTGTTGCTTCACTCACTGTTCCATCTTCATCGCCAAATTCTAGTTTGGGTCCCTTCCTTCCCACCTTGCCTTCCTCCTAACTCCTGCTTCCCCCTCACCCTGCAACTCACATTCCAGCTCTGCCCATACCTACTTACTCCTACATGTCTACACCACTGCTAGAAAACACTCTTTCTCCTATAGACTACCTTCCATCTGGAACAGCATTCCCCGCCAAACCCATCTTTCCCCCTCCTTCCCTGCCCTAAAGCACCTTCTTAAGCCAAGCCTGACTACCTCCTGTATCTGCTTTCCTTCTTAGACTCCTCTCCCACGTGTGCCTTTTTTCTTACTCCTTTACTGTGCCACACCGGACTGGCAGTATAGCCTAGAGGTTAGAGTAATGAGCTGTGAATGAGCTTGGTACAGCCAGCAGACCAGACCTGAGTTTGAGTCTCACAACCTCCACTTGCATACTGTGTGACTCTGAGCAAGTCACTTAACTGACCAGTGCTCCCAGGTTGCCCCTGAAAACAGGCACTTGTGCCTAGTGGGCCTTACCCGGTTACCAAAGATTAAAATAAATAGACCTTTCTTGCAACATATCACTTGTTTTTTTTATCTGAAAAGCTTTTTTTTTCTCAGCTTTTGTGTATAGATTCTGAAACAGTATATACCCTGTATTGTAATTTTATTCAGTTTTGTTTTATTTATTGTTTGCACTTTCTTGTCATAAACTTTGTACCCCCTTCCCGGGTCACATCTGGAAATGAGCTTCGGTTCATAATCCTTTTCCTGGTAACTAACTTTTTTTTTTTTTGCGTATCTGTTTCTCCCCCTCCCTGGCCCCAGTTGGCTCCACATCTGGCCACCATCCCATTGCTCCACTCCTTCAGGCCCTCACCCCCTGTAACTCCCATGGCTTACCCCCATGGTGGGGTAGCGGGGAGTCCCTCTTACTCACCCACCAGGTTTTGGATCCAGTTTGGGGGTGTTACCTCCAGAGCAGAGCGTGGGATGGCCATCAAGCCACAACGACCAGCCAACAGGGTCTCTTTGTCTATTTTTCTGCTTCCCAATGCAGGAGCATGGCATTCAATAATGCCTGCACATGCACCCACACACAGCCCTGCCAAGCATCTGCCGTGCACCTGCCCCATGTTCTTTGCGGCAGTGTAGCCTCAAGCCCCAGCCTCTGCTAGGGGTCAGGCATGCACTGAACACTTGTCACACTCCTCCTGAGAGATGGAGAGCAGTCCAATTGATGCTTGATCCATCTCCGCTCTGCTGACCCCCGGTGACCTGTGCTTGTTCCCGAATGCAGGTCACTGGCATGGCGTGAGATGTGGCATCCAGCACCTCAACCCTCAGTGCCACCAGCTCAGTCAGGTAACCAACTTTTAAATAAATAAAATAAAGTAGGAGATACACTCAAGCACAGACAAAAACCTTCAGCAGACACAGGCAAATGGCTTAAGTACAATGCATTTAGAAAATTAGTCCTCATTGACAATAATGTTTTCTTTATGTTCTCTTAAAACCAAGTGTCTTGAATACTGATGTAATTTCTAAATACATTTCAGTTACTGCTGCTTGCCTTTTCCATAGCTGCCATTGAGAAAGGCTTAAGGAGGGCTTGTACTGCTATTGCAGTATATCGAAATTTCACTCACTCACCAAGTAAGTTATTCAAATTATTTTAGTCAGCTTCTTTACTGAATTCCAGGACTGCATGTACAGAATGACAATGTTTTGAGAAAAGTATCTTTTCAGGGTAAGCAGTAGTAAGTAAAATACATAAATGACAATGTTTAACCTAGCTTAAATTATGCTTTCAAATTATACTATTGTTATATCCAGCAATAAGATAGCTGAGCTTGAGAGCCTCTAAATTTATAAGAAACTTTGCTGCACAGGAAATACACATCTTTTCTGTAAATATACTCAGTAAAGCAGTTTGTACTCAAATTTAACAAATAATGAAAACAAGGTACTGTATATTATGCATTCAGTTGTAGCATGACATCCCAGATTGTACCTATATCATTCTTATAACAAAACAATTGGTATTTAAAATATATTCTGTAAATTGTACCTGATGTAGTCATGAGGCTAAGCTGGCACTATTCAAAAATATTCAAGTTTGTCTCTCAAGTTTCTAAACATAATATGATAACAATTCAGCATGCTTCCCAGAAAATATATATGCTATGCTTCATATTCAAACTTATAACATTTGTTAAACACTTGTTACACATTTTGCATCCTCTACTTTCATTTCAGTAATCATATCCTCATTAAAAAACTTTCACAGATACGCCTTTCAGTATAAGTATGGTGTATAATCTATAACAGGTACGTGGATTAAATATGGAAGGACAAACATGACAATGGGAGGACAAATGTGAACATACATTGGCTGCATAGGTGAACATGATGGAGTGAATACTTACTATAACCAGACTCTAGATGAGAGGAATATATGATGGTATGACACACTTGACATAGGTGAACCCTGCATGAGAGAAGTAAACAGAAATGTGTATATTATACAGTGTGAAAGTACTGCAAAATATAACCAATTATACAGTATTAGTTCCCAACTGAGTAAGTGAAAGCTGGATTTAAAAAGTGGTGTCTAGCCTATTTCCCCATTCAGCCCATATCTAAAGTTTGTAGCACAGAATTTATGAATCCAATAGGCTCTCCTATTGAGAAGTCTCTTTTCCCTGTCTTTCCATGTCTTGGGAGGGACTATGTGTTCCAAGCTAAAGAATCTAAAGTTGTGTAATGAATGGTTTGCTTCAGGAAAATGACGTGCCACTGGTGAACTCTCCTCCTTGTGTCTGCTGTAGCCCCTGTGTTCCAAAACTCTTTCCTTTAGTTTTCTTGTATTCTCTTCAATATAGGCACAGTTGCAGGGTACTTAAGTACATACTGTACATAATCCATTCAGTGTCAGAAGTTTGACTTCCTTCATCTCAGTTTCTTCTGATTCAGCCAGATTCTTGATCTGTTTGACATTGTATATACACTGCTAAATGCACTACAATAGCCACAAGGATAGTTCCCATATACTCACTGAAGAACTTATTAGTAATAAACTGTGCACACTGAAAGGTAACTTTTGTCCAGGTCCAGATAATCAGTGGGCCATTTATTATATCTACTGGCTGTTTGAACTTTTCTTACAGAATAATTATATTCTTAGTGAATGGAAGGAGGCAACAGTTGTTCCAATCCATAAAAAAGGTTCTAAACATCACTGGGAAAACTACAGGCCCATAAGCTTAACTCCTTCTTTCTGTAAAGTTATGGAAAGCCTTCTTAAGGATACCATTGTTCCAGTTATTGATGCAAATGATCCTGAACAACACGGTTTTAAAAGGGGTAGAAATTGTTCAACCAACCTGCTTTGTTTCTATGAACACTTTAGCACCCCCCGGACAGTAGGATACCATGTGATGTAATTTTCATAGACTTCAGTAAGGTATTTGATACCATGTCACATTGGGCTCTAATTCACAAACTTAGGAGACTCAATATTAATAACTATGTAACTGTCTGGATTAAAAACTGGCTCTGTAATAGAACACAAAGGGCGATTATCAATAGTATCCTCTCTAACACTGGTAAGGTCTTGAGCAGAGTCCCACAAGGCTTTGTGCTTGGCCTTTGTCTTTTCTAAGCCTTCTTTGCTGAGTTAACTCGTAATTGTTTTTCTATTACAACAAAATACACAGATGATTTGAAAATTGGGGGACCATGATCTAACTCTGATCAGATAGCTCTTATTCAGCATGATCTTGATAGTATCTCCAACTGGATTAATACATGTGGGATAAAACTAAACTCTACCAAGTGTAAAGTGATGCATTTTGGTTCTAACAACTTAAATTTTCCATACTCATTAGACGGTTCCACACTTTGTGCCACCACTGATGAGTGGGACTTGGGAATCACCATCTCCAGTGATCTCACATACTCTAAACACTTGAATTTTGTTATTTGCACATCTAATACAACTGCTCTACTTCAGCTGACAAATGCAGTCCTTACAGCGATGGATAAGAGCCTGCTCACTGGGGCCATATTTATCGATCTCACAAAGGCATTTGACCTTGTGAATCACTCTCTGCTGCTTTCCAAACTGTCCCGCCTTGGCTTTAACCTGTCGACCATCTCCTGGTTTGATAGCTACCTCTCAGGGAGGTTGCAATTTGTCCAAATTGAATCCGCCGTCTCAAATCTTTCCCCCTACCTCTGTTGGAGTCCCCCAAGGATCTATTCTTGGCCCACTACTTTTCTCCCTTTTCATTAACAACTTGCCTCCCTTCCCTGCTCCTCCTCATTGATCCTTTATGCTAATGACATGGTGCTTCTCTCTAGTGGTAAAGATCCCTTATCAGTAAGTGCAGGAGTGGTTACCACAGAACAGACTCCTAATGAATGCTAAGAAAACCGTAACTATGCTTTTTGGCCCCCCATCAAGAATTAGATCTCTTACTCCAGACTTACTGATACATTCTCTAGATGACGCCCCTCTTGAATTCGTTACCTTCTTCAGGTATCTAGGAGTCACTCTTGACCCATCTCCTGACTTTGACCTCCACATTGCGGCTACATGTAAGACAGTTTACTCAAAACTTGGTCTTGCCTTTAAAATTAGGTCCTCCCTCAATGATGCTGCCCAGCTTGCTATTGCACAAGGATTTATCCTCCCTGATCTGACATATTGCTCTCAGGTTTACCTTAAAGCTAGCAAAGGAGCGCTCCAGAAATGGAGCACCTGCTGTAACAGTATATGCAGATTTTCTCTCTCCATTCACAGACTTACCCATTATTGCCTGCACTACTCGAAACTAAATTGGCTCTCCCCAGACTCGCTCAGACACTGTTCTGCAGGCTGTACAATTGATAATATGATCAGAACGGGGTTCCCTAAATACCTTGCTGAACTATTAACTCAGCCCTCCCAGGCATACCTCCTCAGGGCATCTGCTCAAACCCAGCTTGAAATTCCCAGATATCTCACAAAAAAAGGAGAACGATCCTTTGCCATATCTGCTCCCTGCTCCTAGAACTCCATTCCCTCCCACATTCAAACTCTCCAAATCCCACAAGGCCTTTAAACTGGGTCTTCAGGCACACCTATTAGAATCCGAGTGCTGTTCTTGTGCTGTAACTTGAGCCTCTCTCCTAGCATTTTCTCCTCCCTATGGCACTTACTGATTTCCTGCTGGTCTCCAAAATCTGAAAGTTTCCCACATCCAACAGAAATCCTATTGTTATAATGCTACTTCATTTAAGTTTTGTTTGCTGTTTGTTGTTTCAATTTAGTCATTGATATATCATCAGATGAAAATAATTAATGTAATGTTATCTGTTTCTCTTTGCCATCACTGATAATGACTGTACCTGGCTGTATACTGTTCAAATGTTTGTTCTCACCTCTTGCTGCATCATGAAATACTCTTTAATGTCGACTCTGGTCTCCCCTGTCTGTACTCTCCCGGGTCGTACTTGAATATAGGCAACATTGTTGTCTAGTGTACTTACCTGGTAAACAAAAACCAAATAAATAAATAATATGTTTGTCTGGTCGATCCTTCGTAACATCAGATCTAGAGATCATGAGGTGTTAATGCCTTTGTTCAGGCCATACGTCAGACCTCATCTTGAGTATGCCTCGCAGTTATGGCGCCCGTTTAAAAAATCTGATAGTAGTTCTCTTGAAAAAGTACAAAGGAAGTTCACTAAAATATATCTAATCTTAAATCTGTATCCTATGAACACAGGCTAGGCACTTTAAAACTCATGTCTCTTACTACTAGACGCCTGAGAGGTGATTTTTTATTCCAGTATAATGTTGTCCAGGATCCGTATGTTATGACTGAGTTAGATCTTGAATTCAGGTCTTCTATACATAACACTAGAGGTTATTCACTTCAGCTGGTCAGTAAATCATTTAAACATAATAACCGGAAGTTTTTCTTTACCCTGAGAACCATTGGACCCTGGAATAAACTTCCGTCTGCTGTGGTTATGAGTAACACTAAGAATACTTTTAAACACCGTCTTGATAAGTTAATTATTTCTGGGTAAAATTTATCATATTATCCTTTGGCTTACCATAAGAGCATTATGGACCTCGGCCTACTAGCTCTTTTCTTTTACCTTAGTATGAACCTTAGTATGAACACCACAGCAGTGACACTGACTATAGTTACCCAAGAAAGAGACAGGACACAAGACTGCAAATAGACAAGCATTTGTCAATGCCAAATGTTTGCTTGCTGGTATTGGCATTGGTACTGTATGAGTTATAGAGATACATAATAGGAATGGCAGTGAAGTATTAAACTAACATCAACCCCACCCCACCCTGAAGAGACTGACAGGAGTTGGGTGTGCCTTTGGGTCATCGGCCATAACACTCACACCATTCCATCTCACCCCACCCTGCAGATACTGACAGGTGTCATGGTGTGCCTTGGAGTCATCGGCCCTTACGCTCACCCCATTCCATAAAGAAAAAAGCAGAGATGGGTGCGGTGTAGGAGAATGGGGTGAACGTTAGAGCTGAAGACCCCAAAGCATACCTCGATGCCTGTCAGTGGCTGCAGGGTGGGGGTTGGGGTGGAATGGCATGACCATTACGGCTGATGACCCCAAGCCACCCCCCCAACTCCTGTCAGTCTGTACAGGGTGGGGTGTTAAGATTGGAAACCTTAACACCCCAGGAGTTTGATGGTAATTTCACTCCAGATTTTCAACATGGGCTTTTTGGGACCCCACCTCATGAACAGTGGCACTGTCATTTCATTACTCAATCATGAAAGGTGATGTTGCACAGTGAATGTGCCATTCGATGCAACAGCTGTGAAAAGACATTTTGGGCAGGATGTAAAAAATGACATCTGTACTGTTCATGTGGAGGTATGAAAAGTGGCAATGTTGAAAATCTGGAGTGAAAATATGAAAAAGTGGCGAAGTTACAAGCATGCAAGAAATTGTGTAACGCACGCTTGTAATGCAGTAATTTTTTTTTAATTTGTTCACCAAATTTTCAACATGGCCTTTATGGGACCTTCCCTCATGAACAGTAGCACTGTGATTTCATTAACCTGTCCCAAAACTTGATTTTGCTCAGCAACTGTGCCATTCTGTGCCACAGGTGCGAAAACACATTTCAGGAAGGATGCAAAAAATGACAGCTGTACTGTTCATAAGGAGGTGTGAAAAAAATGTGTGAAAAAATGCCAATGTTGGAAATTTGGAGTGAAAATATTAAAAATTGGTGAAGTTACGAGCATGCATACAAACTGCGCAACACACGCTCGTAATGCAGTCATTTGTGGGAGTTTTTTTACCAAACTTGCAACATAGGCTTTTTTGGACTGCACCTCATGAACAGTGGCACTGTCATTTTGTTAATTGGTCTCAAAAGGTGATTCTTCACAGTGACCATGAAATCACCTTTCAGGACTGAGAAATGAAATGGTAGTGTCACTGGTAATGAGGTAGGGTTCCAAGAACCCCATGTTGAAAATTTGGGACCAAAACTCAAAAAAATGGCTGAGATAACAACTTAAAAGGACACTGTCAGCTTTTGCCTTCCGTTTTTTGTAACTTCCTAACATTGTGCCTTTTGGCACACACCTACATCAACTGTAGAGTACAATACCCACATTGGACTAAAAAAGAAGGAAATGCACAAGATTTGCTGATGACACAAAGCTCTGTAACAGAGTAGACACACCAGAGGGTGTAGACAGAATGAGAAGGGACATGCAGAAACTTGAAGAATGGTCAGGGGTTTGACAGTTGAAATTCAATGCAAAGAAGTACAAGATAATGCATATGGGGCACAAAAACCCTGGCACAATATATCAGTTGGGGGGTGAGGATATAGCATACACTAAGCAGGAAAGAGATCTTGAGGTTATCATCTCTGATGACCTCAAGGTAGGGAAACAGTGTGACAGAGCAGCAGGTAAAGCAAATAGGATGCTGGGATGTATAGGCAGGGGCATCACCAGTAGGAAAAGGGAGGTCATGATTCCACTATACAAGACACTAGCGAGGCCCCACCTGAGTACAGCTGCATAGTTCTGAGACCCTTACCTACGCAGGACATAGACAGGGTAGAGAAGGTTAAGAGGAGGGCAACAAAGACGGTACATGGATTGCATCACAAGTCCTATGAGGACAGGTTGAAGGAATTGAATATGTACTCCCTGGAGGAGAAGAGGGAGAGAGGGGACATGATAGAGACATATAAGTATCTTACAGAGAGGAACAGGGTGCAAGAATACACTATTTTTAAGCGAAAAAGATGTTCCAGGACTAGAGGGCATGGGATGAAATTGGAGGGAGGATGATTCAGAGGAAATGTGATGAAGAATTTCTTCACAGAACGGGTGGTGGACAAGTGGAACACCCTGCCTGAGGAAGTGGTGGGGGCTGAAACAATCACGGGATTTAAGAATGCATGGGATAGACATAAAGGAATTCTGGAGGTCAGGGGTAAGGGGCAACAGAGTTCTAGGAAAACATAAACTGAAGATACAAACTCAAATGGGCAGACTAGGTGGGCCATAGGCCCTTATCTGCCGACACTGTCTATGTATCTATGTATGTGTATATTTTAACTATTATAAGGATTTACCTTGACCCACATGCCACCGGAAGCAGATCCTGGTCCAGAACATGCAGCAGGCATGAGCGCAGTCCCAAAGTTGCATTTTATAACATGCCCACTCTACAAACATGCTCTCCCTGTAACTCCTATGATCGCAAACTGATCCTCGTATTGTAGAATGCAAAATGAGTACCACGAATGTTGTTATTTATTTTTCCTAACCGGAGCCAAAATGCATGGGATTTTGGCTCCGGTTAGAAAAAAGAAATTACAACATTCACGGTGCTCATTTTGCGTTCTACAATACCAGGATCAGTTTGCGATCATAACACCACAAAAAAATACAACAGCAAACTATTTGCAACAAACAGAAAACCAAAATGGGGAAGGGGGGATGGAGGAGAACAGAGAAGGGTGAATAACAAGGGAAGAGGGGAATTATGGGTTGGAAGCCTTGGCCTGGGTTTCCATAAGGAATCTTCTTTCCAGTATGCCCACCACACACCTTGTTCCGCTTATGAGGATGGCCTGCTGCTCTATTATCATGTGCTTTTCCCGCACTAGCCTGTGGAGAAGGTCATCATGTCCTTCACTTTCTTCAGGCTGCCTGGCCCTCAGTGAGCTCTAACATGAGCCCATGGGGGGAATGATGCCCATGTAAGGATGGTGTGCTGACACTGTTGAGCAATGTAGACCCCAGAATGTGGCCCCAGGGAAGGATAGCATGTCCCACCCACCATGCCCATGTACCCAAAAATGTAAATAGTCCACATGCCACCTGACCTGTGCCTGTATGCAGTAGCATGGAACCTTATGGTACACATGCCTATCCCACATAGATGGGAAGGCCTGTAAGGCCATTGCCACCACCGCTACCACTGCCACCACCACCACCACAGATGGGATGACACCCCAAGCATAACCAATGCAGACCCTGTCACAGTACAGCTACACAGCCCCCTGAGGTTAACAACAGACTACCCCAGAGCAAAGATAAAACAGGGTTGCAATGGAATGGGTGGGACATGCTGCCCAATGGAATAGAAGGTAGATCCAGGTGACCTTGCAACATCACAACCCAGAAACACACAACCAATGGGCACAGGGCAACAGACAGTGGCTCGTAGTGGCAATCCACAGGGCTGCACAGCACACAGTGTTCAGGAACCACGAGGCTGGGAGGAACAGCGAGGGAGCAGTTGGGAAAGGTGCAATGTCGGTGGCGGTGCTCCTCCAGGCACAGCAGCGATTAGGCTCTCCTCACCCATGACTTACACTGGCTCAGCCTGCATTGCGAAATCTGTGTGGGACTTGATTTTGCTTTTCACTCTTCCCCTGTTTTTCTGCAAAATCCCCAAAAGAGCTGCTTCCAACTTGTGAGGCATCTGTAGAGGGAATCTGTAGTTGCTTTTGTTTGAATTCTGCTGGATCCTCTTAGCAGCAGTGGGCCAGATGCTGAGGTGCCACTCTCCTTCTATTTTAACTGTGTAAATTACCTAAAAAGCGCTGTTTTCCACTATTGTATTGCAAGGGGAAACTGCCATTTTTTTGCTCTTTACTGTAATTACAGCTCCTTTTTTGCCTGTGTAAGGTGGGCCAGACGCTGAGGCACCACAGCACCCCCCCCACAGTCCTTTTGTAGTGCAGATTTGGTCAGTGATGCTCAGGAACGCTTGATACTGCCTTTATTAACTGCTGCACCTTCCCCCTGTCTCTCTCCAGCCTGCAACTCCCACCCCACAGCACCCATCTGAGCACCGGGGCTTCGCTCTGCCAGTGGGCGGTCGGTGGCACCTTAGCCGAACCAGGGAACCACGAGGCCGGGAGGAACAGCGAGGGAGCAGTCGGGAAAGGCGCAAAATTTTTGCCAACCCACCCTTCCCTCCTCTTCTGTGTTAATTTATAGGCATCTTCACGCCGAAATCTCTTCCCCGCCCTCAGCATTTTTTCTAAACCAACAGAGTCTCCCACCAGCTTGCTGATCCAACCAATCAGCAACTTCACTACTCCCCCACAGCCAACTACCAATATCTCTTTCAGAATGGGGAGCTTACTTCTGATACTCCTTTCACTATCAGCCATAGGGTTCCACAAAGAAGATGTCCCTGTCATACAATTTAGAGTGGTCCATCCGCCAGTCTCTCTGAACCATCCCCCCTTTGGCTGACACGCAAACCCTCATATATGCTCTACCATTGCTGCATCGACTACAGTGGTATAATCACCATAAAGAGACATATACCACCACACATGTATTTCAGCCAAGGCTCCACTGCTGGATATATAGATCCCCTAAGCCTAGTCGTCAAACTGCTACTTGGTATCCCGACACACTTTCTTAAAACCACAGGGAGCACCTCAAAAAAAGAGTGGCAACAGAATAAAAGAAGGAGGACCAAAGACAGCCCCCTCTCCCTATCACTGGCAGCCCTCATGAAACTACTGCTGTTTCTATTGCTCTGTATTGGTAATGTGGGAAATCAACCCTGGACCTCTTGAAAGTATCACCTCTCCATCAGATATAACCTCAATTTAAGGCCTCAGTTTCCTGCATATTAATGTATGCAGTCTGTTGAAAAAATTTACGTTGATACAAGCCTGGGTTGCCCATACCTTGCCAGACTTTCTCGTGGTAACTGAGACATGGCTCAAACCCACCACAGCGGACAGGGATGTTAACCTACCTATCAGCTATTCAGAGCTGATTGCCAAACAAGGGGAGGTGGAGCAGCCATATATGCAAAAGCTGGTATAGCTGTATCCTGTACTGCTGCAACATCTATGCCCAAGGAGTTTGAATGCCTATCTCTAAAAGTCTCTCTCCCCAATACAGCAGCTTTTCAACTAATTGGATGCTACAGACCCCCCTCTGCTGAACATAAGCTCTTATCCCACCTGGGGAACCTGGTCAAGCCCAGCACTGAAGAAGTCATTATTCTAGGTGATCTGAATTTCAACTGGCTCACCCAGGCAGCTACACCTCTGGTATCATTCTGTGACACCTATGGGCTCACACAGTTAATTAATGAACCAACAAGAATAAATGCAAGGAATAGTAGTAACAGCACACTACTTGATATCATGCTAGTAAGTAAACCACATCTATTCTCACATGCTGGAGTGCTCCTAGGTGATATAAGTGATCACTGCCCCATCGCAGGGGTAAGATCCACCAGCATAACAACAAATCCTGCAAAATTCCTCATGAGAAGATCCAAGAAAAACATCAATATTGAAGGATAGCTGCATGATCTAGCTTACTCTCCACACTGGCAAAGGTTTTATCTTGCACATTCTGTAGAAAAACTCCTTGGGTGCTAATAGCATTATAATAAATGCCCTTAACACCCTTTTAATCTCTAGTATCCGAATAAAAAACAAATCCTGTCGCTGGTTTTCAGCTGACCTCAAAGCTGCACTGCTGGAGAGAGACAAACTCTGAAAGTGGCAAGAAAAACTAAGAATGCAAATGACTGGATGATTTTTAGGAAGCCAGGAATAGATGCACCAGGAAAGTTAGGGATGCAAAGGCTGCCTTCTACCTGGCCAAGCTCGACTCCTCCTACCATAATCCTGCTAGGTTTTGGGGCACCATCAAGGGTATGATGGGACAGGATGCTATCAACCCCCTTCCAACTCAACTACACAATAGTTATGGCCCTATCACTGGCAAAATGGAAATCCTGGACGCATTCAACAACCACTTCATAACGGCTGGCCTTGCCTTTGACACCTCCCCAGCTAACCTGCTGCGGGACCAATTAAGCTCCCACTACATTGGTGATCAAAGAGTTGACTCTTCCTTTAGCTTCAAACCTATACTGTTGAAACAAGTTGAGGATCTATTATGGAATCTGGATACCAAAAAAGTGCAGGAGCAGACTTTCTGGACCCCTCCTTTCTAAAGATTGCTTGCCATGTACTTGCAGTCCCCCTAACACACCTCTTTAACATTTCCCTAAACTCTGGCTCTATTCCCACACTGTGGAAGACAGCTCAAGTAGTCCCCCTTCTAAAATCAGGGGACCCTATGAATCTTAATAACTACAGGCCCATTTCCATTCTACCTGTGCTATCCAAGATGCTGGAGAAATTAGTGAGTAATCAGCTAAGGGAATATCTTGACAATGCTAACCTATTAAATCCAGCTCAATCTGGATTCAGGGCCAAACATAGCACTATCACTGCATTAGCCAAGGTCACAAATGACTGGCAAACCGAATTGGATAAAAAGAATAATGTCTGTGCAGTATTCCTGGACCTGAGCAAAGCATTCGATACTGTGGACCATGAGCTGCTACTCTCATCCCTGCACTCCTTGGACTAGATCCCACCCTCCCTTAAGTGGTTCAGATGCTACCTCTCCGGTAGGTCACAGCAGGTAAAGCTGAAGTGACCTATCCCATTAAGACCACTGTCAAGAGGAGTCCCCAAGGCTCTATTCTGGGTCCTATCCTTTTGCCATTTATATAAATAACATTGATTCAACCCTTACCAAGTCCTCAGTACACCTCTTTGCTGATGACACTGTTCTGTATAGCAACCCTTCGCCTACAGTTGCTCAAGAAATCCTACAAACAGAATTCTCCTTGTTACAACATCAGCTACTCGAGAAAAGCTTCTGCTAAATGCAAAGAAAACTAAAGCAATGATGTTCACAACTCAAAACTCCACCAGCACATCCTCTTCAATCACTCTCCCCAGCTATGCACTATACTTGGAGAAAATCTGGAGTATGTTGAAAACTTCAAATACCTAGGTGTGTGGATTGACAACAGACTGACTTCACTCATCATCTAGAAGAACTGTTAAAAGCTGCCAAAGGCTTGGCCTCCTATAGATTAAAACCCTTCCTTAACAGAGACTCAAAGATGAGGTTAGTCCAGGCCATCTTTCTATTAGTTATTGACTATGCAGACTTCCTTTATAGTCACCGCCCCATCTCCTACCTTCACAAGTTGGATACCTTATATCATAGAGCAATAAGGTTCATTACAGATCTGCCATATAATACCCACCATTGCTCTCTTTATGACACAGTTGGATGGGTTTCCCTTCATATCAGGAGGAGCAGAAATGCAGCTCTATGGATTTACAGAGCTTTATCAAAAAAACTCCCAAACTATATCCTGGACTGCTTCAACCAGACCACTCCTAGCTCCTATGCCCTAAGAAGCAACAATATCATCCTGCTCAAATTGCCCAAAGTCAGCACCAGACTAGGGAGGGCAGCAATCAGCTATTCTCTAGCTATAGCATAGAACACCCTACAAAAATTCCTAAAACTGTCCATTATCATTCCATTTGCATCCTTTAAACAGTATTGTACAGCCTTCTTCACAGAGAAATGCAGTTGCTACCGCTAGAGCTAGAATAGTCATCCTCCAAATCTGGCTTCCAATCATATATGGCATATTCCTTCCAGTCAGACACCCCCAGCTTATGGCACCCAATAATACCTTCACCATCCTAGTATTCATTATGTTGTGTGTCTGTCATGGCCCCCATTGGGATATGTATGTACTGTACATACTGTAGATATTAGCTTAACCTTCCTTTAACCGAGTTTTAACATGTGAATTCACTGTACATCATTGTGTATAAACATTATTTTTCTCTGTATGTATAACTGTCTTATAAAGCGTATGATGTATTTGCTGTGTATCAACTATTGAACCTTGACCTTATCAGGTCCATCTTGTAAATGAGCCTTTCTCAATGATGTTCACCTGAATAAATAAAGATTTGATTGATTGATTGATTGAGGTGTCTCCACACCCCCTGTCACAGCCACAGACCCCAACCATGACACAAGTGTGATGTGTGGACATGTGACAGCCATGCAACCCCAGGCTTATGCTGCTCCACTGAGCCCCTACCCCCCAAGTCAATGAGTCAGTGGCCACAGCGCGCAGCACAGCACTGACATGGTGGCACACCAGAACAGTACAGTGCAATGTGACTGTTCTGCATGTGTGACACAAATGGCACACACACATGCCCATGCTACTGTGTGTACAGAATGTTCACAGGGATCATGGCCAGGCCAGAGGCATGCAATGTGTTGGATGCATGCTGTGGGCAGACACACAACCACAATAAAACTAACCAGTTGCTCACAGGCATGAATAAAACATACCACATGGCTAGCATACAATGTACACTGTACAAACATGGCCATGGCACATGTACGTGTGTCCTACAGCACAATACACAGTTTGAGCTGGGCACATGCAGTGGTATGATACGACCATGGAATGGCAGTGTGTACAGCATGCACAGCACACATGGAAAACATGGGTATAGCCAGACATGTCCAATGTGCACACAGCCTACATCTGCTTCCCCCCTTAGTGTCATTGTATACAGCTATCCAAAATGCTGGCCCCATAACAAGACAATAAGACATTTATTAGATGACAGCTCTACACTCTACATAGGCTGTACACATATCAATCCCCCTAGACAAGCCTACAGTACCATAATACACACATTAGAATAAGTATTGGAACAACAGAGGGATATGGGTGGGACATGCATCCAATAATGTGTACAGAAATGTGTACAGTGAACATGTGGGTTCCACCCTTGGAAAGTGCTAGCGGTAGTGCACCCATCATTAGGGGTGCCAGTCAGCAATTTCATCAATCAGTGCCCCCCCACACCCCCAACTAAGGATTCCAGCTCCAGGGGGTGTGGACCTCGGGGAGGGTGCAGCAAATTTTGTTTTTTGGCACCATAATGATGGGTGCATTAATGCTGGCACCCTGAATGGGTGCAGTGCAGCATGCCTGCCTACAGCCTTGATGGAGAACACAGTTGGGGAACAGTGCACCCTACATACCACAATGTTGGTGACTGACATATCCATGGTGTACCATAGGCCACCATGCATATTCCAATGTGTAGGGTGCAAGGCAGCTGTCAAGCCCATACCACATTGTGATAGACACAAATGTGACACAGGTCCACTGCATGAATGGCATGTGGCACCCAGGGTGCAGAATCAGCATGACAGAACAGCAGCACCAAGGGGGATGTGTGCCTGTGTAGCCCAGTGCGATGTGCACAGTCTGACCCCCGCATGGCACATGCATGTAGGACACAACATGCCACAGCACTGCAGGGCTGTGGGGAGCCATGTGCTGCCATAAGTGTCAGTGGCTCAGTAGGTAGCACACTCACCTCTGAGGCTGGGAGATCAGAGGGCTGTGGGTTCAGTTCCCACATCTGGCACTTGGGTTAATATCCCAATACTGACACTGTAGTGCAGCATGAGAGGGGTGCTGCACTTCTGAGGTGCCGTCTGTCGGATGAGATGTTAAACCGAGGTCCCATCTGCCTGGATTGGTGGTAGTTCAGGTGGATGCTAAAGATCCCATGGCACTTATCGAAAAGAGTAGGGGAATTTTATTTTATTGGTATCTAAACAACAACTTCACAAAAATATGTACAATACAATCTAATTACAAATATGACCAAAAATGTGAAAAAAAGAAAAAACCCATAAGTGCATATAGCCGTACACAGCTACCCAAAACATTCAAGAAAAGACCATACAAACCACCCCTCCCCTACTCCCCCCAACATTCAATGTAACAGGTATCACGAAAAGAATATATTTTTTTTTTAGTTATTCCTTGCCAAGCAGAATACAAGTGCATATTCGCAATGAATAATATACCTACAATAGGGTCATAGAAAATCAAAACCATCCCAAAAAGAACCCCAACTAGATGAAGAAAGCAGATTACGTTCTGCAAACATCAACTTCTCCACTTCAGATTCTTTCATAATAATCAAAGTAAGTGGAGAAATAAATTGTTGTTGTAACAAAAGTCTACATCGGCTAATCCACAACCAATATAGAAAAAAAAAACATGGAGAACTTGTAGAGTACCATACCGGCCCCCATGTTGTTCAGTAGCAAAGAAGCCATAGTACAAACTAACCTTTAAAGGAGGAAAAACTAAATTGTTTTTCCAGCGTTCTTTAAGGATGTCCCAAAATTCCTTGGCATAATAACAATCAAAATACAAGTGATCCATGGTTTCTAAAAGAGCAATACACTTATCCCTTGGGCAAAATCACTCTTGCACTGATTTATGCTTTTGATTACTACGTACATTGACCCTACCATGTATACCCAACCATAAAATATCCCACATCTGTTGCAGAATACGGGAATTAGTTAGATAGCTAGCCAAATTCGAACTTACTGCTACGGGAAGGGATGTGAATGGAGTATCAAAAAAAAAGCTCCCCAAAATCGAGGCATACAAGGCTTTCTTATGAAGCTTCTTTACCACTTCCCAACGTACATCCCAACATTTTACCTTATCAAACACCGACCTCCAAATGCCCAACAAAGGAGGACAGCGTTTATTACAATGTAAAAACCTTCCTTCCTGCCATTCACCTAAAACACCTTTCAATTGGGACGTCAATGGCATAACCCATAATTTCGAGATGCCCTGTACCACTGGGACCAAGTTCATATATAAAAAATTCGTAAAAAAAAACACAACTGGGTGAATCATCCCCAAACCTCCCCCTCTAATATCCAAATATAATGTGTTCCTTTTAATGGGGTTTAAACGGCTGCCCCAAACCCCACCAAAAAACATCGCAACAGGGACGTTTCCAATGATTTAGGTATATAGAACACATTACTTACAAATAAAAAACAGGAAGAAGATAAGATTTAATCAAATAAATTCATTTCTTTTTTGACAATCTATGTCTATTCCATTGAGACACTTTAGCATTACCATCCTGTAAGGCCATCTTCCAGTTATCCAAAGCTCCCTCCCTACCTCCAAAATAAAGTCCCAAAATCTTACAAGGTTTGCTTTCCACCCAAAAACTTCCTACTAATGTCGGACAATTTGGAAACCCTGATATATCAATACATTTCATTTTATCTCCATTAATGTGGGCACCCATGATCAATCCCAAAGAATGAAGCAGATCATAAGCTAGCTCTATAGCCTTACTATCAGGTAAAACAAGACAAATATCGTCCGCATAGGCAATAAGCTTCGGCAGGCAATACGTGTCCACTGTAATAGCCCTAATCAAAGGAGACTTACTAATAATCCGCAATAATGGATCTAAAGCCAAAACATACAGTAAGGGGCTAAGCGGGCATCCCTGCCTAACTCCCTTCAAAACACTATGAGTCCTACCTCTCCACCTGTTTTCTAAAGGGACAACAGTAGCCAATGCATAGCATAATTGCACCCAATTCACAAACTGAAGTGGCAAACCAAACGCCTTCATGCATGCCATACATAGTCATGTGACACTTCATCAAAGGCTTTAGATTGATCAAGGCTCACAAAAAATTCCCCTGGACCTCCCACCGAATCCATGCATAATGACGTGACCTCTCTAAGAAAAATCAAGGCATCTGTCAATTTCCTCCCAGGCACTGCACAAAATTGTTGTTCATTAATCAGATCAGGCAACACAAGAGACAATCTATTCCCTAAAAGCTTAGAGAATATCTTAAAGTCAACATTCAATAGAGTAAAGGTCTCCAATTACGTATGTCGAGCAGGTTCCCTTCTTAAAGAGAAAAATTAACAAACCTTCGTACATCTGGGTAGGCAAAATCATATCCAAAAGACACGAATTATATAAAGCCAATAACTCCACCGGCATAATAAGCCACAACAACTTGTACAATTCCCCTGGTAATCCATCGGATCCTGGCGAAACCCCACTTTTAAGAGAAGAACTCACCGAACCCAACTGCATCTCTGTAAAAGCAGCTACCATACTAAACTGTAAAGCACGATCAACTTGTGGGAGGTCTGCTGCCTCCAACAATTGAGAGGTAAAACAAGAAACTGGGTGGGGGGTCCCAAAAGTTCTCTCAACATGTAAATCCAAAAAATCCATTATGCCTTTGTTATCCTACAGCAAAACACCATCTTCCCTACTCAAACTAGAGAACAGGTGACTGTTCGATCTTGACTGACACGCCAAAAAGGGATTCACCTGAGCCGATTTCCTCTGTGTCCCAAACGACTGCTCTTTAAGTAAAGATGACATATGATCATACTGAAACAGCAACATGGACAGCTTCATCTGAGTAATATCCCGGGATAAATATAAACCACATTCATACTGTCTTGAGATCAATAATTGCAAGGAACGACGGAGCAACAAATACCGCTCACTTTTCGATCTAGCCTCCAAACGGCTATGAGACTGAAAATAACCAACCAAACAGTTTTTAAAAGCTCCCCACCAACTCTCTCTATCTTCGTATAACCCAATAGTTGTAACCTGGTCACATACAATCATTTTTAAATCTTCAATAGCTATATCATCACTTAAGATAGAAGTATTCAATTTCCAAAATCCCGGACCTTTCTTTCGACCCTGAAAAGAGTCTACCATTACCCCAATCAATACATGGTCCGAAGTCTCCACCAGATCATAAATCAAGCGATCAATTCTTAAAGACTTCGGAACAAAAATAAAATCAATACGGGAAGCCAAATTACCTTTAAAAAAGTAGGTTTTGCGAAACTCTCCCAACCTGATGTGAATCTTTCAAACCAGCAAGAGAGAATTGAAGTCAAGCAGGACTTATCACAATATTGTTTACCTAATGTCCCCGTCTGCAAAAAATTGATATTAAAATCCCCACCAAAAAACAAATAGCCCTTTGTGTACAAAAAAGGCTGAATTTTATATAATAATTCAATCCTCAAGGATTTTAGCTGCGGGCCATAAACAGAAATCAGCCGGCAAGTGATGCCATGTACCCTACCCATCTACCAGCAGCGCCCTGCCAGGTTCAATTTCGACCAACCGAATGAGTGTAACATCCAAGGTAGTAAAGCAAATACCGACCCCGCTACAAGGTTCTACACCAAAAGACCAATAAGATACTCCCCAGCACCAGAGTTTACTAGTGATATTAGTCTCCAAAGTAGTATATAGACGAGTATCCTGCAAAAGATACACATCATAATTTAAAAAGGAAAGAATCCCAAACGTCGACTGGCGTTTAACATGAGATCTAATACTATTGACATTCAAAGAAGTAACAGTAAACGGAAAAGGTGCTTGGGGGGTTGGGTAATTTATTGCTAGACCTAGTTACCCGTTTCTTAGCATCAAGTTGTTTATGTTTAGAAGAACTCCCAGATGTACTAAGCGAGGAAGCCATACTGGGCACATTGGGATCTTGATTCATAACAGGGAGCGCACTATCTACTTGATCACCCCAGGTAGTCAGGATCGAAAACCTATTCACCAGGGTCAAGGGGGAGGTCAGTGTAACACTAGGCACACCACCAACTGAAGGCAACAGATCACACTGAGAGACCTGTATTGTCTCCTCATCTCCTACACTATCTTGCACCACCAAAGTTGGGACACTACCAGGTTCTGACTCCTGCCTTAAGGTAGACCTAATAGGGGACCCTCGGGGAGTTGCAAAGGGCGTAACCATGTCGTCCTCACATGGACTCACGCTAAGAAGCAAGGGGTCCTCCTGAGAATGTTCAGTAACTGGAAATCCCGTACTTAAAGGTGCCGCAATCAATGAATCATGGCCAGATCGCAAGCTAGAACGTCTATCGTTAGGAATCACTCCACCCCTCCCTCTACCTCTACATCTACCTCTAAGCACGGGGCCGGGTTCCAAACTATCAGAAACACCACTAGAATTACCAGCCTGTGCCAAGAGATGTTCCTGGTCAGAGGATTCAGTAATATCAGAATGTTTCCATGGACAATCGGAAAAAACATGATTCACCTCATTACATAAGTTGCATACAGGGGGAGCTGTGCATTCTATAATATAATGGCCCAACATTCCACAATGAAAGCACTTAACCTGATCACATGCAGTATTCAAGTGGGATAAAGAACCACATTTAAAACAGCTCTTCGGTTGTCCAGCATAAAAAATAATACCCCTGTCCCTTCCCAGAAAGAAAGAGCTCGGCAAATGTTGAATTCCTTCAGCATCATGAATTAAACGAACACGAATCATCCAACCCCCAGTCCAAAAACCATTTTCATCCAAAATGGGTCTAGGCTTATCTTGCACATAACATTTCTTCTCCAACCAAAATAAAATGTCAGGAATGTTCACACCCTCATTCCGGAAAAGAATCGTAACCGTCTTAACCGTAGGCTTTGTAATTGGGATGGCTTGAAAGTCTTTCCAATGTTCGCTATCCTGAAGATCATAATACAGCCTCCAGAATTTGTCCAGGGATATCCCCGTACAGAAACTAACATCGTAATAGTAATCTCCTGGAGGATGAATCAGTGCATAGACCTCAGTAGGTGAAAAAGCCATAGAATTAATAAGCAAAACTTTCCCCACCCAAAGTCAGTCAGGAGCTACCTGTAATTGCCCTTATATCTCAATCGTACTTAGGAATCTACATTTAGCAGTTCACACTGCTTGAACAAGCCAGCAAAGATTTCAGATTGTGCCCCACAGGGCTCGAAGAGCCGTTGTCTCAAGCAAAGTCTTACCGCAAACCAACTGCGATGAATTAGATTCAGTCTTGGATTCCTATGCAGGTAAAACTAATGCAGTGTTTTCAAGTAAAGGCAATGAAGATGGAAGAGACCGCTGAAGAACCAGGTCACCCATGGCGTCTTGTGTACATGGAAAATCACTAGCCTCACCCTGGGGCTGCGCATTCGCAATACCTGGAGCCAAGGACTTAGAATTAGGCTCATCAATCGATGAAATATGCAACTCTTTTAAAACATGAAGGTGTGGTATAGAAACCCCAGGGACAGGTATTAAGGGGTCAGGGACCCACTGTTCCCCAGCCCATACCCAATCCGCCTGTTGTAGCACCTCGCCAGGGGTCCAAGCTTCTAAAAAACACGGGTGACCAGTCAATACAGGTGAAACAGTGTCCCCACCCGAAACAGATTCCTTAACAATTCGAACCTGTTGACCAAAACGCTTCCCTCCATCAAGAACAGGGCTTACAGGAGAACGTTTTCTCTTGCTCCGTTCAACATCCAACTTCTGCTGACAGGAACGAAAATCTTTTTCTGCTAAGTTAATTAAATCCATAAGGTGCAGCTTCTTTTTTTCAAGTTCTTTTTGTAAAATTAATTAGGCCTTGTCATCCATAGCCAAATCTTGCTCCAAATTCTCCAACTCCATAACTGCAGCAGAAGAGACATCCATAGATCGAATATCTTCTTCAGGCATACTTTCAATCCTAGTGCAGGTCGGAGCCACTAACCCACAACCTTCCTCCACCGACTCCACCGACCGACTGAGATCCTCCATCTCCTCGAACGGACGGACAGCGCCACCCGCGAAAAGAGTAGGGGAATTTCCCCGGTGTCATGGCCAAATACCCCTCATTCACTAAAAATACCACAAACAGCTTAATCTGGTTCAAGGTCAGTTGGCATTCATCTGTATCCCCCTTCCATGGGTCGTGCCTGAAAATAGGCAGGATTTGTCTCGTGCACTTACCCGGTCAACAAAAACTAAGTAAATAAAAATAAAAAAATAACAGAGGCCCACAGGCTGAGTGGGCAGGCCAGGCAGTGTCCATGTGCACTGAATCACAGGCAGCGTAAGATGTGTGAGATGCCCTCCCCAGCAGCACAGCACCATGGGCAACCCATGGCCACGTGCCTCCAGGACCGGTGACATTATGCAGGGCATGAGCACATTTGTTGACAACACAGTGCCGTATAGGGTACCAAACCTGCCCCACCCAGCAAGGTATGTTACACAGGTAGACAATAGAGGAGCATACTCACTTGCTGCATCCTGCTGTCCATCACCACAGGTGTTGTTCTGCCGACTGGTCCCCTGGCTCTGCTGGCTGTGCCCCTTGTCCATGCCCCTGGTATTGTGGCCTGCAGAGTGAAGGGAAGGGAATGGACCAGGGTCAGTACCATCACAAACAGCAGTTCCCCCCTAACTGTGCCAGGTACACAATGCACAACTGTCAGGCAGTGCAATGTGACCTCCCCAAGCTGCAGATTTCATATGGTACACATGTGCACTGTAGGTGCAATGTACATGTGCAACACAGCCACTGCCTGACATACAGATGAACTGTCATGTAGGTTCGGCAATGCATGTCACATGTACACTCACAGACACAGGCACTGTTGGCTCACACATGGTCACCACTGTACCCATAGTGCTGCACACAGTCCACTGCCTGGGATATACTCAGCAGCATTGCAGGCATGTGTGCAGTGACCACCAGACACAAATATATCAAATGTGTAGGGCTACATGGATGTCCACACCCACTGACATGCAAAAAGCACAGCTCTAAGTAAGGTGTCCACTTACCTGGCACAGGCACAGTGCCATCCCACACCATGCACCTGAAGTGCTCCAGTCTGGTCCTCTCCTGGCACTGCAGGTCAGTGTACCTGTGCCAGCACTGCTCCCCATTGCGGTCCATCCTGTGCAGTGGGACAGGTGGTGTGCTATTGAGGTCCACATCTGGCACCATTGCCTGTCCCTCTCACGCTCCTCCCCAAACAGATGTTGCTCCCTGACCATCACTAGTTGCACTAGGTTAGCCATCTTGGCCTCCCTACCCCTCTGGTCCCTCTGCACCACAGCCTTCATGTGCCTTCTGCTTGCCATTGTCTGGAATATGCAGTCTTTTGGCACCGCCCTCACAAAGATGCTCATTGTAGCTGTGTAGACAAAAAAATGAAGTGCACTTATGTTAGCGGCACAGCACAATGTACTGTAGTGCCATGCTAGGCCAGACTGCCACCAGTGAGCATGCACGACCCTTGCTTGACCTTCACTGTGCATGCATCATCATGCATGCACCCTAGGAGCAGCGCTAAATGGCTTAGCCTGGCGCTAAACAAATAGCGCCACACCATGATGCAAACACTTTGATTGGTGCAATCCCATTTACCTGGTGCTATATATTGTAATATTCAAAGGTGGTATGCAAATGAGCCTACTTAGACAATGGGAGTGCAATCTGCCACATTAACATCTCATTACAGCTTCATTTGCATGCATTACCATGTGTGGATTGTCTGACTGGGCTATTTAAGGGCTACCTGAGCTCCACCAGCAGATCTTTCAGGTGCTGCAGACTGAAGGAAGATTAGTTTGCTCTCAACACTAGGCCTCAGCAAATCTCCCAGGACATGACTTCAGGAACTACAGATAGGTGTCCCTCAGTTATTACCATGCTATATTGCACTGCAGCACTATGTTCACTGTGATACACTGTAATGGGGCCACAGTGCATGTGTGGGAACAGAAATGGAATGTACTGTGTCGGTAACTGCAGACCAATGCAATCTCAGATGCTAAAGGCCCAGCATGCAGGTGTATACAGTCACAGCACTGCACTGTTGTTCTGTTGAATCACATGTCCACTCTGTAACTGTGTCTCTGCACAAACTGTGACACACATATGGCTACACATCTGCATCCACAGGGTACCAGTACATCCCGGGGGTAGTAATACACCAAAAATGCTCACATGACTGCCCTGTGCCTCCATCATGTGTATGTGTACCCTATGCTATGCTCCTCTACAACAAGTGTACATTGTGCAGTCTGCCATCCCCACTGGTAAGTGTATCAGTCATGCCACACACCTGTTGGGCCTCAGACAGCACAATGATCCTGGTGTTGTCCTCACAATGCAGCCATGTGGCTGTATCCCTGTAGCACACATGCCCTGTCATGTGGCAGACAATGCCAGATGGACATGCAGAGGACATTGTTGGGCCTGTTCGGCATGTGGTGGGGGGTTGTCCCAACATCCCTGCGATGCATGCCCACAGCCTATGACAAGCTGTGACCATTCTGTTGTGTGTAGTGGCACCACACACACACACACACACACACACACTTACTCAGAGGACAAGAATGCCACTGTCAACTTACATACCCACACAGGTGCCTCTGATGGAAGGGTGATGCTGCGCTCCCACAAGTTCTCCCAGGAGGAGCTGAAGGCCCTGTCAGATGGCTACAAGGTAAGAGAACAGGCTTTGTGGCAGTACAGTAACATGGATGCTGCCATCAGGGAGATGTGGGAGTAGATCACTACAGAAGTGAATGTAGTGGGTGGACGTGGCCGCACAATGGATGCCATAAGAAAGTGGTGGCATGACCTTTAGTGTAGGGCAAAGTTAGGCTGTGTCTCAGGTGGGGTGTTCCTGATTACTGCTAATACCGGTAATCTTAGTTTAAGCTTATATGTAGTATAGTAGGATACGGTTATAAGACAGGAAGTTGATGGCCACACATTACTAAATAACTCAGGCAGTTTTATGGGCATTCAGCAGGCTAGAATCAAGCATAGGGTGAGAAGGGAGGTAATCAGCTGTTGGGATTGTGAGGCAGTCAAATCCAGGGATACACTTTGGAGGAGGGGACATAGCCCAATATGTATGACCTTCTGGGAGCTCCATGCTCAGTTGGTAGATAGCATTTATTTATATGGTTCCCAATCCCGGAGACTGTGGGTGCCTTACATAAAAACAAGCAGTGTAATACAAATAAAAATAATTACAGAAATAAATACATTAAAATACATCATGTACATAAGGAAAGAAATGTCCCAGCTGTGACTCCAACTATGCTGGTGCCCACCCCCACATTCCCACTATCCCAGAGGCTCATGGCTCAGGGAGATGGAGGATGGTGAGGAAGGGGAAGGGGAGGAGATTGGGTGGCAGTATAGTCACAGCAGTCACCCTTACCCATGATACACCAATGTCAAAACACTTTGCACCCTTGAAAGAGTAACAGGTGCCTGACTGTAATGGAGGGGACCTCGAGTCAGTTGGTGTTGATGGGCAAGAAAAGATGGGAACACCCGGGAGCAAGAACAGGCAGAAGTTAGTAAGTTGGATTCTGGTGATAGGGACTCTATGATTAAAAGGCATAGAGAGGGTGGTAGGCAGTGTTGGAAAGGGGAAGGGGTGGTCAGATGGCTGTCTGGAGTATTAGCCATCCTTGATTGGGAGAGGATAGTATATATAAAGAGGAGAGTGGAGGAGGTGAGGGAGCAAGGAGTGCTGGTACACCTTGGTACCAATAAGATGATGAACTTGCCAGTAGAGACAGCTTCTTTGGGCTTTTCTGAGATCCCCCTTTCTGGGGTAGGGAGAAGGGGATGACAGAGTGAGGAAGGAGGAGATTGTGGAGTTCAATGGGTGGTTGGTTAAAAGGGTGGTGTCAGGAACAGGGGTAACACTTTGTGAGGAACTGGGGGGGGCTTCTTGGACTAGAGGTTCTTCAAAGGTGATGACCTTCACCTGACAACAGAGGGGACTATTGTGTTAGAGCAAAAGAGATAGCTGGGGTTGCAGTTCACACTTTTAATAAAGTCACAGCTTCAACATTCCTTTAATTTTCATTTCTTTATTCACCCTGACATTTTGATCATTAATATTGAGCTTTTTTAAAGTTTTTTTTTGTTTCTGTAAATTAATTATATAAGAACACATGCTATTATTCATTCAAACATTGGTGCTTACTGATAAATTATTTTTTTTTTGGTTTTAACAGTTAAATCAATTCTATATTACCACAATAGTCTGTCTTATAATTTCTGATTTCATATTCCAGCAGTACACAACTTCCTTATTCCCTGAAAAACATTGAAATATTTTTTTTTTAATCTTTTTCTGTGGTGCTAGTGTGGCAATTTTTCAAACGATTCTTTTTGTAAAAAATTTCAAATATGCCACCACTGTTTTTGCATGCTCTTGTTAATGTTTAATCTGCTCCAAAAGCCTGAATCCCCATCAGAGAGACAGAAAGACAGAGTAGTAGAAATCCTATTGAGTGCCCTCACTATGCTTGTAGTCCATTTACATTGTTACAAATATAGTCACATTTTATGAGATGTTACACTCTGCATTCATGTTTTAATATGCCCACCAAGTTCATGCATGCTCATATGAGCCCATTGTCCAGCACAGCAGCATTGGTATTTGCGATGCTGTTGTTAGTTGCCTAGCCTAGCAAGTGAAATTATGCTATGGTCAGCACGAGACCAAGGGAAATGTCATCACCCCGTGAACTGGACAAGCGGGTTCAAGAGGAGAGGGGGAGGTAGAATGCATGCCACAATGGTGGAGAGACACTATTTTGAGCAGCATTAAAACACATTATTTTGTTGCATTCTTGGAAGACAGACAGTATCTTTTACTGTGACCACAATTAGATGGGGCAAGATATGAGAGCAATGTAACACTTAGAAAACTAGACAGCTGAATATTGCTTTGTCTTTTTTAATAGAGCAATACAAACTGTAAGCACGAAGGATAAAATGATTAAATACCTAAGAAACAACAGAATGGCACAAAGGTATACAGCTTCTCGGTGACGGAGATTCGGGCTTTTGGAGCAGATTAAACATTAACAAGAGCATGAGAAAATGGAGGTGGCATATTTTTAAAATATTTGCAAAAAGAATTGTTTGAAAAATTACAACAGTAGCACCAGAGAAAAAGATTTTAAAGAATTTGTTCAATGTTTTTCAGGGAATAAGGAAATTGTGTGCTGCTGCAATATGAACACAGGAGTTATAAGAAAGACTATAGTGGTAATATAGAATTGATTTCACTGATCAAATGCACACAAAAAAACTAATATATCAGTGAGCACCAAAGTTTGAATGCATAATGAATAATAACATCTGTTCTTATATAATTAATTTATAGAAACAAAAAAACCCTGGAAAAGGCTCAATATTAATGAGTAAAATGTCAGGGTGAATAAAGAATTGAAAATTAAAGAAATGTTGAAGTTGTGACTTGAAAGTGTGAACTGCAACCCCAACTATCACTTTTGCTTCAATACTTTTTGCACCTCGGGAAAGCAATCTTCTGGAAAGAAGTACCATATTCCATGGGATACTTTTTTCTTCAAGACTGTTGTGTTAGAGCAGTCGTTTGACATCTACATTGGCAGACAGTTAAACTAACTGTGGGGGAGGCTGGGGCTAGGGATTCAACAGTTGAGGTAGGTGAAGTGAGGAACCAAAACAGGATTCCCCCGAGGATGAGGGCAAAGTGTACAAGAAGCAGTAGCATAGTGGAATGAGTTCAGGGGACCTAGGAGAGTAGACCAAATAGACCAGCAAGAAAGAGAAAACACAAGACACCTATGATATCAAGGGATTGTGATGGGGAAGACATTCAAGAACCAAGAAGGGGAAGGGGTAGCATAAGATAGAGAGTGGTGTGCTTCAATGCTAGGAATCTGGATAAGAAGATTAGTGAACTTCAGGCACTGATGGCAGATTCTAGGTTGAATCTAGTGGCCATTACAGAAACTTGGGCCAGTAAGAACAACTGGGACCTGCCAGTCCCTGGATACACCTTATATAGGCATGATAGAGGGATAGGTAGAGTTGGAAGAGTGGCCATTTGCATCAGGAAAGGAAGAGAAGCAGTAAAGCATGCATCCATTTGAGGGAAGGGGAGGCAGAATCACTGTTAATGCAGTTCACAGAGTCATTAGGTAGAAAACGTCACCTGGGAGTGGTTTGCAGGCCACCAGGGCGGGGAGAGGAGAAAAAGTTAAGGAATTAGGAGCAGAAGTAGAAAAGGGGGAGGCAAAAGGGGGAAGATGTAGTAGTAGTAGTAGATATTTACCTATCAGGCAACAGCTGGGCCATCCCAGCAACCAGGAGTGCTAGAAAACAGGCCCTGCCAGATACTTTGCAGGACTGCATGCTGGTGCAGAAGGTCAGGAAACCTATTAAACAATCAACCATTCTTGATGTGATACCCACTAACTCGGCTAGAGTAGAGGGAATGTGCATTTGGGAACCACTGGGGTCCAGCAACTACAATACTATATGGTTTGAGTTGGTCCTGGGCAGCTGTAAGTCCAATTCTAAGGCTGAGGTGCTAGAGTTCAGAAGGGCAGATTTCAGCCAAATTGGGGAACTAGTCCTGGTCAGGTAAGCTGGAGTAGACAGCACTGAGGGAGTAGAAGAAAGACTGGGGTAGGGGGCATTAAAGGTACCATTCTCATGGCAATTAAAACATGAATAGGAACAGTTATCAAGATAAACTGGTATAGGAGACCACTTTAGCTCTCTGAAAAGGTCAGAGAGACAGTGAGGGGAAGAAAAAGGTCTTTATAAGGTACAAAAAACCCCAAATGAACAGGCGTAAGGAATGAGACAAGTATCAGGAAAAAACCAGAGAGGCCAAGTGGGCAGTCAAGATTGAAAAGGTAAAAACAGAACTGTATATTGTGGAAAGGGTTAAGGGAGGGGGAAACAGTTTTTTTTTAAATATTTAGGCTAACAGGATGCTAGATTGCACTGGAAGCGAGTTCTACAGTACAAAGTAGGAGGTACTGTTACTTCTGCATATGTCACTGGTAAGGCCACACCTGGAGTATTGTGCCCTGTTCTGAAGTCCCCACCTACGAAAGGACAGGGAGAGGCTAGAGACAGTACAATGCAGGGTAAGCAAGGTGATTCAGGGCTAGGAAAGCAGATCCTCTGAAGATCGGCTAAAGGTGTTGAATGTGTATTCCCTTGAAACCAGATCTGAGAGAGGGGATATGATTCAGACCTTCAAGTTCCTGAAAGGAATAAACAAGGTGAACTGTTGAAGAGCTAGTGGAACCAAAACAGACAGACAGGAAAAAGATATCAATTTTAAGATGTAGTCAGTTGTAACTTTATTTCTGAATTATTTTTCCTTTTCTTTTTGCTCATTATAAAGTTTTTTATTTGATAATATTGTGCTGTATGCACTAAGCCTTTGTGCTACATATCTGAGGTGCATAGGTAATCCTACATGTGAAAGCCACCCAGCGGCAGTCCTGAGGACCCCCAGCGGCATTCATAACTTGTGTACCAGCCTGTTACACACTGGATCCTCCAGCTGTGCAGGAAGGTTTGTGCCATGGGCGGCCTTGGGGGAGTGTTGGAGGTATGCCGGCACTCCGTGTGATTCACAAAGGTGCAGAGTGCCACACACTGGGGTGTGGGAGTTACAGCAGGGAGAACCCTGCCATAACTGTAGTATGCATCCCACCCATGTGCATTTAAGTGCACCATGATGGGCATGGCCATCTGGTACAGCGGACCCCACAACTGTCCCCAATGTACAGGAATGTCCCAGCTGGTGCCTCATAAGTGTCCCCTGTGCCATGGATACACAGTGATGATGGGACAGAACAGTGGGGATGGTGGCACACCATGCTGGCATGTGGTGTGGTCACAGAAACATTTGTCATCCAAACTGCAGCATACTGTCATACCCATATCCTGCTAGTCTACTGGATGAACAGGACTGTTATGTAGGATGGGTCCCTGAGGCTGGGTACCTGTGCCTGATGAATATGATAGGTAGTTGAGAGGTATGGGATGCAGACCTGCAATGGTGCAGGTCTGCAGGTACCTCCATGGCATGGACACTATCAGGGAGGAGAATGCCCGTCCATTGTTTCTGATGGCATTGGGTGGCATGTAGTAGCATGGGGTGGGTATACACATACCCCTTGGGCATGCAACGCGTGACTGCCTAGTGGCCACTGTACACACTTATGCCCGGTGGTGGTGTGGTACCTCCAGTTTGGTGAGGCATATGTTTGCACCCACAGAAAGCCTACCTGTGCTATGGGTGCCTTTCTGTACACCCTTGTGGTAGTGCAGCACTGTGCCCTGCAATACTGGACACACCACACATAGGTTTTCTGGTACAGTTATCAGGTACTGACGGTTCCCCAATCTCTCCATGGTGTTATGTGCTGTCCCAGGCTCCCTTGCATGGGTGCATAAGTGTTCCACTCTGGGACCCAGGGCAGGCATCCAACTGGATGCCAGCCTGCATCCCGCAATCTGCCGCTGTGCAATCTGGATCCAGCAATGCACAGCTAAGTGCTGGCAATGGTGCTGTGGACAGGTGGTGGGTGATAGTGAATACCGGCAGGTGCCCACCTGCCAATATGTGCGGAGATGTGGAGGCCGGGTACATACCTATCATATGTGCTTTCTGCCCTTTTAGTGCATAGGACCAATTGTGCTGGATGTGTGAAATAACCTAACAGCTGACATATCTGTTTCTAGTCCCTCCACTACATTATCAGCATTGTGATCTCATTGATAATGACATCACAGGTGATTGACCTGGCAGCTGCTGAGTGGCTATTGTTAAGCAGCAGTGATGTCACAATGCTGATGATGTAATGATTATAAGAAATAATGCTTCTGTTGCATAAACCTTAGACAAAGAGAATGCTGACACTTCCAATCTACGTGTGGTATTACTTTGCTTAGATGAGAGACTAAACGAGGAGTCTGTCTCTTGTCAGCAGAACAAAGAGAATTGCTAACAGGGCTCTATTACACATGGCATATGTGTCTGAGTATAAAACACACACTACATATAATTATATGACAATATAAGTAAACAATAATCACTAATGATCCCTCAGGGACATCTTAGCAGTGATTAGGTCAATTATATATGGAGCATGTATGAAAGACAAACATAATCTAGATAAACGTAATATAATGAGGTATAATCAACCATGCATGATAAACATTAGCATATATTAGCAGCAAAGCACATTCCTAGCACCCATGCTTATATGACTGGTGCCCAAAATCTACAATGTTAGTGCAAAATAGCAGTATCACAGTATAATAGACCAGAGATATAGTGTAAGACATATGTGGGGTAATAGGGGCATAACCCAGGCTCAACAATCAATCAATCTCTCCATGGTGTTATGTGCTGTCCCAGGCCCCCTTGCTTGGGTGCATAATTGTTCCACTCTGGGACCCAGGGCAGGCATCCAGTTGGATGCCAGCCTGCATCCTGAAATCTGCAACTGTGCAACCCTGATCCAGCAACGCACAGCTGACTGCCGGCAATGGGGCTGTGGACAGGTGGTGGGTGATTGTGAATACCATCTGGTGCCCACCTGTCAATGGGTGCGGAGATGATGGGACGGGGTACGTGCCTATCATGTGTGCTTTCTGCCCCTCTAGTGCATAGGACCCATTGTGCTGGATGTGTGAAATAGCTTTTAGCTTAACAGCTGACATCTGTTTCTAGTCCCTCCACTACATTGTCAGCATTGTGATCTCATTGATAATGACATCACAGGTGACTGACCTGGCTGCTGCTGAGTGGCTATTGTTAAGCAGCAGTGATGTCACAATGATGATGATGTAACGGGTGGAACAGATCTTGATATGTCAGCTGCCAGGCAGAGTGTTGTTTCACTCAGCACACCTATTAGTATCAGGTAAATAATCTTCTAATTAACCAAAGGAAAAAGGAAAAAAGTACATCAGATATAAAAGGTAATTGTTGACTGTTTTTAAAAACTAATACTAGTTTTAGGCAGTACAATAGCTCTTTAAAAAGTATTTATTAGGGACCGAGAAGCTAGTACCCAGGGTCATGAATGGATGTTACTGTGGGGACAATTTAAAAATGATGTGAGGAAATACTATTTTAGAGGAAGAGTGGTTGAGCCATGGAATGGTCTGCTGGTAGAGGTAGTGGGTACCTGAACCGTGAATGTTTTCAAACATAGCTGGGATAGATTTATGGATAATGTAGTTACTCAGCAGGATGATGGAGGTGGAGACACAGAGAACAAAAGGGAGAATACAGTAAGCATAGACTCCACAGAGATATGATGTCTCAGGGTATGATAGGGTAATATGGGAAGATTAGATGGGTCATCTGTCTTTTTCTGCCATCATCGCCTATGTCTATGTGTTTCTATGAATAAAATAATTTGAATATTTCACTTGGTAAGTTGCATTTTCAATAAGTACCCTGCATCCTATCAGGCTTTATTGGAACAGACTCCTCCCACATTGCCTTTTCTCCACAGAAATGGAGGTCTCCACATTGTTTTTTCCCTTGAAGTACATCAAAAGTCTACCCTCACCAACAGGTCTCAGTGGTAGGATAGTGTATTACCGGCAGACTAGATGGATCCATGGTCATTCCTGCTGTCATCTTCTAGGTTTTTGTGTTTCCATGCTCAGCTTCCTTGCTTTCTCCCAAATCATTTTAAACAAGACAGTTGATCTGCAACTGATGTGACATGTTTGTGACAGTGACAAAACATTCAAAGGAGAACAGCACCATCCATCAAAAGAGAAATGCAAGCACGGTTTATTGAAATAAAGTGCAAAAATGTGCAAAACAAAAACAAAAGGAGGCCTCCTGCATTAACTGAGTGAATTCTCCCTTCTGGCACTTACTGTGAGTTGGTTTTGCACGTGTGCACTTTATTTTCAATACATTGTGCTTGCATTACTCTTTTGGTGGCTGGTGCCTTCCCTTTTGGATATTTTGCTCCCAGATCAGTCTACTGAGCTTGGTGGTGGTTCCCCAAACACAATGAGTGGCAGGAACATGATGCATGGCATTGTACCGGCTTATCGAGGCCAAAAGCCTCATTGAATAGAGATGTGTTGTTAGTGCTGCACTGGATGGAGCACTGACAAAAACAAACAAACAAAAAACAGAATGGCGCAGACAAACAGCGCAAGTTTAACTAATTAAAAAAAAAAGACCATGAGTACTGAAACATATAGCCAGTGAGTACACGTTGAAGTTTCTTAAACTTGTTTCAGTAATGCTGCTTGACTCTTCTGCTGTGAAGCTTTACCAGATCTGGCATCATTACTATTACTGTAATACTTTGAAAGCCTAGAGTCCACCACTACACACTTCTTTTTTTTTCCATACTTTGTTTATGCCTTCTTCAGCCATGATAAGGCAGGACTCCCTTCAGCTAGCTTTCACCACACTTCTCCACTGTCCACTTGTGTCCCTGAGCCAAACCCGATGGGGAGGGTACCCTCACCGATTTCCCCCTTGGTAAGGTCAGGAGAGGGAGAACCTTCCTCCCCCAAAGTGCATTATTAAGCCCTCACCACAGGCCGGCCTGTTGATGTGGTGGGTAGGGGTGTGGTGAGTGGGTATCATGCAGCCTTGCCATGCCACACTTTTTCCTCGGGCCTCAGTAAACTCAGTCAAGCATGACTGAAGGTGAGCATGCGCACTGGAATCAGCGGCCCCGCTCCATGAACCCAGCCTAATGTCAGCCCCTCATTTCCCTGACACTTCCACTGAGCCTCCACTCAGTGGCAACCAAGAGCCAGGAAGACCATCCACCCCAGTCTGGGAAAGGAGAGCTGCACAGCAGCCACCTGTCCTCTCTCAGCCCTGCCCCCTCCAACAGCTGATGCTCGGCGGCCCGAGCTTGTTCTTGAACCCTTATCGGCGGTGTGGGAGAGGTAAGGCATTGCAAGCACCTCAGCTCTTTGAGCCACTGGGCCAGCCTCTACACATTTCTTTTCATGCAGCCTTTTTCCCTTCATGCCAGCCCTCTGGCCTCCATGCCTCACTAGATAGGTTTTATCTTTTGTTTTTTGGTTTTTAAACTACTGTGCTGTTGTGGTACACCAGCTCCACAGGTACTCAGGAAGTATGTTATATCCCAGGCCCCAACTGCATTGCTGCCTTTTTGCCTCACTCTGCAATCAGCCTACTGAGCTTAGAGGTTGTGCTCCACAAGGCCTAGTCTGTCCTCAGGTAAGTCAGTTCCACCAAAAGTTACTAAAATTTAGTTTAATAAGATGGCGTCAACACGTGACTCATTTGCCTTGAATTTAAAGCTTAGAGTGAATGATGAAGGAGATCATAAATCTTATGGTACTTTATATCTTCAAAAATGTTTCAGGAGATTTGATTGTTTTTTAGATACTCAAATTCATTAAACCCAATCATGCTAGAATAATCGTTGGAGATTTCAGTTTTAACTGGTTGTGAGATAAAAGTATTGCTATAAAAGGTAAAACTGCTAATGTCTGTCTTAATCAGGTTATAAAAAACAACACATGTTAATTATAAAATGGGGAATGCTACCTAAAGAGATAGGATTTTTGTAATCCACTATGATAGAGCGATTACATCTTGGGCAGGATTCACAAAAAGGGAAAAAGTGCAGTGCAAAAGTTTGCACTGTACCCTGCCATTGTGCAGGGGTCACAAATTGCTATTCACAATCGGATAGCGAACTGAACTATCCAACTGTGGATACGTATAGGTGGGAGCTGTGCTAACCCAGGAAAAGGACCCATCATGCCCTGAGCATACATTTGTCTGACTCCTTCATGGATTATACTGATACCAGCTCAGTAGGTTGAAATGCATCCAATCTTATAGTAATACTGTTGACACTGTAACAGCCTATTTGATCGCTACCTAATCAGCTTGTAACCTCTTGTTTACTTTGAATGTTATGTAACCTGTTTATGTAAATTTTGTCTCTTGTCCACTTGACATGGAACCTTTGTAAAAGAGCCTTCTGGCTGAAAAGGTGTTAATTCCACAATTGAAATAAATAAATAAAATAAATAAATAAAAGCACTGGGAACCTCAGTAGTGCTTCCCCCCATAGCCAGCCAGGTGAATGTGCTGCCAGTAATAGCACCACCACACTAAGCCCCCATTCATGAAAGGAGCCATGCAAATGACCCCATTGGACATGCAAGGTGCTAGTGGCTATTAGCATGCCCATTATGGGCTCATTTGCATGGCATTGGTGTGGCAGTGCATGGCCCCCCCAGCCGAAGCCCCAAGGAGCATTATTCCCCCATAGTCTAGTTGTGCCCTCCCCCACCCTAATCAGTGACCCGACATTAAGAAAACATATTTCCATAGTGTAGAGTCCCACCCCAATTCCAGATCTCCCACCCAACTTTCAGAAAAAAGATTTCCATAGTGTAGTGTCCCACCCTGTCCCTGATCTCCCACCCGACATTAAGAAAACATTTTCCATAGTGTAGTTACTCGGTTACTCGGTTACTCGGTTGATGGACAAAAGAAGGCCGAAGCCCATCGAGGATGTCCTCCACACATTGTGGATCATTGTTAAGTTATGTTCTTATTTAAAAGCCATTTGTCAAGTTTAGCTTTAAAAATATTTATGGTCTGACTATCAATGATATCCTGGGGCAGGGAATTCCAAATTCTAGGGGTTCTAACAGTGAAATATTGTTGCCTTTTGTTCGATCTTGTTCTATCAACTCCAATTTGCTTGTTGTGTATCCTAGCTGCAGTTTTTCTAGATGTAAAAGATAGTCCACATGAATTCATCAACGTTGCTGAATGAGAGATCTTGTATAACTGGAGGAGATCACCCCTTAATCTTCTAAATTTAAGTGAATAAAGCCCTGTTTTTTGTAATCTAGATTCATAATCAAGTAATGAGAGATGTGGTATAATTTTTGTGGCCCTCCTCTGGACCTTTTCAATTCTGGCTATGTCCGCAACCAAGTAGGGACTCCAAAAGGATGAACCATAATCCAAGTGAGGTCTGATATGAGTTTTATAAAGGGCCTTAATACACTCCTCAGATTTAAGGACAAATGTATTATTGATTCACGTAAAGGGCGTTAGCATGTTTATAACCTTATTACAATGGTCAGTGGATGATAGCTTTTTGTTATAATATGCCCAGATCTTTTCCACGATTGATTCCCAGACCATAGTATTGTTAAGGTAATAGGTTTGTTTATGATTATTTTTTCCCATATGTAATACCGAACATTTAGACACATTAAATGACCTTTTATTGGTTATTGCCCATGATTCAATTATTTTTAGGTCATTTATAAGGATATTCCTATTAATATAACTATCAACTCGTTCCCCCCAGCTTGGTGTCATCTGCAAACTTAAATATGATATTGTTGGATGAGATTGTTAGGTCGTTAATAAAGATACTGAACAGTGTGGAGCCCAACACCGAGCCCTAGGGCACACCACTAGACACCAACCCCTCATCAGACAGTTCTCCATTCACCCTTACAACCTGGGATCTATCGTAAAGCCAGCTCTGGACCCATGACACAATATAATTAGAAAATCCTAGGGTTACAAGTTTGTTTATCAATATGGAGTGAGAAACCTTGTCAAAGGCTTTACTATAGTCAAGCAAAATTACATCTACTGGGATATTTAGATCGAAGTTTATGCTGACTGAGTTTTAAAAGGATAACAGATTAGTTGTACAGGAATGACCTGTTTTAAATCCATGTTGTGTAATATCATTTAAATTCAAAGACAGCATCTCTTCTTCAATTAAGTATTTAATCTTTTTCTCCAGAAGTTTACAAGATATGGACTTAAGACTAATGGGTCTGTAGTTTTCTGCTTTGTAGTGTAGCCCTTTTTTAAAGATTGGTGTGACAATAGCTGTCTTCCAATCCAGTGGAACTTTGGATTCACTAAGGGATTTGTTGAAAATAATGATGAGAGGGATAGCGATGCTGTTAGATGTTCCCATGAGGAATTTAGATGTTATGTTGTCAGGGCCTGGACTTGTTTTTTTTTTTTAATGTATTTAGGAGCTTAAGGGTATCAGAAAGGGAAATGGAGTGACCAGGTGGTATACCAGGTTTGACAAGTGATGAAGGTTTTATGTCTTGTTCAAAAACTGAACAGAAGTATTTATTAAATTCCATAGCAATGACCTTGTCAGAGATAATAGTGGTATTGTCTATAATCAGTGGACCTATCTTTTTAGTATCTCCCTTTTTGTTATTTAGATAGGAGTATAAACTTTTATGCGAATCCTTGGTGTGGGCAACTTTAAATTCTAGATTTCGTTTTGCTAGGACAATTGATGTTTTTAGATCCTTAACTACCTTCCTGTATCTTAGTAGTATATCCTCTTTCTGCTTGGGCTGGCACTGTTTTAAGTTGGTAAATAACTTCCGTTTACGTGTGCTGAGTTTTTTGATTGAGTTGCTGTACCAAGCGGGAACTTTACCTTTGATGTTATATTTTCTTCTCTCGGGAACATATTGTTTTTCTAGACTATGTATAATATCCTTAAAGGTGTTCCATGCGTCGTTGATGTTAAGCGGTGAGAGTAATGAGTCCCATGATGTGGCTGAAAGCTGCTCGTTAATTTTTGGAAAATTTGCTTTCTCATATAATTTAATCACAAGTTTATTGGTAGGGGTTTTAAGTGTCAATGGAATAGAAAAGAAAATTGACATATGGTCACTGTTACTTAGTGGATCCATAATTTGTAAATTGTGTAAAGATGCCTCCATGTTGGTTATAACTAGGTCCAGTATATTAGTCCCACAAGTGGGCTCTCTAATTAGTTGTGTAAGGCCAAGATCAATGATTGTTGAGATAAACTGTAGGTCGTGCTGGTTTGTACCTGATAGAGTGTCCCAATTTATACTAGGGACATTAAAGTCACCCAAAATAATTACTGATCCCTTGTCAGCAATTTGGGTGATTTCTGAATGTAATTGTTTAATGTAACTGATATCAGAAGAAGGGGGGTGATAGCACATGCCTACCAAAATTTGGGGGTAGCCATTAGGTTGTAGATGGACCCAGATACTTTCCGTCTGAGTTGGTAACGAGGATTCAAAGGATGGAATGCTATTAGCAATATATAGACTCACTCCTCCACCTTTCTGGTTGCCAACTCTATTTTTGTTATAAAGTTTGAATCCTTGAATATTCATTATCCAGTGCTTATCTGCATTACCCCAAGTTTCTGTTATGGCAATTAGTCCTATGTTAAGTTCGTGGATCTTTAGTTCTAATTCTGCCATTTTTATCTTATTAAGAGACCTTGCGTTAAATGACAGAACATTTAGGTTGTGTGCTGTTGAGGTATTAAGAGATGGCATTAGTGGCCTAATCTCCCCCTTAGATGTCATTTTAAATGGTTATTAATAAATGATAAAAACTGTCAACTGAGAAGAGAGCTCCCCCTTCTGCTGAGGTGCAGACCATCCCAGCAGAAGAGAGAAGGATTATCATTAAACTCTTCCCAATGTGTGAGACAGGTAATACCCTGCCTGTAGCACCATTTACAAAGCCATTCATTGAGTGCCTTAATTTTTTTCAGAATTTGTTAAGAGGCTCGGGGTACAGGGAGGATTTCAGAGATACCAATACTACATCCTCTTTCAATTAGAATGTTACATAGTGCCACAATGTCCTGTTTTAGTTGTAGTAGTGGGACTTTGGTAATATCATTGGTTCCAGCATGAATAATCACCAGTGGATTGCTACTTGCAGCTGAAAGTGCAGCTTTCATCATAGATGTTATGTCAGAGATTCTAGTCCCCCTATAACTTGAGCAAGTTCTGTTCTCTTTGTCAGGGTTACATATTGCTCGATCAATGAATTTAATCATGGAGTCACCCAGTACAAAAACCTCCTTGGTATTGAGTGATGGTGGGGGGTGACCAGCTTGGGCATTGTCTGATTCATGTTTGCTACTGTATTGACTAAATGGTTGAGAATTAGTATTAGCTAAGAGGAAGGAATCTGAGTTGACTACGATATTCTGCTTCTGACTAGAGCTGATTTCATCGATTGTGGAGGGGTCAAGTGGTTCGAAGGAATTGAATAGTGCAACTGGATGGGGATTATTAGGATATAGATCTATTTTCTGGTTAGATCTAGAAGGTACAATGATGGACCAAGGTGTATCATCCAGTAATAGTTGTGGCATTAAAAGTGAGCCAGAACAATGAGGAGTTGAAGCAGTTTTTTGGACATCGTGCTTTAAAAGGTTTGGATTTAAGTGGCCCCGAGAAGTGGTGGTATTTAAAGCATCAACGTGGGGAAGGGTTGTACTAGCCGTATCAAGAAGCAGAGACATATGGTCTATATAGTCTTCTAATGCTTCAATTTCGGGGTCAGTAGTTAGTGTAGTAGTGTCAGGGACTGTTTCAACTTTATATAATACTTGTGCAACTTTCTCTTGTAATGATTTGACCAGTACACACCTATCACAAATATAGTTGGCAGTCTGTTTACCAATTGCATACATTTGACAAGAAGTGCAGTATTTATTAGCTCTCTTCATTATGATGTTTCTGTATTTACTATAGATCAGTACCAGATAAATACTTTACCGTTGTGTTTCTGTCAGGTGTCTCAAGTTTATTTTATCGGACACGTAGTTCGAGTACACGATGGACCACGATGGAGCCTGCATGCCGGTGCATGTCTCTGCGCATACCTCTGCGCACGGCCCCACGCATGCTCGCCCTGCTAGCTAGTGCGAGGCTTTTTAACAGAGTCAAAACCGGAAGTGCGTCACCTCGTGACTTCCGGTTTCACGCTAGATGTAACGTTTAATAAAACTGTGAAATTTAAAAGAAATAGCCTTTAAAAAGGCAAAGAATCAACAATTTGTTAAGTGGAGGGAGGTAATTGCCCTTTTTAAAGGAACTGGGAGAGCAGCAGGTGAAAATGCTCTGGGTAGGAAATTGGGGACCCTTTAGTCCTTCAAAGTCCCACACTACCAATAGTTCCTTCAAGGAAAACACCCCACTTTAATACACAAAACAGTTAAAGGTATATGTAGACAATGCAGCAATAGATTTAGTGCAGTAGTATATTTCACACACTCCAAGGCAGCTAGAGTGTTATCCCACCCCAGTGTCCCACCCCAGTCCCTGATATCCCACTTGATGTTCAGAAAATATATTTTTTATATTGTAGTGTCCCACCCCATCCCCGATCTCCACCCGACGTTCAGAAAATATTTTTCCATAGTGTGGTTTCATAGGTTTCATAGGTAGTATCAAGCTATAAGACTTTCGTCCATAATGCTTGCCCATCCCAAAAATTTTAGAATCTTGCAGTTCTATCACTACACAAAATATCCAGCCTAGCCTTAAAAATGCCCATATTTTTACTTTACACCATAGATGAAGGAAGGCTATTCCAGGTGGAAATTACCCTTTGAGTAAACCAATATTTTCTCAAATTTGAGTTCCATTTAGGCATCTCTAGTTGTTTGTTATGTCTCCTAGCACTACACCAAATTGTTTTAAATGTAAGCTCTAAATCTTCCCTCAGCTTAGTGTTGCCTATGACTTTATAGAGCATACACGTCTTCTATATGCCTTCTATAATGTAGTGAGTATAGGTTTAAATTCTCCAATCTAACTGAATAGGGAATGCCTTTTAGGTCAGCTACTTACCTTGTAGCTCTTCTTTGAACCGCTTCAGTTTTTAGAATATCTTCCCTATTCTGGGGTGACCACTCTTGAGCACAATACTCCAGTTGTGTTTTAACCAAGGCTCCGTACAGGGGCATCAAAACCTTCTCATCCCTGCTGGCAATATGTCTCAAGATGCTATTAAGATTGTGATTTGCGCTTTTTACTTGTTCCTTACAGTGGGAACTAAACTTCAGATCAGTTGTAATTTTAATACCCAGGTCTCTTTCTTCACTGGTACTAGATAGTGTATTACTTCCAAGTATGTATGCAAAGTTTTTATTACTGGAGCCCAAGTGCATTACTTTGCATTTGACTATATTCAGTTCAAGTTTATTAGACACTATCCAATTACAGATTTAATTACTAGCCATTTGAAATGAAGCAGCCTTAACTGTGTCATTCACTATCCTGCCCACCCTACAGTTGTCCGCGAATTTCGATAACCAAATGCTAGTATCTTTTAGTATGAGGGTAGAAATATAGATTTTAAAGAGACAGGGCCCCAAAACTGACCCTTGAAGGACCCCACTTGAAATAGGTGCCCAGTCTGATAGTACCCCTTTCACTGTCACTCTTTGCTTTCTCCCCCTTAGCCATTCAGATATCTAAATTAGAATGTAGGAATTGATCCCTGCATTTGCCAGTGTATTCAACAATTCTATAGGGGGAAGTTTGTCAAATGCTTTTACGAAATCCATAAAGGCCACATCTACTGAGTTTCCCTTATCTAAATGACAGCTGACTTTTTCATAGAAGGTGAGTAAGCTGGTCTGACAGGACCTTGACCCGGTAAAACCATGTTGTGAGGGATCAGACAAATTATGTTTTGCCAGAAAATCAAGAATCTCCTCCTTTAGGATACCCATCAAGACCTTCCCCACTAACAAAGTCAAAGTGACTGGCCTAAAATTCGTTGGCACAGATTTGGGCCCTTTCTTAGGCAGTGGAACCACAATTGTGACTTTCCAGTCCATAAGGACTTCTCCTCTGTCTAGGGAGGCCTGGAATAAGCTAGTGAGGGGTAATGCCAACAGATCAGCCAGCTCCCGTAACACTCTGGGATGAACTTTGTCTGGGCCAGGAGATTTATTAACATCTAGCCCATATAGCCTGTCCCTAACATCCTTAGGGTCTATTATCATTTGCCTAAAATTAGACTGAGGTTTAATATTACTGAATGGTACAGCCGTATCATTAAAGACTGAACAAAAATATCTATTCTGTATATCTGCCATCTCTTTTTCTGAAGCTAATGTACCATCAGTATTTGTGAATGGACCTATAATATTTGAATTACTTTTCATGCTATTGATATAAGAATAAAATTATTTTTTGTTCTCCTTAAAGGGGAAGTCTCCCATAGTTTCACAGCAATATTTTTCCAACTCCTTATGTGTAACTATTGTGTGCCTCCTCCAGTTGCCAGCAGTCCTATTGCTGTTCAAATCTAGATTATAAATAAAAATATACAGCCCCCAAAAGTTATCAATGTGTTTGTCCTCCATTTTATGATCAATGTTGCTGGAGGATGATGTCATCAGAGCAACAGATAATGGTGCTGCACTAAATGCAGTTCCACCAGTAAACCAAACCACAATGTTTGGTTCCCCACTTGAGTAATGGAGGAACCCTTTAAGTGTTGTGCACATCCAGAAGTGCAGGTCTAATAGGGACTAGGACCATGTGAGTGTGACGCAGCACTGATTTGAGGTATATACAGTAGTCATATAAGAAAGTGCCTGTATGTGTTGTGTTACTGTTTCTGTAAGCAAAAACAGTTTACCCAATAAATGACTCTGGGTACAATGAGTGTTTTAAGAGGTATTATACAGCTGTTGTATTATGTTCTGTGTGTGTTAGTATTCTCTGCTTTGATTGACACCAGCAGTGAGAAACAATCTTGCAAATATGCCCCTTTCCCTTTTTAACTAGGCAGTCAGTGATTGGATGGCTGTTGTAAGGCAATAAAGAGTTCAGCTATAACAAGAAATAGGTTACCAGGAAAGCCTCAGCTGGAGCATATGGAAGAAGGGTAATCTAGTGGTTAAAGCACAAGCACAAGAACTGGGAGACTCTGATTCAAATCCTACTAGAGTCCCTTACTCTCTAACCCTTAACAAGTTCTGCTAACCTACTTGGGAACTGTGATGGCCCCTCAGGTCCATGACTTTAAAAGTGCCCCCATTCCCATTATAAATCATTAGCAGTGATGTGAGACCTATAGTACTTCACTTTGAAGGTACTGAGGACACACTGTGGCAGCCCTCCGCTTTGTAATGCCAGCATTTGAAGTAAGATGTCCCTCACAAATCAGATGCTACACTTCAGCTGTCATAGGTAAAGAAACAAATCAGTCTCAGTGTTCGTAGTGCTCTGTATTTGCTTAGCTCATTCCTCCCATGTCATATGCATTCTGTGTCTTGGTATTTCCAGTCAGAAACTCAGATTTAAGGAGCATTTAAAATGAAAAACAATACACTTTATAAAGTAAATGATCTAGCTCTCCATTTTCAGGCTGCTGAAAGTGGGTGTGTATCATTTGTGCAAAGGAGGAATTCAGTCTTGTATGATCATACTAAGGTTCATACTAAGGTTAGGTGCAAGAGCAAGAAGGCAGAAGCCCATGAAGCTCTTATACTAATCCAGTACATAATTCCTTTGGAAAACTGCCCAGGCCCACCTTGTAAATGAATCTTCTCAAGGGTGTTCACTTGGTTCAATACAGATTGACTGACTGACTGCTTGATTGTCTGATTGATTGACTGATTTACTCCACTTCTCTCCACAACATGTTACAACTGTCTCACATAGAGAAATGAGCAGTACAAAGAAACAGATTTTGTTTCCTGTGAATGAAATACTATTAGGTGTATTATTTGCTCTACACATACATTATTAAGGCTACAAGTACTACTCCCTGTGTGAGTTACATGACAGTACTGTCTTAAGCCACTGCAAACTTAAACTAAAATCTGGATAGACAGCATTGATACCCTTATGTTTTCTTCTGCACTGTTGCTGCAGTGACATCAAGGAATGGGAGGTGCTATATTACAAGTGACTTATTTGCATGTAAATGGAGGCTTGCTTGACACTTTACTACCTTGTGTCAGAGCCTCAGACTCTAGACATGTGTTGCAACAGAAGAAATGACTGATCTCTTATTGACATACAGTAATTGATGTAATGTATAATAAATACATCAGACATATCCAAATCATAAATATACAGGAGTCTTCTCCTTTTACTCTAGCTGCCAATAATAATTCTTGTTTGGCTCCAGCTTTTTTTAATTGTGGTTTAACCTTTCTAGTAAGATCTCTATACAACTGATAATTATGCTGGGTTTTGTCCCTATTATATTTTTTGAGCATTCTGTTCTTTTTATTTATAATTTTTTTGACAGAAACATTCACCCACCCTGGCTGTGTCTTTTTTTTAGTCTCTTGGTTATACTTGGAATATATTTGGCAATAAGTTATTTTAGTTTAGTAAGAATCTTACTCCATGTCTCATCAACCATGCACCCATGATATCATTGGCCCAATCCCATAACAAAAGCTGCTTCTAATCTGTGAAAAATCAGTCTTTGAAAAGTTCAGATTAGTAGTGGACCCAGGTTTTGTTAGTGCATTCATCCCTTTTCTCCTAACTTCTACCATAAAGTGGTCACTGTTTCCCAGTGGAGAATTAATACTGACCTTGTCTAGGGAATCTTCTATATTGGTTAGTATTATATCCAGAATGGTGTTACCTCTGGTACTATCCACTACTTTTTGGTCCAATCCAACTTGATCAAATGCTTCCATAAACTTATAATCAGTTTTATTAACACCCTCAGATTGCGTCCAGTCTATATTTGGAAGATTGAAATCTCCTAAAACCAATATTCTGCCAGCAAGATCTAATTTGCTTATCTGGTTTATTAAAACCAAGTCATTAGTAGTTAAGATGGAGGGTGGTCTATAAACTGTTCCTCTCCCCTTCCTGATCACCCACCCGATATTGTAAGACCCCTTTTCCATAGTGTAGTGTCCCTCCCCCCTACCTGGTCACTGATTGCCATCCCCAAACATCACACAACCCATTCCCTGGTAGTCTAGCGGCCCCCCACCCTCAAAAATCACCCACCACCTCGCTCCCCCCAACATGACACTTGGTCGACGAGCAGAACAGCCCTCCTCTCACATCCACAGCTGCCCACTGACTGAGCTATGAATGAATGGTTTAAAGAAAGTGCTATTGGTGAATGACTGTCAAGGAGCCATACTGTATATGGTATAAGCTCAAAGAGGGCTCAGTCGGTGCCCAGCCATGCTGGTGAGAGGAGGGCTGTGCTAGTCACCACTCAGAGCATTGGGTTGGAAGGGTGGGGTGGGGGTCTATGTCTGATAGGGTGGGGGTCCACTAAACTACCAGGGATATTTACTTTATCATAGAAGGCAATCGGAGATGGGTGGGGGACCACTAGAATACCAGGGACTAAAATTATTTATTCATACAAGGTTAGTGATACTGGGGAGGACACTAGGACTACCAGGGATAAAGATTATTGATGCATATGGGGACAGTGACACCAGGGAGAAGGGACCAATACACTATGGAAAACCAATCTATCTACAGATTGGATGGGTAATGGGGGACCAGGCAGGGTGGGAGGGACCACCACACTATGGAAAAACAATATACCTACTGATTGGGTGGGCAGTTGGGGACCTTGGAAGGGGGAAGGAGAGGGACCACTACACTATGGAAAAAAAATATATCTACAGATTGGGTGGGCAATCTGGGACTGAAGAGGGACCACTATATTATGGAAAACTGCTTCTTCATTATCGGATAGGAGATCAGGGACTGGGGATGGACCCTACACTATGGAACAAAGTGTTTTAATTATCAAGATGGAGATCAGGGACTGGGGAGGGACACTACACTTTGGAAAAATTATTTTAACATTTCGAGTGGGCAATTGGAGAGGAGGGTGGGACACTATACTATGCAAAATGGTGTTTTATATAGGAATCCATGATCGTGGGGAGGAGGAGAAGGGACACCACACTATAGAATCTTCATGGAATATGTCAGGTCAGCAATCGGGATGGGGGAGGGAACCACTAGACTACTGGGGAATGCAGCTGTGTGGGGCTTGGGCTGGTGGGGGGCCATGCAATGCCACACTAATGCCATACATATGAGCCCATAATGGGCATGCTAATGGCCACTAGCGCCTTGCATGCCCAATGGGCTCATTTGCATAGCTACTATGGGTGGCATCTTTCAGAAAAAGAGATGTGCAAGAACAAAGGGGGACAATTTGAAGATAGAGGGATGACGGCTCAGAGGCAACGTAAGGAAGTATTTTTTCATGGAGAGTGTGGTGGACACATGGACTGGCCTTCCTGAGGAGGTCGTGGGGTCAAAACAGTGGGGTAATTCAAGAATGCATGGGACAGACATAAGGCAATTCTGGTGGTTGGGTAGGAAGAAGTAGGCTGTTGGTTAACTAGGATATGCAGCTTATCCAATAGGTAGGGAAATGGACAGACTGGGTGGGCCAAGCGGTCCTTATCTGCCATCAAAATCTATGTTTCTCTGTTTCTTACTTTCATGAAGAGCACTTTAGCACGTGAGCAGTATTGACTATGGGGCTATTTTCCTGGCTGGCTGTGGGGGCAGCGCTACTGGGTATTCTACTGCCTTTCTTGGGTTAGCGCTGTCCCCACTGGCACCTAGTCATAGTCAGATAGTGCACCACACTATCAGACTGTGAATAGCACATTTGCCTTTCAGTACAACCGCGAGGTGCAGTCCAAACTTTTGCTCAGCACTTTGAATTTTTTAGTGAATCCAGCCCTTGGTATCTTACTATATTTAGACAATTATACCAGGAAAGTCTTAACACTGTACACCATTTTTATTCAGTAACCCTAGTTGTATTTTCATTAGGGTTTCAAGTTTGTTTTAGATGTTATGAATTACTGAGAATTAAATGATAGTTCATTTTTTATATTATATATTTTATTTTTTAGATTCTGATATTGATTTAAAAACTGTTTCAAACAGATTGTAAGGTTAAAATCCATGTTGGCCTTGCATTACATATCTAGTTTTGCTGTTCAGTTAACAATTGTTTATTTTAGCTCCCATATTAATGATTTTGTTTAACTTCACATGGGAAATCATAAGGTCATTGCTCAAAACAAAGAAATTGTTTAATTGGTTGTGATGTCAGAATGAGTTAGCTGTTTAAGTAGTTCAGGTACTCTCTTTGGACACACTCCCTTAGAAGGCTGGAATAGCTGAAGTGCAGGGGCAGAGAGCCAGTGCTTGGGTTTTGCATGTTTGGAACTTATTTGTTGAATAAACAATTGAATTTGCACTTGTTGTTCATGGAATATTTAATTTTACCTGTGTTCTGGTGTGCTACACTTTGGGGCCCACTGATTTACATTTTTGGGCTGGCTGCCCACCAGTGTTTAGCACCACCCTGCACTGATTGTTCACAACAATCAACTGTTTGGATTGATAGGATACAAATGCAGCCTATATAGTTGTCCCCAGGCCAACGTGCTTGAGGACCTGAAATAGATAAAACCATTCCACCCTGTCGAATGCTTTCTCTGCATCAAGTGAGAGGAGCATCTTCCCTTGAAAAGAGGATGTTTTTTTCCAGATAAGGTTCAGGAGTCATCAAGTATCATCCGTAGCTTTCCTCTGTGGGACAAAGCCAACCTGGACTGGGTCTATTAGTGAGGCTATGGCCTCTTTTAGCTGGGTGACCAAGGATTTCGCATAGACCTTACAGTCTGCTGTAATGAAGGATATACTGTAGGTCTGTAACTACAGCAGGCGAAAGGGTCCTTGCCCTCCTTGGGTATCAAAGTAATGAATGCTGTCCACATGGAGGGAGAAAGTCAGCCCTCCTGTGTGGCTTCTAATAGAGCCTCTGTGAAAAGCTTCAGTATTAGGCTTCAAAAGTGAAGGAAGAATTCCACAGGGAGGCCATACACCCCAGGGCTTTTACCCCCTGGCATAATTCATAGGGTTTGTTCTATCTTATCCTCCATGATGGGAGCCTCCATGTAGTCCCTCATCTCCTGATTCAATTTCGGTAGGCACAGGGGCTAAAGGAACTGGGTGAGGTCTTGCTTACTAGACTGGATTTCTTGCTTGCACAGAGCCTAGTAAAAGTCCATGAACTCATCATTAATCCTCTTTGGGTCTGTTTTGATCTCACCGTGGCTTATAATGATACCAGCTATTCTCGACTGTTCTCATTTCTTTTTTTTCCTAAATGCAGGTTACAGCTTTTCCCCCTGTTTTTCTCCACATAATTCCCGGGATCCCAGCAAACACGGCAGTGCATGCATGTGGAGGTGCATACATACTCTGGGTGCTGACTCAGCACCTTCTGCCCCACCCCTAGCAAACACTGGGCTCCCCCATAGCTGCAGCTGCCATCCTGCTCCTCGCCTCCCCCACTGATCCCTGATGACCCAGGCTCATTCCCGAACCCAGATCGCCGGTGTGGTGCGAGGTGTGGCATTCAGCGCCTCAACCCTCATGGCTATGTTGTAAATTTGGGGTAAAATATTGAAAAGTACCAAAGTTATGAGCCTGCATTTGCAAATTTCAATGTAGGCTCATAACTTTATTGTTTTTCAATATTTGTATACCAAATTTCCAACATAACCTTCTTATGACCCCCACCTCATGAACAAGGGCAGAGAAAATGTTCAGCTCATGCCCAAAAGGTAACTTTGCACAGGAATTGCAAAATCATTCTTAGGTACAGATCTTCCTAATGACAGTGACATTATTCAAGAAAGCATGTTGAAAATTTGGGCTAAAAATATGTGAAAATACCCAAGTTATGGCACTAAGTTCAGATCTCCATTGAAATACATTGAACTGCATACCTGTGTCTTCAGTTCATGATCTGGCTTTGAAGAGTGAAGACGTGTCTGTGGTCCAGAGAGGATTACAGCATTAGACCACTGATAGGTAAGTAAGGGCTTGGGAGGGTGTGGGGTGGTGGGTGCTGAGTGGGAGGGCGGGGGTAAGGAACTGCTGCTGCCTATGCACACTTAAAGTGTTCAACAGGGCTAGAGAGGGAGGAGAGTATGATTTCATGGCTAAGAGGGTCACCAGGGTGGTAAGGGGGGCCAAGGCGAAGAAGGAGCTTTACCTTACCAGGGATATCCACAGGGAGGAAAGGGGTTCTATAGATACATAGGGGAGAAAAAAAAAGTGGGGGCACAGATCAGCAGGATTAGAACTGGGGGGATGGGTGCAGGAAGCTGGGGAACAAGCAGAGGTGCTAAATGAGTACTTTGCCTCTGTCTTTACTGGGGGACCTGGGGTATCTTTCCAACCCAATGGGAGTGTAGAGGAGCCCACTGAACCAGGAGACTACGGCAGGGGATGGGTCATATCTAGAAGGGGAGGAGAGTAAGCTTGGGGGATGGGAGGCGAAATCACAGCAGATAGGGTGAGAAAGGCCCTCTGGTCACTAAAGACTGAGAAGGCACCAGAGCCAGATGGGCTACATCCCAGGGTGCTGAAGGAACTGGCGGATGTGCTAGCAGCTCCACTGGCCTCACTCTTCAACATCTCCCTGATGACAGGGTGGGTGCCTCAAGATTAGAAGGTGGCTCATGTGGTGCCTATCCACAAGGGGGGTCCAGAGAGGAGATGGGGAATTATAGGCCCATTAGCCTAATGTCTATGATAGGCAAGGTTATGGAGGGCATTATCAAGGAGAGGCTGGGGGGGGCAGCTGGAAAGGTCGGGGCACCTGGATGACAGGCAGTATGATTTTGTTCGGGGGAGGTCATGCCAGACTAACCTAGTGGAATTTTATGACTGGGTGACGGGTGCCCTGGACTGACATAGGCCTGGTGGACGTCCTCTATCTGGATTTCAGTAAGGCGTTCGATTCGGTACCCAACAATGGCCTACTAACAAAGCTGGGGGGGATGGGGGTGTTGGGGCAGTTGCTCAGGTGGGTGAAAAACTGGCTTACTGGGCGAATACAGCGAGTGGTGGTTGCAGGGATAGTCTTCTCACCCAAGAGGGTCATCAGTGGAGTCCCCCAGGGTTCGGTCCTGGGGTCACTCCTGTTCAATTCCTATGTCTCAGACATAGCGTGGGGTGTTAGGAGTAGGTTGAGTCTCTTTTCGGATGACTCAAAACTGAGAGCACTGGCAGACAGGCAGGAGGGGAAGGAGGCCCTGCAGGGGGATCTGGATACCCTGAGGGGGTGGGCAAGGAAGTGGGGGTTGAAGTTCAATGCAGGGAAATGTAGGGTGCTGCATCTGGGGGTCAGAAACCAGGGACATGCATGCATCCTGGGGGGACCACACTGCAAGTCACATCGAGCGAGAGGGACTTAGGGATAGTGGTGGATAACAAAATGAATAACACAGAGAATTGTCGAAGAGCTGCAACAAAAGCAAACAGGATACTGGGCTGCATAACCAGGGGGATTACCTCCAGGAGGAGGGGAGGTGATCCTTCCTCTGTATAATGCCCTGGTTAGGCCACATCTTGAGTACTGTGTGCAGTTCTGGAGACCCCATCTTAAGAGGGACATAGCGCTGCTGGAGAGGGTCCAGAGGAGGGCGACCAGGATGATTCAGGGCATGGAGGGCAGGACCTATGAGGAGAGACTGGATGAACTCAATCTGTACGCATTGGAGGAGAGGAGGGACAGAGGGGACATGATAGAGACTTTCAAGTATGTAAAGGGGATAAATAAAGGGCAGAGCCAGGGAAGTGTTCAGGCCTAAGAAGGGGGGAACTGCCAGGGGGCATGGTGGAAGCTGGAAGGGGGAAGTACAGGGGATTGTGGAGATCTTCTTCACAGACAGGGTGGTGGAACCATGGAATGCACTGCCCAGGAGTGGGGTGGAAGAGACCACAGTGGAAGGATTCAGAAAGGGTTGGGACAGGTACGGGGGAAGCTGAGTCCAGGAAGGGCCACCTCTGGGGCTGGAGGGGGGGGTGAAGGAGTGAGCATCCAGTAGGGGGCTAGCTTCTGAGCAGACATGATAGACCATGGGGCCTATTCTGCTGGCTTTTACTATGATACAATGATACTATGAAAAGACATTGCTGGATAGTTTTTTTACAGGTGACAAAAAAATAAATCAGGACCAAGGATCTCCAATCGTGACACTGGAGGATTAGGCACCCCAGTGTCACAGTTATGTTTCTGGGGGGTGTGTGCTGAGAGAGAGGTTCGGGTGGGGGAGATACAGTTTTTAAAGAAAAAAGGACAGACACCGAGGAGTACATGATCCCGACAATGGGGGATTAGGCAACCCCAGTGTCATTGCTGTTTGAGGGTGTGTGTGTGGGGTGGTGGATACTCAGAGGGAAGGTCAGGTGGGGGGTTCTATAATAATAATAATAAAAAAAAAAATAGATGATCACGGTGGACTATGGCCCACTCTACCACGTTCAAGATGATTGCCGCATGCTACTGCACATGCGCAACTACTAGCGCATGTGCAGTACAATACAGTGGCCATCTTGGACACAACAGAGTGTGTTATGGTCCGCCATGACTGCTGGCACTGTAAAATAGTGCAGTGCTGCATTGGCAGGGACAACATGGGTGGACTGCTTCAATGAAGTGGAGGCAAGTGTGACACAAGTCCCAACGTGTTCATTCGGTAGGAATGCAGAGTCTTTTTTCTCATAACAAAAGTCTGCAGGGCTCTGCTCACTGCAACCCTAAAAATTAAGAAACACTGCAGTGTTTTTAATGCATGCCCACCTCTGTCAGACTGCTCTTTTGAAAGCAGTGAGTGAGGGAGCAGGAGGCCAGCCTGCAGGGTGTCAGTAACAGGCTGAAGATCACTGAGAAATGACAAGTACAGTACTTGACCTGGGCCTCTAACAGCTAGTATAAAGTATAACACCAGCTACTCTCAGCTGACCATTTCACACTGAAATGAAAAGGGTGAACCAGAGAGCGGTTGACAGGGGGTGGGGGAGTATCACTCAGACATTCACTAAAACAGCAGCGGTCAGATGCTTACTACAAAAAATGGCAACTCTGCCATTCACAAAGTAAAACCTGTAATAATGTTTGAGAACATTAAATTGAAACAAATCAGTAACCATCTTGCTGAAACTTTATTTTCTGTTTTTTTTCTTCAGAGCTACACTATGCTGAAAAAGTACAGATATGGATGGCATTTTTGGACAAACTTCTTAAAGCAAAGTCAAAATTCCATCTAGTGCCAGTAGTTGGAAAAACTACTTTACACATGTGGAAGTAATGTTTTCAGTTTTTACATACATTATTTGAACATCATTCTTTATTATGAAGCACATTTAAATCAATAAGCTCATTTTATAAGCACAGTGGCCGTGACTCACTAACAGATTTGATTGCCTACACAATGCATATCTGAGACACATAGGCAATCCTATGCCAGTATGCCATGCAGTGTGGTCCAAGGTACACCTGGTGGGATTCAACATAGGTGTGCTAGTGCCTTGCACACTGGATTATCTATCCAGCCATGCGGCTGTGTACCAGGGTGGTCTTAGGGCATGCCAGGGAGTGTGCCTGCACTCCATACCATGCACTAAGGTGCAGAGTGGCACAGAGTGCATGGCCGGGGTACACAAAATGCACCCTGACATAACCAGGATGCACTCCTCACATCACTACCCGAATGGACAGTTGAACCCTGTTATACAGCTGCCTCAGCCCATTGGGCTGCCTGGGTTGTTCTGGGGGTGGCCATTTGGGCAAGTGCCCTGACAGGTGCCCGACAATTGTGAATGCTGGCTGTTGTGTGCCTGTCTGCAGATGCGGTGCGGAGTGTTCAGTTTATGCACATTTCGCACACTTGGAAACCACACCATAGTGAATCGTGAGATGTGCATTGTGCTGAGATAACTGCACTTCCAGGGGTTGAAAGCACAAGGCTGCCCCCGGGCATGTGGTTATCCTAACACAATGCACACCCCATCATGTCTTATTGCTTATGTGGAACTGCATCAGTAGCATTATCCATTAGTGAGAGGCTGAATAATGGGAAACTTTAGCAAGGCATTTGACACAGTCCCATACAAAAATTTTTTAAACAAATTAACCAGCCTAGGAGAGGGTCCCAGGGTGGTAGCCTGGGTAAAACATTGGCTGGACAACAGGACACAGAAGGTAGTAGTAAATGAAGTCCACTCTGAAGAAAGGACGGTTACTAGTGGGGTACTGCAGGGTTCAGTACTGGGTCCAGTCCTTTTTTAATGTCTTTATAGGTGATATTGCAGAGGGACTAGAAGGAAAAGTATGCCTCTTTGCAGACAACACAAAGATCTGCAACAGGGTTGATACACAAGGTGGGGTGGAAAGGATAAGAAGGGACTTGGCAAGGTTGGAGGAATGGTCAGAAGTATGGCAGCTTGGATTCAGTGCAAAGAGTGCAAAGTAATGCACCTGGGAAACAAAAACCCAGGGAAAACTACACAATGGGTAGCAACAACAAAAAATGGAAAAGGACCGGGGTAATCATATCAGATGACCTAAAGGTTAGCAAGCAATGTGAGAAGGCAGTAGGGATGGCTGGGGGGATACTGGGATGTAGAGGGAGAGGCATCACCAGTAGAAAACAGGAAGTTGTTATCCCTCTGTACAGACAGTTGGTGAGACCCCATCTGTTGTACTGCATCCAGTTCTGGAGACCCTATCTCCGCAAGGACATAGACAGGATGGAGACAGTCCAGAGGAGGGCAACTAAAATGGTGCAGGGTCTGCAACAGAAGCCATATGAGGAGAGACTAAAGGAGCTTAATATGTATACCCTTGAGGAAAGGAGGGAGAGGGGGGACATGATAGAAACTTTTAAGTACCTCAGTGGAATCAACAAAGTTCACGAGGGTAACATCTTTCAGAAAAAAGAGATGTGCAAGAACAAGGGGACACAATTTGAAGATGGAGGGGGAATGGCTCAGGGGTAATGTGAGGAAGTATTTTTTAACAAAGAGTGTGGTGGACACATGGAATGGCCTTCCTGAGCAGGTTGTGGGGTCAAAAACAGTGGAGGAATTCAAGAATGCATGGGACAAACATAAGGCAATTCTTGTTGGGGGTAGGAAGAAATAGGCTGTTGGTTAACTAGGATCTGCAGCTTATCCAGTAGGTAGGGAAATGGGCAGACTACGTGGGCCAAGCAGTCCTTAACTGCCATCAAAGTCTACGTTTCTATGTTTCCAAATTTAAAAGCAGTCTTACTTTCCAGCTAACAGAATGTTCTTTCAGCTGTGTGTCTTCAGGACTTATGGTCCCAGGTTTAATTCCTGGAAGAGCCCTTGTTTAATAGGCCAACAAAAGGACAGCCAGACTGCACACCACCCAATATCCAGCCCTAGACTAGGCATGAGATTCATAATTCCCCTCACCAATAGTTGCTCATACTGTATACTGTGACAACATTTGGATTTGCAGAAAGGTGCTATGTAAATCAGGTCTGGGTTTTCAGTTAGATCAGTTGCTGTAGTGAGATGTTTGTGAAATGCATTGACGAGTAAGTAGTAGCTTATTTGAAAGCATTTTTTAAAACGTATTCTTTATTTTATTTTGCATTTTTGTAGTTTGATACATGCAGCCAAGTATTCAGTAGTATAGGAAGCCTAGCCAGTGTCACTTGGATGTACATCATTAAGTAAGAAACAGTCTCAGCACTACTGAATGCTTCCTGTGGGGTCACTCTAGCTGTAGTCATCTGTGGACACAGAGTATCCCAAGTTGTGACCTGTAAAATGCATTGTATATTTGACAGAACGAGTAATAAACCTTGAGTTACAATAACTATGAAATAAAACTGTATCAAAAAATGTGTGAGTGGTTGCACTATTTGATAGGGTGCTGTGAGGTGATGGGTGCTGCTTCATCTTATCCTCCATTCTCCTGCTCAAGGTGGCTTAGAGGAGCCATGTACGAAGCCCCCCCCCCCGATGTATATCAGGGTGAATACCCTAAGCTTACCACTATAGAAAAAGAGATATACTGTAGTAGGGGCAAAACTTTGCCTTTACCTTGGGCACCCCTTGCAGAGATCGAGAAAGGGACCCAAATGTTTGCCAAGGTTAGTGACTTGTTTACTGCTAGGTAACTATGATGCTCATTCTCTGCCCTTGTATGAATTCCATCAACCCCCTTCCCCGAGTCCCAGGATATCAAAGCAATTGAAAACAATTGATGGGGTATGGTCCTAGACTCAGAACCATTCCTGTTAAATGCAACTGTAAATGCAAAAATACTTCTGCACACCTTTCATACTAGTAGATGCTTGGAGCCAAACATTTACCTGGGCAAATTACAATTGTCCGAAAAATTTGGCACAGTTACACTTTGCGACAACACTGGACAGTTCACATTTTGTGGCACCTTGATAAGGTATACATTTTTGTTCCAGCAGGTAGGGTGCAACAGACTGGATGGCTTGATGTGCCTTTCTCTGGTGTCATTGTTGATGTTTCTATGCATCTGCCTTCAGCCAAATGCAGGATCATTGCCCTGCAAATGTTATTAAAGTGATCAGAAACTGTAGGAAGTTGTTAGACAGTCTCATGTACAGTATTTAGAGCAGCTGAATGCCATAATGTGAATCCTCTCTACACAATGGATTTTTATTAACATGTTCTTAGTTGCATTTTGGAATAAATTGGCCACCAAGGATAGTGGAGCAGCTGGTGTGGTTGAGAACAGCTGAAGCCTTTTTGAATTGCTTAGCTGCAGGCGCCAGAGAGTTTGAACTGCTCTAAGAGAACATGTGGGTGACTATCTATGTGTAACTAGCATTGATGGTCTGGGGGAGTACACAGAAGTGATCTAAATAAAGGATTGCTACTGGCAGATTTATCAGTCCTGAGCATAACTCTGACAGCTTGCCTGTTGAGTGTTGCAATTTCTAGAGTGAAGAATTTGGCCAGGTAGTCTTAATGACATCAGCACCTGTCCAATCTGGCAATAGATAAATAAGGGGACTAGATGTTGCTGCAATGAAACTGCTGTTCACCTCAGTTATATTGCTACACGTGACAGGTGTTGAAGTCAATGTAGAGTCTTAACTGATTCAGCAATTCACAGTACTCTGTGCACAGTAAAAGACATTATATACAGATATGTCATGTATTTCACTGCAGGGCTAGCATAGCCATAGTTTTGTTAAAAAGATGGTTATGTCTTTTGTGAAGGTCTTGGTGCTGTGATTCTTGCCACCCAGAAATTTCTTGGTATTTGTCTGTGTCATACTTTGGTTTCCAAGGTTCAGTACAAGATCCTCAGGGTCATGAATTAATCATTATTTGTCTGGCAGAGGAACCCATGTCTTCAATTTTGTACAGCTTCAGAGTCATGATTTTTTTTACATAGATAAGAAATAAATTTCAACTGACTATTATAAACTAATTAATGAAAGAAAATGAAAAAAATATATATACATTGACTAACAGCCATGACCACAGTGAAAGGTTCCACCATTTTCCTGTGCAAGTCCTAAATTGCAACATGCTGATTATGTTAATTAATTATTACTGTATGGTAACTGAACCATACTTTGGAAATGAAGGCTGTTAGTTACCCATATTGTAACTGTGCTTTAATGTTAATGTCCTTTTTGTTCTCAAATGTAACAAATGATTTGACTTTAGCCAGCGTAAACTTGATCATGTACTTTAGGTTAAGATTAGGAGAAGCTGGCCTTTGGCATCATTGGTTTGGCCTCAAGTTGTGGCCAATAAATTTCAATTTGACATTGAAAATTCAGCCAAACCACTCTGACTCCCAGTGCAGTAACTGGCATGGGTAAAGCAGACTACAGGTAAGGGGGTACAAAAGTCTGGAGGCAAGCTGTGAATATTAATTACTTTATCTTACTTGTGGCAGGTGTGGTTGGTATGCATCTGCTATGGGTTACTATTTTCAGGTGCTGTGAGAGAGTCTGTAAAACCCAATAAGACGGCCATGACCCAGTGTAAGCCACAGTTCTACTTGCTATTTATTGCTGACCTCAAGGAGTATACCCACTGTCATCTCTGTTTTTCCTCCATCCCAAGCACTTTATTCTCTTTGGCTCCATTAATTTTCAAATGATGTAATAATAGTACCCCCTCAAAGAAAAACAAGTTATATATCACAAAACAAAACACAAATTCATTAAACACAGGGTGTTGCGTTGCTATTCACAATATGCTTCATCCATAGATTGATGTTTTTTTGTTTGATATTTCTTTTTGTACATTCATTAAACTTTGTTTGAATGCAGAACTGCCTGCTGGCAGAAAAAGCTGTACTGTAGCAGCTAACTATTGACTAGCAGTCAGATTGGAGAACTTTACTGTGCATGCCTATGCATGGCTGGTCAGGTCACTCATTTAATCAACATCTCATTTATGGTGGGTGGTTTCAGGTTATGGGTCTTATTTAACTGATACTGTACTGACTCTGTGTACTCAGTGGCACTGCTGACCATGTTCAGCTTATTAGTAGTTACAAGAATCAGAAGGAGTTGTGCCAGTACTGCTGGGAGTGATAAGTGGGACTATGGTGCCAGCAGCAGTGGGAAGAGTCTGAGGAGACTTGCTTCTGCCACTAAGATGTATGGGGCAGGTATGGGATTATCAGTAGATATCAGTTGTTGTACAGGTGACTAGTCAAATCATTGCTAAAGCTGATCTTTGATAAGCTGAATTTGAGAAAGGCTAAGAAATATCAGGATATAGCCTTAAGCGATGTAGTGTGCCAATATAATCAATTATACTGAAAAATGAAGGATGTTGGAGGGCATCCAAGAAAATACTAAACCACATTTGACATTACAAGTCAAATGACTTGCCATCATTTGATTGGATCATCATTTCTGATAGTGGCTCTGCAAGGTAAACCTGCATCATATGCTTTGGTAGCTGGTGCAAGCCTTCCTGCAAGATGTCTGACTGGCACTGGCTTTCAGTATTGAGAAGCTCCCAAATAGTCTTTGATGTGCTGGGCTCATCACTATCCAAGTCTTCTTCTTCCATTTCAAGCTTATGCCTGGCACTGGCACCAAGCAAAGTAAGCAAAAGAGGAGCAATACCACCAGAATGTTGTGTTAGCTGTCTGTGCTGCTCCATCGTAAGTATCCACAACACTTTCTGTTTGATCTATTGCATGCACCCAGTGGGAATAAACATATCTTTGTATCTTGGATCCAGAGGTGTTGCCATGCCACATAGCATGTGTGATCCAATGCTCTTAAACATGTCTGCAAGTTGTGTTAGAAACATCTGTCACCTCTGCAGTATTACATTTTCATTGAGGCCAGCTTTTACCAATTTTTACAATGTATTTACGTAGGTTAGCCCAGCTAAGATGCCACATCTCATTTCTCATGGAGTCTTGCTTTCACCTATTTCCATAGCTGGGTGGAATAGAACACTGAGAGCTTAAATGAGTTGCTCAGGTTCACACAGTGAGCATCTACTAATGAAGGTCTAACCAATGATATTTAACAGCTGCTATATAGTGATTGCACATATTAAAATGACATTCTTTAAATATGCAATTTCACTTTGCTTCATTCTTCTCTAGAATGAGTGATGTTCCCTTTATATCGTGCCTACATTTCTCATCACCTTGATTATGCTATGTAATTTTAGTGTACATATAAAAAAGAGAAATTTGAAAAATAGAAATAATACAGACACATGCCACCAGAACCTTTAATACACTAAATAATGTTACATACCATGATAGACTGTCAAAATTAAACCTTATATCCTTGGAACAATGTAGGCCAGTGGTGATTTGTTACTTACGTTTGATGTCATTAAAGACAAATATTTGTTCAATGAAATGAACTTTGAATTTAAAAGTACAAATAACACCAGAAGACATCCACTACAAATTTGTGGTAAAAGATTTGATTTTAATGAAAGGCAATATTTTTTACTCAGAGAGCAGTAATCCTGTAGAACTTTCTCTCCCATTAGAGATTATTATAAAGAAAAACAAAGCAGAGTTTAAAAAAAGACTAGACAGATATCTGAGTCAGGGTAATTAATTACACTGTTACGTCTAAAGGAGCAAAATGGGGAACGTGCCTAATAGCTCCTGTCTCTATTTGTATGAACCTTTGCATGAGACATTAAAATGTTACTAGACAAAAAAATGTAAACATGACACAGTATCATACAAAATGCCAGTCAAAACACAAGTACAATACATGTAAATAAAAGCTTCAAGAGAAAATAAAACGTGAGTATGTATACTATGTTCTTCTTCAGGTATTAAGTGTTTTATATTAGATTTGATGTATATGAAATGTCATATTTTTCCTGATACATATATCTTTAATTTTCTTAAAAATTGTGATCTGTAATGGCAGTATCTTGGGTATTATAAATGTTTACCAGTTATAATTATAGTTGTATAAAAAGCAGATCGTGTTTATAGAAGTTGTATAATATTGCAGAAACAATATCAGCAAGCAAATCTCTTTTTCTTAGAAACAAAATGAGCAAATATAAAAAATCTACAAAAGTGAACACTCCACAGCAGTGTAGAGTGAGGCCAAAAATACCCAAAACTGTGGTCCTCGGGCCCACCCGGTGGTGCTGAGGGCTGAAGCACTGGATGCCTTACCTCATGCCATGATAGTGACCCATGTTCTGGATCGAGCATGGGTCACTGGGGGTAGGCAGGTGAGGAGAAGGATTGAGTGTCCAATGGACTACTCTCCTTCTCTGGGGAGGGGTGGTCACCAACAGTCGGTGCTTGATTGGCCACTAGCGTTGGCTGGGGGACAGCACACCGACGCTCCAGAGATAGGGAGGTGAGGAAGCAGACACCTGAAGGAAGCATGTGGGTGTCACTGCATGCCTCTTCTCCAGAGGGAGAAAAATGGCAGAAGAAAGTGTGTTCTGGGTGTGGCTGGATGACAGTCGGTCCCCGTAGGCGCTGCTCCATGCACAAGCAGTAACCCTGACGCTGGATCCGTATCGGCGGGTTGATGGACTCAAGCTGTGGAGGTAAGCCAGAGGTAAGCTGTGAGTGGGAGACAGGGCTGGGGGACCAGTTAGAAGGAACACTGCCCAGGACAAGGTGGCAAAAAGAGACTAACTGTGAAAAAAAAAAATGTGGTCTGCATATGGATGCAAGCCAACCTGGATAGCAAATAACAGGTGTTTACTGTGGCAAGTGAAACAAGGGAGACAACATCAAAGACAAACCCAGCACTTCAAATCCAGATTGAATCTTTAGAAACACACTTGGTCTCTGTCATCCAGACAGTGGCTATCTGAGGTGATAAAAGGAGGGTCTGTGACAGTCATCATCCACTATTCAGCATGCCACATGCTCAGGCTTTTTAGGGTGAGTCTGATATTAGCTAGGGTTGGAGAGTGGTGGGTGCTGAGTACGTGGGCTGGACTGTGGCGGATGTTATTTATTTTACAATAGTGATCTGGGCAGGAAGGTTTGCCACTGGACTACCAAGCAATTTCTTTTCACAACAGGGATTGAGGTTATCGGTGGGTATCAGTAGACTGACAGGGACTTATATATTAGTGCGTGGAGATCATGTGAGGGAAATGGTTAAAGCAAATGGAACCTTAGCACTTGCATGCCATATGTGGTCATTTGCATGCAGGCCTCTGAACATGGTGCCAAAGAGCAGACTTACTCCATTTGGGATAGGCTATCACCCTTTGCTCCTGGGTGTCTGTTGCCAGCAGGGGGCTGTGGTGCCCCACAAATATGCATTTTGCATAGTCATGTCCGAATTAACATATACGCAAATGATGCCATGGCATGGTTCTGGAGGGCCCCTGCCACCCACTGTCACTCTTCTTATTCTTTCCCTGCTGTGTGACAGGCTCAGGAATGCCATACCATGGCTGCTGACTGGCTGAATTGCCCCAAAAGCACTGCATTACCCCTAGTCCCTCCCATCCTGTCAGTCAGTCAGCATGTCAGCCAGCCCAGTGCCAGTGGTTCAAAACCTGACTCCCCACCCCTGCGCAGCCACTCTGAACAAGTCTCTCAGCTCCGGCTCTGCCTCTGATCAACTCTGACCCCACCACCACACAACCAATCACTGTCCATGAGGTCCTCCGGAGGTGTGGCTACTTGGGAGTGGGAATCAGTGGCAGTGTGCATGTATGCATTGCGTCAGGGTCAGGCGTGTGGAGTGACCATGCTGAAACTGCTGAAGAGTCAATGAATTCAACAAGGAGGAGGTCAAGACAAGACTAGAGAGAGAGAGAGAGAGAGGTGACCTAGTCTAGAGCTGTGTCCTGTCCGGGTCTTGAGTGCCAGTGCCAGGAGTTGGAGGAGCATGGACATCTTTGTTGTGGACCGGGTCCATCTCTTGAGAAGACACAGACAGTCACCCAAGTGAAGTCTGAACTCTCAAGGCAAGCAGGAAGCCAGACTCGGGGAGAGAGGAGAGAGAGAGAGAGAGAGAGAGACTAATCACGCAGGCCATGGCGCAGAGAGAGTGGGCCGTGGAGTCAGATTCGGCATGCAGCGTTGTGTACTGCTGCTGTGTTTTCGGGTGCTCATTGCTGACTGTTGTTCAATTCTGTAAGAAGATGAGCTGAGGAGGAGACCTATGGTGCTGCTGGGCCTGGCAGGCTGAGTTGTTGTGACCGCTTGTTGCTGCCTGCAATGTGATCTTCTTGAGGGTGAGGGTCACAGTCTCACAGAGAGTCCAATCATCAGGAGGACTACAGGACGGAGTCACAAATCTCAGGCCAACCAACCAAGGGAGCAAAGGAGGTATGTGCTATTTTTTCACTAAAAGGTATGAGTTTTCACTCCACCTCCCAGTTTTTACACCTGGCCTGCTCCAACCTCTTTGTTTGCCCTGAATGTGCCCTGCCCTTTGCTATGTTAATTAATTTATTATTAGTAGTTACTGTATTGCACTGAAAAGAAAAAAAGACAGTGTGTTAAATTACATTAGAAATGAAAGAAAATTAAATGGGATTATGGCAGTAAAGAAAGGTAAATTCAGGCTGCTAAAGAAACACACAAGGGTGATTATTATATTGCAATTGGCTAGCAAACATTGATTTTCTGTGGTTCAGCTGTTTCTTGTTTAGAAGGCTTTTCTGCTTGTCATTTTGTTGGTCATGTCTTAGTTCTTCTTGCTTGATGTCCTGCAGCATGTATGAATATGTCTGTTTACTAAATGGTAACAAAATATAGTTTGATAACATTTATTTTGAAGGGGTGTCGCAGGTATCACTTCACCATACCATTTATAACATTCATGATCATTTCAAAGTCATGTAAAGAAGCCTGCTAATCTAATCATAACCATGTTTGAAAAAAGAGGGATCTCAATAAGCATACAAGTACTACATGAATCTGATGGATTTTTTTTTGAATGGGTGACGAAGGGAATAAACTGAGGAGAGGGGTGGTGGGCATTGCCTACCTCAATTTCAGCAAGAGCTTCAACACTGACCCTCATAAAAGGATGGTTAACAAAATAGGTAGTCTAGGCATGGGGCACAAGATAGTAAACTGGGTTAGGAACTGGCTAATGATGGACAGGAAGCAGAGGGTGGTGGTAAATAGGATTCAATCCAAGGAGACGGAGGGCGGTGATGACCAGCCAGGCACCTCAGGGATTAGTCCTTGGACCAGTCCTGTTTAATCATGTCTTCATTAGTGACATTGTGGCAGGGCTGAAGGAAAAGGTCTGCCTGTTTGCAGATGACACCAGCATCTGTAACAGGGTGGATACTCCAGACAGGATGGAGAGAATGAGGAGGAACCTGGGGAAGCTAAAAGATGGTCTGAGATGTAGAGGTTCAATTAAACAAAATGTAAAAGAATGTACCTGGGATGAGGGGGACCCTGGGGAGAGCTACAGGATGGAGGCAGGGGGTGCTGATGATCACCAAGAAAGAAAGAAAGACCTGGATGGAGGTTATCATTTTGGATGACCTAGAGGTGTCTAAGCAAAGTACAAAGACCGTAGGGAGTGCCAGTGGCATGCTGGGGTGTCAGTAGTAGAAGGTGGAAGGTGGTGATGCCATTGTATAAAACACTTGTAAGGCCTCATCTAAAGTACTGTGTATAATTCTGGAGGCTGCAGAACAGTGGGATGTTGGCATATTGGGGCCCCTGGAGCCACAAAATATGACTTGGAGTAGGGCCCCCACATCCATTAAATTGGGCCTGTGCATAGTGCTAACACATACTTGTTGCCTTATGAATATGCCTCTCTAAAGAGTGTATGCTTTTTGGCATGCCTCAGATGGCTGTGTCTGAATAAGGAGTGTCAACTTCAAGTGTATGTTCACTGTGAAATTGGGTATTCAGCTACAGTGACTGGAAATTTAAAATGTTGTGTTTTTAAAAAACAAGCTATAGTGTACTTAATAAGAATGGTTTAAACACTGACACAAAATAAACCCAGGCACCATTGTGATCAGTACACATGATCTTGCTCTTCAGGTGTATCAGTTGTTTAACTTTGCATTCTGTTTGCACTGTTTACTCCAAAGTAATCACAGTTCCCTTTGGAAACAACTATTTTTGTTAATTTGGTTCTCACTCTCCAGTGAAGGCTTCTTGTCATCTGGGTCAGACTTCCAGCCACATCACCCAGCTACTCAGAGGCTTAGCTCCACTGAGGCTCCTTCCTCCATGGCTTGCCCCTCCCATGGTGGGGGTTGGTGTGTTCCTCCTTCCCCCTCCAACAACATGAATCTGGTTTCACTAGGGAAAGGACCCTGCCACTGATGCAGAACTTGCAAAGTTGGATACCTCATTGTGCACTGCCTGGCATTTTTCCTCCTGTTTTCCCTCTGGGATGCAGTCTCAGTTTGTGTATGAAACAGTGTACAGTGCATCCTCGTCGGACATCCCCCTTACACGCTATGCCATCCCAAGTTTACTGCCATCTGAGGTCAGACATGTAGCAGTACAACTCCAGGGTCCACCATCCCCCCTTCCCAGAGGAGGAGACTGTCCTCTGGGATGCTCAATCCCTTTCTCTCCAGCTAGCCCCAATTACTTAGGTTCACTTTCGAACCCGAAACACTGGAATTTGGAGTAGTAGTGCTGCTGCTCCATTGATGAACTGGTCTGGAAACAAATTTAAGTTGGAAAAAAATGAAATACATAATAAAAAGTAAATTGGAGATGTCTCTTCTCCAATTCAAAGCTTCCCAATGTGACATCTTAAGGTTCCAGAACCATTCAGCTTTCCTTTGTAATTCTTAAACCCTTGAAAGCCATGAAGTGAAACTGTTGATTAGCCAGGAGACATCTTCTGAACCACATTTACTTACTGTATATTTTATAAAGCAAATAAGAATGTTTTTCTATATATAACACAATCATTCCTGTAGGGATTATCAGTACTATTGGTGTTTTATGTTAACTTTGTTAAGGTTAGTGTTACCATTTGTGTGACTTGGCTGTGGATCAGTTTTTTGGTCTGTGTAATTATGTAGTCAGTGGACTGTAGTACTGGTTGGAACTCTTTTCTTTACAGATGCAGAGCAGGGAACCAGCACATATGTCCAACACACAGATGAGTTATTTGGTCGGACCAAGAAAGCACTAAAAAACAGAACTGGTGAACATAAGGGTGCAATTAGGAACGGCAACTGTGATTATGCAATGGCAAAGCACTATGTTACAGCAAAACATGGTTCTCCAGTGACATTGAGGTTCATTGGAACTGAAAAAGTTGAAATAGGTGTAAGAGGAGGAGATCTTAACATTCTTTTAGAAACATAGAAACATAGGATTTGACAGCAGAAAAGCACCGCTTGGCCCACCTAGTCTACCCATTTTCTTACCTAACGGATAAGCTAACAGATAAGAAACAGCTTAGTCTGGTTCAAGGTCAGTTGGCATTCATCTGTATCCCCTTCCCCGTTTCATGCCTGAAAATAGGCAGGATTTGTCTAGTGCACTTACCTGGTCAAAAAAAACTAAATAAAATAAAATAAAAGCTTCAGATCCTAGTTAACCAACAGCTTACTTCCTCCTACCCCCCACTAGGACTGTCTTATGTCTGTCCCATGCATTCTTGAATTCCCCCACTGTTCTTGACTCCACGACCTCCTCAGGGAGGCTGTTCCATGCATCCACAACCATCTCCGTGAAAAAAATACTTCCCTCACACATTACTTCTGAGCGTCCCCTCTATCTTCAAATTGTGCTCCTTGATCTTGCACATCTCTTTTTCTGAAAGATGCTACCCTCTTGGACTCTGTTGATTGCATGAGGTACTTGAAAGTTTCTATCATGTCCTCTCTCTCCTTCTTTCCTCAAGGGTATACATAGTAAGCTCCTTTAGTCTTTCTTCAGTATGTCTTCTGGTGCAGACCCTGCAACATTTTGGTTGCCCTCCTCTGGACAGCCTCCACTCTGTCTATATCTTTGCGGAGATGGGGTCTCCAGAACTGCACACAGTACTCCAGGTGGGGTCTCACCAACTGTCTGTACAGAGACATAACAACTTCCTGTTTTTTAATATTGATGCCTCTTCCTATGCATCCCAGTATCCCCCCAGCCTTCCTTACTGCCTTCTCACATTGCTTGCCCACCTTTAGGTCATCTGATATAATTACCCCCAGGTCCCTTTCCATTTTTACTGTTGTCAGTATCTCACCCCTCATTGGGTACTCTTCTCCTGGGTTGTTGTTTCCCAGGTGCATTACTTTACACTTCTTTGCATTGAATCTGAGCTGCCATACATTTGACCATTCCTCCAACCTTGACAAGTCCCTTCTCATCCTTTCCACTCCATCTTGTGTTATCAACCCTGTTGCAGATCTTTGTGTCATCTGCAAAAAGACATACTTTTCCTTCTAGTTCCTCTGGAATGTCACTTATAAAGACGTTAAAAAGGACCGGTCTCAGTACTGAACCCTGCGGTACCTCACTAGTCACCCTCCTTTCTTCACTGTGGACTCCATTTACTACTACCCTTCGCGTCCTGTTGTCTAGCCAATTTTTTATTCAGGCTACCACTTTGGGACCCACTCCAAGGCTGGCTAACTTGTGTATTGATCGTTTGTGTGGGACTGTATCAAATGCCTTGCTAAAATCTAGGTAGGCCATGTCCACAGCCCCTCCCTGGTCTACTACTTTGGTCACCCAGTCAAAGAAATTTATTAGATTCATCTGACACGACCTTCCCATCTTGAATCCATGCTGCCTTGGGTCCTGTGTCCCACTGGCCTCTAGGTACTCAACAATTTTTTCCTTCAGAAGTAATTCCATAATTTTCCCTACCACTGAGGTCAAACAAACTGATTTGTAGTTTCCTGCCTCTGTCCTGCTGCTCCCACTTTTGTGAAGAGGAATGACATCCACTCTCCTCCAGTCCTCAGGTACCACCCCATCCTCCCATGATTTGTTAAAGAGAGTAGTCAGCGGTGTCACTAGTTCTACCATTAGTTCTTTTAGAATTCTTAGGTGAATCCCATCAGGCCCCATTGCTTTGTCCATCTTCAATTCTATTAGTTTTTCCAGAACCCTTTCTTCTGTAAATGGACTGATATTGACCCCCGTCTTCACAGTGTTTCTCTTGTTTGGTTTAGGTACCTCCCCCCTCTTCCTTTGTGAATACAGAGCAGAAATATTTGTTCAGTATCCCTGCTTTTTCACTGTCACCATCTACCCACATTCCCTCCCCTTTATTAATCCTAGGTATCCCTCCTTTGGTTTTTCTTCGCTCCCTAATGTACCTATAAAAGGTCTTATCCCCCTTCTTAACAGAGTTGGCTATCCTTTCCTCGGTTTGGACCTTTGCTATTCTGACAGCCTTCCCAGCCTCTTCCTGCTTTAACTGATAAAGTTCTCTGTCCTGCTCCTTCTGTGTTTCCTTATATTTCCTGAATACTATCCTTTTCTCCTTAACCTTCCCTGCTACCTCTTTTGAGAACCATAGCGTTTTTTTCCTTCGTTGTGTTTCGTTGATTTGCTTTACACAAAGGCTTGTTGCCTCTGTGATGGCTGTTTTGATTACTCACCATTGTTCCTCCACCCCTCCTTCTTGCCGATTTGCTAGTGCTTTTCTGAGGCACTCTCTCATTTTCCCAAAGTCGGCCCTCCTAAAGTCCAATACTCTTGCTTTTGTATGGCTTGATTGTATGGCTGTGTTTATCGTGAACCACACTGTTTGGTGGTCACTTGTTCCCAGATGGCTACCCACTTCTAAATCTGAGATTCTTTCTCCGTCCCCATTTGAGAGTACCAAGTCTATGATTGCTCCCTCCCAAGTGGGTTCCAATACTAGCTGTCTTAGGCATGCTTCTTGTAGGACATCAAGGATGACCCTGCTCTTGGATGTGTCTGCAGCAAAGGTGCTCCAGTTAACATCTGGCATATTCAGGTCCCCCATCAACAATATCTCTCCTTTTTCTGCCATTCTAAGGATGCTTTCTATCATTTCCTTGTCCATTCCCTCCCTCTGTGATGGGGGTCTGTATACAACCCTCATGTGGATTGTGGTGCCATTTCCTGTCTCCAGGGTGACCCAGAGTGCTGCATCTGCTCCCTGTTTACTCTTTAGTTCTGTTGCTTTGATCCCTTCCTTTACATAGAGAGCTACTCCTCCTCCTCTTTTACCCTCCCTGTCCCTCCTGTAGAGTGTGTATCCTGGTATGTTCACATCGCACTCATGGTTCTCTGTGTACCATGTTTCTGTGACTCCCACAATATCCAGGCAACCCTCTTCCATCAAGGCCACTAGTTCAGGGAGCTTGTTACACAGACTGTGGGCACTGGTACTCATCACCCTCCGCTTTTTGAGGGACTTACCCCTTTTAGTCCCATTCCTGTCCTTACTGCCTTTGCCTTTTGTTACATTTACCTCTGTTCTGCTCTATATTGACTTCTCTACCTTGGTGTTTACCTCACTAATTTCTGTGTTTTGTGGGGGGAGGCTGGGATTTCCCTGCTCCTTTTCAGTGCCTCCCCCCTTGGCCTGTTTAAATGCTTGCCAATGAAGTATTTAAACCTCTCACCTAGGATCCTGGTTCCCCCCCTGGACAGATGCAGACCATCATGCCAGTATAGGTCTGCATCCCTCCTGATGGCTCCCCAGTCCACAGTGAAGTCAAAACCCTGAGCTCCACACCAGTTTTTCAACTATTCATTGAATTCCCCGGTGAGGAGTAGCCTAGCATCACCATTGCCATAGACAGACAGCACCTCCGAGAAGGTTACCATATGTGCTACTTGTCTAAGGCCCCTCCCCAACTCTACAAACTCCTCTTGCACTGGTCTGATCCCATTCCTAGCCAAGTCATTTGTCCCTAGGTGGACAACGACATCCAGCTCCCTCCCTCGTGCAGTTGCTCCCACGATCCTGAGGATTTGCTTCCTGTCCCTCCACGCCGTTGCGCCAGGCAGGCACCTTGCCTCCCTCTCCCCTTCCTCCCCCATTTCTAACCCCCTAATGATTGAGTCCCCCACCAAGAGTTGTTTCCTTCCCCTGTGGGGTCCCATGCCACCCTTCTGTGGGTCTCCTTTGTGAAGGTTCCCAGCATCTTCCATGGTCTCCACTGCAGGTGCTTCCATAGTGGAACCACTATCCAACAGAAGAGCGTATGAATTGTGGAGAGGTACAGCTGGAGGGATGCAACTCTGTTCCACCACAGCCTTCCTCCCTGAGCCCACCCTGGTCCAGCCTCTCCTATTCTATTACAACATGAAGCTTTCTGGATCCATGAGCTGGACAGCATGGCTCCTAAGGGGCTTCATGAAGATCTCCCCACACATTGCTACATTGGAACATGATTTTGTGTCCACTTAGATATTACTTTTTACATCTAAAGAATTTCTGGAGATTAGACTTTCTGACTCTGTCTCCAAGGAAATATGACTTTCCGGCTCTGTCTCCTTTGATAATTCAGATTTAATAACTAAACTTTTCTCCATTTTTCTTTTTAATATAATGGGTGATTAGACTTTGATGGCTCTGTCAGCTAGGCAGAGTATGACTAGCTGGCTCTGTCTCTCTTTCCTATGTATTACAATTTTTCTGCTATTAATATATACTGCAAAATTGAATGTATTATATGCAACAATTTAATTTATTAATCTGTTTCGCTATTAATGTATGTTATTTAATTGTTAGTTACAGTATTTATATATGTGTATGTGGCACTTTAAATGTGGGGCTTTATAACAGCTCTTGCCTGGTTGGTAGTATGCTCTGACGATGACCTAATTCAGGTCGATACGTAGGCGTTCTACCAGGTAGTACTGTGGGGAGGCAGCGTGTTTATGGTGTGCACCAGTGGGTTCTGTTTGTAGCGCTCTGGCATACATAGTTTTTAACAGTTTTTGTCTGGCTAGTCTCTATAGTGTCATTGCCGCTAACTATTTGCTTTGTCCCTTGCTCGGGAAGTGTGTTGGTCACTCTGGCTGAATCTATGCACTTAGTTTATTGTGGCACCACGAGATGCCGATCTGCCTATACCTGGACCTTAGCAACATGTGCCTTCTATTGCCACCTTGAACATCATAATCCTGCTTCTTCAAGGTGGTGAGCTGCATTTTTTATATGATCATTTACCTTAATGGTGGTTGTTGGAAGTTTATGGATCTTTAAAATAAAGTTTGATACAAGTCTGGTGTTATCACCTTGTTTTTTTCTGAGTGATGACCTCAAAAACTTTTCCAGCAATTTGCTGGTTATGTCTTTTTATCTACTTTTTCAGCTTCAAGGTATATTAGTGCACTACCCTGTAATCTTAAGATATTTTTTTCTGAGCCCCCCACTCTACTTTTTAAGGAGTGTTTGTGTTTTTCTTTCACACTCCTGGGAGTCCCTGACAGGAATGTCTTCATCTCACTCACCAGCTGCTTACCATTCTTCTTACACTCTAATTCTTCATCACTTCTACTGCCAATAAGACTTTCTAGTTGTGTTTCACAATCTGGAAAATGTACTGATAGCAGGGACCAGGCCTATTTTTTTTTGGGGGGGGGACAGCAGTTCGGGTAAATGTCACACAAGGGAATCACCTCAGCTGGTAGCAGCATTGATAAGGGTGGGAGCCATTGCTGCTGGTGACAATATCAAGAATGACTTATAGGAGCAGGAAAGACCACTGAATATTGCAATAGTAATACAGTAAAAATCTTCTGCTGTAAAGCACTGCCACTGCAAGCTGCAATGTACTGTACATGTTTTTAAGGGTGTGTGTGTGTGTGTGTGTGTGTGTATATAAATATATGAAAGTATTTGTGTGAGTGTGTGTGTTTATAGATATACTGTCATTCAAACCTTGGCACCACCCAAAACGTTCAGTACTACTGGTACTCTGATTTCCTTTTTAAATGGAGATATAAGGAATATGAACTGCTTAAGACCAGTATAAATTAAGTAGTAAATATTTTATTTCTTGAAGCTTGCTGCTGAATACTTAGCAGTTGTGACAGAAATGGTGATGTGCAGATTATCTGAACGACAGTGTTATCATATGGAGGGTACTGAAGCAGCCCCCATAAAGCTCTGTGAGGGTGATTTTAAAATGACAGTTTTTGTACTAAGTAAATCTTTTACTTCCTGAACTCAGCCACAGTTTTTGTAACCAAAGATTATTTTTCTGCATAAATTTACAGAAAAATTACATCGTAAACAAGTATTATGGTAGCACAGAACATCAGTGCTTAGGAACACAGGGCATGCTAGATGAGAAAAGAACAAATATCCAGTGTGTCCATCTCTTGCCATCTAAACAGCTGCAACATTCAATACTATGTGATTTATTGGAAACCTCTAGGAAATTGAGGTCAGTTAGTCTGTCTTTTTCACCAGAGCATGCTAATTCTGCTTTGAGGCATGCTCCATGCAACCTGCCCTTTCCCAATTAATTAAATGCTTACTCAGTAATGCTGTTCTCTGTGAGAAGCTGATTCAACTTGCAGAACTTCACTTTGGAGCTTTTTCCATAGGTTTACCGCACTTAGGGTGAAACAATGCTTCCTAACATTACTTCTAATTCTATGCCTCCTTAAAGGGAAACAATCAGCAGTAAAAGCCCCACACCCAAGTGGTGGAATGGGCCCCAATAAGCCCTTTGTGTGCAAACACATATTTTTATTTGCTTTTTAGTGCAGTATAGTAGATCTTATCTGGGTAATACAGCTGGCTTCCAAGCTGGCATTTGCTGTAACCAGAAATCCAAGAATTCCATGCAATTGACAACAGAGTTGGACTGTAGCAGTGGGTGATTCAATAGACTGCAGTGCGTATTACAGTTTTTATAAGCTCTGATCTTCTGATCTCACTGTCCTCCCAGTGCTGAGTACAGTCACAGTATTGTACAGTACCACTGAAAATGTAATAATACACTACACTGTGTGGTATATCATAGAATATCTTGATACCTGAGGTGTGTAGTGAGACATTCATGAATCTGGGTGCCTTTTGCTATCTGCAGAGTGACAAAATATAGAGGATAATGTATGAGCAGCAGTGTGTAATATTGAAACATAGAAACATAGAAATTGTCGGCAGATAAGGACCGCTAGGCCCATCCAATCTGCCCGTAGGCCCTATACGTTGTATGTGGCCACAGACCCATTATGATCAATGGCTTTTCATCACTCCCTTCCTTCTCAAGTTTCCCTAGTGCCTGCCCCAGGCATGCTTAACCCCCCCCAACTGTGCTTGCCCTCACTACCTCCTGCGGCAGACTATTCCAAGCATCAACTACCCTTTCTGTGTAGAAAAACTTCCTCACATTACCTCTTAATCTACCCACTTCCAATTTCATATTGTGCCCCCTTGTTCTAGTACTTTTTCTACATTGGAAAATGTTCCCCACCTGCACCTTGTTTATGCCCTTGAGGTACTTGAAGCTTCAGTCATGTCCCCCCACTCCCTCCTGTCCTCCAGTGAGTACATATTGAGGTCCCTTAGCGTCTCCTCATATGTTTTGTGGTGCAAGCCCTGCACCATCTTTGTTGCCCTTCTCTGAATAATCTCCACCTTATTTATGTCTTTGTGCAGGTGTGGCCTCCAGAACTGCATGCAGTACTCCAGGTGAGGCCTTACCAATGTTTTAAACAATGGCATCACCATCTCCTGCCTCCTGCTAGTGATACCCCTGCCAATGCACCCCAGCATGCCACTGACCCTCCCTGCCACCTTTGTACACTGCTTTGATACCTTAAGTTCATCAGAGATGATAACCCCAGGTCTCTTTCCTCTTTGGTGACAGTCAGCTCTACCCCCCAAACCTGTAGCTCTCCCCAGGGTTCCCTCTACCCAGGTGCATTATTTTGCACTTCTTTGCATTGAACCTCAGTTGCCACATCTCTGACCATCTTTCAAGCTTCTCCATGTCCCTCTTCATTTTTGTTTTACACGCCCAGGGGTGGATCCAGGGTTTTAAGAAGGGTCCTGTGGCAGGAATAAATGGTCAGAGCCAAATATAAGTGTACAGCCAAAGAGGCATGGTTATTGGATTAAATAATGCTTATGGATTGATCACTGTGCACTCAATGCAATGGCTGTTGTGGGCCACAAGGAAGTTAATTTTAGAGATTTTATACATATTAAAACACTAATGCTGCTTAGTGTAACATCAAACGAATGATTCTTCTGTAATGCACACCTTTTTTGTACTTAATGAAAATTTGGTTACTTTAACATTCACATGGATGATTCATTTATTCAGTGGTTTATTAACATTATAATTTTGTTTGGTTACACAATACACCTTCATGCAACTATAGATTTTATGTGGCTAATATTGCATGAGGTTTAACATCCATAAACATAGAACAAAACAGGAGTTCTGCCCAGAGGATCTGGCCAAAACCTTTTTTTTTCATGACAGAGTATCCAAAATATAATTTAGCAGTTACAGGGATTATCTGCAACCAAAATAACTTGGCACTGTATCTTGCCTTCAGTAAACCCATATACATACAGTATGCACACAATACCAACATAAACACCAAAGCACATTAGCCAGTCTCTTTTCTTATATGCAACATTTCAGCTGTGAAAAGATTTAAAGACTTAAGAAATAGTCAAATACATGTAAACTTTGTCACTACTTTCCATAATTACCTTTTTCTTGTCTGTCACTTCCTTGCACAACTGTAACACAATCAACTAAAAATTACAAAATCAGTTTCATTGTGCATGGCTGTAAGACATAGCAAGCAATTAGTGTATTGATAGCTTTCTACATGTCTTCTGTGAACCCCAACACTAATTCTGTTACAAATTGTGTAAAATGCACTATACAGCCCTAGAATGTATAATTGCCTATATCATAGGGTGAGCTGCACCCCCTTTAAAGTGCAGGCATGTACTTCTAATAAATAGAAAATATGACTATTTTATTTGTTGTATTTTGATGTACAGTATTAGTAATTACTTTCTATTTTTATAATAAAATAGTTGTTAGGTCAGTGAAACAAGTGAATTTTTACTTTTGCTTTTCACACTGCTTGTAAAAAGGCATTCAATAGAATTCTGGTATTATGATGTCAGAAATTGCCAGCTGCTTAAGAGCCTAATGTATTCCAATGAGAAACTAAATATATTTTTCTATTTTTTTTCAAAAGAAATTGATACTTATTTCATCAACAAACTTTGCCTATTACAAGTTTGTAGTATTGTGCTCCGTCAGTGTGAGTTTATGTTTTTAAAAAAAGATTATTAATTTCTCTTTTCTTCTTTCCAAGTAAAATCTGGTTATGATGAAAATGTCACTTGCTAAATCATAACAAAAGATCACGTTATCAAAAATCATATATTTCTACTAAATATATAATATTTTGGAGGCAGGAAGTTTTATTTCTGCATAAAATTATGAAAACAGATTTGCAGTTTCCCAGTGAAATACACTGGCAGCCTTGACAGTAAAGCGTTTCTGACATCATAACACAAGGATTCTATTGGATTCTTTTTTCATAGCAGTTGACAAAATACAAATAAAATGATGAAACAGTAACTAAAGAAACAAACAAAAGCTAACTGAATGATTGCAGAGACATCTAAAGCCCCCAAACCTTTATTCTTTAAGATATACATCCATACTAAGCACTTGCTCTTTAACATCTTAACTGACATCAATATAAAGAAATCTGATTAGAAATCAGAAAAAAGGGAGTAACAAAGCAACAAGTCTAAAGGAAGTGCAGACTATTTTAAGCACCTACATACTCATGTCAAGGTTGCGATAAATCTGAGTGGGCTGCTGTCACAGAACTGACTCCTTGCTGATTAATTGTGCAGGCAGGCTGTACTTTTCTTGTCCAGTTTAACCCCTTCACACCTGAATTAAATAAAGTCTATGCAAAGTGAGTTTCAAAAGTCAGTCTTTCTTATGTGTGAGGGGGTTAAATTACTGCAGAAACCAATGAACATTATTATTTTTTTCTGTGGACAGCCAAGAAGGGTCTTCCACCTGCAGGACCCACAGGATCGCTGAAGCTGCCACTGTACACACTCAAGGTGTGTCGGTCATGTGGTTTATTCAGGCATCACACACTGAGGGTATGTAGAAAATATCACATTTTTACTGTTGTCCATACATTATTTTAATATACTGTAATTAATGGTTATTAGAATGTGGTTGGCAGGTAGGAGAAGAGCTGACTGAAACTATAGTACATTTTGTCTGCTGCCATTGTATCTTGTACTCAGTGCTGTGTGGAAGAGTGAGGTAAGTCTTCATTATATACACACTCACTTGTAATGCTATGTGTAGCAGCAAACTTCAGGTGCTGGTTCTGAGACTAGTAATTATACAAGCAGTAACACATGACATGATCTTGGTTACCCATAGAACAGTGTGCAGAATATTTGGGTTTATCCATCAGCTGAAAAAATAAAGAGTGGCCAAGAGTTTACATTTTTGGGAAAACATTTTTTTTGTCACCTTAGAATCTTTGTATGAAACTTGTAACTCTGAACAATGTGTTTTGGTTGTACCATTTTGATAAAACTCAGCAGGATCAAAGAGTATTCTCTTATATCATGGCCAAAAAATGAAACTGCTTAGCATCTAATCTTATCAATGTTAATAGTGCTGCTATATATAAAAAGCTTTATATAAAAGACCCTTGTTAGCCAATAAATTATGTAAACTTTCTGTAGTTGTTTTCTTATTTTTGTTTATAGTTGTCTTATTTATTTTGCTTTACTCCTGTATTTGTTTGTACTCCCGGGCCCCCTTGTAAATGAACAGTTCTTGTCCTTGGGTTCTTACCTGGACACAATCGTAAATCAATCAATCAATCAATCAATCAATCAATAAATAAATTAATTAATATAGAAATAAAGAGTGGAACTTATGCTGAGATAACCACTTGCCCTGGGATGTAGTGAGGCCTGATACTGCAGGTAGAGAGTTTGCAGCTCCTGGAAGGATAGTTATTTTAGCATAAGGCCCAAGTGTCAAGTGGTGCTTACAAAATGGGTAATTGATATTTTTTTAAAAGGAAGGATTTGGCACTAGATGATGACTGCTTTTTAGTCACTATGGATGTGGAGACATTGTATTCTTAGCATTACTTGGTACAATAGAACAGAAGAAGGCCGCAGCCCATTGTGACTGGTCCCCACACCGTGTGGGACATTATTTAATAATTTTCCCGTATCCAAATGTCTAGTTTATTTTTAAAAGTTGTGGTGCTAGGAGCCTCAACTATATCCTGTGGAAGGGTGTTCCATATGCTAGAAGCCCTTATTGAAAAAATGTTTCCCCTTTTACTAGTTCTATAACTTTTGACCTCAAACTGTTTGTTACACAGTCTTGGAACATGTCTTCTTTTGGAGAAAGTTAGACCACATTTTTCCATGAGATCTGGTGAATTTATTAAATTATAGACCATGAGCATGTTGCCTCTTAATCTTCTATTTTGAAGAAAGAAGAGACCGGTAACTTCTAACCTATCCTGATAGTCTAAGTTTGTTAATCTAGGAATCATTTTAGTTGCTCTCCTCTGGACTTGTTCAAGCATTGCAATACCTTTTTTTTAAGTTTGGATTCCAAAAAGGGGATCTGTAATCTAGGTATGTTCAAATTTATGTCCTGTACAGTGGGATGAGGCATTATTCAGTGTGGTTAATAAAGGTGCGTTTAATTTGTCTCAATAATCTATTGGTCATACAAGCAATTCTTACACAGTGATCCCTTGATGTAAGTTTATTGTTGATATAAATACCTAGATCTTTCTCACAGTTAGATGAGTGAAGTGGAAATCCATTTATGTGATATACTGTTTCAGGGTTTTTTGTACCAAAATGTACTACCAAGCATTTATCTTGATTAAACTGCATATGATTTTGATTTGCCCAAAATATTAATGTATGCCATGAAGGGGCTTTAGATGCTGCAGAAAATGTGTGGAATACTAAGGGGGAAATGCAGTTCCTTCTACCAGTTTGTTTTAAAATGTAACACTTTTCTTTTAGATTATACATTTTTTTACAGGTTAAGGGGATTGCTATGGGGGTCACATGCGCCTTCTCAGTTGCAAACATTTACAAGGGGGAATGAGAAAAACAGCATGTATTGGATAAAGATAGAAATACCTTTTTTGAACAAGTGAAAGTGCGGAGACGCTTTATAGACAATTTATTTTTTAAATGGAGTGGTACTACCTCAGAATTGTATTCTTTTTTCCAATATTTAGAAAGTACAAATAATAATTTTAAGTTTACATACCAAGCTTCGAAGAAGGAAATTAAGTTTTTGAACTTAACGATTTCCAAAGGGGAGGAGGGTTTGATTGATACAGATATGTACAGAAAGCCAATTGATGGTAACACTATACTAAGAGTTAATAGCTGCTATCTCCAACACACAATTAGGAATATACCAAAGGGACAGTTCCTAAGAACTATGAGAAATTGTGGGAGTGAAGAAAAATTTGAGAAAGGGGCTATGGGCTAAGTAAACACCTAAGTGATAAAGGCTACAGATCAGATGACATAAAAATGGACTGGGATTATACTGTAGCACAAAAAAGAAGGAAATTACTGTTGCAAGAGAATGGTTGACACATAAATACTAAAGATGCAATTTTACATTTGTAACAACCTATTCAGTTCATGCTAATGAAGTACAAGAGATTGTTAAGAAACATTGGGGGGATTTGAGCACTGACCCAGCCCTTAGAAAAAGGTTGCCATCAATGTAAAAGATGTGGAACTTGTAGTCACATCAGGGAAGAGAAACAGTTTAGCTGCCCTAATAATGATAGGATTTTTGAAAGAAGGCAACTAATTACTCGTGATTCTGAAACAGTGGTCTATAAAGTGACATTTAGCTGTGGTTCATTTTATACTGGTAAGACAAAAAGAAGCATATAAACAAGGGTGAATGAACATGTGAGGGCAATAGCTAAAAAAGATGTGACCTACACAACTGCTGCACACATAGAAAGATTTCAGGACAAAAAAGCACATGTCTTTACTTTCCAAGGGATAGAAAAAGGGAATGTTGGACCAAGAGGAAGTAATTTTAGTGATCTTCTCCTAGTAAGGGAACCATTTTGGATTATTAATTTGAATGCATCTAAAGACTATGGCCTCAACTGTGGTGTTGAACTAAAGCCCTTTCTTAGGCAAAAAAGGAAACAATAATGAAGTCACACAGATTGATTACATCTAGCACTTTAGTTCTATCTTCTCATTTATCCAACCATCCCTAGTTATATATGATGGGCTGGATATTCAAAAGGGTTGCACCATGCGCAATAGGGTTGTGCCTGCACAAGTCCAAAATTGCGCCATTCTGTGATATTCAGCAGGAGGCAGTTGCGCCCCCCAAGTCATGCTGAGCAACAGCGCAATGCTAATGAAGGCATGCTCAACCAGAGGGAGAGGAACCATGCTTAAACTGCACAGCCCAATATTCAGCCCAGCTGTGCAGAGTTGTGCAGGCGCAACCCCCTACCTGCACCTTCACAACTCTGAGCCAAAAAAAAGGAGTAAGTCGAGGGCCACCCACAGGTGAGCTGCTGCATTGTGGGTGGCCCTGTGGGTGGCCCTCCACTTGTTCTCTGTGCCCCCCCGTAGCTCGATCGTGGGCAGATCTCACTCCCCCCCACTGGCACGATCGTGGGCATAACGTAGTGAAATCCCCCGACTGGCCCTATCACAGGCATAACTGTACTGAAACCCCCACTGGCCCGATTGTGGGCATAGATCCACCCCAAGTCCAATTTCCCTGGTGATCTAGTGGCCACCCACCCACCCATGGAGCCCCACCACCCCTACTCCCCTGTCAGCCGGGCGGGCGCAGCACCCACCCACTTGCCGCCTGGGCGGCTGGCAGGTGGGGCTGCGCCCATTGGCTCTTGCTCTGAACCAATGGGTGTGCAGCCCTACCAAGCAGTCGTCAGCGTGGGCAGGCAGGTGGGGTGCTGCCGCCACCGCTGATGGGGATGAGGGGGTGGTGGGGCCCGTGGTTGGTGGGGTGGGGGCTACTAGATCACCAGGAAATTGAGTTGGGGTGGATCTGTGCCCGCCATCAGGCCAGTGGGGGTTCAGTACAGTTATGCCCGTGATCGGGCCAGTCGGGGGTTCAGTACAGTTATGCCCATGATCGGGCCAGTTGGGGGTTTCAGTACAGTTATGCCACGATCGGCCAGTCCGGGGTTCAGAACAGTTATGCTCACATCGGGCCAGTCAGGGGTTTCAGTACAGTTATGCCGTGATTGGGCCAGTTGGGGGTTTCAGTATAGTTATGCCGGCGATTGGGCCAGTCAGAGGGGTTCAGTACAGTTATGCCAGCGATCAGGCCAGTCAGGGGTTCAGTATAGTTATGTCAGCGATCGGGCCAGTCGGGGGTTCAGTACAGTTATGCCCGATCGGGCCAGTCGGGGGTTCAGTACCTGTATGCCCACGATCGGGCCAGTCTGGGGGTTCAGTGCAGTTATGCCCATGATCGGGCTACAGGGGGCCTTGGTCCCCGAGGGCTGCTGCCTGGCAAGGCGCCAGGCGCAAGTTGTCGGGGATTGGTGCACCTGCATGCTAATGGCATGCAAATGGGGCTGTAAGTAGATACAAATGGCCCCCCCCGCACCTTGCATGAATTAGGGCCCCATTTGCATGTCACCTTTTGAATATTGGAAAGTTGCGCATGGTGAAATGGAACTTGCACCACCGCATCTTGAATGTTCCACTCTGACCACTTGCGGTGGAGCAAGTTCCAGTGCACCATGCACAGTGGCTGTGGCCGGGGAGGCGATATTCAAAGGAGTTGCTCAATAGTGCAACTTCATTGACTATCACCCCGGCCACACCCCAGCACAACTTTTTTGAGCAGCGCAAGGGCTCGTGCCACAGAATGGCACAGTTTGAATATCCAGCCCGATGTGTGCAGTAATTAAATAACTAGGCTTTGTAGTGTATTAATAAAAATGTTCTGTGACTTTTACAGCAATGCTGTTATAAGTTATATTTGTTTATGTTAATAAACCCCCCTTTTTCCTCTTTTCCCACCCTTATTGCTTTCGCCACTTTAGCTATTGTAACTATTTTAGCTTTTTCTAAAGCCTCTTTAGATCAAACTTACCTCTATTAGTTTGCTGTACTGTAACTGGAGATATTTGAAATACTTTTTCATCTAATTAGACTCACCCTTCTCTTCTCCATACAAACCCTTCCTCCTCCCCTTCCCCTTCTTTTTCTCCTCCTTTTTTCCTATACTCACCCCACCAACTCCCTCCTCCCCTCCCTCCCCTTCTCCCTTACCTCCCCTCCCCTTTCTCCTCCCATTCCATGTCTCTGTTATATACATATATATATTTATATGTGTTTTATTAAAAATTGGGTTATAATTGAGGCTGAGCTGAAGAGATGACAGAAGATGCGACTGTCAATAAAGGGTAAGATGGAGGCAGTGTGGATGTTCAATCTCCCAAAGGTAGCCTATCCGTTCTGCAATCTACCAGTGAAAACACCCCCTAAAATATTTAAAAGGCTGGATAAGATGATCTGAAACCTGTTATGGAAGGGTAAATCCCCCAGGTTCATCAGGATAAAGCTCAGGACTCACTGGGGGAAGGGGGGGGGTTAGGGCTCCCATGGTTCTATGGTTACTGCATTGCCTATAGAATGATGCAAGCCACCAGAAGGTTTCTCCCGGATGGGAGAACAGGTCTAGCATGGGTCCAGTTAGAGAAGGACCTACTGCTGGATCAATGGCTAGGGTCTCTCCTGGAAAGGAAAAGGTTCCTGGAGAATATTGCTTCCCCGGTTATACTAGATACCCTTAAAGCTTGCCAAAAGGGGATGACACTTACTAGGACACCCAAAAAAGATCATGGGTCATCACTAGGTTACACATAGCTCTGGGGTAATCCCAATATACAGATTGATGGACATTGCATCCGTTGGGGGGAGTGGATGAATAAAGGGATATTAACCATAACAGATCTATGGATAAAGGACCCAGAAGAACTAATGACATACCAACAGCTCCAAGACAAATTTCAACTTCCCAAGCAGGATTTCTGGAGGTATCTGCAGGTAAGAAAAGCAATCACGGCCTATAAAGCTAAAAAGGGGACTGGAAAAGATTGGGAATGGCTGGTTCTACCGCACAAAGCTAAGGCTCAAAAAGGGTTGGCGGGGAAGATATACAGAATCCTCAAGGATGGGCAACCTAATATCATGGACAAGTGTGGGGTACAATGGAGGTGGGACTTGCATGCCAACATTCCACAGACAGTGTGGAACAAGTGTGTGAAAGATGCCCACTGGCTATACTCAGGCACTAGAAGTCAAATGATCCAGCTCAATTTGCTTACACAGTGGTACCATACCCCAGCAGTACTACATTGCATGGAGGGTGCTCCCACACTCACAGTGCTGGAGATATGGGGCACCAGAAGTTAACCTACTGCATGTCATCTGGGAATGACCCCACCTGGATAATTTATGGACTGGGGTGATAGCAGACTGCTCAAAGGTCCTACAGGAGCCCATTCTAAGGGATCCCATCCTCATTATCCTAAGGGAAACATCAAACATACATGCTAACTGAACCCAAACACATACGTGGCTGCTAGCAGTGTTACTGGAAGCTAAAAGATCAATCCTAATGAAATGGTGACAGATTACCCTCCCATCACTCCTGACTTGGCATATGGCAGTGGCCTGACTCGCTGTTTTCGGAAGGCTATTCTTTGCTAGTAAGATCCAATTGGGAGCCTACCGTAGGCACTGGGATCCCTATCTAACCTCTCACTTATGTACATTTCCCTTACTTTTGCCAGGCAACCCTCCACTGTAAGAAACTATTCCCAGGTCCCATTGCATGATGCTCTAATGTAAGATAACAGATATGGAACACTTTGAAAACTATAGCCTGGTGTAAGTATAAGCAGTGAAGAATATCCCTAGTTCTGAGATGGTTGCTGTATGAGAGCAACATAAATATGACAGTTATTCTGATCTAGACATAGAATGTGTTGAGAAAGGCATGTATTGCTGAATAGGTACTCTCATAAGAGTTGAGATCTGACATATGCATTAATGGTAATGATCCTGTATCTTGACATTGTTGCATTTTCTTTATCCACTTGAATGGTATGTAACCTGATTAACACTAGTAATATGGAAAATCAAATAAAAATCTTTTATGTTAAAAAAAAGATTGGGTTATAAGAAAGGCATTTAGCATAAAAAGTTATAATTATTTTTGCCACATACTGGGCCAGATATTCAGAAATGCACCAAACGGCGGCACCAGCCCGGTGCAGCGCAACTCCAATGTGCCATGGTGCAGTGACTGTGGTATTCAAAGGCTGTGCATGGCGACATGCACCAGCGTAGCTATGGCTGAATATTGCAGCGTTACGGCACAGTGCACCCATAGGTGTGCCGGGAACAACCAGACCTGCACCGCGCCGGGTGACCAGAGATGCCGGGGCAAAGGGACAAGTTCCAAATCACACAAGGACCAGCCCTTGTCAATGGCGGGAGCATAACAGCAGAGGGAAAGCATGGGGCAGACAGAAGAACACACCTGGGGACAGTGCCAGGGAGGCACAGTGGTGGGCCACAGGTGACCACCAACAGCAGGGTGCAGACAGGCATCCAGCCCCCCCAGGCACCATGGAACAGGATGTAGGAAACAGGTGTCCCCAAAGGCCAAGGGAGGGCTGCCACTTGAACTCCTGCTGCATGCCATGCACCCAGACCACAGCCAGCCACACCCTGGACCATGGCACCCAACACACATGCCACATATCCTGGACAGCCACCCCATGGCCACCCCAAGGCACAGCCACCAACCAAGTGGCAGGACACCACCATGCACGGCCCGCACAATGACACAGGCACACCACACAGATACCCACAATGCCGCTGCTGCATGGCTCCACACGCCAGCTGCAAACCAGACACGGACACAGGTAATTAAGCAGGAAATCTGTATTAAACACAACTATATACAATGGAATGGGGTGGGAAAGAGTAGGAGAGTAAGGGAAGGGGACAGGGAACAGGGACTGCACAGTGGAATGGTGGAAGGAAGGGGAAGGGATGGAATGGGTAAAAGGGAAATAGTGGGGTCCAACTATGGGTGGCCACAGCCTGCCAACACCTGACGCCTATGCCATTGCCTGTCCCGGAGCACTATCCGCCTCGTCTGCTATGCCACTGCAAAGGCTGTGGATGTTATCAGTTTGATCCGCTGTAAGAGGTGGCAATACAGGGGCAGCCGTGACTCCCTCTGGATGCTTATGACAAAGGAATGGAGAGGTGGTCAGTGCAAGTCCCTAGGAAGCATGCCCTCCCACTCTACACAATGGGCAGTGGGAACACACACCCCTGGAGTGGGACCCTCACCACCCATGGTGGGTGGGACAATGCCTGCCAGCATCCCAGCATGCCACAACAGTGCACAGCAGTGGACGCCACCACCCAGTGACCACCAGACAGTGCAGTGACAGGCAGTTGGCACAGGGCAGCAGCAGTACTACAGCAGCACTGGTGGCAGCTGGGAACACACCCATCCCACCAACAGCTGGTAGACATGTGCAATGGCTGCCCCACAGTGGCATGCACACTGCACAGTGTGCAGCACACAACTGACATGGCACATGGCACAGGTGGCCATAGCCACACCCTCACCCCCACTGACTACCTGGTACTGAGTAGAGGAAGACAACAGTGCCTACCTGCTTGCTGGGGCACAGCTGGCACCTGTCCTGCTGCTGCTCCACCTCCACCAGTCGGATCCACACCTTCACCAGTCAGTCCCACAGCGGCCTACTGCACCCTGCCAGGTGCCTCCACTGCTCCTGCATGGCACCGATCCTCAGGCCCTAGGAATGGAACACAGACAGGCACACATCAGAGAACAACTACAGCAAGTGCGCACTACCCCCCCATGCACAGTGTGTGCCCAGCCTGACATGACTCGCAAGGCAGTAGCACAGTGCACCTGACAGTCAGCAATGCCACACTGCAATGCACATGCTGATAGTTCCCCCCATATGGGCATGTCAGGCAGCCCAGCTAACACCACAGTACAGTGGCTGGGCACACATGCAGCATGTGTTGACTTACCTCGTCATGGCACGGCCCCCCTGCGGACGCATGCCTGCAGCAGCCTCAGTCTCTCGGGTCCCACTGCATCATGTCCCAGTACCAGTGGTGGCATTGTTCACCGATCTGTGGCATCCCAGTGTTCTGAACCAGGCCTGCAGTGATGGCCTGCCAGATCTCTGTCCTGGCCTGCTGCAGGGGCTCCTGGCCAAACAGCCTGGGTGCATGAGGCTGCACACGGGCCACAAGGTTGACCAGCTCCAGGTCTGACCAGTGGCAGGCACATTGCACACATCACTGCACCATGCTCTCCTCTCAAAGTGCTAATTAAAAATGGCAGCCAGTAGTGCACATGTGCACAATGTGCATGGGATGCATGCCTCATGTAGGCATGCACCGTGTATGCCAATCATGCATCACCATGGATGATGGCATGGGCGTGGCCCACCCAGCACATGGTGGTGTAGTCTCAAGGGGCAAAGGTCACAACAGGGGTAAGGGGTCACCTGGCGCAGAGTGCACCGGAGCGCAGTAGAGGCCATGGTGCATAGTACGCCATGGCCCCATAGCGCTCTGAATGCACAGTGTGTGATAGGAGGTAGCACAGGCCACGATGCACGTGTACTGTGGGTCAGTGCACTGTGCATGTCATGGCATTGCGCCATGACATGCACCAGAGCAAATCCATTGTGCATGGAGCAAGTGTACGATATTCAGCCACCAAATGCTAATGAGCTCATCAGCCAATGCATAGCGCACCGGGGAAATTAGCATGTCATTACTGCTGAGCCACAGCTCATTTGGATGCGATGTGACATAAAGGTGCCACAAAACAGTACAGACCATGGACCGGTATTGCAACCATATGAGGTAAGTTGCACCTGCTGTGGGACCAGCCAGCACAGCAGGGTGGATGGGGTGGACAGCTGAAGTCATTGACAAACATATCCTTGTCCACAGGCAGCACCTTGTCCTAGCATGAGGAGAATGAGGAGCGTGGTCCTGACTGCAAGCATAGGCCCAACTTTATGAAGGCAGAGGCTGATGCCCTGTTCGAGGTCTACCTTGACAGGAAGCAACTGCTGAGTGGTGCCTTTGGCACACCACAGGTCAGGGCTGTGGCCTGGGTGGAGGTGGCAACATCTGTGAACCTGCAGGGCAGCCCCAGCAGTCTGTGCAGGAGTGCAGGAAGAAGGTGGGCACTGATAAATACCACATAAAAGAGAAGGTGGCCATACAGGAAGCCAGGACAGCCACTGGTAGGAGCCATGCTGATGTGCCACAGCTCACGGTGCAGGAGGAGCTGGTGGCAGCCACCATGCATCACAGCACCATTGAGGGTGTGCCGGGTGGTGGCTTCCAGACAGGAGGGAGCCCATAACTGCATGGTACATATGCCATGCTTGGGGGACCTGCTGGAACTGCAACACTAACACATCTGTTTTCTCTTACAGCACTGGCACACCAGCATGCAGTGGCAGGGGTGCCAGTAGCAGCCATGGGGGCAGGCACATCCCTGGAGGACCAGCCATCCACCTCCACAGGCATCTGGGAGCCTGATCGGCTACAGCACACCACCGCCATACAGCCGGATGTCTGGGCTTGGTGGCAGATGAGGCCCTGGCTGTGTTCCAGCAGGATGCCATCCATGGCATACTCTGCATAGAGACACAGATCAGGGTGAGGTCTGACACTGATGACGACATGACCACCATCCTGGACAGCATGGGTGGTGTCATGTGGAAGACACCCATACCCTCTACCATCACTGGCAGAGCAGTCAGTGGCCTGTCGGAAGTGGAAAAGCTGCTCACCGCAGTTCTGTGTGGTGGTGGTGGTGGTGCATCCACTCAGGCACTGGCCAGCATACAGGGGCTGGAGAGGCAGCAGCAGCAGACGGCTGGGGACATTGGGTGGCTGGATGCAGTGTCCACTGCCGGGGTGCCAGACAGTGACCTACCCCAAGGGGACCCTGCTGTGCAGCATCCACTTAAGTGATGGGCTGTGCAGCGTGGCTGTATACCACTGGTGAGATGGCAGCATGCCCAGGCTCCCCTGAGTGCCAACCCATTGTCAGAGCACACCTGATTGCCGCCGGTCTCCATGGAGCAACAGGTGCTGCTTGCAGTTGGGGTGCATGCACTTCATGCAGAGGTGCACCAGGCAGTTGAGCTGTGTGAGAGGGGCACTGTGCAGGTCCTGGAGGCTATACAGTGCCTGTGGGAGGACAAGACTGCATCCCTGGATCACATTGCCAATTCGATTTTGGTTGGCCTTGCACCACTGGGTGCCACAGGGCATGGCTGCCAGCCACAGACACCATGGAGTGCACTGCCCACCCCACGGACCTGGCATCGAGCGACACCCTCCATGTCAACACCGGGCTCTGCTGTTGGCATCCTAGGAACGCCTGTGGTGAACCTATTCGGGTGCCTACACACCCCTGCATGAACCCTGTCATGTTCCCGCAGTTCAGCCCCTGTGGCCATTGAGCAGCCAGTGGCTGCCAAATAGCCCCAGCTCAGCTGCCTCCATGTTCACTGCAGCCATGGTTCCACACAGAGGACCTGATGTGTGGATCACCCTGTCTGCAGTATGCTGCCACTGCCTTGTGTGCACATGGGCGATGTGTGTGGGTGCATGCCACAGTCATGGCAACTGTGTATCGTGCCACACGCTGCCTGTGTGCACACCTTCCCAGCAGCTGGGCTGTGTGGCATGTGCATGATGAGAGCAGAACTGCACTGGTTGCACCTGTGCACTGGTGCCCTGCATCTGATCCACACCATGTGCTGGTGCCTGGGCGTATGTTTGCCTGTGTCTGTGTATGTGAGTGTGTGTGTGTGTGTGTTGCTGTATGGTGCTGCTTGCTGCTGTGTGTGACTGTGTGGCACTGCCACCCCCAACCCTACCCCATGCCTCTGTGCATGCATGCCCATTGCCATGCCCATATGCCGAACCATTGTGTTTGGCCACTGCATGGGTATTTGCTCCACCTACCTGCATGCACTATAGTGCTCAATTGCAATTGTGTCCTGGTGCTGGCATGCCATCCTTTGGAGCCAGGGATTCCTCAACCTGGGGGGGGGCTTCCCACCCCCCCAGCCCATTGCTTTCATCATCCCCACTTCTGTCCCCCTCTTTGGCCTTGACAGCTATCCCACAGTCAATGGCCATGTTGTGCAGTATGCAGCAGGCCAGGAATAGGCCACAGACTTTCGAGGGGCTGTACTGTAGGGCACCGCCAGACCTGTCAAGGCAATGGAATCATGCCTTCAGCATCCCAAACACACGCTTAATGATGTTCCACATGCTGGTGTGTGCCTCATTGTAACAGTCCTCTGCTGGGGACAATGGACACCGGTAGGGGGTGAGCAGCCAAGGCCTGGGTGGGTAGCCACTGTCACCTGTGTGAACAGATACATGGTTAGCCTGGTGTCCTATGTCACTGTGCCCCTTGCCCATCCTTGGCACCCCCACCAGCACACCCACCCTGCCCACCCCATCCCATGCCCTTCTGTTCCCAGCTCCCCATGGCCATCCCATACTCACTCACTAGGTGGCCTATGGGGATGTCCCCATGCTCGAACCTGTGGTACAGTGCAGAGCTGTGCCAGATGAATGTATCATGTGCACTCCCAGGGTGTGTGGCACATACATTGGTTATGCGCGCCCTGGCATTGCACACCACCTGGTAGTTGACACTGGGGTAGCCCTTCCTGTTGACATATTCTACGCCCTTAGGGCCAGGTGGTATGCGGATGCCCACATGGGTGCAGTCAATGGCCGTAATCACATGCCAGGCATCCGTGCTACCCTGCGGAAGTCCTGCATGGTTGATATATGCTCTGCCTCTGTGCTGGGGAACTGGATGTATTCTGCAGCATGTGGCAGCAGGGCATAAAGAAACTGTGTGAGGAGGTGTGACATGGCCAGCTGGGTTATGTCTGTGGTGTCCTCTGTTGGTCTCTGGAAGGTTCCCATGGTGAATAGGCACATGACGGCTGTCACCTTCATCTGCACTGACAGGGCATGGCTCCGTCTAGTGGGTGCCTGCATCTACTCACTGCACAGTTCACAGAGCTGCCTCAGAATCACCCGGTTCAGGTGATACTGGCCCACGACCTCTGTATCGGAGTAGTTATCAAAGGTGTTGCAGGCACGGTACCACCTGTTCCAGGCATACTGCTGATAGGCCTGTCCACTGTCATGTCACTCTTCCTCCTACCTCCTCACATCCCTCATTATGGCCTCCATCTGGAAGGCTGTGCTGGCCATGGCCCCTGCTGTCCTGTCTCCCCCTGGGTGGTTGGCTCCTGTGGTCTGCTTGCCACCGTGGGGCAGTGCCTTTCTCTCTGCTTGGCTCTTTCTGTTGCTTCCCCTGCCCCTGGCTTGCACTCCAATGCCACCTCTGTCCCACACCCCTGTGGCTGCCTGTTCCACTGTCTCAGTCCCTCACAGGCTCTGTCTCCCTTGTTTCTTCTGTTCCCTCCCTCCACAGTCTGGTAGCTTGCTCTTTCTCTCCCCACCCTCTGGTGCAAGTGCTGTCCCCATGCTTGTGCTCTGTATTTATAGGCTCAAGTCTGCTCGGTGCATCTGGACATTGCTCCGCACTTGCTCCATGGGTCGGTGGTTGAATATCCTACTGTGCCATGTATTCATGGGCATGCCCCCGTCTTTGTGCATGCCTTCATTAGGGTTGCACATTGGTGCATTGCTACTTGTGCTGCACACTGGCTCCCACTGAATATCACTCCATGGCACATTTCTGCAGTTGCACAGGCACAACTCAGTTGTGCAGCTTTGAATATCCCACCCACTGTGCTTATGTTGCTTCTATATTTATTAAATTGATTAATGTGGATGTGTGAGTACTATGTGAGGGATCTTTTTTTGGTTTTTAAGGATTGACCAATCAGATCACAGAAATGGAGTGATGTAATGATGACACATTTTGAAAATGGTATATAACTGCTGGGGCTTCAACTATTTATCAACCTTTGATAAAGGATGTAATCCAAAGCGCCTCAGGCTGTGGCATTTTTTAATGAATATGTTTTTTTTAATTATAGAAGGACCTGTGCTCTTGTTTTGCTTTGAGGTTGGTGAGTGCTTGACATGGCGATGGTAATATATATTTGTATTTATCCATCAGCTGAAAAATAATGAAGGGCCAAAGGCTTATGTCCTTGGGAAATTTTTTTCTGTCACTTCAGAATCTTTGCATGAAACTTGTAGCTCTGAACAATGTGTGTTGGTTGTACCATTTTGCTAAAACTCAACAGGATCAAAGGGTATTCTCTTATACTATGGCCAAAAACATGGAACTGATTTTCACTTAATCTTATCAATGTTAATAATGCCCCATATAAAAAAAGGTTTATATATAAAAAAAACTTTTTAGCCAATAAGCTATGCAAACTTTCTGTAGTTGTTTTCTTATTTTTGTTTATTTTTGTCTGATTTATTTTGCTTTACCCCTGTGTTTATTTGCATGCCTGGGCCCCCCTCAGGGGCAGATTCACACAGTATTCTGACATATTCCACAATACTGTCAGAATGCCGGCACATTCCAGATAGCCATTTTGGAATTAGACATTTCAAATTCCTGTCAGAACTACCGAAAAATGGTTACCGGGAAAGCGGGTATCTCAGGAGCCCAGCATATGAAGCAGAGGAAAATAAGTGCATTTTTTGAGCAGTAAGTCCCACAAAGTCAAATGAATTGTTTTAGTTATTGTTCAGGCAAGTTAAATTGGGCTGTCAGTGTTATGCTACAGTGCTGCTAGCTGCTCAGAGGATGTACACTGGAACATAGTGACTGGCTGTCTGTGTAAACTTTGAGAGGCGGGGCTGCTCCCACCTCAAGTGTGTTTTTTAATTATTTCCTTTCCCACCAAACATGTTGTAAAATGACCTTTAACTCAAGAATAAAAAATGACATTTTATAGCTTTATTTCGGGAGTGCTGCAATCAATAGTGTTCCGATGTTGCAATAGACTGCCAATTCAAGACACCAGGCATGGGGAAGAGAAAAATAAAAAAAAGCATCGTTAAGGGTCCGTCTGTGATTTACTAATTTTTACCCAAATCCTTCAGTGATGACTCAGTGGGCTGCTGCCAAATAGCTAAAACGGTTGCCACTGGTGGTTGAAGTTTGGTAGGGGAAAGTTGTGGACTCGCTTGGGTGCATGGCTGGATTAAGAGGGCACAATGAGCAGTTCAGTTTCATTTTTTCCCTTCCTATTCTCACCTGGTTCAGGATTTATTTTATAGCTACTGCTGTTTGTGCTAGTTGACTGGGGGGCCGGGGTTAGTAGATGTGAAGCACTAGATCACTGTGTTCATCCTGTTAGACTACCCTGATGGAAATCACAGTTTAGCAGCTCGATTTTCTGACAGGACATGAGATAAATGGCTTAATGGTGAAATGAGCCATATAGCTTATTTAAAGGTTGCACCAATGCAGATATTTATTGAGGAGTTAGGAAAATGTTCTATCAAACATTTTGACAAGTTCGCTCATTTTACACAATTTAAATTTAATTTATCAGCATCAGTGGCTCAGTAGGTAACACACTCGCCTCTGAGGCTAGGAGATCAGAGGGCTGTGGGTTCAGTTTCCACATCTGGCACTTGGGTTAATATCCCAGTACTGACACTGTAGTACAGCATGAGAGGGGTGCTGCACTTCTGAGGTGCTGTCTTTCAGATGAGATGTTAAACCGAAGTCCCATCTGCCCGGATTGGTGGTAGTTCAGGTGGATGTTAAAGATTCCATGGTACTTATGGAAAAGAGTAGGGGAATTTCCCCGGTGTCCTGGCCAAATTTCCCTCATACACTAAAAATACCACCAACAGCTTAATCAGGTTTAAGGTCAGTTGGCATTCATCTGTATTCCCCTCCTCCGGGTTGTGCCTGAAAACAGGCAGGATTTGTCTAGTGCACTTACCCGGTCAACAAAAACTAAATAAATAAATAATTCTATCACAGAGTTCTTGTTATGTGTTTCTCTCCTGTGTGGTTTGCAGCACCTGGCTTTTATGACATAGCTAACTTTGTGACAGCTCGGATTGGAACTTTGCACTAGGCTGCAGCCTGCGTAACTGTGATACAGTACCTTAGTAATGGTGAATTTCTGCACTAAGGGGCAATATTTTCTGTGCCTCCTTGTACCTGTTGTTTTGTAAATTTTTCAGTGATAGAATAAAAGATTTTAACTAAGAGAAACAGCTGTCTGCAGACTCGTAGAGTGTGGTGTTTGTTTTGTTTTTTGCTTTCCCGCCCAAATGCGGCAGCACTCTCAGTGTGTGTGACACTGACTGCTTTAACTCTGTACAAAATATACCTTCCCTGATCCAGCGATGGTAGACTTGCCCCTTGACTTGGATAGTGCCTTACCACCTCAGAGCATGGAGATCTTGCTATGAGTCTTCCAGCTGCAGTATCCCTCATACCTACATTTGCAGACAGTGTGCTATTATTTTTGAATTATTTGTATTTTCTTGTGTGTGAGCTATTCATCCTTTGAAACCAGTCAAGTACTGGAAAAGACAGTTTGGGACTGAAAAGGATCATAGGTGCGGTGGCTCACTTTTAAATCAACATGTCAGGAGTGCACACATCGTGGATTGAAAATATTACTTTTCAAACAATGCCGCAACTCTGGACAGGTCAGCACTTCTCACAAACAGCTTTGATAAGAATTTTTTAGGTAGCTTACCCCGTTCACTTCTTTAAAAGGTCTCGAGTCAAAATTAATTTATTACCTACATCAGCAATGTGTTAGTTAAAAATAAAAATCCGCATTAGTCCAGGAAATACAATCCTGCTAGTGCAGTCACTCAGTTTGCAGTTTTGAAGTACACAAATATTTTGCTATTCAACTCACATTGACAGTCAACATACCTGGACAGGTTGTCAGGTCCAGGTGTATACAGTAGCTGGTCTATGAGAGTTGAGTAGAAAAACATTTTGTACTTTAAAACTGCAAACTGAGTGAATGCACTAGCAGGACTGTATTTCCTGGACTAATGTGGATTTTTTTTTTTTATTCACACAGTGCTTCGGTAGGTAATAATTAATGACTTTTTCATGGAACTGAACTGACTCGAGAGTTTTAAAAAAAGTGAACATGATAAGCTACATAAAAAGTTTTAATCAAAGCTGCCGGTAAGAAATGCTGACCTTCACAGTTGCAGTGTTGTTTTAAAAGTTTGGGAATAAAATGTACTGTATATCAGATTCCTCTCATCAGAATTGCCACATAAGATGCAGTGCTTTGATATGTGGAGTCCCGGAAGCAGAAGCTTTCATTAATTACAGGAATGGTGTTGAATGCCTTGTTGAAATCTAGGTAGGTTGCATTCACAACCCCCCACCGATCCACTTCCCTGGTCACCCAGTCAAAGAAATCTATCAGATTTGTTTGACATGTTGCCTTGGATCTTGTGCTCTGCTGCTTACAAGGTGCCCCACTATCATTTCCTTTAGTAGTGATTCCATAATGTTTTTTTCCATCACTGAGGTCAGGCTGACAGGCATATAGTTCCCAGCCACCTCTCGGCTCCTACTTTGGTGGAGATGGACTACATCTACCCTCCTCCAGTCCTCTGGAACCACTCCTGTATCTAGTGGCTTGTTGAATAGGGCAGCCAGTGGTGCTGCCAGCACCTGCATTAACTCCCTCAATATCCTAGGGTGTAACCTGTCTGGTCCCACCGCCTTGTCCACCCTCAGTTTCATGAGTTTCTTTATGACATTATCCTCTGTAAATGGACTGGTGTCCACATCTCTTCCTATTTGGTTTCTTTGCTGTGTTCCCTCTCCCTCCTCTTCCTCTGTGAAAACTGAACAGAATATTTGTTCAGGATTGATGTTTTTTTCTGGTCTCCTTCCGTGCTCTCTTCTTCCTCCCCTTTTAGCCTCACAATCCCCTTCCCCCACTGTTTTTCCCTCAATTCACTAATGTACCTAAAGAAGGTTTTATCCCCCTTCTTAACTTCTTTTGTTATTTTCAACCTCTGTTCAGGCTTCTACACTCCTGAACACCTTCCTTCTCTGCCTCCCTTTGCTTCTCTATATACACTGCATTGTCCTCTTCTTACTATGTTTCTTTATAATTCCTAAAAAACAACTTTTTTGCCCTAACTTTCCCTGGCACTTCTTTTGAGAATCAAAGTTGTTTTAGTTTTCTCTTGCCCTTGTAGTAGAAGACATGTCACAAAATATTGCATGACAAAAGGGATTACTTGTCATTGAATTACACAGTACCCTGCATGAGAAAGGGAACCAAAATGATGCTCGGTATGCAGGGAAAGCCCTACGAGGAAAAAGTGTAGGAAATTGGATCTGTACCTATTGGAGGCTAGATGGGAAAAAGGGCATGATAGAAAACTTTTAAGTATGTGAATGGGATTAATAAGGTTAGGGAGGGGAGTTTAATTACAAGGAAAGATGATATGAAAACTAGAGTTCATAGTCTAATATTGGTAGGAGTAAGATTTTTTTTTTTGTTAGTTGTTTAACCTGGACTAGCACACTAAGCTGAAAGCTTTTTTACAGGTGCAACCTGGTAACACAGGGAAGTTAAGTGACTTGCTCAAGGTCACACAGTATGCAAGTGGAAGCTGTGGGATTCAAACCCAGATGTGGTCTGCTAGATGTTACCAGATTTGCAGCTCAGAGCCTTAAACCACTGTGCTATACTGCCTCCTGAACCCTGAAATGATTTAAGGGCAATGTGTGGGGTGTTACTTCACAGAGAGGGTGGTGGAGACATAGAACAAACTACCTGAGAAGGTAGTGGCGTCTGAAATGGTAGAAGGATTCAAGAGGACATGAGACAGACATGAGGAGTTGGTCAGTGGGAGGGGGTGGGGAGGATCACTGTCAAAGGTCATGAGTAGAGGGAGGGAAAGGCAGACTGGATGGGCCTGAGAGGTCCTTTTCTGCTGTCAGAGTTCTATGATTCTATGAAGTCTGCATAGCACTGCATTGCATCCTGTCTGGCACCAATGTATATTATATGCATTCTACCTGCATGTATTGCAGTTCATCTGTGAAATTTTTTTTGTACCAATGACTGTTTTAAAAAGGCTTACACAATAAAATAGTTTTTGATAGTTTCGTGTGTGCCTCTTTAAATTTTTTCTGGAAACATCAATTGAAGCCCATCTTTTTTATTTTAAACATGGCTATTTTCTTAGCTGAACACATTGGAATAAGTGTGTTTTTGGTCCTTAGAAGGATAATCTCAGGTACTCTGAGTATACTCATAGAAAAACATTTCAGGCCAGGGGTCCCCACCTCAGGGGGCACATCCCCCTTAACCCCCCTCTTGTTGCTTTTTAGGAATACTGTCAACATCTTAGCCTGAATCCACCCCTGCCCCTTGTAAATGGACAGTTCTTGTCCTTGGGTTCTTACCTGGTTAACAAAATCTTAAATCAATCATTCAATACAAAAATAAAGAGTAGGATTTATGCTGAGATAACCTCTTGCCCAGAGATGTAGTGTGGAACGATACTGTAGGTAGAGCTTTACAGCCCCTGGAAGGGTAGTTATTTTAGCATAAGGCCCAATGTGGAGTGTCATGTGGTGCTTACAAAATGCATAATTGATATTCTTTTAATGGAAATAATAAGACAATTAAAACAAAAAATCTTGGCTAGAATTTCAAATGGTTCTAGGACAAAGTCCCATACCACAGCCACCGCTAAGTCACAAAATCTACACACCTGTGGAGAGTTCTATTTTCATCCCATGCTCAACTCAGGCAGCAGGCACAACTGTGGGAGATGTTACACCTGGTCCCACCAGGCATACCATTTCAGTGCAGCTGTGCCAAAAAAAACAGCCATAAACTGACATAAATTGGGGAGCTGGTTGTAAACCGGCTCCCACTTTGAAAATATGGCATGTGTGTGGAAAACTGTGGCTCCATAAGTGAAGCCCCCTTTGCAGCAGTTTTTTTGGGCACCTGTGCTAACTTCAGACAAGCCGAAAATCCAGCCCTCTGCTTTTATGCTATCTGCCATCATTTTGAGCATAACAGTAAGGAGCATTAGGGATCAAAACAGCAAGGTACACCCGTCACATCTGTCCCTGCATACAGGGTGGGGGTGGGGGTGGGGTGCTATAATTGGAAGCCAAGGATGGGGTGGCATGTTAGGGTTGGGAAGCCTAAGGTCCCCTCATGCCTGTTTCTGCATGCACAATGGGAGTGGGGTCTTATGCTTGGGAACCCTAAGGTTGCATTTTCCTACCTGTAATGGTTCAGCCCTAATGGTGCATCAACAAAGGTTTTTGTAATGAAGTTGCTTATTTTGTCAGATAGTTTATTTGTATCCTTATTGGGGTTGGGAGAACTGACCCTTATTAAATAAGAACTGGTACACAGTGAAGTTTTGATTTGTTCTGATTAGTTCTGATTTACTGAGAAATATTTGACAAAAATCGAAAAAAATGCATAAAAGTGGCCAGGAAAAAAAAAACCTTTATTTGGGATTTCTGGGACTGTTAAATATCTTGTGCCTCCTCCCCCCGCAATCTATTTCTCTCTCTCTCCTCTGGATGGCACAAGTCAAAGTTTTATTTTGCCAGCCTGCACTTGCCCTATACAACACAACCACACTGAGGCCAGTAAAAGAAAAAAAAAATTATTGGATTTCGTTGACTGTAAAATTTATCTTGGGCCCCCAGCAGTCTCTCTCTCCCTCTGGCTCTCTCTTTCCTTTGGATCTGGATGGCACAAGTCAAAGATTTTCTGTGTACCCATCCCTCTGTAGATGCATGACCAAATTATCAGCATAGCCATCTTATTACTCCAACACATGTAGTCAGTAGACAACATTTTCAAATCTGTGTCAAAACATAATTCTGCACAACTAGAATGCCATTCCATGCCACAGGTGCAAACACACATTTTTGGCAGGATTTAAAAAATTACAGCTGTGACATACATAAGCTTGGGTAATAAGAAAGCAATGTTGAGAATCTGGGGTCAAAATATACAAGATTTTTGCAGTTATGAGAATGCATACCAAAATTGCAATAAATGGGCATAACTGTCATTGGCTCATATTTTGACCCACAATTTTGAGCATTGTCTTCTTATCACCCAACCTTATGAACCCCATAGGTGAAAATTTTGAAATCCGTGGAAAAATGTCATTCTGCACCAGAGGTGCAAAAACATGTTTGGGGCAGGATATGAAATATGATAGCTGTACTGCTCATGAGGTGGTGTGATTCAATGGCTACATTGAAAATTTGGAGTGAAAATATTAGAAATAATTAAAGTTACACATGTGCATACAAAATTTTCAATGGCCACTCACAACTCGACCATTGTTAGGAGTATTTCACCAAATTTTCAACATGGCCTTTTTGGGAACCCACCTTATGAACACTGCCACTGTCATTTTGTTCATTGGTCCCAAAAGGTGATTTCGCACAGCGACAGCACCATTCTGTGCTACAGGTGTGATAACACATTTTGGGCAGGATGTGAAAGATGACAGCTGTACTGTTCATGAGGTGGTGTGAAAAATTGTCAACGTTTAAAACTTGGAGTCAAAATACTGTAAATTACTAAAGTTATGTGCTTGTGTAGAAACTGTGCAATGCACACTTGGAACACAGCCATTTTTATGAATTATTTCACCAAATTTTCAATATGGGCTTTTTTTGACTCTGCCTCGTGAACACTGGCACTGTCATTTCATTAATCAGTCCCAAAAAGTGATTTTGCACAGCGAATGCGAAATCACCTTTTGGGACTGTGTAATGAAATGACAGTGCTTGTGTTCATGAAGTGAGGTCCCAAAAAGCTCATGTTGAAAATATGGTACAAAAATACCTAAAATAGAAACATAGAAACATAGAAGTTGATGGCAGATAAGGAATGCAAGGCCCATCCAGTCTGCCCATTTATTTTTCTATCTTATAAATGTGCCATAGGCCTTTGCTCTGTCAATGGCCTATCTATTCATACTCATCTTTATTGCTCCCTTATGCCTATCCCATGTCTGTTTGAAGCCCTGCACTGTAGTCATATCCACCACTTCCTGATGTAGGCTGTTCCATGCATCCACCACCCTTTCTGTGAAAAATAACTTCCTCACATTACCCCTTAATCGGGCTCCCTCTAATCTCATGCCGTGTCCTCTTGTCCTGCTATTTTTCTCATATTGAAACATGTTAGACTCTTTTACCTTGTTAATGCCTATAAGGTGTTTGAATGTTTCAATCATATCGCCTCTCTCCCTCCTTTGCTCTATGGTATACATATTGAGTTTAGTTAATCTGTCCTCATATGTTTTCTGATGCAGCCCTTGCACCATTTTGGTTGCACTTCTCTGGACTGCCTCAGTTTGGTTAATATCCTTGTGAAGGTGTGGCCTACAGTACTGCACACAGTACTCCAGATGTGGCCTTACCAGTGTCTTGTAAAGAGGGATTAGTACCTCCCTCTTCTGACTTGTGATACCCCTACTAATACACCCCAACCTCCCTCTAGCCTTACCTACTGCTTTAGAGGTCTGCTTGGATGACTTCAGGTCATTGGTGATGACAACGCCCAAGTCTTTTTCTTCCCTTCTGACTGCCAGCAACTCCTCTCCCAGCCTATAGGTGGCTTCAGAGTTTCTCTTTCCTATGTACACGATCTTGTACTTCTTTGCGTTAAACCTCAGTTGCCACTCTTCCAACCATTTTGCTAGTTTATCCAGATCTCTTCTCATTCTGCACACACCATCTGGATCATCTACTCTGTTGCAGATCTTAGTGTCAGCTGCAAACAGACAAACCTTACCCTCCAGTCCATCTGCAATGTCACTGATGAAGATATTGAAGAGGACTGGCCCGAGGACTGATCCCTGAGGTACCCCACTTGTGACTTGCATCTCTTCTGGCTGTATACCGCTTACCACCACTCTCTGTTTTCTGCCCATCAACCAGTTTGCCACCCAGTTGACCAATGTCTGACCCACCCCGAGCCTACCCAGCTTATTAATCAATCTTCTATGTGGAACAGTATCGAAAGCTTTGCTGAAAGTCAAGGTAGGCAACATCAACTGCTCCCCCTTGGTCCACCACTCTGGTTACCCAGTCAAAGAAATCTATAAGATTAGCTTGACAGGACCTTCCTTTTGTAAACCCATGCTGTCTTGGATCCTGTGCTCCTATGGATTCCAGGTGTTGCACTATCCTTTCCTTAAGGAGTGTCTCCATAATCTTGCCCACTACTGAGGTTAGACTGACTGGTCTGTAGTTCCCTGCCTCCTCCCTGCTACCACTGTTGTGGAGCAGGATCACATGAGCCCTTCTCCAGTCTTCTGGGACCTCTCCTGTGCTCAGAGACTCTCTAAACAGTTCTGATAATGGCTCTGCTAGTTCCAACCTTAGCTCCTTTAGTACCATGGGACGTATGCCATCAGGTCCCATTGCCTTGTCCACTCTGAGCTTATTGAGCTCTTGTAGGACCCTTCCTTTTGTGAAGGGACTAGTGCACACCTCCCTTCCCCCTGTGTCCATGGTGCAGAGCTGTGGGCCCTGCCCTACCTTCTCTTCAGTAAATACTGAGCAGAAGTATCTATTTAATATAGATGCTTTTACATGGTCCTCCTCCTCAAAATCCCCCTTATCCCATTTGATCTTAGCAATACCCCTTCTGGACTTTCTCCTTTCACTAATGTATCTATAGAAAGTCTTGTCACCTTCTTTTACTGTTCGTGCTAGTGTTTCCTCAGTTTGGGCCTTTGCCTGGCTTACTGCCTTCCCTGCTTCCCTTAGGAAAGTTTGGTATGCCTCCCTATCTTTATCCTGCTGTGCTCCCTTATATTTCCTGAAGGCCAGCCTTTTGGCTCTGACCTTTTCTGCTACTATGTTTGAGAACCAAAGTGGTTTCCTTCTTCTTTTGCACTTCCTTTTTTCACTAACATAATGGGATGTTGCTTCAAGTATTGCATCTTTAATGCTTGCCCACTTTGTCTGTACCCCCTCACCTGTATTTCTTTTTGCCAGGGCTAGCTTAACTCTGTTGGCCATCTTATCAAAGTCAGCTCCTCTGAAGTCCCATATTTCTGCCTTGGAATGGCATGATTTTGTTCAAGTGGCCAAATTGAACCATACCATGTGATGGTTGCTAGCTCCCAGGTGACATTCTACCTGGAGATCTGTGATCCTTTCCCTGTTAGTCAGTATTAGATCTAGGATAGACCTAGATATAGCCTAGATATCAACATAAGTTAAAAACACCATTGACTGCCATTATGGATTACTTACCTTTATTTTTCGGTTTGTGGCTCAGCTTTGAAGAGTGCAGATGTGTCCTGTTCCACAGAAGATGACAGTGAACACCCACCAGAGGGAAGTATAGGGTAAGGGGGGTTGCAGGGAGGTGGGTACTCAGTGGGAGGGTGTGGATGGGGGAGGTGCTGAGCGGCTACGATGAGGGATGGTTTTCTTTGTTTCAGGAAAAAAAGTAAGGATGGTGAGGGACTGTTTTCTTCTTTTGGGGTAACTGAAAAACTATTATTTGGGGACACTGGGAGTGGGCTCCCCAGTGTCACACAGTACTGGGGGAATAAAATAATAATATAATTTGTGGACACTGGGAGTGGGCACCCCAGTGTCCAAAAGTGGTGGGGTGGGGTGCATGTAAATGCTGACACAGGGATTGTGCACCCCGATGTCAACAACTATGCTGAGAGATGGTTTTCTTTTTTTTGTTTGAAATATATATATCTATATATATATATATATATAATACACATATATACATAAATATATATATGCTTTTATATATGTGCTTTTAGACCTCATGCTGATGCAGTGCCTTGTTTTGTTTTATATATATATATATATATATATATATATATATATATATATATATAATAGTGACGCAGTTGCGCCACTATATTTAGGTTGTGAAGGCATGTCTATGTTAAAGTCAAAATTTTGCATGTTGATAACTTTGAACCCATTCAACGGATTTGCCTGAAATTTGGTATGCACTGTGGGGCATGGTAGATCTCTTGATTTGCCAAATTGTGTTTCGGTCAGACTTACGGTCTTTACACATGAAAATGCTGAAAAATGCAAAATTATCCAGTTTTGGAGGCAGTTTTCGGGATTTTGTCCTTGGCCCTGTGCAGCCATCATGTAGTGTGCTACTCTGTGAGATACTATAGCTCATTTAAAACAGCATGGCTGGCCGAACATGCTGCTTTTCGTTTGGTAAAAAAATATTAAGGCATTCAAAAGTTATGCCACTTTTAATTTCCCATTATAAGTCAATGGGAAAATTTATATGGTTGTTTTGTGAACAAAGAATGGGGGTTGGGCCCTCTCGTCCCACCTGACGATCAAAGAATTTGCAGTCTTGTGGTCAAAGAATCTTTGTCCCCGAGAATTCTTTGATCGTGAGGTCCGCCATCTTGCTTTTGCATTTCCGATCGAAAAAAATGAAATATCTCGGCTCAGAGGTCACTCCTGAAGTAAAGCTTGGATGGGTTTTACTCAGAGGTCTCCGATCTATCAACCCATGCCTTTGGTTTGAAGTAAAATGATCAAAAAATAGAGTTATAATGTTTTAAAATCTTTGATCGCGGCTTGCTAACAATCCTTGATCACAAGCCTGCAAATTCTTTGATCGCGAGATTCTTTGACCGTGATCTTGCATTGCGAGGTAAAAATACAATTTACTCAGCTCAGGGGTGGACTAAGGACACAAATAAGGGTGGGTTTTGCTCAGGGGGCTTTGTTCTATCGAGGCATGGCACTGGTTTCATGTAAATGTGCCAAAAACTCATGTTTCACCATTTTTCATTCTTTAATTGTGAGCGTGCAATTTCTTTGATCACGAGGCTGCAATTCTTTGATCGTGATCCTGCATTGCGAGCGAGGGATGAGATGGCATAATTAAAAAATCAAATTTCTCAGCCCAGGGGTGCCCTAGGAAGACAAATGAGGGTGGGTTCTGCTCAGGGGACTTCGTTCTTTCGAACCATGGTGGTGGTTTGCAGCATTTATCTAATAATTGTGATTTTCTGCATTTTTTATTTGTTGATCGCGAGCCTGCAAATTTTTTGATCGCAAGATTCTTTGATCGTGATCTTGCATCACGAGCGAGGGACAAGATGGCTGAATTAAAAAAATCTAATTTCTCAGCCCAAGGGTGCCCTAAGAAGACAAATGAGGGTGGATTCTGCTCAGGGGGCTTCGTTCTGTTGAACCCTGTGGTGGTTTACTGCATTTCTGTCAAAATTTTGATTTTTTTAAATTTTTTGTTCTTTGATCACGAGCCTGCAAATTCTTTGATTGCGATCTTGAATTGTGAGGGAGGGACAAGATGGCCAGATTTTGTAATGGAATAGATAGGCCAATTTTCACAATCTTTAAGTTTAAATATCTCAGTAATGATTTGGTCTTTTTACTTGAAATTTGGAGTGTGTTGACGGCATGTCCTGTACATGTGAATTATGGTGTTTATGTGTTGGAAAAGATATTTCTTGTGGAGATATTGCGTGATGCAATTTACATTTTGCGGATAGTGATTTGCATTGTGGTGGTGCCTTGAAATTGATAGGGTACCTAACCTTAGTGTCATGGATGTACTTTTCAGTTGTTGTGTCTATAAAATGTCAACAATTATGGAATTCTGCAACTCCGATGAATGAAAATCTCAAACTTTAACATGATATATCTTGGACATGGTTTGGTCTTTTACATTGAAATTTGGAGGGTGTTGATGGCAGTCGCACATTTACAAGTTGATGAGAGCAGAGGGCCTGAAGGGCCCACACTCCCACCAACTTCTGCAAGTTCTTAGTTTTTTATTCTTTCTCAAAAAGTAAGGAAATTCTATGCAAAACACTTTGTTAATGCATTATTTAGGGTTAAACCACAAAAAGGCAGGACATGAAACATCTTTAGCTTTTCCCCTCCCCCCAGACCCGCCAATCATCCCAAGATTGACAGATGACGGGGTGTGTCATTGGGGTTGTGAGGCCTAATTGTCACCCCATTCTTGTTTGCTGTCCTTTGCCAATATCATTGCACATAGAATGGGGCGATATTTAGGCCTCACTACCCCAATGACACACCCCGTCATTTGTCAATCTTGGGATGATTGGCAGGTCCGGGGGGAGGGGCAACCCTAAAGATTTTTCATTTCCTGACTTTCTGTGATGCATTAACGAAGTTTTTTGCATAGAATATATATATATATATATATATATATATATTCACAGCAAAAATCTCCATTTTATGCATCAGTTAGGATTGTTCCACAGAGACAAAAGTGAGGAAATTCGATGTTAGGGTTGCCATCTCCCTTGCACCCTACCCCCACCTCACCCTCACCAACAGGCATCGGGGTGTGTGTTGGGGTTGTCTTTCCTAACTCTGACCCCATTCTCCTATACTGCACCACCTCAGCTTGTTTACACATGGGATGGGGTGAGAGTTAGGACCAATGGCTAACACACCCGATGCCTATTGGTGGGGGTGGGGTGGGGGTGAGGTGCATGGGGGTGCAACCCTTACATCAAATTTCCTGCTTTTGTCATCTGGAACAATTCCTAACTGATGCATTAAATGGATTTTTTTGCCATGAATATCTATCTATCTATCTATCTATCTATCTATCTATCTATCTATCTATCTATATATTCTATGCAAAAAACTTCATTAATGCATCAGTTAGGGTTCTTCTACAGTGAAAAAAGTGAGGAAATTCGATTTAAGGGTTCCCACCCCTTGTAACCCACCTCCAGCCCACCACCAACAACAGGCATCAGTGTGTGCATTGGGGTCATTGGCCCTAACTCTCACCCCATTCTCCTACACTGCACCACCTCAGCTTGTTTACACATGGGGATGGGGTGAGAGTTGACCAATGACCCCAATGCACACCCGATGACTGTTGGTGGTGGTGTAAGGGGTGGAACATATTAATTATCCTTTTTTCACTGTAGAAAACCCCAAGTGATGATCTTAACTAAGTTTTTGCATAGAATATATATAAATATATATATATATATATATATATATATATATATATATATATATATATATATTCTATGCAAAACTTAATTAATGCATCAGTTGAGGTTCTTCTACAGTGAAAAAAGTGAGGAAATTCAATTTAAGGGTTCCCACCCCTTGCAAACCACCATCACCAACAGGCATCAGGGTGTGCATTGGGGTCGTCAAGCAACCACCACAAGCAAAACGTTGTCCGCAGAACGTAAACTGTGCCACACCATATCGCCACCAAAAAAATATTTTCCGACATGGAAACATTGTAATTTACATTAACAGGACATGGCGTTAACACCCTCCAAATTTCAAATGAAAAGACCAAGCCGTGTCCGAGATATTACATTTTAATGTATGAGATTTTCATTCATCAGACTGGAACAGTTCCGCACCTGTCGACATTTAACACACACAATGACTGAAAACTACATCCATGACACTAAGGCTAGGTATCCTATCAATTTCAAGCCACCACCACAAGCAAAACACTGTCTGCAACACGTAAAGTGCATCACGCAATATCTCCAAAAAAAAAATTCTCTGACATGTAAACACCACAGTTCACATCTACGGGACATGCCGTAAACATCCTCCAAATTTCAAGTTAAAAGACCAAACCGTTTCTGAGATATTTAATTTTAAAAGTTGATAAAATTGGGCTATCTGGTCCCTCCTAATCTGGCCATCTAGTCCCTCCCTCGGGATCAAAGAATCTTTGATTGTGAGCCTGCAAATTCTTTGATCATGAGGAGGGACCACATGGCCAAAACCTGATTCTTTGTTAGCAAATAACCATATACATTTTACCATTCACTTACAATGGGAACTCAAAAGTGCTGTAACTTTTGAGTGCCTCAATATTTGTTTACCAAATGAAAAGTGGCATGTTTGGCCACTGAAGCTCTTTCAAATGAGCCATGATGCAGAGCAGCCCGACACACAATGGCTGTGCAGGGCCACATCCAAAATCACAAAAGCTGCCTCCAAAAATGGATAATTTTGCATTTTTCAGCATTTTCATATGCAAAAACCGTAAGTCTGACCAAAATGCAATTTGGCAAATCAAGAGATCTACCATGCCTCACCACACATTCCAAATGGCAGGCAAATCCGTTGAACAGTTCCAAAGTTATTAATGCCCAAACCTTTGACTTTAGTATGTAAGTGACCACTGAACCCTAACTATAGTGGAGCGACCGCACCACTATAATAATATCCACTCTGGTGGGAGAGGGCCCCATGCTGCCACCAACCTGCCCATTTCTGCATAATAACATGCATCTGAGTGGGCCCGTGCTGCCACTTATGCATAGTTACAGAGCCATGCAGCATTCCTATTGGCCACGAAATGCTTGTAACAGTAATTTGTCCATATCTTGGGAACCGTAACAGTTAGAAAAACAATTCAAGTGTCATTGTAACCATGATAGCAAAATTATGCCACAATCACAGCCCATACTCATATCTCACATAGTTTCTGAGCTATGGGCACCAAAAAGCACTGGACAGGCACTCTTTCAACCCTTGTGACAAGTACTTTCACAATATCTCATGAAATGTGCAATGTACAAACAAAATTCTACTGCAGGCTGACTCTACAATGTCAAATCTTTTTCCAGTGGCTAGATCACCTGAGGTGATCTAAGCCACCTGTAGTGAAAAGTCTGTCTCTCACTTCGTTTCTGAGATAGCGGCACTGAAACTCATGACACAGACTGCAATGTAATCCTAAGGGAAAAATGTCAATTACGTTATTGAATATCTCTGCAACAAATCATTTCCCCAACACCTAAAGAGCATAGTTCACATCTCTATGAGATCCCCTCAACGCCCTGCAAATTTCAAATAAAAAGACTAAACTGTTATTGAGAAACGATCATCTCAATTTGGGCCATCTGGTCTCTCTCTTTAACATTTCAAAAATACATATACATTTTCCCATAGGATATAATGGGAATTTCAAATCGTAATAACTTTTAGACAGATTAATATTTTGTCACCAAACAAACAACAGCATGTTCCTTGCCCCAAGTTCTTTCTACGTCCCAAGATTCAGACCAATAACCCACATGGTGTCCGCACAGTGCCATGGACAACAAATGCGCAAAAGTGGGGAAAAGTGCATTTTTTGGCACTTTGCTGCGCAAAAATCATTTGTCTGACTGAAACAAAATTTGGTAAATCAAGTGATCTGCCACACCAGACTGTGCATTCAAAAGTTTGTGCAAATCCGTTGAATGGTTGCAAAGTTATTAACGTGCAAAATGTGAGGTTTAACATTAAAAGTGCCTACTACAATGCAAAACGTTATATGCAAAATGTAAAGTGCATCATGCAATATCTCTGCAGCAGCCTAATTTTCCAACACCTGAATACCATAATTCACATGTACAGGACATCCCCTCAACACCCTGCAAATTTCAATTTAAAAGACCAAACTGTGTCTGAGATATAACATTTTAAAGTTTGAGATTTTCATTGGTCAGAGTGGCAGAATTCTGCACCTATTTACATTTTGCACACCTAATGATTAAAAAGCACATCCATGGCAGTAAGGCTAGCTACCCTATAAATTTCAAGCCACTACCACAATCTAAAATGCTGTCCGTAAAATGTAAACTGTGCCACACCATATCTCTGCAACAAATGCATTTTCTGACATCTAAGTACCATAACTCACATCTACAGGACATCCCCTCAACACCCTCCAAATTTCAAGTTAAAAGACCAAACTGTTTCTGAGATATTTAATTTTAAAAGTTGTTAAAATTGGGCTATCTGGTCCCTCCAAACCTGGCCATCTAGCCTCTCCCTCCCTTGGGATCAAAGAATCTTTGATTGTGAGCCTGCAAATTTTTTGATCATGACGAGGGACCAGATGTTCAAAACCCCATTCTTTGTTCGTAAAATAACCATATAAATGTTCCCATTGACTTATAATGGGAACTTAAAAGTGCTATAGCTTTTGAATGCCTCAATATTTTTTCACCAAATGAAAATCGGCATGTTCGGTCTGTGAAGCTCTTTCAAATGAGCTATGTCGCAGAGTGGCATGCAACACAATGGCTGTGCAGGGCCACATCCAAAATCCCCAAAGCTGCCTCCAAAAATGGATAATTTTGCATTTATCAGCGTTTTCATACGAAAAGACCGTAAGTCCAACAGAAATGCAATTTGGCAAATCAAGAGAATTACCATGCCCCACCACACATTCCAAATGTCTGGCAAATCCGTTAAATTGGTCCAAAGTTATTAATGCCCAAACGTTTGACTTTAGTATGTAAGTGACCACTGAACCCTAACTATAGTGGCGCGACCGTGCCACTATAATAATAACCACTCTGGTGGAAGAGGGCCCCATGCTCCCACCAACCTGCCCATTTCTGCATAACAACATGCATCTGAGTGAGCACAGGCCCTCTGGGCCTGCACTGCTACATACGCATAGCTTCAGAGCCATGCAGCATTCCTATTGGCCATCAAATGCTTGTAACAGTAATTTGTCCATATCTTGGGAACCGTAACAGCTAGAAAAACAATTCAAGTGTCATTGTAACTGTGATAGCGAGAAGATTATGCCACAGTCACAGACTGTACCCACATCTCACATTGTTTCCAAGCTATGGGCACCAAAAAGCACTGGACAGGCAATCTTTCAACCCTTGTGACAGTACTTTCACAATAACTCATGAACTGTGCAACATACAAACAAAATTCCACTGCTGGCTGACTCCACAATGTCAAAACTTTTTCTAGTGTCTAGATCACCTTAGGTGATCTAACCCATTTGTAGTGAAAAGTCTGTCTCTTGCTTCATTTCCGAGATAATGGCGCTGAATGTCATGACACAGACTGCAATGTAATCCTATGGGAAAAATGTCAATTATGTCATTGAATATCTCTGCAACAAATTATTCTCCCAACACCTAAACAGCAGAGTTTACATCTCTATGACATCCCCTCAACACCCTGCAAATTTCAAGTAAAAAGACCAAACTGTTATTGAGAAATGGTCATCTCAATTTGGGCCATCTGGTCTCTCTCATTAACATTTCAAAAATACATATACAGTTTCCCATAGGATATAATGGGAATTTCAAATTGTAATAACTTCTGAACAGATTAATATTTTTCACCAAACAAAAAGCAGAATATTCCTTGGCCCAAGCTCTTTTTACTTCCCAAAAATCAGACCAATAGCCCACACACCCACACGGTGTCCGCGCAGCGCCACAGAAAAAAAATTTGCAAAAGTGGCGAAAAGTGCATGTTTTGGCACTTTGCTGTGCACAAACTATATGTCTGACTGAAATAAAATTTAGTAAATCAAGATATCTGCCACACCAGACTGTGCATTCAAATGTTTGTGCAAATCCGTTGAATGGTTGCAAAGTTATTAACATGCAAAATGTGAGGTTTAACATTAAAAGTACCTACCACAATGCAAAACGCTATATGCAAAATGTAAAGTGCATCACACAATATCTCTGCAGCAACCTAATTTTCCAACACCAGAATACCATAATTCACATGTACAGGACATCCACACAACACCCTGCAAATTGCAATATAAAAGACCAAACCGTGTCCGAGATATAACATTTAAAAGTTTGAGATTTTCATTGGTCACAGTGGCAGAATTCCACACCTGTCTACATTTTACATACCTAATGACTGAAAAGGACATCCATGGCAGTAAGGCTAGCTACCCAATAAATTTCAAGCCACTACCACAATGCAAAATGCTGTCCACAAAATGTAAACTGTGGCACACCATATCTCTGCAATGAATGTATTTTCAGACACCTAAACACCATAATTCACATCCACAGGACATCCCAACACCCTCCAAATTTAAAGTTAAAAGATCAAACCATTTCTGAGATATTTAATTTTAAAAGTTGTTAGAATTGAGCTATCTGGTCCTTCCAAATCTGGCCATCTAGTCCCTCCCTCGGGATCAAATAATCTTTGATTGTGAGCCTGCAAATTCTTTGATCGTGAGAAGGGACCAGATGGCCAAAACCCCATTCTTTGTTTGCAAAATAACCATATAAATTTTCCCATTGACTTATAATGGTAACTTAAAAGTACTATAACTTTTGAATGCCTCAGTATATTTTCACCAAATGAAAAACAGCATGTTTGGCCAGTGGAGCTCTTTCAAATGAGCCATGATGCAGAGCAGCCCACCACACAATGGCTGTGCAGGGCCACATCCAAAATCCCAAAAGCTGCCTCCAAAAATAGATAATTTTGCATTTTCAGCATTTTCATATGCAAAGCCTGACCGAAATGCAATTTGGCAAATCAAGAGAGCTACCATGCCCTACCACACATTCCAAATTCCAGGCAAATCCATTGAACATCACATGTGTAAAGAAGCAGAGGTATAGGAGAATGGGGTGAGAGGACCGATGACTCCAATGCACACCCCAATGCCGGTTGGGGGGTGGGCTGGGGGGTCCAAGGAGGGCTTTCAACCCTAACCCTGAATTTCCTCACTTTTTTCACTGTGAAACAACCCCAACTGATGCATTAAAAGGAGTTTTTTGCCTCTAATTTCCCTTCTTTTTGAGAATGAGGATGATAAATAGTGAATGGAATGCAGTGGCGGGCTACCTCCACCTGCTGTTTTGTTACATAGTAACAGGAACTGCAAAGCAAATGCAAGCGGCAACAGTAACTCACATGGCAAAGCAAGCGTAAATGGTAAAGCAAATGCTAAACAGAACAGCATACAGAACGCAACTGGTAACACACACATTCATGGTACTGCAATTGTAAATGCAAATGGTAACAGTAACAGCAACAATAATGCCAAAGTAAACAGAAACACAAGTGCTTACGAAAATGCTAACTGTAACGCACAGACTCATGAAACCACAATTGTAAATGCAAATGGTTACGGTAACAGCAACAATAAAGGCAACAGAAACAGAAATGCAAGCACGTGTGGAAATGCAAACAGTTACATGCAAGGTCATGGTACCGCAATTGTAAATGTAAATGGTAACAGCAACAGCAACAATAAAACCAACAGAAACAGGAACACAAGTGCATATGAAAACACAAACCGTAACGCGTATGGGCACAGTACTGCAATTGCAAATGCAAATGGTAACTGTAACAGCAACAATAATGCGAAAACAAAACAGAAACACAAGTGCAAATGAAAATGCAAACTGTAATGCACATGGTGACGTAGACAGGAACGGTGATGCAATAGGTAACAGAAGCACAACTGGAAATGCTAACTGGCACAGTAATGAAAGGGCACACTCTTCTTTCCCCAAAAAACTGCATTGAAAAAACACATTGAAACAAAATTGTATGCATTAAAATTGACTTTGGAGCAGAAAATTATGACTTAGAATACTTAATTGCTTAAATCTCAAGAACCGTGCAACGTAGAAAAAATTTAAAATGTTGTATGAATTATTACTTTCCTGGCTAGTTTTGTGCTTAGCCCCCATTTGATGAAAAGTCTGTATCTCGCACCGTTTCCGAGATACGGGCCCTGAAAGATGCAATGGACACCATAATGTTATTCTATGGCAAAAAGTGTCAACTTCGGAGTGCCGTCACTTTGCTGCACTGTAATATTATTTCACCAAACCACCAAAAGGCACATCTGTGGGATGTTGGCTTTCCCTCCAAATTTCAGCCCAAACAACCAAACTGTTATTTTGCAGCAGTGCAGCAAAGAATTCCTGTAATGTGGCAAATGCTGTAATGTTATCCTATGGGAAAAAAGGCAACTTCATAGTGCCGTAACTTTGCCACCCTGTACTATTTCTTGACCAAACTACTAAAAGCCACATCCGTGGGATATTGCATTTCTTCCCTCCAAATTTAAAGACAAAAGACCAAAACATTCCTAAGATATTCAATATGAAAGATTACTAATTTCCCTATCTATTCCATTATAAAAATTCTGGCCATCTTGTCCCTCCCTCGTGATCAAAGATGGTGATCAAAGAATCTCACGATCAAAGAATTTACAGGCTCATGATCAAAGAATTAGCAGGCTCATGAACAAAGATTTAAAAACCTTATAAATAAAAAAATTGAAGGAATTGAGGTAAACCACCACAATGATTCGGCAGAACAAAGCCCCCTGAGTAAAACCCACCCTCATTTGACTTCCTATGACACCTCAGGCTGAGAAAATTGATTTTTTCATCTGGCCATCTCGTCTCTCACTCGCAATGCACAATCGTGATCAAAGAATCTCACGGTCAAAGTTTTTGCATCCACATGATCAAAGAAATTGCTCACTCATGAATAAAGAGTGAGGGACAAGATGGCTAGATTTAAAAATTCTTTTTGTCAGCCCAGGGATTTCCTAGACTGTAAAATAAAGGTGGATTTTGCTCAGGGGGCTTCATTGTGCCCTATCTGCATGCCCAAAATAATGTAATAATGATCCCTGGTAGTCTAGTGCCTCCCAATAAAATATTTACATCCCTGGTAGTCTAGTGGCCTCCCAATAAAATATATGAATGAAGTAATGCCCTGGTAGTCTAGTGCCCCACACCCCCTGTATTTTTTTAGATCCCTGGTAGTCTAGTGGCCCCCCGAGCTGTATTGTCCTATAATATGTCAATCTTTATATCCCTGGTAATCTAGCGCCCCCCAGCATAATGAAAGAAATAATGAGTTGATAATATACCTGGTAGTCTAGTGGCCCCCAACCCCCACCCATCCATCCAAGCCCACCCAGGTATATTTTCAGAGCACCTCTTTGCATTACTGCTTGTAATGCAAACAGTCAGTGGCTGGCTGGGAAGGTGAGAGGAGGGCTGTGCCAGTCGCCGGCTGGCGAAGGGTGGGGGGTGCTGGGTGGGCTTGGATGGATGGGAAGCCCCCTGAGCAAAACCCACCTTTATTTCAAAGTCTAGGGCACCCCTGGGCTGAGAAATGAATTTTTAAATCTGGCCATCTCGTCCCTCGCTCGCGATGCATGCTCACGATCAAAGATTCTCATGATCAAAGAATTTGTCCCCTCACGATCAAAGATCATTAGCGAGCCGCGAATGAAGAATTTAAAAGCTAAAAAACTCTAATTTTGGACTGATTTGGATGGAACCAAAGCCATGGCTTGATAGATCGGTGTCACCTGAGTAAAACCCATCTAAGTTTTACTTCAGAACTGACCCCTGAGCCGAGATATTTGTGTTTGTGCAATCGGAAAACTGAAAACAAGATGGCAGACCTCACGGTCAAAGAATTTTTGAAATTCCTCAGGATCAAAGATTCTTGAACCATGAGGCTGAAAATTCTTTGACCACCAGGTGGGACGAGATGGTCAGAACCCCGATTCTTTGATCACACGATATACCTATAAATCTTCCCATTGACTTATAATGTGAACTTAAAAGTGCCATAACTTTTGAATGCCTTAATATTTTTTCACCAAAAAAAAAACGGCATGTTCAGCCACTAAAGCTCTTTCAAACAAACCATCTTGCAGAGTGGCACACCACACAACAGCCATGCAAGACCACATTAAGAATGCCAAAAGGTGCCTCCAAAGATGGATAATTTTGCATTTTTCAGCGCTTTCATACATGAAGACCGGCATTCTGACAGAAACACAATTTGGCAAATCAAGAGAACTAGTGTGCCACAAAGCATGTACCAAATTTCAGGCACATCCATTGAACGGGCCCAAAGTTATTAACATCCAAACTTTTGACTTTAGTATGTAACTGGCCACTCAACCCTAACTATAGTGGCGTGATCGCACCGCTATATATATATATATATATATATATATATATATATATATATATAGATACATATACATATATATATAGATACGTATACATATATATATATATATATATAGTAATTATTTTGGGACACTGGGAGTGGGCTCCCCAGTGTCCCACTGTGCTGGAGGGGTGATAAACCAAACAATTTGTGGACATCGGAAGTGGGTTCCTCAGTGTCCAAAAGTAATCGGGTGGGTGGGTGTAAATGCTGACATGGGGAATGGGCACCCCGATGTTGGCAAATATGTTGCGGGACTGTTTTCTTTTTTTTTTAGGTTAAAAAATATATATTATAATTATTTTGGGACACTGGGAGTGGGCTCCCCAATGTCCAGTCCACACATCAAAAGTATACTTAATTTGTTTCTCTCACTAAGTGGAGAAAGAACATGGCTGGCAGCAAAATGTGTTCAACATAAAATCCCACATCGCAGCTGCTCCTGTGACATGGGATCCTTCATCGTGCTAGATATCACTTATTTTCCCCATAGGAAATAATGGAAAATGCAAAATTGAATAACTTTGGAATGAATTCATATTTTTTTACGCCAAACCTTAAAAAGGCACATCTCTGAGGTCAAGGATTTCTACCCTGAAAATTTCAGCCCAGAAGCTAAAGCCGTTTCTGAGATACACATGGACAAAAAAGTGCCCAAAACACCAAACCTTTATTTTCAACACTCTGCATCTCAGAAACAACTAAGGCTATTGAGACAGAATTTACCACATACTAACAACTACCCAAGTTGATTATGCATGCATGCCAAATTTCATAGAAATCACTTCAACCATTACAAAGTTATTAAGGTCAAAAATTGCCCTTGTACATTAAACACCCTCATCAAAGCTAATGTACTGGCACTATTGCTCCGTATAATATATATATATATATATATATATATATATATATATATATATATATATATATTAGTTAGTCTAAAATGTATTTGTTCAGTCAAAGACCTTAACAGACATTTGACATAGACTTACATATACAAATACATATACAATTTAAATCTCCTTAACATACAAAATATAAATACAGAATAAATAAACCTACCCCCTCTAAAGTGCAGAAACAGAGGGTGGGATATTCAGAAATGCACCAGAAGCAGGCGCAAGAGCGGTGCAGCGCATGTACACTGCGCTGGTGTGCATCCAGCGCAATATTCAAAGGCTGAGCACCATGGCAGGTGACAGCGCAAGATGGCTGAATATCACAGGGATGCGCCATAGTGCAAAAAGAGCTGCGCCAGGGAGCAAGTTAGCAGGCACCATCACGCAACCAGGGCTGCACAATGGAGCAAGGCAGGAAGTGCAGGAGCACAGCATGGGCAGGGCAAGGGACAGAGTCGCATGGACCATAGCACAGGGCACCTGGCAGTGTGGAGCAGGCTACAAGAGAAGGACACACTGCCACCATAGTGCAGGGGATGACTGGAGGTAGGCAAGGCAGGTGCACGGCTGCATGCCCTGACCACGCAATCCACTGCAGTGCATGGAGGTGGCATGACACCCATGGCCACTGGCAGACAGCCACGGGCAACACCAACAGGATGGCATGGGACATGGCACTGGGACCAAAGCAGACAACACACAAACCGACAGCACAAAACACACCAGCCACACAGCCCAGCAGGGAACACATGCACGCCACAGGACACACACACACAAGCCACTGTGCACAGACCACCTGACACAAACCCCAGGCAACCACAAATATACCACACAGCCACCATGTACACCACTGCAGCATGGCACCAAAGCCAGCTGAAAAGCAGACACTGACACGGATAGCTACCAAAATAGAACTGTATTAAAAGCAACAACCAACAACAAACTATATACAGGTGAACAGGGATAGGGTCAGGGAACAGGGAGGCCACAATCAGGAACATAGGCTGGGGAAGGGGGGTGGGGAGATGTGGGCATGGTAGGCTGGGTACAATGGAGGAATGGGTGGGGTGTCAGTGGAAGGGAGGGTGAAGCAGGCCAACGAGCCCCTCAGGAGGTCTGCAGGCCTCCACAAGGGTGGCCGTGGAGACCCTCAGGTTCCTTTCCAGCAGCCTGGTATGGACATCCACCAGATGGGCACCTAGGACAAAGGAGGGGACATGGTTGAGTGCATGCCCACACGACTGTAGCCCACCCACCATGTGCAGTGGACAGCGGTGACATGCACCCTGTAGGGGGCACACAGCCAACCACTGCGTGCGTGCCCACACGAGCCACCATCCCGACCATCCACAGACACGCATAGCACTGCACACCACCACCAGCCATGTGCAGCATGCCACAGCCATGGCAGCCAAGTGAATGGTCATTGCATGGAGCTGTCAGTGGCCTGGCTGGGACCCAGAAGCACCCACAGCTCACCCACAGTGGCCACACACATGTGCCCAGGGTGCAGCATGGTGCAATGGACCATGCCGGTGAAGCATGGCATCTAATGGCCATGCACATGGGGGGCTGTGGCCCACCCCTACCCCACACAACTACATACACCACCAGAGTGCCTACCTGTGAGCTGTGGTCCGACTGGCACCCGACCACCTGCACCTCCCACCTGGGCAGCATCCCTCCGCCATGCGCCACCACTGGCCTGCTGCCATCCAGCAGTGACACCCGCCATCTGGGCTCTGCACCAATCTTCAGGGCCTAGTAGGGAGACAGTGAGAGACAGACATCAGCACTGGGCAACAACCATGAGCCTCCCAGCACAGTATACCCCATGACCCTGCACAGCAGCATTGCCATGACACAGCACACCTGTGGTGCGCTGCCATGGCCGGTGGCATTCCCAGCCACACTGCCCCCACCCACAGAAGCATGGAGTGATGCCCACTGGCAACCCACACAACACCGACATGGCATGGATGGGGATATGTGCACTCACCTGGCTGTGGCACAGCGCCCCTCCAGACGCGTGCCTGCAGTGCCCTGAGATGGCCCGGATCCCTCCTCTGCAGGTCCCCATACCTGTGGCAGCACTGCTCACCACTACAGCACAACTCTGTGGCAATCCTCAAGCTCCTCAGCCACCCCCCTGGCCACACCTCAGTGCATGGCTGGTCATGGGGCACCTGCACATAGAGGGCACCAATATGTGGCTCCACCAATTCCACCAGGTTGACTAATTCCACCTGGGTCCAATTGGGTGTTCTAGGCATGCTCCTATGTGGCATGGCTGTATTCAGTATTGCAGAAGCAAAATGGCACTGGTGAGCGCAAGAGATGCACATGCAAAGGATGCGCAATACGCCTGGCGATGCGCTGCCATCCCCGATCGTGCATTGGTGGGGTATGCGGGATACGGCTGGGGAAATTCTGGCAAGTGTCACAGGCACCCGGGGGTCAAGGGGCACACTTAAGGGTCAAAGGGTGGCACGTGCACCGTGCACATCACCATGATAGGGTATGGATAGCATGGTGTGTTATAGGGCCCAGTGTGCCTCATGGGCTATGTGCCAATAGTGCATGGGAGCCAATGGGTGTACAGTGCATGTGCACCACATGCCCAATAGTGGAAGAGCACCATGCCGCCTGTAGCGCACTGTCTGTAGGAAGCACCACTGCCGTATAAGACATCGGTGTGCACATGATCTGTACCATGCGGACTGTGCACGTCACACAGATGCTCCATGACATGCGCATGAGCAACTCCACTGTGCAATGCACAATTCTGAGATATTCAGCAGGCATATGCAGATGAGCTGATCAGCATATCCAGGGCACATTGGAGGCATTTGCATCTCACTACAGTTGTGCATTCCCTAATTTGCATGTGATGCACTATAAAGGCACCATGTGGCAGCACAGGCACCAGACCGGTATTGCATCCTTCACAGGTAGGATGCAAGGCACTGGGCATGTTGGGACTGTGGTGTGGGGGGGGGCCTCGTGTGTGGCAACCAGCACTAACCACATGTCCCCACCCACAGGAACAGCAAGTTGTAGCAGGAGGAAGTTGAGGAGCAGGGGCCTGCATGGAAGCACAGGCCCAATTTCACAAGGGTGGAGTGCAATGCCCTATATGATGCCTACCTGGACCAGGAGCCCCTCTTGAGTGGCTCCACAGGCACCCAGCAGGCCAGGGTGGAAGCATGGGCAGGTGTGGCCAGAGCCGTGAACCTGCAGGGCGTCCATCAGAGGACAGTGCAGGAATGCAAGAAGAAGGTGGGCATGGACCACAGGCAGATCAAGGAGAAGGTGGCAGCCATCTGGGCCACACATGCCACCACAGGCGGTGGACAGCCTGAGGTGCCACAGCTGACACCGCAGGAGGAGCTTGTGGCAGTGACTATGTGGCTCAGCGCCATTGAGGGTGTTCCCGGTGGTGGATTCCAGATGGGGGGTAGCCCATCATTGCATGGTAGGTACAGCGGTGCATGGGGATGCAGGTGGGGGTGCATTAGGGCAGGGGTGCGAGGTGGCGGCACTAACATGTATATGTTCCCTTACAGATCCCAAGTGCCTGCGTGCGGATGCAGGGGTGGTGGTGCCCACCCTGGGTGATGTCGGGTACCTGGAGGAGCACCCATCCACCTCCACCGGGGTCCAGGGTCCGGACCACTGCTGGACCCTCCACACTGTCTGCATGGATGCCTGTGGCATGGGCACAGATGAGGTCCAGGCAGTATTTCAGCAGGATGCCAGCCATGGCGTCCAGTATGCTGAGACAGTGATCTGGGTGGGGTCTGCATCAAATGATGACTTGACCACTACCCAGGACAGTGGTGTTGCTGAACAAGGGGAGGCACCCCTACCACGCACCGGACATGGCAGCGCTGATGGTGCACAGGTGGCACTGGCTAACCCACCAGCCGCACCGCCCGGTGTTGTGGTGTCCACTGTACCTGTGGCACAGTCCAGCCCATCTGGCAGTGGGGGTGCAACCTCCCCAGCGGCGTCATGTGCACAGTGTCCGGAGGGGTAGCAGCAGCAGCAGGATGGTCTAGAGGGTGGACTGGGTGCAGTGTCAGCCGCCAGTGCACCGCAGATAGTACAGGCCCAAGAGGGCCAGCTGTGCAGTCCCCACCTGCACAGGGGGGCTATGCCGTGGGGCCGCACAACCCCCACAGGTTGGCACAATGCCCAAGCCCCCCAGGGTGCTGACCCGCTGGCCGAGCACACCCGTCTGCTTAGGGTATCCGTGGAGCAACAGATGCAGGTTGTGGCAGGTGTGCGTGCACTCAGCACTGAGCTGCACCAGTCTTCAGGGAGGTGTGACCTGGACTTTGAGCAGCTCCTGGCCAAGGCCACATGCATGAGGGAGGACATGACCGCAGGCCTGGATTGGCTCACCGCTGCAGTCATGGCTGGCCTGGCACCACTGGCCACCCTGATGCAGGGCCATCCGCAGCAGTCACCGTGGAGTGCATTCTCCACCCCTCGGTCCCGGCGTCGTGTGACCCCAGCATTGTCATCACTGGGATCAGATATGGGCATCCTGGGCATGCCTGGAACAGGCCTGTTTGGGGGCCTGCAGACGCCTGCGAGGGACCGGTCGCATTCTCACAGCATCACACCTGCTGGAACATCTGTGACACCCCCTTTGGCTGCTGCACAGCCTGCATCTGCTGGGCAGTCTAGGCGGGGCCATCCATGTGTCCGTGGCAGCCGTGCACCTGTGCAGCAGGTCATGATCTGCCACCCTCCCTGTCTGCTGCCTGCGACAGCCCTGTATGCACAGTGGCATAGTGTGTGCATGTGCATACCTGGGCCATGACATCTGAGGCTGCACGTCATGCCCACCTTGTGCACACCATCATGGCTGCTGGTAACCGTGGCATGTGCATAATGATGCCATCACAGCACCGGCCACCACAGTGTGTTTAGCATCTGACAAACGCCTGTTGGTGGCCTCGGGGTGTGCTTGTGTGTGTGACCATGTGACCATGCCTGTGTGTGTCGGGGTGTGTGGGGCTGTGTGGGTGGGATCCACTGTTCTGTCTGGGGTACTTCCATGGTGTCCTGTCCCATGTCCATCGATGCCCCCTTCCAGCCATGTCTGTTGTGGGGCCCTGCCAGCCATGCCTGTATACCGTGCCCTGGTCCATGGGACATGTGTGTGGACCTGTTCACCTACCTGCATGCACCATAGTGCTCCTCTGCAATGGTGTCCCTGTGCCGCTGGGCCATTCTGCACAGCCAGGGTTCCCGTCATCCGGGGGGGTGCCCACCACTGTTGGGCCCGGTGTCCACGTTGTCCCCACTGCTGTTCCCCTCTTTGACCTCAACAGCTATCCTACTTTTAGTGGCCATGTTGTGTAGCACACAGCAGGCCAGGAATAGGCCACAGGCCTTCGAGCGGCTGTACTGTAGGGCACCACCAGAGCTGTGCAGGCAATGGAACCATGCCTTCAGCAGTCCAAACACACACTCAATGATGTTCCTTGTGCTGGCATGTGCCTCGTTGTATCTCTCCTGCACTGGGCTCGATGGGTGCCGGTACGTGGTGAGCAACCAGGGCCAGAATGGATATCCACTGTCACCTGTTGGGGAACATGTTGGATTAGCACATTGGTCAGTGTGGCTACCCCCCCACCTACACAGCCGAACGCTCTACGCCCCATGCATAGCATCTCCCCCACACGTCCTGCCCTGTTGCGCAGGGCTGCCCATTCCTGCTGCATACTCACCTACTAGGTGGCCAGTGGGGATGTCACCAGTCTCAAAACTGTGGCACAGTGCAGACTGGTGCCAGATGAAGGCATCGTGTGCTCCCCCAGGGTGTGTGGCACAGACATTGATTATGTGCCCCTTGGCATCGCACACCGACTGGCAGTTGACACTGGGGTAGCCCTTCCTGTTGATGTAGGCCACCACCTCTGGCCCAGTTGGTGTACAGATGCATATGTGGGTGCAGTCAATGGCCTCTAGCATGCCAGGCATACGTGCAACCCTGTGGAACTCCTGTATGTTTGCTGTATGCTCCGTCTGTGTGCTGGGGAAATGGATGTATTCGACAGCATGTGGCAGAAGTGCGTTGAGGAATTATGTGAGGAGCCATGACGTGGCCAGCTGGGTTATGCCTGTGGTGTCCCCTGTTGGTCTCTGGAAGGTGCCCGTGGCAAGCAGGCACTTCACGGCCATGACCTTGGTCTCCACTGACAGGGCATGGCTCCGTTTTGTGGATGCCTACATATCATCACTGCACAGCTCACAGAGCTGCCACAGAATTGCCCGGTTCAGGTGGTACTGGCCCAGGATCTCAGTGTCGCTGTACTGTTCGAAGGTGGTGTGGACAAGGTACCACCTGTTCCAGGCATATCACCACTGGGCCCTTCCATGGCTGTGCCGCTCGGCCTTCTGCCTCCTCACACCTCTCATTACTGCCTCCATCTGGAATATTGCACTGGCCATGGCCCAGCCTGTCCAGCTCCCCCCCTCTGCGGCTGTCTCCCTGGGCTACCCCAGCTTTATGCTGCTGCCTGTGCCCCTGCACTGCGCGCACTTCTGTGTTGGGGACCCACATGCAAAGTCTGGCCTGCTCACAGGCATGGTCAGGGTCACATACCCTGTCCCACTGCCCATTGCACCTCCTGCCTCTGTGGCTGTCCTGCACCCCTGCTACTGTCCTGACTGGCCAATGGCCCTCACCCTGTCACTGTCTCACACTGTCTCTGTCCCCACTCTGTCTCTCTCTCACTCTCTCTCTCCTTCTCTCACCCATGCTCCCCTGGGTGCAAGTCACCATCCCCTGCTTGCTCCATCCTTTTATAGGCTCAACTTTGCTCCACACATGTCCCTGTTGCTCCATGCTTGCACCATCAGCCTGCTGTTGAATATCACACTGCGCTGTTTATTCATGGCTACACCCCCTGCACTTGCGCTTACATTCATTAGGGTTGCACATTGGTGCACTGCGATTTGCGCTGTGCATTGTCACCCACTGAATAGCGCTCTTTGGCACATGTCCACTGTTGCACTGGCACATCTCACTTGCGCCTTGCACAACTGCTTTGAATATCCCACCCAGAATGTATTGGATTAATTTCATTCTTTACATTTTTGCTCATATTTTAAACATAGTTTTGCAATTGTTCTGAAGTATTCAGCCACCTTTTTTATAATGTACTCATCTTCTGATGTAAGCATAATATTTTAAAGCATATCCTTATCTTTTGAAGCTATTTCAGACCATAGAGGGCATAATAAATAAGCTCTTTGTTTGGAGTATTGACTACATTTAAATACAAGATGAATCAGATTTTCTGGTTCTGAATTATCACAGTTACATAATTTTGCATCAAGATCTGCTCATTTGGCATATCTTGCTTTCAGAATATTACTTGTGGATGATTCCATCCTGAATTTTGTATAATTTTTCCTTAAGGACTCAGTTGTAAGCACATCTATGTAATATTTATAACACTGGACATTATTATAGACAACCATGGAGATATTTTTAATTTGGTTATCTTCTTTAGATCTTCAACTTTATTATAATTTATTATTTTTCTTGTACAGTAAGCTTTGTATTTTAATCTTATTTTTATATTCTGTTCGGTATATCCTCTTAAGTTTTTCAGGTCATATTTGTCCAAGACCACATTCCAATTATTACACCAATCTGAGGTCCTACATTTGGTCTGGTACCATCTGTTTTTTTCAATTAAACATTTATGGGGCAATCAATCAGGATTTATTCTGGTGACTTATCCAGTAGTTTAACAGCCTAACTTCTGATAGCACCATTAGGCTCATGGATCCTATTTCCCTCTTAGTAAAACAGCAGGCGTTCATCTTCCCAAACCTTGAGCAGTACAATATAATTTACACAAGAGTACTTCTAATGGATTCATTTTGCCAAAACCCCATATCTCAGTTTGGTACAGTGTCTGCGAATAGTATTTTTACCCCATACCTTAATTAAGGGTGCAATAGTATTACCCCATACTGGTAATTAAACCTACTTAAGGCTCCAGCTGTCTGTTTTAGCTTAATTAATTGCATTTTAATATGATTACTCCATTTTCCATTATTAGATAGTGTTAGCCCTAAGTAAACATAAGATTGTGCTGATTTTAATTTTTTGTTCCTACTTTCCATGTATTATTAATTTTTGTTTGATCCAACTGTCACTTCCTGGCTCTTACATTCATTTGTCTTGAGATTGTAAGCATTTGCATAGTTGTTCAAAATGTTAAACTTTTTTTGTAGTCCAGACTGAGTTAATGAAATATGAGCCAGATCATTGCATAAGCCTATGCCAGGCAAATTTGAGTATCTATCAAGGGAGAATCAGATATAGTGTGTACTAATTGGTTTAAACATTGGTCAATATAAATGTAAAGCAATACAGGTGCAATCACTCAGCCCTGTCTAACTCATTTGTTGGTATGTAGCTTATTAGTTAGTTGTCCTGCAGTTCCCACTCTGATTTGTGCCCAAGTGTTACTATATAACTCCCTTATAATGCTTACAAGTGATGGTTGGATTCCCTTTTGAAGCATCAATAACCGCAGTTTAGATCATGAAATATTACTGAAAGTGGCACTAAAATCAATGGAAGTCACATTTAACTTTTGCCCCCTTAATACAACATACTTTTCAATTAAATGTGTCAGAATGTCACAGTTATTTATGGTACTATATTCTGAACGAAATCCTGCTTGGTATTCAGAAAATTACCACATCTAGCCAATTCCTTTAAAAGTCTAACCAAAATGACCTTTGAGAAGATTTTCCCACTAATGTCTAATAGGGATATTGTTCTGTACATTTGGGGATTATTTGTGTCTCCCTTTTAAAATATAGATATAATAATAGCACATTTCCATGCCTCTGGATTCTCTTTTTGATTAATACAGGTGTTAAAATAAGGAGCAAACATTTTTGCCCATAATGAAGGTGATACTAGATATATATCTGATGGAATATGGTCTGGTCCAGGTGCTTTTTTTTTTCCTTTTTAGGGTAATAATACAAAGATAAATTTCAGCATGTGTAATAGGTTCAAAATTAGATCGGTTTGTTTCCAGATCCCACTGTGCTTCACCATCTACCAAAGTAGGATCATAAAATAACTTTGTATAGTGGTTAGTCCACTGATCCATTGTCATATATGTATCCAGTTGGTATTTACTGTTTTTAGTGCTTTTGGCCATGAAGTGCCAAAAGGTTTGTTGATCGTTTTTAAGTATTGTTTTCATCATAATCTCCTACAATTTTCCCTGATATTTTATTCCTTTTTAAACTAAGGAAACCTTTGTACTTTTTTCTTGCTTTATTTAACAATTTCAGCAGATCCTTGGTCCTATATTGCTTCATAATTCTAACCAATTGTGTTAATATTTTTTTTTGCATGCAACATTCTTTATCAAACCATGTTTCAAGATCTCTCCGATTTTGTTCTGTAGGTACTGAGTGACATATAAGTTCCCTAATATTAATACAACATTCTACAAGTATTCCATGTAACATTGCACAAGTAGGTTCTCCTGATGAAATAATAACAATTTGCTCATATTCTTTATGTAAAAGTGGAAGGATTGCATTTAAATTCTTTGTTTCCTATTTTATTTTGGTACTGTTACTTATTTCGAACCCTATTGGATGTTTTGGGTTTAAACTTAAACTATGCCCTCATTTTAATACAAGAAGGCAATGATCACTTTCAACTCTGTCAAGGATTTCTAAAGAAGTCCAAATATCCATAGAACCAGATCAAATGTAAAAGTCCATGGTAGAGGCATGTGTTGCATTATAATGAGTCAAATTACCCTTCTCATCCCCTTCTATACAGCCATTAATTGGGGATAGTTTAAAGACAGGTAATAGTTCAATCAAGTTTTTGCCTGAAGTATTCATTGTAATATCCAATGTTGACCTCAGATAGTTTTTTAGAGTCCTGCTCATACCAGTTTTGTGTCCTACAATCTACCTCATCATCATATCAACCAATTATTGCATTTAAGTCTCCACGCATTAGTATCTCATTACTGCATGACTGCTGCCAACTGTTAGAGATGAATGTTTCTAGCTCCTCACAGATATTTGTTTTGCAATACTTTGAATTCATTGGGAGAATATACACATTTATCAAGCAATACTTCAAGCTAGCAGTTTTAATTTCAAATGCCTGGGCAAATGGAGAGTTAGCAATTTGTTGTACAGTCAGACCTTCGTCTATGTTTATCTATGTTATTAAGCCCCCAGAGACTCTACCTGTTTTAGTTATTTCATTTCCTGGTACATGAAAACAAGTAAATCCATTCAATGAGACTTCTGAGTCTGCTTGGTTCCACGTCTCCTGCAGGCAAATGATAGGATGCCTTTGGATAAAACTATTCCATTCAGAATTAACAAACCTTGTACCCATGCCTGCTATATTTCAGAAAAGTATTTGCCATGAATTTTCTACTATTGTGTTAGACTTATTATCTTCTTTACTTTTGTCCCCATGTCAGGCTGTCTGTTCTAGTAAGCCTGAAAATCTATTCTTTACTTCAGCATTATATATTACTCTACTTGCTTGGTTCTTTGGATTAGCAGTCATATCTGTGTTACCCCAAGGGGTTTCATTTGCAGGGTACAAAACATTTAAGGACTCTGTAGGCTTTTCCACTTTTCCATTCTCAACTATATGCAATCCCATTCTGTCTAATAGATTCATGTTCAACATTATATTTTCATAGATTTCTAGGGATTTTATAGTCAATAGGACTTGATTACTTGCTACTTCTCGATTAACTTATGTATATATATATATATATATATATATATATATATATATATATACATGCACTCAATACCATAGGAGTCCCTACCATTCCATATTTGGATTATATTCTTATTCATAGCCATCATTTCGGCAGCTGGCAGAGAACAATCCTCAATCACCATTGAGATACAAGAAAGCTTCCGTGTGCTCAAAACATGGTTCACTCAGAACAAGCTAATGCTCAACCATGAAAAAACAAAACGCATGCTCTTCACTGTACCACAGAAAAAGAATAAGTACAGCCCCATACTGATTCAGAGCCATCAGGGAGACATTCTGGAGCAAGTATGCATATTCAAATACCTCAGGGTATACCTGGACAGCACACTCAGCTTCACTACCAATAATGACCATGCAAATATAAAGCTGGGTGTTCTCTACTGCCACAAAAAACTCAATGACAGTGGCAGCCCTGAAACTAGCCGCAAGCAGCTCAGTCTTATCCTTAATAGACTATGGCCTACCCATCTATGGGACTGGCTCTGACACTGCCCTAAAAAGAATAAGAACTCTCTTAAATAAGGCCTGCCGACTGACCCTAGGGGCTAACCACCTAACTCATACCTGTACCCTATGCAATGATACAGGATGGCTCCCACTCCACCTCAGGGTGCAGTACCAAACATGCATACTAGTATAAAAAGTAGCACTGGGACTTATGCCTGATACAACCTGCTGACTATTCAAAGTGGCACAACCCATTCAGCAAACCAGAAGAGCAACTAAAGGTGGACTCCTAGTGCATTTCAAGCACACAAGGTTTGCCCAGAAATCCCTCTCCTACCAGGGACCTAGGCTGTTCAATGAGCTACCTATAACCCTCACAGAGTGTACCAAGATCAGCCAATTCAAAACTGGGCTACAGTCTCATCTAGAGTGTGAAAAGGTCTGTTGATTCTTTAACTAATAATTCCCCCCCCACTCTCACTATCTCGACCACCTCTAGTACCAACCCCTAAAACCCTCACTGCTCCAGTTTTCACTCAACTCCCTCCCCATATCCCCACCCTCTCTTTCACTTCCATCCCAATTTCTCCCTACCCCCTCCCCCTCTTCTCACCTCCATCTCCTCACCTCCCCATAGCACTTAACCATAGTACCACATGTTCTCAATGTCAAAACCTACTCTGGCTGCACTACTTTGGTGTTTCTCCCCCCTGTCAAAGCCCTGGCTGCATACCACCCCTCCATACACAGGGTCTTCTTCCTAACTGTTGGTCTCCCTGCATCCTTGTAATGCACTTTAATCTGCACTAACAGTGCGCTTACCTAAAGTTCCCTGATACCCTAATGCTTGCCACTGGTTTGCCTCTGGACTTTCTCCTATCTTTTTCTTTGAACATATGCCCTGTGTTGTTACATTAACTGTAATCATCTGTGATAACTATGTGAATCTATCTACATTGTTTGCCCTGTACTGTATTTGACTGTATTGTATTTGACTGACTTGGAACCTTTGTAAAAGAGTGCTTGACTCAAAGGTGTAAATCCAAAACTTAAATAAATAAATAGATAAATAAAACAAAATTCATAGCAGTTTTTTCACACACTGCCCTTAGGTTCACAATCTTGTTTTCATTATAGTCATATGATTTGTTTTGATCCCATTTCCATCCATATAAACATACTGTAATATTGCACACTCATCTACATTGAGTTTGTGTTCCTTTTTACTAACAGGCAGATGAGACATCTTGGAACTTTTATTTATTTGCTCCTGATTACTGCAATCTCCATTCTCCTCATATACTTTTTGTGATTTTATTTCCTTCCTTATTGCTTTTAACTGATCCTCTAAATTGTTAAATAAGGAGATTAGTTTCCTTCCAGTTAGGTTTTCTTTGAGGTCTATTATTGATTTGTGCAATAACCCATCAGGCTCCAAGTCAGTATCTACTTCTATAGGTTTCTCACTGATTTCTGAGGTGTTTTCTGTAACACTTTTCTCTTCTACTAGTTTAGGGTCTGCACAATCCAAAATTGTTTTATCAGAGAATTTCCATTCTTTTTGCTCACTGGTCAGTTTCTCTTTAACCTGTCTTTCAGTTGCTGTTTCTAGTGTTTTTTTAATTTTCCTTTTCTTTTTGTTATCTTTTCTGTTTTTTGATGGATGGGAGTGTCAGGAATTTCAACCAGAGAAAATTCTGGTCTACTTTGGTTTAAACCTTCCTTGACAATTGATGGTGAATCTTCCACAGGTACTATTTTTTAAATTTTCCTAGTATGTCATTGAGCCTGAAGCCATTAACTGCAATGTTCTGTTTTAAAGTCTTCATTTCATTTTGTACACCCACCAATTGATCTAAAATCATCAGGTGGGCTGCATATGGATTTATCATGAACTCTTTTAAGTCTTCACTCAATGCAAAAGTATATTTTCTTATTCTTCCAGTATTTGATTATTAGTTTTATATGAAATATCTAATTTCTTCAGCACCACTATTGTTTGTAATTTTTCTCTCATTTTATTTAATTCTGTTTGATTGAGTGTAACCTGTTGTACTCCCTTTATTACAGATTGGGTAAGTGGTTCAGGAGAAAATGTCAGAGATCTAGTGCATGGGGGCATCATGGAAGAGTGCAGAGACATTGAGCAATCAGTTGACTTGTTATAGGTCTTTGGTTGTACTGTACAGCCACATTCTCCAATTCAGATTCAAATGCAGCCATTTGATTTGCCATACTATCTGAGCTAACATCTTCATCTGGCTCCTTATTATCATCTATTGGGCTAGGTGCAAAAATCTTAAGCATTGAAGAAACCCATGAGCAATGAACAACGTCTACACTCTGTGATGAATTGTTGTTAATTGGGCTAGTAGACAGTATATTCAACTGACCTTCAGGTGCCACTTTCTTCATTTTTACAAAATGTGCCTCTATTTTGGTTTGTTTAAGCTGCTTTATAGGTGTTTGGACCTCATTTTGCATCCTCATTTTTTTCCCTTTTACTTGTTTTATATTATTCTGCTTTATTTTTATCCCAGATGCTTTCTTGGGTTTACTTTTAGTAGTCTTCTTCCTTTGGTTTACTCTATGCTCTTGCAAATTTTGCTTCTGTCTGTGGCTAATAGCTGCCTCTATGTCTGCAACTAAATTTACCAACGCTGTACAGTCATCATTTGTTGCTAAAATTATCACTTCATTTTCTGCAGCTTGTTTTCTTGTCAGCACCATTTTATAATACTATAAATATACACTTTAATACTTAGACACTGCTCTTAAGAAAGTCTTGACTCCCTCAAAACTTTAAAAACTAAAACAAAAAAGTGATAATATAGGAAAAGGAATGTTTGACTATCTTGTTAGTAATAACAAGGTAAGATTGTTCACAGACGACACCAAAATGGGAGCAGTGGTGGATGGACAAAAGGGATGGAAGCAGCTACAAGGGGACCTAAGCAAGCTAGAGGAGTGGTCAGAGAGGTGACAGGTGGGGTTCATTGCAAAGAAGTATAAGGTTATGCATTTCAGGGCAAAGAACCCAAGGAGAGGATACTGGTTGGGGGGGGGTTAAGTTGGGGATCACTGAGGAAGAGAAGGACTTAGGGGTAATGGTAACAGGGACCATGAGCAATACAGCCCAGTGCAGGAAAGTGGCTGCAAAAGTGAACAAAATGTTGGGGTGCATAGCAAGGGGGGGTTTCATCCAGGCAAAGAGAGGTGATCTTGCCCCTGTACAGGTCACTGGTAAGGCCACACTTGGAGTAGTGTCTACAGTTTTGGAGACATACCTGAAGCATGATATCAGGCTACTGAACAGGGTGCAGAGGAGGGCAATGAAGATCATATATGGAATGGAGGGGGAGAGACTATGAAAGCAGGCTGGGAGACCTGAATATGTACACCTTGGAGGATAGAAGGGACAGGGGGACATGGTAGAGACATTCAAGTATCTGAGAGGAATCAATAAGGATGGGGCATATGGGATCTTTAAGCTAAGGAGGGGGAGGGGCATGAGGGGGCATGGGATATGAATAGAGGGGAAGAGTTAGGAGGGAAATGAGGAGACACTATTTCACAGAGAGGGTGGTAGCACAATTGAATGCACTACCAGAATGGGTGGTATCATGTAAATCTGTGAACAGCTTTAAAAGGGCATGGGACAGGGAGCAGGGGAGAGTGAGGGTTGGGGAGGTGGGAGGTGGCAGTGGGATGACAAAGGGGATGGTGGGTGGGGCAGCTGCAAACTAAGGGAGCTAGCTGCACACTCAAACAGACATAGATAGACCGGGTGGTCTGCTTCTGCTGGCACATTGGTATGTTCATATAAATATCAAGCAATAACCCACTCAAATATATTTACAAGTCCATATTACTCCATAATGCTTTCAGTGGACTCCAGTTCAAAAGTGCCAAATGCAGTACGCAATGTTTCAAAGTTACAAACTTTCACACATGTTCTCTTACATCAGTCCTCTGTCCTCTGATAGGGAGAAGATCTTCTAGGCAACAGCTTGATTTTTCAGTCTGCTCACATTTATGCCACCACATCCACTTCAGGAAAAAGAGAGGGAGGTACTGTTCCACTTCCACCACAGAATGTACCAAGCCAGACAAAGATTTTCCTTGACCACCACCAATATCCTCCAGATACCAGTCGGCTGTCCAAAGTTGTAGTGACTACTTAGGGGAAACAGAATTATATATAAAATTGAGACCAGATGGTCCCAAATTAAAACAGTTTCTGTTTATAAACTCATTATAAACATAAACATCACATAAAACTATATAGATAATGAGCAGTATATACTGAACAGAGGTTAGTCAGTTAAACAAATCCCCACCCTGTCCAGAGTTAAAAGCTAGTAAACTTGATACTGCATGTAGAAGTGACTTACTCTGCAAAATCCATTCTAAAATTTTAGATAGCAGCAGCTTCAAGTAGTCAAGTAAAAAAATATAGCAACAGAAAAATAAGGGCTGTTCTCTGAGCGTCTCCTGCAGTTCCCTTTCAGTTCATGCAAAAGATGGCAACTCTGTCCAGGGAAAGCTATGCATGCGCTTTATGTGCTTATGTCATGTGACCTCTATAGACCAATCACAAGAAACTGAGCTTGATTTTTAAAACTTTTATCTGTATAATAAAAAAATAGTATAAATGAAATGTATTGTCTTTTACTCTGAGTATTATTAACTATTTAGTACTATAATATACACAGTTACAAAGAATGCATCAAACTTCCCCATAGCAGGTGTCTAGCCTAAATCAGACTCCACAACATGCAGTTTGTTTTTAAAATTGCTAGAGCTTTTTCCCAAACTAGCAAAATACAACCAAATGCAGGCACATGCACAAGCAAGACTAAAACACAAGAAACCAAGAAATAAGTCAACTAATGTGAGTATTTTGAAATCTGTAAAAACGCAAGTGGCGTGTATTTGCTGAAATCTTTTTAACATCCTGATTGGCGCAAATCTTTAAAAAAGCTTCTGTCACAACCATGCAAAAGAGGTAAGAGTGGGAGTTTTGAATGTTTTAACCTTTGAAGGGCTGCGGACTGATATATCTGCCCAGAACTGCAATATGTTCAGATTCTGTCAGCATTCTAAGAGTTAAAATGTTACTCCCTTGTTGAGAAAAAGTCCAATTTCCTCTCTCCTATTTCTTCTGGCTTTCTTGGCCTTCTCGGCCTTGGTCTTCCACCTACAGCTGCTTTCAGCTCCTTCTGATTCCTGGCTCACTGGATCAGGCTAGAACCTTTCCGAGGGTTCCCTCCGTGTTCTCTGGTCCAACTGCCACCACCAGGCTTCCTCCAAGGGGAACACAAGAGCACACCTGAAGCAGCTTGCCGGCTAATGCACTCACCAGTTGTACTGGTAAGTTCTGTATTTTTATGATATAGGTGGCATACCTTTTAGAGGCATGGAAAAAGCCCTAACAGAACCTGCTCCCCTGGCTTCTCCACAGCAAGGTAGTGTTCAGAGTTGCATTAAGCATATATATATATATATATGTGTGTATATATATATATATATATATATATATATATATATATAGCAACATCAACAGACCTAACCCACAAAATTATGCATGCAATCTTTCATGCATATTTGTTGAATGGTTGCAAAGTTACTAAAGTGCAAAGTATGCAAAACTGGATGACTACGAAAATGGGAACAACATGTAAATTTAAGGATATCCTAGACACAGTATCTTAAAAACTACACAAGTGATTCAAATGGAATTAAACACTGCAGCAGACCAACCCCATGAAATTATGCCTGCAAAATGTTATGCACATATGTTGTAGGGCTCCAGAGTTATTAAAGTACAAATTATGCAAAAGTGGAAGACTGTTAGTAAAAATGGAAAAAAAAATGTAAGTTTAATGATGTTTGAGACACGGTGTCTCACAAATCACAAAAGAGGCTCAAATGAAATTTATCACATCAACAGACATACCCCTGAGATTATGCATGCAAAATGTCATGCACCTCTGTTTAAGGGTTCTAAAGTTATTAAGGTGCAAATATGCAAAACTGGAAGACTGCGGAAATGGGAATAAAACATAAGTTTAAGGACGTTTGAGACACAGAGTCTCAAAAAAAGCATTACAGATTCACACAAAATTGACAACATCAATAAATCTACCTCCAGAACTTATGCATGCCAAATGTCTTGTAAATCCTTTGAAGGGTTGCAAAGTTATTAAGGTGCAAAGTATGCAAAACTGGATAACAGTGTGTGAAAGGTGCTTTCACTTTTACATACATTTTCCCATAGGAAATAATAGGAAATTAAACATTTAATAACTTTTGAACACATTGATATTTTTTTCACCAAACCTTTAAAAGGCACATCTGTGAGGCCAGGGCTTTCTACTCTGAAAATTTTAACCCACTACTTAAAAGCATTTCTGAGATACAGGTGGACCAAAAGAGTGCCATAAAGCCCCAAACCTTCTTTATTTTAATCACACTGTATTTCCAAAACAGCTAAAGTAATTGAAACAAAATTTGCCACATACAGAGACCTATCCAAGGTGAGCATGCATGCCAAATTTCATGCACATCACTTCAACCAATACAAAGTTCTTAAGGTCCAAAAATTGCCCTTTAATGTTAAACACCCTTAGCAACCCTAATATATTGGCACTATTAGTGCCAGTATAATATATATATATATATATATATATATATATATATATATATATATATATATATATATTTATAAAATGGGTAGGAAAAATTATGTTTTCTGATTTGTTGGATTTCATCACATGACCATGTGTACATCAGAGCATGACTGCACACCTGCACTTTTACCCCTAAAAACAATTTTTCCATTTTATAAGATAGATAACTCATCTCGACGGTGTAGTGGTTGAGCTCTGATATATGTATGCCTTGCGGCTGACACATTTCCGCCTGGTGGCCTCATGCTTAACGCGACACCAAGGCATGCATATCAGAGCATGACTCACACCTAAGAGTGGGTTATCTATTAAATATATAAATATATATATATTTTTTCATGGCAAAAAACTGCATTTAATGCATCACTGACAGATGCCAGGGTGTGCCATGGGGTTGTGAGACCTAATTATCACCCCATTCTCCTTTACTATAGCATGTAAACCTGCTTACACATGGAATGGTGTGAGAGTTGGGCCTGATGACCCCATGGCACACCCTGGCATCTGTCAGTCTGTGGAGGATGGGTGTGTGAGTTGTGGGGTGGGGGTAAGTTGCTCAACCCTAATGTTTCATTCCCTCACTTTTGTCACTTTAACACTAACTGATGCATTAAACACAGTTTTTTTTGCCATGAATATCTTTACTTTTTGAAAAAAAAAAAAATATATATATATAGAGAGAGAGAGAGAGATTAACTTTGTTAATGCAACAATAATGGTTACCACATCAAAAGTAGGGAAATGAGGTGTGAGTGTTTCACCCTAACACCCCACCCCTGCCCACTGGAGACCAGGAGGCATCGGGGGTGGCATTGGAGTTGCCAACCCTAACACTCACCCCATTTGATTGTAAAATAAGATGGGTGGCTAGAGTATAGGAGAATGGGATGAGTTTTAGGGTTGCCGACCCCAATGCCAGCCCCCTTCCCGATGCCTGTCCTCCCACAGTGTCTCAGGCAGCAACACAGTGCCCCATGGCCTACAACACCTACAACATCTTAAGGGCTGTGATTGCAGGTGCTCCCACAGCATCTCAGGTAGCAGAACAGTAGCCCACAAACCCTGCACCATAATGTCTTTAGGAGTGGGAGCACAGGGCCTTTGGACCCTGTGCTTCCACAGCATCTCAGACACCAGCACAGTACTCCATAGACCCTGCACTACAACGTGCTCCACAGCAAAGTTAAGGGTGGAAGTGTATGGTCTTTTGGACCATGCACTCTCACAGTATCTCAGGCAGCAGCACAATGCCCCATGTACCCTGCACTACAACATCTTTCGGGGAGGGGGACCCTGCACTCCCAGAGTGTCTAAGGCAGCAGCACAGTGACTCAAAAAGTGGTAGTGAGGGGTCTGTCCTTCAAATCCTGCACTCCCACAGTATCTCAGACACCAGCGAAGTGCCCCACAGACCCCTGCACTACAACATCTTTATGGGTGGGAGAACAAGGTCTGAACAGTATCTCAGGCACCAGCACAGTGCCCCATGATCCCTGCACTACAATGTGTTCAGGGGAGGGAGCCCAGGGTCCATTGGACTCTGCACTCCCACAGTATGTTAGACACCAGCACAGTGGCTCACAAACCCTGCACTACAATGTCTTTAGGGGGTGAGAGTGAAGGGTCTGAAGGACCCTGTGCTACCACAGTATCTCAGGAACCAGCACAGTGCCCCAACAGACCCTGTGGTAAAACATCTGTAGGCCCGGGAATGCACATTATTTAAAAAAATTTTCTTTCATGAGCTGTCAAAATCCACTTTTGTGAGATGATTCTTATTTCGCAAACTGTCAAAATCTTGTGTCATCATGATGAAACAGTATAAAAGGGCTAACTGGTTGGGGACCCTAATCCAGTTTTGCAATGACAACTCAGGATTTTGACAGCTCATGAAACATGAAATGGCTCATGAAAAAGGATTCTGAAAGCTTGTGAAACAGGATTTAAAAAAGTAATCCTCTTTCGTGTGCTGTCAAAAGCTTCTTTTGTGAGCCAATTCCCATTTCGCGAGCCGTCAAAATCCTAAATTATCAGAAACAGGATTAGAGCCCCAACCAGATGGCCCTGCTCCTAATCCTGTTTTGTGACCATGAAACAGGATTTTGACAGCTCGCAAAATAGGAATCGGCTCATGAAAGAGGATTTTGACAGCTCACGAAAGAGGATTACTTTTCCAAAACCTCTTTTGCGAGCTGTCAAAAGCCTCTTTTGCAAGTCGATTCCAGTTTCGAAAGCTGCCAAAATCCTGTGTCATCATGGTGAAACAGGATTAGGGTTCTTCAACCAGATGGTCCTACCCTTAATCCTGTTTTGCCAGATGAATTCCTGTTTCATGAGCTGTCAAAATCCTTTTTCGCATTCATGAAACAGGATTGGAAACGAGTTACGAAACAGGATTTTTTAAAATAAAAAAATAAGCATTCTGAAGCCACCAAAAATAAACTAAAGGCACACAATGACAGAGAATGTCCTCATGAACAGAACACATACTTCCTTTACTGCAGAGAATATTCCTAGGCACAGTTATAACAGTTTGTGCAAAAAAAAAAAAGATGGCAGCTTGTGAAAGAGGAATATTTTCTGATGAAAGAGGATTCTAGGAATCCTTTTTCACAAGCTATCAAAATCCTCTTTCATGAGACCCAAATCCTCTTTCACACTGTGCAGCTATCCAAAAGATGGAACTTAGCATGCCATGCAACTACTAAGTGTGGTACGTTGTGTGCAGCTGCAATCAGGGATGTGTACGTTTGGTGTACATGGCCTCAGTTTTGCTGTTGATCTCCACTGAGCATGCAGTACCTGGTCAGGTGGGTGGGGATGTTTCATAGTACATTTAGACAATTGTTTGTTATTTCTGTCACCGGCTGCTGGATGTCTGTCATTGGTTGTGTTGACTTGGTCCTCCCCATACGTGCACGTGTGTAAAGCTGCGTGTGTGTGTGTGGTGCTGGGGGGGTTAATTCGGAGTTAGGGTTTTCAACCCTAACAGTGAATTTCCTCACTTTTGTCGCTGTGGAACAACCCTAACTGATGCATTAAACAGAGTTTTTTGCCTCTAATTTCCCTTCTTTTTGAGAATAACGAGAAATAGTGCTCCCGCCACATGATGTCTTGTGGCATAGTAACAGGAACAGCAACGCAAACAGAAGCGCTAACAGTGGCGCACATGGTAACGCAAGCTCGAATGAGAACGAAAGGGTAAACACACGGTGGATGACGGGAACAGTCTGCCACGAGATGTGTTGTCACATAGTAACATGGTGCCTGCAAACGGAAATGTCAATGGGCATGGTGACACAAAGTGAAACAGAAAGAAAAACAGTACTGTATACACAAATGGCAAAAAATAACAGAAACGCAAGCGCAAATGAAAACGTAAAGGATAATGCACATAGGGCCCCATGCTCCCACCACGTAATGTGGCGGCGGGAGGGTGGGGCCCTTTGGGCCCCGCAGCTCCCACCACATAATGTCTTGTGGCATAGTAACAGGAACAGCAACGCAAACAGAAGCGCTAACAGTGGCGCACAAGGCAACGCAAGTACAAATGAGAACAGAAAGGGTAACACACATGGTGGTGTAGACGGGAACAGTCTGCCACATGATGTGTTGTCACATAGTAACATGGTGCCTGCAAACAGAAATGTCAATGGGCATGGTGAAGCAAAGTGAAAAAGAAAGAGAAACAGTACTGTAGACACAAATGGCAAAAAATAACAGAAACGCAAGCGCAAATGAAAACGCAAAGGATAACGCACATGGTGGCGTAGACATCAACGGTAAGTGAAACGGGCATGGAACCACAAGCGGAAATGGCAACGGTAACAGTAATGTAAGCTCACAGGCTGGTTTTCCCCAAAAGCTGAATACAGAAAGACAGTGAGTACAAAGAATGTATGCATAACAATGGGTATCGGAGCAGAAAATGAGGACTTGGAATACTAAATAGGTTATATCTCAGGAACCGTATGACGTAGAAAAACAATTTAAAAGTCATATGATTTATAACTGTCCTGGCTAGTTAGGGGGCTAAGCATTTTTCTGACAAAAAGTCCGTATCTTGCACCATTTCCGAGATACAGGCCCTGAAAGGCGTGGCTAACGCCGTAATGTTATCCTATGGGGAAAAAAGAGAAGTTCGGAGTGCCATAACTTTGCCTCCCTGTAATATTGTTTCACCAAACCACTGAAAGACACATCTGTGGGCTATTGGCTGTCTTCCCTCCAAATTTCAGGAAAAAAGACCAAACTGTTATTTTGCAGCAGGGTGTCAAAGGATTCCTGTAATGCGTTGGGCGCCGTAATGTTATCCTATGGGAAAAACTGTCAACTTTGGAGTGTCATAACTTTGCTGCCATGTAATATTTTTTCAATACAATACTGAAAGGCACATCTGTGAGATGTCAGCTGCGTTCCCTCTAAATTTCAGCCCAAAACTCCCAACCGTTCTTTTGCAGTGCAGTGCCAAAGAATTGCTGTAATTTTCCCACAGACTAGAAAACTACTGTCGCAATTTGATAAAGCTTTCGCAAAATTATGCGACACTTGGAGTAACAAAGTACTTTATAAGTACTTTTTCCAGAAATTTGAAAAACATATTTCTGGGATGTTTTACCCCAAAATAAAGACATAGCTAGCATCCTCAGGGTCCGACTAGGTGAATACAAAAAGAATTAGGTTGCTAGAGGGTCCCAAATTTAAATGCCAAGCATTTTTCTGATCACCAACTGAAAACAAAATGGCCGATTTGTGAAAGTAACAGGCCCATTTGCGAAAGTAAAAATGCATTTGCGAAAGTGTTGAACTTTTTAACTTTTCCCATTGACTTATAATGGGAAATTGTTTTTTGAATAACTTTTGAAACGTTTAATATTTTTTCACCAAATCTTCAAAAGGCACATTGGGAACCCCAGCTGCATGTTCCCTGAAGATTTTGGGCCAGTCGTGAAAACCGTGCAACCTGTACGCGCGACCATAAAATTCCAGAAAAAGCGTAAACGTGCGTGCAAATCACGCTTAATGACTCTGCAGTTGTGTATCCGACTGGTATGAAACTTAGCAAATGGCAAGGCCTATGGTTCTTGATCATGTATTCCAAATTTCAGGCAAATCCATCAAACGGTTGCAAAGTTATTAAGGTGCAAAATTTTGGGGTTTAACATAGAAATGGCTCCTCAACCCTAACTATTGTAGCACTACTGTGCTACCATAATATCTATATGATATATATATATATATATATATATATATATATATATATATATATATATATATATCTACACTACCGGTCAAAAGTTTTAGAACACCCCCAATTTTCCAGTTGTTATTGAAATTTAAGCAATTCAAGTCCAGTGAATAACCTGAAATGGTACAAAGGTAAGTGGTAAACTGCTAGAGGTTAAAAAAAAGTTTAGATTAGCAAAAACTGCTGTAGAGAAATTGCAAAGAAAGCCAAGGTGTCAGTGAGTACAGTTTCCTACACCATCAAAAGGCACTTGGAAACTGGAGGAAACTCTGACAGGAAGAGGTCTGGCAGACCCAAAGCCACAACAGAATCAGAAGACAAGTTTCTGAGAGTCAACAGCTAGCGTGATAGGTGGCTCACAGGACAACAGCACAGAGTGACTGGCACCCTGAACCAAAAGGGCTACCACAGCATTTTTCAGCACCATGCAATACCCTCTGGTCTATGCCTAGTTGGTCAGGGTTCATCCTACAGCAAGATAATGACCCAAAACATACCTCCAGGCTATGTCAGAACTACCTTCGAGGAAAAGAACAAGACGGTAGGCTTCAAATCATGGAATGGCCAGCACAGTCTCCAGACTTAAACCCCATCGAGCTGGTTTGGGATGAACTGGACAGAAGGGTGAAAGCAAAGCAACCTACAAGTGCAACACATTTGTGGGAACTTCTGCAACAGTGTTGGGAAGAACTTCCCGAACAATATTTGATGTCCACTGTAGGAAGAATGCCACGAGTGTGTTCGGCTGTTACAGTATATCTGCAAAAGGTGGCTACTTTGATGAGTCAAAAATTTAGATTAAATTTTGTTAAACAAAATGATTCTATGATTTCTTTTTATCTCCAATTGTTTATTTGTTCTATGCTTTAATTTCAGAGTACATTGAGACATTAACCTGTGTAAATTTCAATAAAAACTGGAAAAATGGGTGTTCTAAAACTTTTGACTGGTAGTGTGTATATATATATATATATATATATATATATATATATGTATAGATATATCTTCACAAAATCTTTGTTATCATCAGTTGAGGTTGTTCCACACTGACAAAAGTGTGGAAATTTCATAGGGTTACCACCCCCCACCCTCCACACACCACCAGGCATCGGGGTGTGCATTGGGGCTGTCGGCCTAACTCTCACCCTATTCCATGTGTAAAGGAGCTATGGTGATGCAGTATAGGGGAATGGGGTGAGAGTTAAGCATGACCACCCCAACGCACATCCCAATGCCTGGTGGTGTGTGGAGGAGGTGGTAACTCTAATATGGAATTTCCACACTTTTGTCAATGTGAAAACAACCCTAACTGATGCATTAACGAAGTTTTTGCAAAGAATTTCCTTTCTTTTTTCAAAACTGTAATGTAAGTAGTAAATGAAATGTTTGGGCCCTGCGCTCCCGCTTACATAGGTGTGAAGTTATACTGCAGCCCTATAAGGCAAGGAGTAACAGTAAGTTGCCCATATTTATACTTGTAACAGTAGGTTGCCCATATCTCAGGAACTGTAGGAGGTGTGGAAAAAAATGTGATTGTAATTGTGAGAGTGAGTAGTTCTCGAAACAGACATCGATTGAATCTGTACCTTGCATTGCTTTGAGATACAGGCACTGAAAACACAATGTGAATCCTAAGTCTGAGGGCACAATAGTGGGCAGTGCCATGAAAATGACCAATTGGAATAGTAATTCACAAATATCTCAGAACCCGTACCACCTAGAGAAAAAATTCAAATTTCTGAGGTTTCATGGGTTTGTAAGCTAGTTCTGTGCTTAGCCCCCCCCCCCATGGGGGGAGACTAAGACATTTTTTGATAAAAAGTGCGTATCACAAACCATTTTCAAGATACAGGCCAGAAAGGTGTCATTGGTGCCACAATGTTATCCTATGGGAAAATTTCTGAACTTCGTAATACTATAACTATAGGCTCGTTCAGTGTTTCCATAAGAAACCCCCAAAAGGCACACCTGTAGCACCAGGCCTACACACTGTGAAAGACTGAGTTGAGTAGCGCAATCCATGTTCCCAGAGTGAAGTAACAAAGAGAGCAACGCGCAGCAATGTTATCCTATGGGGAAAATGATGAACTCTGGAATGCTGTAAGTATGGCCCTGTTGAATGTTTTAGTACCAAACCATCAAAAGGCACACCTGTGGGAGTAGGCCTTTCCACCATAAAATGTTCAGGTCAATACCACAATTCACATTTCCACAATGAGGGGACAAAAAAAAAAAAAAAACACAGCCGCAATGTTATCCTATGGGGAAATTTCCAAACTTTGGAATGGCGTAACTAGGGGTGTCTTTAATTGTTCCATAGAAAACCAGTGAAAAGCACATCCATGGCACAAGGGCTTCGTACCCTGAAAAGTTAATGCCAATAGCACAATCCACCTTGTCACAATCAAGCGCCAAAGAGATGCAACAGATAGCAAAAATCTCCTATCTTTATAATGGGGATGTGATCGCGATCATATTTAAAGTTACCGCTATTGTTTTCATGGCACAAAAAATGTCATGATCAAAAACATAAACAAATGTGAAAAGCATGTTTCCAGGGCAGCTAGCTAAAAACTAATGCCAGAGGCATGTTCCTCGGGGCCCGTTTAGGTAAACCCAATGACTGGTGTCTTCAAAAGTGCAGTATTTTTTGAGTTATAACTTTTTTCTCTCTCACTAACTGAAAACAAGATGGCAGCAGCATGACAACATTTTAGGGTGAGCTCGACCACAAAATGAGATTGCAATTGTTTTCACAGTACACATATAAATTTTCCCATAGGATATAATGGAACACTATAAATGTCATAACTTTTGAATGAAACAAATTTTTTTCATGAAATCTTCAAAAGGCACCATTGCTAGCCAGGGCCCATGCAGCCCACCCAATCTGAATCCACTGAAATGCATTCTTGAATCCAATATTCGCATCTTAAGAAAACAGAATGTTGGGGATTTTTTACTTTTTGAGCGCACCACCATTCCACAACTGTACATCTGATTGACATGAAAATTTCTAGATCCAGAGATCTTACTAAATATTTCTGCATTCAAATGTCAGGCAAATTGGACAAATGGTTCAAAAGTTATTAAAGTGCAAACTTTGAGGTTTAACATAGAAATGGCTACCCAACCTAACTATAGTGGCACTACCGTGCCACTAATATATATATATAGATCTAGATCTAGATCTAGATCTATATATATATACATATATATATATATATATATATATATTATGGTAACTGATAGTGCTACCATAGTTGAATTGAGGGCCATTTCTATTAAACAAAATTTTGCACCTTAATAACTTTGCAACCGTTTGATGGATTTGCCTTAAATTTGGAATTTATGATCAAGAACCATAGGCCTTGGGATCTGCCAAGTTTCGTACTGGTCAGATATACTGCTCCTGAGTTATTAAGTGTGATCTGTGCTCGCATTTACGCTTTTCTGGAATTCTGTGGTCGCGCCTACAGGTCGTACGGTTTGCATGACCAGCCCAAAATCTTCAGGGAACATGTAGCCAGGGTCCCTGATGTGCCTTTAGAAGATTTCATGAAAAAATATTAAACGGTTCAAAAGTTATTCAAAAAACAGTTTCCCATTATAAGTCAATGGGAAAAGTTAACAAAAAGTTCAACACTTTCGCAAATACATTTTTACTTTCGCAAATGGGCCTGTTACTGTCACAAATCGGCCATTTTGTTTTCAGTTGGTGATCAGAAAAATGGTTGGCATTTAAATTTGGGACCCTCTAACAACCTAATTTTTTTTGTATTCACCTAGTCGGGCCCTGAGGATGCTTGCCATGTCTTTATTTTGTGGTAAAACACCCCAGAAATATGTTTTTCAAATTTCTGGAAAAAGTACTTTCGCAAATTACTTTCGTGCTCACGAAAGTGTCTAAGTTCGCAAGCTTTATAAATTGCGCAGTAATTTTCTAGTCTGTGGAGAAAATGACAGCAATTCTTTGGCACTGCACTGCAAAAGAACGGTTGGGAGTTTGGGCTGAAATTTGGAGGAAACGCAGCCGACATCTCACAGATGTGCCTTTCAGTGTTGTATTGAAAAATATATTACGGCGGCAAAGTTATGGCACTCCAAAGTTGACAGTTTTTCCCATAGGATAACATTACGGCACCCGAAGCATTACAGGAATCCTTTGGCACCCTGCTGCAAAATAACGGTTTGGTCTTTTTTCCTGAAATTTGGAGGGAAGACAGCCAACAGTACACAGATGTGCCTTTCAGTAGTTTGGTGAAAAAATATCACATGGCGGCAAAGTTACGGCACTCCAAAATTGATGGGTTTTCCCATAGGATAACATTACGGCGCCCGACACTTAACAGAAATCATTTGGAGCCCTGCTGCAAAATAACGGTTTGGTCTTTTTTCCTGAAATTTGGAGGAAGACAGCCAACAGCACACAGATGTGCCTTTCAGTAGTTTGGTGAAAAAAATTACAGGGAGGCAAAGTTATAGCACTCGAACTTTTTTTTTTCCCATAGGATAACATTCTGACGTCGCCCCGCCTTAGCACCAGGGCCGATATCGGAAGCGGTGCGAGATCACGGACTTTTCGTCGGAAAATTTCTTAGCCCCTTAAAGGGGCTAAGATTCAAATTAGCCAGGACAGTTGTAAATAATATGACTTTAAAATTTTTTCACGTTGTAATGGTTCCTGAGATATAATGTATTTAATATTCCAAGATCTCATTTTCTCGCTCGATACTCATTATTTTGCATACATTATTTGTACTCACTGTCTTTCTCAATGCAGGTTTTGGGAAAACCAGCCTGTGCACCCACATTACTGTTACTGTTGCCGTTTCGCTGCGAGATCCGTACCGTTCACTTACCATTGACGTCTGCACCACCATGTGCGTATCCTTTGCGCTTTCATTTATGCGCTATGCTTTCTGTTATTTTGCCATTTCTGTCTACAGTACTGTTTATCTTACTGTTTCACTTTACATCACCATGCCCATTGACATTTCTGTTTGCAGGCACCATGTTACTATGTGACAACACATCACGTGGCAGACCATTCTCTCTCGCCACCATATGCGTTACCCTTTCTGTTCTCATTCGTGCTTGTGTTACCATATGCGCCACTGTTAGCATTTCTGTTTGTGTTGCTGTCCCTGTTAGTATGCCACAACACTTGGACCCAGCGCTCCGCCACTGCATTACATTCACTATTTCTCGTTATCATTCTCAAAAGAAGGAAATTAGAGGCAAAAACTCTGTTTAATGCATTAGTTAGGGTTGTTCCACAGCGACAAAGTGAGGAAATTCACTGTTAGGGTTGAAAACCCCCTTGGACCCCGCCCACCCCAACCGGCATTGGGGTGCGCATTGGGATCGTGGGTCCTAACTCTCTACCGTTCTCCTATACTTCTGCTGCTTTACACATGTCATGGGGTGAGAGTTAGGGCTGATGATCCCAATCGCGCCCCCAATACGCGATGGGGGTGGGGGGGCCAGGGGTTTTCAACCCTAACAGCTAATTTCCTCACTTTTAGCTGTGGAACAACCCTAACTAATGCATTAAACAGAGTTTTTGCCTCTATATATATATATATATATATATATATACATATATATTATAGGGGTGCAGTCACACCCCTATAGTTAAGGTTGAGTAGGCAGTTCAATCTTAAACTCAAACTTTTGCAGTTGAATAACTTTGCAACTGTTCAGTAGATTTGCACAAACTTTGGAAAGCACCATCCTGTGGGGTAGATCTCTTGATCTGGCAAGTTACATTCCAGTCAGATGTGCGGTCTATGAGTACTGGAGAGGTTCATTGACTTTGCTGGGATTTTTCTTTGAACTAGCCTACATCCCAGAGGGTTTGGTTTTTGGGTTTGAAATTTTCAGTGCAGAAAGGGGCTACCCCAGAAATGTGCCTTTTGCTACTCTGGTTAAAAAATAATAAGCCGTTTTCAAGATATTGCTATTTAGAAATTTGAAAAAAACTTTTCTGAGCATGCTTAGTAAACACTTAAAGATAGCTGTATGAAACTAAATAGGAATCCTATTCGTATGGAGAAAGCCCTACTTTGTAAGGCTGCCATCTCGTTTTCAGTTTTGCCTGAAAAAAAATTGAAACTGCGCAAAATGATATGTTTTGTTCGGAACCAACACATGTAGCTTGCTTATTGGGACCCCATTAGGTATATTCTGTACTGTACCAGATGAAATATGCCCAGAAAATGTGCTTTATTTCATAATTTAAATTCGAGGTCATATCGGCATAGTGCAACTTAGGATTCTACTTCGTATGCCAAGATATGACATAGGATCCTAGTTCATGATCCAAAAATCCCGAAAATAAATGTTTATGCTGACATCGGGGTGTCCAATCCCTATGTCGCACTAGATGCCCCCACACCAGTAAGGGACACTAGAGAACCCACTCCCAGTGTCCGCAACAGAAGAAAACCATTCCCTACATTTCCGACAGTGGGGTGCCCAATCCCCACATCAGCAGCTGCCCCCCATGGGACACTAGAGAGACCACTTCCAATGTCCCCAGTCATATTATACCCCCCCGTCACCACTACCACCACCAGTACTGAGTAACACTGGGGAGCCCAACCCCAGTATCACAAAATGTTTTTAAAAAATTGAATACCTGTAAAAAAGAAAATGGTCCCTCGACATTGCCCTGTCCCCTCCCCATTTGGATCCTCCCACTGAGCAACCCACCACCCCCACACGCATCCTTTGCCCTATACTTACCATCAGAGGTCAGAGGCTATCATATTCTGTGGACCGGGACACATCTGCACTCTTCAGAGCTGAACCACAAACTGAAGAATTGAGGTAAGAGCCGTATAATGGGAGTCAATGGCATTTTGAACTTATGTTGATATCTCAGGCATTTTTAAAAATTTTTGCACCAAATTTTCAACATGGACTTTTTGGGATCCCACCTCATGAACACTGTCACTGTCATCTCACTACTCTGTCCCAAAAGGTGATTTTGTGGTTGCTGTGTGGAATCACCTTTCGGGACCAATTAACAAAATGACAGTGCCAGTGTTCATGAGGGGAGGTCCCAAAAAGCCCATGTTGAAAATTTGGTGCAAAAAATCTCAAAAATGACTGTTACAAGCATGTGTTGTGTTATTTCTATACACACTTGTAACCTTATCAATTTTTAATAGTTTCACTCCAGATTTTCAACATTGCCATTTTTTCATACTTTCTCATAAATAATACAGCTGTCATTTTTCCCATCCTGCCCAAAATGTATTTTCACACTTGTGGCAATGAATGGCATTGTTGCTGCACATAATCAACATTCTGGATGGATTAATGAAATCACAGTTCCACTGTTCATGAGGTGGTGTTCCAAAAAGGCCATGTTGAAAATTTGGTGCAAAAATACCTAAAAACACCCTAGTTATGCATGGTCATTTAAATCTCATTATGCAGATGCATAACCTTGGCAAATTTTAATATTTTCACTTCAAATATTCAATATTGCCATTTTTTCACACCACCTCATGAACAGCACAGCTGTCATTTTTTAAATCCTGTAAAAAAAAATTCTGCACCTGTGGTGCAGAATGGCATTACAGTTGCACAGCATTGCATTTCGACTGGGATTTGAAAATGTTCTGTACTGGGTATATACAGTGAGGTGATAAGAAGGTTATGTTGAGCATTTGGAGTGAAAATTATTTAAGATGGCACAATTATGACTATTTGTTGCAATTTTGCTATGCCTACTCGTAACTTAAAGTGTGGAAGCACAGGGGCCGAAGACCCCTGTGTTTCCACAGCTACATATATATGTGCATCTGTGGAGGAATGGGAGTGCAGGGTCTGAAGGACCCTGTGCTCCCACAGTAAAATAAATATTCTATTATACTATTATATTATCTGAAAAAGTAAATAAATTGAAAAAAAAAAACTTTGTTAATGCATCAGTTAGGGTTGAAGCAACAAAAGTAAGGAAATGAGATGTTAGGGTTGAGCCCCTGACATTCCCTTCCCCCTACCCAACAAGCATATCCTACACCCACGTGGATGACCCTGTACCTCATGAATTTACTAAACACGGATGAGACCCACCCTGGACTAAGGAAAACATCTGAGAATGGAGCATTAACCATTGCAAGATCAAAAAGAGGGTTTAGCAGAAATGATGTAGACTTGACATTGGAACAGACAATTAATACCAATACTGCATCAAGATTAGCCAGGATTTCTTCTTTCACACAGAATATCAACACAAGGAGGAGGTGGAACATTCTGCAGTCAGCTTGAAGTAAAATTGTTGGAAGTCTTACGGAAAAAGTTGGTCTTGTCAGCCATGAAGAAGCCAGTCAAGAGTTGAAGAGTTTTAGAGTTAAATGAGATTCAAAGGCTCTAAACAAGCTGTTGAACACAATAGACTCCTCCACAAATACATTCCATGATGCATTTGAGGACAGCAATCTTTATTCAATATGTAGTGAAAAAGCAGTATCACAAGAGGTAGCAAACAAAGTATTACAGGTTACTGAGACAGGTACTCAGATGTATCAGTTATTTAGAGACGAATGCATTACCAAAGGCAGTAGGTTCAAGGAACCCATCAAAATATACAAGCTGAAGAACTTTGCATATGATGCAATGAAGGTGAAGATTAAGAACAAGGACAAGAAAATCGTCGAGTTGAAAGGAACTCAAGACCTCTTTGCACGCTTGCTATATCTATTTGCGACTTCAACAGTTGAACTTATGATGGTGTTTGCCTATCTGATAACCCTGGTACCCTTCTCCTTAGGAAACATTGATGGATCAATGAACACAACAATGAAGTCAACACTGCTGAAGAAATTTGAGACCAGAGTCCAAAGTAGCCACCCTGATGCAGTAAATGCCACTGTGGTTGATGCCATGTTCTTGATCAGAGGTCTTACAAACCTGCCACCAACATTCCACAGTGTGGCAAAAACCATCCTGTCCCTTGTTTACTGCACTTCCACAAATGAAGTCCACCTTGTCAGTGACTGTTACAAGTCACCATTGATCAAAGGTCTTGAACAAGAGAAGAGAGGAAAGCATAGCATCGCTCCACTCTCCTGTCTCATAACTGGTGATGACCAAAGCCGACCAAGAGACTTTGCTGGATCCCTGTCTTCATCTTCAGTCAAGCTGGCACTCCTGGATTTTCTAGCTACAGCATGGAATTCTGATCTGTATTGTGAAGTTCTAGGTGATAAAAAGCTCATGTATGCAGTAGGAGAAACTTGTTACTCATACAAAGTGGAAGCTGGACATATGTTCGGACTAGAGTGCAAGGCCCTAAAAGCAAACACATAGAAGCAGGCACAAGAATCATGCAACACATACATTACATTTGCAGTCAAAATAAGGGTGAATATGTGCATGTAGTGGTCAGGGCAGATGATACTGATTTTCTGGTCATTCTGCTGTATCATGCAAGTCTAAACAATAATCTCAAACTGCATATGGATGTTGGCCATTCAGTGGCTAACACAAGAAGATTCATAGATGTATCCCACTTGTCAGCAGAGTTCGGCAGACCTGTGTGTGTAGCTCTACCAGGTCTCCATGCACTGACAGGGTGTGACTATTCACCAGTGTTCAAAGGCAAGGGGAAGGTGCGACCTCTAACAATTATGGAAAAGAATACAGACTACACACAGGCATTTGGAAAACTGGGATGTCCACACTTGTCTAAAGAAAATGAGGATACAATTGAGAGCTTTGTGTGTACCTTGTATGGACAGAAAGTAAAGAGTGTCAACACAGCCTGCTACAGTATGTTCACTGTCAAGTATCAACCGAGTGACAAAGACGCACCCTTAGAAAAGATCAAAGGAGCAGATGCACAGTCACTGCCACCATGCAAATCAACTCTGACACAGCACATCTGTCATGCGAATTGCATTTCATTGTTATGGAAAAATGCAGACAAACCAGAAATTACACTACTGAAGCCAGAGGACAATGGCTGGACCTATGAGGATGGCAAATACAAGGCAACATGGCTCACATGTGAAGTTGTACCATCAGCCTTAAGTGAATAATTGAACAAACACAACAACAATCCAAATGAAGAAGATGATGACAGTGACTGTGATGTCGATATTGATGATACAGATTTTCTTAACATGTCAGATAATGAAGACAGTGAACAAGAATACTGATTGTTGTACTTAGGTTCATAAAACATCATAAAAAGTTGATTGTTTCAAATTAAATATAGAATAAAATAAATAATAATGTTAATATTAAGCCTTTCATAGTTTCATAGTATTGTACAGGTTCTTAAAGCCAGTGATCCATTATGAACCCGCCACCACTGGATTAGTGATGGAAGCTATATTTTTCTTTATCCATATGATGGTCCAGATTTCTTTTAAATTGTTCTACTCTTTTACTCATGACTACATATCTTGGTAGTGTATTCCATATAGGTGAAACTCTATGCGTGAAAAATCTTTTCCCCCTAGTTGTTTTACCTACAGTGGTCTTAAGCTGTAGGTTATGGGACCTAGTATTATTTGGTGTTATTTGTTTTTCAAGACAAATGGTTGCAAACAGTGAGTTGTTTTGAAATGCTTTAAATATATAAATCAGGTCCCCTCTAAGAGATCTATGTTCTAGGGAAAACAGGTTTTGAGTTTTTAATCTATCACTGTAACCTTTGTTTTTTACATTACTAATTTTTTTTGTGACTCTGTGTTGGACTCGCCCAACCATTTTTTGGGTTCCCATAGCCGTTGGGGTGCAGAAAGGAGCACAATACTCCAGGTGAAGTCAAATAAGACTAATGTATAAGGGTAGTAGGACTTCTGTTATTCTACTTCTTATATGCCTCTGAGTACACCCGAAGATGCCATAACATTTTTTAACTACGTTATTTGTGTGTGTATCAAATTTGAGATTGTCTGTAATTGTAACACCCAAATCTTTTTCTTCTGTAGTTGTTATTAGTTGTATATTATTCATCACACAAGGGCCCAGATATTCAAAAGGGTTGCATCATGTGCAATAGGGTTGCACCAGCCCAAGTCCGGAAATGCGCCATTCTGCGATATTCAGCGGGAGGCAGTTGCGCCCCCCAAATCATGCTGAGCAATAGCACAATGATAATGAATGTATATGCAACTGAAGGGGGAGGAACCATGCATAAATGGCACAGTGCGATATTCAACAGCATGCACCATGCGCAATAGGGGAGCAAGCAGAAGTTGCGCCATAGTGGAAATGAGCCAAAATAAAAAGGAACAAGAGAGAGGTGCAAGAACGCTACAGGGAAGCCACAAGTTGCTGAACTATAGCCAGCCACACAGGCAACACACCCACACAGAGGACAGGACAGTGAAAGGGCACCTGGAACCCACAGGCTCAGGGAAGGTGTGGGGAGCCACAGTGCAGAAGGGGGAAGTGCCACACAGCACTGAGGCCAGCACAGTCAGGTGTTCCCAGTGCAGGGGAAGTAGCAGCCAGGACAGTGGGGAACACAGAAACAGCTGCTGGGGGTGAACACAAGCCAGGACATAGCCAGTGCCACCATCCAGATGGAGGCAGTAATGATGGGGGTTAGAAGGCAGGCAGCAGGGGGGCGCAGTCGTGGAGGGGAACCATTGGCGGTATGCCCCCAACAGGCAGTACCGAGCCCGCACCAGCTTCTAGCTGTATAGTGATACTGAGATTGTGGGCTGGTACCGCCTGAATCGGGCAATTCTGAGGTGGCTCTGTTAGCTGTGCAGTGATGTGATGCAGGCACCCACGTGACAGAGCCATGCTCTGTCAGTGGAGACTAAAGTGACAGCTTGCATGTGCTTGCTCACCACGGGTACCTTCCAGAGACCAACAGGGGACACCACAGGCATAACCCAGTCGGCCGCGTCATGCCACCTCACCCAATTCCTCAGTGCACTGCTGCCACATGCTGCGGAGTACATCCATTTCCCCAGCTCACCGGCGGAGCGCACAGCAAACATCCAGGAGTTTCACAGGGTAGCACATATGCCTGGCATGCTAGGGACAATAGACTGCACCCCTGTGGCCATCCGCACACCACCTGGCCCCGAGGGGGCCACATACATGAATCGCAAGGGCTATGCTAGCATCAACTGCCAGGTGGTGTGCGATGCCAGGGAGTGCATAATCAATGTCTGTGCCACGCACCCTGGGGGAGCACATGATGCCTTCATCTGGCACCAGTCAGCACTGTGCCATAGATTTGAGAGTGGAGAAATCCCCACTGGCCACCTAGTGGGTGAGTATGCAAACCACATGGACAAACATAGGGCTTGGGAGGGCCATGGTCAGAGGTGACATGGGTAGTGGCCTACATGGCCCGGGGCAGGGTGATGCTGATCACCAAACTAACCTCCACCCTCTACACACAGGTGACAGTGGATACCCACTCTGTCCCTGGCTGCTCACACCATACCGGTGGCTCGTGACCACATCGCAGTAACACTACAATGAGACACACGACACCACACGTAATGTCATCGAGCGGGTGTTTGGGATGCTGAAGGTATGTTTCCATTGCCTGGACACCTCTGGCGGTGCCCTACAATACAGCCCCTCAAAGGCCTGTGGGCTATTCCTGGCCTGTTGCATCCTGCACAACATGGCCAACAAATGTGGGATAGCCGTACAGGTTGAAGAGGGGTACAGCGATGGGGACGATGAGGACGCCGGTGACAATGGTGATGGGCAGCCCCCCCCTTGGGTGATGGGACCCCCGACTGCTCCGGCTGGCACAGCTGCACTGGGACACCATCACGGAGGAGCACTTCAGCCAACCCAGGTAAGTCATGGGGCCATGTGCAACCACCAGTGGCAAAGGCACAACCCACAAACACACATGGACACACACCAGGGGTGCATGCCATCAAGGGAAGTGGCCGGGCATGGAACCACACACACCACCAGGGATGGGTGAGGTCTAACATGGCACGTGGACAGACACACACACACACAACTCACCAGACATGCACAAAGGGTAGGAGGCACACCAACCCAGAATGCCACCCCTAGCCACACACATGTCCACAGACCACCACGCCCACTGCCTGTCATTGTGCATGTGTCAGATGCTGGGCACCATTGCACATTGGCATACAGCACAATGCAGGCATCATCATACACACGCAACTGCGGGCAGCAGCCAGAAGGGTGTGCAGATGGACTGTGTGTCTGCGTGCAGGGCCAGGTACCCACCCGTGCATTGCCCGCTGAATGACACAATGCACACAGGGCAGCATCAAACAGTAGCCGTGTTGGGAGAGAGGTCAGTCATGTGCCACAGTTCCCCAACCACCACAGATGCGTGGGTGGCCCCACTGAGACCTGCCAGCACTGACAGGCTGACCACTGGCCTCATGGGGTGGCACCGATGGTCCCCCAGCGGTTCCACCACGTGAACATGACCATGCTCGCACAGGGGTCTGCAGCACACCAAACATGCCTGCGCCAGGCGTGCTCGGGATGCCCACAGCTGAACCCGGTGTCGACAAGGTTGGTATCGCATGATGCTGGGAATGGGGGGTGGACATTGCACTATGCAGTGTCTGCACTGCATGGGCATCATACATGGGAGGAGACAGAGATACTGAGGAGGGGGGGACCCTTACCGATCGGCAGGTCTGGGGAGAGGGGGAGGCATCACTGGCAGGTGGGGGGAGGGCTAAGCAGGGAGAAGGGGTACCGGAAGTGGAAATCACAGCAGAGAGAGTGAGGGAAGCCCTCAGCTCCCTTAAGACGGAGAAAGCACCTGGGCCGGATAAATTACATCCCAGAGTGCTGAAGGAACTTGCAGATGTCCTGGCAAAACCCCTGGCAGAGCTTTTCACCATCTCTCTGAGGACAGGGTGGGTGCCCCAAGACTGGAAGGTGGCGCATATAGTGCCTATCCACAAGGGGGGATCAAGGGAGGTGGCAGGGAACTACAGGCCTGTCAGCCTGACATGGTGGTGGGCAAGGTGATGGAGGCATCGCAAGGAGAGGCTGGGGGACCTGGATAAGTCAGGGTGCCTGGACGATAGACAGCATGGATTCATCCTGGGAAATCATGTCAGACAAACCTGGTGGAGTTCTATGACTGGGTGACAAGTACCTTGGACCTGGGTAGACCAGTGGATGTCCTCTTTCTAGACTTCAGCAAGGCATTTGACTCTGTTCCTCACGTGGGTCTGTTGGATAAGCTGGGAGAAATGGGGGTGGGGAACCAGATGATCAGATGGATAGGCAATTGGCTCCAGGACCGGACCCAGAGGGTCGTAGTTGGTGGGATAGTCTCATCCCCAAGGAGGGTCATTAGTGGGGTCCCACAGGGATCAGTCCTTGGGCCCCTTCTGTTCAACGCCTACGTATCTGACATAAGGACAGGAATCAGGAGTGAGATGAGTCTCTTTGCAGATGACTCGAAACTGGGGGCGGTGGTGGATGGGGAGGAGAGGAGGTGGCCCCACAGGGGACCTGGAGGCTCTGAAAGATGGTCTAGAAAGTGGAAGCTGAGGTTCAATGTAGGAAATGCAAGGTATCCACCTGGGGCCAGAAACCCAGGCCAAGTGTACACCTTGGGGAAATGCTACAAGTCTCGATGGCTGAGAGGGACCTGGGGTGGTGGTGGATGTCAAGATGAACAACTCTGAGACTTGTAGGAGGGCAGCAGCCAAGGCCAACAGGATGCTGGGATGCATCGCTAGGGGGATCACTTCCAGAAGGAGGGAAGTGATACTCCCTCTGTATAACTGCTTGGTGAGGCCACACCTTGAGTACTGCGTGCAGTTTTGGAGGCCACACTTAAAGTGGGACATTAATCTCCTGGAGAGGGTCCAGAGGAGGGCAACCAAAATGATTTGGGGCTTGGGGGGACAGGACCTATGAGGAGAGGCTCGAAGAGCTAAATATGTACACATTGGAAGAGAGAAGGGACCGGGGGGACATAATAGAGGTCTTTAGGTACATGAAGAGGATAAATAGGGGAGGAACAGTTGGGGTGCTTCGAAGGAAGGAGGAAGGGGCCACTAGAGAACATGGGTGGAAGCTGGAGGGGGGAAGATTCAGGGGAGAAAGGAGGAGGTGCTACTTCACTGAGAGGTTGGTGGAGCCATGGAATGCACTGCCTAGGGGGCTAGTGAAGGCAGAGACAGTGGAGGGGTTCAAGAGGGGGTGGGACAGGTACAGGGGAAGGGTTCTGGAAGCAAAATCCAATGCAGCAAGAATATCCGGAACTGGGAAGGGAGAAGCCAGAGAAGGCGAGAGGGACAGCAAGGTCAGCACCCAGGATGGGGACTGACCAAACCAGCAGACACGAAAGACCGTTCGGCCTTATTCTGCTGGCATTTTAGTATGTTAGTATGTTAGTAAATAACTCTGATCCCCCTGTGGCCATGGCAGCTGTGATTGTGTGTGTCAGCCTGTCAATGGCAGCGGTCACATCCTCCCGCATCTGGTCCATCCCTACCAGGAGCAGAGCAGTTTCTTTGCTGCGACACTTCTCTGCCCGCTCCAGAGCCACACTTCAGTGCATCCACTGCTGTCACAAGCCGCATCTGCCGATTGACTGATGCTTGCAGTATGCAGGTGTGCTCATCCAAGAGGTCATCTGCCTGATCAGCATGCTGTCCCTCAGGGTGTGCACGGCCCTGATGCTCAGCACCCCTTGAGGGTGGGTGCTGCACACCAGGGCCAGGCCTGGGCATGTCCACAGGTGGTGCACTGATGCCACCCCCTGACACTGTACCCCCAAGCCCATTGGCCGACTGCTGATTCTGCCCCTCTGGCTGCCACTCCCCAGGGCTCACTGGTACCACTGCAGTGGCTGCAACAGTCCCACTGTCCTGTACACACACCAGTGCTGCCCCACTGGTGCAGACAGGCATATGCTGGGACTGTGATGACACACAGGCCTCCACGGTGGCACCACTCACAGCCATGGCCGTGATGTTACCTGCTGTGTGGCCATCCTGTGGCAAACATGTGTCACTGCCTATGATGTTAGCGACATCATCATTGATGATGGACCCGGCACCAGCCCGAGTCCCAGCATGCTGGCATCCATGGACACTGGCACGCTGGGACACGGGCAGGGCCTCCTCCGCACCTGCTCCAACAACATCAGTCTGGACATCCAGGCGGGCCCACTGTTGCACTGAGCCATGTATTCCTGTGGAGGTGGATGGGCCCTCCTCCATCTCCATCTGACTGGCCTCAGTGGAGAGGCCCACCACTGCTGACCCATGCAGATGCTCAGGAGCTGTAAGGGAAAACAAAGTTGCGTTACTGCATGTGACCTACCCTGTCCCCCCAATAGACAGACCATGACCTACCATGCAGTGACGGGCTACCACCCATCTGGAATACACCACCTGGAACACCCTCAATGGTGCAACGCTGCATGCTGCCAGCAACCCTCTCCTCCTATGGGGTCAAGCGTAGCACCTCTGGCTGTCCCCATCTGTCACAGATCATGCTGCCCTGATGGCAGCCACCTTCTCCTTAATCCTCCTCCTCCTGTCTGTGCCCATCTACTTCTTGCACTCCTGCACGGAGCGCTGGTGGCTGCCATGCAGATTTACAGCACGCGCCACCTCCTCCCATGCAGCAGCATGGGCCTGTGGTGTTCCCTGGTGTCCGCTGAGAAGTGGCTCCTGGTCTAGGTAGGCCTCGAACAGGGCATCCATCTCAGTCTTCGTGATATTTGGCCTCCTTCTCCCACAACTCTGTTCCTCTTCCTCCACAACTCGCTCAGTCATGATTCAGCCTGTGAGAATGTCAGGTGTTGCCTGTGACTGTGCAGTCCCATGCAAGTCCCAAAATCCACAGTCCACACTCCCAAACAGCATGCAACTCACCAATAGACTGCAGTAACTGACTATGGCCAGTGCAGCCCAATTTCACACTTTTACAGAGCAACCCATGCAAATGAGGCGAGGCGCATCTTTAAGTGGCTGCGAATGCAGTGACTGCGCCATTGAATGGCTGATTAGCTGATTTGCATATGACGGCTGAATATCAGGCTTTTGCGCTTTGCACAATTGTGTTGAACGTGCTGAGTCAAGGGCGCAGTTCTGTGACATGCACAGTACACACCTAACTGCGCATGCCCTGGTTGATGACTCAGGCGCCTGCCGTGCTGCTGACATGCTGTGCACGGGAGGCAATGCAGGGGCATGGCCACCATTGTGCCAGTGGCACTACAGCGCAGTTCACCTATATGGTGCTGTGGCACTGGGGTGTCGTAGGCACACTGGGGCAACAGCGCGGTAGGCTGCTACAGGAGGTGGCACACAGGCACCCAATTGCGCTAGACGCATTGGGTTCCACTCAAGCTGTGGCTGTCCATGCACCAGAGACCCTTGACCCTGTGCCCGACCTTTGCCCCTAGTCACCATGCATCAGGCATGGGTGCACCACTATCGCGCTGTTCGGTGACAGCATGATAGAGAATGGCAGCGCTGTACCATGCAGCATCTGCAAGTGGCAGAACCATGCTGCAGAGCACCATTTTGACTCAACCGAGCAATAGAGATGGCATGGAGGAGAGCAGCACAGTGAAGCCAGGTAGAGATGGCAAACTTGGTTGCCATTGTGGAGCCACTTGTTGGCCCACTATTTGGTGAGGCACCCCCTGGACAGGTCCAAAAGTCAGGTGTGGCAGGAGGTGGCTGATGCCCTGGAGGAGGCCACCAGTATGGGGCAGATGGCAGAGCAGTGCCACCACAGATATGGGGACCTGAGGTGGAGGGACCCGGACCTTACATCCATGATTACTATGATCACATAGCCATGTCACTGAACATCCACGGTGGTGCTGTGCAGGACTTGGCCGGTGGGTGTGTGCAGTGGTCCGCATGGCTGTGTGCACCTGGGTGGGCAGGTCTTGTGGACGTGATCACTGTGGTTGGTCACACACCATCACAGAGGCATGTCCCATGGCCGTATGCCATGCACAGTGGGTGGGCTGCACGGGGCTGTGCATTCACACCTATTGACTCTGCTCCCTTGTCCTAGGTGAACGGCAGTTGCAAGCCATCAGACGGACGCTGCAGGAGATACTGTAGGTGGCCAGGGCCTCCCTGGAAATATTGGAGAGGATTGACCGTGTGGGAGTCTGATGGTGGCATGGCTGGAGGAGCAGCCAGAGCGGGGAGTGGGGCTCCTGATGAGCATCCTAATGCCCCTGATTTTCCTTACCCACCGGACCCACCCTCACACCCCTCCTTCTACCATTTGTTCACCCCTGCCCTTACCCACCCTCCTTGTTTGTGGCCCTCTCCCCAACCTTTTGTATATATCTGTAAATAGTTTTTTGTGTTTTTTACAATACATTTGCTTTGATATACCTAATGTGGTGGTCTCTGTTTTGCAGCGGGCTATAGCTGCCCAGCTGCAATGGTTTGCACAGCGTCAGGGGTGGTGCAATCATGTGCATGTGTGTGTGTCCATGGGGAAGTGACTATGGTGTGGGAGTGGCTATCAGTCACTGTCTGTGGTGTGTGTGTTGTTCCCTGTGCACTGGATGACTGTGTGCAGTGGTCCATGGTGCATGCTCTGTGTCCATGGTGCACCCGTCAGCCCATCCATGGCCTGTGCAGCTGACACCCTTGCATGTCTGTGACCTGCACAGTCCACTGGCATGTCAGTGGTGGCTGTCCATGCAGGACAGCCACTGTACCCATCACAATGCCGGGTTGCCTACTGTCACTGGTGGGGTTCATGTCTGCCTCAGGTGACACTGTGGCCTCTGCTGTTGTTGTCCCACCTCCATGCTGTGGCTTGTGTGTGTTGCAGGGGATGTGCACCACTGTCTGTCACTTGTGCTCTGGGCAAATGCAGGTGGCGTACAGCTCCACAGTGCCTTCGCAGGGTGGCTGGCACTCCTGTGCCATGGAGGAGTGCTGGCCATGTGTACACGGTTTCCATGGCCACACACTGTGGGCTTGGTTGCCCCGCTACTGTGTCCCTGTGTTAGTGTGCCCTTGGGTATGGGTGGGTGTTTGTTCATGCACTGTGTTGCATCCTGTGTGGTGCATGCTTCCATGCACCACTGTGGGTGTCTGTGCTGGCTGTTGTGGCCAGTGCTGGGTCAGGGTGTGTCCTTGGGAGGGTGTGCAGGGTGCTGTACCACTGGTGGTAGGGTCCGGGGCATGCCTGTCACATGTAGGGTACCTCATGTGCTGACGCATGGTCGGTCTCACAACTGTACCTCGGGGGGGATGTGCATAGTGGCACTGTGTATGCAGTCGTTGCATCGCTGTGTGCTGCCACCCACTGAAGGGTGCTCATGGTGGGGCTGCCTTGCATGGTTCTGTGGTGCACAGGGTTACATTGTCACAGTGGAGGTGGTGGCATGCATGGGGTATCCTGCACTGGTGGACGCTGCTCCTGGGCAGGGTGTCTGGGAGTCACGGTGCAGGGTGTGCTCTGCATTGGTGGAATGGTGTGGCACGGGGTGGTCGGCCCGCCTTGTGTGCCGGTCACAGCTTGCCAGGGGGTGTGATGGGGCACCATGGCCCAGCTGTGGGTTGGTTGCTGGTCTCCATGGGCCAGTGGTTATTCCAGCACTCCTCCAGTTGTGCAGTACATGGGGTGTGGGGGGACGATGTCTGTTCTGCTGTGTGTTCCTCTGCCCATCTGTGGCATGGGTGGTGGGTCCCTGCATCCCTGGTTGTGCTATTGCTTTGCTGCCCTGCTGCTGGGGGTGTCCCTGGTTACGCTATGGCACATCTGGACTGCTCAGCTGAACATCCCTTGTTGCGCTATGGCACATCAGGTATGCTAAGCTTCACCTCCCTAGTTGCGCTATGGCGCAGGTGGTGCGATATTCAGTCGTCGGCTGTAGGCGCATCTTGGCCTGCGCAGTTTTTGAATATCGTGCCTCTTGCACATGGGTGCAATGGACTTGCGCTTGTTCCTGCTGTTGCACACTTTTTGGGCGCAGTTTGAATATCTGGGCCAATGTGCCTTAACATTGTTTTTACCCATGTGCATTACCATGCATTTCTGTTCATTAACACTCATTTTGTTAAGGTTTGCCCAATTACATAATTTATTTAAGTTGTTTTGCAGATTGTTGATTGATTCAGTATTATTTACAATACATCCAACTTTGCAGTCATCTGCATATTTGCTAATCCAGACACTGCTACTAGTTTGCATGGTTGAAATAATTATATTAAATAATAGTGGACCCAATACAGAGCCCTGGGGTACCCCGCTGGTAACCTGTGTCCATTTGGATTCATGCCCTCTAATAACTACTCTTTGGTGTCTATTTTTTAGTCAGTCCATTTTATTATTCTACCATCAAGATTTATTTTGAATAATTGCTCTATTAACACTGTATGGGAAACTGTGTTGAATGCCTTGGCATAGTCTAAGAAGACTACATCAACCAGCAGTCCTTGTTCTAATGCTTCACTAACCGGGTCAAAAAAAATGTATTAAATTTGTTAAGCATGACCGACCTGTTGTAAATCCATGTTGTGATATGTCAGAACAGTCACTGTTATTAATATGGTTAAGAATTTTATTTTGTATTAGTCGCTCTAGTAGTTTACTGATGATTGCTGTAAGGCTAACGGGTCTATAATTACATACATTTTGTTTATTTCCACCTTTAAAGGTTGAGTTATATTAGTTTTCCCCCATGATTCCAGGATTTTACCTTCATTAACGGAAGTATTAAATAAAACAGTTAGTGGGCCTAGAAACTCATTGCTCACTTTTTTAATAAAATATGGACTTATACCATCTACTGTACATATGTTGCTGTTTGTTACAATGTCTGTAGTATTTCAATAGAAGCTTATAGAATTGAAATTAAAGAAGGAACCATTAATTAAAATATACACAATGTTCACCGATAGTTCATTTTTTCATTGCAGAAGTGCATTTTCCAAAACAACATTCAACTTTGAGTGAATAAGAGTTGTAAATCTGGATTCTACGCACTTTTTTACATAAGAAGCAGTCATCAAACCTTTCGGAACTAGACACATAGATAAATGCACCTGGCTCCTGGACTATGTGATTTTAGGTGCGATTTTGTGGGAGTGAATTTGTGACATTGCTATTATTTGTATTGGTGATTATGTAGGTGTGGATTATAACAAGGGTGAAAAACTGCAAGTGGGCTTCCATAACTAGTTCTGTTCAAGCTTACTGCATCTTTCACAGTTCTTTCTTCTCCCTCTCCTGTTGGCTTTCATGTCTGATTCTGTTCAAGCTTACTGTATTTTTCACTTTTCTTTTTCTCCCTCTACTGTGACTGTCTCCTAGTTCTCTGCCCTCAGGGGTATCTGGAACAGTTCACAGCACACCACTATGTGTGGAATTTGGATCTGGAGCTAACTGAAATACCTTCTACTATCTCCCCCCATTTTAAAACATATACAAAGACAAAATTGCTTTTATATTTCTTTTAGTGTCTATAGCTATATGTGTTCTCTCATTCTTGCAGTCCAGCTTCAGAAAAGGGCATTCCACTATCTCCACTCTGCTCTGTGTCACCAATGATGTGCACTCAGTCACGTCTTTGGTCTCCTTACAGGGGCCATCTTTATAGACCTCTCCAATGCCTCACAGGAGTCATCCTCATAGACTTTTCCAATGCCTTTGTGTAGGTAGACTATGTACTTCTCTCACAGGACATCAGCAATTCTATTATTTATTTATTTATTTATTTTTTATTTGAAAAGGTTTCACCAGGAAAGACAACATCAGGTTTGAACAGCTCATTTTCTGAAGCATCTTGGGGGAGGGTTACAAACAATAGGGAAAGCGGGCAAAAGTATGACAACATAAAATACAACACAGTGCAGTTCAGATGCAATTTAGATACATAAAGTGCAGAGTAGGCAAAAATATAGGTCTTAAGTCGCAGCCTAACATCCATCACATGATCTGAGAACTGCCTGTCTGCCAATACCCAATCAGATTCCATACAGCCAACACTAAAATGGGAGTACCAGAGGGATCCATGATCAGCCCTCTACTCTTCTCCATTTTTGTTCATGCCCTCCTGAGGCATAGGGGAGCTGTCATCTTCACATGTATACAGACTATACCATCTTTTACTACAGCCCACTGTCAATGTCCCACATCAAGACAGCCCTCCTGTCTGACTTCGATTTGATCTCTTCCTGGTTCTTAAACAATCACCTAATCCTACATACAATCAACATTAAGGAAATGGTGTTTGGCTGCCAGAGCATACGATATGTTTAATTCAACCTGTCAGTATTAAGACACTAGACAGAAATCCATTGAGCAAATAAATGTTTTATATATCTGGAGGTGTGGCTTAATACCTTATTCTCATACAGCAAGCATATAGAACACATTCTATCCATTGTGGGGTGCAATATTGACTTTCTCATGAGGACAAAACATCGCCTCAGTGCTCACATGAGGAGGCAAGTAATCTCCCACTTCACATGAGGAGGCAAGTGGTCTTCCACTTCCTGCTTCCAGTCATCAACTTTGGGGCCATCATAAACAGATTAGCAAACACATCCAGTCTTCCAGTCTTAGGTCATCTGTATAACATTCGTTGTAGGTCTATAGTCTCATGTGACTTGACTACCCATTACTGTACTGTGTTTAATAAACTCAGCTGGTTAAGTCACTCAAGCATATGTGACTACCAGTAGATCTGTTTGTTATACAACTGTGTACCCCTGATTATCTGTTAAATCAGCAGTGCAGGTTAGCAGTAAAAAGTTTGACTTTTTTAATTCTATTTCAGACTGCGATTTATTTTTTGTCTTTTACCATATCCTTTCCCCCCATTTTAAGTGTGATTTAGCAGTTTTGTTACACATTAAATAGTTAAAAGAATGCCATTTTTTTGTTTGCTTGCCAATGGCATAAACAAACACATTGCTATCACTGTGTGATAGGGTGTTTGGTAGCTTGTCCCTCTCCACCAATCACCGGCTCAGGTTTAGCAGTCTCCTCCTTAATACTGCACACACTCTGCCTACTCTCTGTGGTCACTTTGATCTACTTTGCCAATCATAGAGCTGGATAGTTCAAAGTAGAAGCTGTTGTGACAGTGCATACTGTCTTGAAGGTTCCTACTAGGAAATCTATTGTGCTTTTTGTACTACATACAGTAGCTGTCACCTGCAGCCTCTGAGCAGCACTTCATGTTTTCTTTCTGTCCTGCACTTCCTGTCATATCCCGCCAACATACTGCAGCCACTTCCGCCATGTTGCCAGACTCTCCCCCCAAGGTCCAACTAACACAACAAAAATCAACAAGCAAACATGACTGGCATTGGTCAATGCTTGTTTATATGGCTATTTCCAGGTTTTTATCTGTATTCTTTATTGGTTTTGAACACCCATTATTTAAGATCTATCACTTCTTCTTGTGATTAAAATGAAATGGCCTGCATCAAACATTGCTCCCTGTCCTTATGTTACAATAGGTGTAAAAAACCAAGCAAAAATACTGATGAAAGTCTGAGGATAGCCATATTAAAAGGAAAGATCATTTTATATGAGTCAGAGAACAAAATGTTGCAAATAAAGGCATTTATGCAACAGTCATGGATACAGGAGCTGTTGTATAAGTGCATTTATTTTCACTGTTGTTGAATACACTTTATTTATGTATATAGTAGACACATCATTGCTGTTTATCTACGTAGCAGACACATCATCAATAACTCCCCGCCAGCTGGCACTTGTTTTATACACTTTCACTTTCAAGCTCCCGAGCTTTAACTGCCTGTTGCACACTCCTCACCAGCTCAGCAGCAATACAGTCATCCTACCAAAGTATCCAGAAAGGAACACTAACCAAAGCAGCAGTTTACTTTTTTTTAAATTACAAAGCACAAAGTTTCCGAACTGCCACACTGCTTCAGCAACTTCCGAAAGTTCCCTTTAGTCTTCAGCAGCTTGGTAATGCCGCCCATCCACCAACCTGACCACATCTTCGCTTGCTCGCTCACCATACATGGAAACACTCTGGCAGCTTTTCAGAATCTCCAATTTCTTTTCCTCCCCCCTAACACTGTCCAGAACAGCAACAGCAACTGTTAAAACAGCCCCCACTCTAATGTGGACAGCTCTCTCGCTAAACAGAGCCACCATGTTTCTTATACATTTTCAAAACAGGCCTCCCCTGAAAAATCAGCGCTGATGTCTCCATGTCAATGCCATTGTCATCATGTACAGTAGCAGCCATGGCAACACTACTGGTAACAATGGTCCTTAGAGGTGGAAGAGCATCGTTTGAAAAAAAACCCCACAAAACTAAATTTTCAAAAGAACAGTAGATATTAAAAACACACAAAACAAGGTCACTGCCTAATACATGAATGAAATAAACAGCAGGCCCCTAGTTGAATAAACAATTTATTTTCACTCAAACTGTTTTTGACCTTGGGCACATTACTCGTGGCTTACACCACTCATGATGTTACCCAAGGTGAAACAGTTCTTATGAAAACAAATGGTTTATTCAACATGGCCCTGCTGTGTATCACTTATTCATTTTTTTGCATGACAGGACTAAAGTGGAGAAAAATAATTTATTTTACGGCTATGTAGGTCATCACCATTTATTTCCACTGTAGGTTGCTCGCAAAGGAGCTCTTAACCAATGGGAGAGCAGCTTGAACAATGCCTGATGACATCACAATGGCTTCTGCTGCTGTTAAAAACAGAGCAGTGAAATCAAACAGAAACAGTTAATTCTTCATTAAAAGAATTAATCTTGCTAGACAGGCACTGTCATTGTATGAATAACATATGCCTTTGGGTGAATAAAAATATCCCATTTATTTTTATCTGCAGGGTTTGACCTCTGCAGATCACACTTGTGGCTCCTTTAGTCATCAGGACATAGATGTCAAAACCTGCAGATAAAAATAAATGTAATATTTTTAGTCAGCACATGGTACATCCTGTATTTATTATTTCTAATATAAAAGAAGTGCTACAACAGATTTAATGCTACAGTGCATGACAGGGCTGAACATTTTGACAAATACTTTTTTATTCTATTTTAGATGGCATCTTTCTTGTGACTTGTATGATACAGTTTCTGTCCCCTCATTTTGAGTATGCTTTACCACTGCACATCCCTCAATCCCGCAGCCCTCAGTCCTGTCACCCCTGTGCCTTAATAGTTATCCAGCACTAAGGATGGCCTTCCTCTGGGTAACGTGGGGTCTGCAGGGGAAGCTGAATGGTCAGGGCAATTTTCTCCTGCTTTTTTTGTTCACAGGATCATGGCATGCAGTGATGTGAATGTACATCTACCAATGTCCTACCATGTTAGGCTGCTCCCCCTGTCACTGTCCCCTGGCCTCTGCCAGGTGGCAGTCAAGTAGCAAGATACAGGATGCCCCTTCCCTGAGGGAGGAGAGCCGCCCTTGGGATGCTTAATTCTCCCTCAGCCAGCTGACCCCTGAGTGACCCTGGTCCATTTCTGAACCTAGGGTGCTGGTGCAGCAGGCATTAAGGCAACCAGCACCTCAGCCCAGCATGCCACTGGGCTGACCCGCCACTTGCTTTTCATCTCTTGCCTTTCCCTGGTCTTTTGCTGCCTTTCTCTCCTTCAATTCTTTGTCAATTCTTTGTCCTCCTTTCCCCCATATTGTCATTATAAATTTATTATACCAACTGTTTTTAACATGTTTAACATGTCGTTTTCCTTTTTATGTTGCTTGCACGCATGTGCCATCATCCGAGTTTTCGGAGGTGTGACAGCCCATCTTCCAATGCAGTCAGTGCATTTGCAGGTGCGGCCCCAGTTCCCCAATCACTGCTCCAGCTGTCTATGACAAGCTGAAAATGCAGTGGCATACAGTTGAAAGGGAGAGCTCTGCTTGAGTGAGCAGAGCTCTCCCCCACACTGCCAGACGTGCTGCGCACGCACACTGTGTGCTCATGCTCCTTCCCCTCCCCACACTGTACCCCCATGGGGTGCCCAATCCCCCGTCAGCTCCACGCCCCAAAGCATCCAGGTGCCATGCTGGGAGCCCACCCCAGCGTGGCAAAATGATGTTATGGCCGACAGGGGTGCCCAATTCCCCATTGGCTCCAGTGTCTCTCCTCCCCATGCTGTTGCCAATGGGGGTGCCAATCCCCATCGGCTCCACTGTCTCCCCCCCAAGCATCCAGGTGCCACACTGGGAGCCCACCCCAGCATGGCAAAATGTGTTATAGCCGACGGGGGTGCCCAATCCCCCGTCGGCTCCATGCCCCCCACCAGTCATCCTTGTGCCACACTGGGAGCCCACCCCAGCGTGGCAAATGTCCCGAGTCGTCGTTAATAAACAAAAAACCTGGAGATAAAAAACAGTCCCTCAGTGCTTCTCCCTGCCCCCTTCCACAACCCGCACCCACCCACTGCGCACCCTGCCTCCCCACACCCCCCTCACCCCATATTTACCTCTGGAGTCCGGCGTGACGATCTTCGGTGGACCGGGAACACATCTGCACTCTTCAAAGCTGACCACGAACTGAGGAAATGCCGGTAAGCTGTATAATGGAATAGATAGGGTTTTTTCAACTTATTGCATATCTCAGGCATTTTTGGAATTTTGCACAAATTTTCAAAATGGGGTTTTGGGACCCCTTCTCATGAATGATGTCACTGTCATGGTGTTACTCGGGCCAAGGGTGATTGCAGCCACTGTGCAAAATCACCTTTCTGGAATGATTAATGAAATGACACTGCCAGTGTTCATAAGCGGGCTCTCAAAAAGCCTATTTTGAAAATTTGGTGGAAAAATTCAAAAAGACTGTTTTACTTAGTACGCGGTCACAAGGGTTCCTAGCCGCACACCTCAGAAGTTCACGAATTTTCAATATTTTCACTCCAGATTTTCAACATTGCCATTTTACCAAACCTCCTTATGAGCAGTACAGCTGTCATTTTTCACATCCTGCCCAAAACGTGTTTCCGCCCATCTAGCGCACAATGGTGCAGTCGGTGTGCGAAATCAATGTATGGGACACATTAAGAAAATCACAGTGACACTGTTCATTAGCAGAGGTCTTAAAATGACTATGTTGAAAATTTGGTGAAAAAATTCCTAAAAATGACTGTTTTACGAGTGTGCGATGCTCAGTTCCTACACACGCTCATAAGTTTGTGAATTTTCAATATTTTCACTCCAGGTTTTCAACATTGCCATTTTACCACACCTCCTTATGAGCAGTACAGCTGTCATTTTTCACATTCTGCCCAAAATGTGTTTCCGCCCATGTAGCGCACAATGGCGCAGTCGGTGCACGAACTCAATGTATGGGACACATTAAGAAAATCACAGTGACACTGTTCATGAGCAGAGGTCTTAAAATGGCTGTGTTGAAAATTTGGTGAGAAAATTCCTAAAAATGACTGTTTTACGAGTGTGCGTTGCACAGTTCCTACGCACGCTCGTAAGTTTACAAATTTTCTATATTTTCATTTCAGATTTTCAACATTGCCATTTTACCACACCTCCTTATGAGCAGTACAGCTGTCATTTTTCACATCTTGCCCAAAACATGTTTCCACCCATGTAGCACACAATGGCGCAGTCAGTGTGCAAACTCAATGTATGGGACACATTAAGAAAATCACAGAGACACTGTTCATGAGCAGAGGTCTTAAAATGGCTATGTTGAAAATTTGGTGAAAAAATTCCTAAAAATGACTGTTTTACTAGCGTGCATTGCGCAGTTCCTACACACGCTCGTAAGTTCGCGAATTTTCAATATTTGCACTCCAATGACTTCCAAATTCCTAAACAGCACATAGAAGCAAGCAACATTCAGCATTGACAAAAGCTTGTTTTTTGTGGGTCTATATAGACACTTAGCACTTTGATACTGAACGCACTTTAAATGTACTTGATGCACTAATGTATTTTGCACTGCTTTTGGTGTTTTTATTTTCTCAAGTGGGATTGCTCTGTATTTATTGTCCTTCAAATGTCCTATTAGGTGATGGGTGTCAACTGGCAATTATGCTATTTAATAGCTTCTCAGTTACCTGGCAAACTGATCTGACCAAGGTCACATAATCAAAACATCAACATGCAATGCTAGTAGCTTTGAAAGTTCTCTGGCAGCTGGGCTCATTGACAAACCTGGATGAGTTGTCTTGAATGATTATGACTGCAGACTAATATTTTGAATTCTGGTGACTGTCTTGATTCTGCTAAACAACTTGAAATGTGTATTGAAAAGTTTAAAAGCTTTGGTCAAGTATGCACATATTTGTTGAGTGCTACTTCAACTTGCAGATCAAGTATTGTTTTATGGTTACCTTGCCTTGTTTGTTCTAGTTAGTTCCTAAAGAGCTATAGATCCCATGTGACCCCATCGCTATTCTTGTTTTATGGGCACAAATGGATGTTCCCTCAATACCACCGTCCCATCCCAGGCTCCCCAGGACTCTGGTAAGAGATATTCTCCTTATAATTTATGTTAGAATGGAAATCTGTAATGGTGCAACCCCAAGTATAAATATAGTGTTGACTTTCACTTATCAAGTGGTTTACGCAGGGCTAGAAATATGTCCACTATTTTATTTATTCCATTTCAAGCAAATTCAGTTCCACTATCACTAAAAGAAGCAGGGTTAATTGCAAAACAATACATTAATGCAAACAAAAATGCACAAAGTAAGGAAATTAAAACATTAGGGTTTGCAGTCCCAGGAACCTGTGATGTGGTGTTCCTTGGGATTCTCAGCCCTAATGCCCAACCCCTTCCTTCCCAGCCCCCAATAATTAAACATGTTTTGATGCTTTGTGCTGGGCCCACAGGGCCCTATACAAGAAAGTTATTTTTAATCTTACTCTTATGCTTCGTTATACATGATGTCTTGCTGGACCCCACATGAATAGTAAGTTACGACTGATTCTGTGGGCCACATGTGGTGAGGCACATTTCTTTACCTCCAAACATTATATGCCTATGAGGCATGAGCTTGGAACTGTGCATTGTACTTTGGCCAGGAGGCTAGAGGCTTTGGGGAGGAAGTTGGGCATTAGGGTTGAGAACCCAAAGGAACACCACCCAAAGATTGAGGAGAGACAGTGCAGTGTTGGTTGCATAGGCAACAATTAACCATATAGTGAAGTCTTCTCTTGGCATAGGGCAATAAGGGGCCTGGGCTTCCACAACCACCCAGACAGAAAATTCCTTGACAGAGGACCTGAAGGGCCCTGCATGTCTGGATCTGTTCATGCAGGTCCAAAACAGATATGATTCTACTAATACAAAAAGGAAGGAAATTCTGTTAATAAAAATCTGTGTTAATACAGACATTAGGGTTAATGAACACTAAACACACAAAGTAGGGAAACCAAAAAAATAGTACACTTTAAGGTTTCTAGGGACTTGGCGATTCAGTGGCGGGATCTTTCTTAGGGTTGTCAACAAAATCTTTTTAAGATTCCCCTTCAGAACATGACAGGTTTCATTCATAAAATACTGACTGAAACATCATTTCATGCCGCAACTTCAAAAACATGTTTTGGGCAGGATTTGAAAAATGTCTGATGTCATTCTTATGAGATGATTTCAGAAACACATGGCTAGGTTGAACATTTGGGGTCAACATATTTAAATTTACCAAAGTTATGAGTGAGTGTTGAAGAATTTCAGTGTCTCTTCATATATTTGTAGTTTTTAAATATTTTTACCCCCTGATTTCCAACATAGACTTCTTATGACCTCACCTCATGAACCTAGCAGGTGAATTGTTTTTTAAATTCACCCCAAAAGGGGATTTCACAGAGTGACTGCAAAATCACACTGTGAGTCATATTTGCACATTTTCACCTACCTTGTTTAGGAGGTGGGATCCCAAAAAACCATGTTGAAACTTTTTGGGAAAAAATAATAAAAAATGACCAGGTTATGAGTAAAAGTTCAAAATGCCTTGGGAATACATTAACCACACATTCCTTATTCCCTCAGTTCACAGTTACACTTCCAGGAGAAAGATGTCTTTTGGCTCAGAGATGGGATCTACAATGGTGGACTGATCTTAGGTGAATGAGGAGTGGGGGGTTGAGAGGTACTTGCTGTTGAGTGGTGGGTCAGGGTTGGGAGAGTGTAGGGACAGGGGAGTCACAACAGACATTGATGGAATGTTTTCTTTATTTTAAGTTAAAAAAAAAGACTATGTGGGACATTTTTTTTTGTTCACAGTTACTGACACTAGGGATTGGGCACCCAGTGTCAGTTTTCTGGTTGGCAGTGCAGAGGGTGGACACCCCAGTGTCACACTTTTGTGGTGAGCAGGAGTCTAAGCTGGCACCAGGGATTGGGCACCCCAGTGTCAGGTTCATCTTGCAGTGAAGGTGCATGGCTGTCAAATAGCACTAGTGGTAGGCACCCCAGAAATGCTGGCAGTGTTATGAACCTAGCACCAGGGATTGGGCAACCTAGTGTTGGCATATTAAGTGGGTGGGCAGGAGGACTTAATCAGCACTGGGGACTGAACACCCCCGGTGTTGGCATCTTCATTGGACATGTAATTCATGAAAATAGAGGGTGGGGAATTAACTGGCACTGGAGATGAGCACCCTGGTGTCAGAAACATTCAGTCTTTAGGTGGCACTAGGGATTGAGCACCCCAATGTCCAGTTTACATTAAACAGGCTGCAGATGTGGCTCATGGCGGCTAAAGGACCTATCACAAATAAAGCATGCACATCCCCATTCAGCATGTTCAGCTGAATGAACGCTGTTTAAATAGAAACAGACACTGTTTACAGCATCAAGATAGCCCCACTCCCACAGACACACATGCATTTCATCAGATGGCTGCATTTAGAAATGCAGTCATAAAAATCAGTTATCCATAGAAACACAGAAACATAGAATCATAGAAACCATAGAATTTGTCTGCAGATAAAGACCGATTGGCCCACCCAGTCTGCCCAGTTTGTCCCTGCCAGTGCTATTACAGCAGACACTACCTGATCTCTGACTACTTCCTTTCCATGCCCACTTTGCTACTAAGATTCCTTTATGCCTATCCCATGCATGCCTTAGGCCATCAACTGTTTTAACACATACAGTGGCATCCCCCAGAATGAAACACACTTTTAATGCACTCTGCAGTATGCTGCAGCAGACCTGCAGACCTACTGAATAAAGCAATGTAATTTAAATGGCAAATAGTGCCCTTTGTCATGCAGGAAACTGTGGCATTCACTTCATCCTGGCAGTGTCACATTTTCCTGAATGGCAATGGAGACTGATTACCATTGAAATTACATTGCTTTATTCAGTAGGTCTTCTGCAGCATTCTGCAGGATGCCACTGTACCACTCCACTGGAAGACTGTTCCAGGCATTGACTACTCTTTCAGTGAAGAAGTATTTCCTCATGTTCCTCTTAAATTCCCCTTACCCACTTCATTGCATGCTCTTCTTTTCTGGTGCATCATCTCTTCTGCAAAAAAAAAATCCCTCTTGTACCTTGTTCACTCCCATGAGGTACTTATAGGTCTCGATTGTGTCACCCATCCTCACTCCTTTCTTCCTTGGTGTACATTTTAAGATCCTTCAGTCTTTCCTAATAGAGCTTATGATGCAACCCCTCCACCATTTTAGTTACCCTCCTTTGGACAGCCTCTACTCTATCTATGTCCTTCCTGAGATATGGTCTCCAGAACTGGACACAGTATTCTAGGTGGGGTCTCATCAATGATCAATACAGTGGAAATTCTACCTCTCACCTTCTACTGATGATTCTCCTCCCTATGCACTCCAGCATCCTACTGGCCTTGCCTATTGCCTTGTTGCTCTGCCACACAAACTTGAGGTCATCAGATATGATAACCCACTGGACTTCTGGTGGTGCTGGCATGCATGGTGGACTAGATCACTGACAGCTCCCGCAGGTTGCCTCCTAATCTCCTTCCATTCTACATCTAAACTGGCTACCAGAGAAAAACAAAAATGCATAGATTCAGTAATGTCTCTAATTCACCAGAGACTGAATGAATTTGTGGTGGGCTCTGCTTAGAATGAAGATGAATCCAAATCAACCCAGCCACAAAATGTGGGCTGCAACTCACCTCGGCGCTCAGTGTCTCCTAGCTTGGGGTCAGCAGCAGACAGTAGTTCAGATGAGAAGCCAGCCTTCATCATCACCTCCAAAAAGCTCTTTAAGGAGCTAAAATGTCTTGAAGATAAGTTGCAAAAGGTCCAATCTGAGCTTACTTAGGTCCTCTGTGAACAAAAAAAGCACAGTCGGAAGATTGTGGACGTGGAACATCAAGCTATAGCGGCCTCTGCTGCTATAGACCTGCATAATGGCACAATCCTCCAGCTCCATGACAGAGAGGTATGGATCCAATAAAAGCTGGAGGACATAGAGAACCACTCATGGAGAGCAAACATCAGGATCCATGGTCTCCCTGAACAGACAGAATCAGGGGATATAGTACATTTCATGGTGAACCTAATTAAAGAACTGTTGAATCTACCCCCCTGACTACTCACTAAACCTTATTCATTCCCACTGCTCCCTAGGGCCCAAACCCACAGACCCCAAAGTGCACCCTAGGTCCATCATCATTGCATTTTTGGACTACTGCACCAAGGTGGATATCTTGAGCAAAGCATGGGCAACAAAAGAAATAATCTTTGGGGATACTAGACTGTTTTTTAAGCATAACTATGCCCCCATCACAATGGACCACAGATGTAAAATGCTCCCAGTATTGAAATAATTATGGGCCAAAGGGCTGAAGACTCACCTAGACTATTCTGCTGTTCTCAAAATTATAACAGACTCTGGAACCCATGCCTTTCCTGTCATTTCTGAGGCACAAAATTCCTTTAACAGTGGGGCATTACCCTAAGTGATATCCTGGATGCAGACATGATCAAAGAACTGGAATATCATCCTTGGTATGTGGTCCAGGGGCATCGCTCTAAGGCAAGCCTGGCAAAATGTAAAGCTGGAGAAAACCCTTCCCCTGGAGAAACTAGCTTCTGAAACAAAAGCACCACCCCTCTCAAAAAGTTCATTGCCACAGTGTAACAATAAGGGGAAGAGGAAGAACCATTTGGCCAAACCCATTCAACAGTCTACCATGCAAGAACACATGGATACCTGAAGGAGAATGAGACCTGAAGGATTTTGTAAAGCTTTTTGAATTCTTCTGGCATTGCTAGCCTGAGTCTTGGTTATGCGGTCAGTTGTTCACACTCCTCTGAGTTTTTGGCTCCTGTTCTGTGTTATATGGTACTCATGACTTTTAAACCCAAGACTTTTTTCTTGAACAATTTACCTCACAGTACCAAAGTCATATTTCTGGGGTCATTCTTTGGGTTTCTGATTAGTTTAATGTAAAACTTCCTCGAAAGAGACACTTGAATGCTTGTTTAAAAGACTGCAGTGAGACTTTTGACATTCACTTCACTGTTTTTCATTTAAGGTAGGTTTTTCTTTTTGAAAATAAGAAACAAAAGGAGGTTTACTAATTACTTTTTATTGAGCTGGTTCTGGAGGAGTGGGTGTCTTCATTTAAACAGATGGGCAAGAAGCTGGGGGTCGAAGTGACATCCCATATATCCAGTTAAATGTTGAGGATTTGTCCAGTCCACAGGGTTATTTTCTGCCTATCTTCCTTTAAATAATGCCAGTTTCACATGAAGTCTCATTTTATTTTAATATTATGGATGAAGTGGGGTGTGGGTGGTCCGGGTGAGCAGGGGAAAGCATTGTGGCTGGTTAGGGTCAGTCTGACTGTGCCTGTTGGGCACACCACATAGTACTGCAGCTCAAATGAGCTCCAGCTGGGTACAGCCATTGATAGTTGTACCACCCTCCCTTAAATAAGAAAAGGGAAAGGGGGAAATGGTGGCACAGATGGGAAGTTTTGGTGTGGCTTCTTGGTTGCAGGGGCGGTGTTTTAAGCCCTTTATTTGGTGGTTAGTTTTATCAACCCAGTTCTGTTATATAGTGCTGTGTCCTGGGGGCCCCTGATTAAGGGCCATTATTTACCTGTAATTTGTTGTGGAGGAGGGAGGGAAGAAGATACCATAATGTTAGACAGAGGAAACAATCAAATTTGGATTTCTTATTTCTTATGGAGTTAAGTGTTATACCTTACAATGTTAAAGGTCTGAATGGACCTATTAAACGTGCATGAATTTTACAGGAATTGGGGAGAAATGGAGCAGATCTTGCTCTACTGCAGGAGACCCACCTCAATGCTCAGGAACACACATAATTGAAGCATTCCTGGGTGGGGGGAAGTGTGTGCTGCCAGCTGGTCCTCCCACCCCATCATAGAAGTGTGGCCAACCTTACTAGACAAAATTTGCCATTTCAAGTGGTCTCCCAAACCACGGACCCTCAGGGCCACTTTGTAAGGCTTCACACACTATTCTTTGGTATTAAATGTGTTATTTTGAATCTGTACATCCCCAGTGAATCAACAGACAACCAAACATTTTTAAGAAGAGTAATATTAGACATGATTCAGGACTCAGACACTTTATATATTATCGGAGATTTTAACAGGGTGGTCTCGGCCTACTGAGACAGGGCACAGATAAAGAACCTTCCTGCCAATAAACAAGAGAACAGTTTCCTGAAGAGGCTCATGGAGGAGGTGGGACTGGCGGATGCCTGGCTAGAGTACCACCCCACACAACTTTTTATTCCTATAGACATGGGACTTATTCCCACATAGGTATGTTCTTGCTCCCGAGAGAAAAAATGTATATGGTTAAGGGATGTGCCGTCCTGTCGATGTTATGGTCTGACCACTCTCCCCTCCACCTTAGGCTTTGCCTCTTTCCCACAGCCCAAAATTCCAATTGGAGATTGAATGTGGGATTGCTTAACTTGGCAGATTTTAAATCCTTTTTGGAATCCAATTACCCTAATTCAGTTTCCCCATCTGTGCAATGTGACACTCTAAAGGAATATTTAAAGGGCCAAGTTATTTCATTCAGTTCAAGGGCTAAATGACAACAACAAGGAGTGCTAAAGAAATTAGAGGGGGAACTTAAAGAAGCCAAATTTAGGCATAAATCAACCTTAGACCCCAAGGTGATCTGGCAACAGAAAAAATTCAAAGTAAAACAACAGCTAGCTCATTAAGTGAAGGGGGCCATGAGGAGATCTCAGTGCATATTCTATACAGAAGGCAACAGGGCAAGCAAACTTCTAGCACATGCCCTAAGAAAGCAAGTTACCAGTAGAGCAATTCTGGGTATAAGAGACCCAGATGGGGGTGGGGAGTTGGTGACAGATCCTCTATTGATAGCAGGGGCATTTGCCAACTACTATAAATGACTATACAGCCAAGACCACTTCAGCCATGAGGCAGAATTAAAGGAGGCATTCCTGTCTCCTCTGACTCTCCCAGCCCTTACACAGGGGGACCGTGACTTCCTGGAAAGCTCAATCTCCACACAAGAGGTACTAAAAAGATTAAAGATCTGAAAACTGAAAAGTCCCCAGGCTTAGATAGTTTACCATCTGAGTTTTATAAAATACTACATGGAGTCTTGGCACAGACCCTTCTGGCCTGTTATCACCACATACGGTGTGTGTGTGTGTGTGTGGGGAGGTCCCAGAATCCTGTCATTTTGCTCAGATCTCAGTCCTACCAAGGAAGGGAAGGACCCTCAGGTGTGTAGCTCCTACTGCCTCATCTCACTTCTCAATGATGATCTAAATATCTTTACAATGATACTGGTGGACCATTTGCAAAAGGTGGCTCTGAGAATCATACACCATAATCAGTACAGGATTTGTAGCAGGGAGGTACATACAAGACAATGTTAGGTGTTTACTTAATATTGTCTTGGCTTAGTGGGGACAGGGGGCCTTTCAACTGGCCATCTCTATGGATGCCAAAAAGGCTTTTGATAGGGTAAATTGGCACTTTCTACAAACATTCTTGGAGAAGATGTAATTTGGTCTAAATTTTTGGAAATAGTTGCTAACTTATACTCCTCCCCACAGGCTCAAGTCAGGGTAAACAGCATTAACTCAGGATGCTTCTCAGTTGTAGAGGAACCCACCATGGTTGCTCCCTGTCCCCTCTATTGTTTGCATTGTTCTTGGAGCCCCTGGCAGCAGCAGTCCACCAGGACCAGAAGGTGGAGGGTGTTATGTCAAGGGGTTGGAACATAAAGTGGCCCTATACACTGATGATGCCATATTTTTGTTCGGCATCTAAAGACCTCATTGCCCAGACTGTTACAAATTCTTGAGGCATTTGGCACTATTTTGGGCTACAAAATTAACCTTAATAAATCCAAAGTCCTGGTGCTAAGTGGCTCCTGCTCCCTGGAGTTCCGGAATACCTTTCCTTTTGCCTGGGCAAAAAACAATTAAATTCGGTATTTAGGGGTCCAGATTACCACCACATACAATAAGCTATTTGAAATCAATTACAATAAACTCTGGAATGAAATGCAAAATAGACCTGGCCAGATGGTCACTTTTGCCACTTTCGGTGGCCAGTCAAGTGGAGTCGGTAAAGATGAACCTGCTTCCTAGATTTTTCTTTCTCTTCTCCACACTGCCTATACCAATTCCTGCCCAATTCTGGGCAAAAACCCAAAAGGGGATAAATCATTGTATTTGGAGGGGATGCAGACCAAGGGTGGCCCAGAAAATATTGCAACAACCTAAAGCTTACTACCACATCTGTTCCCTTTGGGTAACTCATATTTACAACTTCTAACTTATCTATTGCTCTTTCCTTTTGCCTCTCCCTTATCTCTCTATTCTCTCCTCCCTTACCTCTCCCTTTCTATGCACTCTGCCACCATGTATCCTAAGGCTTTATACCCACTCTTGCTTGTACTCTCTTTGCTATTTCTTCTGGAATTCTCTGACGTTCCTTCTGTGTCTCCCTCTAACTGCCATACTGACTCCCTTGAGAACTTCTGCTACTCGAACTTATTGCAGTTGACTGACCCTTATCCTTCACTTCTGCCAGTGCTTAGCAACAGATACCTAGGGGTACTATTTAGATATATTTTGTGGAGGTTCTCTATCCCCCCTGTTCATGCCACTAAGGGGATGCTGAGTGCTACATTAAGGATGATAACCCTATCCCTTACCCTGGCTGGTGATATTGAAACCAACCCTGGCCCTACTATTTTAACTAATACTTCCCAGTCTCACCCCGCTTACTTTATGCGGCAATCATCTAGTGTCATCTTTGCTCACCTTAACATTAGAAGCCTCACTGCCAACCACTCTGAACTTGAGGCTTGGTTATGTGCAAGGCCCCTAGAATTCTGCGGCCACAGAATTTTGCGCAGAACTTGCAATCTACCGCAGAACTTCTGCGGTGCCGCAGAATTCACTCTTCTTGGTGATTTTTTATTAATACTTCTGTTTATACATGGAATCTGGTTCCCTTCCCCTCTTTTTATATCCAAAACCCCCATATGTTCAGAATGTGATGTTATCATTGCTATAACATCATACATTAGCTAATGAAATGGTTGCATTCTGCAACAGAAATGAACAGTCACTTATCTACCACAGCTCCCACTGCCAGAGATGGTGGCACAGCACATCACACATGGTGATATTTGCTCAACCTGCGCTATAGCCTAATACAATTTTCAGTCTTACATTGTTGCACTAGGGCCAACTTAAACAAAGCCTTGTCAATAGCACAGACCTGTTAAGTCCATACCTCACTTTGTACATACCTATTTGTGCCTTTAAGGTATAGAGACACTATCTGAAATGAATAACTGGTAAAATGAATTTAACTGTCTAAATTTTTAAGAAAAATAAAGCAATTATGCCCAGAAAAGTGAAATATAATAATGTGTAGACCTGTTGAAAGAATAGACCTGTTAAATAATTGCATTGTACACATTTTTGCCAGAGTTATTGATTACATATTGTCATTGGCTGATAGAATCACCTAAAAGTTATTGAGAAATGTTGTGTGCAGGGACAGCTGTTGGGCCAGAGGGTAGCATGCTGTGTTTCCATGCCAGCAACTCAGTTTCAGATATTAGCTCTGGGAGCTGGCTGGGCAGCACAAGGATTGGTGGAACACATCACTGCTTGGAGCATGGGAAGGTATGGTGCAGTGTTCTGTCACATGGTGAACACATTGTGATGGGCCGGAGAGCTCTATCTCACAATTGGTTCACATGCATGTCATGGCCTGATGGTGTTACACAGTGTGTCAGGGAAAGCAGGTTGACATGAAAAATGAGTTTTGCAATAACTCCTCTATTCCATTTCCAATGAGACCTGTATGAATGAGGATACAAGTTCATGGAAATTAAAAAAAATTAATAAAAAAATATATATATACACATACACACACACACAGTATCTCTGTCTCTCTCACCACACACACACATATTTGTATATATGTTACAGATTGCATATAAATATATAAGAGATACACAGTGGGAACCTCATGAGTGGTGTAGGAAGCACACACAAATATAGAAGTGCTAGACAGTGGAAACCTCATTAGTGGGAAAGATAGAAATACCTTATTTATCACATAAGATCCCTTCTGCATATGTAATTTATGCATCAGGCTGGGACCTTATGGGAGAGACATTTGTTTTGCTTTTTTAGGTATAAAATTATTTTTATAAGTCTGTTATTTTTTTGAACTAGTGTTACTGTGCTTTCCACCATCCTGATTGCTATAACTACTGCCATGAAAGTGAAGTTAGGATGACAAGCTGACACTGTGATGTGGTAGTTTGTTAGTGCCGCAGAACTTTAGCAGAAATTACAAACCACCGCCACAGAAGTTCTGCGGCAAATGGTAGTCTTGCCACAGAACTTGGTCCCACTGTGCCGCAGAAAAGTAGGGGCCCTGGTTATGCGCTAACAACCCTGATATCCTAGTCATTTCCAAAACTTGGCTGAAGCCCTCTATGGCAGACTCCCTTTGTGCCATTCCAGGCTGCAATATGTTTTGGACTGATTGCTCTAGCTGTAAAAGAGGCGGGGCTCTGGCCCTGTACTTCAAATCTCATCTGAACATCTCTATCATACAGTGTCTCTCCCTGTCCTACTGTGAGGTCCTTCATTCCTGTCTGCTGCTTGGGGGTGTCAAAATTGTACACATCTTCTGTGTCTACATTTCTCCTATACACTCCAGACTAGAACTTGAGGAATTTACTGAGTTGGTGCCGTCTGTGTCAGAGAAAAATGAGGTTATCTGTCTGGGAGATTTTAATCAGGACTGGGTCTGGCCTCATTCCTCTCTCCTTTAATCCATTACCAGTAAGGCCAACCTTGCTCAATTAATCCAGGCTCCCACAAGAATATCTTGATGGGGCTCCTCCAACACCCTCTTAGATTGGATTCTCACTAACAGGAAGGAGAACTTCCCTAATGCTGGTGTTCTTCCTGACTCCATCAGTGATCACTGCCCAGTTTTCTGCATTTGGGACTCCTCACCCCCCTTCCCCACAAATTGGTCTCTTTTTCCAACTTCTCCAACCTCAACCCTGCTGCTTTCCTGAGTGATCTTAATCAGGTTGACTGGTCCCCATTCTACATTACCAATGACATCAGTTGCGCAACTGAGTATTTCAATGCTACCCTTCTCTCTCTTCAGAACCTTCACATCCAAGTCACCATGCATAGGGTAAAAGGAAAGATCACTAAATGGCTCAAGCGCCCTTCTTTCCAGCTTCTGAAACATAGGGATAAACACTGGTCAATCTGGAAGTCCTCTGCCCTTCAAGCTGATTTAGTTGCCTACAGATCATTGCGCAACACTTATAAAAAGGAGATTCACTATGCCAAGAGTATGTACTACCGGAACCTGCTCAGTGCCGCTGCCTCAAACCTAAGTGCTACTGGTCTCAAATAAAGGAAATTCTTGTGAATAACAAGACTCTGACCCTGCACAACATGCTAGTAAATGATACCCACCGTAACAATCCTCTCACTATAGCCAGTGCCTTCAATGCCTTCTTTTCTACTCTTCCCATCCCATGCCTACCTCCTCTCCCCCTGCTATTCCTATGACCACCCCCTCTTCTCCTGCATCTGCTCCCACCACTCTAGTGCTTGCCCCAGTTATGCACCAGGAAGTCTTCAAGTTACTTAAGTCTATTCCTCCTCACGGAAGTGTAGGACCTGATGGTATTGATCCTAGGATCCTTAGGCAGTTCACCTTTTATCTCGCCAAACCGGTTACAAGGCTTATCAATCTCTCAGTCAGCTCAGCCTCTGTCCCCTCAGTCTGGAAAGCCACCATAACTATACTGGTGTTTAAGAAAGGTGATCCTAAAATCCTGTCAAACTATCATCCTATTTCTCTCTTGCCTACACTCAGTAAGCTTCTTGAAAAAGTTGTGCACCGACAAGTCTCTCAGTACCTACTCCACTCTAACCTTCAATCCCCTTTACAACATGGCTTTAGGGCTGGGCACAGTACAACTACTGCTCTAACCCAATTCACCAGTGTTGTAAAATGCAATGTGAATAAAGGCCTACTCACTGGTGCAGTGTTCATCGATCTCTCTAAAGCATTTGATATGGTAAATCACCCTCTACTCATTGACAAACCGCATTCACTCGGAGCCTCTGAATCCACCCTATTGTGGTTCTCTAGCTATCTTGAAAATTGCTCTCAAACTGTCTCCTTCGGTAAGGCACTCTCTGCCCCTGCCCCAGTCATCACTGGCATCCCTCAGGGTTCAATTCTAGGGCCTTTACTCTTTTCTCCTTTTATCAATGATATGACCTGCCCCTTCCCTCTCTGCAATACCATCTTGTATGTGGACAACCTAGTACTTTACTCTGCCTCTAAGTCCATTACCAACCTAAACCAACAATTATCTCCTGCCTTTCACTGCCTCCAATCCTGGTTCTCCTCCCACTACCTAATCTTAAACCTATTGAAGACCCAGGCCATGCTGTTTGGATCCTCTAGACAGGTTCTGACTGTGGCCTCTCAGTTTCTTGTCTGTGACTGCAATGGGGCTCCTGTCTCTAACACTTTATCTTTCAAATACCCTGGGATAACACTTGACCCGGCTCTTGATTTTGCTGCACACTTCAATGAGGTCTGTCGCTCTGTTAACTCTAAGATAGATGCTGCATACAGAGTGTGCCACTCACTAACTCCTGCTGCTAGGACTGCTGTGGCTAGAAGTGTGTTACTTCTGCAACTGCTTTATGCTCTCCCAGTCCTCTCTCATGCCAATGCCGTGGTTCTCCATAAATGGGACATTGCATACAACATCTGTAGATTCACCTTATCTGCCCCACGTCTGACCCACCACTGCCAACTTCACTCTGCCTTAAACTGGATGCCTCCCAATACCCTTAGATCTTATGCACTTGGTTGTTTTATTGACCCTTTAACTTGAACACCTTACCCTGCTGCTCTGGGTGCCATGCTTACCCCTGTCTCTCACTATTATGCCCTCAGGTCCTCTGCCTTCCCCTTGCTTGCTGTTTTGCCCTGCTCCTCTAAAATGGGTGAGCAGGCCTTCTCATATTTTGCCCTTCGGTTCTGGAACTCTCTCCCCCCTCTTGTGAAGAACTCCTCATCTCCCCTAGCTTTTAAACATGCTCTTTTTTCCTACCTTTATGTCCCTGGCTACTGTGACTCACTTAATGTTATGTGGGGCCTTCTGCTTGCCTCCATCTGCTCCATTGCCCATTTCTGTTTTACTACTGTGTACGTGTGCCTGCTTGTCTCCTGTTAATGTGATGTGGGACTACTGACTTGTGTACTGAATTAAGTTCTTCAACAATTTGTTTTGATGCTCTAACCTGTTGTATTACTTGCTGTTAATCTTATGCTGCTTTTTATGCAGTTTGAATAGTTAGTTCTGACTGCTATCTCAGCGTTTGTACCTCATTGTTGTTATTGTTGTCTTTACCGCATTTACTGTAACTGTACTCTCCCAGGTCATGCCTGAAAATAGGCAGGTTTCTTGCCTAGCGCACTTACCCAGTCATCAAAAGCTAATAAATAAATAAATAAATAAAGATTGAGGAGGGCTAGGCCTACCTGACCTGCATAAATACTATTTGCTGAGTCAAATGGTAGCTGTATGTTCCTGAGCTAAACAGCATAGAGATTCATGGTGGTATGATATTGAGGACGGGGGTGGACTCCCTCAACCCCTATTCACACTGGCTTGCCTAGATGTACCTGCATTGCCTCACAGACTGACCCCCAACTTGTGGATTTGACACTCCCTGTAAATGCTCTACAAGGTGAGGCAGAGGATGGTCTCACCACCGGTCCTTGGCCCCCTATCCCTTATTAGGTACCACGAGGACTTTATCCCCCCAAAACTAGATCCTTGTTATGGAAGATGGGAGGCTAGGGGTCTCACTAGATTCTCCCAACTAATAGAAAATGGGAGATGCATGTCTTTTAATAGGGTAAGAGATAAATTCCATTTGATTAATGCAGAATTTTTTCGCTACTTACAAGCTAGGCACTTTATCAAGAACAATAGCAGGGAGGCACTTCTGCAGAGACAAAAATCCCCTTGTGAAGCCTTTGTCTATGGGATCGTTACTTTGAGATCTAAGGTATGGTACATTTCAGTATTGTATGAGAAGCTGGGGGTCTGACCTGGAGCCATTGAGATCAATCAAAGAGGCTTGGGAGAGAGAATTGTCTTCCCCCATTCCAGAAGATATCCAGGACAGGCAATTTAGCGTGGGCTGGAAGGTAACCTCCTCACAAGATTGGAGGGACTACTTCTGGAAAGTCATAGTGCAATTTTTTCAGGTCTCTACTGTCACCAAACATTTCCATACTACTTCTACTGACAGATGTTGGTGGCAGTGTGGTAACAAGGGGATGCACTACCATATCCTATGGTCAGATGGGTGGAAAACTGGCTGAGAGGCAGAACCCAGAGGGTGGTGGTGGGGGGAGAGTTATCTGGCACCTGAGAGGTAACCAGTGGGGTCCCACAGGGCTCTGTGCTGGGGCCAGTGTTGTTCAATGTTTTCATCAATGACATTTGGGATGGCATTAAAGGCAAAATGTGCCTATTCGCAGATGACACCAAGCTCTGTGAGAGAGTGGACACAGCTGAAGGGACAAGGGACCTACAGGATGATCTGGAAAAGCTGGGGAGGTGGTCCAGGATCTGGCAGCTTGGCTTCAATACCAAGAAATGCAAAGTTATATATATTGGAGACAAGAATCTCAGGGCAGAGTATTACCTGGGTGGAGTTCGAGTATCTGCATCAGAGGAGGAGAAGAAGGACCTGGGAGTAATGATCACTAGTGGCCTGAAGCACTCCATGCAGTGCAAGAAAGCAGCAGCTAAGGCAAACAAAATGCTGGGATGCATAGCTGGGGGATCAGTAGTAGGAGAGAGGAGGTTATACTGCCCTTGTACAGGTCACTGGTAAGGCCACATTTAGAGTATGGAGTTCAGTACTGATGTCCACACCTCAAAAAGGACATTAACCTGCTGGAGAAGGTACAGAGGAGGGCTGCAAAGATGATAGCGGGTCAGCAGGGCAAGGCATATGAGGAGAGGTTGAGGGCACTGAACATGTACTCCCTGGAAGACAGGAGAGAGAGAGGGGGGACATGATTGGGACATTTAAGTACTTGAAAGGGATAAATAAGGTTGATAAGGAGAGTCTCTTTAAGCTGAGTGGCAACCATATCACAAGGGGGCTCAGTATTAAGCTGGAGGGTGGAAGGTTTAGGAGGGAGGTCAGGAAGCACTTCTTCACAGAGAGGGTGGTGGACACTTGGAATGCGCTGCCGGAAGATGTCATCTCATTGAAGACGGTGGGCAGCTTTAAGAGAGGCTGGGATAGGCATAGGGGGAAGGTAAGAATCATGGGTAGGTAGGATGGGAGGAGTGGGGAGGGAAGGCAGGGACATTAGCTCAAGCTGTGGACCCTGCAATATGAGCAGACTTGATAGACCAAATGGCCTTCTTCTGCTGGCTTCTTCATATGTTCGCATATCCTTTGGGAGTGCCCAGTCATCCAGAGATTTTGGTCTGCGGCGAAAGAGGCAGTGCTTCGCATATTGTCAGTGGATATCTCTGCAAATGTTTTGAATTGGGTGCTGGGAATCCCAGTGGCACTGGAGCTTCCTCCCCACCAAAAACATTTTCCCTAATTTTTATAGTGGCAGCGTTAAAATGTCTCACTTCTTGTTGGCTTCAGCAGGACTCCCCAACCATAACGGAATGGCATAATAGAATCAAACAAATACAGGAGATGGAAAGGCTAACTACCACAATACATCTAAAAGAAGACAAATATCTTGGGCTATGGCACCCCTGGTTAAAATGAGTAATAGCACACCCTTCTGGCTGTTTGGATAAATAGGGAGTCCCCTCTAGGCCAAACCTCCCTGAGCACTCTTCAACATTAGGGATAGCTGAACCTACTCCCCCACAACTTGTCACATAACCATATATATTTATGCTCCTAAAATCTACCCCCTTCCCGTGCTCATTCTTACCTAACCTCTACCTTGGAGGGGTTGTAGGCCCTTTCCCATCTCCTCGATAGGAAGTTCTGAAAAGTTTCTTTTTTCTTTTCCAGCCATTGACAATGAAATTAGATAAACCCCAGGCAATGAAGTTCTTGATGTATTTTGTTTTACAGTTTGTATTTCTTAACCAAAGATGTAGACAGAGTCTTGTTGTGTTTATGAATTATGCATATGCCTTTCCTTGTTGTTAAATGGTGTGAATGACTTTGTCACATGCATTACTTTTTAAACTAAATAAAGTTGAGTTTAAAAAAAAAAAAAAAGACCTTATAACCCCAAGGTCACTTTCCTGCTTTGTGGTTGTCAATATATCTACCGTCATGTTGTACACTGGCCCTGGATTTCTGTGCCATAGATGCATGATTTTGCACTTTTTTTAGCATTGAAACACAGCTGCCATACACTTAACCACTCCTCAAGTTTTCTCAGGTCTCTACTCATTCTCTCCACCCCCTTTGGAATATCTACCCTATTGCAGATCTTAAGATCTCCATGTAATCTGAAAAGAGGCATACCTTCCCTTCCAGCTCTGCTGCAAGGTAGCTTATGAAAACATCGATGAGGACTGGTCCCAGCACTGACCACTGAGATATCACCACTGGACATTCTCCCCTCATTACAGTGAGTGCCTTTTACCACTACCCTCTGTCTCCTATCCATCAACCAGTTCTGCACCCAGTTTGCTGCCTTGGGTCTTACCCACAAACTGCCTAGTTTTCTTATTAGCCTCCCATGTGGGTCGGAGTTGAAGGCCATACTAAAGTCTAAGTAGATCATGTCCACGCAACACCCTGATCAATTCCCCTGGTTACCAAGTCAAAGAAATAACTCAGGTTCATTTGACTTGACCATCTTCCCATGAATCCATGCTGCCTCTGGTCTTGCAACCTTCTGGATTCAGGATACTCCACCAGCCTTTCTTTCAATAGTGTTTCCATTAACTTCCCCACCACTGACATTAGACTGACTGGCCTATAGGTGCCAGCCTCCTCCCTGCTGCAGCTTTTATGAAGCAGGACCACATCTACCATCCTCTAGTCCTCTGGAATCATTCATGTTTCCACTGAGTTGTTAAACAGGGTTATCAGAAGTGCAGCCAGTACCTTCTTAAGCTCCCTCAGCATCTCTAGATGTACACTTTCTGGCACCATAGTCCTATCCACTTTCAAATTTGTAAGTCTAGAACATGCCACGATTCCAGTCCCTGGTAAGGCCCCTCCTGGAGTATTGCGTACCGTTCTGGAGGCCTTATCTCAGGAAGGACATGGATAGACTAGAGAGGATACAGAAGAGGGCAACAAAAATGGTACAAGGGCTCCATAATTGCCATATAAAAGTAGATTATGGCAACTCAACATGTGCTCACTGAAGTAGCGTAGAGATAGGGATGACATGATAGAGACATTCAAGTTCCTAAATGGCATAAACAGAGACCCTACCCAGGAACTATTTCTGATCAATAGCTCCAAAACGACAAGGTGTCATGAAATAAAGTCAAAGGGAGGGATGTTCTGGGGTAACACACATAAGTTCTTCTTTTCAGAAAGGGTGGTGACTCTATGGAATAGCCTACATGCAGAAGTCATTGACTCCAAAACAGTAGGGCAATTCAAATCTGCTTGGGATATGCATAAGGGGATTGTCTCTAAGAAATTCTAAGGGGGGGGGATTGCACTCAGGGCAGACTAGATGGATCTTTGGTCCCCATCTGTTGTCACTTTCACTTTCTATGTAAGTCCTCCCAGGACTCTTGCTCTGTGAATGAAAGTGTGTCCACCTCCTTTCCCTCAGTGTTCCTGCTGCTTCTTTGTGGTTTGTCCTCCTCTACCTCCACTATGAAGACTAAGCAGAAGTATCTGTTCAGGATATCTGCTTTTTCCTGATCCTCCTCTGCACAATCTCTGCCTGCTCTTCTTAACCTCACAATGCCTCCTCTTGTCTTCCTCTTTTTGTTTATGTATTTAAAAATGGTCTTGTCCCCATTAGCAACCCCATTGGCTATCCTTTCCTCCATTTTCACCTTTGCTCCCCTCACTGCCTTCCCTGCTTCACTCTTCTTCTTCTTCTCCTGGTATTCCTCCCTATCCACTTCCCTCTGTGTCTCCTTGTACCTCCTGAATACCACTCCTCTAGCCTTTACCTTTGCAGCGTCTTCCCTCGAGTACTTTAGTAGTCACTTTTTCCTCTTAGTTTTGCCTACTTCATTCATGCAGAAGTTTGTTGCTTTCACTATGCCATCCCTTAACTTGGCCCACTGATCCTCCACCCCATCCAAGCAATCCCCCCGTTAGGTCATCTTTGAGGCATTCACCCATTTTTTTTTAAATCTGCTCTCCTGAAGTTAAGAACCCTCATCCCTAAGTGGTTAGTCTTTGCCACTATCCTTATGTTAAACCACACAATACAGAGATCACTGGTCCCTAGGTGGCATCCCACCCTGATGTTTATAATACTGTCCCTGTTTGAGAACACCAGGTTCAGGTTTGCCCTATCTCAAGTGTGCTCTTTGACTAGTTGCCTGAGAAATGCTCCCTGCAGAGAGTCTAGGATTGCCCTGTGTCTAGCCAAGGACATGGCTGGGATGCTCCAATCTACAACTGGCTGATTGAAGTCCCCCATCAGCAGCACCTCCCCTTTTTTTCCATCTTGCTGGTGGCTTCCCCTGGTGCATTATCCAGTCCTTCTCCTTGTGTTGGTGATCTGTATATCATCACCATGCAAATAATTGATCTGGGTCCTGTCTCCAGGGTGACCCAGGGCACCTCCAATATGCTGTGAACCCTAGAATGTTCACTTTTTTTTTTGTGTGTGTTATTCATTTATGCTCCCCCAAACCCCCAGCTTATCACTTCTTTGGGCTGCCCAAGCCCTCACTACCAGTCCCTGTCACCATCCCATTGCCCCCATGATTGCCACGGCCCGGTTGACCCAATGTATCCCTTCGATGGGGGGCCCCTCCCAGGGCAGGGGAACCAAGACAGGAGACTTGCCTGAAGGCTTCCTTCTATGCTGGACACATAGTGAGGGGTTGGTCAAGACACTTCTAAGCTTTGTGGTGAGTGGGGACCACCTGCCATCATCTGGTCAGCCGAGCAGCTGTGTTTTCCTGTGTTTCTCCCCAATCCATCCCCTCCCAAGTATTGGTCCAACCATGGGGGCATCCTGGGGGGGTGTCCAGCAATGTTTTGAGGCCACCATGAACATTTGTCACAAGCCACCACCAGGAGTTTCCTAACAAGCAGTCTGGAATTGTCCCACTCCACCGGGAAGGAAGCATCCAGACGATGCTCTTAACTCCCTTCCTGCTGGACTCTGGGCTTGATATTTGAGCTCATGATGTGAACCTGGGTCACCAGTGTGTTAAGCGAACACTCATCGCTTGGTGCCATGAAGTCGGCTTATGTTCAGTTTTTAAACTAAGAATTTGAATGGTTTTTCCTACATTTCTCAAAACTGTGGCAAGTGAGGGACTTTGAAAAGCACAAAAGCACACATCTTGGGACATTATCTATCTCATTTGCAAGTTTCAGGATTGAAATCCTTCTAGTCTGTTTGTTATAGGTGGGCAAAAAAAGGTCTTAATTTTGGCCAAGTTTACATTTTTTGCACCTCTATAATTTTTCACATAGTGACCCAATTGCCACAAAACTTTCTGGATCCTTAGATCCTGGCACCAACTCTGTGCTTGCTAAATGTCAAGTAAATCAACTAAACACAGCAGGGATATTAAGGTGCAAAAATCAGGATTTAACATGAAAGTACATTAGACTGCTTATGAAGTACAAACTGTAAACTGTGCGAATCAAAGCATTCCTCTCTCACCCATGCCAGTTTGATTTGCACAGTAGGTGTTTAGGGGGTTATATGACAGAAATGATAAAAAAAACTTACAAAAGGATGAAGTGCAAAATTTAGACTGAACCCCTCAAAGCATCTAACACCCACATGGCTATTGTGAGGATATCAGCATTGTTAAAGTCACTCTCTGATTGGTTCAGCATTCCATTGTGATATATCAACTTGCAATAGAGCACTACTATCTTCACAGCAGTCAATGAGATAGTAATGATGTCTTGATCAAATTTAACTCACACATGTTGTATACATTTTCTACTTGCGTGGTGGTGCAAGTATAGTTAGGACTGAGTGGATTGTCCAGTGTTAAACCCCAGTCTATGCACCTTAGGGTGATAGGTTCTCAACATGAGGAAAGTTTTGTGATGGCCATTTAACTGGATTGCAAGATCTGTAAACATTAAAAATACACTGAAAGCACTGTTTTTGGTCTTTTATTGCTCTCACCTGCACCAAGATTGTATGGAGTTTTGTTCTAAAACTTTAAGGTTGGAAGGGGCTTGTGCAAATGGTTTGTCTTTCAAAGATTTTGTGAAAAAAATATTAACCCTTTGGCTGCCAGAAGATTTAGAATGTATAGGTTTTTTGGATGTGTATACATGTCCTCAGCACAGCAAGGGTTAATTGGTTATAAGGTTTTGAAATCTGGCTCCTGAGTATGCTCAGTAGGGTTCTTTACACAAACTTATGATACGTCCCCAAAATTCTTCTTTTGCAAGCGATTTGAGGTCATAGCATATTGTGTTTTTGGGTTGCAAAACATTTTTTAGGTCATGACAGCCACCATCTTGTTTCTTTTCTGGGCATAAAAAATAAAATGCAAAACAATAAGTTATTTAAAAAAACACACGAATATTGAAAATGGGCATCATTAAACTAAGTTCTGGCATTTGTGTTTTAACAAACTGGGCCAGAAATCTCTTTTGAACTTCACTAAATTCTTTGACCATCAGCTTAGTGAGATGGCAGAGTCTTGTGTTGCAAGCTGTGATTTCTTGGGTTATACATTAAGTGCGATCAAAGAATTTTTAGTGTGCATCAAAAAAGGAATTTTTTGGTCACACTTAAATGTGTGACCATATTCCTCTTTTAGTGTACAGGAAAAATTCTTGGGTCACACTTAATATGCCAACCAAGAATTACTTATTTTTCATGCACACAAAAAATGCTTGTTTTTCTGTCAGTTTAGTTCTTTAGTCACACAGTTCAATGCTACCCAAGAATTTCTCATGCAAACTAATAAAGAACAGATTTTGGGCCAGGCACAGATTTTGATTTGCAGACAAAGGATTCTTTGGTTGCACATTGACCCAAGACTTTTTAATGCAAACTAAAGAAATAGTTTTTGAGCATGATAAAGTTTCTGAAATGTAGAAGAATGATCATTTGGCTGTACACTAAGCGTCCCCAAGGATTTTTTTTATGCAAACCTAAAATTCTTGTTTTTTGAATGGTTATGAATGTTTATGTGCAATCTATGAATTTGTAGGTTACACATTATGTACTGTAATGCAATTACTAGCTTGTGATATAAAATGTTATTTTTTTATATCTCACATATCCTTTACTCATGACTTAGCCATTTTACAATATATTAGTCCAAAATTTGCATTTATTGTTTACATGACCCTACCTCATGAACAAGGATGGCGGAAAGTTTCAAATACAGGTTGAAAGGTACTTTTATAGTCGCTATATGGAACAACTTTTCAGTTGGGATTTAACTCATTCTAGTAGCCAAGCTCATGACATGGGGTCAAAATGGTAAACAATAAAAAGGTGTTGAAGAAACATTGCATGCAGGGATGGCCTTTGGCCCAGCAGGTAGTGTAATGTGATCCCATGTTGATGAGCTGAGTTCAGGAGTGAGTTCAGTAAGCCAGCTGGATGGGCCAAGGCTGGTGAGACAGCACCACCCCTAGCCTAGAGAGGGACAGTGCAGTGCTGGATGCATGGGAACAAGTGGCCATATAGTGAAGAGAAGTCTCCTCTTGGCATGTGTCCCCAAGGGAGCTGTCCTTCAGCTGCCAGATTGATTTTTTGCCCTGTGTGCCAGCATCAGTTGCTACACTTTGCCCACAGGTCCCTGTGCTTCTGCAGCTATACAGACAGCCTAATAAATTCCTTAGTTCAGGGCCCACTGGGCCCTGTGCATCTGCATCTTTTTGTGCAGGTCCCTGAGCTTCTGAAGCCAATCATATTGTATGACTTACACCTGCAGTTTCAGAAGGGCAGGCCCTTTAGACGCCAGTGTTCCTGTAGCCAGAAGTGTGTGTATATTCTTACAGTGTACATGAATACCTGTGGCTATAGAAACATTTACTCCATAGTGGCCTGCACTTCTGCAGACAGAACTATTGTGAGTATTGTGGATTTGTATCTGTGACTTCAGGGGCCTTTGCTTCTGCAGATAGAAGTAGTGTTGTGATTTGAGTATCATGGATTTCTATCTGCTGCCAGAAGTGAGTGTGTATGTCTTGCAGTGGGCATGTTGTGAATACAATTTTGATAGCTGCTCATCCAGATTCAGAGATGCAGAAATTTAAAAAGCTTTTAAAATGCACTTTTTTGCCACTTATTTGGTCACCGGTGGAGCAAAAATAGTTTGCAAACATGTTCCAAAATTTTCAGTGTAGAAGGGGCTCAGCCCAAGGGTAAAAGGGGCTCAGCCCAGGGAAAAAGTATGTCTTTTGCAAATTTCATGAAAAGATTTCAGCTAGTTATTGGATTATAAGGTTTTAAAATTTGGCTTCTGGGCATGCTCAGTAGGTTTTTCAGGAGACCTGTCTGGTGTGAACAAAGAATTTATGTCTGCCAGCCAATTTTTGTTTTGCAAGAAAATGTTTCTGTGTTCATAGAAAAAAATGTTTTGGTTGTTAATGCCTACATTTTGTTTTTTCTTTTGGGCAAAACACAAATTTCAAGAACCACATAAAAATCATGCATTTTTGTGAAACAAAACCTGAACCGATGTGATTAGGACACATTTACAAGATTCTGGGTTTTGTTTTATGAAAACATTCCCAGAAGAACATTTTCTGGGTGCTCCAAAAATTGTAGATTGCCAGCTTAGCAAGGGTTGTGATTTCTGTATCACTAGCCAAGAGTTATTTGTTTGTGAGAAAGTGCACATGAAGAATCTCATGCACAAAAAATCGTTTGTTCATGACATAAAAAAGTGCGATGAAATAATTTTTTTTTGCAATATAGAAAAGTGCAAACAAAGAATTCTTTGTCTGCAACATAAAAATTTGGACTTTGCACCCCAAATCAACTGTTAATAATGAAACAGCTGTTTTTCAAACTATTTTTCACCAAATTTTAACCTATCTTATCTTTAAGGCCCATGCACAAACACAGTGGGTGACAGCTATCACTTTCAGCACACAATGTAAAAGTGTGAAGAAATAATTCTTAGTTCACAACATAAAAAATGTGAATAAAGAACACTTTGAAACAAGTGCAAAGAATTCTTTATTTGTGACATGAAAAAGTGGCCTTTGTACCTAACATCAACAGTTACTCATAACCCAGCAGAACATAAACATTGTTTTCACCAACATTTTTAGCAATCTTATTTTTTAAGGCCCTTTGATGGACACAGTGGGTGAAAACTGTCACTTCCACCTCAAGATGTGTTTTTATGTTGTAACATAATAAAAAAACATTTTAAAGGTCAGATTGCAAGTCTGTACTCCTGTGAATGTCTTGGAGGCTTAAAATATAAGTTTTGAGAATTCGGGACACAAATATTGAAACATGGGATGTGTATAATGGCACTATTCTGCTGGCATGCACATAATGTTGGATTACAGGATTTGAGTAGAGCCTGAAGGGCCCTACACAAATTGTCAAGATACATGTAATGCACTGGTAAGGAATTTGCATGGGGACCTAAGTGTGCTACACAAAACATGTATGCATGGAATGGCCCATGTGTCCATTATGCTAATGTACATATGGCTGTTGCATGGTATCTGCATAGGAAGCCCTCTACAAATCATACATCCACATAATGCATGAATGGGGTTGTGTTTCTGCACCCAGAAGTTGGGTTTACTGTACTCTGGGTATTGTTTATTTCTATCTGCAGCCAAAAGTACTGTTTTAATTTGAATTTAACTTTCCCAAAAAGAAAGGAAATTCATTGCAAAAAAAACTGCATCAATGCACTAGGTAGGGTTCAGCTTAACACCATGATTGTAGGGAAATATGGCATTACAGTTTTACAACCCTATTCCCAACCCAACAAGCAGCAAAAGGACAACACCCTTGTACTGTGAGTGTGTATCTCTGGCTGCAGAAGTGCTTGACCTGTGGGGACCAGTGCTTCTGCAGATGGAAATACTGTTGTAATTTCAGTTTATTGACTTTCTCAAAAAGAAAGGAAATTCATTGCAAAAAATGGTATCAATGCACCAGTGAGCATTCAGTGTAATGCCACAAAATTAAGGAAATGTGGTGTTAGGGTTTCCAACCTAACTCCTCCCAGGCAGCAATAGGACAAGACCACACCTGAATTATAAACAGACATTATCAAGTAAGACACACATACAACTGTTTCTTAATACTTACTATTATTATAAGCAGAATGAAATCAGAATTCAAAACACGTTTAGATGCCTACTTATTAGCAGGACATAACCTGAAATATTATGAATATTAAGTAGCATGGGAACATTTATGGGCCTTCAGCTCTCTAGCTCCTTTAGCATCTTAGTATGAACCTTAGTTTTCAGATGACTTAAATGCAGTAGCATGCATGTGATACCTTTGAAAATATGCATACAGAATGCTGCAGATAAAAAAAAAAAATTACTCCACCAGTGCTCTTTAGAAATGTAACAGTGAGACTGCAGAAGGGTTTGTGTATGTTTTGTGGCGTGCATGTTTCTCAGCAGGCAAAAGTAGCATTGTAATTTGGGTATCATGAATTTGTATCTACAGCTGTGGGGCCTGCATTTTTGCAGCCAGAAGTGAGTGTGTATGTCTTACACTGCACATCTGTATCTGTGGCTACAGAAGCTCTAGCCCAACAGAGGCATGCACTTCTGCTGACAGAAATAGTGTTGTAATTTGGGTATCTTGAATTTATATCAGCAGTCAGAAGTAGGTGTGTATGTCTTGCATTGTGCATGTGTATCTGTGGCTGTAGCAACACTGGCCCTGCAGAGGCCTACACTTCTGCAGACAGAAGTAGTGTTGTAAATTGACTATCATGGATTTCTATCTGTGGATTCAGCCAGAACTGGGTGTGTATGTCTTACTATGGATGGGTATATGTGGCTGCAGAAGCGTCACAGTAGCATTGGCCTTACAGGGGCTCATGTTTCTGCAAACAGAAGTAGTGTTGTGATTTGAGTATAGTGGCTAACTGCAGCCAGCAATGGGGTGTTTATGTCTTGCAGTGTGTTTGTGTAGCTTTGGCAGTAGAAGTACTGAATGCTGATGATGGATGTCTTTTGTGTCATCTGGAAACAGCTGTATGCTGTTTGCCTTGCCTGAGGATGGCTGTCTGTGGTTGCTTGTATAGTCTTGTTCTTTGCTGCTTGGAGAGAGGGGAGTTAGGACTAGAAACCTAATGCAAGCTGTCCATACTTTTGAGGCATTAAATTTAACCCTACCTGGTGCATTGTAGTTTTTTCAATGAAGTTCTATAGACTATTTATATATATATTACAGGGGTGCAGTCACACACCTGTATTTAGGGTTGTACTGACAGTTCTATGTTAAACCCCAATGTTTGCACTTTAATAACATCACAACTGGTTAACAAATAAATTATGGTAGATCTTGACAATGTTAAACATAGATAGACATTTGTTAAAAATGTTACAAAGGCTACACTATAATACCACTGCTTTAGTATGATACTCTAGAGATGGTGCACTCTCAAGAGAGATAAAAATGGGAAAGGGGGTCAAACAAGGGTGCTTACTGGCCACAATATTGTTTAACCTATACATTGAAACAGTTATTAGAGACATGGTTAATATTGATACATTTGCCCCTTCGATAAACAAGGAAAAAATTCAGTTATTACTTTATGCAGATGATGCGTTGGTTATTTCACAAACACCTTTGGGCCTAAAGAGAGCAATGTCAAGTTTGATGGAGTCATTTGCTAAATTAAAACTAGAGCTGAATGTAGAAAAAACAAAAATAATATAATTTGGGAAAAAAACTGTAGGAAATGTTTTTGGGATATTAATAATAAAAGAATAGAAGTAAAATCATTCAGATGTTTGGGAATTATATTTGAGAATAACCTGAGGTGGGATGCTCATATATGTGAGATAAAAAATAAATCATATAGTTCAATGATTGCTATGTATGCCTTTGCTAACAGGTTTGCCAATAACTCCTTCATGGCTCTTAGGAAAACATTTGAAGCCAAGACCATCACCCAGACATTATATGGCTGTGAAGCCTGGGGTTTGTCATTAGGAGATACAAAACTAGAACCTATTCAAAATGCATTTCTGAGAAAAACTTTGAAACTCCCATGGGACTGCCCGACAGCATTTATGAGATTGGAAGCAGGTGTTCCTGCTCTGAATGTTAAAATTAAAGTTAGAGCCATAAAATATTAGGAAAAAGAAATAAAGATGTCTATGGAAAGACTTTTCAAATTATGTTGGGTTGATTTTTTTGAGAGATTAAAGAGGGGAATCGGCATAAATGGATGGTTCCAAAGTTTAAATAACTTACTGAATCATTCTGGTATGGAAGACTTATGGTCTAATAAAGCCATGATTGATGTAAACATGTTCTCAAAGGTTGTTGTTCAAAGATTTTCTGATGTGGTGGTCCAAAGTGACCTTGCCAAAATACATGAGCTAGATAGAGAAGGGTATTATTCTGACTTAAAATTAATTGGGAAAATCGAAACATATTTAGTATAGTGTGAAAATAAAAAACATCAGAATAAACTGTGCAATATGAGATTAGAAAGTCTGGGTATTGCAAATGTACAGTATAATAAATGGTGGGGGCAGTTTGGGAATAGGAAAAAATGTAATTGTAACAATGAGGATGCTGAAGTTTTCGCCATGTGTTATTAGATTGTGATGAAATGAATAAAGAAAGAGATAAATGGATAACTTGTTTGATTATGACAAACAATTTAGAAAGTAAGGACATGTGTATGAAGTTTTTGCTCAGTGTTGAAAATATTAGGACAGTGTTCGGTATGGAAAATTTCACTAATAGGATGAAAAAGTGATTCCAGTGTATATTTATATTTTTTTAATGTACTTATTTACATTGTTGTACAATAGTTTATTCCATCTTTTGATTGATTGATTTATAATTTTACATGTTGTATGAGGATGTGATAAAATGTATTGTTTTATACATTTTTTGTATTAACTTTGAACTTTTGAACTGGTTAACAGATTTGCATGAAAGTTTGCATATTTGGTCTTGAGGGGGTAGATCTCTGGATGTGCCAAGTTTTGTTCTGGTCGGATGGGCAGATCTGAGGTCTGGATAGTGCAAAATGTGAATTTTTCACACTTTTTATCCATTGGTTTAAACAGGGATTTATTTGAATTTGGCTACTGCCTAGAAGGTTTGGAATTTTGGTCTAAAATTTTCAGAGTAGAAAGATATGATATTTCTTTTGCTCGTTTGGTGAAAAAATATTAATCCGTTCCAAAGTTATATCATTTTCAAAATATTTAACAATTGGTGCTGAGCATGCTCAGTAAGCACTTCAAGATACAGTAGTTGCATGAAATGAAAAAAGAATTCTTGTTTCTTATTGATGTCATTTTTTTTTTTTTTGTGAGTGGAAAATATTTTTTCATTTGCTGGCATCTTGTTTTCCCTTTTCCCCCTAAAAAAAAAAACAAATTTGAAAAGCCAAAAAAGTGACAAGCTGGAGAGCAACCAACACATGCAGTTTGCTTATCGGGAGCCCCGTGGCTGGATTCTGCACTTAACTGTTGCAGAAATCCTCTTTACTTATGGTTTTTTAAATATTTTGCTGCTCATTATATGAAAAAATATTTTTTTTGTATCACAAGTGACAAAAAAAGATCTATATAGGATAATGCGGCCCTCAGGAGATCTGTGACTTAATAGCAAATGGTGAACCTCACCAACTTTGAAATGTTAGCTTTCCTGACTAATTGGGGGAGCTTTCATTCTGCTAAATGCCTTGAAAACTCTTCAATTCCTGGTAGATGAGAATTTTCTCTCTCACGCACACCATCTCAATGTACTAATTCATGGAATGGGGTGAGTGTTAGGGTTGACAACCCCAAGGCACACCCCACACCTGTTGCTGCCTGCAGGGTGTGGATGCAGTGTTAGGATTGGAAACCCTAATGCCACATTTACCTACTTTTGTCACTTTAACCCTAACTAGTGCATTAATGAAGTTTTTTGCAATTAATTTCCTTACTTTTTGAGGTGGCACTTTTTTGCTAATTAGTTTTTATAAACACATGAGTTACTATAAAAAAAAAAAAACCTTTGACCATATTCAGTGGGGGCTGTGGGATTCAAACCCTGGTGTCCAAGACAATAGCCAAGAATCTTAGTCACTACACTATATTGCCTCCTTTGATGTCACTGTGTCAATGTTCTGTTGTCCCAAGTCAAGACAATTCCAGACTAAAGCAGTCAATAATACTTTCTTCTTTCTCTGTATTACCAATAGTATTTTTTTAACTGTTGCATATTTCTAAGTTGTTGAATTGTCTGAAACTTTTTTCAATTCATATGAACACAAAATCAATACTCTAATGTCTATTTTATCATAAGTTCAATGTGCATGAATAAGTGGTGCTTGTGAAGTTATGTGTTGTGCTTGGTGCATACTAAATTTGTACTGGTTTGGCCTTACTCATTCACAACCTTGATGGAGGTAGTTAGTAGGAATGGAGGCCCAGAGCAGAGGGTGAGAATAGTGCCAGAAATGGAGAAGGCAGGGGAGGAAGGAGGGTGAAAACAAAATGGCTAAGCAATACTATGCTGGGCTTGTGGGTTTAAGTAGGGGAGGGGGAGTGGTTATCCCTGCCCATTGAACCATGGGTGGAGCCCTCCAATTCAATGTGTGGGAATAAGTAGTGCTTGTGCATTTACATATTGTGCTTGGTGCATGCTAAATTTATAGTGGTTTGGCCTTACTCATTCCCACTCTCGGTAGAGGCAGTTAGTAGGAATAGAGGCACAAAAAGAAGGTTTGCAAATAACACCTCCTCCAACTCATGGAGAGTGTACTTGGCAGCTGTCAGGAGAGGAAAAAAACCCTTTGAGGAGGAAACCTCTGAGGAACCATGGCCACTAAGTTACTCTTCCTCTGGACATACTAAGAGGAGATGGTTTGAAAAGCTGAAAGGAGTTCTTGCTCAGCATTGGGTATGTATGTTTTGAAGCAGAAAGAAGTCCATCTGCCTAGTCTTTTGATTACATGAGCTGGAATGTTGTTTCTGGAAGCTGCTGATGCTGCTGCTATGCAGAAAGAGTGTCCAGAAAACAAGAATGGGTCATATCCTAGGCACTAGAGTAGAAATATGACAGTGTCTATAAATTCTTTCATAGTAAGAGGAGTGCAATTGAAGTTAGACAGAAGCAGAGCAGACAAACTGGATTTGACATGGAATCGAAGCTGTTGATTGAATATTCAGATCAGACACCAATCATTGAATGTATGGAAGTAGGTTATGAAGACTCCTTTTTGTAGTCCATCAGTCTTGAAGAATGGAAGGTGAAGGATGTAGTAATCACCTTTTTTTGGCAAATGTGCCACAGTTAGAAAAGGATCAGATGGTGAAGGTACAGTAAATTCACCTGGGTGTAGAAATCCATAGAGAGGGAGGTAAATTGCAATAGATATAATGATGTTTGAGGAGGGATCCAATGTGTTGATTAAAAGCAGATCTAGTAATTTTCTGAATAGCAGACTGTCGATTGGTTGTCATTTAGATGGTTTGGTAGTTGTTGATTTATTGATACTGGTCAATAATAGCTTAACTAAAGAGTTGGAAAGTATGGAGTTAATGGTGGGCTCCAATTGAGCAAGGAAATACTGAATACCCAATACATACTGCCTGATGGTGCCATGAGAAAGGTTATGAACTTGATAGCAGTAAGCAATAAATGCTAATATGTGTGGCAGAGAGGCAGGTACTGATGGAATCGACTGTATGGCACAGAATGTAGTATATTTTCTCCAGGCTGTAGAATAGGCCAACTGTGTGCTCAAGGACAAAGCAGACCACATAATTTTCTGAGCCTGATTGTGATAGAACTCTAGGTCATGATTAAATCTATGAACCAAGGAGGTGGAATAATGAGTTGGTCAACTGGTAGATGAAGTAGTCGGAATTCCTGAAACTGAAAATGAGATGGACAGTCTGCAGCAGTATTAACAGAACCTGGGATGTGGAAACAGTGAATTGAGAATTTACGAAGCAAAGAAATCCAAGTCAGTAGCTGCATGAACAACATTATGGAATGTGATGATCTTCTTTTATTAACTATGTTGACAGAAGACTGGTTGTCTGAAAATATGGATATTGTCTTGAGTGCCCATAGATGCTCCCATGTAAAAGCGGCAGCTACTATACTGTAAATTTCAAATAATGTTGAGGTGATAGAAAAGTCAGGAAGATCAAAAATGTCTTGAGGCCATGGAGCAGCGATAAAGGAATTTTTGAATAAAGTGGCAAATTTGTAATTAGGAGAAGCATCTGTATAAACTCTGGGATGCATGTCGGGTGAAGGTCCTTATAAAACAGAGCAACCATTCCAATCCTTCAGAAAGACAGCCCACATTGCAAAATCAGATTTGGCAGATGCTGGAATGGAGATGTGGTGATGCAATCCAGAAACAGAAGCTGCTAGGTCGAGAAGGTATGCTATAAATGAACGGACTTGGAGAATTATGCGCATTGCAAAATTTAAATATCCCAGTAGACAGAGGAGTTCTTGCTTTGTGCAAAAGGATCTAGCAAAAAAGGATTCAATCACGGCCTGGATCTGTTTAAGTTTGTCTGGGGGTAGTCTGGCTTCTATATTTGATGAATCTAATTCAATGTCCAGGAATGCCAAAGTTGTAATAGGTCCAATAGACTTTTGATTCAATAGAGGGATGGCTAATTCCTGAAATAAGTTCTTTAGGGATAAGATGCCTGCTGATGGAGGAATGGTAGGTGGGTCTATAAGTAGAAAATCATCGAGTAAGTGAATGACAGCCCGGGTCGTGCCTGAAAATAGGCAGAATTTGTCTAGTGCACTTATCCGGTCAACAAAAACTAAATAAATAAATAAAAATAGGACAAACACTGAATAACAACTAGCAAAGGGTGTCCACAAAATATCAAACAATTTTGGGATGCTCTTACAACCAAAGGTCAGGTGTACTTCAAAATAATAGGACTTCTTCCATTTGAAGCCATAAAGATGCCATAAAGAAGGATGCATGGGTAGGGGCTTAAATGCATTGGAAATATCAATTTTGCTAGCCAGGAACCTTGACCAGACTGCTTGATGGTGGCTATGGGCATCATCAATTCGGGTATAAGATAAATAAAAATCTTCCAAAGATATTGATGAATTGATGCTGGGAGTGTGAGTAGCCCTTGGAGCAGAGAGATTGAAGATGAGCCTCTTCTTGCCTGAGAATTTCCTTGCAGTGATTTTGATAGGACTAATGCGTTAAATGGGAAAAGGTGGATAGTGGAAGGGCCCAATGATGAATCCACTTTGAAGCTCCTTCTGCAACAACTGCTGGATAATAAGTAGTTTGTGAATGGCAGATAGCAAGTTTGTAAGTTCATAAGATTCAGACGGGAGGATGGAGACTCCAGTATAGAAGCCTTTGGTGAATCTGGACCGCAGAAAGTTGACAAGAAAGTGGTAAGGATGGGAAGAGAGCAGGTGGGCTAAGACATCAATGTTGACTGGAGTTGAAGGGTGCTGTAATTGTCATTACCTGGGATGAGGAAGCTTAGGGCATATATTCCTAGAATGGGCTTCTCCACAATGATTACAGAGATGAAGATATTGGCAGCCATAAGTAGAACAGCTAGTCAGGTTGAAATTATTGCACACTGGTTTATCATCGATGAATGTAATAGGACGACCAAGTCTGTCATGAGAAGAGCACAGTAATGCATCAGGATTGTGAATAGTTTGTGTAATGGAAGAGGAAGGTATGAAGGATGAGACTGATGATGAGGGATGACTAGATGGAGACTCAGACACTGTCAGTGGGCATAAGAAGGCTAAATGTGAAAATGAGCCACATAGCTGGCATGAAAGGGCTTGCTGGCCCACAAAGTGGTGACAGAACAATTTGTTGTCTAAAACACCCCAGTTTAGCTTCACATTAAGGTGGGCTAAAGCAGCTGCAGCCTACGTGGAAAAAGATTTATGATAATCAAAAAAATGAGTCCCACCTTAATGAACTCTGAGATCAACAACTAGGTACATGTATGAATCGAGCTTCTCATGGTGTGAAGGAAAGGCAGAACTAAATATACCTCTATAGAGGCTAAAAGCCAGGACAAACTCAGGGATAGTAAGCTTTTTAGATAATCAAGGATTTTTGGCTTCAGAATGACAGAGACATCTCTGCAGGAGATGACCCTATTCTCAATGGAGTCATGGGATGATATGAGCAATGAAATCAAATTAATGTTCTTTCCTTCAATGGTGCCCTTGTGGAGATGGCTGGGAACTAGATGAATAAGAGATATTACAGGTAGAGGAGTAGATTATGAATATATACCTGAGTCTGGAGAAGATGCTGCAATGGCTGGAGAAACTGAAGCTGAAATTGAAGGAGGCTGAAAGGATTCGTCCACAGTCAGAAATATCTGGGTAGCAGGTTCTGTAGAGAGATGATTTTCTAATATGGAGAGGCAGGATTGAACAGCAAGCATAGAAGTAGCTAGTTGGTTGATAAGTTCTTTGATTTCAGATAAGGCATTGGGAGATGGGTGAGAAGGTGGAACATGTGGTAGAGTATTCTTCCAGCATTTGGCAGCTATGAAGAGGTTGAATAATTCCTGTTTTTTAGCTGTGGAAGAATAGGAAATGCCAGGTTTCTGTAATTCAGTGATCAGATGAGGGATGGTCCAGTTCTTAAGAGAGTATTTGGATTTGGCATTATGTGTCCTAAGAGAAGGAGGAAGAGCCTATGAAGTACCTTCTTTCAGGTCAGGAAAGTCAGAAGCCATAGCAAAATGTTATGACTAAGTGACAAAACTCCAGGGGTCGAAAGGGGCCAGTGGTGCACCATCTGATTAGTGGTAGTATTGAGAAATGTCTGAAAGTCCATAAGGGATAGCAGCCAGATAGCTCTCCCTGTAACCTCCATGTAGGTACAGGACAACTAAGTTGAAGAGTGAAATAGAGAACAGCCGTTAATGCCTGCACATAGGCATGGTGGGCTAAAAGCTACTGTGACCTCCACATAGGTACAGAAGGAGAAAAAACTGTAGCCTCCATGTAGGAACAGCTGCAAATCAACTTGTGACCAGTATGAGGTACAGGAGAATGGTAGTTACCAGACCCCACATGAGTCTGGAAATTATTTCACAAAACAAGGTTAATTGCATGAGCTGAAGGGACGGATATGAGAAAGAAGGAGGAATGTGCATAAGGATGGTGTATAGTGTAGAAGCAACAGTAGCAGCAAAAATGGAGTACAGCTTTAAGGAGGGGAAAGGGAGTAGCAAGGAATCCAGAAGGAAATAGCAGAGCTGAAAGATAACAGAGAGTGGAAGTGGAGAAGCCCAGGACTACAAGATACAGGCAGAGAGAAATGGCAAGGAAGCCCCATACAAAAGGTAGAAAACAAGAAGGGGGGGGGTGTAGAGGCAGCAGAAAGAATGGGAAGCACTAAGCACAGAGAGGGTGAGGAGACAGAATAATCCACAAATAGAGATCCCAGAGAGGCGGCAGGAGCAGACAAGGAAGGAAGGGAAGCAGGGATGAGGGAAGAAGACAACTGGGAGGGAGCGGAGTGGAGGAATCGTGGAGGAGCACTCAGGAGTGGAGCTCAGGACAAAGAAACAAGGAAAGGGGTGAGACTGAGGGGGGAGAGGAGACAGAGGGAACACACTAAAGAAAGAGATGGGAAAATGGGAAAGGTAGCAGAAGCTGGAGGAAAAAGCAGCAGAAGGAAAAAAGCGTTCCATCAGAAGCCCACAATGCTTGGCTCAGTGGTTCAAAATGAAACGGCTAAGCAACACTGAGCTGGGCTTGTGGGTTTAAGTAGGCAAAGGGGGAGTGGTTATTCCCACCCATTGAACCACAGGCAGAGCCCTCCAATTAAAAAATGACTACTTTCCTTCTATAGCCTTAATGTTTAACATACATGTAGCATATTGTTTCAAAACATTTCACATCTTCAATCTGTCAGTATCCAAAAAGTAAACCAAAAATAAATTGTTGTAAACAGCGGTTTTGAACAGACCAGGCTTTCAAAAGAGGGATAGGTTGTAGTTGTCACCCGATCTTTCTAATTCCCTCAATTTTAAAAAATGGGTATGCAAATCATTCCATGATTATTCATGAGCTATGAGGTGACTCTAGGTACCCAAGCAAGCCATGCCCCTTCATACAACTATTTTGAAGTGCTTACTGAGCGTGCTAAGATTCATCATTTTTAAATATAATACCTTTGGAACAAATTAATATTTTTCATCAAACTAGTGAAAGGAACATCTGTGGGCCAAGCACTTTCTATTGTTAAAATTTCAGACCAAAATTCCAAACTGTCTGGGTACAAGGTGATGATGAAAAAACAGCAAAAAACAGTGATTTTTTTTTACATGTTTTCACTATCCATATCTCAGAATCCACACATCCAACCGGAACAAAATCTGGCACATCAAGAGATCTACCCAATGAAACCATGCATGCGAAATTGCATACAAATATGTTAAATAGTTAAAAGATGCAGTATTAAAGTGCAAAATCTGAGGTTTAAAACAGAACCCACTGTTCAGCCCTAACTATAGTGGTGCTACTGTGCCACTATAATACTGCATATAGATATACAGTGTATATAAATATATTAATAGCTTCACCCTATTCAATGGAGTTGCACTACATTTTACATGTACAGTCTGGAGGTTAACGTGTCCTGATTTGTCAAGTTTTTTTCGGTTGGATGTGTGGATCCCAAGATTTGCTGTTGTTCTGTCATCCTCTACAGCTCTGACAGGTTGGAATTTTGGTCTGAATTTTTCAGGGTAGAAAGTATATGCCACAGAATGGTGCTTTTCATTGGCGTAGTGTAAAAATATTAATCCATTCCCAAGTTATAAGCATTTAAAATTTTGGTTCTGAGCATAGGGTAGGGTCTATCTAAAAGACCCTATTGAGCATGCTCAGAGCCAACATTTTAAATCTGTATAACTGAGCAATGGATTAGCATTTCCTCACTGAACCAGTGAAAGGCACATATGTGGGCTGAGCCCTTTCTACCCTAAACATTTCAGACCAAATTCCAAACCATCTGGGTGCTAGATGATGACAAAAAAGAGCAAAAAATTTCAAATTTGTAACTTTTTTTGCTAACCAAATCTCGGAATCTGTATGTGCGGCTAGAAGGAAGCTTGATAAAGCAAGAGATTTTCCCTCTGAGACCGTGCATGCAAAATTTTGTGCAACTCCGTTGAATGGCTGTGAAGATATTAAAGTGCGGAGATGGCATCTCATGAAAAAGGATTTTTTTCTCTCTCACAAAAAAGGATAGGGCCCACACAACAAAAAAATCATTTTTAATGAGACCGAATTCTTTTGCTGTTCCAGGAAAATATCCAAAAGACTGAACTGAGCATGCTCATAGCTCAAAATCTTAACATTAAATAACTTTAGAACAGATTAATGTTTTTTAACCAAACCAGCGAAACACACTTCTGTGAGGCAAGCCCTTTCTACCCTTAAAATGCCAGACCAAAATTCCAAACCATCTGGGTGCAGCAAGATGATAAAAAAAGAAACAAAAATGTGATTTTTAACATTTTAGCAGTATATGCTTCTCAGAATCTGTAAAGCTGACTGAAATTAAACTCGTCATGTCAAGAGATCTGCCACACGAGAATGGGCATGCAACGTTTTCTGCAGGTCTGTTAAATGGTTGTAAAGGTATTAAAGTGCAAAGTTTCAGGTTTAATATTGAGTCCCCTGCTTAACCTTAACTATGGTAGTGCTACCACATCACTATAATACTGTATACAGATATACACTGTATATAAATATATTAACCCTTGCTGTGACGTGGACTGATATATCAGTCCATAATTCCTATACTTTCTAATTCTGTTGGCAATGTAAGGGTTAATAGCTTTGCCCCATCCAAAGGAATTGCCCTAAATTTTGTATGCACAGTCTGGGGTGTCAAGGTATCTTGATTTGCCAAGTTTCAACCCAGTTAGATGTGTGGATTCCAAGATCTGCACAGTACATTTTTTCCAAAAATCAGGTTTTATTTCTGTTTTTTTTTTCTCATCTCCTACAGCCCAGACGGGTTTGTAATTTTGATCTGAAATTTTTAGTGTGGAAAGGGCAGGCCACTGACTGGTGCCTTTCTTTGGTTTGGTGAAAAAATAATAATCTGTTCCCAAGTTATAAGCATTTGAAATTTTTGTTCTGAGCATGTTCAGTATGGTATCAAATGTCTATGCAAAAGACCCCACTGAGCATGGTAAGAACTGACATTTCAAAGCCTTATAACTTTGGAACAGATAACTATTTTTTCACCAAACCAGTGAAAGGCACATCTGTTGGCAAAGCCCTTCCTACTCTGAAAACTTCAGATCAAAATTTCAAACTGTCTGGGTGCTAGACAATGACAAAAACAGCAAAACATTGTGATTTTGTTTTAACTTTTTTTACTATCCAGTTCTTAGAATCCACACACCTGACTAGAATGAAACTTGACAAGTCTAGAGAACCACCCTCCATTACTGCACATGCAAAATGTTATGTGAATCTGTTGAATTGTTGTGAAGGTTTAACATATTACCCCTGCTCAAGCCTAACTATAGTGTCATTACCGTACCATCATAATATATGGGCCTAGCGGTCCTTATCTGCCGTCAAAGTCTATGTTTCTATGTTTCTATATATACTGTATATAGATATACAGTGTATATAAATATTCTTTGCAAAAAAACTATGATGCGGCACCAGTTAAGATGGCTTAATGCCAAAAAAGTCAGGAAATGGGGTGTTAGGGTTTCCAAACCTAACTCCCCACCCCTGGCTGTATGTAGCAACTGGAAAAACCATTATGGTTTCACCTCTCTTGCATCTTTGCAAATCTGGCCTTTGCAAATCCAGCATGGGGTGTGCTTGGGGTTGTCAACCCTAACACTCACCCCATTCTATCAGTAAATAAGCTGAGATGGGTTCAGTATATGAGAATGGAGTGAAAGTAAGGGTGGTGGCAGGGCGTCAGGATGGGGGTGAACGGGGTGGTGGGTCACACCTGACAGGATGGGGGGCCAATAGACCACCATGGATGTGTTAATGTGTATTTAACGGGACACAGATCAGGGACGGACTACCAGAGACATCATAAAATCATAAATAATAGGATGACAATCGGCTTGTGGGGGGGGTCATTAGACTACCAGGGCAGTTTTATAAAATAAAGAATGGGATGGAGATATGTGGTCAGGGAGGGGGGAGGTACCGCTAGACTACCAGGGAAATGTTATCACATAAATAATGGGATGAGGATCAGTGATCAGGGAGGGGGAAGGACCAGTAGACTGCCAGGGCATTTGTTTAAGTACTGTATATTTATTTATTTATTTAAAATTTGATGACCAGGAAAGGCACACTGAGCTGAGGATTGTTTCCAGGTGCAACCCGGGTACAGAGTGTACAGTGAGGAAAAAAAGAGACAAAAGGGGTGGGGGGTACATACAGTATATACAAACATTTTACAAAGAAAGTAATACATTTCCAACAAACTATAATGAGTTGAATTGTTTCACTCCATATTTCACTCCATATTTAAGACCCATACTGATTTCCAGAATTTAAATGTTATACTTTTCCCTGTACTTTATGGCAAAATAACAGACAACCAAAATACTGACAATGAGCCACTTTACAGTATATGGGGATGGTGATCAGAGAACAAAAGAGGAGGGAGGGACCACTGGACTACCAGGGATCTTATTTTATTATATGGGGATTGTGATCAGATAATATGGAAGGAGGAGGGACCACTTGACTACCAGGGCAGTTTTTCTTTATACGGGGATGCTGATACAGGAAAAATATGAATGAAACAAATTTTTTTTTTTAACTGAAAACCACCAATTAAATACAAAATTAACACAAACCTACACTAGAGGAAGCAACATTTACAAATACTATTGTTAAGTGATGATGGTAAGAAATACAATACACAACACAGATAACAGATTACACAAACTTAAAGATTAAAAGAATATCCGCTAGTAAACTATTTCACTCTCTATTTAAGACCCACACTGATTTCTGGAATTTAAATTTTATACTTTTCCCTGTACCTTATGGCAAAATAACAGACAACAAAAGTACTGACAATGAGCCACTTTCACTTTCGATTCCCATTCAACAACATTGAAACTGTTCTGCACATGCAGTACGTTATCTCCAAGACTGACTACGGAGCCAACTCGGAGACCCGAAAACATGATTTTCAAAAGTAAATATCTTAAAAACTACAAACTCCCAAGCATCAACCACCTCTGACAATCCTTCCCTGCCAACCTACACAACCATACACAATTTCACATTTTAAAGATGTATAGGTTTTTCCAATCTAGAGGGCAGCAAAAATTCAGGAAAATAAAACCACCATAAAATCAATGGGAAAATTGTATTTTTTTCACACTTTTATATCTTTAAAAGTACTAAATGAATTTACATGATACTTTTAGAGACTGTAGATTCCGCCATGGACAACACATCCTCAAAGTTTCATGTAAATCTGTAAAACCGACGTTCTGCAAGCAGGAAACAAAAAATTGAGTTTTACATAGAACTCACCAGCCGCCCTAACTATAGGAGTGTGGTAGCACCCCTGTAATAGAAGTTTAATGTCAAAAATGACCAATACTTTTTATACAGTAATAATTTTCGTAAGCATTTTCAAATACTACTTCCTAACTACCCATTCACTTATTCATTATTTTTGAACACTATTGATGGGCGATTGTTTCTGAATGCGAGTGTATGTAAGGAAATCTACAATTACAATTCAGCCTGTATATCTTTACATTAGTTGGACTTGATTTTATCATTTACCAGTTCCCTTTAACTGCTCAATATCTTTCTACCCCACCATTAATGCTGCATTTACATGTGTTGCCTTTTATTTATTTATTATTTATTTTTGAAAGTTGGATTTACAACCTTTGAGTCAGGGACTCATTTACAAAGGCACCTTGTCGCAGGGAGGGTAGACATGGTTACAGAGTGAGATACAACAGTGGTAACATACAGGTGCAATACAGATAACAAAAAGAACACAATATAACAGTGGTTTACTGGATAAAGCTACATACAATAAATAGTAATAATATAAAGTATAACAATAGTAGAAGTCACAACCCTGGTTGTACCGGGGAAATACCTAAGTAGAAGGGTGGAGGGGAACAGGGGTGAGGAAAAGAGAAAAGAAAAGGGAGGGGTAAACAGTCCAACGGACATTGTCAATGCTATGGGCAAGAAACCGGGAGGGACCCCAACATTAGGTTGGTTAAGGGCAACTACTGCTTCGGGTGCCAAAGAGGTGATTATGGAGAGTGATTTTAAAGGGATCAATTTTGGTAGACTTAGTGACAGAGAGTGGGAGGGAGTTGAACCATTTACTGTGTTGCTTGAAGATAAAAGTTTCAACATGCAAATACAAACACGATCTTACGTGAAATTTTTGTTTGAGATTGAATGGGGATGCGAACTGTAAAGTGTACTCTATATCACATCATATTCATCTTTTACGTGGGGTATCAGAAGAAAATTTACCAGAAGAATGCAACATATGTAACAAAAAAAAGAGAAAATTACAGTTTTGTTTTAAATTAGGCTTTACATACTAGAACCCAAAAAATCAAGCTAAATGTATGACAGTGCTTACTTTTCTGCATCCATCCCTCTGGAAAGCTAAAGTTCATGCTTGATCTGCAATCTAAGTATCCTTTCAAAGAAAATGTGATGTGACCATCCCTTGTGCACAGGGGAACTTATTGGTGACCTCGGCAAAACATTTACTAATTATTAAAGGAGAGGAAGAGCAGATGGTGCAAAATAAATATCACTCACAGGATTGAGGTTGCTTGCCCTATCAGCCACGGCAGAATTAAAGCCACTGCCATTCAACAAAATTCTCAAACTAGTTACCATGTGTTCTAAATGGCCACAGTTCCTACTAGCATGTAATAAGGAACTGAACACATATAAATGCCTTAGTCCATAAATGGATTCTAATTAAAACTGCTAGTAATGCAGTTTGCAAGGATTTTCAGAACTTACTAATTCAAAATATATTTAAAGATGTCGCTTATTCACCCAAATCACTGCTAGGTGTTCATGCTTATTAACAAGTTGGTTGGAGTTGGGTTAGTCTCGAATGGTCATTTATTTATTTATTTATTGAAATAATCAGTTTTACAACCTTTGAGTCAGAGACTCGTTTACAAAGGTACCTTGTCATGTATTTATGTCATTTATTACCTGGTAGTGATTGAATGAACTATGGCAGCGCTTATTGCATTTTGGGGAGCTCTGATAATTGTAGCTCTAGTTGCTGCTGCAATCAAGGGCAATGAGTCTGACCCATTGTTCCTAGCAGCCTCCTTTCTTCCCTCCACTGCTGTGAGCCAGCTGTGTCCCTTTCAACCCCCAGCTCTGCGATTCACCTTTTTATACCTCTGTCACTCTCTACTGCACCCTTCAGGCACCTGTAGATAGTGTGTAGACCAGAGGAGCTCCACAGAATGCCAAGCAAATAGCCAGCTGTGCAGTCATCCCATTGGTCTAAAGATTGCAGATATTGCCCATTGCTAGAAGTCAATGATCGTCTCAGCATCTCAGAAAAACTTGAGAGCACTACTGCCCTTGTTTTCATTTTAGTGCTAAAATTATACCAGTGATAATCAGCTGGGGCTTGCTGTGTCGAAAGTAATAAAGCACATCATTAATGGATCAGGACTAAAAGCCGAAGCCGAGTGCATTCTGGCTTCCGAATGAAATGATGTGGGAAAGCCAGTTTGATAAAAGCTCACAAACCTTTTGCACCTGCTTTACCCATGACAACATCATGTTATCCAAGTAACATGAAAAAGTCACATCCTCAACCAAGTTATTTTAGCCCATATATTGAGTTAAGGCTGCCAATTATTACTGTTGAATGCCAAAAGATTTGTGTGTTCTGAGGACTTGTTCTGGATTGTGGCTGGCCTTTACTTGTCGAAACCTTGCATGGCCTGGAATTCTACCCCCCAAACATAATCCTGGACAAGCCTTACACCTACCTTATGACAGGACATAAGCTATTCAGTGCACGGATCTTTTCCACTTTGCAATATATTTCCCTTAAAACATTTGGAATAAAACAACAATATTAATGCCTTATAATCCCTCTTAAAGCATAAAAAAAAAAAATAACTGGAAGGTTTTTTATAAATTATTAGAAGGCAAGAATTGATGCTGTCTCCATAAGCACAGTCTGTAGAAGGTATTTTATATTTAGGTTATGGAATAATAACAGTTACAGCAATGGAACGGTCACTGTTTAATGTATTTTTTACTTTTATAGGAGACCAATTAATTCATAGGTTATGAGTACTTTGGAATGGTAACAGTTACAACAATGGAATGGGCACCATTTAATGTATTTTATGTCTTTATAGTGATCCAGTTAATTCATATCTTTGAAGGCTTTTATTGCTTTTAATTGCTAACTTTTTCTAGGTTCTAATACTTTATTATAAATTAAAGCTGGAACTAGACTGAAAAATTAATTTAAATAGCACGTAAGCGGGATTCTTTTACTTAATTATTTTATTATTTTTCAGATCTCCTGGTTAATTTAGGTCCCACTGAACTGGGATTGCCCCTGTCTCCATTACCAATACTGCAGAGGGAGCAGCTGACTGCCAACAGACTTTGTCTCTTTGCAGGCTTTTATTGCTTTTAATTGCTATGTTTTTCTTGGTTCTAATACTGTATTATAAATTAAAGCTGGAACTAGACTGAAACTTAAATAATTTAAATAGCACATTTGGAGGATTTATTTACTTAATTAAATTATTTTATTTATTATTTTTTAGATCTCCTGGTTAATTTAGGTCCCACTGAACTATGATTGCCCCATCTTCATTACCAGTACTGGTACCAATACACTTAGTGCTCACCTTCCACCACCATGAGGGTGGTGTAGAACTGGATTCAAAGAGTCTTAGCTCAGTAATTAGTGTTTGGGCTGGTTTGTGAATGAAGTGTTCTATGACAGTACACTAGCTGACTCTGTTTAATTTTAGAAGGACAGAAATGTAGCATAGCACAGAGTTAAATGAGGTCTTTTTAGACTAATGATCCAATTGAGGGTCACAGATCCACATTTAGATTATGGAATAACACATTACCTAATTGGTAGCACATATAAAATCTGAACAATAAAAGATAGAGCAGAACTACATGCTCTTTATAGTGCAGTGTCATCTAAAACTGCAGTATAAGTCAACTTGGTTGAAAAGTGAATGAAAGCATTATTTTTGTTCAAGTATGTAAAATGTTGCATTTGCTATCTTATTTTCATATATTTTTGTGGCTTTGTCATTGTGAACTTTCTATGACTAGAGATGCTTTCTTGAAATATTGACTTGTGTTTCAAGACATACCGTACTGATTAAATCTGTCTTGCTCTTGTTGTCTCAATAGTTTATCACCTTATTTTAATTAAAAAAGGCATCTCTCTTGTAATCTATGAATTTCAACCCCTGCACACACAAACATGGGTGTACAGACTTCACTGGCATTGTGTAGTATTTTATGAATAATATCTGATCACAGATTCTGCATACAAACCCAGAGCAAATGGATGGCAGTCTTGTACTGTATCCTGCAACTGCACCCCCATACCACTACAAGTGTCCTTAAAGCTCTACAGATCTGTGTTTTTTACACAATTCTGTGATAGACCTCTCACCTACCTCATATCTCAGTCACACCATTAACCCACCACTACTATATAGTCAATAGCTAACCATCACAATGAAAACTGATGCACAGCCATTTCAAAGAATTACATCTCTTCAGAGTGATGATCATTTAAAAAGCACATTCTTTTTTTAAATCAGTTTATAGATCATAGACTAATGTCAAATTATACATGTCATATAGTGCCCTCATCTCCCACCTCTTCCCCCATGCTCATGAGCCACAGCACTCACATCTCATCAGTATTGGTTCAGTATTTCACATAACATACGAACATACAAAATGCCAGCAGAAACAGGCCTCACAGTCTATCGAGTCTGCTTGATTGTGCAGCTAGCCCCTCAACTTGCAGCTACCCCACCCTGCCCTCCCTCCTCATAACCACCCCGACTCTGTCCCACTCTCTTAAATCCTCTACCATTCTACTCAATACCACCTCCTTGGGCAGAGTGTTCCACTTATCTACCACCCTTTCTGTGAAAAAGTGTCTCCTGATTTCTGTCCTGAATCCCCCCTCCAACCTCAGCTGATGCCCTCTCGTGTCCCTCTCTCTTCTGATCAGAAGAATCTCTTCTGTATTAATCCTGTTAATACCCTTTAGGTACTTAAAGGTTTCAATCATATTCCCCCATCCCTCCTCTCTTCCAGGGAATACATTTGCAGCTCTCCCAGCCTCTCCTCATAAGATTTTCCCTCAAGTCCTTGTATCATCTTCATTGCCCTATGCTGCACCCCCTCCAGCAATCTGATGTCCTTCTTCAGGAATGGGTGCCAGTACTGCATTCAGTATTACAGGTGCTGCCTGACTAGCAACCTGTACAGGGGTAGGATCACATATTTGTGCCTGGAGGAGATTCTCCTCACTATGCACCCCAGCATCTTGTTTGTCTTTGCAGCCACCTTCCTGCACTGAGCTGAGTGGTTCATGCTCCCCGTTATTAGTACCTTTAGATCCTTTTCCTCCACTGTGCTCACCAACTGTACCCCTCCCAACTGATATTTCCTCCCCTGGTTCCTTGCTCTGAAGTGCAGTACCTTGCACTTTTTGGCACTGAATCCCAACTGCCATGTCTCCGACCATTCCTGCAGTTTGGTCAGGTCTTCCTTCAGCCCCCTCCACCCCTCTATGTCATCTACCACTGCACCAATCTTAGTATCATCTTGAACAGACTGATCCTAGTCTGGATCCCATTTGAGATATCGGCTTTGAATATCTCGAACAGCACCAGTCCCAGTACTGAACCCTGGAGCACCCCACTTGTAGCTTCCCTTGAGGATGAGAATTCCCCCTCCCACCACCACCCTTTTTTCTGCCTACCCCTCAGCCAGTTGGTGATCCAGTTGATCATTTTTGACCCCACCCCAATGTATTTCAGTTTTCCCCCCAGTCTGTCATGTGACACAGAGTCAAATGCCTTACTGAAGTCCAAATATAGGATATCCACTGCATGGCCCTGTCCAGTTCCCTGGTAAAGCAGTCACAGCACTCAACTAGGTTTGTCTGGCAGGATCTGCCCAATATAAAACCATGCTGATGGCCATCTTGGAGCCCATTGTCTTCCAGAAAGGTCACCAGTCTCTCTTTTAGAATTGACTCCATGAGTTTCCCTATGATTCAAGTGAGACTCACCAGTCTGTAGTTGCCTGGATCATACTTTGGGCCACTTTTATGGATGGGCACCACATGGGCCATCCTCCAGTCCTGTGGCATGCATCTTGTGTCCAGTGATGTTCTGAACGGGTCTGCCAGTGGTCCCACCAGGATCTCCGCTATCTCCGTAAGTACCCTAGGGTGAATGTCATCCAGCCCTGGTGCCTTGTCCACACTCAGTGCCCTTAGTCTATCCAGCACACTGTCCTCCATAATTCTGATATCAGTCAACCTCACCCCCCTAGCCCATTCCACCCTTCCCCTGGGGTATCTGCCCCCCCCTTTCCTTCATGAACACAGAGCAGAAGTACTCATTTATTGCCTCTGCCTGGTCCTCCCCCTTCTCCACCCCCCATCTTTCTTAATCCTCACAATCTGGTCTTTGTTTCTTCTTCTCTCACCAATGTATCTGAAGAAGTCCTTTTCCATGTCCTTGATTCTCTGTGCCAGTCTCAGTTTTCTGGAAGCCTTGGCTGCTCTGACTAGCCTGGTAACCTCCCTGGACTTCTTTGTGTAGTCGTCTTTGTCCCCTTGGCCTCCTGATTTCCTAAGCCTCAGGAATGCTTTTCTCTTGGCCCTCACCCCTTCCATTACCTCCCACATCAGCCAGCTCAGTTTCTTTGCTCTCCCCTTCTTGCTTCGTGTCCTGGTGCAGGTCTCAGTAGCCTCTGCCAGCCCTTTCTTAATGATTTTCCATTTTTGGCTGGCACTCATGCATGTCTGAATTCCCACCAGATGCTTAACCAAAATTTCCCCCATCCTTTTAAAGTTCACTCCCTTAAAATCGATCACCCTGGTATCTGTTCCTCCTATTACCCTTCCCATATTGAGTGTGAACCACACCGTATGATGATCATTCCCAGGGGTCTTCCACTCCCAGATCCCTTACAGCCTCCCTGTTTGTTAATACCAGGTCCAGAGTCCTACCCTCCCTAGTAGGCTTGTGGATCAATTGCACCAGAAAGCAGTCCTGAAATGCATCTAGTAATCTCTGCTCCTTTGCACACGTGGTGGTTGGGGTGTTCCAGTCCACCACAGGGAGGTTGAAGTCTCCCACCACTATGGTGCCCCTCTTCTACAGACTCTTCTAATCTGCCTGGCCAACTCCCTATCCAGGTCATTCCCCTGAGTTGGTGGCATGTACACTACCCCCACCCTCAGTGTCTTTCTTTTAGATTCTTGAAACTGCATTCATAGGCCCCCCTGTCCTGCTCTCCACCCCCTCTTCTCTCATGCACCTTACCCCCTCCCTCACATAGATCACCACTCCCCCTTTCCCCCTAGTTCTGTCCTTTCTGAATATCCTGTCCTCCGGGATCATCATATCCCAGTCCTGGTTCTGGGTGACCCATGTCTCTTTGATGACTACAATGTCCACTCTCCCCACAGCCAAGAGAGCCTGTAGTTCAGCTGATTTGTTACCTAAGCTTCTTGCATTCAGAGAGACCACCCTTCAACCTGTGTCTTTCTCTCCCTTACCCTGGTTCCCCCCATCCTAATCTCTCCTTGTCTCCCCAGCTCAGATACCTCTCTGATAGCTTTGGAGGTAGGCATGCCTTGGCTCTGCAAACCATTACCACAGCATCACTCTCTAACTATAACAAGACCTGACCATTTAAAATTATTAATAGTAGTACAATTAACTGTCCCATGTCTCTGGATTCCAGTCCCAATACCAGTGACATAATGAAATAAACTGTGACAGCTGGAGATTGCTGGCATGAGAGAGAGAAAGGGGGAAGCCAGGAGTGTCAAGAATGAGTGAGCACTGTGGGCAGGGCAGAGACAGCTGTACACAGGAGTAGTGTTGTTTGGAGGTAAAACATTAAAAAAGCTATTATTTCATTTGTTGCCATATTTCAAGTACAGGATAGTAAGGGAGAAGAGTGACAGTGTGATACTTGATGCCCTGGGAGCTGTAAAAGAAACCTTGTGCCAGCATGTGGAGCAGTTACTGTTTAAAAAGAACAGGCAGTGAAACTTGTTTTCCCCTTACCTGTCACTGCACACAGGCATTCAAAAGTACCTGGCAGCTTCCTCCACAATGCCACTTCCTTCCCAGCTGCTTGGTACTCTTGACTATCTGTCCTTGTGAGAGCCATGACAAATGTTTGGAAATCAGGGTTGATTTCTGTGTTAAAACTATAATATAAATGGAAAAGAAAATTATAACACACAAAAAAACAAAATAATTAAGTACTCTGGTAAGCATAAAGTGGCTAAAAAAGCTTCATACATTAGTTCTTTAAGTCCTGTGTATGAGGTAATGTAACTGCAGCCTGACTCCTTTCACATTCGATCCCAATTCAACAACATTGCAACTGTTGTGCACATGTGGTACATTATCTCCAAGCTCGATTGTGAAGCTGACTTGGAAATGAGAAAAACACACTTTTTCAAATGTAAATATCTAAAAAAATACGTAACTCCCAAATGTCAAACCCCCCCTAGGAAATCCTTCCCCACTACCCTACACAACCATGCAAAATTTCACTAATTAGAGATTTATAGTTTTTGCCCTTGAGGAGAGCAACAATTAAACAAATTAAAACCCTTTGAAATCAATGGCAAATTGTATTTTTCTTCACACTTTAATACCTCTATAAATACTAAACAGATTTACAGGAAACTTTCAGGGATTGTGGAGTCTACATGCACAACACATGCTGAAAGTTTCAAAGTTTCATGTATATCTGTAAAATTGTCTTTCTGCAAGAAGCAAACAAAAAACAGAATTTAACATAGAACTGACCGGCCACCTTAATTATAAGGGCAATACCGTGTCACTATAATATCAACAGCTTTGCCTCCATTAAACAGAATTGCACTAAATGTTGCATGCACAGTCTGGGGGCAAGGTGTCTTGATTTGTGAAGTTTTGTTCCAGTCAGATGTGATGATTCCAAGATCTAGATAGTGCATTTTTAGGAAAAAGTCTGGTGGGTTTTTTTTTGCTTTTTTGTCATCACCTACAGCCCAGATGGTTTAAAATTTTGATCTGAAATTTTTAGTGTAGAAAGGATATGTCACAGAATGGTGACTTTCATTGACTTGTGGAAAAATACTACTCCATTCCCAAGTTATAAGCATTTGAAATTTTGGTTCTAAGCATGCTCAGTAGGATATCAAACGTCTGTCTAAAAGATCCTACTGAGAATGCTCAGCACTGAAATTGCATATATTTATAACTTGGCAATGGATTAATATTTCTTCACTAAACCAACAAAAGCCACAAGTGTGGGCCAAGCCCTTTCTACTCTAAACATTTCAGACCAAATTCCAACCCATCTGGGCACTAGATGATGACAAAAGAAACAGGACAAAATTGTGATTTTATTTACTTTTTTCACTATCTAGAGCCCAGAATCCACACATGTGGCCAGAAGAAAACTTAGCAAGTCAAGAGACCTACCCTCCAAGACCGTCATGCAACATTTTGTGCAAATTTGTTGAACGGTTGCAAAGTTATTAAAGTGCAAAGATGGCATCTCATAAAAAAGGATTTTTTTCTTGCAAAAAAGGATTGGCCCCATACAACAAAGAATCTTTTTTCGTGAGATAAAATTATTTTGCCGTTCCAAGAAGCTATCCAAAAGACTGAAATGAGAATGCACTGAACTTGAAACTTTAACATTAAATAACTTTGGAATGGATTAATTTGTTTTCACCAAACCAGTGAAAGGCATGTCTGTGAGTGAAGCTCTTTCTACCCTGAAAATGTCAAACCAAAATTCCAAACCATCTGGGCACAGCAAGATGACAAAAAAAAGCACAAAAAACAGTGATTTTTAACATTTTGGCACTATGCGCAGCTCAGAATTTGCAAATCCGACTGAAACAAAACTTGGCACGTTAAGAGATCTACCACACAAGACTGTTCATGCAAAATTTCATGCAAATCCATTGAGCAGTTGAAAGTCATTATAGTGCAAATTTGAGGTCTAACATAGAAACCCCTGCTCATCCCTAACTATGGTGGTGCTACCACACCACTATAATACTATATATAGATAAACACTGTATATAAATATATTAATAGCATCACCCTCATTCAATGGAATTGCACTAAATGTTGTATGCACAGTCTAGGGCCGCAAGGTTTCTTGATTTGCCAAGTTTTATTCCAGTCAGATGTGTGAATTCCAAGATCTGTACAGTGTGCGTTTACAAAAAAATCTGTTTTTGTTTCTGTTTTTTTTTTGTCATCACCTACATCCCAGACAGTTTGTAATTTTGGCCTGAAATTTTTAGGGTAGAAAGGGTAGGCCCAGAAAAATGCCTTTCATTGGTTTGGTGAAAAAATAATAATCCATTCCCAAGTTATAAGCATTTAAAAGTTTTGTTCTGAGCATGCTCAATAGGGTATCAAATGTGTATCCAAAAGACCCTACTGAGCAAGCTGAGAACCAAAATTTCAAATCCTTGTAACTTTGGAACAGATAAATATTATTTCACCAAACCAGTGAAAGGCACATCTGTTGGCCAAGCCCTTTCTACCCTAAAAATTTCAGACCACAATTCCAATCCATCTGTTTTTTTTCAGGTTTAAAAAAAAAAGTTGGGGGACCATTTTCTTTTTTACAGACTAACAGAAAATAAATATTTCAGGAGACTGGGATTGGACTTCCCAGTGTCCCACACTACTGGGGTAGGGGGCTAACAATATTTAAGGGGAACAGCAACTGAAGCATGCCACTAGACACCATCCAAATCATCTGGGTGCTAGACAATGACAAAAAACAGCAAAAAAAAAATGTTTTTCCTAACTTTTTTCACTCTCCAGTTCTTGGACTCCACACATCTGACTGGAACTAGACTTAGCAAGTCAAGAGAACCACCCTCCAGTACTGCACATGCACAATTTTGTGCAAATCTGTTGAATTGTTGTGAAGGTTTAGCAAAGAACCCCCTACTCAACCCTAACTATAGTGGCGCTACCTCATCATTATAATATATAAATTGCAAAAAACTTTGTTAATGCCCTAGTTAGGGTTAAAGCCACAAAAGTAGGGAAACCTGGCTTTAGGGTTTCCAAACCTAACACCCCACCCCTACACTGTATACGCCAACAGGCATTGGGGGTGTGCCTTGGGGTCATCAGCCCTAATGTTCACCCCATTCCATAATTAAATAAGCTGAGATGGGTACAGTTTAGGAGAATGAGGTGAGAATTAGGGCTGATGACCCCAAGGCACACCCCTGATGCCTGTTGATGTGTGCAGAGTGGGAGTGGGAAGTTAGTTTTGGAAACCCTAATGTCACATTTCCCTACTTTTGTGGCTGTAACCCTAACTAGAGCATTAATGAAGTTCTTTGCAATGTATTTCCTTACTTTTTGAGATATTATAATTGTGTCCTTATTTACCTGTAAGAGTGCATGGCCCTCTAGTCCCTGCACTCCCATCCCTCCATGGATGCATATATGTATATACGGGCCCTGCACTTCCATTTATAGGACAACAGTGACCAAATTGTTAGTATAGCCATCTTGTTATCCCACCTCATGTTCCCAGTATAGAAAATTTCCAAATCCCCACCAAAATGTAATTTTGTGCAACTGTAATGCCATTCCGCACCACAAGTGTGAAAACACGTTTAAACAGGATTTGAAAAATGACAGCTGTGAGATACATGAAGTGGTGAAATAAGAAGATATGTTGAAAATCTGGAATCAAAATATTATAAATTTACAAAGTTACAAGTGGGCGTACTGAAATTGCAACACATGGTCATAACTTTGGTATTTTTTCATATTTTGACCTCAAATGTTCAACATAGTCTTCTTACAACCTTACCTCATAAACCCCGTAGGTGAAAATGTTCAAATCTGTGCCAAAATGTCATTCTGTGCCACAGGTGTGAAAACACATTTCAGAGAAAATGTGAAAAATGACAGCTGTACTGGTCATGAGGCGGTGTGAAGGAATGACTATGTTGAAAATTTGGGATCAAAATATTTAAAATTACCAAAGTTATGTGTGTGCATAGAAAAATTCCAATGAATGCTCATAACTCAGACTTTTTTAGAAATGTTTTCACCAAATTTTCAACATGGCCTTGTTGGGACCGCACCTCATGAACACTGGTGTTGAAATGTTATTATTTAGTCCTGAAAGGTGATTTCACATAGCAACCGTGAAGTCACCTTCTGGGCCCAATTAACGAAATGACAGTGCCAGTGTTCATGAGGTGGGATCCCAAAAAGGCCATGTTGAAAATTTGCTGAGAAAATTCCTAAAAATGTGAAGTTTTTAACATAAGTTCAAAATGCCACTGAAATGCATTATGTGGCACTTAACTTGATTCCTCAGTTCATGGTTTGGCTTTGAAGAGTTCAGATGTACCTCGGTCCACAGAAGATGACACTGTACAACCTCCAGTGGTAAGTATATGGTAAGGGGGTTGTGGGTTGGTAAATGCTCAGTGGGAGGGTCAGGACGGGGGAAGGGGATGGCAGGAATGATGAGGGACCGTTTTCTTTTTTTCAGGTTAAAAAAAAGATGTTGGGGGACTGTTTTCTTTTTTACAGGCTAATAGAAAATAAATATTTCAGGAGTGTCCCACACTGCTGGGGGGGGCTAACAATATTTAAGGAGGACAGTGATCAGAGGGTGGTGTGGGGTGCCAGTAGACACCAGGGACTGTAATAACAATTAGGGGACTGTGATCAGAGGGTGGGGGGTGCCAATAGACACCAGGGAATAAAGATTTTATTTTTATGTGGACAATGATCAGCAGGTGGGGGGGTGCCACTAGACACCATGGAAAAGGGAAGCATACAACTAACACTGCAGACAGAGGTGTTACTTGTATTTTGTTTTTCAGTGATTTAACTTTTCCTTCAGAGAGAATGTTTTTTATGGATCAGTCTGGTTTGTAGTAATCAATCTGTATTTTAGCAATTGATCTTTTTTTATCAATCAATCTCAAGGGACTGTTTTCTTGGTTTTAGGTTCTGGCCACAATGGGAGGTGGGGGGGGTGCCACTAAACACTAGTTATGTATGGTTGCATAATGGGGATGGTGATCAGGAGTGGGGGTGCCACTAGACACCAGGGAAAATACTTATTAAGAGGAGGGTGATTGGTGGGTGGGGAGTGTCACTAGACAACATGTAATATATGGGTATGGCGATCAGTGGGTGGGGGCATACCTCTCAACTTCCTGCCACTTAAATCAGGGACATAACTTAAAATTAATTAGGGACAGAGGTGTCACTTGTGTTTTATTTTTGGGTGATCAAACTTTTCCTTAAGGGAGAATTTTTTTTTATGGATCAATCTGGCTACAATCTGTTTTTTAACAATCTATCTGTTTTTTTATCAGTCAATCTGTGTTTTTTCCCCAGCCACATTTCAACGTTATCACAAAAAATGTTGAAATTCAAAAACTGTCTAATATTTTTAAACCAACCCTTGGCATAGATCCCATCACCCCTGAAGCAATCATGGAAAAAGTTCACACTGTCTAGGCTGTAGGTGGGAGCAACAATCCCAATGTTAAGTATAGCGGAAAAAAAGTGTTTTTTTTTCACTTTGTTTATCCTCCATTTCTCAAAAACTGTACAAGATGCTGTCATGAAACTTTCCACATCTTGTGACTCTGACAGCCTGACTACACTTGCCAAATGTTGTGCTAATTCTTTAAAAGATGGCAAAGTTATTAAGGTGCAAATAATTGGGTTTAACATTAAACAGCCTGCTCAACCCTAACTATAGTGGTGCTATTGCACCACTATAATACTGTATATAGCTATACAATGCATATAAATATATTAATAGCTTCACCCCATTCAACAGCATTGCATTATATTTTGCATGCATAGTCTAGGGGGCAGGATGTCTTGATTTGCCAAGTTTTGTTCCAGTCAGATGTGAGGATTCAAGATCCGGATAGTGCGTTTTTAAGAAAAATTCATTTTTTTGCTTTTTTTTGTCATCACCTGCAGCCCAGACAGTTTAGAATTTTCATCTAAAATTTCCAAGGTAGAAACAGTATACCACGGGGGGTTGGGGGCCTGTGGAGCACGTCTACTGACAAGACCTGTTCAGAGTGAGCTTAGCATCTAACCAAGACAAAAGCCTATAAAATATTGTTTTTTTTTTGGTGGACTATCACACATTTAAGATTGGAGCTGTATTTCTGAAGCCTAGCAGAGCAGAACAATACCAGATAGAGATATGGATTGTACAAATAAAGTCCAAATGGGCACTTCAAAAAGACAACCTCCAGATGCAAACCAAGTGGAAGGAGCTGCTAGATCAACATCGGGAGCAGAACCACCATGGCAGGCCTTGCAAAGATCTATGCAGGCCATAGACATGAAAGTTAAGTCTATATTTTCCATTTTCACCGAACAAGATTCCAAAATTGAAGCAGCAAATAAAACCGCACAGTCTGCAGAGACAACAGTGATTAAAGCAATAACGCAACAACAAAATTGGTGTAAGAAAACACTCAGTTGTGGTATAGATTGGAGGCGATTGAGAATTCACAGTGGGCCTCAAATATCTGCCTGGTAGGTTTGCCAGAGAATAGTGAAGGGGACAATCTTCTGCAATTTCTACAAACCTGGTTACTGGGAGCCTTACATCTCAAGATGGAGCACATAGCTGAATATTTCATGAAGGCTTACCAGATTTCCCCCAGAGCAGCCATGAATCAAGGGGGTTTGCCTAGGGCTGTTCTCCTTGTTAAAACTAGCCCTACTATATAGGACTGTGTATTACAAGCAGCTTGGGAAGTGGATTCTTTTAACTTTCAAGGGAAGACAGAACATTGATTCCCAGACCTCTCATATGCAACAAGAACCCAAAGAAAGAAGTTTGATGGTGTCAGAGCCAGGTTGTGAAGTCTGGGGGTGGCCCATTCCCTATTCATGCCTGCCAGGCTGCGAATCCATTATGGAGGTCACACGTTTCAATTTACAGACTCAGAAGAAGCTGGAAAGAAGTTCGACGCTATCGCAAGGGAGTTTGACCAGGAGAGAGTTTAGGAGTTGTCAGATTCAGAAGAAGAAACCTGAATGGAAGAACCTGATAACCAGAATATTTTGTTTAGCTAAATCATAATACCTTACCATTTTTTACAGCAGATACAGGCCTTCACTTGACTGTTGTACACAGCTTAGGTTTTCAGTTTGGTAAGACGACTGTCTTTTTTTCTTTTTCTTTAGAATGAAGGCAGCCTACTAATTAAAATAAAGCTAGGTGATAGTTGATGTTTTTCCACTGTTCTTTAATAGTATCTATACTGTAAAGGGTATAAGGATACTCTAAATAAATGAAATAATTATGTAGCCATCCTAAGGTTCCAGGTCCGATGGTCTACCTTGATACACAAATTTACTTATTTGTTTAAAAAAATGTCTTAGGGGAAATGGAGCTATATTTCTCTGGACACTATTATGTTATGGAAGTTGAAATGCTTGGAGTGGGGGTCATAACAACACAGGCTGTTGTGGCAACTGTTGTAGATGATTTATATTCTGGAGTGGACCGCCCAAAGTCATGTAGAGTGCAGCATATTCTGGACATTTTCTTGGACTGATAACCCTGTTGGAATACCTCCATATCTGAACTCCAGATTGCTTAGATTGCAAATAACTGATACATTGGATGTATTGTAGGAAAGATATATCTGACATCTGACATGAGTATATTGTATGTTGTTGTTTTTAACTGAAAAACAATAAAATGTAATTATAAAAAAAGAAAGAGTATACCACAGAATGGTGGCTTTCATTAGCTTGGTAAAAAAATATTAATCCATTTCAAGGTTATAAGTATTTGAAAGTTAGGTTCTGAGCATGCCCAGTAGGTTATCAAATGTCTATCTAAAGGACCCTACTGAGTATGTTCAGAACCAAACATTAAAAATCCTTATAAGTTGGCAATGGATTAATATTTATTTACCAAACTAGAAAAAGGCACATCTGCGGGCCAAGCCCTTTGTACCCTGAAAATTTCATTCCAAGTTCCAAACTGTCTGGGCACTAGATGATGACCATATTTATGTAATTTTCCCTGGTGTCTAGTGGAACCCCCACATCCGATTCCCATTCCCCTATATGTTTCCCTGGTATCTAATGACACCCCCAGCATTGGTTCACTGTCATGTGAGCTGTAATAAAGAAAACCATCCCTTGATGTTTTTTTTCTGTCTTTAAATCTGTAAAAAAGAATCCAGTCCTCCACCGATCTAACTCTTGCCACCCCCACTCAGCACTCACCACCCCACACCCCTGGTACACCCCCATACACCCTCACTCACCCAAACAGATCACAGTGTGAAGATCCACTCTCGGATTGAAGACACATCTTGCTGCTGGAATCGGCAACTACAATATGAGAAACTAAGATAAGTGCGGTTCAAGTATTTCTATGGGGTTTTCAACTTTAAGTCATAACTTCATCATTACTAGCATATTTTCACCCCAAATTTTCAACATGGCCTTTTTAGGACACCACCTCATGACCAGTGGTGGTGGAATTATGAAAATCAGGTCTGAAAGGTGTTTTCGTGTTCACTAGGCAAAATCACCTTTCAGCCGGTAGTTGACAGTTTTCACCCTCATTGTTCATGAGGTGGGGTCATAAGAAGGCTATGTTGAGAATTTGGGGTTGAAATATGTAAAATATGACAAAGTTTCAAGTGTATGTTGAAATTATTCTATGCTCACTCGTAACTTCGGTGATTTTAAATATTTTGATCCCAAATTTTCAACATAGCCCTTTTTTCATACCATCTCATGAACATGATAGCCATAATTTTTCAAATCCTGGCCAAAATGTGTTTTCACACCTGTGACATTTCAGTGGTGCTGAATCACATTTTGGTGAGGATTAGAAAATGTTCACCTACATGGTTCATAAGGTGGGGTAATTAGAAGGCTGTGCTGAAAATTTGGTGCACAAGTATGATACAATGTCCAGGTTATGACTGAACAAAATAGTATTTCAATGTTCATTCAGAACTTTGTTAATTTTCAATATTTTGACTCCAAACTTTCAACATACCCATTTTCCACACCACCTCATAAACATGACAGGGGTCATTTTTTAAATCCTGGATGAGACATCTTTTCATACTTGTGGTGCAAAATAACATTTCAGTAAATATACTGTAAATGCTGCCATGTCATGTTTAGAAGAGCAGTCATAAAATGACTATCTTAAAGATTAGGGGGTTAAAATAGAAAAGAGTGAATGTGTAAAGAGTGACTGCATAAAGACTGAATGTGTGAAGAGTGAATCAATGTGTTCTGAATGTGCGAAGAGTGAATGTGCTAGTCCCTACACTTCTGTAGGCAGACAGAGTCTTCCCATAGTGCATAGCCCAAAGAGCCCTGCATATCTGCTTTTGTTCACGCATCAATGAAATCTTCAGCTTTCCTTGGGTCTGAAACAGCTTCTCACCTTTTACAGCTGCATCAATACTATCATTTTGCAGCTGTATTGGCTCTGACCAGAGTTTGTTGCTTCAGTTACTCACAGTCCATTTGCATGCAAGGTTCATCTCTCCTACAGAATGTCGCATGCGCACAAGAAAATTATTTGAAGCTGCAAGAATGTTCTACATCAGCTTTTATGGCAGTTTAAGATGTGCAGCTCTTGGGCTCACTCTACAGTTGGTATGAGAATGCATCCTGCAGTGCTAAATACAGTACTGTTTCATTTATATCTTTTAGTTATTTTTATCATTTCTTTTTTTCATTATTGTACCAATTTTTTGTTTTGTTTCACGATAGTCTTTTGTAATTAATGAGACAGACTGACTGCTCATACTGACAATGTCCCTACAAATGATAAGATCCTTTCACTTAACATTGACCTGAGTTGACTTGCCTCTTGCATGATGGGAGATGGCCGATGAGGCACTGCATGTGGGTGTTGCAGGTAGTGCTGCTGATGTGGAACATTGCTCTCCTTTTACTCAGTCCCATGTGATTGTACTCTTTGTTTTCAGGATTGATTGTCCTCAGATTCCTCACAGTATGAAACCCCCTCCTTATTATACCTCTCAACTAATCAGCACTAAAATACATAGCTCCAGCCTTCAAATGTGAAGCAAATGGCCAAAGTGTGTTGAACTTTCTTATTTTAAAGAATAAGTCAACAAATAGTGGGCCACATATGTTTACTGTTAAGGAATGTTTTATCAAATTAATTTAATTTCTTAATAGTTTGTGTGTTCATAAATAGCTTTAACATTATGAGGAACATCAGTGAAACTTTGTACAGCAAAGGTAAATATGATGGCAAAATATATAACCTGATAAGAAATGCATGCAGGTGAGAGGCATACTCCTTCTGCGACACCTTAACTTGCTGAATATGCAGGAGGTTGCAGTGTTAAAGAAAAGCTACTACCAGTGCTGTGTTCAAAGAGTCTGGTGAAACTAGGATTTTAGGGTCAGATATCCAAAACCTGCGATGGGCACAAACCAATTGCACCGTAACTGTGCCACATTTACACAGGATTGCTGTATTCAAGGACATAATAATGCCAGTGCAGCATGTTAGTGCCAAGGTCTAAAAGATAATGTATGCATGGTGCAAAGTGAAGGTGTGTACATGCATACAGGCACAATGATATATTTAAATGGTTAGCGCCACACAATGTGCATTAGTGGGACATGTTGCATGGCACAGGTTACTGCCTATGAAAAGATAGTCTTAACCTCGGGCAAATCAAGGATGGGGGGTGTGGACACAGTAGCAACAGGGAACAAGGCTGTATGCAGCTAATGAGGAGGCAGTGTGGGCGGATGGCCACCCTGGGCCACTCCATATGCACAGGCACACTAACTGTGAAATACACTGCAGTACTATTGCTTGGAAGCTAACCATCCTGTCATTGATATAACTGAGCTGAAACAGCACCTGCAGCAGAAATGGTTTGCAATGTGACACTATGTTGCATTGTGAATGTGTGTTGTTGATAATGGTATGAATTTAGTGTGCCCTGTATCATCTCAGTCGCATATGTAGTGGCTCTGGTGAAGATGACAATGGGCCTTGGGCCCATTGTGCTTACCTGAACAACAAGGTGATAAATAAACATAGAAAGAAACCAGACATGGAAGAGACATGCTGCACATGGATGGCACCTCCTACGTGGCCATCATCTGGCACCGTTCCCAACCATGCCAGACATTTTTGGGTCATCCAGCACCCAGTGGACACCATGGTGGTGTGTCCATACAGCAGAAACCTCCAGATCCCCCATTGGGGTACACCAACACAATCCAGCACACACATACAGAACTGGGGGTGTGGAGGGTGTTGGGGGGAGGATGCAGAGGTGGCCAGGCTGCACCACATACTGGGTGCTGCCACAAGGCTGGGATCATCCTTGCAGTGTACATGGTACAGTGTAAGGATTACCCTGACACCAGTGTGCCTGTCTGATGGTATGTGCCCCCCCCAGCCACATACCACACATCTTTAGAGACAATACATCACACACAGCCAGCCACGTGTATGTTACTGTGAGTATCCCATGCCAGTGGTGCAACATCTGTGGGTTACACAACAGCATGACAGCAGTGTCTACTGTCAGTACATACCTGCCGCTGCTCCTGTCACTATGTGGAGTGCTGCAGTCATTGGCCCTGACACACCATAGGCATTGCTGTGTTCCTCACACTACCGGCCATCTTGTTACTGTAGCATCTGCTATGCACTGTAGCAGGGACTACAGTTTGACTGTTGCATGCAGAATTACCACCTGTGCCTGTACTGCATAGTCCCCTGGGGCACAATAGTCTCTGCAGCTCTGTGCAAACATAGCCTGCAGTTACCACCATGCTCTTCCAGACTGACGTACAGGTGGAGCTGTGAGAAGACTCAGCCTGCTCCTGTACTTCCAGACTGACATACAGGTGGAACTGTGGGACCCTGTAATAGCGCTGGGCAGTCTACATGCAAATCAGGCCATAATCAGATGTTAATACAGATGCTTTCCCACAGACTGCTTAACTAGGCTCATTTGCATATCACTTTTGAATATAGCAAATTTTTGCCGCTGGCAAAAGTCTTATCACCAGGCAAACCTGTTAGCACAGTGTAAGCACTGCGCAAATGTGTTTGTGCAGCACAAACCTTTCCGAACTATAGCCAGGGCCCCTACTGCTCTGCGGCAGAATTTTCTGATTTCTGCGTCAGGTCTCCTAGGCTTCTGCGGCAGCATTTTTTGATTTCTGTGGCATGATTTATTCATTTCTGTGGCAGAATGCAGCCCTGCCATTGGTTAAAATATGAAGTGATGTCACTGATGACATCACCTACCAAGCGTAGAGGAGGGGCTTCAGGATAAACAAGATGGATACAGGAGCCTGGCGCTATGGAAAAACTGTATATTTGAATGAAAATTCACCAAAAACAATGAATTTTGCAGCACTATATAAATTCTGCAGCATGATACAAATTCTGTGGAAAATTCCACAACTGCAGAATCGCAGAATTCTGGGGCCCTGACAATAGCACAGTTCTGCAGTATTTGGCCTGCACTATTGTTTGCAGCTTTAGTGAATCCACTTATTTGCTAGTACACATTGGCCACGTAGTTCACCTTTATCTTCCTCCACATCTCTGTGCACTGGGCTACTGCTGTGGTTTGCACTTCCCAGGTGCTATATTCAGCGCTGTCTTATTTGCCAGGCTGTGTTTACATTGCACCTCCAGCCCTGTTTGCACAGCTTCATTTGCACGCTATATTTAGTTGCTTTAGCCCAGGGGCAATTCCTTTGAATATAGCGTGCAAATGATTCTGGGCTAATTTAGCATGCTGTGCAGTGCTAAAGTTTTGAATATCTGGCCCTTAGTCTTTTATTTACAAATATATGTGAAGCAATACTGCCTGCACTTACAGTACTTTTCTCTGTTAAACATGATACTACTATATTCTAAGGCATTGTTTCAAACATGTAGCTGCTTGCAAGGTTTTGAGAGATACCAAGGTCTTTACAACCCTGATTAAGTATCCCAAGGTATTGGCAGTTCTTAATCTTTATTAAAAAAACCTTTGAAAAGGGCTTGATATGTGAGGCACCTTTTATTGATCCTAGTAAAAGCATTTGACACTGTAAATTATGATTTAACAATCCATACATTGTCTGAAACAGGTGTCAGTACAAGGACACTTGAATGGTTAAAAGTTACCTTCATAACAGAATGCAGCAAGTTAAAGGGAAACTGCACCCTCATATCTTGTAAATTTGATGTTTCCATGTCAGCCGACAACTCGTTTCATGTAGCTGTTGGGGTATACAGTATGTGATTGCTTTAGATTATTTTCACTATTCCTACTAGTTCCTGTAACTATCCTGGGGTCTCCATTTTCTGGTTGTTGAAATCTTACTGTCCTTGAGAGCTGCATTAGCATATCAGAACATGTGACAGCACCCTTTAAACTCCACAACATGCTTGTCTGCTTAATTAGTGTTTAACAAACATGATGCAGCAAGGTGTGAAATACTACGTTCACTTAACTCTACAAACTGTCTGGGCAGTAATGCAGGGGTTTTCCCTTTAAACTGCATCAAACTGATATGTTTCCTGAGATATTTTTCAGGATATTTGTACTGAATTACTTTCAGCATAGAGATAAAATTGTATCAATGGGTGCAGTGATATCATGTTCTCATATGGTAATACAGCTCTCATGGCAAATGAGATTTCAGCAACCATTTGTTTTCACTGTTCATCCCTCCTTTTTGTCCTTTGATGCTTAATGCCCACCCCTTCTATACATCACTGTTGGCATTATATTGAATCAATGCAATATTATAGGTGAGCGATACAGCTTTGTCCATTAGCATTACAGGAATATGTGTTTTTCACTGATTTTGGATTATTTTGTCAATGCTAAAATAATAATTTTCTTTTCGTTCTTCCAATCCAGAGGTGTTGAACTGATAGTTTCACTGCTGTATCATTTAATATAGATCAGATGGAATAATATGACTCCTCTTCATAACTACATCGATGCTGATACTTTCTTCTATTTCAAGATCCTCAGTGCATCCCATCCAGTTGCTCTGTCAGAATTGGGGCCATTTATACCATGATATCATTTGCAGTGTGATTATAAATCTCTTCATCTTTTTCCTCTGTTTATAAAGTAATCAGATAGATTTTTTTATTATTTCTACTTATATTTCTTCTTCTATTTTTTCAATATGTTTCATAATAAATTGTATTTGAACTTCTTTTGTAATTGAACATATATATATATATATATATATATATATATATATATATATATGTGTATAGGGTAATTTGCTTTAAGTTTGCATCATTACATTGCCTTATTGCATGAATAGAGTTTCTTAAATTCTCTGCATAGATTTCTATATATCTTTTTGTATATAACTTAATCATATTTCTTTTTTGGAAAAAAAAATTGCTTTCTACCATTGCTGTAGGTACAGGTTTGTTTATTATTATGGTATAATATTTTATTTTTGATAGTGATTAGTACTACTTATATAGGACTTTTTTTTTTACCACTGTCTTGTGCATATGTCTTTAAATGTCTGAAATAAATTGGTGGAATCTCCTGATGCTTACCAGACCTGCCCCCTAACAAAGACCTGGATAGGGAGGCTGAATCACTGGGGCTCAGGGCTCTAGTTGGTTGTATCTCTGCCTTTGCCACATTAATTACTATATGCCTGGGCATTGTTTCTTCCTGGGTCTGTGAGTGCAGAGCTCACATTTTTTTTTTGTTTTGTTTTAGCCAGGAGAGACACACTAAGCTGAGGCTTGTTTATAGGTGTGACCTGGGAGCTCAAGGAAGTTAAGTGACTTACTTAGGGTTGCACAGTATGCAAGTGGGGTGTGAGAATCAAACCCAGGTCTCCAGGTTTGCAGCACAGAGCCTTAAACCACTGCACTATACTGCCTCCTCCTGCTGCCTTTTGTAGTGTGGGCTGGCCACCCTTCTCTGCACCCTCTCTCATTCCAGTGTGCAACTTCTTCCTTGTTCTGCTAATATATTGGAAGGTAGCATTCAAAATTACCTACTCTAATATTCAAGGTGCAAAACATAATTTGCATGTCATTATGCACTTATTACTGCCTCATTATAACAGTGGACCTTCTCTAAGGGTTGCAGTCCACACTGAACTGCATTGCTGTTTAGAGTAGCAGCAGAAGCAGAGTGATAGACAACTATCTATAGGGACAGTTTCAACAACATAACTAACATACAATCTCAAGAAAGAATGCTGGCCTCTGATTGATCAGTCTGGGGCTAGACCTGGGATGTTATTCCACCATAACATCGCACGTCTAGTCCCAGCACATTTATGGCCACATGAAATGTTTAGAAAAAGATTGCTCCACAGTGCATCATCCCTGCAAGCAGCTTCACCAGTTACCGCCGTACTTGAAATCAACGCTTCCAGCACCACTCTCAGTCTGCGTTCCCCACCCACCAGAAACACACTGAGCAAGTGTATTCCTTATATCTCCCAGTAACCTGTAAAACAAATAACTGGACCAGGAGAACCACAAACAAAATGTCATAATTCAGGACTGAGCAAGGATATTCAGTGATTATGGTGATCATGATTGTGCACATACAAAAAGGGTGACCCAGTCACGGCACATGTGTTCTGGTCTACCCGGCAGGGTAGTGACTGGATATGGGGTAGACAACTACAGTGATGGGATGGCGCTATACTGTATATACATGTGAGTGGGGGGAGAAGGACCACACCACACGATGGATGGAAAGGGAGAGAAGGTATGTGGGGTGTTGTGTGGTGGTCCTCTGCCAAGTTGGCTATGTGGCATGGTGGGTAGGTGGCAGATTGGGGTTGGGAGGGTGCCGGGTTCAGTTCTGGGGTGTGATCGCTTTTTGCGTTGGGTCGGGATTTCATTTTTTTTAAAGTTTTACACTCCCCCCGACATGCACACTCCTGGAGTTGAGAATCCTTATTTGGAGGGGGTGTGGGGGGCACAGCCCCCCCGCATAACGTAGAAAACCAGTCACTGGTTTCCTAGTCACTACGAGTGTACATTGCCGTAATTTATTTTTGGTGATGTACACTCACCCAAATGGCAATCACCCTTCCACCATTGCCATTTTCACATAGAACCCTGAGCGATTGAGCAGCTAAGTGAGTCAGTGCACGACAGTCATCACCAATGCTCGCTTGGTATTTAGCACACTTTATTTTATTTTCTTCCATAACAGCAGCTCAACAGTGCTAAAAATCTCCCTTCCACCTCCCTACCTCCTTTTGTTTCTGTGAAATACTGAGAGCAGCAGGCGCAGATGGCCAGCAGCAACGGTGGTGATGTCACGATTCAAACACTGACCACAGTAATTACAGTCCCATTAAGATAATCTCCCAGTACAAATACAACATCTAACTGCACTGGGAGAACCACAACCATGACACAGTGTGGGGTGGGAGGGAGGGAAGAAGCACCAGCACCAGAGCCAAAGAAATAAACTCATACATGAGACAGGCAAGAGATACAAAACAAAAATTCACCTACTGGCTAGACAGCTCTGCCTGAGATGATAAACACAAAGAAAGGAACTTATTTTTATATAAATATACTTCCCTTACATAAATCAAGTTTAAAAGTGTTTTAAGAATACTTCTAATTTTTTTCTTGTATTAAAAGATTAGCCATTGTATAATTGGAATAATGCCCTCCGGGGTGGGTGTTATGCTGGGATAACATTCCTTCTTGGGTGTTGGACACCCTCGGCCTGTGGCCTTGGGCCCAATCACCCAAGGTTGGATGTTATCCCATCATAACACCCACCGTATCGGGCATTATTTCTTTATTTTCAAACCTCTCTCACAGGTGCTGTGCACAGTTCCATTACTAGTTGTTTTATGCTTATATGTTGCAGACTGTTGCCATCCACAAGGTAGCAGGGTGTGGAGAGTGGCATCATCACAGTGCATCCCTTGGGCTAGGTATACTGTCATTACTTTTGTTCTATCCCTTGTGTTGCCTATCCTCATGCCATGTCCCCCACTAGGGCAGAGGTACTCAATAGCAACCAGTGCAAGGGTGTGGTGTGTGTCTGGGTGTGTATCACACAGGATGGCCTGCTGTTTCTAGTGGCCTGCACAGGTATTTTGCATCGTTATGTTGATTTACTCCTGGTTACTACCTTCCTTTTCCATGCATTCTGTTTGCGATTGCATACTAACAGTTTGTGAAGGCTAAACACCATAAATATGTGACTGCACCCGATATGCATGACCAGGTGCTCATTTGAATGCTGTGTGCATGCAGTGATTTTAGCTATCACTGTCAGACTTGTACTTGCTGGCAAACTCCCTGCACTCACAGATCCAATATGGGGCAGCCACCACTACACAGGCATAAATGTCTTTTAGTGCTTGTTAACTACATTTGTGCCTATACAAACATTTGAATATCCCACCCATAGACTTTTGGGATTCAGGAAAATGAAAATGCAGGAAACAAGAGGTGTCAGGTGGGCAAAACCCATCTGGTTCCCCCAGCCTGGGTGTTGCTGCTTTGTAATGCTAAGTTAGTGGTGAATAAAGCTGCCATCATTTGTGATGTCATCTTGGATTCAAGAACCAACCTGGTATATACAGTGGCGTGAAAAAGTATTTGCCCCCTTCCTGATTTTCTCTATTATTGCATATTTGTCACACTGGATGTTTTCAGGTCTTTAGACAAAATATAATATTAGATAAAGGGAACCTGAGTGAACAAATAACACTTTTTTTTTTTACTTATTTCATTTATTTAATGAAAAAAGTTAACCAACACCAACTGGCACTGTGTGAAAAAGTAATTGCCCCTAGTTAAATCAACCCAATTAAAGGGATAATTAGAGTCAGCTGATTGAACACAGCCAGGCTTGATTACAGCCAGCCCTGCTCAATATAAACCTCACTTATTTTGGCCCTTACCATCAGAGTCACGTTGCCAGCACAAAGATTCAACAAGCACATTATGCCATGATCAAAGGAAGTTCCTGAAAAGATCAGAAAAAATTTGTTGCCCTCTATCAGTCTGGAAAGGGTTACAAAGATATTTCTAAGGCTCTGGGACTCCATCGAACCACAGTGAAAGCCATAATCTCAAATGGAGAACACTTGGAACAGTAGTGAACCTTCCCAGGAGTGGGCGGCCTGCCAAAATTACTCCAAAGGGCACGTGTAAAATCATCCAAGAAGTCTCAAAGGATCCTAAAACAACATCCAAAGAACTGCAGGCTACTCTTGCCTCAGCTAAGGTCAGTGTTCATGACTCCACAATCAGAAAGAGACTGGGCAAAATGGGCTTCATGTGAGAGTAGCAAGCGGAAACCACTGCTAACCAAGAAGAACATAAATGCTTGTCTCATTTGCCAAGAAGCACCTGGATGATCCACAAGCCTTTTGGGAAAATGTTCTATGGACAGATGAGTACAAAGTGGAACTTTTGGACAACATGGATCCCATAATGTCTCGTAAAGCAAACACAGCATTCCACAGTAAGAACACCATACCAACAGTCAAACATGGTGGTGGTAGTGATGGTGTGGGATGCTTTGCTGCCTAAGGACCTGGATGACTTGCCATAATTAAAGGAACCATGAATTCTGCTCTGTACCAGAAAATTCTTAAGGAGAATGTCCAGTCATCCTTCCGTCAGCTGAAGCTGAAGCGTAGTTGGGTCATGCAGCAAGACAATGATCCAAAACACAAAAGCAAGTCCACATCAGAATGATTAAAAGAAGTAAAATTAAAGTTTTGGAGTGGTCTAGTCAAAGTCCAGACTGAAACCTAATAGAGATGCTGTGGCAGGACCTGAAACGAGCAGTTCATGCTCGAAACCTACCAAATGTTACTGAATTAAAGCAGTTCTGCGAGGAAGAGTGGGTTAAAATTCTCCACAGCATTGTGAAAGACTGATATTGAATTATAGGAAGTGTTTGGTTGCAGTCATTGCAGCTAAATGTGGCATAACCAGTTATTAAGTGTAAGGGGCAATTACTTTTTCACACAGTGCCAGTTGGTGTTGGTTAACTTTTTTTCATTAAATAAGTGAAATTAAAAAAAAAAACAAGTGTTATTTGTTCACTCAGGTTCCCTTTATCTAATATTACATTTTCTCTGAAGACCTGAAAACATCCAGTGTGACAAATATACAATAATAGAGAAAATCAGGAAGGGGGCAAATACTTTTTCACGCCACTGTATCATGGAGACCTGGTTTGATGAGTCATCTGGGCCTTTTCAGGATGGATTAGTGCCTCTGGGTTTCTCTGAGGTGCATCACCTGAGGTTGGGGAACAGGGGTGCTGGTATGGCCTTCTATAATAGAGCCAGCTTGAATTATGTGGTGTCACCCGTGAATAGTATGGAGTCATTTGAGTGTGTGGCTATTGGGTGTTTGGCTAGCCTGAGATATAGGTTAATCCTTCTGTACTGCCTAGTTGGTAAGGATTTTCACCAGTAGTTTGGCAAGGGGCTGAAAGAATGGGTTTTGGAGTCTCCAAGGACTTTAGTCCTTTGGGATTTCAACATCAGAGTCAACAACCATATGGATTTATTTGCAAACAAACTTTTCCAGCTCACTAGGGAGCTAGATCTCAGGTAGATTACCACAGCTGCACACTCAGTTGGGCAAACACTTCACCTCATTTTCTCAGTGGGGCTGGAGACAGATAACATCTTAGTGAAGCTTGTTGCTTGGTTGGACCACTGCAACATGTTATTCAGTGCTGGGGCCATTAAGAAGACATCTCTGACTGCAGAAGTGATACAATACCGTTCTAAATGGGATCTTGATCCAGGTAGGTTCTGGGCACTTTGGGTCTGGTCGAGGTCTGTACAAGGGGGTGTAGTGCCATGGCAGAGGCCTATAATCAGGCATTGTCCATGGCACTGGACTCCCTTGGTTTACATCTGAGCTTCAGCAGATGAAAGCTGCAGGTCATAAGTTACAGCGTAGGTGGAGAAAATCTCAGGTGGATGCAGACAAATGTGTCCTGACAGAGCACTGAAGGCTGTTCTGGGAGGCTATAATGTCAGTAAAATGGATTTCTTTTCTGCCATGATTGCAGGTGAGAAGAGTTGGCCATTGGCACATTTCTGTGTTGTAGAAAGTGTATTACATCCTGACTGCCTATGGCAAAGAAACCTGTTTTCATGGAGAGGTGCAAATTAAATGAGTTCCTTAAGGTCAATGTTGTCACTATCTGGGACCATATTTCTTTTACTATCCAGGTATCAAGAAAAGGGTAGAAAGGATAGAATGTGTGACATGGTGGATGATTGGGGAGTTTCAGCTTTTGGGTGAGAAGGAGGTTCCGAAGGTGGACATGAGTTTATAGTGCACCACATGTGTGCTGAACCTGGCAACAACTCCGCTGTTTAATGCTGGGTCAGGGTCAATAGCTCCAGTACTGAGATATAGTCAATGCTTCTCTGTAAGAGGGACTGTTATCTGCATCCCTGAAAACAGTGGTTGTGATGCCCCCCCCCTTAAGAAAGTATTATTAGATCACAACATACTTGCAAATTATTGTCTGGTCTCCATCCTCATTTTGGCAAAGGTTGCTGAGGTGATTGCTGCCCAGTTTGTTATTCACCTGAAGAGAATTTACCTCTTCAAGCCATTTCAATCTGCTTTTCAGAGCAAACACAGCATGGTGACAGCCTCAAGCAGTGGATGATCTCTTCCTGATGAGGGTTCACAGGGGAATCTCTGTTCTCATCCTTTTATATCTTGATTTGTCATTTGACACTTTCAAATCAGACAGGTTTGTTGGCCAGACTTGGGGAGCTTGGATGGCTGTCTTGGACTGTTTTAAAATGTTTCCAGTCTTTCCTCAGTGGAAGTAAGCAGTCAGGAATCCTCAGATTTTGCTGATCGTGGCAGTGCTGAAGCGAAGTAGCTTGGCTCAGCTAGCTTTGTCTTTCTGTTGTTGGTAACTTTCTAGAGGTTTTGAGCTACCCTCAGCTAGGATCACATTCCAGGTACTGTGTTACATTCTTTGTGTGTTCTTTTCTCCTGGCAGTAGTTCCTGAATTTGTTTCATGCAGTTGTTTTTTGATTTTTATTGTGAGTTTGGGATTTATATTTCAACAGTATTGCTAGCAACTGCTGGAAGCTTCTGTGCTTCCCCTCAGCTAGGATCAGTTTACAGTTAATTGTGTTTAAATACCTGTGTGTTCTCTCACATAGCAGCAGTTCTGAAGCAGAAGTAGCTTGGCTCAGGTAGCTTTGTCTTTCTGTTGTTGGTAACTTTCTGGAGGTTTCTAAGCTACCCTCAGCTAGGATCACATTCCAGGTACCTGATTGTTTTTACGGTGGACAGGCAGGAAAGGAGACACCCCCTCCCTCAGGTGCTCTGCCTTTATAGACATCAACAGAGACACACCTACTTAAAGGCATGGGGAACATTTGGCAGCACCCTACAAGATAGGGCCTATCTGAGAATACAGGCAGCAACACAAAGAGAGCATTCAACTAGTTTAGCAAAGGCTCTTGAAGCAGAAAGCAGAGGAGTAATTTAGTTGGAAAGGGGAGAAAACAAAGAGAAAAAATTAACTGAGAAGGAGGGGTGGTAGTAGTAAGCAGGTTCAGGATGATACAGGGAGTGGTGAAGTTCTCTGGGTGTGGTGCAGCAGTGTTCAGATGAACATTCTGGGTACTGCAGTGCTGCCCCACATGCAGGAACTTCTCTGGGCTAAGGGCAGACGTCGCCAGTCTCCGGTCTGAGCTGGCAAGAATACCAAAGACCCTTGCCACCATGTCCCCAGCCAATGCCACAATGGCTGCCCAGGCAAATGGCAGGGTGGACTATGGTGGGCTCAGAGAGATTCAGGGGAGGAAGGCAGAGACACAGCCACCATCCAGTCCAGCTCAAAGACCCCTTCACTGTTTTGGAGGCATGGGAGAGTCCTGCAAAGGAACCCATGGCTGAAACCAAGGAGGATGTTAGGGTCCTCCTGCAGGGAGACCCAGTGATGGGAGGAAGAGAACCCCAAAGGAGGAAGAAGTTACTCTTGGTGGAGGACTTGATTGTCCAGGGAATGGATCTGGGCACAGATAAGAGCTAAGCAACATGGGTCAAGTGCCTTCCAGGAGGCACAGCTTGGAGGGAGGGTGAGAAGATCCAGAGGATCACTGAAGCAGTGGCAAGGAGGGAGGGCTGTATGTCATTGCCCATTTGGGAACAAATGGCCTATCCAAGGACAGGGCTAGCTTGGAACAGATGAAAGAGGACTTCGTAGGTTTGGGAGGGAGCCTGGGGAAAGTAGCAAGCTCTGTGACATTTTTGGAGGTTCTGCCAGTCCATGGCAGGGAGGGGGATAGGAATCTCTGCATTAGTAACTTCAACTCATGGTTGAAGGTGTGGTGCAGTGAGAAGGGGTATGGCTTCATTGGGGACTGGGGTCCTACCTGGAACGATGTGACCTGGTACAGAAGGGATGGGCTGCATCTGTCCAGAAAGGGGAAAGCAGCCCTCAATGAATGGTTCAAATGCTTCACTGACAAGCGTTTAAACTAGTTGGGGGGGCAACAAGAACAGGCAAACTCTGGCAGCCCACGCACACATGGTAGAGACACCAGAATGGTGTTGGCAAGGTTACCTGGACCAGGCAGAAGGGGAGAAGCAAAGAAATCGGGGACACATTTTAAAGTTAACAGGGAGGGGAGGAAACTGCAGGTGTCCAAAACCAGGAGTGGAGGGAGGACAGGCAGTAATACTTTGAAGACCATGGTGACAAATGCTCACAGCCTGGGAAATAAAATCCCAGACATGGAGGCTGTGATAGTTGAGGCAGAGCTGGACATAGTAGCAACAACTGACATCTGGTACACTACCAGTCATGGGTGGGAAATAAATATACCAGATTATACTCTGTTTAGACAGGATAGGGGAGGCAAAAGAGGGTGAGGAGTTGCCCTGTATGTCAAGGAGGGTATATAGGCAACACAGATACAGGGTAGGCAGGGGAAGGCTGAGGCACTGTGGAGCAACCTTTAACCAGGAAATGGCACAGCAATACATACACAGTGGTGATATACAGGCTTTCAGGTCAGATGGAAGAAGTGGACAGGGATCATGAGGGTGAAATACACAAAATGACAATGAAAGGTGAGATTCTGCTGATTGGGGATTTCAATATATGTTATAAGTGTAAGATGAACCCAGTACACAATCAATGTTCTTAAGCACACCAATGCTTTCATTATTTTTTCATCCACACTAAAGCCTCGGCAGATTTCAATATGCCAGACATGGATTTGACTACCCAGGCAGCTGCTTCAGCCAGAAGCAGAGGCATCCTGATTCTGACAAGGGGCAGGATTCAGGCAGCTGGTGCTTGATCACACCAGAGACAGGGCGATTCTTGATCCAATAATGACCAACGGGGAAAGAATCACTGATGTCTGAGTGGAGGGGCAACTAGGATCCAGTGATCACCAAATAGTGTGGTTCAGCATACAGACAGGGATTCAATCAAATCACACTAGGGCGAAGGTTTTCAATTTCAAAAAGGCAGACTTCGCTAAAATTGGGAGACTTATCAAAAGTGCCCTGGAGAATAGGGGGACAGGAGGGGGGGTGGAGGAGCAGTGGGAGCATCTAAAAGGAGCCATGGGGAAGTAACAAGCAAATGCATCAGATTGGTATCAAAAGGAAAGAGAAAGAAAAGGCCACCATGGTTCTCAAAAGAGGTAGCAGAAAAGGTAAGGGCTAAAAGGGCAGGGTTCCTGAAATATAAGGAGACCCAAAGGGAGGAAGAGGAGGACAGAGAGGTGTACTGAGAGTGTCTAAAGGAAGCAGGGAGTGCGGTGAGGAGAACAAAGGCACAGACTGAGGAAAGTTTAGTGCAGACAGTAAAGAAAGGGGACAAGACATTCTACAGGTACATCAGCGAAAGGAGGAAAACGGGGGATTGTAAGGCTTAAAGGAGAGGAAGGGGTGTAAGAAGGGAGACATGGATAAGGTAGAAATATTGAATAAATACTCTGTTCAGTATTCACAGAAGAGGGGAGAGACAGTGACCACAGCCGAGCATCAGATGCTAAGGGGAAAAGAGGTGGACAAAACAGTCCAATCGGGGAGAGAGTCCTGCAGGAACTCACTAAATTGAAGGTGGACAAAGCATTGGGACCAGATGATATACCCCAGAATACTTCGGAGCTGCTAAAGAGCTAGCAGAACCTCTGGCAGCATTATTCACCGAAGTCACTTAACACAGGAGTGGTGCCAGAGGATTGGAGGAGGGCACTTTTATTTTTCTTTTTGGTAGTTGTTTAACCAGGACTAGCACACTAAGCTGAAAGCTTTTTTACAGGTGTGACCTGGGAGCACAGGGAAGTTAAGTGACTTGTTCAGGGTCACACAATCTGCAAGTGGAAGCTGTGGGATTCAAACCCAGGTCCGGTCTGCTGGATGTCACCAGATTTGCAGCTCAGAGCCTTAAACCACTGCGTTAAACTGCCTCCCTAATGTTGTCACATGATGTCCCTCTTCAAAAATCAGGCAGTAGGGAGGAGGCAGGCAACAATAGGCTGGTCAGTCTCACCTTGGAAGTGAGGAAGATCATGGAGGCATTACTTAAGGAAAGAATAGTGGGACATCTAGAAGCCATCAGTGCCCAGGACCCTAGGCAACATGGGTTCACGGTGGGTAGGTCGTGTCAGACAATTCTCATAGACTTCTTCCATTGAGTGGACGAAGGAAGCACCAGAGGCATGGTGGGATGTAGCCTACGATTTCAAAAGCTTTCAACACCATCCCACATAGGAGGCTGGTTAACAAGATGGGTAGTCTGGGCATGGGAAACAAGGTAGTAAACTGGGTTAGGAACTGGCTAACAGATAGGAGACAGAGGGTGGTGGTAAATGGAGTACAATCTGGGAAGAGGAGGGTGACCAGCAGAGTACCTCAGGGATCAGTCCTTGGACCAGTTCTGTTCAATGTCTTCATCAGTGACATTGCAGAAGGGCTGGAAGGAAAGGTCTGCCTGTTTGTGGATGACACAGAGATCTGTAATAGGAATGATACTCTGGAAGGGGTGGAGAAAATGAGGAGGGACCTGAGGAAGCTTGAGAAATGGTCTGCAGAGTGGAAACTGAGGTTTAATTCAAAAAAGTGCAAAATTATGTACCTGGGATACAGTAACCCTGGGGAGAGTTACAGGATTGGGGGAGTTGCTGACAGTCAGCAAAGAGGAACGAGACCTGGGGGTTACTATTTCAGATGATCTGAAAATGTCAAAGCAGAGCACAAAGGCAGCAGAGAGGGCCAGTGGCATGTTGGGGTGCATAGCAAGGGGTATCACCAGCAGAAGGTGTGAGGTAATGATGCTGTTATAGAAAACCCTGGTCAGATCTCACATGGAGTACTGTGTGCAATTCTGGAGGCCACACCTTTGAAAGGACTTTAACAGGCTGGAGGTGGTCCAGAAAAGGGCAACGAAGATTGTTTTTATTTATTTATTTGTATTTTGGATGACACCTTTGAGCCGAGGGCTCTTTTACAAAGGTTCCATGTCAGGGCAATAAGGACAATAAGGTACAAAACATAACATGATCATTACAATGTAACTTGCAAAAAGGCAAGTAAGGTTACAATAATAGCAGCCAAAGGCATTGTCAAGGAATTGTGTTGCGAGTTAATTATGCAGCACAAGTCATAGGCAGCTCAGTGAAACTTTGTTAGGAGTGGGTTAGTGGGAAGAGAGAAAGAAGAGTGGTGGCAAGGGGGTGGTATGGGAGAGAGAGAGAGAGAGAAGGAGAAGGGGAGAAATAGGGAGGGCATTGTATTGGGTATGTGGTAGATGGGAAATAGCAGGGAGGAGGAATGGGGATGAAAAGGAAGAGGAGACAGATTCATCCTATACCCAGTAATGGGGTAGGAGAGGAGGGAGCCGAGGCAGTGAGGAGGGATGCTTGAGGGTAGTAATAGCAGTAATAGTAGTAGTAGTAAAATGTTTATTCATAAATTACTTTATGAATTGGATATGCTCAATTGAGCGTTTGCTCACTTACAATGAGGTCCATGTGTTACACCATATTACAATAAATTTAAAATAATTACAAAAGTACAAAATTCTATTAAAAGAACACATCCTGAGTATAATGCCCTACTAGCTCTTAAATTCTATTTCTTTTCAAGTGCAGCATTCTGATACATGTGTGTTGAACATTTATTCATTTTAAAGTGCAACAATACCTGGAATTTCCATTAAATATCTCTAACCAGAGTTTTATATCCCCCCACCTAATAATGTTTCCCACAGTTCTTAAATTTTTAGGCAGGCCATTCCACAGCTGTGATCCTCTAACAAATACTGATTGTTTCCCCATTTCTGTGTTGTACCTTGGTATGACAAGATCCAAAGTGCCTGCTGATCTCAAGGAATCAACTTTCACCCTAGGAACCATTTTCTCCATGATATAATTTGATAATTTGCCCACTAGCCCTTTTTGCACAAAAGCCAGAAGATGTTCATTATGGCTATTGTGTAAATACTTCCACCCAAGTTGCCTGTACAACAAGCATTTGTGTATTAAATGAGGGGCTCCTAATATAAAGTGTGCCAGCCTGATGGTACAGGACTTGCACCACAAGACTTATGAGGAGAGTTTAAGGGACCTCAATATGTACTCGCTGGAGGAGAGGAGGGAGAGAGGGGAAATGATAGAAACATTCAAGTACCTCAGAGGCATAAATAGGGTGTGGGGAAGGCTCTTCCAATACAGGAGGAGTACAAGAACTAGGGGGCATGACATTAAACTGGAAGGTGGCAGGTTAAAAGGGAATGTGAGGACATTTTTCTTCACAGAAAAGGTGGTGGATAAATGGAATGGTCTACCACAGAGGTGGTGGGAGCCAGCACTGTGGTTGGATTTAAACATGTATGGGACAGGCATAGGGTAACCATAGAGGTTAAGCGGGGGGAGGCTCAAAAGCTGTAATCAATTACAGGACTTACAGGCAGACTGGATGGGCCTAGCGGTCCTTATCTGCTGACAATTTCCATATTTCTATGTTTCTATGGTAGCTCTGGAGTCGGGAGTCCCCAGGGTTCTGTGCTTTGTCCTGTGTTGGTCTTGGTGTACATATGCCACTGCGAAGGATCACAGGGTGCTACAGCGTGGAGTTTCACTGTTATGCAGATGACTCTAAGCTATATGTTTCCTTTGGTCCTGACAGGACATCTTTGAGGCTGAGATGAGAACAGTGTTTGGAGGAAATCAGGGTTTGGATAGCTTCCAATTGGCTGGTTCTAAACTCCACCAAGACAGAGTTGTGGTGGTTGAGACTGAAAAGCAGAAATCAGCCGTTCATGGTGCCTGAGTCTTCTCCTTCTTGGGGTGGATTCGACTTCAGGAAGTAGAAAGTTTGCAGCCTGGGAGTTGTTCTTGACTTGACAGTCAGTTGACATTTATTTTACAGGTGACTTCTGTAGTCAGGACCTACTTTACCATCTTAAAATGTTGCCAGACTGTGACCTCTGCTAGTTTCTGCTGATCTGGTAACCCTAGTCAATGTAGTCCTTGTTTCTCATCTCGGCTACCATTGTGCGCCTACAAAGGCTTGCCCAGGGTTCAACTGCATCACCTGCAGCTGGTTCAGAATGTGTCATTGAGGTCATTGACCTCTTTTCAATGTCAGATCATATTACTCCCTTGATACAGGTTTTGGATTGGCTATTAGTTAGGTGGTGCAGTGATTTCTGGGGGCTGTCAGTTACATTCAAAGCTTTGAACTAGATGGCCCTTGCTACTTCAATGATTTCCTCTCTCCTCAAGTGCCATCCCAGGACCTAAGATCCAGGACTCGGGGTTAGTTGAGGGTGCCACCATCTTGTCTTGAAGTCCACTGGTGATCGGTCTTTCTTGGTGGGTGCCATGTCCCTCTACAAGATGTTGCCTGATGAAACCCGCACTTCTGGATCAGTACAGTAGATATCTATGTTGTGAAATTTATGTATTTTAGTATAATAGTATTGTGAATGTATTCTTCCATTGCTGTATTTTTTCAATGAAATAGACCAGCATTTGTCATGCATGGTCTGGTTGGCAGGGTCTCAAGATGTGAAGTATTTTGTGATGGCATCTTGTCTAGTTTCTGAGATATGGGCCACCAATTTTTTTAAACTTTCTATTTATGCTTTTTAATTATACAACATTTAACATACACAGAAACCAACATGTGCATGAAACGTAATTAATAATTAAAAGGATAGACATTTCATCATTTTACAAATAACAAGATAATAATGCAGCATGACTTGGTGTAATTAATAGATTCGCACTAAGATTCCATTAAAATATGAATCATCATTAGACAGAAAATGATAAACTCTATTAGGGAGAATAAAAGGGATGAGAATTAAAATAAAAGGGAACCTCTGCCATGTTATAATAATTAGTAGTAAATGATAATCCTCTATCTAGCCCCAAACCTCCCTTGATTTTACTGGATAAACTCTTGCCTGTGAACCATTTTATGTATGCGATCGTCTCCAAATCAAGTCAAATTGATATCTCGACAGTTAGCCAGGGCAGTAAGCGTTTCCATCTTTTATACTGCTATCATGAGATCTTGCCACTGGCCTATTGTGGGGTATCTTTTGTAAGCCATTTCCTGGCGATGGCCTTCTTTGCTGCAAGAAGTCATATGCTTAATAATTTCCTACTAGAGGGGTCCTGGCAGTCCCCAGGATAGCAAGAGAAAAATCTGCTGTAAGCTGTATCAGAGTGCTAAAATATCTGTTAATGTCTCCTGAAGTGCATCAAAAATGGGAGGAGCACTCCACAGCTCCACAAAAATATGGCCATCGGTGGCAGGTGAATACCACAACCCTCCAACTGGCAAGACCTTGATCTTGGAGGTATTTTGCCTGGATAGCTGGTGTTTTAAAAACATGAAGTGTGACCTTCCAGGAGAACTCTTTCCAGACATAAGAAGCAGAACCTGAGTATAAAAATGTCAAATGTCTCTCCCATTCCAGGTCCGTTATAAAAAGATTCAAGTCAGTTTCCCATGCTTCCTTTGCAGACTGCAAAGAGTCCCATCTTAGAGCAGACACTGCTGCATATATGTATGAAATCACATGATTCAGGGGTGCCTGACCCTCCAAGGCCAGTCTCAAAATATCAATAATCTGAGGGGTGTGTATATCCAATGGGGGAGATCAGGGTTTTATTATAGTTAGTGGCTGATAAATATCTGAGATGATCCTGAGTATGGAGGCCATACTGCTGTGTCAATTCCCCAAAGGATAACAGGTGGCCGTCCCTAAGGAAATGCATGATTAAATATAGGCCCAAGCTATCCCAATGGAAAAAACCCATAGTCTAATCTGGCTGGTTGCAAGCAGCCAAGATAAGGAAGAGAATACAATAGATATCTAAATTTAGATATTTGTTTAAATTCTAGCAATGTTCTCCAACATTTCAAGGTATTAGCTGTGTATGGATTTAAGGTTATCTTCCCAAGTGGGATGTTGGGAAAAGTTAATACACTAATATTATATTTATGTTCCCCAAGATCCTATATCCCTCCACATACCTTTGGAGTTCCTACTAAGTGGCTTCAGACCATAGATGCGACCATTGATAACTTCCTATGGGAACAGAAGAAATTCTGCTATAGTAGGAACAAGTTAAGGTCCCATTGGAAAGCTGGGGCTGTGACCTTCCTTGGCTAGAAGGATATAAATTGGCATATTCAATCACTTGAACATTAAAATGGTGACCCTTACTCACTGCAGTGGCTGCATATGACTGCATATGGAAAAATCAATGGCCCAGGTACACAATCTTTCTCTTTGACATATATAATCCTCTGGCCAAACCTTGACTGCACATTCCACCATTGCTCCAGCTGTCAAATTCTGGAACAAAGTTCATACTAGGATTAAAGTGAACACTAGGCCTCTTTTGCATACCCCAATATTTTACAATAGGCATATTCGGGCAGAAAATGAACCCTCTGTTTGGAGCCACTGGGAAGAAAGAGGTATTACCATATTAGCAGATGTTCTGGACAAGGCAGGTCAAAGGATACAATCTTTTCAAGAACTATGCACTCTGAAAGGGTTGGTTAACCAGACTTTTGGAGATACTTGCAGCTCCTTAGTTCTTTAACTGCCTATCTAAAGCTCCACCCTCCCAGGGCTGCTGGGTCTCAGAAATTAGTTGGGTGGCTTTTGCTCCTTAAGGGACAGGCCAGTAACGCTTATGCTGCCATAAGAGAAAGTATCTCTTCTCAGTCTATGGAGTCTAAAATAAGATGGGAAAAGGCTTTGAACCCCACTATTGCTGATGTCCAGTGGAACTTGTGCTGAAGCTGGCACATGAGAGATATCCAGACATGTGGAGCAAACTCATACAGAATACAATTTTACATCACTGGTACAGAATGCCAGATGTGCTGCATAGACTCAAACTTATGGATATTAATCTTTATTGGAGGTGCCAGACCCAGGTGGGGATTTAAACCACATCCTCTGGCACTGTCCGATGTTGGCTCCTTCTGGATCCTGAAATGTGCTGGAGCAACTGGGCAGGACTGAAGATAGCAAAAGGGCAACCTGGCATGGAACACTGGAACAACAGGGAAGGATGTGCAATGGCACATGGTGAGGTACAACAGCAACAGTAGGGAGGAAAGCAACCCAAGGCCAAGGGATGGAGGAAGGTACTGACAAAGTGCACAATGGACACAGACCCTGACCCCATGGGCATGTATGAGTCACCACATAGACACCACCAACCTAGGGGACAAAGGGGCACACTGTGCAGTGCAGGAGAAGGGCAGGGACAGAGGTCATGGGCGTCATAATGTCACATGGCAAATCCACTGCCAATACAGTGTGATATTGCCATGCAGCATAAGTCTGTCCCCATAACCCTGGATCCCCCCACTAAGATTCTCAACTCAAGGGGTCCAACATTGGGAATGCACAATCCGTGGAGAAAAATAAAATGCCTGGGACCGAGATCAAACCCAGTCTCAGACGCAGCACCTGGGTTCCTGCTGCTGTGGCTCAGTCCAGTGAGCCACGGCAGCCACTTGGAAGGACCCACTCCCAGTAGAGGTCTTATCCTCTGCCTGGGAGTGTGTGAATGATGCAATACTGCATACAGCAGTGTACTCGGTATTGTACCATTTGCTGTCATGGACAGCACTGATTCGAGTTAGTTATAATGTCGTACGCTATTAAGCGTACAACATTATGACCTGGTAGGGGGACAGAGCACCCTAGCACCAGAGGCCCAACGGACAGTATGGACCAGCCATGCACCGTGACAACAGTGCAGAGGAACCAAGCAGGGCAGTCATGGTAGCCACAACACAGGCACAGTGGTCCAGAGGCAGACTGATACACAGGCTGGCGGCAGTATGCCGCACATGTGGCATATGCCCACAGGGACACAGGACTGCAAACAGTGTAGCCCAGCAGCAGGGGGACCAGGAAAACAGCAGAGGCATGCACAGCACCAGAACTGGGGCTATGTGCAAGTGACAATGTGAGCAATACTGATGGACACCATAGAGATGGCCCAGGGCAGCATGACAAACAGAGTGTGGTACAATGAGGTGTAGATGGCGACGGTTGTACCAAGACACAGACACACATGGGCAGTGGTACGGAAGGGGCAGTCGGTCAACCATACAAACCAGCAGGTGAACAGCAGGTGACTAGAACAACTGTAATTTGAGGAACACACACACACACACACACACACACACACACACACACACACACACACACACGACGTATATAGAAATAATAATGAACAGAAAAAGTGTCCAAGCAACAGCCACAACAACAACAAAAAAAATGCAGAAACAACAACAAAACCAGTAACAACCACTATTAAAATATAAAACTGTATAAACATGCAACACTGTGGGAAAGGGTGGAAGATGGAACAGAGAATGCAGGGGAAGAACTATTTACAATGGGGAACGGGGTATGGGGATGGGATCACTGGGGCTATTTACAGGGGGAAATGTCCATTGTGGCCTATTGTCCCCTGTCATGTGCCACCTGGCCCTCCATCACATGGCGCAGCTGCTGGGTCTCCTCAACAAGGTGACTTGTCTCCACCATCTGCCTCCATAAAAGCACCACACCACACCACAGGTCGTTGACAGGAACTGCAGCCTGGAAGGTAGGTTTATTTACATTCCTTTTGCTACAGCTTCTTTTGTACTGCATTATGTGTGGCATTGTACAACTCCAGGGCATGCTGCCCATGTACTCATGCTTGCCCCAGTCTTTTCCACAGGCAATAGATGTCAGATAGTGAGAATGAGGGGGATCAGCTAAACAACGTAGGCCCAACTTCATGGAGGATGAAAAGCATGCCCTGGTGGAGGCCTACGTCCACAGGAAGGTGCTGTTCTCTGAATCTACTGGGACCCGGTAGAAGAGGGCGAAGGGACTGGGATGAGGTTGCCACCTACATCAATGCCTATGGGCACTTCAGCTGGACTCCTCAGGAGTGCATGAAGGAAATGAACACAGATAGGTGCAGGGCCAAGAGAAGATTGCCACCATTCGGACATCCCAGACATGCACCGGTGGTGGCTCCTCCACAGCACCGGTCCTCACACCAGTGAAGGGACTGCTTGTGCCCACTCTCAACTGGGCATCCATCGTGGGTGTCCTGGGGCAGTTACACACCGGGGGCAGCCCATCGCAGCAAAGTAAGTATGCATGTGGAAACCCCAGTTGGGGTGGTGTGTGCAGGCCACAAGTGTGCCTGGTATGCCACACAAGGGCCTGTACCGTGTCCATGGTGCACCATGCAGAGCTGCTGTGAATGCACAGCCACACTGTGGGTACACATGACTCCCTGTGTCTGTTGTGCTTGAACAGTGCCATGGTGAAGGACACAGGGTGGTGTGGCCCAACAACACAGGTCGATGGTGGCTATGCTTGCCCTCGGGGGACACCATGTTGGTTGTGGCGCCACATGGCTGTCCACAGAGGGCCCATGCACCATCCAGCCACAGTGGTCAGGTGTTTCACAGTAGCGCTGAGGTTTCTGTGGCAGGGCTGGGTGGAGGGGGCTTTGACCTGACCACAGCCTGTGCATTGTGGCCCCATGCCACATGCTGCCATGTGTGCGCACACCTGCACACATACACAGGCCACATTGGTAGTCCCTGGCATGTGTGGCATCACAGGCACACCTGTGGTCCACATGCACACATCCCCTCATTTAGCTGTCTACCTGCCATATAGACATGTGTCGCTAACCATGTTTGTTCTCTGTCTTTCCACTCCATCACACCTTGGGGTGCCTTACCAGCTGGGGCAAGTCCCATGGCACCAGCGGTGGATGATGCGGTGCCTTCCACATCCTCTGTTGTTGTGGCCAGTGCTGGTGGCCTTTACCCAGCAGGTGAGCTGTTGGACATACTGGGGTTGTATGTTGATGACCCCATGTTCAGCATTCTCATGCAGGAGGACCTCACCGTGCATGCACCAGCCTCGGTGGAGGATGATGATGACATTGATGATGATGGCATTACCTCATTGAGGGATGCACAGGCAGCCCCAACCCTCCCACTGGGCTGATACACACACAGGTGGCAATAGGCAAGCACTGGTGGTCCCAGTGCCGCACATGCTCTCCAGTGTGTCCCCCACACCAGCCGCTGCAGTGGCTGGTAGTGGGCAGAGACAGGGCACTGCTGTGGAGCATGGGACTGCCAGCACAGTCCAGCAGGGTGTTGCAATGACCAGTGGGGGCCACTGATCAATCCGCTCCTGGGCCTGCTGTGCAGGCCCATGCCCAATCCTCGCTCAAACAGTGACCTCCTCTGCAGCATTCCCAAACGGGGATGTGGCAGAGTGGGCCGGAACGCCCCCCTGCCTGTTGGCAACCTGTCTCTGAAACACCACCCACTGACAGGCTCGAGGAGCACACCGTCTCCTGTGGGAAACCGCTGCAGGCCAGGTGGTGCTCAGGAGGAGTTCCATGGTCTACATGTGCAGGTTGGGCAACTGGTGGAGTATGAGGCCATGGGACATGCCCAGCTGCTTGGCGAGCTATACCAACTGTGGGAGGCCCGACCACACTGCTGGATCAAATTACAGAAAACATTGTGGTGGGCTTTGCATCCTGACATCTCATGGTCAAGTGTGTCCCACCGCACACCATGCAGTAACACGAGCACCCCAGGGCACGGTGTCAGATGACCCCAGTTGGGCTGATCCTGTCCCTGCCAATGCCATCCCTGGCACCCCTGGATCCAGTCTGTTTTCCTGGAGGGACATGTCCATGAGGACCTGGTCATATTCTCAGCAGTCAACCCTGCCGGGGAGGTGTTGTCACCCCTGTGGCTGGTGACCTGCCTGTGGCTGCCTCCCAGTCAGGGAGTGGCTGCCAATGTCTCCATGGTGGTCGTACAGGCTCATGGTGAGTCCTGCTAGGTGCGGTTACCTGGTTCATGTAGCCTGCTGCTGTTGTCTATTGTGCAGCAGGCCACCTGTGGCCAGGGATGCAGAGTGTAGCACACTCACACCCTGGTGTCACCCCTGCCTGTACTGTCTGTGTATTGTACAGGCCATGTGTGGGGGCAGTGGTGTTGCTCTGTGTGGCATGGGTTGATGAGTGCAGTACTGTGTCTGCCATGCTTGTGTGCCAGAACATATCCTCTGATCCATGCCAGTCTCCGCAGAGCCACCGTGCCTCTCCCTTTCCTTGGAAGCACTGTTGTGGATGCATGTGCATGGTAGTGTGAGCTCAGCAGTGCACCCTGCAGCTGTTATGCAGTGTCTGCCTACCTGAGTGTGTCCTCCAAACATCCACATCCCATCTCGTGTGTGTGTGTGTGTGTGTCATTGCTGCCCAATTCGTCCATCCTGGGTCACTCACCTGTGATTTCAAAATGCTCTTCCACAATGTTGTCCCTGTGACTCCTGGCTCAGGCTGCCAGCTTTGGGTTCCTCCTCTCAATGGGTGGTTGCCCACCTCATTCCTGAGGTTCCTCCTCATCTGAACTGTCACCCTACTCCACCTGGACAGGTATTCCATGGTCAATGGCCATGTGGTGTAGCATGCAACAGGCCAGGAATATGCCACAGGCTGTTTCAGGGTTGTATTGTAGAGCACCACCGGACTTGTCTAGGCAATGGAATTGCATTTTTAGCATACCAAACACACACTATGTCATGTTGTGTGTTGCGGTGTGTGCCTCATTATATCTCTCCTTGGACGCACTGCTGGGCTGGCACATGGGGGTGAGCAGCCATGGTCGAAGGGGGTACATACTGTCACCTGGGGGGGCAGACACATGTGTTAGTTGCACTCTGGTATGCTCATGGTCTGTTACAACTGATACCACACTTGCCAATCTATGTTGCCACTACCTGTCCACCTGGTTGCCATTTCCACTACCCCACATGTGCAGGCCCTGTCCCTCCATTGCAGGACCCTGTATATGTGTCCTGCTTGCAGCCTGGCCAGCCACAGCTGGTCTGACTCCTCTCCAGGCTGTGGGCCCCATCCCTACTTGTGTGGGGACCATGCCACTATCCTGTCCAGCCATTGTGCTCATCGAGCACCTATACAATGGTGATGCCTGGGGGCATCTGTTGTTCCTCACAGTGCAGCATGTGGCTGCTGTGCTGCACCCCTGTCATGCTTGCTCTGTAGCCCTCCACACCAATATCTCTATATCTGTGTGCACCAGTCAGGCAGGTCTTCTGATTTCACAGTTCAACATGGCTTTTGGCCATTGCACTGTCCTGTCACTCTTCCCCCCCACGCACTCCCAGCGGCTGTGTGCTGTGCCACAGTGTTTGTGGTGTAGTCATGAGCTCCTGCACAACTCACCCAGTAGGTGCCCTGTGGGGATGTCCCCAACCTCAAATCTGTGGCACAGGACAGACTGGTTCCAGATGAAGGCATCGTGTATACTCCCAAGGTGTGTGGTGCAGACATTGTTGATGCATCCTGTAGCATTGCACACCACCTGGCAGTTGATGTAATAGTACCCCTTTCTGTTCATGTATGCAGCACTGTCTGGGCCAGGTGGTGTGTGTATTGCCACATGGGTGCAGTCAATGGCCCCTATCGTGCCTGGCATGCATGCCACCCTGTGGAATTCCTACATGTTTTCTGTGTGCTCTGCCTGGGTGCTTGGGAATTTGATGAACTCCGACGCATGTGGCAGCAGAGCGTTGAGGAACTGTGTGAGGAGGCAGAAAGTGGCCGACTGTGTGATACCAATGGTGTCACCCACTGGTTTCTGGAAGGTGCCTGTGGTGAGCAAGCACATTGCTGCCATCACCTTGGTCTCCACTGACATGGCATGACCCCTTCTGGTGGGTGTCTGCAGTTCATCATGGCACAGCTCACAGAGGCTCCCTCAGGATGGCCCTGTTGAGTCAGTACCGGCCCATAATCTTGATGTCTCTATGCTTTTCAAAGGTGACATGGGCATGGTACTATCTCTGGACATACCGCCTATTGGCTCTTCCAGAGCCACGTTGCTGTTCACCCCCTCCTCACACCCTCATTACCTCTGCCATGAGAAACACAGTCCCATTCATCCCGCTCCTATTACGTCAGCTGTCTGCCTGTAGGTGGCTTGCAGTTAGGCCGCTTCCTTTTATTCTTAACTTTGTGCTGCGCATCTTTGGAGATGTGCCACAGATGTACTGCCCATTTGGGCTGAACATTGGGATGCGCAGAACATTCATAGGAACGCCCCTTCCAGATGTGCCGCATACATTATTTTTGTGCTGCTGCACATACAGAATTGCGCTGCTCATCCCTTCCTTTTGAATATGGCCCAGGGGCACATTTCTGGGGATGAGGCGGCACAACTCAGTTGTGCTGAGTGCATCTCCTTTGAATATCTAGGCCCCTATGTAGAAACCAACTAACAAAACATTTGCAGTACAAGCAACTTACATAACAAGTAAACAACAGCCAGGGAATTAGGCTTCCAAGAGAGAAGGGCAAATAAATTATACCCTCTATTAAACTGGATGCAGCCACATACTGACTGCAAGGTCCAGTCAGGAAGAAAGATAGTAACTTTAGTTACTGGGCCCCCCAGATCTCGATCGAAATCAGACCAAGTAAAAGGCCAGGCTGCTAGAACAATATACAGAACTATCCACTGCATAACTAGAAACAATAAAGAACACTATATTCTGAAGCATAAGAGCATCTGAACCTGAATTTAAATTTAACTAAAGAATCTACTATAAACTGTGATCTCCTTTAACCTTGGAGACCTAATGCCTATGTTGACCTTAACCAAGCTAACATTAAATACATTCAGTCATGTATTGAAACTTTCCATAAATGATGACTTCTTATAAAGCTGACAAATAAACAATTAAATCTGGCTGTGGCATTACTAAGAAACATGAACCATTGCCCTAAATAATGTTTGTCCCCATGAATTATAATAATATTATGGCATAAATCAATAAAATTCCTTATAAAATGTTAATAGCAGCAGTCATAATAAATCATCAACCATTCAGAAGGCAGTTCCATAATGCCAAACTAAACAGTTTTCTGTAGTCTGGTATAAAGGCCCTTCTGTATAAAGGAAAGCCATCTTGACTATTGCTCCATGGGAAATGAATCAGTCTGTACTTTAGGCCTGTAACAAACCACAGCATCTTCCAATATTTTGTACTCGTTCAAGTAAGTCTGACTATTTATGGAAGCACTGAAATAATAAAATGATGGAATGAAATAGTGCCTACTCAGAGCCTCTTAAAATACAGAGAATACCAAAAATATGTGAAAGAGGCTAGTTCAACTCTCAGTAGCGGTCCCTCTCAATCGGGGGTCTAAGGCAGGGAAAGAAGTGAATACCAAAGACTCACCACCATTGGTCAGGTTGAGTCATCCTGTGCTTTGTTGGCAGTTGATGATGAGGGATAAAATGCCTTTAAAATGTTTTTACCTCAGCCATTGTGGTCGGGGATGATCTTTTCCCTGATGATCGAACGTTGTGATGTTTACGGTTCTGCCATTCTCAGCGCCGTGGCTAAGGTTGTGATTTAGTGGTCTTGTCGCTGCTCGTTGGTAAACCTCGGTCCTTGAGTGCCTTCCATACCTCTTCTGGTATAGTGTGGTGCTCTGTACTGGTCTCCCAGAATACCTGGAGTCTAGCAGGGTATGGAGTCTGGAATCAGATCTTTTGGGCTTTTAATGTACGGAGTATAGCTGCTTATGCCTATGTTCTTTGCAGGACTTCAGGGGGATAATCCTGGCTGAAAAATAAATGGGCTCCATTGTAGTCCACTCGTTTTTGCCTCCAAGTGCTATAGAGTATTTCTTCCTTGTCCATTTAGCTGGAAAATGTTATTACTATGGATCAGGGATGAGCCTTTGGATCTCTTGGGTTTTGGAGTGAACATGTGGTGTGCTCTTTCGATCTTGAAATTCAGAGAAGGTGGAAGGTCCAACACATGTTTTAGGAGATCCGCCATAAACTTGTTCATACTACCAGTTTCAGTCCCCTCCGGTAGACCATATACTCTGAGGTTATCCCTTCTAGAATGAGCCTCTAAAGCCAGGCATTTTGTATGGAGAAGTTTGTGTGGTTGATCTACTATACTAAAAATCAACCACCGCATGGAGGTGTTGCAGATCATCTTTAACTTTTGAGACCCTATCCTCAGCCATTTGCATATTCTGCTCTACTGTAATGAGTTTTCATTAAGTCTCTTAAATTCTTGTTTTGTTTCAGTGCAAAAGTTTTTATTTTCAGAAAGGAGGGTCTCAAATCTGGATAGGGACACTTTTTCATTTTCTGCCTCCGTATCAGTGTCTAAACCTGTAATGTTGGCAGGTGAAGCTCCTCTGCTCAGGGGACAGCTGAGTGGGCTAGATCCATCATAATCCACTGTTTTTTGGTGGCATTTTGATAAAAACTAATATTGTTAAGGCCATGTGGTAAGAGTTTTAACTGCAGGAATCACGGAGCTCCAGGTTCATCCTACCTTTCAGACGGTGATGTTACCAGAAGTCTCCTAGACTACCAATTTGTTATGAATTATGGTGTTTTTTCCCTATACTTAGTACACTTTTTTATGCTCTCACTTACAACCTAGATGGCACAAAATATTTTTCTGAAACTTTTTGGGTAGAAGTGCCCTGTGACTATGTAGTGCTTTTGGAATGTTTTGTAAAATAATATTTATCAATTCCAGAGTTATAAAGATTTAAAGTTTCTTTTTGGATAATGCTCAGTAGGGTTTTGGGTAAGCTGGCATGAACTGTAAATTTTTGGTTGATGAGAGCATTTTCAGTTCACATCACAAAATTGTCACAAAGCAAAACAGCTCTCACAAAGCAAACTTGTTTTCATTTTAGGTTAGTGAGTGGCTTGCGTCTTGCTTTTTCCCCAACTAAAAACATGGAAATACCTAATAATGATGTGTTTTTGTTTTGCTTTATTTATTTATGCTCCTCAATCCCTCAACGGCCACTCCTTTGGGCCACCTAGGACCCCACCGCCAGCCTCCCTGTTGCCATCAATCCAATCCTGATCCACAGTCCCCATTGTTTTGGCCAATGTATCCCTTCACTGGGGGCTCCCTCCTCAGGTACAGGATACAGTGGAGGTAAAGTGCTTGCCCTATAGGCACAGAGAATTCACCAGGGTTCGAGGTGGACCGCACAGGCAGTCCTAGGCTAAGTGGCAAATGGGGCGGCAGCCTTCATCCATCCATCCGAGAGGCATTTCCCTGTTTGTGTCCCACCCACCTCACCTCCCACATGGGCTGCCTGCTTCACGGCATACTGGGTGAATGCACATGTGCACGTGGTCACCCATGCTGCAAAGTGTGCTGATGCAATTGGCTCCCAAGAGCTGCACAAGAGCGACGCTGGCTCTGACCCACCCCCTGAGGAGGAGAGCATCCCTTGGACACTCCAAACCCTCACCACCGGCCTCCACTCCTGTTGTCCTAGGCTCAGGTGCGAACCTGGGTTGCCAGCATGTGGGGCGTTCCCCTATCACCCGGCACCATGGAGCCAGAATGATGTGTTTAAAAAAAAACACCTGAACTTTGTTAAACAGGACCCATTTTGCTACATTCTGCTGTTTATTTTTTTAAATCTTGCTCAGAAACATCCTGTCTGTCTGTCGAGCTATATGTCTGTCTATCTAACCATAGGAGTGAAAACGGACAGTGAGGCCTACCCCTGGTACCGGAGTATTGTACCCATCCCTCCACAGCACCCACCCCCAACATATCAGTGGCAGCGCCAGGGTGCCTACTCTAGGAGCAGCCAAAGACTGTCCTGATACTGGGGTACCCAATCATAAGTGTTGGCTATGGTCCAACTGTCAATAAACAAAACTGTCCCTTATTGTTCTTTTATTGTTTTGTTTGTAAAAACCTGCAAAGAAGAAAACATCTCTCTGATCTGAACCCTAACACCCACATTCCTTCCACCTGACCCCCCACTGCTGAAACCAGTGATAGTGTTATGAGAAGATAAGGCAAGTCCAGTTATGTATTTCAATGCATTTTGAACTTTTACTCATAACGTCATTGTTTTCAATATTTTTACACCAAATTTTCAACATGACCTTTTTGGGACCCTCCCACGAACAAGGTAGGTGAACATTTTAAAATCCACTCCAAAAGGTGCATTCTTTGTCACTCTGCAAAATCACCTTTTGGGTGATTTGAAAATTTTCACCTACCTGAATAATAAGGTGGGGTCATAAAAAGACTGTGTTGAAAATGTGGTTGAAAAATGTGCTAAAATGACCAAGGTATGAGTAAACATTGAAATATTTCAATGTTCACTCAAACTTCGCTCATTTTCAATATCTTTCAACAAAACTTTCAACATAGCCTTTTGGGACCCCACCTCGTGAACAAGGCAAGTGAATATTTTTAAATCCATCCTGAAAGGTAATTTCACAATTTATCTCAGAAATTACCTTCCCATCGATATTTGAAAAAGTTCACCTACCGTATTGAGGAGGGATCATAAAAGACTATGTTGAAAATTGGTGGAAAATAAGATAAAATGACCAAGTTAAGAATGAAATGTACAAATATTTAAATGTTCACTCACAACTTTGCTAATTTTCCGTATTTTTCAACAAAACTTTCAGCATGACCTTTTGGTACCCACCTCATGAACAAAGGCAGGTACAATTTTTAAACTCTAGGCTGAAAGGTGATTTTGCAGTCACTGCATAAAATCATGTTTTGGGTGGGATGTTAGCATTTTCACCTACTGGGTTAATAACATGGGGGTCATAAGAACACTATATTCAAAATGTGGGTAAACATATGATAAAATGGCCAAGGCAGAATGGAACATTGAAATATGTTAAGGTTTATTCATAACATGCAAATTTTCAATATTTTGGCTCCAAACTTTCAACATAGCCATTTTTCACACACTACATAAATGAGGCAGGTGTTTTTTTCAAATCCTGGACAAAAGTTGTTTTCACCTTTGTGCCACAAAATGACATTTTGGACAGTACTCTATAAATTTCACAGCCCAGATATTCAAAAGAGTTGAGCCATACTAGCAATAGGGTTGCGCCTGCGCAAGTCCAAAATTGCGCCATTCTGCGATATTCAGCAGGAGGCAGTTGTGCCCCCGAAATCATGCTGAGCAACAGCGCAATGATAATGAAGGCATGTGCAACGAGAAGGAGGAACCATGCATAAATGGCACAGTGCGATATTCAACGACTTGCGCCATGTAGCATAATAGGGGAACAAGCGGAAGTTGTGCCATAGCAGAAATGAGACAACATAAAAGGAGCAAGGAGAGGCTCAAGGATGCTACAGGGCAGCCACATGAGGCAGAACTCTAGCCAGACAGACAGGGCAGGAGGCACAAACAGGGCAGCCAGGGAAAGGGCTGTCTGAACAGCCAGGCACAGGGAAGGTGTGGGGAGCCACAAGGCACAGAGGCCAGCACAGGCAGGTGTACCCGGTGCAGGGAAGTAGCAGCCAGGACAGCGGGGAATACAGCAACAGCTGCGGAAGTGAACACAAGCCAGGGACATGGCCAGTGCCACCTTCCAAATGGAGGCCATTATGAGGGGGTGAGAAGGTGGGCGGCAGGGGGGCGTGGCCGTGGAAGGGTCCGTCAGCGGTATGCCCCCAACAGGCAGTACCGAGCCTGCACCAGCTTTGAGCTGTACACTGATACTGAGATTGTGGGCCAGTACCGCCTGAATAGGACAATTCTGAGGTGGCTCTGTGAGCTGTGCAGTGATGTGATGCAGGCACCCACACAACGGAGCCATGCCCTGTCAGTGAAGACTAAGGTAACAGCCTGCATGTGCTTGCTCACCACGGGTACCTTCCAGAGACCAACTGGGGACACCACAGGCATAACCCAGTCGGCCACATCATGCCACCTCACCCAAATCCTCAGCACACTGCTGCCACATGCCGGAGTACATCCATTTCCCCAGCACAGCAGCGGAGTGCACAGCAAACACACAGGAGTTCCACAGGGTAGAACATATGCCTGGCATGCTAGGGGCAATAGAATGCACCCATGTGGCCATACGCACACCACCTGGCCCCGAGGGGGCTGCATACATAAATCGCAAGGGCTATGCCAGCATCAACTGCCAGGTGGTGTGCGATGCCAGGGGGTGCATAATCAATGTCTGTGCCATGCACCCTGGGGGAGCACATGATTCTTTCATCTGGCACCAGTCGGCACTGTGCCACAGATTCGAGAGTGGGGACATTCCCACTGGTCACCTACTGGGTGAGTATGCAAACCACATGGACAATCATAGGGCCTGGGGAGGCATGGCCAGAGGTGGCATGGGTAGTGGCCTACATGGCCTGGGGCAGGGCGATGCTGATCACAAAACTAACCTCCGCCCTCTACACACAGGTGACAATGGATACCCACTCCATCCCTGGCTGCTCACACCCTACCGGCGGCCCGTGACCCCATCGCAGCAATGCTACAATGAGGCACATGCCACCACACGTAATGTCATTGAGCGGGTGTTCGGGATGCTGAAGACATGTTTCCATTGCCTGGACACCTCTGGCGGTGCCCTACAGTACAGCCTCTCAAAGGCCTGCAGTCTATTCCTGGCCTGTTGCATCCTGCACAACATGGCCAATGAATGTGGGATAGCTGTACAGGTCAAAGAGGGGGACAGCGACAGGGACAATGGGGACGCCGGTGATGATGGTGATGGGCAGCCCCCCTTGGCCAACAGGACCCCCGACTGCTCCGGCTGGCACAGCTGCACCAGGACACCATCACGGAGGAGCACTTCAGCCAACCCAGGTAAGTCATGGCGCCATGCACAACCACCAGTGGCTAAGGCACAACCCACAAACACGCATGGATACACACCAGGGGTGCATGCCATCAAGGGAAGTGGCAGGACACAGAAGCACACACACAACCAGGGATGGGTGAGGATTAACATGCCACACGGACGGACACACACATGCTCACACACAACACAACAAACATGCACAGAGGGCAGGAGGCACACTGACCCAGAATGCACACCCTAGCAACACACATGTCCACAGGCCACCACGCCCACTGCCTGTCCATGTGCAGTGTCAGATGCTGAGCACCATTGCACATTGGTGTACAGTGCAATGCAGGTATCATCATGCACACACAACTGTGGACAGCAGCTAGGAGGGTGTGCAGGTGGACTGTGTGTCTGCATGCAGGGCCGGGTACCCACCCATGCACTGTCCACTGAAACACACAATGCACACAGGGCAGCACCAGACAGTTGCCACACTGGGAGACAGGTCAGTCACGCGACATAGTGCCAGGGCCACCACAGATGCGTGGGCTGCCCCACTGAGACCCACCAGCACTGACAGGCTGACCACTGGCCTCATGGGGTGGCACCAATGGTCCCCCAAGGGTTCTACTGCATGAACGTGACCGTGCTCACGCAGGGGTCTGCAGCACACCAAACATGCCTGCACCAGGAGTGCTTGGGATGCCCACAGCTGAACCCGGTATCGACAGGGTGGGAGTCGCACGACGCCGGGAATGGGGGGTGGATAGTGCACTGCGTGGTGTCCGCAATGCATGAGCACCTGACTGTGTGCCCATTGTGGCCATGACAGCAATGAATGCCTGTGCATGCCTGTCAATGGCAGCGGTCACATCCTCCCGCAAATGGTCCATCCCTGCCAGAATCAGTGCGGTGTCCCTGCTGTGATACTCCTCTGCCTGCTCCAGAGCCACACACAGTGCATCCACGGATGTCACAAGCTGCATCTGCTGCTGGACCGATGCTTGCAGTAGGCGGGTGTGCTCATCCAAGAGGTCATCAGCCTCCTCGGCATCCTGTCCCTCAGGGTGTGCATGGCCCTGATGATCAGCACCCCTTGAGGGTGGGTGCTGCGCACCAGGACCAGGTCTGGGCATGTCCACAGGCAGTGCACAGACACCGCCGCTGAACCCTGTACCCCAAGCCCATTGGGCAACTGCTGATGCTGCCCTCTGGCTGCCACTCCCCAGGGCTCAGTGGTGCTGCTGCGTGGCTGCAACAGTCCCACTGTACTGAACAGACACCTGTGCTGCCCCACTGGTGCTGACAGGCACAGCCTGGGACTGTGCTGATATGCAGGCCTCCACGGCGGCACCACCCACAACCATGGCGCAAATTGCCCTGCTGTGTGGGCATCCCGTGGCACACGTGTCACTGCCCATGACGGTCGTGTCATTATCACTGGTGACGGACTCTGCACCGCCACAGTCACAGCATGCTGGTATCCATGGACGCCAGCACACTGGGACACAGGCAGGGCTTCCGCCACACCTGTTACAATGACATCAGTGTGGACAGCCAGGCAGCCCCACTGTTGCAGTGATCCCGCGTACCTGTGGAGTTGGATGGTCCCTCCTCCAACTCCAGCTGACTGTCCGCAGTGAACAGGCCCACCACCACTGACCCATGCAGATGCTCAGGATCTGTAAGGGAAAGCAAAGTCACGTTAGTGCATGTGACCTACCCTGCCCCCCCATAGACAGACCATGACTTACCATGCAGTGATGGGCCACCACCCATCTGGAAGCCACCACCTGAAACACCCTCAATGGCACTGCGCTGCATGCTTCCAGCAAGCCTCTCCTCCTGTGCGGTCAATTCTACCACCTTGGCTGTCCCCACCTGTTACGGCACATGCTGCCCTGATGGCAGCCACCTCCTTTACCTCCCTCCTGTCCGTGCCCATCTTTTCTTACACTCCTGCACGGAGCGCTGGTGGCTGCCATGCAGGTTCACAGCACGTGCCACCTCCTCCCATGTAGCAGCACGGGCTTGAGGTGTTCCCCGCCGTCCAATGAGAAGTGGCTCCTGATCCAGGTAGGCCTCGAACAGGGCCTCAGTTTTGGCCTTTGTAAAGCTAGGCCTCCTCCTTCTCCCACCATTGTGTTCCTCCTCTCCAACAACCTGCTCGGTCATTATGTAGCCTGTAAGAATGGCAGTTGTTACTTGTGACTGTGCAGTCCCATGCATGTCCCTGAATCCACAGTCCACACTTCCAAACAGCATGCAACTCACCAATAGACTGCAGTAACCAACTATGGCCACTGTTGCACATTGTCGCACTTTTATAGTGCAATCCATGCAAATGAGATGAGGAGCAACTTTAAGTAGATGCAAATTGCAGTGCTGCACCATTGAATGGCTGATTAGATGATTTGCATATGACGACTGAATATCTTGCTGTTGCGCTTTGTGCAATTGTGTTGAACGTGCTGAGCCAATGGCGCAGTTCTGTGACATGTGTAGTACACTCCCTCGCGCATGCCGGGTTGCTGATGCAGGCGTCTGCCGCACTGATGATGTGCTGTGTGCAGTAGGCAATGCAGGGAATGGCCACCATTGTGCCAGTGGTGCTATAACGATGGTCATCACATGGCGCTGTGGCACTGGGCCATCATAGGCACAATGGCCCAACTGCTAGGTAGTCCGCTATGGCGCTGGCACACAGGCAGCCAATCACGCTACACGCATTGTCTTCCAATGGTGCTGTGCGTGGCCATGCACCAGAGACCCTTGACTCTGTGCCCAACCTTTGCCCCCTAGGCGCCATGCATCAGGCATGGGTGCACCTCTATCGCGCTGTTCGGTAACAGTGTGATACGGAATGGCAGCGCTGTACCGCGCAGCATCTGCATATGGGGAGCCGTGCTGCAGAGCACCATATTGCCTACTATAGCTGTAAGGATGATGCAGATGAGCAGTGCAGTGGACAGCCATTTGGGTTAGCGAATCTGGTGGCAATTGTTGAGTCACACCATTGGCCTCTCTTCAGGGAGGTGCCCCACAACAGGGCCAGGACCCAGGTGTGGCAGGAGGTGGCCACTGCCCTGGAGGAGGCCACCAGATGGGGGAGGAGTGCGGAGGAGTGCAGGCACCGCTATGGGGACCTGCGGAGGAGGGAGCCGGAGCTACTGGCACGACTGCGGGCATGTGCCAGGAGGGGCACGGTGCCACGTCCAGGTAAGGGTTCTGTCAACACACTTTTATCATCCATATGGGTAACAGTGTTGTATGTGTCCAGCACATAGGAAAGGGACCATCTGGGGCTGGCTGTGGCGGTGTTCACAGGGTGTGGGGTGGGTGGGTCTGGCTGGGTGGGAGGGCACACACCTTGGGGCAGGGGGACTTTGCTTCAGGATTGTACTGATGTTCTTCTCTCTTTTTCCCCACAGGCCCAGATGAACACCGAGGTTGAGAGGAGTGGCGGAGGAGGAGGACGGTGCAGCCAGGCGGGCGAGGGCCATCACCACCCACCCATCCAGTCCGATGAGGGTGAGTGCCATACATCCATGATTACTATTGCATGCTGTGTGACAGGGTGGACAGCGGGCATGGCCACCATTCATCGACACCACTGCCATGCATGCAACTATTACAGTCAACACTGTCCAGTGGCAATGCATGTCTGGAAATGCGTCAATAAGTGGTCCATGTGTGCAACAGGTGCATGGTTGTGCCTGCACCACATAGCCATGTCCACTAAGCAGGCCATGGTGGTGCTGTGCATAACTTGGCCAGTGGGTGTGTGCAGCATTCTGCATAGCTGCATGCACCTGGGTGGGCAGGTCCTGGACATGATCACTGCGGGTGGTCACACACATCACAGTGGTATGTCCCATGGCCATATGCCATGCACAGTGGGCGGGCTGTATGGGCTGTGCACTCACACCTATTGACTGTGCTCCTTGTCCTAGGTATCCGCCATCTATGGGACATCAGGGAGGCTGTGAGGGAACTTCTGCTGCTGGCCTGGGAATCCCTGGAAATCCTCCGGTGATTGGATAGCACGGGACTGAGGAGGCACAGAGGCCAGAGGATGCAAAGCACAGAATGGTGCTCGCGCTGGGATCTCTCAGTCCCTGACTTCCCTACCCCCTGACCCACCTCACACCCCTCCTATCCCATCCCATTTGTCCACCCCTGCCCCCTACCCACCCCCACCTTGTTTGTGGCCCCCCAACCTTGTATATAGTTTTTGTATTCTTGTAAATAGTTGAATATTATATTTTTACAATACATTTGATTTTGATTTGAATACTGTGGTGGTCTCTGATTTTCAGTGGGTTATAGGTGCTCAGCTGCAGTGGTGTGCATGGCGTCAGGGGTGGTGCAGTCATGGGTATGTGTGTGTCCGTGTGGAGGTGACTATGGTGTGGGGGTAGCTATCAGTCAGTGTCTGTGGTGTGTGTGTTGTGCCCTGTGCACTGGATGACTGTGTGCAGTGGTCCATGGCGCGTGCTCTGTGTCCATGGTGCACCCATCGGCCCATACATGGCCTGTGCAGCTGACACACATGCATGTCTGTGACCTGCACGGTCCACTGGCATGTCAGTGGTGGCAGTCCCTGCAGGGTGGCCACTGTACCCATCACTTTGCTGGGTTACCCTGTCACTGGTGTGGTGCATGCCTGGCTCAGGTGGCACTGTGGGCACCACAGTCATTGTCTCACCTCCATGCTGTGCCTTGTGTGTGTTGCAGGGGATGTGCCCCACTGTCTGTGACTTGTGCTCTGGGCAACTGCTGGTGGTGTACAGGTCCACAGTGCCTCATGGGGTGGCTGGCACCCAGTGCCATGGAGGACTGTGGGTTGTGTGTACACAGCTTACATGAGCCCACAATGGGGGCTTGGTTGCCACACCACTACGTCCCTGTGTTGGTGTGCCCTTGGGTATGGGTGGATGTCTGTCCATACACTGTGTGGCATCCGGTGTGGTGCATGCTTCCACGCACCGCTGTGGGTGTCTGTGCTGGCTGTTGTGGCCAGTGGTGGGTCGGGGTGTGTCACTGGAATACTGTGCAGGGTGCTGTACCACAGGTGGTGGTGTCAAGGGCACGCCCTGTCCCGTGTGGGGTACCTCTTGTGCCGACGCATGGTCAGTCTCTCAGCAGTACCTCGGGGGGACTGTGCATGGTGGCAATGTGTCTGCCGTTGTTGCATTGCTGTGTGCTGCCACCCACCGATGGGTGCTCGTGGTGGGGCTCACTTGCATGGTTCTGTGGTGCACACGGTTGCAGTGTCACAGTGGGGGTGGTGGCATGCATGGGGTTTCCTGCAGTGCTGGTCACTGCGTGGGGGTGTCTGGGGGTCACAGTGCAGGGTGTGCTCTGCACTGGGGGGGATGGTGTGACACTGGGTGGTCTGCCCTCCTTGTGTGCCAGTCACAGCTTGCCGGTAGGTGTGATGGGGCACCATGGCCCGGCTGTGGGTTGTTTGCTTGTCTCCATGGGCCAGTGGTTATTCCAGCCCTCCCCCAGTTGTGCTGTGCTTGGGGTGTGGGGGGATGATGTCTGTTCTGCTGTGTGTTCCTGTGCCCATCTGTGGCATGGGTGGTGGGACCCTACCTCCCTGGTTGTGCAGTAACATTGCTCTGCTGCTGGAGGGCTCCCTGGTTGCGCTATGGCGCCTTTGGAATGCTCAGCTGAGCACCCCTTGTTGTGCCATAGTGCATCATATCTGCTCAGCTTCCCGTTCCTAGTTGTGCTATGGCACAGGTGGTGCGATATTCAGTCGTCAGCTGTAGGCGCAATTTGGCCTGCTCCGTTTTTGAATATCGCGTCTCTTGCGCATGGGTGCAATAGACTTGCGCTTGCTCCTGCTATTGCTCACTTTTGGGCGCAGTTTGAATATCTGGGCCCACATGTTTATCAGGGAAGTCATAAAATGACTATCCTGAAAATTTGAGGTCAAAATAAAAAAAAAATATATCAAGAAACGTTGTGTTCTGCGCCTGCTCTTACCCCAGCAGGTAGTGCTTTGTGATCCTGTACCAGTGAGCAGAGGTCAGGGGTGAACTGAGAGAGTCAGCTGGCTGGGTCGAGGCTAGGGGAAAGCACCATCATGTGGCACCACCCCCAGCCTGGGAATGGAAGCTGTAGGGTTGGCCACACAGCCAAAGTGCAATATAGTGAAAAGAAATATCTTGGCATAGTGCCTTGAACCTCTGCACCAGTGGATGCCACATGGCCCTGCACTTCAGTTGACAGATGGTCTTTTTGCCCTGTATGTCTGTATCTATAGCCACATGGTAGCACAGGATTCAGAGGGCCCTGCTCCTCTGCAACCCACTAGACAGCCACACAGATTCTTGACATTCATTGCCACATGGAAGTGCAAGATCTGGAGGACCCTGTACTGTACTTCCACAGGCAGACAGACTGCTCCTTGGTGCAGGGCCCAGAGGACAAGGCAAGGCAAGGCAAATTTTATTTATCAGGCATCCAATCCCTGAGGCTCTGTGTGCCTTACAATAAGGGGTAGAGAAATACAGCACAACATGCAATTAAAACTATAATAAATACATAAATAGTTTCAGCATGACTAAAAGTTTGATAAAAATACAAGTAAGTCACCCTCAACAGGGAATGCCAAGCAAAACAGATGGTTCTTTAGCCCCTTTTTGAACAGCCTGTTGGTTGGGGCCTCCCTGAGGACAGCTGTAAAGTGTTCCACAGGGTTAGCCCAGAGACACTAAAATCATGGTCACCTGATGTTTTTAGCCTGACCTAGGGAACATCAAGGAGGCCCCAGGTCAAGGAGCAGAGGGAAAGGGCTGAGGACAGAGGTGCTAGGAGATCAGCCAGATAACTAGGGCCCAGCCTGTATAGGGCCTTATATGTGAGCAAGCCCACCTTAAAGAGGATCCTCCACCTGCCCGGCAGCCATTTCAGGGCCCGCAGGACTGGGGTCACCTGACTGGACCTAGCCAGGCCCATCAACAACCTAGCCACTGCATTCTGCACCAGCTGTAGTTGGTGGAGTGTCCCTCCAGTGACCCTGAAGTAAAGAGCATTGCAGTAATCCAGCATTCATAAGTGATGGCAGGTCTTCGGGCGGAACTAGGGGATTAATCCTGGCAAGGTTTCTCAAGTGGTAAAAAACACTTTTGACTACAAATGACACCTGAGCTTCAAGTGTTAGTCTGCTGTCCAGAACAACACCAAGATCTCACACTCTTGGAGAGCCATCAATGGTGTGGGTCCTGAAATAATTCTGTACCCACTCCAGAGGCATTCCCATCACGCTCATGACCTGGCTCAATCACTAATACCTTCGTCTTGTCCAGGTTCAGTAACAGCCACCTGGGGACATCAAATCATTGATCTCAACCAGGCAGTTGTTAATCACTCCACAGCATCACGTGTTCCCAGGGCAAAGACAATACAGCAGGGTATCATCTGCATAGCAATGAAACCCCACACTGTATTGTCTAATGAGCTCTCCCAGGGTGGTATGTATACTGTGAATAACATTATCAACAAGATCCATCCTGAGGTACCCATGACAGGGGCCTCAGGGTGGAAAAAGAAATTCCCATCACCACCCACTACTCCCTGTCAGAGAGATAGGACTCAAACCAGTTGATGGCAGTACTGATGAGTTCACAATACTCTCAAAGGCAATCAAGAGCACAATGTGATTCACTGTATCAAAGGCTGATGAGAGATCGAGGAGAACAAGAAATTACATTGACCTGTCTCCTCTATCTCATGCCCTGAGTGGGTCATTATGCGCCCTGACTAATGCCATTTCGGTGCTGTGCCTAGCCCTGAAAGCTGACTGGAATGGCTCATAGACCAAAGGACACAAGGGCCCAGATATTTAAACTGCGCCAGGCTGTGGCACAAGCTTGGGCGCAGCTCAACTTGGCTACACAGGGGTGTGGACTGGGCAATATTCAACGGAGCTGCACCATGACTCAGCAGCATTGAATATCGCACCCTGGCCACCCGCAGTGTGCATGGCACAGTGGCACTGCACCAGCACAAGTGGCCAGAGTGGAGCATGGGGATGCACTAGTGCAAGTTCCATTGCGCTATGCACAGCAACCACGATATTGAAAACTTGACATGCAAATGGGGCCATAATGTATGCAAGGCACAAATGGGGCCATTTGCATGTTATTATGGCCCCATTTGCATGCAGGTGCACCGATCCCCGACGACTTGCACCTGGCGCCCTGCCAGGCAGCAGCCATCGGGGACCGATGCCCCCTGCAGCCGACAATGTGCTCCACAGCCCGATCGTGGGCATTTGTATGTAAAAAAGAAGAATCCTGTCCAATATCCCTGGTGGTCCAGTGGACCGCTGACTGCCCGATTGTGGGCATTTGTATTAAAATATAGAACCATGTCCAATATCCCTGGTGGTCTAGTGGACCGCTATCTGCCCGATCGTGGGCATTTGTAATAAAAATAATTAATAATACCAATATCCCTGGTGGTCTAGCGGCAACCCCCTCCCACCCGCCACTGAGCCCCACTGCCCGCTCCCCGGTCAGCCAGTGGGTGGCAGCTCCCCACCACCTGCGCCCCACTGCCCACCAACTGACACCATCGGAAGGGCTGTACACTCATTAGTCCACAGCGTGAGCCAATGTGCGTGCAGCCCATATTGTACTACACATTCCAGATATGTGAATGATTCATTCACATATGGAATGTACAGCTACGGACTGCACACCATTGGCTCACGGTGGACCAATGTGCACAGCCCTACCCACAGTGTCAGTCGACGGAATGTGGGCGGCAGGCGGTAGGGTGCTGCCGCCCGCCGGCTGACCGAGGGGGAGCGGGGTTGTGGGGCTCAGTGAGCGGGTGGGGAAGGGGGTTATCGCTAGACCACCAGGGATATTGGTATTATTAATTATTTTTATTACCAATTCCCGTGATCGGGCAGTCAGCGGTCCACTGGACCACCAGGGATATTGGACATGATTCTTCTTTCTTACATACAAATGCCTGTGATCGGGCAGTCAGCGGTCCACTAGACCACCAGGGATATTGGACAGTATTCTTCTTTCTTACATACAAATGCCCGTGATTGGGCAGATAGTGGTCCACTGGACCATCAGGGATATTGGACATGGTTCTATATTTTCATACAAATGCCCGTGATCGGGCAGTCAGCAGTCCACTGGATCACCAGGGATATTGGACAGGATTCTTCTTTCTTACATACAAATGCCTGTGATCGGGCATGAAGGCGCACCAGGTGGCGTCCGGAGCTCAGTGGTCACCCACAGGTGGCAGCTGCCGTGTTGTGCCCTGCAATGTGACAGCTCACCTGTGGTGGCCATCAGTTGTTCCTTTTTTTTTGGATCAACTTTGTGCTGGCACAGGTAGGGGTTGCACATGCATGGCTCTGCATCCCGGGCTGAATATCGGGCTGTGCAGGGTATGCATGGTCACGCCCCCCTACCTGCACCTGCATACATTACTGATGCGCTCCGGTGCATTGGGATTTGCGCCGTGCACTTTTCCCTTTTGAATATCGTGCTGGGGTGCATCAGTGGGTTGTGCATGGTGCAACACTGTTGCGCCATGCGCAACCCTTTTGAATATCTGGGCCTTGGTGTTTTTTGAGCTGTTGTGCCACTAATTTCTTGACAAACTTGCTTAAAAATGGCAGGTTGGAGATTGAACAGTAATTTGCCAGGATGTCCGGGTTGAAAGATGGCTTTTTCAGAAGGGGTCTCACCACATCCTCTTTCAAGGCATCCAGAAAGATTCCCTCTGACATCGAGCACCGTGCAATCCTAGTGAACACCGGGCCAACAGACCTGACACATCTCACAGGGCCACATTAAGGCAACCTGGGTCCCTAGGCCCAGGAGAAATCTAGAGCCCCTCACCACTTCGAGTGCCCCTTCACTGTGGCCACACTCCTTGGTCATTGCATATCAGTTACGAAATTTTTAAAACATATCTTCTTACCAGTGATGAAAGTGGTTCAAAAGAAGTACAGGAACTGTATTCAAGTCTGAAAACTGAGCCTTGCTAGGGGGGTTCGGGGGCATGCCCCCGGAAAAATTTTCAAAAAAATGAGTCAATTTGGTGCATTTTAGAGAATTCTGGATCACAATCTGTTTTGTAAGCTGAAAACTTTCAAGTTATATTTTAGTAATCTGTCTTCCTCAAAAAAAGTTGATCGAGGTTAATAACTTAACATATTTATCATGAAATGGGATGTATGTAGTGGGTTTTAAGATTCACATTTTCAGTCTGCAAGATCATATACACTCCTTCCCACCCACCATTTTGGTACACACACTGGGTATCCTTATATGGCATAAGACTGATGAATACATAATACAGTTAAGAAATAATAGGGAACCAAAGAGATAGATGTTAACTAAGATATAACTCACAACACACCATCTGTAGACTAGGCCTTAATGCATGCACCTGGTGTGTTGTGAGTCACAAGGACAACAATCCTTCCCAGTATATTTATGCCTGGAGTGTGACATAGCACTTATTAAATGACATTTTCCAGCTGGAAAAATCATACAGAAACGTAAAATTAATCAGAAATATATTTTATTCATTCACAAAAGAAAGAAAGTACCTATACAGACTGCATGAGTTAATTTGATATCGAAATCAAAAGAGTCAAACAATATTTCATACAGTATTATACAATTATAGTGTATTGTAGAATGTTGTTATGGATTGAGTTGTTATGCTGCAGTAGCAATGTCATCACAGCTGTTATGCTGCACTAGCTATATCAGTACTGCAGCATAACAACTTGGAATGCTGCCACATAGTTGCTTTCCTCAATCCAGTTAAGCTGGAAGAAAAATTATTCACCTTAGTAATGTTGTTTCTTCTAATGGAGTCTTGCTGTATTCTGACATATTGCAGTGATGTCCAACCAGGGCTGTCTGGCCCAATCTGGAGTAATCAGAATCACCTTGCAGGGTTGAGACCTGATTTTGACTAACACCTTGAACAGGAGAGGAAGGGGAAGTATACAGGAACTTCCCTTCCCAATTGAGAACTAGGGTATCCAGGGGGACTGAGCCCAACACTGGGGGCCTGCAGCAAAAGAGAGCAAGTTGGTGATTGTCTGGGGCTGCAAAAAGATCCATCTGTGGAGTGCCCCATCTGTGATCCAGGGACCATTCGTGATGGCCCTGAGATATCCTGCTGAGAGCATCTGCCAGGACATTGTCCTTGCCTGGGAGGTGTACTGCTGTAAGAGGTGTTCAGGGAATAGGCCAGAGAGCATAACTTCATTGCCTCTGTGCACAAGGCCATAGACCGAGTGCCCCCCTGTTTGTTGATATACCACATTGTGGTGGTATTGTCTGTCCTGATCTGAACTACTTTTTTCTGAACAGACTTGGAAAAAGCTTGAAGTGCTAGAAACACTGCTCTGAGTTATAATAGATTGATGTGAAGCAGAGATTCCTGAGGAGACCACAACCCTTGGGTGGTCAGGTTCCCCAAGTGGGCTCCCCAGCCCAAGAGGGATGCATCTGTAAGGATTAGAGAATGAGACTGAGTGACAAAAGGAACTCCCTGTGTTAGATTGTCCTGATCCTGCCACCACTGTAACGCCTGGTCAGGGACCTGTTTAGCTAAAGCCATTACAGTGTCCCATCTAGATTTCTGATATCTAGCTGTATAGGCCATATAATTAGCCTGCCTGAGTCCCAAGGATGCTGCCATGTACTGTTTCTTTGCCATGGCATCAATCCTGCTGGAGTCCTTATCTGGGTGGTGTGAAGCTAAGGGTATATTTGCCTTATCACAGGCAGCAGCCTGCACTACTCCCAACATGGCTGCATTGTTGGGTAAGGAACTCCATATCTGAGCCTGAGAGATTTTACCTCTTGTCCATTCTCTTGTCCACAGGAGGTATAGAATTAGAGTCTTAAAATTGTTATTGTCTGTTTCCCAAAGGACTTATGAAGGGAATAGACAGCCTCAAACTTTGGGATATCCATATATTCATTTCAACACAGTCATGCTCCTCCTGGTCATCCACAGCTTCTTTCATAGGAAGCTGAAGAGTTTCAGCCACTTTTGTAGAACATAAATGGGAAGGAAGTCAGAAAGCCTAGGAGGAGAAACCCTGAAGGTCTGTCTGGGGAGATGTCGGGTCAATAGGCACATCCAGACTTTCGTAATCACCCTCACTATCCTCATACTCTCCTTCCTCCTCCTCCTCCGGTTCATAAAGTCTTCTAAAGTATAATCGGAATCGGGAAACCGACCGAACCGAGCCCCTTCCTGATGGCGCCGGTTTGATCGGAACCGGGGTTAGCGACTGAACAATCCTTATCGCTATGGCTATTTCATCAGCGGTCAGAGAAGGAATTTGTGGATCAGCACCGGCTGACTTATCCCTTCTTTTTCTTTTAACCTGAACCGACTCCTCAGACAGAGTCTCAACCGAGCTCGAGCTCAGCGTTCCATGCCTGGCATGGAAAGTTAACTCTTTCATATCCGGGGCAGTTCAAAGATTGGACATCACTGCAATATGTCAGAATACAGCAAGACTTCATGTTGTTTTAAGTTGTTTGTTTTCAAACTTGAACTTGTAGAAATATCTGAGGCACACTGTGTCACTTAAAAAAAATGCTAAATTTCTATTTTCTGTTGCCTTCTCAGCTGGTTTAGTGTTATTTTCTGTGCTGTGGCTTGCCATGCACTATAAAAGACTGTGTATGAGCACTCATACACAAATGAGGAAATTCATGTACCTTGATGTTCTCTTGGTAACAGAGCACCTCTTGTCCTATGCTCACAAGGTCATCTGTTACCATGGAAACCTCTCCATACAAGATATCATTGTTATGTAAAGCTCATACACAATCCTCTATGTTTATGAATATCCTGTATCCTCAGTGGCAAGCACATCATATGACAGTGTGAATTTTCTCCAATAACTCACAGATGAGAAATAGCATTAGAAGCATAATTAAACACATTTTAAATATTTTCACGCATGGATACATTGTATAATCACAGTAAGGAAAAACAGGGTATGGGTTATGAGGATTTACCCATTCCTTGTGTGGTTACGCCAGTGGTGCCTCATGGCACACCATACATGGCATTGGTAACTCCTGCAATAACCCATACCCTGTTGTGCATGACTGTCTAAATACAAGAAGAGCACCTCTATGCACAATCAATGTGCTTTTCCTCCTCAGAGTCCTGATTCCAATGGACCTATCATTCTCTGCTCTTGAGGTCATAAGGAATCAGAACCCTTCTGTGACAGCAAACAATGGGTGTGAATAGTTGCCCATCCAGTATTTTCTGTGTATTGCAACGTATGCCATCAATAAAAAAATGTCATAAAATCAAGGTTAACCACATACTAAACATTTTTTCCTTTTTTAAGGCAGCTTTGTGCTGCAAACAATGCCATGCTGTCAACCTTTTACAATCCATTAACTGTAAAACATAAGAACTGTTAATAGATATGATAATCTAATGTGTCCTCTGCATAAAGTTTCCAGTTATTTTTATGTTTATTTTCACTGTACAAACACTGGCAGAATGAGTTGTTTCTGTCATCATAGCATGGCACATTGTATAGTTAACCACCTGCTGCTTTTCTCAAACTTTTTTTAATTGACAAGTAGAGGTAGCCATTTATAACATTGATAGTATACAGATATAAAGAACTGTTGTGATAATACAAAAACAAACATTTCTGAAATCATTTTATTCTTTCTTCTAGGGTGCAGAGGAACATTTCTGACAATATCAACATTAACAGAACTATAGAATGAATCGTGTGAGATCAGCCCTATATTAGGCCATTACAGGAGGCAGTATAGCATAGTATGTTAAGGCTCTGAGTTGAAGATCTGGAGACCTGTGTTTCAATCTCACAGCCAGCTGTGTGCATACTGTGTTATCCTGTGCTGCTGTGCAAGTCAGTTAAATAAGATTTGGCTTAGTGTACTACTCTTGGTCAAACAATGTTAGTCCCATAGTAATATATATAAATGTTTAGCCTTATTATATGCTGAACAAGGCTTAACACTGTAATATGTATGGGGAGCCCTAATATTAACTGGCATCAAGCAGTTTAGAACCTTGTCGTGCCATCACTAGAACATCTCTAGGTTGTTAACCCTTTTGAAGTTTGTGAAATGCAAGGGCAGATTCCTTCCCTGCAGAAAGAAAAGTAGATACAGCTGTCAAGTGAACCTTAACAGTGGTGGGCCTAATGCCTAGGCCATAAAATGGACAAGATAATCCAGAGTTATAGATAGGTGAGCCGAATGTGGCAGTTAATTTCTCCGATAATACTAAATGCTGAATATGTTCCGCTTGGAATCATAAGTCTTTCTGGTGGAAGGATTCCTACAGACCTTAAAAACATCCAAGACCCCTTGTGAAAGATGCAAGCCTGCATACTCCTACACTTCAAGATCCAGGCCTTTAGCCTGAGAGAACTGAGATCTGGACAATTAATCCTCCTGTAAGAGACGGTTAGGGTGTCGTGCCTCATGGGAAAGCAAAGGGATTGTGACTGATAGGGACAATAATAGAAGATACAAAGGTTGCCTTGCCCAATCTGGTGCCACCAATATAACTGTACAGGTCTGAGACCTGCTTTTTATCAGTACTCTAAGAGAAGAGAAACTGGGTAAGGCATACTGGAACCTGTATGTGCAATCAAACAGTAGAGCATCATGAGGCATAGACACCAGAAGTGGATGTCTGCAGCAGAGCAGGGGGAGGTGATGATTGTCTGAGGCTGCAAAGAGATCCATCTCTGGAGTGCCCCACCTCCTGAAAATAATGTGAAGAATCTGGTGGTTCACAGACCACTCATGTGACTCTGAGAGATCCTGTTGTGAAAAGTGCCCGTACATTGTCCTTCCCTGGAAGATGCATTGCTATGAAGCTATGAAGGGAGTAAGCCATAGTCCACATCTTTTCAAAAGAGATTCCATAAACCACCATTGTCACTAGATGACTCATCTTCACATTTTCTCTTCATGCATGAAGTACTGTGGGCTGGTCGCCTTCCATGAAGAAGCCATGACTTAACATATGGTTCTGGATTCCATTGGATAAGAGGAGGACCACAAGTGGAAATGAAAATGAGATCCAAATGTGACTGACAGACAGGATGCGTACAGCAGAAGCAATGATATTCATCCGCTGAAACCTCTCTCGCACTCAGCATTGCTCGTTGGAAGTGTGTTAACAGCAAGTTGTAAGGGTTTCAACTTGTCAGGTATGCCACGGCCAGCACACTCCTTATACTCTATGTACCCAAGTACAGTATCCTTTTCTTGAAGAAAGAACCTGTTTGCGAGTTCTTTGATCTCAGACTCTCCATACCTTACATTATCTACAGTTATGTAATCTAGATTGAGTACCGCTAGCTGATTTATGAGATCTTTATATTGGTCTTCCAAAACTGGACCTCCAGCTCTTGTACCGACTGAAGTGAGCAATCGACTTTCTAGATTATCTACTAGACACTGAATGAACTGTGAATGATTTATCTCTGGTGTTTTTCGCAAAGTGCTGAGTTTAACACAATTAAATTCACCACATTCTACAGCCTTTACAGCTTTTTCAATAGCCTCACCAGGATACTGCTTCATGCTGTTTAATCTTGCAATATATCTGTGCAAGAGATGATTTGCACGAGGCAATGTCATTGTTCGTTCTTGAAGTAGCTCAGACAAATCTTTCATTTCCTTAAGTGCGTCCATCATGATGGCAAGATTCTTCAGAAAAGCAGTGGAAGAAAGAGTTCCAGCTAGACCACTAAATTTCGCCTTTTCTCTGGAAGGACGGTTCTCATCCTGAGCTGCAGTTGTGAAGTGAGCATACAGTGCAGAATAACTGCTCCATACTGCATGCACAGTTCGAAACTGGATGCCACCATCTTACATCTAGCACCCTGCCAATTTTTTTACCTCTCCATGAACAGAGGATGCCGCTTCAGCAAGTTCCTCTCATTTTGGGAGACTGACTGTACAGTGCATGCAGTGAATCCATGAAGCAATGAAACTGGTTAATACCTGAACAGGCATGTACAACATCCCCACAGCAAGCTCCAATCTGTGATTTAGACAGTGCCACACTACAAGGTGTGGAATCATCCAGAAGTAAACGAGCAACACCAGACTTGGCACCCATCATGACACTCGTCCGTCTGAACAGAACCCAATCAAAGATGTCTTTAAAAAAGAGTCTGTGAAGTCATGCTTTTTTAATGTTGCAATGATAATGCCTTTTATAGTCAAAGCATTTGTACTAGGTAGTTCAACCAAATCCAGAAAAATAGTTGCAGGTTGAACAGAATCATTAAGTCCTGCTTTTATGTAGATAATAAGAGTGCATTTATTACTAACTGTTGTAGACTCATCGACAAACACAGAGATCTTTGACTGTTGTAGTATAATCTGGTGTATAACTTGTTTACACATTTCGATGCTATATGGGATATAATATCAACACAGCTCAGACGGGATTGCAAAACCTCCCATATCAAGACCATTTGCAATCTGAAGATCAATTAAAGCAGAGTGGTCTAAATAAGGCCTTTCTGACTTAGCAATGTAATATGCTGTTCTGAATACCCTGTTTGTTGTTTCCATTGCAGATTTATGTTGCTCACCTATAATATTTTGCATTACGTGACAGTTTGCCTGTTGTATAATATTGTTTGCCATTTTATGTGCATGCAATTCGGTGTTCCCAAATTTTTTCCTTAATGAATTCTGTTGCTGCTTAGCATCAGTGCCATTAGACCAATCGATACATTTACCCATGCTTTTGACAATGTCATTCCCTGAGATACGTTAGGACCAAGACCACCAACATTCTTACATGTACTACATCCTAAGAAGCCATCTATTACAACAAGCCAATGGTTGCTGTCTTAAAGTGATCATATTGTTCTTTTGACCAGCACACAGGAATGGAGCTTGTGACGTTACACTGTCCAGTAGTGGTCATGGAGACGTTTGATGTGGTAGCATCAGTCTCATGTGATTCATCACTAATGTTTACTCTTGGATTTTCCTGATCTATACTGTCACATTCAACTATAACTTCTTGTTTTTGCTGTTTTTTGAAAATGTGAAATAAAGTTGTTTGCTTCATATTCCAACTGAATGTGTTATTCTTTGCCAGATGTTTCCTGGGGGGAGGGATTGGACAACAGAATAAAGTATGAGCAGGATCACTTCAAGTTAAAGTATCTAAGATAGTATATCAAGTTACAATCTTTGTCTAGACAGCAAAACTGCACTATCTTGCTTCAAGAGGAAGCTCTTGCAGCTGGTAACTCAATTAGGACTGATTCTCAAGCACTATAATCTGGGTCGTTGCTCCTGTATAGAAGGGATACCCACCAGCAAACTGAGACAACATCAAGCAACCTGGATAGTCACACACTGGAAGGGAGGGAGGCAGCAGTGGCTGCCTTGACCTGTCTAGAAGGAGGGATCTATTTTAGTCCTGAGGCTCCCTGGGCTTGAGGCGGGAGGGTGGTCAGTTTCGAGGATGAGGCACATTCCATTGTGGTCAATTTGAAGTCCGCTAAAAATGCAAGAGAGAATTCTGCGCTTTATCGTTTCGGGAGCTGAAGGAATGCCAATGGGGCAGGCATTGGTGTTGTGTTTGATGCGAGACAGAAGAGACATGCTGAATGCCTGTCCTTGTGCCATCTGTCACCCAGAAGAGCACTTGTTAATGTGCCCTTGGATGAAGCTGACATAGATGCTGTGAAAATTACAAAGAAAATGGTGGAGAAAGAAGGAGAGCGATATCGGTACTGTGAGTGGCAGGCTAGAAATAATTTTTGAGATGCCTGTCCGAGGGACAGGTGAGGTATAAATTTTGCCTGTCCCATGAAAGTTCTACCTGTCCACATTTTATAAAGCGATTTTTTGAAATATCTAACAGAAAACAGTATGTGAAGGAAAAACAATAAGAGCTTTTTGCCCCCAAAACACTAGAACAGAGAGATGACTGCTACAGCAGACTTTATTCTGTCTCCCCACAAACTTTATTCAGTCCCCTCAACCTGCACTCAGAGCCTCCACTATAGCCTGCCTTACCTTTGAGTACTTTTTTTTAACCCCCACAAAATAGTCATGTAAAGGCTATTAGCCTGTTTAGGCTAATGCTTTTTAACCCCAAAATTCACTTAAAGGGTGTCTGCTGAAGCACAAACTTTGTTTAGCCCCTCCCTCCTTTCCCATTCACTTGTAGAACCATACTGTTTCCCTGCCTTAACTGAGCCCCCCCCAAAGAGTCCTGTAGTGTAAGGCCTACTATTTAGAGTAAGGCTTTTTACCACCCCCCCAAAACACTGAAGGGCCCTTTGCTGAAGCACACACCTTAGTCAGTCCCCCTCCACTTGCAGAGTACACACTGTAGCCCTGCCTTAACTGTGTCTCCCCCTCCCCAAATCACCATGAGTCCTGTAAAGGGTTGTTTGGGTTAAGGTAAATTCTAAAACCAAAACACTGGTGGGATATTTGTTAAATCAGACTTTATTCAGTCCTCCTACACACACACACACACACACACACACGTCACCCCTAAAGGCAGATATATCCGCCTTGTCGGATTATATTTTTTACTATGAATTATTAATCCTTGCCTGCACACAGTATCAGTATCTACTCTATTCAGTCCTCATTGCTGCCCTCGTGAGAGCTAACACAATAGCCTTGGTAGGGCTTTGAAAAATGAATGTACTTACACAGTCTGACAACTCACTCTCCCGCTCCCGACGTCTTCCCAGAGCACACACCACACAAAATAACAAGAACATGTGTGTGTGTGCTGATGATCGTGCATGTGTGGTTGACACTCTACCGTTACTTGGAGATGGCTGTTCCCAACCGCCACCCTGTCTGGATCATGCAGTCAGGTGATACAGACAGTGAGACTCAGTGACAGCGGTGGGCTGGGCAGGTGGCGATACGTTGCTTCAGATGTCTCAACGTCCCTGACCTCCTCATCGTCTCTTTCCTGCCACCTCACACATTCTACAGGGTCCTAGCGCTAGCAAATACCATTTCAATGGAAAAGTAAACTGCCTGTCCAAGGGACAGGCACACTTTCAAAAACAGCTGTCCCCAATGAAAACCGGCTGTCTGGGACAGGCAGACAGCCAGTTATTTCGAGCCCTGGTGAGTGGTAACCGAAGATGAACTAACCCTGACCATGTGGCTGGAAAGAACTGGAGCACATAGGCAACTCCTCACTTAGATTGGGTGACATCAGGGGGGGGGTAGCCGACGATGGCGGGTGGAGGCGGTGGCCGCACGTTGGTACTGCTAGAAAAAAAATAATTGCCAGGAGCAGTCATCACTCAATGTCAGCCCTAATTCTGTTACGTGTTGCAAGAGCTTTCTCTCGAAGTCACATCTGATGACGACGACTACTATGGAGCTGAATTTATAGAACTGTTGGGTAAGACTATCAAGAATGTGGACAGACCACATACATCAGTCATTTAAGATACCTGAAATTGACACTGACTGTCCCCAATGGTACCGCATAGAAGAAAGGTATGAATAATATGTACACCAGTAGCCTATGCTCTCTATTTAATAGCATTAAACATATAAGGCAATCACCTACCAACTAAAAGCAAAACGAAGCCAAAGCACCGTCCCTCTCCAATTTCGTTACTTCTGTCAGGCAGGCCGACTGTCAAATATACTAGTTAATGGTGGCTGTTGCTGCTGCAAACTGAACTGCATGCACTTCAGTTATCCAAGAAAGGACAAACATCTGTGGCTGACTAACCTAAATGTAATGAACATGCAAAGCTGTAATACCTAATGTATACAATACCTTCTTAAATACAATGAGATGTAAGCTTAAGAAGTTTAATACAGAAGTTCATGATAGTGCAGAAAAATATTTCCGATACTGTTTTAGTCCATTTCTGTAGAATAAGTATACATCAAATGCTCACCATTATCATGAACTATGACCTTAAAACAAAAATTATACCACGGTCATAAGTAAATAGTCCATGAAATCATCCAGACTGGCAGTTTACCACTGGTGTCAGTCCATGTAATACAAACAATATGTACAGCAACTGGCTTACTACCCAGGACCCACTTGTCTGAAGTAACGGACATCCAGTCCTGGATGAAGTAAGCCAGCCTGCCCCCTACAGGAATGGGGAGTACACCGGGTTGACACATCAGGGTGTCTGCTTGGCAAGAGCCTTAGGCTGAGGGGTGGGTTGCTCATCCCCTTCTGCCTCTCCTTCTGAATACCCCTCTGAGAAAAGGAGAGGCCTGTGCTTGATAGAAAGGCCTATGAAAAGACCTCCCCTAGCTTGCTGCCTTTGAGAGTTGTCTGCCTTCTTGGCCTGTGCACTCCTGGAGGTGGTCCTATCTCGTCCATCTTTGCATGTAATTCTCTGTCTGATCCCCAAACAAAGAATTACCCATTTTTTATTTTTTATTTTAAACCTATAAGAACCGGTTCCATACACTAAATTCCAAGTAGAAAATCTATGAGCTGCTGACTAGATATATAGTGGTTGAAAGCCATTACAACTTAAGGACTGTTCAGTGCATTATGTGAAAAGGTGTGCTGCAGTCTCTCACACCACATGTCAGCTCCCGATTAGCAGGTGTCCACAACACAAAACCATCAATACAATTATTAGTACTGTACCACTCATGCAGATCAATAAGGAATTCAGGTTCCAGGGTCATAAATCATAACCATGAGGTAAACACCTTGAGATGTTATGTCATATTGATGACAACATATTAAGGGTGTAATCTGTTTGACTTAAGTTAATAAAAAGGCTCCCATACATTATATAGAGAATACTGGATGGGCAAACTACAGTTACATAAGAACTTACTGCAACAGTAGATATTACTTTGAGAGGCTCTTGCAGTCGGTGATTACATATAGGACTGAAGCCGGATGGTGTCAGGACTCCCCAGAAAAATTTATAGGTAGCAGTCTTTGGTGGGGACCACCCCACGTCAGGTGACCGACGTCATGTGATATCAGTATAAAGCTGGTCCCCATGCCAGTCTTCAGTTCTTTCCCAGGCCAAAAGGCAAGACGAGAGAGAAGTAGATATTTCCTTCCTGGAAAAGGAGTTGAAAAATTAATGGGGATGGAGGGCGGAAGGCATTACCTATCAAGAGCCTCTCGAAGATCTACTGTTATGATATGTTCTTACGCAACTGTCCGATCTTATTTCGAGAGGGTTCTTGCAGAAGGCTCTGTAGAGACCATTCAGAAGCATTTACACTGTGTGAGTCAGAAGGAGTAGGGGATGACATACATGGTGATTAACCACAAAAGAAGCAAAAAACGAAGAAAACAACTTCGGTTTGTAAGACCGACAAATGACTGATGAGCTGAGGAATTTAACTGCAGGCGCTGTGAAAGCAGATGGTAAGGAATTAGAAGGTGGGTGTGGGGACCACCCTCAATACTGATGTCATATGACGTCGGTCACGTGTATGGGGCGGATCCCACCACAGACTGCTAGCTAGAAATTTTTCCGTGGGGTCATGACGCCATCTGGCTTCAGGCCTCATGTAATCACCTACTGCAAGAGCCCTCTCAAGTAATATCAATCTAGTACAACCAGTGTTCAGCCACAGAGGGTCTATGGGAATCATAACCCGGAGGTGACAGAACACAGTGGTTGTGCATAAAGTTGCTCATCCTTTATTTGTAATAGTGTATAGTAGTATTGTGTTAAATGTACAATATGTAAGATTTTTTTCTCTGTTTCATGATCAAACTGACTTGTGAACTCTCTACATGTTCTACAATACTGTCTTCACACAGAATTAAACACAGGAAAGCAACAATGTGCCAGCATTCTAAGTGATTCTGCTGCAGTACTGACATCAACATAATGATGTCAGCAGTACAGCAGAACAACAGCATATTGTATTAACTGAATTCCATGCATAACAGCATTCCACCCTACAATATGTACAATTTTAAATTTGTCATGTACTCTTCACCTACATGCTTACTAACCACCCAGTGCCCAAAGTCATTCCTTTAAGGCAAGACAAGGCAAAGCAAAATTTAATTTTCTGGCACCCAATCCCAGAGGCAGTGTACATTCACATAAATAAAATAAAAAAGAACAACATACAATAACACTTAATACAATTTCAATAACATCAGTATGGGACACGCTCAACATATACACAGTACCACCATTAAAGATTTAAGGGCAGTAGCACACCATCTCGGCATGTGTTTCCATCTCGTGGATGAGAATTGCATGCACATCTCAAGCTTCGTTCTTGAGGTTCATATGCTGTCATCTCAACCCTTCGATGGAAACACAGCCTTGTTGTGTATGGTTGTCCATACATTATTCTCTCCATATATATATATATATATATATTTATATATATATATATATATATATATATATATATATATATATATATATATATATGTGTGTGTGTGTGAGAGAGAATACTGGCTGGAACTATGCACATCAAGCTTGTCAGGTCCATTGGAATTAGATCTCCGAGATTGCAAAACACGCTTGTTGTACATTGATTTGCTAGGTTTGTTTTTTCACAGTGTAACAAATGTGAGCCTACATTACATTTTTCACATTTAAAGGTGACTTTGTTCCACTGATTCAAACAGTTTGAGATGGTTACACTCAGCTATGCTTCCAGGCATCTTCTAAATGCAGTAGTTAAGCTTGTTTTCCCATCAAGACAAGCACATAAGGCTGATAACTAAGTCTCCATTCATCAAACAATCTGTTAACCCTGCAGAAATAGAAAATATTCAGTTACCTACAGCTGAGGAGCTCCATAAGAGCGAAACCAATGTACTCATTGGTCCTGTAGTACTGAGATCAATATTGTTTAAGCAACAAGGCATGACCAGGGCTTAAATAAACAGTCTGTTAATCACCAATATGGATGTGATGTTGCCGAGGCACATCCCATCTGGAGTGACAAACAGACTGTTAATCTAACTCCTGGTATTATTGCCTTATTGCTATTAAAAAATATCACAAAACAAAGTGTTAAAAGCATACTTTTGAATGTTTTCATCATTTAATTGAAGACCTCAGTGGCCTGCTATCTAACAGCTGTCAACAGCAAACAATGTCTGACATACCTAGACATAATGGATACATTCCAGGATGATTATGAGAACCAGAGAGAACCAGTCAGGTACCTACCAAGAAAAAGGGAAAAAGTGAAAATGTGAGCAAACATAATTTTATCAGGAACAAAAACTGTCAAAAGTAGAAGAATATAACAATGAGGAGAACACTAAAAAAATGACTCAGTGGACGATAAATGTTTTAAATAACTGGGCACGAAACAGGCAACTAAACATGCCTCTGAGGCCGGGAGATCAGATGGCTGTGGGTTCAGTTCCCACATGTGCCACCTGGGTTAATATCCCAGTACTGACACTGTAGTGCAGCACTATAAATACCACCAACAGCCTAATCTGGTTCAAGGTTAGTTGCCATTCATCTGTATCCCCACCTCCCCCCGGGCCATGCCTGAAAATAGGCAGGATTTGTCTATGCACTTACCCAGTCAACAAAAACTGAATTATTAAATAAAACCCTGACCTGTCAGTGGCCAATAGCAGTCATCTTGCTTCCTGACAGAAAAATATCTCAGTAGCCTGCCATTTCACAGCTGTCAACTGTAAACAATGTCTGACATACCTTTCTCACACTTCCAGGTAGCCCAAATAATGGACAATTTCCAGGATGATGCTGAGAACCAGTCAATGCACCTACCAAGAAAATGGGGAAAATGTGAGCAAACATAATTTTATCAGCAAAAACTGTCCTGGGTTTGAGAATGGACCCAGGAAGTTGAGGCCATCCGAGGGAAAGAATTGAGCATCCTTGACATGACATGAGACAAAAAATTTTCTCTGCAAAATGTGCTGTATAAAGAAATACGACCATTTCTTCTCGAGATTACAATATGTCTGAACAACAATACCATCAAGATGGTATTGCTTAATATCCAACAATGCCATCAACTATGGTATTTTTATGTGCTCCTTGCACTTGCATGAGGGTGAACATATTGTGCGATAGTGAATTTTGAGAGGCGAGTCACTGTTGGTCCAATGCAGGGCAGTCTGCAAGGAGCTCAACAGTGCCAGACCAGTCATTCGCCAGACTGATCATGACACTCTTCTGATCTTGCTGGGCAGAAACTTTCATGTAGTTCAAGAAAGAGCCACCTGATTCATAGGGTGGCTCTTTGCTGATCTGTATAAGCTGCCCAGCAAGCAGAGCTGATCAGCGTCATGATCAGCCTGCTTTAAATGCCCCCATGAAAAAAATACCTCCCAGTCCCACCCTCTGCCAAGTATCTGCCCCACCTCCCATTGCTTCCCCTTCCTTCTTAATGTTATGACTTCAGGTGCTAATCCCCAGTGCCAGCTAGTACTCCCCACTTTCCCCACTTTCACTGTGTGACACTCAGGAGCCCACCCCGATGCTGCCAAACATAACACCGATACTAGGAGCCCAGTCCCCAGTGTCAGTACCTGAATAAAGAAACCATCCCTCGTGCCAGCCCGTGGTGCAGAGGGTTGAGGCACTAAGCTTTACCTCGCACTTTGCCAGTGACCTGGTTCGGGAATGACCTCAGGTCACAGGATGCTGGCATGGGGATGGAGGGAGGCAAAATCGAGCAGCCTGTGGCAGCTCCTCTCTGGGAGGTCATCGCCTCTGTAGTTCCGCTGCCACAGGGTAGAGTCTGTGGCCGCATTGGCGGGAGGGGGGCAGTGTTGGGAAGTCTTAGGATCAATGTGCGCTTGCCTCCATGCGCATGCTCATGCCCAAGAATGAGGACGGGCATAAATGAGGACAAAAAAAAAAAGAACACCATCCTTCATAGTCTTTTTTATTATTCTTGTTTTACTTACTTCTTGTAATCCTACCTCTGCCAAGTATCTCCCACTTTCCTGTCACTTCCTGTGCCCCTAAAGGTTGAACTGACACCGAGTACCCAATCCCAGTGTTGGTACCTGAAGTAAAGAAAACCATCCCTCACAGTGAATTTATATATCTTGTAAAAATAACCATTCATCGATTTTCATTGTTGCTGCCAGCCCACCACTGCCATTACCCTCCTCTCATCCACCCTCCCACTCAGCACCCACCACCCCACACCCTTTACTTACCTAGCAGGGGCCCAATGCCATACCCCTCTCTGGACCAGAGACATGTCTTCACTCTTAAATGCTGGACTGGGAACTGAGGAAGTCAGGTATGCGGTTCAATGTATCTCAATGGAGTTTTAATCTGTCCTCATAACTTGGTCATTTTTTTATATTTTTTCCCCAAATTATCAACATGGCCTTTTTGGGACCCCACCTCATGAACAAGGGCAATGAAATTATAAAAACCCATCCTGGAAGGTGATTTCACAGTCCCTGCCCAAAATCACCTTTTAGGCAGGATTTGAAAATTTTCTCTAAACTTGTTCATGAGGTCGGGTCATAAGAATGCTATTTTGAAAAAGTGGGGGTAAAAATATTAAAAACCAACGGTTATGAGCATACATTTTGACCCCAAATTTTCAGTATAGCCATTGTTTCACACCATGTCATGAACATCACAGCTGTCATTTTTCAGATCTTAATGTTTTTATTTTAAGGTGCCTTTCAAATAACTAAGGTGCCATACAAGATAAAAGTAAACAGTTCAGATAAATAAACAGTCATTAAAATCAGACAGTACCATAAATATAATTTCATAAAATAATCAATCACCGTAAGCCTGGTGCCATAAAAAGTTTTTGACCAACATGTGTTTTTGCATTTGTGGCATAAAATTACATTTCAACCACTGTTTAATAAATGACACCTGTCATGTTCAAAAGGAGTGGTCATAAAACACTGTTGAAAATGTGGGGCTGGATATTCAAACTGCACCATTCATAGGCACAAGCCCTTGAGCTGCGAAAAATAGTTGTGCAGGGGTGTGTCCTGGGCGATATTCAAAGGAGTTACGCTATTAAGCAACTCCTTTGAATATCACCCCCCAGCCACAGCCACTGTGCATGGTGCAGTGGAACTTGTGCCACCGCAAGTTGACAGAGTGGAGCATTCAACTTGCGGTGGCGCAAGTACCATTGCGCCATGTGCAAAATCACGATATTCAAAAGGTGACATGCAAATGGGGCTATAATTCATGCAAGGTGCAGGGGGCCATTTGCATGTGATTATGTCCCCATTTGCATGCTATTAGCATGTAGGTGCGCAATCCTCGAGGACTGGCGCCTGGCGCCTGCCAGGCAGCAGCCGTCGCGGGACCAACACCCCCTGCAGCCCGATCACGGGCATAGTGTACTCCCCCCCACCAGCCTGATCGCGGGCATCAATGTGGCTCCCCACCCTCCTCCCGTACATATCCCTGGTGGTCCAGTGGACCTAAATGCCCGATCGCGGGCAGTATGTTTAATAACTCCCCCCCTCCCATTCACAGCCCTGGTGGTCCAGTGGACCGAAATGCCCGATCAAGGGCAGTATGTGTGATGATAACCCCCAACATAGCCCTGGTGGCTAGTGTCCCACCCTACCCACCTCCAGGAAGCCCCACCTCCCGTAGGGCTGCACGCCCATTGCGTGCAAGAGCCAAGGGCATGCAGCCTCATAGTCAGACATGACAGTCCAGTTTTGTGAATGAATCATTCACAAATCTGACTGTCATGTACGGTATATTGCACGCCCATTGGCTCTTGCTCTGCACCATGGGCGGTAGCTCACCGGCTGTCAGTCGGCGGGCGCGGGCGGCAGGCGGGATGCTGCCACCGCCGCTGCTGGGGAGCAGGTTGTTAAGATTAAGAAACCCCAAGATGCACACTTGAGGTTTATCTAAGTTGCCATGACAACCACTCGAAGTGATAATAGCGTGGTTGTTCACTGATGCCCATACATTATCCTGTATGTGGCTCACACTAGGTCACAGTACTTATCATCACAAACAGTAATGTACAGCAGATGCTGGCCTGTCAGTACAGCAGTAGGGCTACCGCCATGGCACTGGTGACTGGATTCAGTAGCAATCCTGGGACATTGGGAGCCAGCCAGGAGAGAAGGATTGAGTGTCCCAGAGGATGCTCTCCTTCTCCAGGGATGGAGGGATTCAGCTACTGCTCTGACATCCCAATTTGGGTCAACACAGGCGGAATAGCAAGTGGCACTGAGTGGGAGGCAAGAAGTCAGTCAATGTCACATGTCACACTTATGTGTATACCCTCAAGCCCATGTCCTGGGATGGGAAAAAGAAACTAGCCTGCTTGCAGTAATGACCTCCTGGCTGGCATACAGGCCCCATGCCACTGATCCATGCACCCCACCATCTTCATGAGGATCTGGTATCTTTGGGAAGACCAGTGGATCCACCCTCCCTACTGTGGTGGATAAGCCACAGAGATTTGAGGCACATGGGGTGTCAGGGAGAAGGTGGATGATGGGGTTGGTGCAGCTGGGAAGGGGCTATATGGGCAGATCAGAGTAAGAAGGGGCATTAAACCTATGGGAGAAAAGGTGCCGACTACAATTACTCTTGATTTTGCCACCCTGAGCTTCAGGGAGTGTCCCCAAATTCTGCTGCAGGATATGCCTCGCAAATGTTACACATTAGAAGGGATGTCCCTCATTTACCCTTCAGATCCCCTTATACCTCACAGCTGCCCTACATTAGGGGAACATCCTTTATTTTGCCCCTCAGATCCTCTCTCAAGTGTCTCACATCAAAAGAAGCATCACATATTTTACTTCTTCAAAAATTCATACCTTTCAACTGTCCAGCTTTAGGGGAGCATCCTTCACTGTATACACCTGTGATCCACTCTCAACAGTCCCACATTACAAAGGATGCCTTTATTTTACTCGCTCAAACAAACCCAACTGCTCATGCATCTCAGTTGCCCCACACTAGGAGAAATGTCCATCATTTTACCCCAAATACTTCTAAACTGACACACATTAGTAGGGTGTTTTCTATGTGTTACCACTAGGAGATCCTCTGGCCATACCTCTCAGCAGTCTAAGATTAGGAAGAATGTAATTATTTAGATTTTATTGACCAGGTAAGCTGCAGTAAACAAATATATGAATATGTGCAGAAATATCCCTTTACTTCTTAGAATCCCTTAACGGTAACCAGTACCTCTTAAGCTGCATTTGCAGGGACATGCCTAGCCTTTGAAATCCTCTGTCCAATGTCCATCCAGTTACAGGCCTATCGTGATCGCCGATATAAATCAAAATATTTCAGCGGCACCAACCTATTACACCCCCGGGATACTCACACAAAACTCGAAGCAGAGACACAGTCGGACACTCGGTAAGCTGAGCACCCTATTGCTGTTGGCTAACTTGGCTTGCTTAGCCTTGCTATCTTAGTTGCTTGCACTCGACAGCCTAGATGCAGTGCACAATGCAGTACTAACTGTTTGCCGCGAGGCACTAGACAACCGCCTTCATGTTTCAGCTATTGGTCAGAAGTTTCCACCATCACAGACTGTGTTGTGTACACAACACAATCCGATTGGTGAAATTACCTACCTAATTGACCAATCTGTTTTCAGCCACTCTGACTCTTAGTCTGACTCTGACCACTACAAGAGTTCCGGCGGGTTCCCAAAAAAGGATACTTATATTAAGTTTATATTCGTTATGAACTTATGACATAATGAATATAAACTTCATAGCAGATGGAACGTTCCTCCAGTAGTTAACGGATTTAAATTATACAGGAACAGCAGTTACCGTGTGAAATGAAATCCAACTTCGTCAACTTTATACTGACCTAATGACACGTGGTAACCGTCCCGACGCTGAGAAGTACCGGAACGGCGTTCCGGTCACAGAAAAGGTACCGGAACACCGTTCCTGTGCGTTCCGGCTCACTTTCATCACTGCTTCTTACTGTTCCTAAAAAAGTGGCATGATACCTAAATAACCTAATTAAAATTCTTCACAATGAATTAAACTGATAATATCAGTATGAAAAAAAACATTGGTCCTAGTTTTGATCATTTAGAGAAAATAATTTTCTAATCGGACTGGTACAAATATTTTTGGGAGTATGAAATGGCTCGATTTGCACTTCTGAACCCCCCCCAACAGATGCATGTGCACTCGCAGTATGGGTGTTACCATTTTGTCTTGTCAGGTAGTATGAATCAAGATTTGGGAGTTTTATTCAGTATGGTAGGGCCCATCTCTGAAACAGCATAGGTCCTGGGTGGTGTAGGAGTTAAACTGGTGGTTTACTAAAGGAGCCATGATGAGTTACAGAGATTACATTGCAAAGTGAGTGACTGTTAGAAGAAATAATTTCAGGGATCAAACATTTATGTTATTGATAATAAGCCAGGATCAAATAACGGCAAGATTTATTGATTGGATGCTGGAAATATATTCAGTGGTTCACCCTGAAAACAAAACTACATCAGCCAGAACTTCAAAATGTGTGGGATGAGGGAATAAAAAAGATTACAATTTTCTAACATTTCAATTGAAATGCCTTGTAGATTTCTGGATTTTAGGAGTAAGATTAAAAAGTTCCTGACACAGTTGAGACAACTTTGGAAAAAATGTAACATTCAGGCATAGATGTAGCTTATATTTTATATTTTATTACTAAAGATATTTGTCAGTATACAGTATCTCTGCCCTTTTTAGCTCTGGCTGCCTATCTGTACCTGACATCATAATTGTGACACTGAAATAGGCTGCTATGAATATATTTGTGTTATAAATAGGGGATTGTGATGCAATATGTAGAGAAGCAGTCAGAGCAGATATAGTTCCCTAGTCTGACAGTTTCTATATTCTGTAACGTATTCTCAAGGTTTTGCTTTGTAAATATTGTATTCCTCATGTATTAATTAAACATTATTTAACCTATATTATTTATGTGCTAGTACTGTATGTATTTTACCTGCCTTGTATCTGTATATGTTCCTGATATATGTTCACAGGACCTCCTTGTGAATGAGCCTGCTCAATGGAGTTATTCCTACAATAAACTTGAAACTTGAATTTGTCTACTGGATGGGGATCTTGTTTTCATGCAACTGTTTTCAGTCATAAAGAAACTGAGAATTAATTACGGAAACTACATGAAGTAATAAAGAAAATGGGATGGAGCTAAGTATAAATCTTACTTAATGTTCTCAGTGGATCTTTAAATATAAAGCATACATATTGATTGCACTGTTAAACTTTTGTATTTAAGAGTAAGCACTTAAGTGAAGATTCTAAGTGGGAGGGAGAGACAAAGCAAAGGAAATTGACATGTTCACACCTTACAGGTCAGCCTGGCCATGGGTCCCCAAAGTGATCAGCTGCACTTAACACCTAATTAATTAGGTGAGAATCATGTCACAGTTCAGTCCCTGCCTTGCTCAGGATACCTAGCAGTTTAATCCTTTACAGAAAATTCATCTCAGGTAGAAGAAAATATAGTAAATATATGTTGGAGATTGCTGTTGGCCCTGGCAGAGGGCCCCAAGGCACATGCCTATGTTGCCTATGCCTTAATCCGCCCTGACCTCTCAACAAGAAATGAGCCAGGTTTGGGTCCAGTTCACAATAAGTGTGCTTTAGCTTTGAGATCACTTCGTGACCTTGGCCACCTCCACCGATTTAAACTCGTCCCAGACAGATGGAGTGCTCTCTGCTCATCTGACGCTGATCACTGCAAGCTAAAGCTTGTCTCACTGATGGAATCCCTGCCCAGATGGAGGACATCCTGTCAGAGAAAAACAGAGCAAACTCCTCACACAATGTGGTTGAAAATGCTTAATTCAGCTGTATACAGACAGAAGGTAACAATCTGTTGGCATGGGGTCATTCTGCAAAAAACAAAAACAGTGCAGTAATGTACCGCACTGTCAATACAGCGGGTACATTGCCGGTGCTTGCCAATAAAGCTGAATACAAAATTAGGTGAAAAAGGCACATCACGTCTTTATTTTTTTCAGAGGGCTCTCCATGCACCTCTGTTATGGGTGGCAGTGCACTCAAACCTACCCTATTTATATAATTACCACCGGGGTTGGTACAACACAGGGATGGTGAGACAGATGGGTGGGGGGGGGATAATGAAATTGCATATACCATTATAAAAAAAAAAAAAACAGTTAAAACCAGTGGTTTGGGACTGGGATTCAAGCCCAGGTCTACAGATGCATATCTTTCCTCCACTGCCATGGCTCATCCCTCTGAGTCATGGCAACCGGTCAGCAGACAACCTCCCTGGCAGAGGTCTTATTCCCTGTATCACACCCTACCAGCCATGCATGACAGACTACAAAACTACACTTGCAACATTTCCTCCTTGCGGTGTTTTGTACCCTGTCACTTTATTTTCCCGCACTGTATGTGGTTTTAACTACGCCATATTTTATATGGCAGATTGACCTGGTACCCAATCTGTCCACAGTCCAAAATAACTGAGATGGCCTGTTTTTCCCTGTGGCACTCTCCCTGGACAGGAACTCTGTGTTCTTATGGTTGATTACCCCTTGGTACTCATGGTAGTGAGCACGCAAGGCCAGCTTGTCCTCCTGCAAGTGGGATTTTTGCCAGCAATGCTCCAACTTCCAGCCCTTGATCTTCATCACATTGTGATCCCCATCAAACCAGGGGAGCTCAAGTGAGAGGATTTAGGTTGTATACGGACTGGTGCAATGGTGTCAAGTGCCTCAGAGACTATACTATTACAGGCAGCCACCACCTCGCCCACACCAACCACACATGCAGTGTCTACAATAGATAGGTCAGCCAGCACCAGGAGCCCTCTGGGACAATCCTTAAAGGCAGTAGCTGGTCATCACAGTAGGGGAGGGACTGCCAGGGGAGCCCTGAACAAGAACATCATAGTGCAATGATCAGACCAAATGATCTGATCAGTCTTGAGGATAAAAACCTCAAGCCCCAGCGAGAAGACCAGATCGAGCATGTGGCCATGGTGGTGCATGGAGGGCACTGCATGTCTGCATGTGCTATGCAGCTGCACCTGTGTGTGTATTTCATACAGTGTGCATGAGTACCTGAGTTTGCAGAGCAGAGATGCAGCAAAATTGCTGCAAAGTTCTGCAACTTCAACTGTGCAAAGTTTTTGAAGTTCCTATTGGCATCACCAACTTTGACTTTGCCTATATTTTTCAGGTGAAGTGGCACTTTATTCTACAAAGTGGCAACTTCACAAGCAAAGTTTGGCCTTTTGCAGAAAAATGAACCAATTGCCTGTCAACAAATGTTGCAAAGTTGGCACTTTTTACTTTGTGAAGCTGGCCAACTTCACGAGGTTCTGTCAATGCAAACTCTTCTCAGCTTTGCACAGCTATAGACAGAAATACTGTTACAATTTGGGTATCATGGTTTCAGCAGCAGATGTAGAAATTTTTCAAGAGGGTAGCAGTTTTGTTTAGGGATAGCACTTTCCTGAAAAAATGAAATGTTACCTTTGAAGGTTTGGGGTCAAAATGTTGAAAATTAAAGTTATGAGTGAAAGTTGAAATATCTCAATGTTCACTCATAATTTGGTCATTTTATTATATATTTATCCCAAATTTTGAACATGGTGCTTTTATGACCCTGTGGTATGAACCCAGTAGGTGACAATGTTCAAATCTCACCTAAAAGATGATTTTGAAATCACCTTTTGGCCAGGATTTGAAATGTTTCACCTGCTCTTATTCATGAGGTGGCATCTCAAAAAGGCCATGCTGAAAATTTGGTTAAAAAGTACTGAAAATTTGCAAAATAATGAGTCAATGTTGAAATACTTTAATGTTCATTCAATAACTTGGTCATTTTACCATATTTACCATATTTTTCCACCAAAAGTTCAACACAATCTACTTATAACCCCACCACATGAACCAAGTAGGTGAAAAATTTAAAATCACGTGCAAAAAGTGATTTTGTGGAGTGACAGCAAGATCACCTTTTTTCAATCCAATTCAATTCAATTCATGTTTATTTATAAAGCTCCTTTCAAAATCAAGGCGCTGTACATAATAATAAAAACAGAAAACAGCAATTAGACAATCAAACTATAAAGAGAAAGCCAAGTTAAAAAGATATGTTTTAAAAGCAATTTTAAAACTATCAACGGTCGGGCATTCTCTCAACCAATGAGGTAGAGAATTCCACAGGGTAGGAGCTGAAAAGGCAAAAGCACGAGATCCTGATAACTTCAGACGTACCCTGGGAATCTCTAGCAATCCCTCATTGGTGGAGTGGAGGGGGCGGAGGGGGCAATAGGGAGTCAGAAGATCTTTCAGGTAACCGGGTCCCTGATCGTGTAGGGCTTTAAAGGTTATGACAGATCTGAAAAATATCAGTTTCCTTGTTCATAATGTGGGGTTCCAAAAATGCCATGTTAAAAATGTGGTGTGAAAATATTGAAAAATGACAAAGTTAAGAGTAAAAGTTCAGAAACATTTAAATACATTAATCAGACTTCCTTATTTTCTCATATCTCTGGCTAACCCTGTGGAACACTTTACAGCCAAGCTCCCAATCCAATCAAAATGTAGTCTTGTACTGCTGCAGCCCAGGAATAGCATACAGAAGTCAGCAACTGAAACATAACAGGCAGTAGATTACAGTAAAAGAGGGATAGGGTAATCTCAGTGGTGCTCGGGTTTTTCTTCCAGTCACATACGTAGAATGCTGCCTCTTGTGCATTGTGATGTAAATCCACAGTGCTTGTATGGGACATTTCTTCGCACTCTTCTTTCCCTTCAGCCTTCCAGACACCACACCAGATGTTCAGTTCTTGATCCACACCACACCACTCCATATGTTACCCTAGTTCTTGATCCCCATGCAAGATTGTCAGTTGTTACCATGACACAGCTCAATTGCTGAATTCCATTATGTGTTTGAAAATCTTCTGTCTTTGCACGGATCAAAGTCTTTGAGCACACGATCTACATCAATGTTAATATCCTGATGTATATGCAGAAAAGCAAGTCCTGTAAGGCGTTCTTCGCTCATGCTGCTTCTGAGCCAGGTCTTGATCCTCTGCAAGGCACTGAATGATCATTCTGCACTCGCCACACTGACTGGCATGGTGGCCAAGACCGATAAGGTGGCATTTATGTTTGGATAAATATCTGGATTTAGTTGCAAGGTCATCAGAATTGAATCTGGTCTATCTGCCAAAGGTACACCACACCACTTTATGTTCCATAGTTCCAACTCCACTTCAAGGTCCTCCAAGCTGCTTAGGTCCGTTTGGCAGGCAGCAAACAAGTCTGCCATCTGTGCCTCCTACAGAAACCCAGTTTTTTTTTGGCACAAGGTACTGGGCAAGGAAACGAGGGCAGCAGTCGATTAGCTGCTCCTGCAGTTCAGAAATCACATGGTCTAAAAACGGAATAAATATATTACGCCTGTAGTATTCTTCAGCAGTGGCAGCATTGATATTATTGTGTTGCGTTTGCCTTCCGCATGTCTGGGGCACCGACTCTTTGATACACGCAGCATCTGCCAAAGCCATGATCTTGCGATACAGCTCCCCAAATGTCTTCTCTGAACTCTCCCTCATGTCCTTCAGTCTTTCAGTAACTGTGGAGGTTTCTTCAGAGGCCTGAATTAGATGAATGCTGACCCATTGCAGGTAAAGATGGAGTGGTTTTGTTCTGGTCAAAACAAAATCCACACTACACGGTGTCACAAGGAAATCAAATCTCAGTATTGCAGCCAACAGTCTGTCCCCTTCACTGTCATATTCAGCTATCTTTTCTAGAGTGCTGGCTACCACCAAAAACTTGTCTTTGAATCTTGACAGAGAATCAGTTTGGCTCATCCATCTGGTGTTTCCAGCTGCAGGAATTGATGATATACGGTCTGCTGGCTCATCATCGTAGTCAGATGGGAGACTGCGGAATTCTCTGAGCTCTGACAGAAAGGCATTATGGCACTTATATGATGATTTCAGTGTCGAAATTATTTTCTTAGTAGTATCAAACATATTTGCTATTTGCCTTGTGGAACATGAGTGGACAATTGCAGTGTTCAGGCTGTGAGCCTTGCAAACAGTGTACATTGCTTCAGGGGCCACTGCCTTTATCTTTGCTTGCACGCCATTGAACCTACCACTCATGCTGTTGCCTTTGTCATAGCCTTGTCCTCTCATCAGTGTTGGATCCATGCCCCAAGCTGTTAACCACCATAGAAACAGTTCTGCGAGACCCTGGCTGGTGCTGTCAAATCCTTCTGTGAATTCCACAAAATCTTTACGGATTTCGATGTTCCCAGAAGCCTCACGATGCACATAGCGCACAGATAAAGATTTCTGTTCCTTTGTGGAAATGTCCATGGTACCATCTGCTATGAAGCTGTACCACTTTGCTTCCTTTGCATTGCACAATATTTGTCTCTGCACCTGTTGTCCCATTACCCTTATCAATTCATTTTGAATTTGCGGTGACATGTAAGTGGCATTCCTTGGAGCTGCTGTGATGTGTTCTTGTAGCTCTGGATCCATCGCTGCAGTGTACTGTACCATGGCATTAAAGTTGCCCAGCACACTAGGTTTTCCTCTTAGGGCAATGTTTTGCCTTCCACAAAAGAGAATAATCACACTTATGTGATGTAGGACATGCATAGTCCTCTCTGTCGTTTTGTTGGCGCACTCCAGAAGAGATTGGCTTGCTGTTCTTAACTTCCCAGCACAAACTGAAAGAAATGCATCTGCTCTAGCAACAGCATTCCCATGGTCCTTTGCTTTGCTGTGCCTTTCCAGAGTCTTCTTCCCATTGGACCAATCCCTCATTGGCATAGATACCAGAATCATGCAACTGGAACTGAATACAAACCATGGAGCTCAGAATACACCATCCAGCATCTTTGAATACCTTGCAAATCTGTAATCATTCAACAGCTGTGCATTAAAATGCTTGAAATGCTGGCTTGGCCTTCAGGACCCATCAGACGCCCTGGAAAGTGAAAGTCTGGTGGTGGTAGCCACTGTGTTTCCAGAGTTTGCTTCTTTTCAGCATCTGTAAGATGTGCCCAATTAAAACAGCCAAGGTCTTCAGCGCTACAGGGATTCTGACCCAGTTCCTGGGGGATGCTCTTAGTTGGGGCGTCTGTAGTGACCACTACTTCCAGTGGACAGCTGGTTGTCTGGAAAGCTTCAATGGCGTGTTCTTCCTGGGAACTGCTCCAATTCTGGACAGCTTCCATCAAGATAGGTTCATCCAGGGAACAGCTGTCAAGGGCAAGTTCTTCAGAGGTGTCCAATAAATGACAGGTGACATTAGCTTCCTTAATAATGGCATGCAATGTTGAATCTTCAGCTTCACTGTCATCTCTCATGAGCGGTGCACAGTTATCCAATGCATTCTCTGTGGCACTCCTGGGTTGTGGCTTCATGTTGCCAACCCTGAAACACACAAATGCTCCAACTTTAAATGTACTGTGCCAAACAACTGGCAGTGCTCTTTATAATACAATGTATTGTCAAGTATGCATTTCTTACCCAAAGGCTGATGAACCTCGAGTGAGGAAGGACTGCATCACCCTACACATCTTTGCAGTTTCCTCCATTCTGGCACATTTTGCCTTTTGGACATGTGCTCCAGATGGCTGCTTGCATTTTCCAGCCTCCATCTTGTCAATGAAGAGATTAGCCTTAGAAATGCAAGAATAGGACTGTTGGAAAGACATGCAAATACAGCAGATGCTTGAAAGGAAGATTGAAGGACTGTACTGTACCTTGATATAGTGGACAAATTGTTCACTGACGTGGAGCTTCTGACCAATGTGTATTCAATGCTGCTCCTGTGTAACCACAGCTGACCCCTACCTTTAATAAGGCAAAAAAAAAAAAAACAACTAATTATTAGCCTGATCAGTACAAAGCAAGAATGTCTGACAAGAGATGTGAAAAGGCGAACCAGATGTAGTGGGATCAAGCTGATCAGCTGCTGCTGCTGTGAGTAATGGTAGCTAGCTAATTCCAATTTTAGGTAACCACTGTAACATAGATTAATCCAAAGGGGGTACTGTGCCCCAATTAAGCAGCATGTTTTTTGAAATGATGGTGGCAACACAATTACTAATTGTGAGTTTATAATCTACAGGTAGTACAGGGAGCCCTTATTACCAACTGCATTCCAAAGTTTTACAATGTTATACGATAGGATGACATTGGTTTTTAATGCTTTGTGAATGTCAGTGGCATAACAAATCAGCACAATCAGGATTCCTTTTTCCTAGGTCAAAATGCTGGTGTATTCTGTATCAAGCTAGTAAGTTTATGTTAGCCTTGTGTGCTTTGTACTGCAGAACACATTTCAGTAAATACACCAACTTGGCTGATGGAAATTTCTATGGGGCTACTGGGTTTTCCCCAGTCAGTAGCCCTGTTTGCTAGTGGCTAAAAAACTATTTTGACCAGTTTTTCTGAGAACACTTTTCACAAGTCCCTAGAGACTCCTTCAATGAGTAGACGAAATGAACAGTTCTCTATGACTGAAATTAGTTTTCTCTTACAGTGTCTACAATGGCTGCTATCTGCTGGACATGGCTGTGCCAACTGAAATCCATGGATGCCTGTGCAGTGCTGTTGCCCGTGAAACTCCTACCAGTCAACCCATGAACAGCCGGCACCAGACTGCTTAATATGTTGCATTTACAATTGTTATCATCGCAGGATGATGTTTGTGTGATTGTTGTAATGCTATGAAAGTTACCATCGCATTAAAGACTGAATATTTGTTTATAGTATTAGCCCATGACAGAATAAACACTGATGCACACTTGTGTTTCAGTATTCAACTGCCTGGGCCCTGTTCAACTTATTTTATAATAAATGACTGCAGGTTCCATGACAACAGTAAGTAATGGTTAGCAGCATAGCAGAAGCAGGCACTGTAAGCAAGAGAATGCATTGCTTAGGTTAATGGAAACCATTCTGGCCTTTGGAACAAAAGTAAGTGAACAATGTCAGATGCAATGCATTATGCAAACTCTTCTTTGCATTATCTAGCAGCACTTCAGGCTCGTGCTGGTCTCCTGGAAAAGGTAAAATTTCAAGTATAACCGGTCAGCTAGTGCAAAAGTGGGGCTAGTCGATTTCCAGTCACTAGCCCTGCTGACTAGTGACTGCAAAACAACAACAACTTACTTTCAGCCCTGGTATGGGTTCAGTACGGTCACCCACACCTTAAAAAGGACTTTAACCGCTGGTGAATGTCTAGAGTACTATAAAGATGAGGGTATGGATGGGTATAGGAGATGAGATTGAGGGCACTGAACATGTACTCCTAAAGAGATGCAATAGCGATGAGAAAGAGGACATAATTTGACCTCAAGTACTTGAGAGGGATAAATAAGGTGGACGAGGAGTCTTTATGCTGAGTGAGTGGCAACCATAACACAAGGGTGCAGTCTTAAGCAGATGGATGGGAAGTTTAGGTCAGAGGGAAGTTAGGAAGCACTTCAGAGTGGGTGGTGGACACTTCAAAAGCACAGCCAGAACAGAAGAGGTAATCTTGTTGAAGACAGTGGTCAGCTTTAGCTCTAGGAGAGGCTGGGGAAAGGCATGGGGAAGGCAAGGATAGTGTTCAGGGAAGATTTGAGGTTGGGGCATTAACAGTAGCTCAAGCTGTGTCCCATGCAATATGAGCAGGCGCGATAGACCAAATGACCTGCTGGCTTCTACAGGTTCATAAAATTAAGAACCTCCATAGCACTGACATAACCTTTATTACTGGCCTGGGTGCTCAAAATGAGTCAGCAGAGAAACATCTCATGCTAGCAATGCTCAAAACCACAGCCACTTGAGTCATCTAGCTCCTCCTTTTAGAATATAGGATTATAAACATGCCTTACCAGGAGGCATGTTAAATAATGTGACAAAAAACACATTTCCTAAATGAATCAACCATTTTTCCTTTGAGTTTAGCAATCTCAGCATTTGTCATTTAGGTGTTAAACTTGATAGAACATCCAGAGTACCCTTTCTTTCCTGACATAAATGTTAGATTTTGTTTCAACTTCAAAACACTTAGCTCGTCTTAACAAGTAATTTGCCCACTGGATGGAAGTTAATTAACTTGTTCCCCTGGTCAGTTTAATTACATCCTGTGGTTTCAGCTGCTGACCTTGTAATTCAATGCCCGGATCTCACAGACTGACATTTCATACATTGACCATTTATTCATAATACCAATATCATACAATAATCATAACCAGCTGGCCAAGCATCACACCCCTTGCCTCAAAATAAAGGGCACGCATACAGTCCAGCTGTTCCATGTCAATTGTCAGCAGGAGTATACAGGGTAGATGTTCTTTTCACCACCTGGACACCACCTGGACACCAACCAAGTCCATTCCCCAGAATAATCTGGGGAAAATGCACACTTCTGCAACAGACTTGGGGATCTTTACACTGCTCCCCAGACCCCAATCACCTAAGTGGCACAACCACCAGCAGTAGAGCCAGAGTTAATGCAGAGAAAAATACATTACATTTCACCAAGCCAACTACTGGGACTCCTCAGAACCTGCAATGCATTACACTAATGACCTGCCTTTATAAAGATAAATATTCTTAAACATACTACCCTCAGGCATCAGCACTTAAATTACATCCTGACCTACCACCATAGAATCAAACTGCTGAGCTAACCATTATTAAGCAACACTAACCTGCAGTGCATAACACTGCTGACCTGCCTTAATTACTACCATCATTTTAAACAAGTTTACCTAGAGGTTACTGCAGTCGTGCCATGGTTACAGAATGCAGCTATCCCAGCAGTGTTCCAGGTGGTTGATAGAGAAAAAAAAACAGAGCAGCCATTTACCACAAACATTCCATGGGATTCCACATGCCACTGTACTAGATGTGCAAAACTATATTTTCTTTTGTGGCATGCAATCACCATTACCATAAGGCTTTACTGTACCATTTTACTTATGCAAGAATGGACTGCTAGAGACAATCAGTAATATACAGTAAGCTGGCATATATGTTAACATATTCAAGAAATATGCATCAATATTTCTCATAACAGCTACCCATACCTGCATCAGGCTGCATGTAAATTCAGTTAGGGCTACTGTAGCATATAATATTTTTAAATGAGCAAGTTTCAGAACCACAGTGAAGCCAATACTCTTGAGGAAAGCCATTTCACTCCAGTATTAAAAAAATTTATAAATTCTTGTCAGAGTTTGGAAACCAAAGGGCTTTAAAATGTTACTCAAAAAATCAAAGCCACCCTGGCAAAAGAGATTCCATGTCCACATAAACACATCACAGAGCAAAAAGGATGACCCCATCCATCATAACTGATAAGACTATTACTTACAGTAAATGCAATATCTCATGCCACAGAGGATAAGGTGTTCAGTACCAAAAAAATGGCTGAACTGATTTCATGCATGCATGCTTCATCAGGACACTATCCTCTATGTGACATGAGATATTGGATTTACTCCAAGCAATACAGTCTTTTACTTAGCAGTTAGGGTGAATGGTGCCATCCTTTTTGCTCCATAGCTCTAAAATATTCAAAGTATTATTCAGAAGGCTAAGAAATTTGGGGGCCGAGCCTCTGTCCATAGGGCCGGGGTGGTGGCATAAAATGGTACCTAATAGGCAGCATCCATGTGCACCTCTGCACAGCCACCCAATGGCACTATACAGAAAGGTGGACACTTGGCACTGGCTCCCACTACAAGGGAGTCTATGCAAATCATGGAATTGTACATGCTAATGTGCAGGAATGCACTTGTCACCATGTAGGGTTTCGGCATAGCATTATGAAAGGTGCTTGTGGGATGCCATGCTGCAAGCTGTTCAGTGGAGTTTGCAAATGCATGATCCACCTTGAAATTCACCCCTTACAGACACCTCGGAAGATGAATGAGTGAAAAAAAGCAGAGGGCACTAACTGTTGAGATTGAGAACCCAGCATGGGGAGTACCAGAGAGTAAGCATCCTGAAGGATGGCATTCCTGTCATGGGTGATTGAATCAGGTCACATGTCTAGTAAAATTAATCAGCATCTTGCACACATACACACACACACAAACACACACACACATACACATACACACACACCAAAAATAGGCAAGGCCATCTCTTTTTACTTCCCCGGTTTCTAACAATTTGCCAACTGATCTGTGGAACCAACAGGGTAAGGGCTTGGGTAGGCACACACAAGCACAACACTGTTTCTTTACCACACCACCTGCTCTAAGCAAGCCACTTAACCTTGCCAGTGCTCCCAGGTTGCCCCTTAAAACAGGCACTTTATGCCTAGTAGGCCTAACCTGCTTACCAAAAGAATAAAAACAAAAAAAAGACTAAAATGCATACCTGGCCTTTCCTTCTTTACCCAAAATTAGATGTTTTATGTACACAGTATTTTACTTTTATTTCAGAATGTTCTTTCCCTGGAGGTATAGGGTCAGCAGCCATTCTTTTATCCAAAGATCACCTGTCCATGCATTTGTCCACTAAGAAGCCACAGAAGTCTAACTATCGGCTCCCCGTCAGATTGTTTTTGGTGGGGAAACAAGTAAACATCCAAAAACATGCAGAACTCACTTCTCGGTTTAGAACAAGCAAACCATCAATCCAAAGAATGCAACACAAAAAAGCAATTACACTCAGCACACTCATGCAGCTCATTGGCAGAGCTGGCTATGTGCACACTACAATCTATGAGGTCTCAGCATCCTAAAGCAGTTTCACACAGTATTAATACACAGCTTCTGTGGATGAGTATTCTCAAAGATAAGTGCCCACAAAGGAACTGATGAGATGGACTGGTTGCCTTAGGAAAAAAATACTTTCATTTTAAAATGCCAACATAGTGAGTTGTCATATGTACTGCAACAAACCAAACTCACCAAGTAGTACCACCTTATGTTATGTGCCAGGGGCACTTCAAAGACGTTTAATGAAGCTGATTTCGAATAAACTTTTTCTAAGGCAACCAGCCCATCAAGGAGGTTTTTTGTGAGCCCTTTCTCTTCATAAACAAGAAGATCTGTAAGCAGGGTGATATGTAGGGGTGTTCAGCACTGCATCCTGCAATTGACACTTTTGGTTCAGCAATAAAATGTAAGTTAAATGTGAAATTCTATGGTGTGTGTGCTCCACTCCCCCACCCCCCCCAGAACTTTTGTACATCAGTGTGAGCACCTTTAGAGGCAGGTGTCAGCACCATAACAAGGCATTTTTGCACCTGGGACAAGCCACACACTTTGTGGCCACCCCCCTTCCCCAAATCTTGTTCAGAAAACAAAACTTATCTTGCAAGATAGGTAGGGATAAAATAAATAAATTTTCAAGCAATACATTTTATTGTCATGTCCTCAGAGGATAGAGACATATATGTTGGCAGAAAAGGACCTCCTGACCCACCAAGTCTGACCTAAGGTCCCAACCTACTGTGCTGCCACAGACCATAATTGATCTCTGACCTTACCGCTCCCTCTTCACTGTTACCAATGTTCCCTTGTGTCTATCCCATGCATGTTTGAATCCTGTTACCATTTCAGTACCAACCACCTCGACTAGGAGGTGGTTCCAGACATCCACCACTCTTTCTGTAAAGTAATAAATCCTCACATCCCCTCCAAGTCTCCCCCATCCAGCTTCATATAAAGACCCCTTGTTCTTGAGCATCTTTTTCTATGCAATAGCCATCTTCGTGTACCCTGTTGATACCTTTGAGGTACTTCAGTGTTGCTATCATGTCACCCTTCTCCCTCATTTCCTCTAGAGAGTACATATTAAACTTGAGTCTTTCCTCAAAAGACCACAGGTGCAGACCTGCACCATTTTGGTTGTTCTTCTCTGTGCTGCTTCCAATTGGTTTGTGTCTTTCCTTGGATGGGGCCTCCAGAACTGGACATCATTTTCCTGGTACAACCAGGGCTGGATTTACATGGTCATGGGGCCCCCTATGCACAACAGCAACCTTAGGCCCCCCCCACACACACCCGATGGGCTCATGCAACCAACATATGATTTCTATCATCTCTGTAATAGTGGATGGATGCATAGCACATGGCACAACAATTAAACCAGCAAGTTTTACAATCACAAATGCAGGGCCCTTCTGACCAAAGGGCAGATGAGAACGACCCAATCCTATCAGAGGTTTAATCCACCTTTCTGTTAGGTTGTCACAAATATAATTACTGCATACAAATACTGAGTTTAACTGTACTCCATCAATAAATACAGAAAATGCCACTTCTCACATATGGTCTCACTAAATTCTCAATACATACTCCCACAACAGTACATATCTGATAGGCATGTTACCAGTGTATTCACTGTTTGTTTTATTTACTTGCTTCACATACTCTATGCCACTGGCCACAGCTCAACAACATACACAAATAAGGAATAGCCATAGGCAGATTGATTAATGGGCCATGTACAGACAAACATTCCCCCTGCTCCGCCAACAGCACCTTCTCACAAAAAATTATTTTTTCCTTTTGTTTAAGTTTTAAAAAAATAAAACATTCTGCTATAAAATAATATAACCAAGTATTTTCTTTACAGCAGGCCATCCATCAGTGGTAGTAGTAAAGCAATGTTATGGATGGTATACAGTATTCTGTACACTAAAAACAACATTTATTAAAGTAAACTAGTTCCCTACCACAAAACATCATGCAGAGTTGCACACTTGACTGCTGTGTACTTGTCACACGGTAAATTCATTTAACAACAGTACAGGTAACCATAAGTAGAGCACATGTTATACTTAACTATATACAAGCATTACACAATACCCATATCACTTTTGTTCTTGTGTCTGCAGGTAAAACTACCAGGCTGGACTGGGAAGAAATGGACACCGATGACTGTACTAAATTAATTTGTGTTAAAACACAAACAAAAAAAAAAACAGGGTGATTCCCTACTACAAGCACTCACTAACAGTTCAGACAGTCTGACAATACCTTTTACATATTAGTGGCACAAAGATATATATATATATTTTTTTGCTAACAAGAATATGGGCCATTCAGATAGGCCCACCTTGGCCACAGTTGGAAACTGCCTTGGATCCAGACTTGCTGGCATGAATAAGTCTGTTTGACTTTGAAGGAAAAGCTAACATTAAACAACAAGCAGGGTTACTAACCAGTGGTAGACATGTAGCAAGTGTGGCTAAAGGAAATCACCAGCCTTCCGCCAGTTTAAGTTAACACACACTGTTGCTCCTAATAAGGAAAAAAGGAGAACTCCTCTTTTTGTTGATCAGACAGGACCAAGACAGGTTCCCTGTTTTTTTAGCAGATTTGATCAATTTCCACCCCCCCGACCAAATCAAGCCCCACTGTGGATTTCAAGCCAAGGATCTGAATATATAATGTACATAACACATTCAAAATACAGCAGGTAAATTAACTTACTCAATTGATGAGAGCAAGGCAGCAAACAATTCTTTCTAGCCTGGGCTTCTGGCAGTAGCAGTCAGAGTTGATCAGGAAAAGTAGGACAGCAGTGAGTGAGCAGTAACAAGCAAGCAAGCAACAGCAGCAACAGAACAGGCAGCGCAGTGGCTCAGCTCAGCCTCAGTATCCTCGTTCTCACAGCCACTCGCTCTCCGGCTCTTGCACACGCCACACTGCAGCACTCTTCTCTCTGACCTCAGCAGACTCAGCTTGGCATCCAAGTCTAATCGATTATTGACCTCCTCAGACAAAGCCGCAGCACAGGACAGCACTAATCCTCCAGTCTCAGGCTCTGCTTGCTCCGGCGCTCCCGAAGTTTCTCCAACTCTCCCAGTCCAATCGCCTGACTGAACTCCACCATGACAGCCGCGACACATCTGTAGTACAGCAGCAAGCAAGTTACACTCTTTTACTAGCAACTCCAAGTTCCGGAAGTGAGTGCTGCAATGCACAGATTTCTGCTTGGAATTTAAGCAGCCCGCTTAACCCTGATCCGCCCCTTTCTAGCCTTGTGCCACTCCTCCATTCTGTTACATGGACGTGATTGAGGTGGGCAACATATTCCACAATCAGGTCCGATGAGTCACGGGACCCTGCCCCCCCCCAAACATCAGAAAAGCCTCAGAGTTGCTGGGAAAAGCCTGTGGAAAAAAAACAAAAACAAACCCAGAAACAAAAGAATGTGGGCAGGACATCTGGCTTCTGCTACCCCCCGGCTTTACTGATACATGCCATGGCACGTCTGGTGTATCGGTAGCTACGCCCTTGATCATAGTTGCCAGTTCCAGCAGCAGAATGTCTTTTGTATTGGAGAGTGGATCTACATTGTGGACACGTTTAGGTGAGTGAGGGTGTATGGTGGAGGTGTAGAGTTTTGTGTGCTAAGTGGGGGGTTGGGGTGGGGTGAGGTGAGGGAGGTCAGATTGGTGAGAGACCATTTTATTTTTTAGGGTTTATAAAAAAATAAATAAATAAAAAAGATCAATGAAGGATGGCACCGGTGCTACCAAATATATATTGTGGGGGTTGGGCAGGCACTCTTTAGGGGACTGGTGTATAATACAGCAGTGCTTAAGGTGGGCACCCTGGTCCACTTACAATATAGGTATGTAGATTGGTAGCTAGACAGACAGACAGACAGACAGATCAAATAAAAATGCCATTCTACTGTCCAAGACACTGTTCATAACAAAATCTACATACAGATAATAAAGCATGAAAGACAACTTACAGATACCACTTTAATAAAGTATATTCTGGATTATGTTTTCCATTTTTATGGGCTTTAGAATGTGAAATAGGGAGATCACTGGCTCACTGCTAACCTGGCAGCACATTTACATTTGTGGCTACAGCAGTGAGGAAGATCCAGCTGTTCTCATACAGAGAATGCGGTTCCCTGACTGCTGGATAATGCTGCCTTTGGGGTGCCCAGAAAAGGTACTTCTGACCATAATTTAAAAAAAAAAAACACCACAGTCTAGCTAAATGGGTCCTTTTTTGTTAGGTTCAGATTTTTTTTTTAAATATATAATTGTTGGTATTTTCCATGTTTTTTAGTTGAAAAAAAAAAACAAGGTGGTGTCCGACACAACCCGTAAACCCATTTTTATGTTTGCTTGCGTGCGCGGTGCACAAGAAACATTTTGAGGAGAGTAGAGTATTGCAGAGTTGTGGCAGTGTTTGGCCAATCCAGCCAATGTTGTCAGGAGTTTGTGCCTCGGCCACCAATCAACAGGGAAACTGCCAATGACAGCAGTTTCAGAGTGAGTGCCAGACTTGAAAGAAATCTGCTGCTCAAAATCATGGACATTTTCGCCATTGCAGTGGCAGATCTCTCCCCCCCCTTCCTGGCAACCAGGCAAATTCCAGCGATACGCATTACAGTGCATAGTAATGTGTATGACAAAACTTACGAGCAACTTGTTTGCTCAGTGTGTCTTTCCTGGTGAATAAATCAATGAACCCCACCATGCATAATTGGCATCAGGGTGCCCAAGCCCCATGTCAGCATGCCCCCCCAAGCCTGAACATATATTTTGCCGACAATGTGGTGCCCAATCCCTGTGTTGGCAAGCCCTCCACTATTGTGGCACACTGGCAGCCCACCCTAGTGTGCCAAAGTAATTCATATGTTTTTATGACACCGGAATGAACACTTCAGGTGTCAGACATGCCCTCCATGCCCCTGTTTTGTAGCCAACCTCGGGGTGCCCAATCCCTGGGTTGGCATTGATCCCCCACCACTAGTCTGGCACACTGGGAGCCCACCCCAGTGTGCCAAAATCCATTTTGTTTTCACTGTAAAAAAGAAAACAGCCCCATGATGTATTTTTTTAACCTAAAAAAAAAAAGGAAACGGTCCCTTGTCGATCTTATGTGGACCGGGAACATGTTTACACTCTTCAAAGACCAATCTGGAACTGAAGAAATGATGGGAAGCCCTATAATGGCAGTGAATGGGGGGGTCACTTTAAGTTGATATCTCGGCCAATTTTTGGAGTTTTGGTCCCAAATTTTCAACATGGGGTTCTTGGGACCTCTCCTCATGAACACTGCCACTGCTATTTAATTTCTCAGTCTCAAAAGGTGATTTTGCGGTTGCTGTGTGGAATCACCTTTTGGGACCGATTAACAAAACAACAGTGCCACTGTTCATGAGGTGGGGTCCCAAAAAGCCCATGTTGCAAGGTTGGTGAAGAAACTCAAAAAAATGATTGCGTTACAAGTGTGCATTGCACAGTTTGTACGCACACTCATAACTTCACCAATGTTTAGTATTTTCACTCCAATTTATGTCAAGCTGTCTCTTCTACAAGATGCTAGTAAAAGTCCCGCTCTTATGGCATCATTAAAAGTGCATGCGCAGCTTTGTTCCTTTTTGGGATATACTCCGCACTTGGACCTGTCCCAGTCCATCTGGAATTCCCTGTCCTTTACCATAAATAAACAAAGGATTCCCTGTACGTGGTTGCCCCAACTAGGAGAGGGGATAGTATCTTCATTTCTGGATGGTACGGGGGCATGGCTCCCTGTTACCGAAATTACCCAAAAATTCGATATCCCAGTTTCTCAGCAATTCAGGGTTTTCCAACTAAAACATCTGCTTACCACTGCCCTTGGTAATACCCCTTCCCGCCCAATGGCTTTTGCATTGATACCTGAGCTTTCCTCCCTACTTGGATCCTCAAGTGTCATTTCTAAAATATCAAGTTTTGTACCACTGGTGTTATGGGGGTCCCATTGGCCCCACTAGGTTTTGGGATTCATTTTTTCCTCAATACGCCTTCAATTGGCTGGCTCTTTGGATGTTTTGTCACAAATATGTGTCTCAAGACAGACTACGTCTTATGCAATATCACATTTTACACAACATGTATTACACCCCAGTTAAATTGGTGAAATGTGGCCTTCTTGAATCAGAGAGGTGCACTAGATGTTCCCAGGAAGATGAAACACTTTTCCATATATTCTGGTCATGTCCCAGGATAGTTCCATTGTGGGATTTAATTAAAGCTAACCTGGACCCCATATTGGGCTTGCAGGAGTGCTTCACACCTGATATTTGCCTCCTGGGAGACTTGTCTTCCATTAAGGTCAAAGCTCGGAGATTTCACATATCTATGATTGCACTATCTGTCAAAAAAATCATACTCAGGCATTGGAAAGATGGGATTTGAGCAACATACCAGGAATGGATCCATGAAATCCTTGTGAACCTTCGCACAGAGAAAGCTATAGCAAGTCTCCACAACAGGTTACAAAGGTACAAACATATCTGGGATACCCGTCACACCTTAATCATGACTGCTAAGGTTTAATGAGTAGCTGGTAATCTGTTATCTCAGCATACATAAGGTTACAGTTATAGGATACTACAACATTCTAGTGAGCTGCTGTACGGAAGAGGGTAGGGGTTGTGGGCAGAGTTGGTAATGTATTACGAGCATGTTGTATATGTTATAATTACTGCCTCCTGTATTGTGGAAAATTCTTTTAATAAAGTTTGAATTGAAAAAAAAATATTTTTACTCCAAATTTCCAACATTGCCATTTTTTCACACCTCCTTATGAACAGTACAGCTGTCATTTTTGCATCCTGCCTAAAATGTATTTTCACACCTGTGGGGCAGAATAGTGCAGTTGCTGAGAGAAATCAACTTTTGGACAGATTAATGAAATCACAGTGCTACTGTTCATGAGGTGAGGTCCCAAAAAGGCTATGTTGAAAATTTGGTGAACAAATTCCAAAAAATGATTGCGTTTCTAGCATGAGTTACACAATTTCTATGCATGCTCGTAACTTCACCACTTTTTCATACTTTCACTCCAGATTTTCAACATTGACATTTTTTCACACCTCTTCATGAATAGTATAGATGTCATTTTTCACATCCTGCCCAAAATGTCTTTTTGCACCTGTTGCACTGAGTATCACATTCACTGTGCAAAATCACCTTTCAGGATTGAGTAATGAAATGATAGTGCCACTGCTCATAAGTGGGGTCCCAAAAAGCCCATGTTGAAATTTTGGAGTGAAAATACCAACAAACGCACAGGGCATTAAGGTTTTCATCCTTAACGTCACACCCTAAACAGACTGACAGGCATCAGGGGTGTGGCTTGGGGTCGTCGGCCATAATGCTCACACCATTCCACCACCACCCCCACCCTGCAGCCACTGACAGGCATCGAGGTGTGCCTTGGGGTCTTCAGCCCTAACGTTCACCCCATTCTCCTATACTGCACCCATCTCAGCTTATTTTCTTATGGGATGCACCCATCTCAGCTTATTTCCTTATGTACCTCTACACAAATCATATGCCAGTCTGGCAGAGCAAGGTTCCTCTATGATGGCACCCTCAGTGGAGACCAAGAAGAATGCTGAGGACATCCACAAGGGAGACCCACAAAAGGGTGGCAAGGGACACCACAGGGAAGGAAACAGTTTCTGATAGGGGACTCATTTGTTAGGGGGGTAGAACTGGGGAAGGGAGAGGAGAGGGAAGTAAGGTGCCTGCCTGTTGCCATGGCTTGGAGGGACAAGAAGTGAATCCTCATGATTGCAGAAGCAGCATCACAGGAGAGGGAACTAGATATCATTGTCCACCTTTGGACAAATGACCTAGTTAGGCATGGAATCAGTGCAGTGCAGGATGAATTTGTGGAGCTGGGGAGGGGCCGCAGACAGATAGCAAGCACAGTTACCTTCTCAGAGGTATTGCCAGTCCATGGCAGGGGTGAGGCTAGGGTTATGCACACCATGCAGTTTAATGAATGGTTGCAAAACTGGTGCAGAGCACAGGGCTTTGGCTTCATTGAGGACTGGGGATACACCTGGAGAGATGAAGGTCTGTACTGGCACGATGGTCTGCATCTGTCCATGAAGGGAACCAAGCTCCTAAGTGACAGGTTTAAATGCTTCCTTGGCAAGCTTTTAAACTAGCCAAGGGGGGAGGCAGGAAATTTCAAGCCTCCCCCAACAAAACATGGCAGGTAGTAAGGTAAACACTGAGATACAGAGCTCAACAAAGGGCAGAACAGGGGTAAATGGAAAAATAGACAAGGACAAAAGAGCAGGGATGGGGTAAAAAGGATAAAGCCAACATTAAATGGAGGGCAATGAGTACCAATACCCGTAGTCTGGGAAACAAGCTTCCTGAGCTAGTAGCCCTGATGGAAGATGAAAAATTGGATATTGTGGCAGTCACGGAAACATGGTACATGGAGAACCATGACTGGGATGTCAACATACTGGGGTACACAGTCTACAGAAGGGACAGGGAGGGTAAAAGGGGAGGTGGAGTAGCTCTATACATAAGGGAAGGGATCAAAGCTACAGAGCTAAAAAGTAAAGGAGGAGGACAAGAGGCACTCTGGGTCACCCTGGAGACAGGGAATGGCATCACAATCCGCACAGGGGTTGTATACAGACCCCCCATCTCAACAGGAGGAAACGGACAAGAAAATCATAGAGGACATTCTCAAAATTGCTGAAAAAGGGAAGATGCTGTTGATGAGGGACCTGAATATGCCAGAGGTTAACTGGATGACATGTACTGCAGCCACATCCAAGAGCAGTGTCATTCTCAATGCCCTGCAGGGGGCAGGCCTTAGACAGCTAGTGTTGGAACCCACTCAGGAGGGAGCAATACTAGACCTGGTACTCTCAAGTGGAGAGAGGATCATAAATTTAGAAGTCAGTAGACATCTGGGAACAAGTGACCACTGCACAGTGTGATTCACAATAAGCACAACCTTGGAGACAAGCCATACAAAAACAAGGATACTGGACTTTAGAAGGGCAGACTTTGGCAAAATGGGTGAATACCTGAGGAATGCACTACCAAATGGCCAAAAAGGAGGGGTGGAAGAACAATGGAGAAAAATCAAAACTGCTATCATAGAGGCAACAAGTCTTTGTGTGGGGCAAATAAAGAAAACAAAGCGGAGTTAAAAAACACTATGGTTTTCAAAAGAAGTGGTAGGGAAGGTTAAGGAGAAAAAGGCTGCATTGAGAAAGTATAAGGAATCACAGAATGGGCACGACAGGGAATTGTATTAATTAAAGCAGAAAGAAGTGGGGAAGGCAGTCAGAATAGCAAAGGCCCAAACCGAGTAAAAAATAGCCAACTCAGTTAAGAAGGGGGATAAAACCTTTTATAGGTACCTTAGGGAGCACAGAAAGGTTAAGGGAGGAATAGTGAAGATTAATAAAGGAGAGGGGAGGTCAGAGGGAGACAGTGAAAAGGCAGAGATACTGAATGAATACTTTTGCTCAGTATTCACAAAAGAAGATGAGGAGGAGTTACCTAAACCAGACAATAGAAGCACTCTGGGTAGGGGGGTGACACCAGTCCATTTACAGAAGAAAGAGTCCGAAAGAACTCCTAAAACTCAAGGTGGACAAAGCAATGGGGCCTGACAGATTCACCCCAGAATCCTTAAAAGAACTAAGGAGGACTTAGTGACACCACTGACCACACTTTTAACAAATCATTGGAGGATGGGGTGGTACCTGAGGACTGGAGGAGGGCAGATGTGATTCCCCTTCACAAAAGTGGGAGCAAGGCAGAAGCAGGAAACTACAGACCTGTAAGTTTGACCTCCATGGTAGGGAAAATGATGGAATCACTTCTGAAAGAAAGAATTGTTGAGTACCTAGAGGCCAGAGGGGCACAGGACCCAAAGCAGCATGGATTTACAGCAGGAAGGTCATGTCAGATGAATCTAATTGATTTCTTTGACTGGATGACCAAAGTAATAGACCAGGGAGGGGCTGTGGATATGGCCTACCTAGACTTTAGCAAGGCATTTGACACAGTCCTGTACAAAAGACTAATCATCAAGTTAGCCAGCCTAGGAGTGGGTTCCAGGGTGGTAGCCTGGGTAGAAAACTGGCTGCACAACAGGACACAGAAGGTAATAGTGAATGGAACACATTCCAAAGAAAGGGGGTTACTAGTGGAGTACCTCAGGGCTCAGTACTGGGTCCCATCCTCTTAAACATCTTTATAGGTGACATTGCAGAGGGTCTGGAGGGAAAGGTATGCCTCTTTGTAGATGACACACAGATCTGTAACAGAGTTGATACACAAGGGGGGGGTAGAAAGGATGAGAAGGGACTTGTCAAGGTTGGAGGAATGGTCAGACATATGGCAACTTAGATTCAATGCAAAGAAGTGCAAAGTAATGCACCTGGGAAACAAAAACCCAGGAGAAGAGTACACAATAGCAGGGGAGGTACTAACAACAACAAAAATGGAAAGGGACTTGGAGGTAATCATATCTAATGACTTAAAGTGGGTAAGCAATGTGAGAAGTCAGTAAGGAAAGCCAGGGGGATACTGGGATGCATAGGAAGGGGCATCACAAGTAGAAAAAGGGAAGTGGTTATCCCTCTGTACAGATAGTTGATGAGACCCCATCTGGAATACTGTGTGCAGTTTTGGAGACCCCATCTAAGCAAGGGCATAGACAGAATAGCAGTCCAGAGGAGGGCAACTAAAATGGTGCAGGGTCTGCATCAGAAACCATATGAAGAGAGACTGACAGAGCTTAATATGTATACCCTTGATGAAAGGAGGGACGGGGGGACATGATAGAAACTTTCAAGTACCTCAAGGGAATCAACAAAGTCCAGGAGGGTAGCATCTTTCAGAAAAAGAGATGTGTAAGAACAAGGGGGCACAATTTAAAGATAGAGTGGGGACGGCTCAGGGGTAATGTGAGGATTTTTTTTTCATGGAGAGAGTGGTGGATGCATGGAACTGCCATCCTGGGGAGGTTGTTGGGTCTAAAACAGACGGGGAATTCAAACATGCATGGAACAGACATAAGGCAATTGTAGTGGGGGGTTGCAGGAATTAGGCTGTTCGTTAACTAGAATCTGCAGCTTATCTAATAGGAAGGGAAATGGGCAGACTGGGTGGGCCAAGTGGTCCTTATCTGCCATCAAAGTCTATGTTTCTATGTTTCTATGATGGGGTGAGCATAACGGCCGAAGACCCCAAGGCACACCATAACACCTATCAGTGTCTGCAGAGTGGGGTGAGGTGGAAGGGTATGAATTTTATGGCTGATGACCCAAAGGCACACCCCAAAGCCTGTCAGTCTCTGAAGGGTTGGGGTTGGGGTTGGCGTTAGTTCAATACTTCACCGCCATTCCTATTATGCATCTCTCTAACTCATGCAGTACTAATGCCAATACCAGTAAGCAAACATTTGGCATTGACAAATGCTTGTCAAGTTTATGACAATTAAGTGATGCAATCCAAAAATGGTCTCACAACCCAAAAATTATAATTTCGTATCAGAGTCTTAATGCAAAACCATACTGAGCATGCTCAGGAAAAGAAAATAAATCCATATAACTTTTGAACCGATTAATATGTTTTCATGAAACCTTGGAAAGGCATTGCCTTGGTACTGGCCACATCTACCTAAAAGTTTCAGTAAACACATTCAGTACAGTCTCAGCTGACAGTAAGAGCAAAACAAGAAGTGTATCAAGTATAGGAAGAAATGTCCCTTTTCCTTAAAAATTGACATTCCGTATCTCAGAATCCACAGAAGCTACAGTACCATCACAATAGTTTTCATGTCTTGAGAAAGTGCCTGCCAGGCCACGCAAGCCAAAGTTTGGGCTATTTTGTTGAATGCAGCCAAAGCTATTATGGTGCAAAAACTGGGATTTAACACTAAATACCTTACTGAACCCATACTATGCCAACATAATATGCTATATATAGAAATATGCATTTGTGTGTATATTATAGCACATGTGTGTTTTAATATATTATTATGATCTGTAATGTGTGAGTTTATCATATATATGTTGTTGGAAAGATAGTTTGGCAATGTATGCTCATCTTATTTATTAATATGTAGAAATGTAGTCAGATTTAGTTTGCGAAAATAGCATTTCAGATATTTTTATATACTTTGTATTAGAAGTACTATATATTGTATTTTCTTGAAGGAAAAAAAAACTGTTCCATATGTAAGTAATGTAAAGCTATGTTGGTTTTCTATATGCATGGGCTGTGCATTTTAATTTCTGAAACTGTACTAGTGGTGTAGTTCTGTATTTTTTATGTGATTTTTATTGGAATAAATCACAATAATTAAAGGTAGATGTCTATGGATATATATATAGAGGATAATGGCTGGGGATCGGGCGATAACCACGCTGCAATCACCTCGAGTGGTTGCTAGGGCAACATGGCAAACCTCTAGAGCGCAGCTCAAGAGGTTTACTTTAGCCTTAGCAACCACGAGAGGTGATTTCAGTGTGGTTGTCACCTGATCCCCAGCCATCATCTTTTATAGTGTATGGTCGGAAAAACACTGTTTGCATTCTATGTGTAAGAATTATGGAACTCTGGTGCATTCTTTTTTGTTATGCCACTGTTTGGAAGTTCCGAAGTGTGGTTAACAACTTTTAAAATTCTAAGCAATGCATAACAAAGCTGTGTGACTGCTGATTATGGTGGTTAAAAGGCACTTACCATACATTATATATGTATTATATTTTTTATTATTTGGTTTCTAAACATCTATCTATACAGATTTTAAAGAGAAATGTTTATTAGTGTTAGAGTGATACTAATAATGTTTTTCTGTTTTTATTATAAATTAAAGATGTAATTATACATTGATGTATACAGTCATTTTACAATATAATTTTCAGTTTTGCTGTAGCTAAGAAAATATAGCACAATTATATATTGTTTCTGCATGATGCAAATTTGTGTGTCTTGACACAGCTGCATCATATCTGAGCACTTTTGAAAATACCACCCTTTATCTCTTTGCCCTTGATTCAAAATCCTTTGTTCTGTTTGATGCCGACTCCACCACTAAGACATTATTCCCTTGTAGCATTTGAAGGTCTCTGTCATGTTCCTTCATGCTTGGAGTCTAGCCATTAAGAATTAAAGCGCTGCTGACACCTCAAAGAAAACTTTGAAAAACATAATATTTAGGTACAATTTAGCTTGCATTCCATATGTATTCAATAGATTTCTCCTCCCCATTACTCATTACTGAGAAATTTGCATGGAGACATGCTCTATAATCCTTAGAGCTCATCTGCCTCTTTAGCTCACTTCCTACTTCATGTCTTAGTCCTCTCTGGTGACATCACAATCGGTTGCCATGGGAGTAATTGTGATGTCACAAGTAGAGCATTAAGACCTCAGGTTGGGAGAAAGCAACAGGAATAGATGAACTCTTCAGGAGCAAAGATCCCATTTTCCTGCAGATGACCTCAGTAATAAATAATGGGAAGGAGAAATACAGAACTAATGTGAAATACAGGCTGAACTGTGTCTTAATATTTTGTTTTGTTAAAGTTGTCCAGATGGCGTCAGCTCTGTTCATATTGTTTTCATGTGTTGGGACTATCTTTTAATGTATGATTACTTTTTATAGCTGCTTTTTGAGTATACCATCCATACATGCATTTTTGTTGTGACACAGCCCCCCAAAAAAACAAGCATTTATCAATGCCGAATGTTGATTGCATTGGTCTGTTGAGCTCATTCAGTGTCCCTCTGTCACTGGGTCAGTCTGTTTCTCCCGGTGCTGCAGGCTGCTCTTTTGTACTGGACTGCTGCCTACATTGGCACCTTGTTCTGCTGAGGAAGAAATCTGCAGCTGTCCCGACAGAGCTCCATTGAGGTGGTTCACTCCCCCCCTCTCTCACTCGCTCATTCGGTTTGTCTTGGCGCTGCAGACTGCCGTTTTGTACTGGGCTCCTGCCTGTGTTGGTGGCTTTTTCTACCCATGAAGAAATCCACAGCTGTCCCGACAGAGCTCCGTTGAGGTTGCTCACTCCCCCTGTCTCACTCACTCAGTCTGGTTCTCCTGGTGCTGCAGGCTGCCCTTTTGTACTGGGCTCCTGCCTCTGTTGGTGCCTTTTTCTGCCCACAAAGAAATCTGCAGCAGTCCCAACAAAGCTGCATTGAGCTCGCTCACTGCCCTTCTCTCACTTGCTCATTCTGTTCTACCAGTGCTGCAGGCTGCCTTTTTCTACTGGGCTCCTGCCTGTGTTGCTGCCTTCTTATGCCCACAAAGAAATTTGCAGCAGTTACAATGCAGCTCTGTTGAGCTCACTCACTCTCTCATTCTGGTTTTTCTGCCACTGCAGGCTGCCCTTTTGTACTGGGCCCCTGCATGCATTGCTGCCTTTTTCTGCCCATAAACAAATCTGCAGCAGTCCCAACAGAGCCCCGTTGAGTTCACTGACTCCCCCTTCCTCACTCACCCATTCTGTGTCTCCTGGTGCTGCAGGCTGCCCTTTTGTACTGGGCTCCTGCCTGCATTGGCGGCTTTTTCTGGCCAGAAAGAAATCTGAAGCAGTCCCGACACAGCTCCACTGAACTCGCTCACTCCCCCTCTGTCACTCTCGCATTCCGTTTCTGCCGGCAGTGCAAGCTGGCCTTTTGTACTGGGCTCCTGCCTGCATTGCCGTATTTTCTGCCCATAAAGAAATTTACAGCAGTCACACTAGAACTCCGTTGAGGTCGCTCACTACCGCTCTGTCACTCGCTCATTCTGTTTCTCTTGGCGCTGCAGACTGTGCTTTTGTATGGGGCTCCTGGCTGCATTGGCACCTTTGTCTGTCCACAAAGAAATCCACAGCTGTCTCGACAGAACTCCACTAAGGTCACTCAGTCTCCCTCTCTCATCGCTCATTCTGTTTGTCCTGGCGCTGCAAGCTGCCCTTTTGTACGGGGCTCCTGCCTGCATTGACGCCTTTTTCTGCCCACAAAGAAATCCCAGCAGTCCTGATAGAGCTCTGTTGAGCTCACTAAGTCCCATTGTCTCAATCGCTTGTGCTGTTTCTCCCACCACTGCAGGCTGTCCTTTTGTACTAGGCCCCTGCCTGTATTGCTGCCTTTTTGTGCCCACAAAGAAATCCGCAGCAGTCCTGACAGCGCTTCGGTGAGTTCGCTCACTCTCCCTCCCTCACTCATTCTGTTTCTCCCAGTGCTGCAGGCTGCCCTTTTGTACTGGGCTCTTGTGTTGGGGCCTTTGTCTGCCCACAAACAAATGTGCAGCAGTCCTGACAGAGCACAGTTGAGCTCGGTTACTCCCCCCGTCACATGGTCCATCTTAATTGGTCCCAAACACTGATTTCCCAGAGTGACCGTGCTATTGTCCGGCAGGAGTGCAAAAACATATTTTAGCCAGGATGTGAAAAATGACAGCTGTAGTGTTCATAGGGTGTTGTGAAAAAATGCCAGTGTTGAAAATGTGGCGTGACAGTATTACAAATTTGTGAAGTCACAAGGGTATGTGGAAACAGTTCTACACACACTTGTAACACAGTCATGTTATGGAGTTTCATCACCAAATTTTCAACATAGGTATTTTAGGACCTCTGCTCATGAACAGTGCCACTGTCATTTTCTTAATCTGTCCCGAACACTGACTTCCCACAGTGACCACGTTATTCTGCACGGGAACTGTGAAAACACATTTCGGTCAGGATGTGAAAAATGACAGCTGTACTGCTTATAAAGAGGTGTGGAAAATGGCACTGTTGAAAATCTGGTGTGACAATATTACAAATCTGCAAAGTTACAAGGGTGCGTGGAAAGTGCGCAACGCACCCTTGTAACACAGTCAACTGATGGGCTATCATCACCAAATTTTCAACATAGGCATTTTAGGACCTCTGCTCATGAACAGTACCATTGTAATTTTCTTAATCTGTCCCAAACAGTGATTTCACACAGCGACTGCTCTAATCTGCGCCAGAAGTGCGAAAACACATTTTAGCCAGGATGAGAAAAATGACAGTTGCACTACTCATAAGTAGGTCTGGGAAAAAGGCAATGTTGAAAATCTGGAGTGAAAATATTATAAATTCGCAAAGCTACGAGCGTGCGTGCCAACTCCGCAATGCATGCTCGTAACACAGTCATTTTATGGAGTATCATTACCAAATTTTCAACATAGGCATTTTAGGATCTCTACTCATGAACAGTGTCACTGTCATTTTCTTAATCTGTCCTGAACACTGATTTCCCACAGTGACCGTGCTATTCTGCGCCAGAAGTGCGAAAACACATTTCAGCCAGGATGTCAACAATGACAGCTATACTGCTCACAAGGAGGTGTGACAAAATGCCAATGTTGAAAATCTGGCATGAAAATATTGTAAATTCGCAAAGTTACAAGTGTATGCAGCAACTGCGCAACGCACGCTCGTAAAACAGTCATTTTTTTGATTTTTTCCACCAAATTTGCAACATATGCTTTTTGAGAGCCCACCTCATGAACACTGGCACTGTCGTTTTGTTAATTGGCCCAGAAGGGTGATTCCGTACAGTGACTGCGAAACCACCTTTTGGGGCTGATTAACGCCATGACAGTTCAAGAATTCATGAGGAGAAGTCCAAAAAACCCCATGTTGAAAATTTGGTGAAAAAATTCCCAGAAATGCCCGAGATATGCACTAAAGTTGAAAAAACCCTATTCATTACATTATACAGCTTACCGGCATTTCCTCAGTTCGCGGTCAGCTTTGAAGAGTGCAGACGTGTTTCCGGTCCACCGAAGATCGTCGCATGAGCTCCGGAGGTAAGTATGTGGTGAGGGTATGGGGAGGCAGGGCGAGTGGGTGGGTGCGGGTTGTGGGGGGCAAGGAGACTACAAGGGACCGTTTCCTTTTTTTCAGGTAAAAAAAAAAAAAACGTTTGAGACTAACTAACCTGTAGTTTCCAGCCTCCTCCCTGCTGCCACTGTTATAGAGCAGGACCATGTCTGCTGTTCGCCAGTCCTCTGGAACCATGCCTGTTTCCAGTGAGTTGTTGAATAAGGAGGTTAGTGGTGCAGAAAACACCCTCACTGAGTTCCTTTAGTACCGTTGGGTGTATTATGTCCGGTGCCATGAGCCTGTCCATTTTCAGAGCTGTAAGTCATTTCAGGACTCTTTTCTCTGAAAATTTAATTTTGCGAGCCACCCCCCATTTTTTCTGCTGCTCGTTAGTGGTCTGCCCCCCTTCCACACATACACACTTTGAAGACTGAGCAGAAGTACTTGTTTAGGATATTTAATTGTTCTTGATCTCCTTCTGCACAGTCTCCATGTGTCATCCTTGTTATCTTCATTATCCCTTCACTTGCTTTCTTTTTCCCACTTACATATCTGAAGAAAGTCTTATCCTCTTTAGCTACCCCTTTGTCTATACTTTCCTCTGTCTGCATCTTTGGCACCACTCATTTCCTTACCCTCTTCCCTCTGCTTTAATTGGTACATCTCGATGTCTTCCTTCCTCTACATTTCTCTGTACCTCCTGAATGCCACTCTTTTGTCCTTCACCATTGTTCTCACATACCTAGAGTACCATAAAAGTCCTTTCTTTCCTTTTGATTTTGCTCACATCCTTCATGCAGAGGCTGGATTCCTTAATTATGGCATTCTTTATTTTTCCCTACTGTTCCTTGACCCCACCGGCAATCCTCCCCTATTAGGTAGTTTCCAAGACAGTCTCCCATTTCCTTACAATCCACACTCCTGAAGTCCAGGACTCTTGTCCTTTTGTGATTTGCCTCTGCTCCCATTTTAATGTTGAACCACACTGTACACTGATCACTGGTACCTAAGGGACTACCCACAAAGACATCTGCAGTGATATACCTTATTGTAAGTAAAAGATCCAACATTGCCCCATCCCCAGTGGGTTTGCTAACTAGCTGCATGAGAAATGCCCCTATAGGGAATCAATGATAGTCCTGCACCTTGATGAAGCTGCAACTGGTAGACTCCAGTCCACATCTGGCAGACTGAAGTCCCAAACTAGGACCACCTCCTTCTTATTTGCCAGCCTGATGATGGCTTCCCCTAGTGCCATATGCAACTTGTCTCCCTGTGCTGGAGGTCTGTATAAAACCCATGTATGGATAGTGCTCTCAGCTCCTGTCTCCAGGGTAACCCACAGCACCTTCTTCCTTTCCTTTTCCTCCAGGTTCCCATGTATTTCCATAGCCTTGATTCATTCCCTCCTTCCCTCCCTCACATATAAAACAACCTCTTCCCCTCCTTCCCCTGTATCTTTCCTGAATATAGAGCACCTGATATGGCCATGTCCCAGTCATGATTATCAATGCACCTCAGCTCAATTTTGGCCACCAAATTTAGGCTAGCCTCTTCCATGATGGCTTCCGGGTCTGGAATTTTACTTCCCAGATTCCTTGCATTGGCACACATGGCTTTCCATACCTTGGTCCCTCCCTGCCTGCAGCCCTTCTTTTCCCCTCATCTGCCTATGCTGCTCCCTGATGCTCCCCTGACCCCCTATTCCTTCATTACACACCCAGTTTCTTGTCTGCTTTATTCCTTTCTTCTTGCATCCTTGATTTATATCCCCTTGTCCTCTGCCTTTTCTGTACCCCTTTCTTTTTGTTCTTCTTCTCTGGAGGAGCTTCCTGTCCTTCAGTTATCTCTCTCTCCTTGTTGCTTCATTATGTCAGGTGGGCAATATTTGCATCCCTTGGCAATACAGCCCCTCAGCTAGTTAAAATGCTCATCTGAGTAACTTGAAAATCTCACACTAAGGACTGTGTCACTCTTCTGAAAGGATGGAGGCTGTCACCCTTATGGAGGCTCATGTCCTCCCAAACTGGCTCCCTCTCTTCATTGTAGCCAAAGCCGTCCTCCCTGCACCATGCCTTCAACCAATTATTGAAAGTCTTAGTGCAGATTGTCCAATCCTCCCCGCAGTCATACACAGGTAACACCTTGGTGAATGTCACTATGCATGCTGCCTGCTTAAGGCCCCTCTCCAGCTGCCTGAAATTACCCTGCATTACCTCTACTTAATCATTTGCCAGATCATTTGTTTCCAGGTGAACAATGATATCTAGCTGCCACCCATGACCTGCTGTTCTAGTAATCCTCTGGATTTGCTCTCCATCCCTCCAAGCCAAAATGCCAGGGTGCCACGTTACCTCCCTCTCCCTTCCACCTCATACTCACATGTCTATCCTCCTAACAATGGTGTCCCCCACCAGCAGCTCCTTCTTTTTTGACTGGGGACCTCATTCTTCTACCTTGGGCCTCCCCTTCTGAGGACCCACACATCATCCATTACCACTGCTTCAGGTGCCTCCTCCCATTACATATCTTCTATTTAAAAAAAAGAGAAATGAATTGCAAATAAAAAAAAAACAGCCCTAAAGTATTGTATCTATTAGTGCTGAAATACAAAGTCTACTAAGTAGGGAAATAAACAAGCATTTGTCAATGCTGAATGTTTGCTTGCTGGTATTGGCATTGGTAGTGCAGGAGTTAGAGAGATGCATAATAGGAATGGCAGTGAAGTATTAAACTAACACCAACCCCCACCCCCACCATGCAGAGACTGACAGGTGTTTGGAGGTGTGCCTTTGAGTCATCAGCTATAATGCTCATGCCATTCCACCTCACACCACCCTGCAGACACTGACAGGTGTTGCGGTGGGCCTTGTGGTCTTCGGCCCTTACGCTCACTCCATTCCATAAGGAAATACACTCAGATGGGTGCAGTAGAGGAGAATGGGGTGAACATTATGGCCGAAGACCCCAAGGCACACCTCAATTCCTGTCACTGGCTGCAGGGTGGGGGTGGAATGATGTAAGCATTATGGCTGATGATGCCAAGTTACACCCCTCAACGCCTGTCAGTCTCTACAGAGTGGGGCATTAGGGTTGGAAACCCTAACGCCCCAGGTGTTTGTTGGTATTTTTGCTCCAGATTTTTAACATGGACTTTTTTGGATGCCACCTCATGAACAGTGACACTATCATTTTGTTACTCTATCCCAAAAGGTTATTTCACACTTTCACTGCACTATTCGGTGCCACAGGTACAAAAACACATTGTGGGCAGGATGTGAAACATGACAGTTATACTCTTCATGAGGAGGTGTGAAAAAATGGCAATGTTGTAAATCTGGAGTGAAAATATGAAAAACTGGTGAAGTTATGAGCATACGTAGAAACTGCGCAGTGCACACCTGTAACGCAACCATTATTTGGAATTTTTTTTTCACCAAATTTTCAACATGGGCATCTTGAGACCTAGCCTCATGAAGAATCACCCACAGAAGATCACTGCCCCTGACCTATGAAGATAAGTATGGGGTAAGAGGGGTGCTGGGAGGTGTGTCCACAGAGGTAGGGTGGGGATGAGGCAGGGGGAAAAGGGGAATGGGGAGATGATGAATGACTGTTTTCTTTTTTACAGGGGAAAAAAGTCTATGAGGGATGCTTTTCTTTATTTTACAGGTTACCAAAAATTAAATACATTTAGCTACACTGGGGTGGACTATCAGGTTACCACAATGCTGTGTGTGTGTGGGGGGGCATGCCGACACAGGGATTGGGCATCCTGATGTCGGCACTTGAAATATTCAGGTGGGTGTGGGGGGTGGTTATTCAACACTGGGAGTGGGCATGCTGGTGTTGGAAAAACATCAATTAATAAAAATTATTTCAGCATACTGGGGTGGGCTCCCAGTGTGCCACAGTTAAGTGGAAGGGGAGAGATACATGCTGACACAGGGACTGGGCACCCCTGATGTCAGCAAATAATATAGACAGGTTTGGGGGGACGCATCCGACACCAGGCATGGGCATCCTGGTGTCAGAAACATAAAAAATTATTTTGGCACAGTGGGATGGGATCCCAGTGTGCCATATTAATAGGGGGAGGGGGGATACATGCCAACATGGTGATTGGGCACCCCGATGTCAGCTTTCTGAGGAGTGTGTAGTGGGCAGCAGGAGCTGCCAATGTGGAAAGCCATGCCATGGCTCATTTATTTATTTGTTGAAATGGTTCATCAGGAAAGGCGCATCAAACAAACAAGTTGCTTGTGGAGCAAGGGGGACAGAGTGCTCAGAGGCAGGAGCTGACAAGAACTGGAACTCTGGCCATGCACATTACTGTGCACTGTAATGTGCTGCCAACAGAGAGCAGGTGTGTCTGTGTGCCTGGTTATGAGGGACAGGGGAGGTCCCACTGCAATGATGAAACTGTCCCTCATTGCAGTAGCAGATTTCTTTCAAGTGTGGCCCTGTCTCTGAAACTGCTGTCATCGGCAGCTTCCCCATTGATTGGTGGATGAGGGTGCACCCAATAAAGTGTCCGCTGCATTGGCCACAACACTGACACACCTCTGAAATGGTATTATCCTAATGTGTTTCTTATGTGCTGTGTGCACAAGCAAACATAAAAATTAGGATTTGAAGTCTCTGGAACCTTAGCAAATCATTGGTGTGGTGTTTCTTGTAGTTTGAATGATCATGCAATACAAGGTTGGCATTACCCTAATATCAGGATTGTTTTGTAATACAAAGTAAACAACAGGAATGCTTGCATAGAGAGTGCTGATTTTAGGGTGATGATACAGTATTACAATAAAGCCAACCCTGCAACACAGAAAAAAGTTTAATTTTTTATTTATTTTATTGACATATTCAGAAAGACCTTTGAGTCAAAGACTCATTTACAAAGGTTCCACATCATACACAGAGTACAGAAGGGATGAAACATGGTTTACATGTTGTTTGTGCATAACAAAAAAATCTTACAAGTTATCTTTTAACATGGTCACATATTTTTACAGCTCATCTCCTGTGTCATGTAGGACCTGAAGGGCCCTGAACAAATTAAGTTATACATCTGGCGCTACACTTTCTCAAAAAGTGAGGAAATATAGCAATAAGCTATGATACTACATGCTTTGGTACCAAACTACAAATAGTGTTGCTACCTGTCAGGTATTTTACCTGATGATCAGGTTTTCTGGGTCCCTATCAGGTAATCCGGTTTTGCTCAGTGCTGGTCAGGTCTTTGAACCATTTTAAGTGTTCTCATAGTTTTGAAACAGATTTTGTCGTATAATTCATTGTTTCAGTTGCATGTCCAAGTTACAGACAAGTTTGGTTGTCAATATAGCCCTTTGTTTGTGAAAACAGTCAACCTGGGAGGTGTAAAGTATGGCCATTAACACCATTAGCACTTACTTAACCTAATCTTTTCCACTGCATCTTAAAGTGGCATAGCAGCAAAGCTGCCCTTACCTTTTGTAACAGTAACAGAGGCAGTTGTCTTCTACTTTCATTTGCTGGTAAACATTTTCATCTCTAACAGAATTTAGGCATTTTTAAATGTTTTTAATTATTTTTTTCCTCAAGAAAAAAGTATGGTCACTTCTTTGGCTTTGAAATAGTACTGTGGACATGAAAAGGAAATGGAGTCAAAAAAGATATGAAGTAAACATTAAAGGAACATTTTTTTTATTATGTATTATTATTTACCATGCATTTTATCGCATGCCATTTACAGTGTTTCCCTTGTCTCCCCCCCAGATAATATCTGTAAATGACATTACTTTTATCTCTGTTTATCTGGTAAACCAATATCAATAAATAAATAACTAGGAAGAACCTAGAAAAGTAACCTTAACAGGTACAGTACATTATCATCACATTTGTGTTAAAGTGTTGCCTTATGTTGTCTTTTACTGATATAATAAATGGCTTTGGAGGAGAAGCAATGCATTGAGTCATGAAAAGGGGTGGGGTTAGGGGTGGAGCTTAGGATCCTGTTTTTGCCTCTTTCAAAGGTGGCAACTCTAACCACAAAAGGAGGAAAGTGTAGCATTAGGGTTTTACACCTTAATGCCTACTCCTCCCTCACCTTCTATCTTGAAGAACCAAAGCCAAACTGCAGTATTGGGGTCAAGTCCCACAGATCTGCTGCTTCAGTCTACAGGTCTGGATTTGAGAGAGATGGGTAGAAATGGGAAATTCCACAAGGCACATACATAGCATGTGGCTGAAATGCCATCTAGTGGCAGATGCTAAAAAAACACAGGGCAGGAGGGCAAAACAGGAGCACAGCACAGACAGTGACAACAGTGCCATCTGGCCAAATACATTGTGAAAGACAGCCAAAACAGTGCATAACAGAGTTGCTGATCTCCAAGGATGAACCCATATTTTCCATGCCACTGTGTGCTGTGTTCCAAGGTTGATGCCATCACCAGGACAAGTACTAGACATTCAGGAGTCACAAGAGCAATGCAATCCTTACTCAGAGTAGCTGGAGTACTTGCTGGCTATAAATCTAACTGTGATTCAAAACAGATGGGACCGTTCTCTGGGAATCTTACTACACTCAGTCTTTTGCCCTCTAACAAGTTTGACAACACTACAACAGATAAAAGAGATGGAATACACACAGCTTACAGACACCTTGTTGCATCATTACAAGCCCAAGCCAATTCTAATAGTTGAGTTGTTCTGTCTTCACCAGTGTGCCAAGCACAGAAACATAGTAAGGTGTCAGCAAAAAAAGACTTACAGTCTGTCACATCTGCCCATTATCCTACCTGTGTCACACTGACCTACCTTTTGTTGTGCCTTGCTAGACTGAATGCCCATTCATAGCGTATCCCCAGAGAGAATGGGAAGGCATTTTGGAACAAATCATCACCTTAAATAATATAGTGAGCAAGTTCAGATATAGACTGTTCTTGAATAATTTATTTATTTATTTCAAAAGTTTCACCAGGAAAGACATACTGAGCTGAGTAACAGCTTGTCTCCAGATGCATCCTGGGGAGAGGGGTCATTGGAGCAATATACATATACATAGTATTTACAGGACATAATAGGATACACTGTACAATGAAATAAACATAGTATTTAGAGTACATAGTCAGATTGTACAATGAATTGACATACAGCATTTCTGTGCATAGCAGGCATAGCTAAGCAGCAGCAGTATTATAGTATGTATGCCTAGGTTCAGCATATACAACACACCATAGGGTCAGGCAAAAGGCAGACAATGTAAAGATATGTAATTAAGCAGACAGATAAATATAGTAGGTGGGGACTGAGGTGGGGTTTGAAGGAGAAGACCAGGAGGTAACGGTAGAGGTAATGTAAGAAAAGTAGGGAGAGGGAGAAGGAGGGAAGTAGACAGAGTAGTGGAGTAGGGGTGGAGAGCTCAGGTGCAGTTGCCGGAAGGAGAGGTAAAGTCTTGGAGAAGACAAGAGAGGGAGTGGTGGTCCAGAGTTTATGGAAGCGAGAAGAGAACAGAGCTTGGCTGGTGCTACGAAGGCAATAGAAGAAGTGAATGGGAGTGGAGAGTAGAGATGTGAGGTAGGAGGGGATTGAGCTTAGCCAGTACTTTGCAATTTGTGTGGAGGTATGTGAAAGACGTCTGGCTTCAAAAGACTGAAGACTGAGTGAGGTGTAGAGGGATCAGTGGTGAGTCAAAGGAGAGCAGTCAAGAGCAAACCAGTAGAAGGAGTGATAGAGAGGGTCCAACCTGGTTAAGGTGGACTTTGGGGAACTGCCATAGATGGTGTCTCCATAGCTGAATATGGGGAGAATCATTCTCTGTGAAATGGCCCTGTGCGCTAGCAGGGGGATACACCCTATGTTCCGGTACAAGGTACCAAGTTTTGGGTGGAGCTTTTTTTTGGATAGAGTCAACGTGAACAGAGAAATCTTGGTGACAGTCAAGCCACATCCCAAGGTACTTGAAGGAAGGGATGTCTTTAAGGATGAACCTGTCTAGGGTGTGGAATGAGGGGAGGGCTGGAAGTCTAGAGAGCTTTTGCATGGTTTTGAAGATCATAGAGACTATTTTTTTTTTGCATTAATGGACAGCTGATTAGAGTGGAACCAGAGCTGGATGTTGTCAAAATCCAGCTATAGGCTGTTCATCAGATCAGCTGGGGAGGAGCCAGAGGCAAATAAGACAGTATCATCTGCATACGTATATATAGATGCAGATGTACAGGCAGAAGGGAGGCTGTCTAGAAAAATGAAGAAGAAGATGGGACTTAGCACTGATCCTTGGGAGACACCAGTGCTGAATAGGGATGGGGGACAGGGAGTTGCCAATTTTAACTGATTGAGTTCTGCCCAGAAGCTAAGAGTGGAAATGATGTGTAGCTTGGGGGGGAAAGTCCTGCAGCAGAGAGCTTTGCAAGGAGGAGTGGGTGGACCATGTTGTTGAAGGCTTTGGCCAGGTCAACAAAAATTGCAGAGGTGATCAGGCCCTGATGAACCTGACCTGCCAGACTGCCATCTGCAGTCCAGGTCTGAAGCCACCAGCCCCTCATAGAAATGCAGGTAGTCTGAGAGCCACAGCCATGGTTCTCTGATGAACCTGACCTGCCAGACTGCCACCTGCAGTCCAGGTCTGAAGCCACCAGCCTCTCACAGAAATGCAGGTACTAATTTGCCCTCAGGGACTGATTACCTCCAGGAAGGGAGCCCTAGCTGCCAATTTTTGCTTTCTTTACATGAAGACAGTTGTCTCTGGGTTTAAATCCAGAGTCTTTTACTGCTGTGGTCCACTGGCTGCAGTCAGCTCCAGGAGCACTCCGATTGGTTCCATATAGCTCTGCACTGTTAATGTTTGATTATATTGTGCTATATTATGTTTTCTGTTAAAACTGTCTTGTTTGCATTTTATAGCTGAAGTTTTCTGATTTAATGTAAATGCCTGTATTGTGTTCCTCATAAGACCAGTAGCAATCTCAGCTCAGGCCTTTGAAACTCCCCCCTTCACCTTTTTACGCTAGTATTGTGTTTTAAATAGCCCTGTTATTACTAACTCAGACTTGGAGGCACCTTGCCTAACATCTTGGTCTACAACCCCCCCCCCCGTTTAAGCCAGTCTGCATTTCTTTTTAGCTCCACTAGCAGCCCCACACCCTCTGACTTTCTTATTTAATTCTCCTCTGCCTTCTCCTTCCAGGTAGTCTGAGAGCGACAGCATGGTTCTCTGATGAACCCGACCTGTCAGACTGCCACCTGCAGTCCAGGTCTGAAGCCACCAGCCCCTCACAGAAACGCAGGTATGGACTTGCCCTCAGGGACTGATTACCTCCAGGAAGGTTGCCCTAGCTGCCAATTTTTTCACCCACCCACTGCCCCCGGTCCTGATTAAATACACATAAACCCTGCCCCGGCTTTCTAGCTCACTACTCTCTAGTTCTCCCCCCATCCTTATTCCACTATGTGTGTCAAATCATGGATCCTAGTCTGGTCCTTCTTCTATCTCATATCGCATGCCCAATATATGTCCCCTCAAGCCTTTATTACTGTGGATACTAATCTGATCTGATCTGTAACTAGTTCCTGTACCTATGTGGATATATGCCTTTCCAACTCCCCAATTCTTCAACACTGTTTTCATATTACCTTTAACGCTGGTACATGAAATGAATTACCACCTCAGCTTATGACTTCTGCCAACATCATAGAGGCGTCACCTCTACAGATAGCAGTCAGAGTACTCCTCTCTGCCTCCCTTAGTGGGAAGGGCAAAAAATGTTGGGGGGTGCCCCCCCAGGATGATGGCCCACAACGATGTAAAGAGGCTACCATTATGAAGCTTACTATTGCCACTCTAAGAAAACTTTTACTCCTTCTTCTCCTCTGTTCAGGAAATGTGGAGCTCAATTTGGGGCCACCAGCTGCAATCATATCACCCTCTGACCTTGCCACACTGAAAGGAATAAGTTTCCGCCACATTAATGTATGCAGTCTGTTAAAAAAGTTCTCCATGATCCAGGCTTGGGTCCTCCATACTCGACCAGTCATTCTAGTGGTTTCAGAAACCTGGCTTAGACCAGCCACCTCCGACAGGGAAGTCAATATCCCTAACTATTTACTATTTGGAGCAGACAGACACTCCAGCGGTGGAGGGGTTGCCATCTATGTCAAGGATAGGTATATGGATCCTGTCTGAGTGCTTTATCTGTTGCAAATGCTTATGAATGTCTGTCTCTTCAAGTCACCATCTCGCACACTTCAACATTATGTATCATCGGGTGCTATAGACCTCCTTCTGCTAATCTACAATTGTTACCTCATCTGAGTAATATCATCGAACAACAATCCTCAGAAATAATTATTCTTGGGGATCTTAATTTAGACTTGCTATCTAAAACCACCGCTCCTCTTGTAGCTTCCTGTGACACCCATGGATTATCGCAACTCATTGTTGAACCAACACAAGTAAATAAAAAGAACATAGATAACAGCTCCCTGCTTGATGTTATCCTAGTGAATAAACCACATCTCTTCTCCTTTGCTGGCACCTTCTTCAGTGATATCAGTGATCACTCATTTATTGCTTGCATAAGATCAAGCAACAAACCTACTACTTCACCGAAGTTGGCTGCCAAGAGATCTAGATGGACCTTTGATCTCACTGCCTACATAAACTAACTGAAACACTCCTTATATTGGCAAGAGTTCTATTTGGCAAAAAACACGCAATCAGCATTTGACATATTCAGCAAAATTATCCTAGACACCCTAAATAAATATGCCCCTATAGTTAAGGTGCAAATAGCAAAAAATGCATGTAGATGGTTCACACCATTATTAAAATCTGTATTGACTGAAAGAGATAACCTACGGAAAAAAACATGCAAAACCCAGTCTGCTGCGGACTGGTGCAAGCTCAAAAGGGCACGAAACTCATGTACTAGAATGGTTAGAGATACAAAAGCTGCATACTATCATTCTGAATTTCTTTCTGCCTCCAAAAATCCTACAAAATTTTGGAAAACCATCAAGGACTTGTCTGGTCACACGTCCGGTGGCTCACTACCTGATGAAATCTACTTAAACAATAACACCATTAGTGACAGACTGGAAGTTCTGGATGCCTTCAATAATCACTTTGCAACTGCAGGCTTAGCCTTCGACAATTCTCCTGTGAATCTGATATGCTCTCAGGTGAATAATCAAAGTGCAGACTGTAGCATCACTGATTCAGTCTTCTCCTTGCATCCTACTACTCTGAAAGAAGTTGAAGACCTATTGCTAAAACTGGATGTAAAAAAAATTGCTGGTGCGGATACCCTCGACCCATATTTTTTGAAGGTGGCCATACATGTGTTAGCCATGTCCATAACCCATTTATTTAACCTATCATTAACTCAAGGATCCATTCCTTCAATATGGAAAACAGCGCACATCATACCCCTGTTCAAGTCCGGAAATCCCTGTGATGTAAATAATTACAGACCAATTTTGATTCTCCCGGTCTTGTCAAAATTACTGGAAAAAGTCATAAGTAACCAGCTGAGGCAGCATCTAGAAGCTAATAACCTGCTTAATCCAGTCCAATCAGGGTTTAGAGCTAAACATAGCACCATCACAGCACTTGACAAAGTGACTAATGAATGGCAAAGAGAGCTAGACAACAGGAATTACACCTGCACCGTATTCTTGGACCTGAGCAAGGCCTTCGACACTGTTGACCATTCTCTGCTACTCTCTTCCCTGACCTCACTAGGTGCTGACCCATTATCTTTACAGTGGTTCAACAACTAACTCTCTGATCATTTCCAGCAGATGAAAGCGGAAGGAGATCTCTCAACTCTCAAATCTCTCCTAAGAGGTGTTCCCCAGGGTTCTATCTTAGGACTGATCTTATTTGCAATATACATCAACAATATTGATGAAAGCATAACTAAAGCCAACAATCATCTGCTTGCAGGTGACACAGTTCTTTACGTAAGCCACCCATCATTACAATCTGCATGTAATGACCTTCAATCTGAGTTCAACCTGCTGCAACACCAACTCCTAAACAAAAAACTATTACTTAACACCAAGAAAACAAAAGCAATGCTCTTTTCTCCCTCTGCCCAAATGGTAAATTCATCCCTGTCAGATCCTGTGCCACAAATTATTACAATTCTTGGTGAGAAGTTAGAATTTGTCCCTAAATTCAAATACCTGGGAGTATGGCTGGACCATAGGCTCTCCTTTATAGAGCACGTTGAAGAATTACTCAAAAAATTACAACAAAGACTTGGCCTGTTCTTTAGGATAGCCTGATTCTTAATTAGAGATGCCAAGCCACAGCTGGTACAATAAACCTTTCTATCCTTGATAGATTATGCTGACATCCTCTACAGTCACTGTCCCATTTCCTACCTCACCAAACTTGACACATTATATCATAGAGCTTTGAGGTTCATCACAGGCCTGCCTTATTCCACTCACCACTGCTCCCTATATCAGTCAGTGGGGTGGAGTTCTCTTCAATTCAGGTGTGATAAAAATGCAGCCTTATGGACCCTGAGAGCCATCTCAAAAAACTGCCCCAATACATTACCGACTGTCTTCCTATAAAACCAATAGGCAATTACACCCTGAGAAGTTGCAAATCTCTCCTACTGATGGTTCCCAAAGTTAACTGTCACTTTGGCAGGGCTGCTATAAGCTTTACACTGTCCTCCTTGTGGAATAAATTGCAAAAAAACTGAAACTGAGGTCACCCATCGGCATCTCATCTTTCAAGCTCTCATATTCACATCTCAGAAATGATCAGTGCAATTGTTTCCCATGACCATGAATTGTCATCATGCTAACCTGTACCATTTAACCATGAATTAATTACTTCTAGTGCTTGTCTCCTCCTTGGCCCTAGTCTGTCATCATGCTTTCATGTAACAGCTTGATGCCTCTGTCCTCCCTTTGATACTGGTCTATCTTCCTACTTTCTCCAGCCTTTTTTTCACAACTCTATGCTGCACTCATCCACAATCTACATGCAATCATACTGTAAAAGTCCTAACTCCCCTTTCCCTCTCCCCGTAGGCCCCCACCGCCACATCAGTTCTACCAACCTATCCTTGGGACTTCACTTCTCACAATGTTTATCCTTCACTTACATATTACATACCCCTCCTGGTACCCCATCTGCCATTAGTTTGTGGTTCTCCAAGCCATTTTCATGCCTAGTACTAGTGACTGCCCCAGTAAATGAACTAACTGGTACTTCTGTACAAAGAACATGGTTTATATACAGTTGCATGGTTCAATGATGGACCTGCCCCCTTGTATTTGAATCCTCCTCTGTTATGGCTTGCCTTATCTTCCGTTTATCATTTGACTTCCCTATTACTGCACCATTGTGTTTATGTTTATATACTTATTTACATATATTTATATGTTTTTATGATGAATGTTACCCGACCCTGTTCTAACCAGGTCCATCTTGTAAAAGAGCTCTGCTCAATGATGTTCACCTGGATAAATAAAGATTTTGATTGATTGATTGACTGATTGATTGATGCCAGATAGCATGGAGCCAGTCAGCCTGAGCAGGGAGGTGGAGGTGGAGTGAAATTTGTGAAATCCTGACTTGAAAGGTGGTGAGGTAAGAGGATGAGTCAAGAAAAGGAGAACACTGAGAAAGAACCACATGTTCTTGAAGTTTATCGAGGGCAGGAAGTAGAGAGATAGGGTGGTAGTTCCCAGGAACAGAGGAGTCACCATCTTTAGGGAGGGGAATGAATGTGGCATGCTTCCACAAAACTGGGACTGAGGCCAGTGAGAAGGAGAGGTTAAGGAGGGATGCAAGAGGGAGTGAGATGGCAGGGGCAGAGAGATGAAGTTTTGGGTCCAGTCCATCAGGACTCTTGCCCTTAAGAGGGTTTATAGCTAGGAAGGCCTTGAGAGTGGAAGCTGTTGAGACTGGGAAGAAGGAGAAAGGGGAGGAGAAGGAGAGCAGTGGGGGACAGTGGAAGAGGGGGACGTAAGGCAGAGACGAGGGAGGAGGCACAGGAGGTAAAGTAGTCATTAAATTCAGCAGTGACAGCAGAGGGGTCGGAGATGGTGGCACTTCTCATCTTGAGGACTGGGACAGAGATCTGGGTAGGGGGAAAAGAAGGAGCAGGTGACCTTCCAAAACTTTGAAGGGTGGTTAATATTGTTTTGGAGTGTGGTGGAAAAGTACTCTGCCTTAGCATGTTGTGCAGCCTTAGTGCAGGTATTACGTAAAGTACAATATTTATGGTAGTCAGCAGTGGAGCCAGAGATCTTGTAGGCTTTTCATGCCTGATCTTGTGCATGCAGGCTAGCAGTTCAGCAGAGACCCAGGGTAGATGATAGCCTCAAACCCTAGTTTTCCTTAGTGGGACATGTTGATCCCAGATCAACAGGAAACATGATGTGAAGAAATGTAGGACCAAGTCAATGGAACTGGCAGTAGAGATAGGAGACCAATCAGTAGCTGCTAGGTCCTTGTGAAGGGAGGACAAGTCCAAACACTGGAATGATTGAATTAGTAGGAGTTTGGGAGTGGCTTTAGGTCGGTGAACCTTGTGTATGCAGTAGACCATGTGGTGGTCATTGAGCGTGTCCAGTGGGATGCCACATGCAATAATTCTGTGTGGGTGGGAGCCAGGGGCCTAGTCCAAAAGGGTGTGATTTAGTGATATGAGATCGAGGTGGGTAGGATCAGAGATTAGCTGAGTAAGGTTTAGGGAGTTAATGTTATCACAGAATTTGGATAGTGAAGGGGAGAGCCAGTTTTTATTAAAGTCCCTGAGGATGAGAAGTTCACCAGTAGAAGCATGAGAGGCAACAGTGGAGAGAAGCTCAGACAGTAATAGAAGAGGAAGGCAGGCCTGGGCAGCTGTAGACACCAACAATGAAGATGGGAAGAGATAAGGGGAGTATGAGTTTAATGAGGAGGAGTTCATAAGCAGTCAGGGAGGAGATAAGAGAGTATAGAGACATATTGGATGGCAGAGGTGAGATAGATGGCAACCCAACCACATCTAGTGGCTCTATCCTGCCGGCTAAATGAGTAGCTGGGGTGGGCAACCACTGAGTCTGGAATCCTGTGGGAATGTCAGGACTCAGAGATAACCAGTATGTCAGGATTAAAGTTGACCATGAGGGGTTGCAGTAAGTCAATTTTGGTGAGGAGGCTGCAGATATTAACATGTGCTAAGCTCAGTCCTTTGGGGAGGCTGGTGGAGGAGGGGGGTAAGCAGGGCTAGGATTTGACTCTATGTCACCAGCACACAGAAGCAATAGTAAGATAAAAGTTGTGTGGGTGAAGAGGAGTGTTTCTGTGACAGTAGGATGAGGGAGGAGCCGCAGCAGGGTGGAGGGCAGAGGGAGAAGTGAGCAGGGAGCATATAGTGGAAAGATGGAGGCTGGGGTTTGGGAGAAGGGAGCAATGTGGAGGCCAGGGAGAGGGAGAGTGAGAGAGAGAGAGAGAATTGGAGTTGGGGAAGGTAGGGGAGGTGGAGGGGGTAAGATAGGAGGGGGAAAGGCAGGGGAGTCAGCAGGATGGAGGGAAGAAAGTGTAAATAGGAGGGATAGGAGGGCTAGTGAGAGAGTTAGCATGATAATACAGTGGGGGCAAATGAGGAGAAACAGGAAAGAGGGTTAGGGGAGGGGGGTTACACAGAGAGGGAGAAGGAAATGGAATAATGCCACAAAGGTTCAATTTGTCTGGGGTACACATGGAAATGCTAGAAAACAACTACTCTCTGCACTAGATGTAATGTTCAGATCCACTTGTGTGACTGTACTTGCATTAGATCTCACCTGAAAGAGCACCAGTGAGCTAGTGGAACATGCTGTATGGCGCAGTGGTGGAGTTCAGAAGTTGATTCATACATTAAGTGCAAGGGGACATTCCAGGCCATGGGTTAGCCATTTGACAATACATCACTTCAGTATCAGCAAGCCTCTCAAAAACCAACACCACAGGTGGGTCAAGCAAAGGCAAAGAAACCATGTTACCATTGTGGACGTAACCACCAGCAGAGTACTGTATGTACAAATTCTGGCAAGTAAAATACAGTGGTTGTGGCAAGCTGTATCATCTAGCATGAGTCTGAAGAAGCACACTGTACACTACCACAACGCAATATGTTACTGACATAAGGTGAGCAACAAAACAAGAGGAAGATCAATTGGGACTGTTCATGGTCTATACTATGCAATACAATGTACAGGGAATTTGCCTCCTGAATCGTTTGGTGGGTAATTTGGTATGCATTCAACTTGACACTGGGGCATCAGTATCTCTTATGCAAGAGCACATCAACAAGAGATGTCTGCACAGATGTCTGCTACAACCATCCCACATCCAGCTAGCTTTGTACACAGAAGATAACATTTCTGTGCTGATGGAAATTTATGTACCAGTTACCTGTAAGATAGAAACATCATCAACCTAAAGGAAAAGAGATCTGCACTAATGGGAAGAAACTGGGTGGACAAAATAAAGCTGAACTGGGAAAATGTCTTCACCTGGAGAGTGACAACAGTTGAACTGCAAGATGCAGGCAGGAACATTTTAGAGAAACATGATCCTAGTTTTATGGCCATGGGCGAAGCCTACAGCCATCCTGCTTTTGCTTGAAAAAAGTTGTTTCCATGGAACACATCTTTTAGGAGTTTTCAGTGCATTCTTCCATCAATTGCAAAATAGTGTGCCCACCCCCTCTGATTTTTGCTATTGGTTGCTCTGCCTTAAAGTCAGGGAGGATGCCAATGTGCCTCCCAACTTCTCAGGATGCAAACAAAAATAAAAACCTTTTGAAGCTGCTGTCATTTAACCCTTGCAGGGCTGCAGAATAAGCATCTGTCCAGCTCAAGTTAAATGGATTCATTCCAGTTCTTTCAGCAGCCTAGGGGTTAACTCATTATCTCCTTACTTTGACCGAATGCTGACCCAGTAGCTCATAGCTAATTAGGTACATGTGTTATGTGGGAGACAGAGCAATGTAAGACCTGCCCCCCTCACCGAATCCCAGCCTTGAAGCTGGGAGTCATCATATAAGAATTTCTACTGTCTACTACTCTCAACACTCCTACATGTCTAAGTTACAGTAGTACCCACAGACATTGCCAGATATTTCTTGAAATTTCTGTGCTATTTCTAGAGAAATATCCTGCTTTCTTCATTTCCACAGTAGTGGCAGCAGAGAGGAACTCTTTAGAAATTTCATGACATAGCTGGAAATAGCTGGTAATGTCTGTATGTAGTTCAAAAATGCATTAGAACTACAAAACCAGTCATACAGAGGGTATAATGACTTGAACAGTTTTTTTTTTGTTTCTTTTTGTATGTTTTCTATTACTGGTCCAAAATAAGTATCCGTTTATAAGTGTATGAGCCCTGTTTGATAAATAAATGCTCTGCTATGCCATGCAACTCCAAATGTCAGTGCTAAAACAATGTTATCAATGTGTGTCCATCTGCCTGTTGCAGCAAGGTTAAACTGATTGCATGCTAAGGAGGCATTTTCTGTAATTGGACACTGTCTGTTCTGCTTCACTCTGGGATCCATTTTAACTGGAATTTCAGGCACAAAATAGGGTTTAAGTCTCCTTTAAATTATGTTCTGTTATTCTCTTTGTGTGCATTTACTGTCAATTTACATAATGTATCTCCTTGGAACCAGTTTAACCTTGCTACAACAGGGACATGGACATACATTCTACAGCAAAATGTATTCAACTCAGATTTAAAAAACAAATATGTGTGCATAGATTCTGTTTTGTAACAGTAGCCATTAACATGATGAAAGTAGCCCTGATCTAACACACGTGCTCCTAAGTCATCACATGTAAGTGGCTCTGGTGGGATTTGAAGCAAGTGATTCATTTATCTTAAGCCAGGTAGCAACTTTTTAAACATAAGACTGCAGAATACTATTTTCTGCTGTGCCATAAATCTGATGTGCCACATCTTACTGTCATGTTTTCCATGACACATTTCAGATCACCTTACGAGGATTGATTGAGGGACCTCAACACGTACTCACTGGAGGAGAGAAGAGAGAGAGGTGATATGATTGAAACCTTCCAGTACTTAAAGGGCCTCAACAAGGTTAGCACAGAGGGCATGTTTCAATTAAAAGGAGAAGGAATTACTAGTGGACACAGCCTGAAGTTGGTGGGGGGTAGTTTCAGGAGAAAGGTGAGGAGAGTTTACTTCACGGAGAGGGAGGTAGGTGGGTGGAATGCACTTCCTGAGGAAGTGGTATGTCTTAAAACAGTGGAAAGCTTCAAAAAGGGGTGGGACAGGGTCAAGAGCAAGATACTAGTCAGTGGGAAGTTGAGGGGAGAAGAGAAGGAAACAAGGTGTTGGGGAGCAGCAGCAGGAGTCTAACCTGTGTGCTACATGACTGAGCAGATGTGATAGACCAATTGGCCTGTATCTGTTGGCATTTTTGTATGTTTGTATCACTACATTTTATTACTTCAGATCTGACATTTGGACTTGTTACTGTTATTGCTGAAGATGCTATTAGTTAAACCAGTGATTAAGTTATATTTCTAATTTTTTTTTTGAAATTACTATTTATTCCTCCTCCCCAACCTGCCACCTCCGACCCTTCAGGGGGGACAACTGGACATCCCACTGCCAGGAACCCTACCCAAGCAAACCCCTAGGCCCCATGGAGCCACGGATTACCCCCTGGGTGGGGATGAGGCGGGGAGGCTCAGACCCCATAACTTACATTTCATCAGTCTGAGGTCTGCTGGGCAGGCAGAGGCAAATCGTGGGCACGGCCATGGTCCTCCCATCTTCCCAGCTGAGGCAGGCTTGTTTCCATGTTTTTCTCCCTCCCCAAGCAGCAAGTAATCTCCCCCGACGTCATGATGCATGCGCCGACGTCTATGCTGCTCAATGGCCGCCCATCCCCAAATGGAGCTTGCAGTTCCTCGAGCATCCACTCGGGGTCATGCAAGTGTCGGGCATCAGCTGAATCCCTCCCCAGAGAAGGCAAGCTGTCATTGGACACTCCAGCCTGTCTCCCCCCGGCCGACCCACTGATGACCCGAGTCCGCTCCCAAACCTGGGTCGCCGGCGAGGTGTGAGGTGTGGTGTCCAGCGCCTCAACCCTCAGTGCCACTGGGCCGGCCTTGTTATATTTCTATTTTGACAGATTTGTACAAGGTTTAAGTGTGGTCATGTCAGAAATTAAAACTATAGACTGGATTACTTTCTAATATACAGCACAAAGCAAGATGAATTATATTAAAATGTTTATTGACTGCAGTGTACAATCAGAGATTATATCTTCATTGTCAGTGTGAGTGGCTCAGTAGGTAGCTCACTCGCCTCTGAGGCTGGGAGATCAGAGGGCTGTGGGTTCAGTTCCCACATCTGGCACTTGGGTTAATATCCCAATACTGACACTGTAGTGCAGCATGAGAGAGGTGCTGCACTTCTGAGGTGCTGTCTTTCAGATGAGACATTAAACTGAGGTCCCATCTGCCTGGATTGGTGGTAGTTCAGGTGGATGTTAAAGATCTCATGGCACTTATCGAAAAGAGTAGGGGAATTTTTTATTGACATTACAACAAACTAGATACAATTCCAGCAATGCATCAAACAAAACTATAGAAAGAAAAAAAAAAGGATACGTATTGATTCATACAATATCACTAAACAGAAAAGTTTTGTAACAAAGGAAAAAACAAATTCAGCAATACAACATACAAAATCATAAAAAGAAAAGAAAAAATCAAAACCAAATATAAGCATTAATTCATATGAAATCTCTGACCCTCGAAAAATCTTATAACCAAACCCTTACCCCATAAAGAAATTATTTATTAAAATCATAACCAAATAATATACAATACAGCTTTATACAAAAAGAAATCCCTAGAAAATTACATGTGAACCAAAGCCCACATTGAAAACCAATATAACCCATCCCCCTTTCCTCAAAGAATATAATGAATAAGTAAATAAGACCCCCTCCCTCTCTTCTCTTAAAGCCAAACAAAATATTTCCAATGAAACTCCCAATCAGCTAAAGAGAGCTTCAAAAACTCCCTTCGTTTAAATGTTTGTAATGCCATAAATATGATAAGATAAAGTTCCCCTCCCGAGATCTCCATTTGTTGAAGTGCCAATTTGCATCTAATTATCCATATCCAATACAAAAAATGTACCATGATCATACGTAACGTACTATGGGGAATATCTTTTAATGAAACCGGAATAACACCATAAAACAATAATCTGTCATCTGGACGAAAATCAAATTTCCAAATTCCTAAATTAACAATCAGATCCCAAAAGGACTTAATATATGGACAGTCAAAGAATCCCACAGCTTCCACTTGCATACTGTGTGACCCTGAGCAAGTCACTTAACCTCCTTGTGCTCCCAGATCGCTCCTGTAAAAAAGCTTTCAGCTTAGTGTGCTATACCTGGTTAAACAACTAAAAAAAAAAAAGTGCCATAGTCTCAATACATTGTATACAAGAAACTCTTGGACAATATCGATCTTGAATCTGTTTGTGCTTATGATTCCCTCTCACATTAACCTTGCCATGAACTGCCAACCATACTGTATCCCACATTTGCTCCGGGATCCTATCATCTAGAATTAAATTAGAAATTGAAAGTTGATCCCCCACTGAAAAATCTACAAAAGGATAATCCAAAAAACAACCCTGTATAATATCAGCATACAAAATTCGCCTGGGAAATTTTAAAACTGAAAGAAACGTTACCTTCCATTGTTTTACTTTATCAAAAACTTCAGCCCATTGACTATCCAATCGAGGTGATCTTTTATTTTTATGCAAAAAAAAAAATCATATTCTACTCCCTCATTACGCCTTGTAATTTCGGTAACCTCCAAAGGACCCATAATTTTGAAGAGGGTTTCATTAAGTAAAGCAAGTTATTATAAACAAAAATCATAAAAAAAAACACCAATGGATTAAGCATGTCAAGACCTCCTTCCTTAATAGATTTATAAAGCACATTACGTTTAACGAGATTTAAACGACTACCCCAAATAAAAAAATTAAAATAACACACCAGTAACTTTGTCTCCAAAGACCTAGGTAAAGGAAAAATTGTAGCAATGAACAAAAATACTGGTACAAGAAAAGATTTAATTAGGTAAATTCTCTTTTTTTTTACATTTTCCAAACATTCCAATGTGCTACCTTATCCATTCCTTTATTTATAGCCCTCGTCCAATTATCTTCAGCCAAATTCTTCTGACCAAAATAAACCCCCCAAATCCTACTTGGTTGTTTAGCAATAGGTATACCTCTGCTCTCTAGAACTGGGTCATCAAAACCTTGAATGGCCAAACAAATAGATTTCTGAGGATTCAAATGCACTCCAATTACCGACCCTATATTTTGAATTATATCATATGCCTTGAGAAGAGACACATCATCTTGTGCTAACAAACAAATATCATCTGTGTAAGCAATAACTTTGATATTCTGTTCTACTTCAAAGACTAAACCTTTAATTAAAGGTGATTTTTGTAAAATCTGAAGTAGTGGATCAATATAGAAAACATACAGTAAAGGGCTTAAGGGACACCCTTGGCATACCCTTTTCAAAATTTTACGAGGGTTACCAATATAGCCATTCTCATATGGTCGTACAAAAGCTAAAGCATAACATAAATGGAGCCATTGAATAAAAGTCTTGGGGAACCCATAAGACTGTAAACATTGCCATAAAAAGTGATGTGAGACATTGCCAAAGGCCTTGGCCTGATCTAAACTAAAAACAAAACCCCCTTTCAAGCCAGAGATTGTTATATTCCTCCCACACTCCATAATTTCCTGTAATAAGCATACTGCATCTGTAAGGCTTCTACCTGGTATCCCACAAAACTGTGAAGGATGTACCAAGAAATCCATCACATCCATTAATCTATTACCCAATAATTTGGCAAATATTTTAAAATCAACGTTCAATAAAGTAATTGGGCGCCAATTAGTAATATCTGACGCCGGTCCTGATTTAAACAAAAAAATCAAGAGCCCCTCATACATCTGCATTGGTAAACAGACATCCTTTAACATAAAATTATAAACAGCCAAAAGTTCTACCGGCATACAATCCCACAATAATTTATATACTTCTCCAGGCAAACCATCAGGCCCTGGGGAGGTATTAGTTTTTAGAGACCTAATCACTTTTTGCAGTTCTTCTGATGAAAAAGGAGCTATTAACTTATCAGATTGGTTAGCTGTTAGCTGTGGTAGATCAGCTGCCTGTAATATCAGAGCCAAAGCATTAGAATCCAGTGATACCTCATCATACATTTTAGTAATAAAAGATTCCAAATATTTCATCACAGCTGCATTATCCACCAGTAATGCTCCTTGTTCATTTACCAGATTCACAAAACCTCTTTTCTCCCTCCTCCTCTTCTGACAGTCTATAAATGGATTTGTTTGATCCACTTTCCCCTGCATCCCAAAAGACTGTTCCTTCTGTAAGGATGCTACTCTATTATACCGATATAGGGACATTTCTGCACGAATTGTACTAATTTCATGACTGTAATCCACACTACTCACTGACTGGGCAGATCATAAATAATACAATAGTCTCCGAAGCTCCAGATATTTAGTATTCAAAGATGCAGCCTGTGTTATGGTTTTAAACTGAAAATATTGCGTTAAACAGTATTTTACATCCTCCCACCACTGACTAAGCTCACCTTCATATAAAAATATAGTGGAAAATTTATCGATAAGAATCAATCATAAATAATTTTTAATAGTATTTTCCGTTAACAAAGATGCATTCAATCTCCAAAAACCGGCCCGGACACTCTTGGGGTGGGATTACAATGTGAATTCCTATCAACATATGATCCGAAGTCTTAATAGGTAACGTACAGTATATAATTTATTCTACAGGACAAAGTTCCTCTATAATAAGTAGCCTTGACCTTATGACCTCCCTGTAAATGTGCATCTTGTAAACCAGCCTGCGAAACCATTTTAACATAAAGGTTTTATCACAGTATTGTTTACAGCCAAAACGTGTCTGTTGAGAATTCACATTGAAATCACCCCCCAAAAAAGTTGCCTACTAGTATATAAAAAAGGCTGAACTTTAAGCATTAACTCTATCCTTTGAGCTTTGGATTGAGGACCATAAATATTGATTAAATGACAGGAAAAGGACCCTATTGCAACATCCAACAGCAATGCCCTACCTGGCTCTATATCTACTAGCCGGAATACCTTAAGATCGCAGTTCCTAAAAACAATACCCACACCACAACATAAATCAGAACCAATGGACCAATATGCAGGTCCCCAAACCCAATCTTTGGTAGCCAAATGTAAGTCCAATGAGGTATGGAACCGAGTGTCCTGTAAAAAAATTATATCATACTGTAAGTGTTGTAGAATGGAAAAGGTAGTAGCCCGTCTAACAGGGGATTTTAAACTATTGGCATTTAGACTAGCCAATTTAAGATTCACAGGCTCAGGGTGGATTCTTTTTCAAGCGAACACTAGACCTTGTCTGTCTAGAAGGTAATATAGGTATGTCTGAAGGTGTCTCAGTAACTTGAGTATTCTCCTGTACTCCTTGTGAGGGAAAAGGATCCGAAACCAGATCTGGTGGTTGTTCTTCCTCAACTCTATCACCCCAGGAGAACACAGAAAAACAATTTGAAAGGGGTAATGGGGACACCTGTCCTGGATTTGAACAAATACCCAAATCTTCATCAATAGTAGTATCCGTAATCAAATTGGAGTCCTCCAAATTTAAAGATGGACCTAACTTTTTGGTCTGAACAGGATCTTTAGCAGAACACAAAACCACAACCTTATTAGATTTAATTCCACCAGGCTGAAATTGGGGGGGGGGATAATGGAGGATTCTGGCAGGGGTTGAGAAACCTCAGAAACCAGCTGATTTGCCACTACTGCTGAGGTGGGAAAAGCAGTGATACCAGTAGGTCAAGGGAATGGAGGAGCAGTCCTCGGTATACCCCTCAGGCTTCCACTACCACCTCGACCTCGACCTCGTCTCCTATTAGGCATTGAAAAATCAGCACCAGCTTCTTCATTCCTGGCAAAGGAATGCCGAGCTCGGGAAAGTAACACATCATGATCAGAGGCCTCCTCTGAGTTACGAGCAGCCCAAGGGCAATCCTGGAAAGCATGTTCATCATCCCCGCAAAGATTACACAAGGGGGAGGCTGTACATTGCATGGCTGTATGGCCTAATCCACCACATTGGAAACACCGCATGGTATCACAATCAGTATTTAGGTGAGATAATGACCCACACCGATAGCAACTCTTAGGCTGCCCAGCATGGAAAGGAATTCCTCTATCCCGACCCAGAAAAAAAGAGCTTGGGAGGTGTTGGATACCATGTTCAGATTGGTTCAGCTGAACCCGAAAAGTCTACCCCCCCAGTCTAAAAACCATTATCATCCATTATGGGACAGGGATGGTCAAATATGGTACATTGTTTTTCCAACCAGAATATTATATCCTTAATATCCACCCCCTCATTTCTAAATAATAATGTGACCATTTTAATGGTTGGTTTGGTAATGGGTATGGCTAGAAAATCCTTCCAAACCTCTGTATTTTTTTCTTCATACTATAACTTCCAAAACCTATCCAGGGAAGCCATTGTACAGAAGCTGATATCATACATATGGTCACCTGGAGCGTGGATAAAAGTATACACCTCAGCAGGTGTAAAACCCATAGAATCCATTAATAATGATTTACCAACCCATAATCTGTCAGGCGTAATCAGGGCCAAACCTTTGTATCGAAGGCGTAGCAAAAATCTCCTTTTAGCAGCTGTAATGGGTTTCTGAAATAAACCTGCATAGGTTGTAGGCCGTCTGTTCCCCAAAGGTAATTCAGCCTGAAATGCCTCTTCCACGGCCTTACCTGCCAACTCCTGCCCTATCCCCCAGTGCTCTGTTCTCCCAGTGTACTGTCGTACCCACCCTGCACCGGATCCTAAAGCAGAAACTCTGTCCGGAGCCTCCTCCTGTGCTGCCTCGATACCCAGATGCATGCTAGGCTCAGTGTCTGTCGCAGTCACCAAAATCCGTTCCATCTGTGAATCTTTCTTCAAAGGAATATGATTTCCAACAATAACAACCTCTTCAACAGCAGATTTCATTGCAGGTATTTCAAAAATATTAATACTAGGAGTCGGGGAACCGGGGATAGGGATAGCAGGGTCTGGTAGCCAGCGACCATTAACAAACACCCAACCTACTTGGTCAAGCGCTTTCCCTGGTGTCCAATCTGAAGGAGTCTCCTCAAAAACCACATCCTGGGTCCCTATCCCTCCATGCAAAGAATCGGGAATAATAACCAAGTCTAAGGGAAGTGATGACTCCAGTCCCCAGGCAAGCGTTTACTTACATCCTGTTGTGGACTAGCCATCAATCGTTTACGTTTTTTCCGTTCTTCATCTAGTTGGGACTTCTCTTTTGGGAATTCCTGCTCCACCACTGGCAACATTGACAACAATTGTTGCTTCTTTTTAAATAATTCAGCCCGTAGCAGCACTTCATCTTCTGTAATCTCTTCCTCCGTAGTGTGTACCGAACTTGGTATACCAAAACCCAAAACTGTGTTTTCTGTAGGCATGGGGGGGGGATCCACCGACTCTCTCACATCGGGCTCTCCATATCCCGCAGCATGTCCATCTCCCTTCGAGTTCAACAGCAAACTGGGATCCTCCATCCCTGCAGACAGACAGACAGCACCACCTGTCTACAGAGTAGGGGAATTTCCCCGGTGTCCTGGCCAAATTTCCCTCATTCACTAAAAATACCACCAACAGCTTAATATGGTTCAGTTTCAGTTGCTTACCATCTGTATACCCTCCCCAGTTGCCCCTGAAAAAGGGGCTTCTAGGCCCAGTGGGCTTACTGGGTCAACAATACTCAACAAAACAAAACAAAACAAATAGGCTGCTGGAAGCCATGCAAAGATGAAAAAACAAGCATTTGTCATTGCTGAAGGTTTCCTTGCATGGTGTATGTGGGATGGCATTCAGCGGCACTCATGGTGCGCGATACTTGGAGCTTCTTCAAGCTCACCACAGCCATATCCGCTCTGGCTAGATCTTGTATAGGAATGTTATGTTACCATTCACGATTTCAAGGCAAGGATCTGAGTGTAAGCAGAGATATACCAGTTTTCCACAAGCCTCAACCTGTTCCCTGAAAACTGAATGATGCAAACATCATATTGACTGTTGAGGCATGGTACTGGGTCAAGAGTGAAAGGGAGCAATTGGACTGCCCCCATTGTTTTAGTATCAAAGTTGTACATGGTGGTAAGAATTTGTGGTGACTACAAGGTCACAGTAAACTACTACATGGAAATTGAATTCTACCCATTAACCATTTCAGAGGATTTGTTTGCCACACTGGCATCTGGCAAATTATTCAGTAAGCTGGGTATGAAAGAGCCAAACAGTCCCTATGGGACACTGGTGCCATATTCACCAAACCACTTTAAAAAAACTTAAGGTTAAATCACCATCACTAAGCTTCTGGCTTTAATCATAAAATCATGAGAGTTACAATGCTCATCACAGAAAACTGGAACCAATCAACATTTTATTTTGTGACAGGCATGCCTCCACATGCTCACATGACCATGTGCTGGGGCCTCAGGGGGCAAGGGGGAAAACCTGTAAAATACCTATGTGTCCCCATTGCCAAGTTGGCAGGAGGAGGCAATGAGGACCAAACAGCTCAATAAAAAAAAAAGAATGTCTTTCCGGTATATCGTTGACTTAATATTGCCGCCGTTATTACAGCAATAGTGGGTTGGCACATGGCACTGTTGTGACCTGGGCTTTAGAGCACTGAGTAGTTCCAGCATTTGCCAGGAGGTGGAATGTTTTGGAGCATGTCAGTAGGGTGCTCCTGAGTTGTATCAGGTGTGTGTCTGGCTGCACTGTTGGTGTGGCTGTTCCATATTACCATCCAATAGTAAAGGGTGACGTTGCACCATATGGGCCACCTGTCTTTTTTTCTGCCTCTACCAGTGTGCACCCTGTAACACTTACTACTCCCTGTCAACCTTGGTGTGACTGGGAGTTGGTTATATTAAATTGTGGGGGGGGGGGATGCGGGAGGAAGAGCCGCCCTCAATATACTAGTTTTGTCTCTCCTGCTGTGTGGGGTATTCTAGGATGTGCTGGGGTGCTTGGGGTATTGGCTCACTTCTTTTGCCATGTTTTTCAACCAGGTGAACGTTGCCCACATTGTCAGGTACAGAGGTTCCCTGTCATGGTTTTTGCCAACAGCAAAATGCTGGCACTGTAACTGCCATCGGAAATATTATTGTCACACTGACTTGGGTGAACCTGCCTTGCCTGGTAAAACCTTTGAGATAAATAAATAAATAAATAAATACAAACATACATAAGAAATTAAAAAAAATGAAATAATGGTTGTTTTCAATTCTTCATGGCAAATGACTGTTGTGATTTTATGATTAAAGCCAGGGGCTTGAAAATTGTGATGTAACCATTTTTTTTTTTAAATTGAGATTTGGTGAGTGTGCACAAGTGTCCTACTGGGACTGTTTAGTTTTTCTCTACTTGGTCATATACCAGTTGCACTTAATAACCAGCACTGAAGCAATTAAGTATTGCAGTTACACATTTAATAAATCATTTATTTAGTGTTCTCTGAAGGACTGATTTGTTGCTTTCTTCAAACAGCTGGACTTTTCTTATGCATACCAGCAATTAGACTTGGAGCCTGACAAAGGCATTCCTGACCATCAACAATCACAAGGCAGGTCCAGTGGCATGGAGAGCTGACGCATCACTGCCTTATCTCCTGCCACACCAGTGACCCATGTTCACAGTGCAAGCAGGTCACGGAGGTTGGCCAGGGAGGTGAGGATCAAGCGTCCGAAGGACAGTTCTCCTCTCCCGGGAAGGGGTGTGACCAGAGACCGGTGCATGTCTGGCCCTAGCAGTGGCTGGAAGCTGCAACACTGGCTCTAAGAAAGGGGGCAGAGATGGAGCAGACACCCAGCATACCACATGCAGAAGTGTGCAGAGCTCGGCCATTGGTATCATTGCACGCATAAGGTTCTGCACTCGGTGGACAGGAACAAACTGGAGTCGGAAAATTCTCTGGCCGGCAGGATGATACCGGTCCCTCACAGGTGCCACACCCAACCAGCTGGTGCCTTATAACTTCTAGGAGGTAACTACCAGTGGACACCGAGGCAAAGGGGCGGGGGGGCAGTCGGAGGTGGCGAGAAAGGAAAAAAAAAACCAATCACAAGGAACTTTATCGATGTCAGTGCCTGGCCTATGGAATTTCATCAAGCCCATCAATGTTTCTGCAGATAATGGACCAGATATGACATGGTCTGAAACATAGAAACATAGAATTTAATGGCAGATAAGGACCACTTGACTCACCTAGTCTACCCGTTTCCCTACCTAATGGATAAGCTGCAGATCCTAGTTAACCAACAGCCTACTTCCTCCTACCCCCCACTAGACTTGCCTTATGTCTGTCCCATGCATTCTTGAATTCCCCCACTGTTTTTGACTCCATGGCCTCCTCAGGAAGGCTGTTCCATGCATCCACAACCTTCTCCGTGAAAAGATACTTCCTCACATTACCTCTGAGCCATCACCCCTCTATCTTCAAACTGTTTCCCCTTGTTCTTGCACATCTCTTTTTCTGAAAGATGCTACCCTCTTGGACTTTGTTGATTCCGTTGAGGTACTTGAAAGTTTCTATCAAGTCCCCACTCTCCCTCCTTTCCTCGAGGGTGTACCTATTAAGCTCCTTTAGTCTCTCTCTTTGTGTGTCTTCTGGGGCAGACCCTGCATGATTTTGGTTGCTCTCCTCTGGACAGCCTCCACTCTGTCTATGTCTTTGCAGAGATGGGTTCTCCAGAATTGCACACAGTACTCCAGATGGGGTCTCACCAACTGTCTGTACAAAGGGATAACAACTTTCTGTTTTCTACTGTTGATGCCTCTCCCTGTGCATCCCAATATCCCCCCAGCCCTCCTTACTGCCTTCTCACATTGCTGGCCCACCTTTAGGTCATCTGATATGACTACCCCCAGGTCCCTTTCCATTTTTGTTGCTGTCAGTATCTCACCCCCCATTGTGTACTCTTCCCCTGGGTTTTTGTTTCCCAGGTGCATTACTTTGCACTTATTTGCATTGAATCTAAGCTGCCATACATTTGACCATTCCTCCAACCTTGCCAAGTCCCTTCTCATCCTTTTCACCCCACCTTGTGTATCAATCCTGTTGCAGATCTTTGTGTTATCTGCAAAGAGACATGCTTTTCCTTCTAGTCCCTCTGCAATGTCATTTATAAAGACATTAAAAAGGACTGGTCACCGTACTGAACCCTGCGGTACCCCACTAGTAACCCCCTTCTTCACTGTGTACTCCGTTTATTATTACCCTCTGTGTCCTGTTGTCCAGCCAACGTTTTACCCAGGCTACAACCCTGGGACCCACTCCCAGGCTGGCTAATTTGTTTATTAATCTTTTGTGTGGGACTGTGTCAAATGCCTTGCTAAAGGCTAGGTAGGCCATGTCCACAGCCCCTCCCTGGTCTACTGCTTTGGTCACCCAGTCAAAGAAATTGATTAAATTCATCTGACATGACCTTCCAACTGTGAATCCATGCTGCCTTGGATCCTGTGCCCCACTGGCCTCTAGGTACTCAGCAATTCTTTCCTTCAGAAGTGATTCCATAATTTTCCCAACCACTGAGGTCAAACTGACAGGTCTGTAGTTTCCTGCCTTTTTCTTGCTCCCACTTTTGTGAAGGGGAATCACATCCAGCCTCCTCCAGTCCTCTGGTACCACACCATCCTACCATGATTTGTTAAAAAGGGTAAGACAGTGGTAGTAGTATGCTTCACTGTTAATGCTAACAGCACCCACTATGGGGGAACATCTAGTGGTCCTAGATCAGGTCCTGACCAGACTGCAAAGACACAGTGAGAGTGAAACTAGTTAAGTTTTAGTTTCTTCAGGATTCTGTTGACTACCAGATGGACACCCAGGTGCTGCACCCAACAAACAGTAAGGTAGCAGCTATTGTTAAGGTGCTTGCAGCATCCAACATAACAGAGTTACAGTCTTTCCTTGACCTGTTGACTTACTATGGATGTTTTCTAGAAAATTTGTCAATGGTGATTCAGTAATTACAAGATTTACTTTAAAATAATTAAAAGTGGAATTGGTCACTGCAGTGTGATACAGCATTCAAGGTATGCAAACTTCAACTTCTGAACAGTAAGGGGCTAGCTCATTATGATCCTGGAAAGAATTTTAAACTGGCATGTGACACTTCCCCATATGGGGATCGGGAAGTCATTTCTCACATCATGCCTTCAGGAGAAGAACATACAATTTCTTTCACATTAAGGACCCTGCCTACCAGTGAAGAGAACTATGGTCTGATCAAAAAGGAAACACTGAGCATACACTTCTGAGTTAAGTGGTGCCACAAATACCTATACAGTAGAAAATACATCATGCCTACAAATCACAGCACTGCACTGACCATTCTGGGGCCAAAGCCAGCAGTTCAGATGCTTGCAGTGCTAAGGATATAGTGCTGGGTTTAGATTCTATCACCATATAACTACAAGATTTAGTATCACAGTTTCCATGACCACATAAATACAAATGGCCTGTTTGGACTGCCTTGTGTGGACTCTCTAAATATAGCAGGTGATGGGGCCATTGTCTAACTTTAACATGTGGATTAACTTTCTGTAACTTTCAAAAATGTAGCAGCAGAATCCAGATGTGATACAATCTTCTCCGGAGTTTTGGACTTTACTCTGAACAGATGGTCCAGCTTTATAAAGGATATGACTGTATTCTCACAAAGGATATGACTCTATAGTCTTTCTTTGACAAGAAGGATCAGTTGTAGATGGATCAAGGCTGTATTCTGTGGATGGTACACATCATGATACATCTGAAATTCCAGAATTGGTTGCTTTCCAGCTTTTATGAAGAGTCATCCCAGAATTTTCAGATTATGACCCAAGGATACTTCTTATGGTCTGAACTAGATGAAAGCATCCATGATCTGAGCAGCATATGTGCACCTTGTGTGGCTATTTACCATCAACCTGCATTAGCAGCTCTCCATCCCTGATTTTTGGCCACTATGACATGAGAAGGCAGTCATGTTGACAACACCAAGGTGGGCACACAGTACTTCCCTATGATGGTCATTGTTCATTCAACATGGCTCAAAGTTCTTCCGTCACAACTTATAACTTCAGAAATGACTATTTTATTACACCTATTTGCTGCAGATGGTTTTCGATAAGAGTTGCTGTCAAATAATGATCATCAGTTTTCCTTCCAGGAACTCAAACTGTTCCTGAAACATAATATGGTCTGATACATTCTCACTCCACCTTACCACCCAGTGTCCAGTCATAGACTCATACAGCTAAATGGGCAAACTTTCAAGAAAGCCTAGACAAGGCAAGCTTTATCAAGAGACAACCAAGTAGTAACTGCAATCCACAGGTTGGAATGTTTCATGTTTGTTTATAGGAAAACTTCTCACTAAGTTAATGTGAGGACACCCATGGAAATCTTCTTGAAATTGCAACCACATACCTGGTTATCCTTGCTGAAGCCAGACCTGTCACATGCTTAGGATAGATAAGTGCCAAAAGTAGCAGAAGAGGGACTATGACAAAGTTCTGAATATTTTAAATTTTTTACAAAGCTTACTTCAGTACTGGAGCAGAAATTAAAAAAAAAGATTGCAAATTAACTGTGAGATAAACCCATTTTTAAAGCAGTAAAAATATAGAGCAAGCTAGTGCAACAGATGAGTCACTGAACAAAAAAATATGTTTTGTTTTGTAGCTGTCAGCAGTAGACATACATAGGAAAACAGACAGTTAAGTCCATGAAATTTACTGAAAAGCCATATTAAGGTGAACATGTGTTCTACTGTTTTGAATCTGTTGCTGTTATAATAAGTTAACAAATGATTAATTAGTATGAAAGTAACTGTTCAAAAATAAAAGCAAGGATACACAAGGTTTACTTAGTAGAGAATAAGACTATATAGCTATGCTACTGGCTTATGTATTGAAAAACTTTGTATTAAGTTTAGAGACTTCAAATGAATTTTGATAGGTAATTTGTACACTCCTGATGAAGTAGTGAGGTTGCACTATGAATCATTGAGATCTAGTGACCTTGTAGCTGATTGTAAAATACATTTACCAAGGCAAACATTGGTGAGCAGTGTTTAGTTTCAAAACTATTCTAGGACTGTATGTGATTGCCATGTTTTAAACAAACCTCCCAGTAGATATACGTTCTGTTTACTTTATTGAGCAGAGGCCCACTGCACTACCATTTAGCATTCAAACGTTTAAGGAAGCCCAGAGAATGTAAGCTGTTTCTGAAGAGAACCACATAGTACCTGCAAGCCAGAGGTTGGCATGTTTCTTGTTTATTTATAGGAAAACTCCTCACAAAGTCACCATGAGGGCACATGTGGAACTCTTCTTGAAATGGCAACCACATACCTGATTGTCCTTGCTGAAGCCAGATGTGTCCCACACTGCGGATAAATGCCAAAAGCAGCAGAAGAGGGAATAATGATAAATTTTTGCAGGCAGTCCAGATGTTCTATGTAGGGAAGTGGGTGATGGTTCAGGGTTTGCAATATCCAAAACATCCATGAATACAAGATACCGTGAATGACATACAAGGACCATTAACATATGGAGTACACAGGGATCAATAGCTGATTTATATGCATGTAGATCACCTGCTTTCCCCAAAGGTTTTTATTTCCAGTCCATCTTACGACACAGTGCCAGAAGTTGAGAGTGATTCTAAGAACTATGAGTTGATGCTGTTCTTCCAGTGGTCAGGGATCCAGTCACTTACCAGCTGCAGTTGTGCCTGACTGGAGATATCTGATACATCATAGAAGAGCACTACAGAGACTGAACCTTTAACCTGGATTCCTGTGGGGTATCTAAACTGTTACCATTATATTGTTACAGTTTGAGGAAGATATACTGAAATTAGATATAGAATAATGGCTGAGTAGGTGGTTATAATTAGAATTGTACACACCCCGAGGTGTGAGATGCCACATAGACCTTGAGAGTGAAGCTCAAGGGGTTTATAAATGCATCCCACACCAAGGGTGTGTATAAAATTCTCATTATAACTACCTACCAGTTTTTATTTTACATAATTTGCTGACCTTCATTTTTTTTTGCTACCCTCTCATCAGTAGTCGGTAATGTGGCATCAATGGTAAAGGAGCACAGCGGAGAATAACATGTATCAGCATGTGGTTAACTTTTTATTTTTTTTTGTCATAGGAACAGCAAACAGGCAGCATTTTGGGAAGCATTTCTAAAGCATTGAAAACATTTTTTAAACTTTTAAAAAGTGTAACTCATGATACTGTCACAGAGGGGTGAATCAACTGTTTAACAAAGCTGCAGATAGAGAACAATGGACAACTTTGAAAAACATAAGAAAAGTAACTGTGAGCAAAAATAGAGGAAACATTGCAAACTGTGGGAACAGTGTCTGATAGGGAGGGGGAGCTGAGGTGATTTGGTGGTGGACCCTGGTTATAGGATGACAGAGGCATGGGCAGGAAAACCCTCAGGATTAAATCTTGGTGGAACACCACTTATTGCATTGGGCCAGGTGCGAAACATGGGTGTGGTGTTTGATGAAGGCCTGACCCTGAGGGCGCAGGTTTTGGCTGTAGTCAGATCTTTCTATTACCATCTAAGGAACATAGCCTGGGTGAAACACCTGGTCCCATCCAAAGATCTTCCTACCTTGGTCCACGCCTTTATCACCAGTCATTTTGATTACTGCAATGCCCTCTACCTAGGGCTTCCTGGGGTAGATATCTTCTGCTTGCAGCTAGTGCAGAATGCGACGGCTAGGTTGTTGACTGGAACCTCCAGATCCAGTCATATAACACCTGTGCTGCATGAACTGCACTGGCTGCCAATACAGTGGCGGATTACCTTCAAGGTCACGTTGCTGACCTATAAAGCCCTACATGAGCAGGGGCCCCACTACTTGAAAGAACTCTTATGCTCTTACTGCCCCACCCATTCACTCCGATTCTCTGGTGAGGAATTGCTAGAGATTCCCAGGGTATCCTTAAAAACATCAGGTGGAAGATCTTTTGCCTTTATGGCACCTACCCTGTAGAATTCTCTACCTCACCAGATATGAGAGAGCCAGACCATAGAAGGTTTTAAAAAGTTATTAAAGACCTACCTGTTTAACCAGGCTTTTTCAGGAATTTATTGAGCTCACACTGATATGTTTTATCTGTTTTAAATTGTAATACTGTGTATTTTAATGTGTATTGTAAAGGCACCCTGAGCATAGGAAGGGCACCTTATACAAATAGAATTTTGATTGCTTGATCTGTGCTTTTTAGGGCTGTGGGCAGAGCCAACAGCCATTTTGGGATTGATCGTACCTTATAAAAACAGCTGATTGTGGAACCTTCCATTGGACTTTTAGAAGTGTCCTTCCAAAAGTCCAATGGAGCTTGAAACCCTCCGCCATGATTGGCCACTACGGAATAACAGTCACGCTATTTTGGCTATTACTTCTGCATTCTGGGCAAGAACTGCGCATATGTGACTCATGCGCATGTGCAGTTCCGCTGGCATTGTCATGTTGTGAATGGCAAATTGTCATTCACCACAACTATGCATGTGTGCATGCTGCACATGTGCAGTTGCATTGCCGCCACCAGCAACGGCAGCAAAGAAAACTGTCCTGCACCCTCCCACTGCTGCTGTCCTCCCCACTCCCTCCATTCCTATCACTGTACTGATATCAGGGTCCCCAATCCCTGTGTCGGTATTATGTAGCCCTCTAACTCATGTGACACACTGGGAGCCCACCCCAGTGTGCCCAAATGGTATTTATTTCCCCTGCACTGACATCAGGGTGCCTAATCCCTGTGTCAGCATTATGTGCACCCCCAAACTCATGTGGCACACTGGGAGCCCACCTCAATGTGCCCAAATGTATGTTTTCTTTTTCTTCCCCACCGCCAACATTGGGGTGCCTAATCCCCATGTTGGCATCATGTACCTACCCAACCTCAACTCTTGTGGTACACTGAGAGCCCACCACAGTGTGCCCAGATGTACAGTGTGTTTTTTATTTCCCTGTAAACAAAGAAAACCATCCCTCCAACATATGTTTTTTTACCCATAAAAAAGAAAACAGTCCCTCGTCATCGCCCAAGTCCCCCTTCCCCATTTCCACCCTCCCACTGAACACACACCTCCCCTTAACCCCTACTCAATACTTACCTTTGGAGGTCGGTGCTGTTATCTTCTCTGGACTGGGATACGTCTGTACTCTTTGAAGCCAACTCTCAAACTGAAGAGTCAAAGGTAAGTGTGCTATTATGGAATTCAATGAGGTGTTCAACTTACCTTGTTAAATCAGCCATTTTTTTGAATTTTGGCTCTAAATTTTCAACATGGGGTTCTTGGGACCCCACTTCATGAACACTGTCACTGCCATTTTGTTACTCAGTCCCAAAAGGTGATTTCTCGGTCGCTGTGAGGAATCACCTTTCAGGACCAATTAACAAAATGACAGTGCCACTGTTCACGAGGTGGGGTCCCAAAATACCCATAATGCAAATTTGGTGGAACAATTCCAAAAAATGACTGTATTACGAGCATGCATTGTGCAGTTTCTATGCACGCTCCTAACTTTGTCAATTTTTTTATATTTTCACTCCACATTTTCAACATTGTCATTTTTGCACACCGCCTTTTTAACAGTACAGCTGTCATTTTCTATATCTGCCCAAAACATGTTTTTGCACCTGGGCACTGATTGGCATGGTCACTCTGCGAAATCACCTTTCAGGACAAGTGAACAAAATGACACTGGCACTTTTCATGAGGAGAGGTCCCAAAAAGGCCATGTTGAAAATTTGGTGCAACACCTCCAAAAATTGACCAAGTTACACCCAGATGTTCAATAATTTCCATGCACATGTGTAACTTTGGTCATTTGGTAGTTCGTCACAGCCCTATTGGCTCTGGCTAGAGTTTGTTTTTTAGGAGTAATTCATTTTCACTCATAGAGTAACAAAGATCGACAATCTGAGGGGAAAGTTCACATGGATGGAGAGTCTATGAGGGAAATTTGTATGTTGGTCAGCACAAGGGAACAGTGGCTTGCACTTTCCCTTAGAGAAAGTTGGTGTTTGTTTGCTGTTATAACCAGCTGGGTATAATGATAATTTATAACTGGCATTCTCTATGGGCAATAATGAAGACCAGTAATTATAGCAAAATAATACCCAGAATCTGCACAGGTCACCAAACAGTCTATTTTCACCAAGACGTTAGGAACTGTTAATGTTTAGGCTAAGGTTTGCCTAAAGGGAAGAAGTACAGTATATAGGCATTTACCTTCTTACAGGTAGTATGGTGAATGCCATTTTGGCTGTACTCTAAAAAAGCATTATGCTGCAGTCTAGGCTGCATTATCTGTCATGCTCTGTGCATGTTTGTGGCAGTTACAATAAAGATGGCTGTTTGACCACACATATGTCTCAATGTCCTCCATGCCTCCTTCATAGAATATTACATTTGCCATTGTTCGAAACAATAAAGCATGGACTTAAAAAGCTTCAAACTCAGTTGCATAATCAGCTATTCAACTACAGCATGCAGTATGTACAAGTTTAAGAGAGGCAGAATCATCTGAGTTAAATAAAACCAATGTAGACACCGTGATGTAATCCTGTTTGACTACTAGTTCATGTGCCATATAAGGATTTAAATCCAGAAGCCTTGAATTTTGCTGAGAACATAGATCTCTAATCATTTCAACAGGGGTGACATGTATGCATGCTGAATCTCCCTGAGGCAAATGTCTGCCACAAATTCCCCTTTCCTCATGATCTACCATGAAATTGGCCAATATTCCACATATTGTAGTCACCAAGGTTTACCTTTTACTGGGTAATTCCTGTTTATGGTGCAACACATGACACCTGATTTGTTTTACATGCTGTCTTATGGACAGCTGACTGTTCCTCCTCTTAAAGGAAATCCCAGTCTTTAGATTTTGAATCTGGGTTTGTGCAAATACCTATCAATCCATTAAACATTCTTCTAATTCACTTTCTTTTAATAAAACTATAATAACTATGAAAAGTCTAGTAATACTGAAAAGTTACTATACAATACCTTATTTTGACATCTTATTTGGCAGATTAGAAATGTAATGCAGTCAAGATCACATGGCCTGGAGTATTGAGGCAGTGTAGCATAACTTTTAAAGACTGTATGACAGATTGAATGCACACTCGGCTTCCCTGGCCTTTTCTGAGGCCCTTCCCGTATGGAGAAGCAAGATGGGAAGGATTGGGTGAGGAAGGAGGAGAGTGAGGAATTTAAAGGGTGCATGAAGGGATGGTGTCAAGAGGAGGGTTACGATTTTGTGGGAGCCTATGGGGTTTCTAGGATAGAAAGCTGTTCAAAGGTGAAAGCCTTCACCTAACAAAAGAGGGAGGCAGTGCCCTTATGCAGAATTTTGATGTCTAGATAAGCAAATATTTAAACTGAGAAGGTGGGAGGCTGACACTGGGGAAACCACAGAGGACAGAAAGTAAACAATGAACCTAGTGAGGACTCCCTGAGAAAAAGGGCTAGGATCAGTGAAGATGAAATAGCAAATAAGGGACCTTGATAAATAAAATATGGATGTTTGGGGAGGGGGGACTCACAAACTAAGCAGGGAGCAGGAAAACCAGGAAGTGAAGAAAGGAGGTGGATGACTATTGTTGAGGCACAGGTCAGGAAGCATAGGGAAAACCCAGGAGCAGTTGTAAAAATCACCAAAACTTTATTTATTGTACCAGTAACATAAAATAAAATAAAATAAACCTGTTCAGAATAACTATGTACAGAAGCAAAAATAAAATCTTTCTTGTAAAAAAAAAAAATCTCCCTTGCAGCTCGGCTTAGCTGTTTGTATAAGTTTTTTTCAACCCCCGTACTTTGCAAGCATCCTGTTCTTTGTAAATTTCAGGAACTCCTAGAACATTGAGAACTTCCTGAGGTCCCCACAGCAACTGCAAAAGACTCAAACATTTGCTTCCAAGTAACCTCTAGCTTTTTACAGTTATCTCAAATTAGAAATATATATGCATTTCAACAGTAACACCATATTTTCTAAATAAAAGTGATCCCATTATCAGTTTCATTTCCATATATTGATTTGCACATATTTTTATATTACCAGATCTAGATATGCAAAGGAGGAAAAACAGAAAGCAAGAGAAAACAGAGAGACAGTGTGAGGCAAAGGATTGCGAGACTGTTTGGGTTGATCATGTCCAAAGTCTCACAGGAAAATTTGACTGCACAACCAGACAGAGGAGAGAGAAAAGGAAAGAATACAGATAATAATAATAATAACATTTGTTTAATTAAGCACCTTTCAAGATTCCAAAGTGCTGTACAGTATTGGTACAGATAAAAACATATACCTATACATATAATATAAAATCACAATAAAACTGGAAATGCCTTTCCCCATAAAAAAAGTATTTAATGCCTGCTTAAAACTCCCCACCATCCTGCCCTCCCGGAGCTGACGGGGCAGAGAATTCCAGAGGGTAGGTGCCACAAATCCAAAGGCACGCGTGCCAGATGACTTCAAATTAACCCTTGGAATCTCCAGCAACCCCTCATCAGCCGAGCAGAGCTGTCGCAAAGGAGTGTAAGGAACCAGGAGCTCTTTCAAGTAATTGGGACCCTGTCCGTGTAGGTCTTTGTAAGTCAATAGACCTACTTTAAAGGTGATCAGCCACTGTATTGGCAGCCAGTGCAGAGCGTGCAGCACAGGGGTGATATGAGATCTTCTAGATGCCCCAGTCAACAAACATGCTACCACATTCTGCACTAGCTGCAGGCAGTGGATATCAACCCCAGGAAGCCGATATCAACCCCAGGAAGCCCTAGATAAAGGGAGTTGCAGTGATCAAGGTGCAATGTCACAAAGGCATGGACCAAGACAGGCAGCACACTGGGTGGAACAAGGTGCCTAAACCTGGCAATGTTCCTAAGATGGAAAAAGGCTAGCTTGAAGACTGCTGACACCTGATGTCGAAGAGTCAGACCATCGTCAAGCTCCACTCCCAGGTTACACACCCATTCAGAGGTGAGAATCTGTGCGTCCACCAGAACTAAACCAGAAGGGAGCCCAGTTCTCAGTCCCTCTACCCTATGACCCGGATCCACAACCAAAACCTCAGTTTTCCTGGGTTCAACTTTAGACTGCTGGAATTCATCCAATATTGGATTTCTGTGAGGCAGTTGTTCAATACCGAGATAGCACCAACCTGGTCAGGTGCAAAAGACAGGTAGAGCTGGGTATCATCAGCATAGCAGTGAAACCTCTGTTCATACCATCTTACAATGTCTCTGAGGGGTAGCAAATATACTGTGAATAATATAGGGGACAGCACTGAACCCTGAGGTACCCCGCAAGGCAGAGAGAAAGCCCTGGATGAAAACAAACCCAAGACCACCCTCTGCGTTCTCCCAGTGAGGAAAGATGAAAACCATCTGAGGACTGCACCAGACAGCACACAGATGAATCTCAGGCATTCAAGCAGAACCCCATGATCCACAGTATCAAAAGCTGATGATAAATACAGGAGAACCAAGATAGAACGGTGTCTCCGATCTCTCACCATCAGGAGATCATTGAGCACCAGAAACCAAAGCAGTCTCAGTACTATGCCTCTTATGAAAACCAGATTGGAGAGGTTCGTATAAATTATGGGTGGTTAAATGGTTATCCAATTGAGCAGCCACAACTTTCTCAATAACCTTCCTCACAAAAGGGAGGTTAGAGATAGGCCTGTAGTTTGCTAGGTTCTCCGGGTCTAAAGAAGCTTTTTCAGAAGGGGGATCACTACCCCCTCCTTCAGGCAGCTAGGGAACTCACCCATATCTAAAGAGCACTGGACAATCCGAGCTAAGACCGGGCCAATGATCTTGCTACAACTCAAAATCAGGGAAGTAGGGCCTGGGTCTAAACTACAGCATGTGGGATGCATCTCCTGGACAATCCTCATAATGTCTATGAAATCTGGCAGGTCAAAGGTACTTTAGGAAACTCCAGGCTCTGCAACAAAGCACCAATCAACAGCAACCCCCTTAGAGTGAAGTTGGTGGCACTCTCTCCTGATGTCATCGACCTTATTCGCAAAGAAGCGAACGATCTCGTCACAATCAGTTTGTGTAAAAACTCGATGGAGCTGCCGAAGGGCTGGGTTGCACAGCCTGTCAACAGTTCTGAAGAGTAGAGCCGGTCGGTTCCGTGTGACAGAAATTTCCCTGGACAGGAATTCTGTCTTCTTATGGGAAATTTCTGTTTGGTAGAGTTTATAATGCTCTAGCAAAATGCAGTGGTCGGCATCTGTGGCAGTCTTCCTCCAATGACGCTCTAACCTATGCCCCAATTTCCGCAACTCTCTCGGATCCCCATCAAACCATGGTGCTCCAGGGTGATGCGGAAGGGGGCAAACTCAGACAGGAGCAATATGATCGAGGGCTGAAGATATGGCCCCATTATAGGCAACTACCAACTGCTCAGGATCAGTGCAAGACTCATCCAACAACGAGAGGTCAGTAACCACCATCAGGTCTTCAGAGACCACATCCCGCACAGGGCGGTACCTGACCAACTCCACAGGGGCTGACCTACCCAGGGGGGCCTCAAAATTGAACCCAACTGAGTAATGATCAGACCAACCGACTGGTTCCACCACTAAATCGAAGGCCTCGATCTCCATGAGGAAGACCAGGTCAAGAGAGTAACCTCCCTTGTGTGTAGCTGAGGAAACAACCTGTGTAAAGCCCAGAGATGTCATATGTCAGATCCTTGCATTTAAACACTTTCTCCAAAACAAATGGGACAGGTTCCTATTCTACCCTGTCACAAGGACAAAGAGAAATGAGATGTCAAGAGGGGGGAGAGTATAGGCACAAGCTGTTAAAGCAGTCTCCCTAAAATGTCAGGAGCCTAAGAAACAAACATAGTGAACTCCAGGCAAAGGTGGTGTATACTGGATTAGACTTTCTAGCCATTCCAGACACATGTGCCATCAGGAGTAATGACTAGGAACTGGCAGTACCAGGATATACCATGCGTGGGAGAGATGGTTAAAAAAAAAGGTTTTGGGGGTAACTGTCTATGTCAAGGAAGGCATAGTGTTTTTTGTTTGTTGTTCAGTCTTTAGTTTTTACAATAATAAATATTGAAACAGAGAAACAAACCATGAATAAGTACAATCATTAAAGAAATACAGTATACAGTATCATACAACTATGATTACATAGATATAAAATCATTAAAAAAGACCATGGGATACATATACAGAGGTCCTGCCATCTTATATCATGGTTTTTATATATTCTGTAAAGTAAATGGGCACAAAAAAATTATCATTAGCAGATTCTAATTATTTTTTCAGAATTTAAACAGGACACTGAAGGATTCAGGTCCAGTTACCTCCCACTGTCTTTTGTTGCCCATAATCACAAAATCTCAATGTGACTGATAGCCTTAATAAAGACCAAAAAAGGAGAAAGGAGAAAGGAAACCAGATAGTTCTACAGTATTAACCATCATGTATATAGTCTTCTTAACAAATTTACAATTCAACCCAAGACATTTGCAAAGTTTTTGGCAAATTCCAAAGCAAAAGAGAGAACTGTGCAAAAAAAAAAAAAATACAGATCTTGAATCATAAGGTATGTAATAACCACGTTTCTCAGACCTTTGCAAGGGGTAATATTCCTGTATCTGCCCAAAAAAGAATAACTTTTTAAACACATACTTCAATCTTCGCAGAGGATATCTCCTCCATTAGGCCACACCTTTGGAACTGTAAGCCATCAGTGTCAGGACCACTCAGAAACGTCTGCTAGCTGGGTGCCACCGACAACGATGTGCAGCACTTAGGTGTATAAAATGTGAGTGGCCCTGAGACTTAACCCAAGCATGAAGAAATAGATCAGCTCACCGGTTAACTTATTAAACATTTTTTTTTATACACCACACTAATTCAGATCAGTGTTTCGTAGTCCTCAGACTGCTTCCTCAGGATATGGCCCCAAGACTATTCAGTTCTTTTTCCCCACTATCAGTCATCCTCATCACACCTGCCAAAGGAAATAATGTCAACAAAGCCATTGCCATTTTATTATTTTCCTATAATTTTTCAGTATATCTTTCGTGGTCTGCGTGCCTCCAAAGTCTAAAGAAGCTTTGTTCAGATATTGTTTCTGCTGTTACAACATTTACAAACACAACACTCACTTCATTTGTATGTGCTGTTTGGGCCTTTCTCACAATGTGAGAGCTTGTGAGATTTGTCAGAGTTTCAACCAGGTTCCAGGGTGATACCATCAGAAGGCTCTAGAAACCTTCCTTGCTTAAAAAGCATTAAAGTTCAAGAAGAAAGAAAAGGGCTTCAGCTCTGCTTCTCCATTGCCACCATCAATGAAACAGTCAATAAAGGCAAAAGAAAAGGATAAAGAAAAGGTATTGTCTCAGGCTTCCTTGTCACCTGGCCATAAGCACAAACATAAAGATAAAGCTACTTCACTGGCAAAGTCCCATTCACCATTGGAAACAAGAATGTCCTCATCAATGCCCTCTCTTGTTGCGTCAGCTACTGTCCCTCAACCATAACTGAGACACCAAGGTCAGGGCCTGGGTCAGGCACTGCTGCATCTACTATAGATGGTACATTACCGCTCTAGTCCTTCAGCGCAGCCATGCAAAGGCATGGTCCTGGATTTCAGGAGGGTGGACTTTACTAAGATGGATATATGTTTCAAGCATGTCTGGCAGAGAGGGACAAAAGGGGAGAGTGGAGGACTAATGGGCCCATCTGAAAGGAGCCATAGTGGAGGCGACAAACCTTTGCATTAGGCAAGTAAACTAGGGCAAGAGAAAGAGAAAGCCACTATGGTTCTCAAAGGCAGTGGCCGGGAAGGTAAGGGCGAAAAAGATGGCTTTCAGGAAATACAAGGAAACACAGTAGGAGGAGGACAGGGTAGCATATCTGGATAAACAGAAGGAGGCAGGGAAAGCAGTCAGGGGCACAAATGCACAAATCGAGTTACAAATAGTATAGGAGGTAAAGAAAGGAGACACGACTTTTTATAGGTACATTAGTGAAAGGAGAAAAAACAGGGGCAGGACAGTAAGGCTTAAAGGGGAAGAAGGAGATTGTGTGGAAGAAGACCTGGAAAAAGTACTAATACTGAACAAATATTTTTGTTCTGTATTCACTGAAGGTGAGAGACTACAGCTAGGTAACATGAACAAATATAGAATGGACATGGATACCAGTCCATTTACGGAAGAGAGAGTCCTAAAAGAACTCACAGAACTGAAACTGGACAAGGCAATGGGTTCAGATGGGATACATCCTAGAATATTAAGGGAACTAAGGGGGGAGCTGGTGGCACCACTGGCAGCCCTGTTCAATGAATCACTCAATATGGAAGTGGTCCGGAGGATGGAAGGAGAGCATATGTAGTCCATCTTCACAAAAGTGGCAGTGGGGGGGAGGTAGGAAACTATAGACCAGTCAGCCTCACCTCAATAGTGGGGACAATCATGGAATCACTACTTTAACAAAGGATTGTGGAACACCTTGAATCCAGCAGAACACAGGATCTGACATGGCATGGATTCACAGCGGGAAGGTCATGCCACACAAATCTAATTTATTTCTTTGACTGGGTGACTAAGGACGTAGATAAGGGGGTAAACGATGGATGTGGCCTACCTGGATTTCAGTAAGGCCTTTGATACTGTTCCACATAGAAGACTAGTGAACAAGCTGGGCAGCCTGGGAGAGAGTCACAAGGTGGTAAACTGGGTTAGGAACTGGTTGAATGATAGAAGACAAAGGATCGTGGTAAATGGTGCTCAATCTGAGGAAAGGAGGGTGACCAGCCATGTGCCACAGGGATCAGTCCTGGGCCCAGTCCTGTTTAACGTCTTCATAAGTGACATTCTGGAGGAGCTGGAGGGGAAGGCGTGCCTCTTTTTGGATGACACTAAGATCTGCAACAGGGTGGACACTCCGGGGTGGGGGGGTGGAAAAAATGAGGAGTGACTTAGGTAAACTGGAGGAATGGTCGAGAGTGTGGAAGCTGAGGTTTAATGTGAAAAAGTGCAAAATCATGCATTTCGGGCACAACAACCTAGGAGAGGATTACATGATGGGGGGGAGGTAAAAATAATGGTCACCAAACAGGAAAGGGATTTGGGGGTAATCATATCTTATGATCTAAAGGTGACCAAACAATGTACCAAGGCTGTGGGGAGAGCCGGTGGGGTAGTGGGATGCATACTGTAGGGATAGGTATCAACAGCAGAAGGAAGGAGGTGGTGATGCCACTGTACAGGTCATTGGTGAAGCCTTGTTTGGAATACGGTAACCAGTTTTGGAGGCTGCATCTCCAGAAGGATATAAACAGAGCAGAAGCAGTTCAAGGAAGGACAATGAAGATGGTGCAGGGCCTGCACCAAAAGTCATGTGAGGAGAGACTGAAAACACAGAAACATAGAAACATGGACTTTGACGGAAGATAAGGACGGCTTGATCCACCAAGTCTGCCCATTTCCCTACCTATTGGATAAGCTGTAGATCCTAGTTAACCAACAGCCTACTTCCTCCTACCCCCCACCACTATAATTGCTTCATGTCTATCCCATGCATTCTTCAATTCCCCACTGTTTTTGGCTCCATGACCGCCTCAGGAAGGCCGTTCCACGTATCTACCACCCTCTCTGTGAAAAAATACTTTTTCACGTTGCCCCTGAGCCATCCCCCCTCTATCTTCAAACTGTGCCCCCTTGTTCTTGCACGTCTCTTTTTCTGAAAGATACTACCCTCTTGGAATTTGTTGATTTCCTTGAGGTACTTGAAAGTTTCTATCATGTTTCCTCTCTCCCTCCTTTCCTCAAGGGTATACATATTAAGCTTCTTTAGTCTCTCTTCATATGGTTTCTGGTGCAGACCCTGCACTATTTTAGTTGCCCTCCTCTGGACTGCCTCCATTCTGTCTATGTCCTTGTGGAGATGGGGCTCCAGAACTGCATGCAGTACTCCAGATGGGGGTCTCACCAACTGTCTGCATATTGAGGAAGACATGAATATGTATACTCTGCAGGAGAGGAGAGACAGGGGAGATATAGAAACCTAAAAATATCTAAAAGGCATAAATAGGGTACCGGAGGGTAGCATATTCCAGAAGAAAAGATGTCCAGGAACGAGGCGGCATGACATGAAGTTGGAAGGGGGTAGAATAAGGAGTAGCATAAGGAAGTATTTCTTCAAAGAAAGGGTGGTGAATGCATGGAATAGACTCCCAGCAGAGGTGAAGGGGGCAAACATAATGAGGGAATTCAAGCATGCATGGGGCACACATAGGAAAACCCTAGCAATTGGAATGAGGAGGTAAAGCTAAAGATCAAGTAGGGTCTGCTGCTTTTATGGTAGGCAGGGAAAATGGGCAGACTAGATGAGCCTAGTGGTCCTTATCTGCCATTGGTTTCTATGTTTAGGTAGAACTGGACCCTTTTCAGGGTGCCATCAACTCTCAGGCTGTGCTCTCCTCATTTTCAGACATGATATGTCACTTGCTAAAGGCATCGCTACAGCAGGTATATTTGCCGCCAATGGACCATCTGTTCCAGGACCTTTATTGATGGCTTCTACAAGCATGCTGTAAATTCCTGCCTTTCAACTTCCACTGGAGTCACTGATTCCCTCCACGGTTCCCATAATTGTTTGTGAAGACGACATTACAATCCAGACCTCGTAGATCTTGAATGGGATTTAGAGGAGGGCTATGAGACCAGTTTGCAGAAGGGAACCTGCCATCTAGCTCCACCCTCTCATGCTGCACTGAGGACTCTGTAGTTTATGCTACACTGTCTCCTTCTAAGGACCCCTCTTTTCAGGCCATGATGCAGGGAATGAAGTTTGCCGTAGGTTTTACTGTTCAAGAGGAATATTCCACTAAGAGGAATCTGATGGAATTTTTTGAATGCCATGCACACCCTCCATTATAATTACCCCAGTATATCTTGCCTTAGAGGATGTTACATTTTCTGCTTGGCATAGGCTTAATACCCTGCTGCTGTTCCAAGGAAGACTGATAAGCAGCACCTTTCTCTGTCTGGTAACCTTATTATACTTCCCAACCAGCAACTGTTTCTGTGGTCATTTTGGCTGCTCATGATGATCACGCTAAGGCTCCTAGACACACAAGTAAGTTGCCTTCAGATAAAGAATCTAGGAGGCTGAATGTTATGGGCAAATATAATTATGCCTCAGAATCCTTCGGCCTAAGGATTGCAAATTATCAGGCCTATATGACTAAATATCAGAATAGCCTTTGGAAGGCTTCTCATACTATGACTCAGGCTTTGCTTGATGGCCCCACTAAAACTGACTTGGAGGGGAGAGCAGATAGATAGATAGATAGATAGATAGATAGATAGATAGACAAACATACGGACAGATGCATGCATACAATATCAGATAGGATTTCAGACATCAGGAACAGTTCTTAGAAACAGTTCTCTTAACTGTTTCCAAGAACTGTTCCCAATGTCTAAAATTCTATCTGATATCCAGTAAAGGAGAACTGTTCTATTTAATGTTATTACAGAAGTCTATATGCTCTATAATCAATTTCTATCATCATTCCTGCCCAAAAACAAGTAAAGAAATTGTCAGTGGGAGCGTAGTGACTGCCATGGGTGGGGGGTTATAAAATAGACAGACAACTAATTATGATCATTGTTTTCTATGTTTATTAACTCCTCTATTAGGGTCTCATACCATGAAAATATTTTCTTTGGCAGAAACTGTGTAGAGTTTAATTTATTTTTCTCCAGGAAATTATTGATATTCAGGCATGTAGGTTTAGAGGAGCAGCAGAGGGTGACAACCTCAATCACCTTCTCCATCACTCCATCACTAAAGCTTTTTCCATCCCCTGTAAGTCCACTGCACATGCGATGCTTAAACTACAGCCCAGTTGCTTTCAGTTTTCCTTTCACTTTCCTGATCCCCATTCAACAGCAATGAAGCTGTTGCACACATACAGTATATTATCGCTAAGCTGGACTGCCGGAGCAGACTCTTATACAGTAAAAACATTTTTCAAGCCTAAATATCTTGAAAAATGGCATCAAGTTCCACCCACCCAGGAAATCAATCCCAACCAACCTACACTGCCATACAAAATTAAAAAATGTAAAAATGTATAGTTTTTTAGCTAGACAAAAGCACAAATTCAGAAAAAAAACAACCACTGAAATCAATGGAAAAAAATATTATTTCACACTTTAATATCTCTAAAAATACTGAACCAATATATATGCAACTTTCAGGGATTGTGGATTCTGCCATCATAGAATCATAGGACGCTGAACAGGTCAATAGCGTGAGACTTTTTAGACCTGCACCCACTAAAAGGTGACTGCACAGCAGGCGGACATAAAATGTCCATCTAGTGACTTTTTAAAGTATTTCATTGTTTTGCTCAATACTAATTCCAGCGTCAAGGCGTTCCACCCTGACACTTCTCTGTGTGAAAATGACACCCCTCTTAAGCTGGTCCTGTAGTGATCGCCTCTTAGCATTTTGCAGTGACCCCTTGTTGGTATAGTATCAGGTCTTGCTTTTAATCCTGTACACTCCAATAAGTCCTGATCCTGGTGGGCCCTGAATACATGGCACATGTCACCTCTGTGCCTACTATACTGTAGTGAGTATAGCCCCAAATGCTTCAGTCTCTCCTCACATGAGAGCATATTGATGTTTCCCAAGAGCTTAGTTGCCCGACTTTGGATCCCCTCTATTCTCCTTGCATCAATCTTTTGATGGGAGCCCAAAACTGAGAACAATATTCTAAATGAAGGTGAACCAGAGACTTATAAAGCAGGATCACGACCTCACTAGCCCTACTTTTGATGTTCTTTTTGATTGCTGCCAGAATACCATTGGCTTTCCTGATGATATTGGAGCAGTGATCCGATGAACTTAGTTTGTTGTTAACCAAAACTCCCAAGTCTCTTTCTGAAGTAATAGTCTGAAGTTCATTTCCCTCTCTATAATATTTGAGCCCTAGATTATTTTTGCCCAGATGCATTATTTTGCACTTGTCCGGGTCGAATCTCCCTTTCTTCCTTCTTGTCGCTTCAGTTAAATGATCTATGTTATCTTGGAACATTTTTGCATCCCTTCCGTTTATAACTAATGCCCCCATTTTTATGTCATCTGCAAATTTTGCCATCCATGCTGTGTTGATACATGAGAAGGATTCTATAAGTATGTGGTGAGTATGTTAACTGGAGTGCAGTTGCAGCAGCCACTTCTAAGAGTGGGGTTATTCTAGATGCCCTACAGGGGGCATGCCTTAGACAACTAGTATTGGAACCCACGCGAGAGGGAGCAATCTTAGACCTGGTTTTCTCAAATGGAGATGGAGAGAGGATCACAGATGTAGAAGTGGGTAGCCATCTGGGAACTAGCGACCATCGAACAGTATGGTTCACAATAAACACAGCAATAGAGTCAAGCCATACAAAGGCAAAAGTACTGGACTCTAGGAGGGCTGACTTTGCCAAAATGGGTGAGTGCCTAAGGAATGCACTAGCAAATGGGCAGGAAGGACAGGTGGAAGAACAATGGGGAATAATAAAAATTGCCATCACAGAGGTAACAAGCCTTTGTGTGAAGCAAATAAACAAAACAAAACGATGTAAGAAACCACTATGATTCTCAAAGGAGGTGGCTGTGAAGGTTCAAGAGAAAAAGAAAGCATTCAGAAAGTACAAGGAATCACAGAAGGAGCAGGACAGAGAATTGTATCAGTTAAAGCAAAAGGAAGCTGGGAAGGCAGCCAGAACAGCAAAGGCCTGAACTGAGGAAAATATAGCCAACTCAGTTAAGAAGGGGGATAAAACCTTTTTTAGGTACATCAGGGAGTGAAGGAAGACTAAGGGAGGGATAGTGAGGCTTAATAAAGGGAGGGGGGTGGGCAGAGGGTGACTGTGAAAAGGCAGAGATACTAAACAAATATTTTTGCTCAGTATTTACAAACGAAGAGGGGGAGGTACCTAAAACAAACAATAGAAACACTCTGGATACAGAAGTTGATACCAGCCCATTTACAGAAGAAAGGGTTCTGAAAGAACTCTTAAAACTGAAGGTGGACAAAGCAATGGGGCCTGATGGGATTCATCCCAGAATTCTAAAAGAACTAAGGGTAGAACTAGTGACACCACTGACTACCCTCTTTAACAAATCATGGGAGGATGGGGTGGTACCTGAGGACTGGAGTAGGGCAGATGTGATTCCCCTTCACAAAAGTGGGTGTAGGGCAGAAGTAGGAAACTACAGACCTGTTAGTTTAACCTCAGTGATAGGGAAAATGATGGAATCACTTCTGAAGGAAAGAATTGTCGAGTACCTAGAGGCCAGAGGGGCACAGGATCCAAGGCAGCATGGATTCACAGTGGGAAGGTCATGCCAGATGAATCTAATAGATTTCTTTGACTGGGTGACCAAAGTAGTAGATCAGGGAGGGGCTGTGGACATGGCCTACCTAGACTTTACAAGGCATTTGACTCAGTCCCACACAAAAGATTAATATACAAGTTAGCCAGCCTGGAGTGGGTCCCAAGATGATAGCCTGGGTAAAGAATTGGCTGGAGAATAGGACACAGAGGGTAATAGTAAATGGAGTCCCTCTGAAGAAAGGGGGTTACTAGTGGGGTGCATGAGGTTCAGTATTAGGACAGGTCCTCTTCAATGTCTTTAAGTGACGTTGCAGAGGGACTGGAAGAAAAGTATGTCTCTTTGCAGATGACACAAAGATCTGCAACAGAGTTGATGCACAAGGTGGGGTGGAAAGGATGAGAAGGGACTTGGCAAGGTTAGAGGAATGGTCAAATGTATGGCAGCTTAGATTTAATGCTAAGAAGTTCAAGGTAATGTACCTGGGAAACAAAAACCCAGGGGAAGAGTACACAATGGGGGGTGAGATACTAACAACAACAAAAATGGAAAGGGACCTGGGTGTAGTCATATCAGATGACTTAAAGGTGGGCAAGCAATGTGAGAGGGCAGTAAGGAGGGCTGGGGAGATACTGGGATGCATAGGGAGAGGCATCACCAGTAGAAAACAGGAACTTGTTATCCATCTGTACAGACAGCTGGTGAGACCCCATCTGGAGTACTGTGTGCAATTCTGGAGACCCTATCTCTGCAAGGACATAGACAAGATGGAAGCTGTCCAGAGGAGGGCAACTAAAATGGTGCAGGGTCTGCACTGGAAGACATATGAAGAGGGACTAAAGGAGCTTAATATGTATAGCCTCGAGGAAAGGAGGGAGAGGGGGGACATGATAGAAACTTTCAAGTACCTCAAGGGAATTAACAAAGTCCAAGAGGGTAGCATCTTTCAAAAAAAAGGTATGCAAGAACAAGGGGCATAATTTGAAGATGGGGGGTGCCTCAGAGGTAATGTAAGGAAGTATTTTTTCACAGAGAAGGTTGTGGATACATGGAGCAGCCTTCTGGAGGAGGTTGTGGAGTCAAAAACAGTGGTTGAATTCAAGCATGCATGGGACAGCCATAAGGCAATTCTAGGGGGTTGGGGTAGAAAGAAGTAGGCTGCTGGTTAACTAGGATCTGCAGCTTATCCATTAGGTAGGGAAATGGGCAGACTGGGTGGGCCAAGCGGTCCTTATCTGCTGTCAAATTCTATGTTTCTATGTATGTTTGTATGTTAAACAGCATCAGCCCCAGCACCGAGCCCTGTAGAACTCCACTAGCCACCTCCCTCCATCCTGAGTGATACCCCTTAATGGTCACCCTCTGCTTTCTTTTAGTCAACCATGCTGAAATCCACCTTACTAGTGTCTCATCCAATTCAATCTCTCTCAGAGTGGATATAAGCTTGGAATGTGAGATACTATCAAAAGCCTTTTGAAAGTCGACGTATAATACATCCCCTGCTATATTTTTATGCAAAGCAGAAATGACAGGGTCAAAAAGTGGAGCAAGTTGGTAAGGCATGATCTTCCCTTATAAAAGCCATGCTGAAGTATATCTGCATGGCCTTTCCCTTTTAAAGGTTCTTCTATCTCATCCTTAATTACAGCTTCCACTATCTTACCCACAATAGAGGTGAGGCTAATGGGTCTGTAATTACTACAGAGTGATTGTTGGCCCTTTTTATGGATTGGTATCACATGGGCTGTTGTCCAATCTTCTGGGACAACCCCTGCTGGAGTGATGCTTGGACTATTACCTGTATGGGTTTACTAATGATGTTTGCCAACTCTTTTAGCAACCTGGGGTGAAGGTTATCTGGGCTCGGAGATTTGTTATGGTCCAATGTTAGAAGTAGTTTTTGTATCTTTTCCAAAGAAATCTCTACTTTACAATCCAAGGAGCCAGAAGCATTTGGGTTTATCTTGTCACCCTTTAAATAGACACTATCAAAGAACTCACTAAATATTTCTGCCAGCTGCTGACAATCACTTAACCACTGAGTTGTCCTGCTGGATTGGTCCAATGTTGTTATTGTTGCCCTTCAGGCTGCTCACATAATTGTAGAACATCTTTCTGTTGTCCTTTACACTGGTAGCTAATTTAGATTCCAAATTCTGTTTGGCTAATTTGATAGTCTTCTTTAATTCACGTAATTTGAATTTATATTTGTTCCTGGAATTAATGGCCCCTTCCTCCCTGGTTTTCTTGTACACCCTATTTTTTGCTTTAATTAATTTCCGTATTATATTATTTAGCCACAGAGGAACCTTCCTCCTATTGTTGTATATACCTGTTCTCTAGTTCCCATAACCTCATTTTGAAAACATTCCACATTTGGATAACACCTAGTCCATCGAATTCCTTTTTCCAGTCCCATAGAACTGCTGTATTTCTTATTTTGGTGAAATTGGCCAAGTCATAGCACTTTATTTTCATACTACCTCTCTGCTGTGTATTCCTATTTAATATGATGTCAAATTCTACCATTCTGTGATCGCTTTCCATTAATGGTTCCCTAGTTTTACACTTCCTTACTTGGTCACCCATGTTACTTATAACCAGATCAAGACAGTGATGTTCTCTTGTGCTTTCTAGTACATAATTGTCAGCACTTAAGGTATTAAGTATATGAAGAAATTCCGCTTCGAGGGCTGAAGAGGTGATTTTCGTGCAGCAATTTATACCTGGGTAATTAAAGTCTTCTAGTATCAGTAGCCTACTGGCAGCATCAAGTTCCTCAAGTTTTTCCGTAAATTCAACTGTTTTATCGGAAGTGAGGGAGAGGACCTATGTCATGCCACAATCTTTATTTTAGCTTCCATAGGGGGTAGCATTTCATCCCATAATTCTATTTCTTGCTCAAGATGTCCCTGTAGCTCTAAAACTTTTTTCTCATTCCTAACATAATGAGCTATACTCCCACCTTTCTTGTCCACTCTATCTCTGTGATATAGCTGATAACCACTAATTTTACCCCCATCCGTTGTTTCATATCCATGTCTCTGTGACCACACAATGTGCAATATCTTCATTTTTAAGAATGTACTCAAGTTCTTCCTTTTTATTTTTCATGCTTTTAGCATTAATTAAAAGCATTTTCCACTTTCCAGTTGTATTGTGGAATTCAGTGGGGGTATACTGTGTGGATCCTCCTCTCCCCTGTACCCCTTTCAGTTTAAATAATTCATGATCACACCATTTATCCTTTCCGCCAACACACAGGAACCTATTCTATTTAAGTGTAATCCATCAGCAGAGTATAAGTGGTGAGCGTGTTCAAATCACTGCCAGTGTCCAATAAAAGTAACATTTTCCCTAGTGTACCATCTGCGAAGCCACTCGTTCATTCTTCTAACTTCAGCTGTTTCGTGTTTTCTGGCTCTAGGGATGGGGAAAATTTCAGAGATGGCTATTGCACTTCTCTATGCTTTTAACTCCTCTCCAAGGGCCTCAAACATTTTTTGTGTCATTACAATATGTACTTTGCCCACATCATTGGTCCTGATGTGCACAATGACTAATGGTTCTTTAAAGAGTTTTCTAGAAAACCCGTGAGTAGTCTTTTAACATCAAGAATCCCTGCACCAGGCAAACATGATACCGCCACATATTCTTTTCTGCCTTTACATATTGTTCTGTCAGTGAATTTTAAAATTGAGTCACCTATAACCGTTAAGACAGCTCCTAGTTTTCACACTGACTGTACATACTGTGTGATAATTTCATTTGAACAATCTTTTGTACATTTTTAAACATTACACATATAACTCCTGAAGAAATATAAACAAAGCAGAAATAATAATGGTAATGTAAGATCTATATAATATGTCCAAATCCAATCTCCTGGTAAATTATTTAAATACCACAGCACATAGAAGTAACCCAGAATAAAGTAACACACCAGGAAAATGTCTGAATCAAACAAAAGGAATATACAGTATCTGTGTTATTGTGTAAGAGAGAGAGACTATAGGGGGAGATGGGTTGGGGAAGAGTGGGTGTAAGAGGAGGGAAGAGATTAAATATTAGGATAGGGAAGTGAGACAGGGTAGGACAGTGGGGGTGATGTGTGGACTGTATGACCAAAAAGGTTTCAGAGGGAAGAGGAGGTGAAATGAAAACACTGTTTCAAATTAGTGCATGCAGAAGGAGGTTGTGCAGGTGAAGGTGGAGGGCAGGAAAGGGAAACCAGAGTAAGTAACAGACATATATGTATATATTGGTTATGGAAGATGTAAATAAGGGTCCAATAGATAAAAGAAAAGATAAGTCGGGGGAAGATAGTGATACTGAAACACCTGGGCAGAATGAATGGAGTACAGTGACTAGGGGACCCAGGAAGAGAAGAAGAGATTTTTGATGAAAGTTTCATGTAAATCTTTAAAACCATCTTTCTGCCAGCCACCCTAACTATAGGGGCACCATCATGCCCCGTAATGTATTGTAGTTGAACAGTGGGGCTTATGTTCTGCAATTGTGGCTACTCCAGGATATACAGTATATAGATATATGTCTAGCAGTTTAGATGTTACTTACTCTGGTTTCCCTTTCCTGCCCTCCACCTTCACCCGCACAACCTCCTTCTGCATGCACTAATTTGAAATAGTGTTTTCATTTCACCTCCTTTTCCCTCTGACACCTTTATGGTCATACAGACCACACATCAACCCCACTGTCCTACCCTGCCTCACTTCCCTATCCTAACATTTAATCTCTACCTCTTCTTACACCCACTTTCCCACTCTTCCCCAGCCCATCTCCCCCTATAGTCTCTCTCTTACACAATAACACAGATATATTCCTTTTGTTTGATTCAGACATTTTCCTGGTGTGTTACTTTATTCTGGGTTACTTCTATGTGCTGTGGTATTTAAATAATTTACCAGGACATAGGATTTGGTCATATTATATAGATCTTACATTACCATTATTATTTCTGCTTTGTTTATATTTCTTTAGGAGTTATCTTGTGTGTAATGTTGAAAAATGTACAAAAGATTGTTCAAATGAAATTATCACACAGTATGTACAGTCAGTGTGAAAACTGGGAGCTGTCTTAATGCCTGTATCACCCATGACCTCACACATATTCCAGGCTGACCTCCCACCCCATGCAGAAGACTTATTTTACTATGTGATATTTTGCCACAAGCAAGTTTTTAGATGTGATAGAATACAAACCTAAGGGCAGCAGTTTAATTATTCACTTTTTGAACCATTCTAGATCTGATTACAAGTATAATCCCTTTACTGTGTAAATGGGAAGTTGTTGTTGACACCTATTGACTGCCTGCTGACAGCCTGCACTTGGTTGAGTGCATTAGGCATCACGTGATGCCGTTGCACGGAGCACATCTGACTTCACAACGCCTCACATCAGTGGCATCGTAGAAGAAGCATGAGGGAGCAGGACACTGCCAGATTAGCACAGCATGGTGGCATTCCTGGCCAGCACACACTCAGAGATGTGCTGTACACATCTTTTGATTTGTCTGAACAAACACCTTGCTTTTGGTGAGTTTTATGAGTGTGAAAATCTGACACTTTGAACACTAAATTTAGTTTGATACCAAAATGAAGTCTGTAGCATAAGAAAGCGTCTATGTGTAGTGTTGCATATTTCTCCCACTGATTATCATGTTTAAAGTTTTGAATTACTAGGGCCACTTTCCCTTGGTAAAGCAGGTGGATGAACCAGCAAAACATTGTGTAGCACCTGTAAGGAGCCTGCTCTTTACTTAGGTCTTCGAGGCCTGTTTGCAACCATGTAGGTCTGTGTTACCTGGTTTGATTCCTCTAAATGATTAATTGCCTGGAGTCTCAGGGCGCTCACTAGTTGGCCTGCTCCAGTTTTCTGAGGGGAGGAGCCAGCTGTCTGTGGTTGAATGAGCTACAGGAAGTTGGATCAGTGTGTCTGCGGGGTGTATAACAGACAAGAAGTTCCTGCTCCTTGGAGCTCAACCTCTGTGCCCGTTTGAAACACCCATACAGAACTTGCTGAATCATTGTGGCTGCCATTGGCAAGGATCCCCAGAATGGGTAATCATCTACCACCGCCATCAAGTCAGATGCTGAGAGATGAGTAGAATCTGTGAACTGTCTTATCCTGTAAACTAAAAGATGAAGTGGCTGTGACAAACTGTTTAGCCTCAGGGCTGCACATGTCATCCAGCAGTGCTCCCCCCAACCCGCATTAAGCAGGAAGTTTAGATATATGCCCTTTTAGCTGTAGCTCTGTCTGTGACCCTCTGCCCATTGGGTTCAGGCTTTAGAAGAGGGTGAGAGATGGCACCCCTGGCAACCTCAGACCCCCGGGGGTGTCCACCTCTCCTTGCCCCTAAATTTTGATCCCCTGAGATAGGGACAAAGTCTGTGAAGATATAATTTGGATTTGGACTCTCAGCCTATGGGGGTCAGTTTTTGGAGAGTGGGAGGTATGACTGGGGCAACCTCAGACCCTTAGGTTGTGATTGCCTCTCCATGCCATGTAAAATGCGTGGCAAATCTATCCTCTTGGGTATCACTGCCTAATCTATGCTGAAAGCTTTTACAGTACATATGAATCTTAGGGCAGGGTTCCCTGCCTGCCTGCTGCAGAGGGTCAGGTAATGGTTGCCTGGTATCACATTCAGGTGAAGTTGCTGCCCAATTCTCCAGGTAGCTGTATGGAACAAAATGCCCTGTTTGTAAGAGAAAGGACTGTGCAGGCTGGAAACTGAATCTCCTGTTATTGTAAACAGGGAGACATGGAGCCTGTTCATTGGAGCCTTCAGGGGCTCATACTATGGTGGGCACTGTAAATATTGCAGGTCCTGGGGGGACTGCTGTGTGATACTTCAAATGTGAATTCAGCTGTGAGACAAACTGCCTAAAAATTACCTGCGTGCCTTTTGGGTTGTCGGCACAATCCCATTTATTCATCAGTAGACAACTGTACCCCACAAATGCCTTTACTGTCACTCTTGGTGATGTGGGAGTCAGAGACTGAAATGTGTGAGAGATGGTGATATTCTGCAGTCTGCCCCACTGGAGACATGAAGTGTCTGCTCATCAGCATCAGCTTAATAAAACGATCCTGTTATGAAGTTTTATTCCAAGGTTGGACTTTGCCTTTTGTTTGAAAAACATTCTGTGTTGTAATCCCCCTTGCACTGCAGCACATATGCCCTGATGTTTCCTGGAGCAGTATGATGTTACCATCCACCTGGATGTCAAGTAAGTGCACTAGTACTATGTATACTTTCCTCCCTGTTTTACCATCTGACCAGAGACACCCCAGATGCCAGGGAGTGAGGGCTTACAATTGGGATGTTTGATGGTGGCCACAGCTTAAAATAAAGATGAACTGTTGAAAACTGATTTAAAGACTCAAAGTTCACTGGTTGATTGATCCATCTTCCCTGCTCCTGAGATTGGCTCTTGTCCTTTTGGATGCATCTCAGTGGACTATGAAAAGTCTTCTTGGAGTGATTGCTTTGGGGATCTTTGTATCTTTTCATTTAAATTCAGTGCTGGAAAGAGCAAGGTGCTGCACATAGAGAACAAGAAACCCAGGACAGAATACTGTATGATAGGGATTAAGCAAGCCACTACTTCAGAGGAAAGAAACCTGGCGGTCAGCATGACAACTCCCTGAAACAATCTAGCCAATGTCACCAGGCTTCCAGCAAGGCAGGAAGAATGCTGAGGTGTATTGAAAGAGGCTGTAATAGTAGGAAGAAAAAAGTAATACTACCTGTTATAGATCACAGGTGAGACACCACCTGGAATTCAGTTCAGGAGTCCTCATCTAAGTAAAGACAGAGACAGGCCACAGACAATGCAGCATAGAGTAACCAAAATGATTCAGGACAAACAGGGCAGATCCTATTAGGGTTGGCTCAAGGTATTGAATATGTACACACTTAAGGCCAGAAAAGAGAGGGGAGACACGGCAGAGACCTTCAAGTTTCTGAAAGCAATAAACAAGGTAAACTGAGGAACTATTTAGCAGGAATGGTATGTCAAAATAAAGGGGACATGAGTGGAAGCTGTTAGGTATAGGAAGATTCAGGAGCAGTGCATAAAAGTTTTACTTTATGGAGAGAGTGGATAAACCATGAAACAGCTGACTGGCAGTAGTAGTTAGTGCAAAAAACATTATTGGACTCAAGTACAGCTGGCACAGAGTGAAGAACTTAATAGTTACATAAGAGGGAAACAGAAAGGCAGGGAGCAAGGGGTGAGATTTGGGGGCAAAATCTCTATCTTGATACTAGTTCATGGAGGTGGGGCAGGGCAAAACTGGACAGACCAGATGGAACAACAGTATTATTCTGCCAATATTGTCTATGTTTCTATATATGTGAGTTAAAAAAAAAAACTTAAGTTGTAAATACTGTACATACAGTGCTGCTACCAGGATCAAGCACTGTTTTTGCAGTTTTTGCAGTGATATGTTGCAGGATACTGCAGGAAGTCAATGTCATCCAATGGCAATCACTCCAGTTTGTTATGCAGTAAACTATGAAATCTCACACAGAGTGCTGGATCCTAGTGAATGACACTGGAGTTGTGAAACAATACTAAGATGCAGATAATGGCTAGTGTTCCATGACATCATCCTCTCTATGCACCATTAATATCTAGCACATGTGATGTGTACTGAACATGTATGACATATGCAAGGACTACAACCCTGATCTGCAACATATAATAGTATGGTACTTAACAATTTTCCAAGATAAAGATGATTCATCCAAAAATGGGAAACAATTCCCTCTTTTAGGCTCACTTCAGTTTATGACAAACCTCACTGAATGTGACAATTGTAAATGCAGCATTCCTACAGGCTAATTAGATGTCTCCATCTCTCAGGTAAAGGACCAGTAGTATAAACAACTTTTAAAACACAGCTGTCTGACATGTCCTGTAATACAAGCTTTAGATTATTTTACTCAAACTAGCAATAGGAGGTTTTTACTACTCATTAGGTCTCTATAATCTATCATCAAGGACACAGCCGGGCACACAAACACTACTGTTTATTTAAGTCAGAGTAGTCTGGTCAACATAATGGTACTGCAACATCACAGGAATCAGCCAACATATTTCCAAAGTTCTGTTTGCAGATGTGAACTATTATGTATACATTAGGGAGTGCATGACATATGGAATTGTGCAGAAAGCCCAATGATAAGGTGAATTCTTTCAAAACAAATGCATCTTTGAATCACAATGTGAGAAGCACAACACTACACGTGTCACAGCTGGAAACCAAGGCAAGGAAAGCTGAGATACAGGTTGCTACTGCTCATCCCCTCTCTGGTAATATCTTTCTGTCATTTGCAGATAAGGACTGCCACTGTTATGAAAATCTGCCAGATTCTATGATGACTAAGTTCTACTTAACAACTTAACAAAAATTACCTGCTCCTCGGTGGGGCTGTCAGATCTCGCTTCCAAGCTAAACTAGATGGGAATGTAAATATCTATAATTTCCAGCACACTGTGCTGCCTCCTGGAATAACAACACTTAAATGCAAACACTGGAATCCCACACTGTGGCCAGTTTGGTGCTGAGCATTTCATGAAGGTAAAGCTCTAAGAAATTGATGGAATCGGTTGCTTGGCATTCATGCTCCCCCCTACTTGCTATCTACCGGTCCTCTTTAATGTCTTTATTAGTGACATTGCTGAGGGACTGGAAGGAAAAGTATGTCTATTTGCAGATGACACAAAGATCTGCAACAGGGTCGACACAGAAGGTGGGTTGGAAAGGATAAGAAGGGGCTTTGCAATGTTGAGGAATGGTCAAATGCATGGCAGCTTAGAATCACATAAAAGAAGTACAAAGTAATGCACCTGGGAAACAAAAACCCAGGGGAAGAGTACACAATGGGGGGTGAGATACTAACAACAACAAAAATGGAAGGAGTCCTGGGGGTAGTCATATCAGATGACCTAAAGGTGAGTAAGCAATGTGAAAAAGCAGTAAGGATGGCTGGCGGGATACTGGGATGCATGGGGAGAGGCATCACCAGTAGAAAACAAGATGTTGTTATCCTCTGTACAGACAGTTGGTGAGACCCAACCTGGAGTACTGCATGCAGTTCTGGAGACCACATCTCCACAAGGACATAGACAGGATGGAGGCTATCCAGAGGAAGGCAACTGAAATGGTACAGGGTTTGCACCAGAAGACATACAAAGAGAGATTAAAGGAGCTTAATATGTATACTCTCGAGGAAAGGAGGGAGAGGGGGGACATGATAGAAAATTTCAAGTATCTCAAGGGAATCAACAAAGTCCAAGAGGGTAGCCTCTTTTAGAAAAATAGATGTGCAAGAACAAGAGTGCACAATTTAAAGATAGAGGGGGGATAGCTCAGAGGTAATGTGAGGAAATATTTTTTTCATGGAGAGGGTTGTGGATATATGGAACGGCCTTCTTGAGGAGGTAGTGGAGTCAAAAACAGTGGAGGCATTTAAGAATGCATGGGACAGACATAAGGCAATTCTAGTGGAGGGTAGGAGGAAGTAGGCTGTTGGTTAACTAGGATCTGCAGCTTATCAATTAGGTAGGGAAGTGGGCAAACTAGGTGGGCCAAATCGTCCTTATCTGCCATCAAATTCTAAGTTTCTATGTTTTTAATGACACATTAGCAATAGCTGCAAAAGCATCTGCTTGTCCGCCCTTACAGCTAAAGGAAAGGGGATGCCATGAAAAACTATAACAACAGTAAGGAAAACAACAGCAGCAAAACATGTGACATATCAGAATACTCAGTTTCCAAATGGAGGGAGTATTCATGTACAATGGAACAACATCTCACGTACTGTGCATACAGATGAAGGCAAAAAGAGAGTTCTACTTCAAATTTTTTATTAATGGGTTCTTCAATATTTTGAGACACAATTTTTGCCAGTGTTTTGTAGCCAAAAACAATACACTGCTATACTGGGAAGTAATAATGCAATTTTAAATGTAAATGTGTCCCATTTAATAATGAGTCACAGTGGCATGGGGTTATATCGCCAAAAATAAAAACCGTGCAGTGATACATGCCACAAGCAAAACATCACCCTCCAAAACAATGGCGGGTGAAACACTGACCTGATAATAACAGCTTGTATCTGGCCTTAATTCTGTATCTTATGAAAGTAGGTTAGAAACTCTGAAACTCATGTCACTCTCTACCAGACGTCTGAGAGGTGATCTTCTCTTTCTGTACGATGTTGTACATGATCCTTGTGTGATGAATGAATTAGGACTAGAATATAAGTCCTTTTCGCATAATACTAGAGGTCATCCATTGCAGCTGGTCAGAAAATAATTTAAACATAACAACCGGAAATTTTTCTTCACTCTACGTACAATTGTACCCTGGAATAAACTTCCACCTTCTGCTGTTATGAGTGATACTAAACTTATCTTTAAACATAATTTGGATAAATTAATTGTTTCTGGATTTGGTTTATCTTATTATACTATGGACTAACATAAGAGCATTATGGGCCTCGGCCTACTAGCTCTTTTTCTTTACCTTAGTGAACCTTAGTGAACAGCACAAGCCCACTGAAAATAATGGGACTTCTTTATTTTTTTGTGGGGATGGGTGGGTTCCACCCCATGCACTCTCTGATGTTGCACTCCCCCAGATTCCCTGGACTTAAAATAATCAATGCCAGGGGGTTGTGGACTTTGGGGATGGGTAGAAAATCAGGAAGGGGGATATAACTTAAAAAAAAAGTTGCAGCACAAGGAGACCTGGGGGGAGCGGAACCATGGTCCAAGGTCTCCTACCCCGCCACGTGCTGGTGCCTTAGCCACTCCACCACAGAAGTGTCTTGACCAGGCACCCCAGTACATGGCAACTTGACCCCTATACAGGTAAAGTGCAGAGTGACAGGGATAGCGATAATTCTCTATTGCTAACATACCCCGGTCGTTCTAAATACTTTCATGCATTACACAGCATGGTTCTTGCAGTACTCTTCCTGATGTGCTGTTTTGACCCAGTACCAGTCAGGTTATATAATAATACACACCATATTTAATATAGATTGACTTCATTATTAGTTTTATCCAAACCAAAACCATTCTTTACATATCCCATAAGGAGAATCATGAATTACAGTACAATGACAGTTAATGTTAATTATAACTAAGCAATTTGCAGTAACAACCTGTTGTATAACTAGGTTAATTCTTCTAGTAAAGATCAAAATACAAGATTTGTTTACTTTTTTATAATTTATATGTTCAACCTTCTTGGAACATTTATCCAAGATCTAAGGGGCAAAGTAAACTTATTATTCTGAATTATGAGCTGCTTGATGAATAGAAATGGCATTCACCTTTCAATTCAGATTCCAATATACAACCAGTATTGCATAATCTTTTACCTTGTGCTAAAAACTGGCTTGTCTTACCCTTCTGTAATTCTTTTAAGTAAAGTGTCATGCCAGCTGGCTATAGAAAAAGTAAAATCCTTCTTTTTTATGTACATGCTTGTTCAGATATGCCATGAGATAAATCAGCTATCCGTAACATAAAGCTTCAATTGTTTCTACAAATATATTTACAAACTCACAGTCTATTATTAATCCAGGTCATCTTTTCCTATTGCCAATGGGCTAGATACAGTGTTCCATAAAACACACACCATGCAATTGCATGCCACAGAGGGAGCTAGGTGCACACAACCTTGTACACAACTGCAGTATCCAGCCCCACTGCTGCTGCTGAAGAACAGCAAGCCCACTGAGAACTACTGATAATTACCACAGAGAAACAGGGGAAGCAGTTCTTCATTGGTTTCCTCTCTGTCACAGACCCAAATGTAGTGCACACCCTATCAAATGATCAGATATGCCCTACAAGGCATGGCTAGCTGAGCTACAGATGCTACATTTATAAAAATAATGCTCATGAAGGAAGAGTGCATGGATGATGTCATACCCACTGACTGTCTTCTATTTGACCAGTCAGACATTTGAAAATGTTCTGCCAATCAAATATATGTGCAACATTGAATTGAAAGTGACTAAGATCTGTAATGCAACACAGACATATTAAACCTGCTTGATCTAGTGCTTATATACCTAATGTACCTATTTTTTTTGTACCTCAATTATTTTCATCATCAATATGTGAACATTCCATGAAAAGTTCAATCAGGACACAGTATAAGTAATATTTTTGTAACAAAATGCTGGAGTAATGAAGCTTGGGATTCTTACGTGTCAGTATCTGTGGCTGAGCAGGTTGCACACTTACCTCTGATGCAGGAAAATAAGAAGGTTGTGCATTCTAGCCTCACACCAGCAACTTGGGGTAAAATCCCAATACTGGCACTGTAGTGCAACATGAGGGGGGGTGCTGCACTCCTGAGGTGCTGTCTTTTGGTTGAGACATGAAATCAAGGTCCCATCTGCCTGTTCTGGAAGATGCTCACATGGACATTAAAGATGCTATGGCACTTTTCAAAAAGAGTAGCAGAATTTCCCCAGTGTCCTTGTCAGGTTTCCGTCATTCACTAAAAATACAGCAGCAGCTTAATCTCGTTCAGTTTAATTAATTAATTAATTTAAGAGTTTCACCAGGAAAACATACTGAGCAGGATTGCTCATTTCCAGATGTGTCCTGGGGGTGGGGGGTTGGGGATCAAGTTGTTCAACAATAACAATGAACACAGGGATGAACAGTTCATATACAAACAATAGATACCACACTAGATTAGCAATAATGTGTAGAGTAAATGAATTGTGAGTCAATAATAAGTATGCTATTACCATAGAGGGCAACATAAAAATAGCTAAAACCATAGGGCACAAAGTATATTGCAGTGTGTGCTGACCCAGTGCAGAGCAATTTCAGTGGGGTGTTCTAGAAATATAGCAGTGAGGCAGAGTTGGGCATGGTGTGGTGAGGGTTGGCTTAGGGTTTAGCTTAGGTAGGCTTAGGGAGAAGCAGAATGCATGGTGTGATATGAGAAAGTTTAGGGTGTAATAGAAGGTAGTTGCCAACCTGAAAAGGGATTGGACCTGGACTTGGAGGTAGGTGAAGTAAGGGTAGTCACAATGTGGGTAGATCAGGGCTGAGTCACCATGTGATGAGACATTAGACTAAGTGTGTAGCTGAGGGTAAGGGTATGGAAAGATTGTCTGTCTGGAAGGTGGAGAGGGCCTGTGGTTAGAGATAGGTGAGATTAGGTGCAGGTACAGACTGGAGAGGTGTAGACACAGAGTAGAGGTGAAAGGGCTGCTTGCATTGGTGCATCTTGGAAGGGGGTAGGGCATTCCACAGTTTAGGTCAGAGGTATGAGAAGGTGGACTGACCCACAGTGGATGAACTTTGGGGGAGAGCCAGGGATCTGTGACCGGTGTTGTGGAGGGAAAAGCGGGGGTAGAGAGTCCTTGAGTTGCTCACAAAACTGAAGGTGGACAAGGCAATGGGATCAGATGGTATGCATCCCAGGATATTAAGAGAACTAAGGATGGAGCTAGCAGCACCTCTTACAACCATGTTCAGTGATTCTGTCAACACAGGAGTGGTTCCAGAGGACTGGAGGAGGGCACACGTAGTACCTCTGTACAAAAATGGTAGCAGGGAGGAGGCAGGAAACTACAGACCAGTCAGCCTCACCTCAATAGTGGGCAAAATTATGGAGACACTACTTAAGGCGAGGATTGTGGAACACTTTGAATCCAACAGAGCACAGGATCCAAGGCAGCATGCATTCACAACAGGAGGATCATGTCAAACAAATCTGATAGATTTTTGTGACTGGGTGACAAAGGAAGTGGACTGGGAGGAGAATAGATGTTGTCTACCTTGATTTCAACAAGGCGTTCAACACTGTACCACACAGAAGGCTGGTTAACAAGTTGGGTAGCCTGGGTATGGGATACAAGGTGGTGAACTGGGTTAGAAACTGGTTAGGATACAGGAAGCAGAGAGTGTTGGTAAATGGGATACAATCTGAAGAAAAGGGGGTGACCAGTGGTGTACCTCAAGGATCAGTCCCGGGGCCAGTCCTTTTTAATGTGTTAATCAGTGACATTGTAGAAGGGCTGGAAGGGAGGGTCTGCATATTTGCTGATGACACCAAGTTCTGCAACTGGGTGGACACTCCAGAGGAGGTGGAGAAAATGAGGCGGGACCAAGGAAAACTGGAGAAGTGATCAGAAGTGTGGCATATGAGGTTCAATGCAAAGAAGTGCATGATCATACACCTGGGATGCAGAAACCCAGCAGAGAGCTACAAGATGGGTGGGGAGCCAGCTTGCTGGTGCAGTGGTAGTGCTACTGATTGCTACACTGGGACCCAGGTTCAGAAGCAAGCCTAGGTCACTGGAGGGCCGGCCAGGGGGAGAAGGATTGAGAGCCGATGGGCCACTCTCCTTCTCTGTAAGGGGTGGGTTACACTCTTCACCGCAATACTGCCACCACCTGGGTGACCACGGGTGATGTTGATGCAGTTGAGGAGGCAGACTAAGAGGGCGGGGTGGACGTCAGCTGAGGACTGGAGCGGAGGTACATTTCTGCGCACCCCCTTCTCCTTGGTCCTCCGCGGGTGCTGACATCAGCAGGGTGAGGACCAGTACAAGGAAAAAACCCATGGCTGGTCCAGGTGAAGGGCTCCAACACCAGTAATGACCATGGCAGGACTGAGGAGGACTTCAGATGTACAATCCCCTGAAGTCTCGGAGGTAAGGCCCACCTCCGCCCCACCTGGAGGGTAATCCGAGTCTCTAGAAGTATTAGGAGTGGGTCACTATAGGAGTGATCCCCAGCCCCCTTGGCAGCATGACCTGGCAGGTGCATTGGGGGACCAGAGAGAGGGACCAGCCATGGTGACGGGGGGGCAGAAAAACAAAGTAAAAAAAAAAGATGGGGGAGTGACTGATGGTCACTAAGGAATAAAGGGAGTAAGGGATTATTATCTCAGAAGACCAAAAGGTGGCCAAACAGTGTACAAAGGCTGAAGGGAAGGCCGTGGCATGTTGAGGTGCATACGAAGGGGTATAGCAAGCTGAAGAAGGGAGATAATGGTACCACTATATAAAACACTAGTGAGGCCTCACCCAGAGTACTGTGTACAGTTCTGGGGGCTACATCTTCGTGAGGATATAGACAGGGTGGAGGTGGTTCAGAGAAGGTGACAAAGATGGTGAAGGGCTTACACCAGAAAACATACTGTATGAGGAGAGAGATTAAAAGACCTCAATATATGTACACTGGAAGAGAAGCGTGAATGGGGGGATATGATAGAAACATTCAAGTACCTTAAGGGCATAAACAACATGCAAGAGGGAAGTATCTTTCAATACAGGAAAGGTACAAGAACAAGGGGGCATGATGTGAGTTTGGAGGGGGGCAGGATAAGAGGAAATGTGAGGAAGTTTTTTTTCACAGAGATGGTGGTCAGTGCATGGAATAGTTTACCACAGGAGGTGGTGGGAGTGAGCACAGTGGGAGGATTTAAGTATGCATGGGATAGGTATAAGGACGCCCTAGAGGTGGGAAGGAGAGGCTTAAGCCAGTGACAGGATAGAGTCATTGGCCACCAACAGAAGTAGGGTATACGGGCAGACTTGATGGGCCTGGTGGTCCTTATCTGCCAACAAATTCTATGTATCTATGTAATGATATATAGTATGAATCTGCTGTTGCAGGTCATGTGGCAATTGATGTGGTAAATTTCATCAGTGTGTGGTTTCCAAATGATGTCTTCAACACCAAAGCTGAATATTCAGCATACTGACCAGAAGGATTGTTGCCTGTTCTTAATGTCTCTAAAATGCATCCCTTGTCATTTTTCGTGTTCTGGTTCTATGAAAACCATATGGACTAATCTGTCCTTTAATCTGTTGTTTTCTTAAGAGCTATTAGAGGTTTGTTCATAAATCTAGTGTTTGTTGTGCTGCTAGACTGCAAGGTATACCAATTATGCTGCATGATTTTGGTAATCCCTTCACTGCTGGATGCATATTTAGTAGATAAAACCAGCCTGTTGGTCTCTGAGGTTCTCCTAGTAATTGTCAGTTATTCCTCCCTGGAAGGAATGTTAACATGCCAGATGTAGACTGGAACATTCGAGGGACAAAAAGCACTAAGAATCAAGTTCTGGCAGATGCCTGCTGGGATTGTTTTTTAGCACAGCATGTAGAAGAACAGACTATGAATGGCGCCATACTGAAGTTCATTTTGGACCTAGGTTTATCAAATCGAGACAACATGGGGGGAGGTAATTGTGGAAGATCTTCTTGGATCAACTGACCACAACATGGTGTGGTTCGACATAGCTCTTGAAGAACAGTGACAGAGGTCCCAGATGTTAGTTCTGAGCTTAAGCAGGGTTGATTTTAGGAAGGCGAGGGAAGAGCTTAAGCATAGACTCAAGGGATCTCCCCAGTTAGAAGAAGAGGAAATTAAATGAAACTCAGTCAAACAGGGGATCCAAGAGGCATTTTAAATATGCCTAAGGCAGGTTGGGAAGAGTCACACCAAGAAACCTATTTGGTTTTCTAAAAAGGTAGGAGAAGTAGCCTGGGTTAAGAAACCAACCCTCTGAATATATAAGGCTGATCAGATGGAGTCAAATAGGGAGCTCTATCTTCGTAAACTGAATGAGGCCAGCAATGCAGTGAGGAAGGTGAAGATGGAGACAGAACTCAGAATGGCAGAACAGGTGAGGAATAATGATTAGACCTTTTTATTTTATATCAGGGATGAGTAGAAGAACAAGGGAGGAGTTGAAAGGTTGAAGAAGGGGAAATGTGGGTAGAGGAATATGGGCAAAATATAGACATATTAAATAAATACTTGTACTCTGTCTTTAAGATTGATGAAGGTTTGACCATTGCAGGAGTGCAGTATGAATGCTGGGAGGGAGACTAAGGTGGAGATGGGGACCATCACCAAGTATAGAGTGCTCAAGGGTTTGAGGAAGTTAAATGTGAGGAGGTCAGTGGGACAGGATGGGCTGCATCCGTAAGTGCTGACAGACAGGAGTCCTGAGCAACTGCAGACCAGTCAGCCTAATCTACATTGTAGGGAAGCATCTTGAGATTATAATTAAGGAGTGGCTGTTGAATCTTTAAAAAAACAAGACAATAATAAGCATGGCTTTGCCAAAAAATCTGATAGCATTTTTCAATACTTTGGCGCAATTTAAAAAAAATTGAGACTGGCTCAAGAAGTTTGCATCAAGGAGACACAGCACAAATGACAGCTATGCTGCACCTTGCACCAGTCCTGATTTTAGAAAGGGGTGACTGCCTATTCCAACTGGGCTTGTGCCATCCTTGTGATGGCCACACCAGTGCACCATGGTGGAAGGGGGCTTTCACTGGGGCAGTGCTGCAATATCCCAAAAGTGGGATTTTGTAAGCCCTCTATAGTAAAATATGGTGGCAGATAAACTGTGAGCTGGCACATTCTACAGTACCAGAGAGACAATGGTGACAGCAGACAAAAGAAGATGTGACATTGGTGCTTGTAAAAAATATATAGCACTTTCCCTGACAAAGCAACCAGAAACACACAGAAAGAAGATTTAGTAGTTAAAAGCAGTTTATTGTTACTAATGTACACTCACCGTATATATGTATACAATGAAAATTATTTTTGGGACATTATTATTAAATAAAGGATTGCGCTTCTATTCAACAGAGCACCACAAACACTCAGATGGCAATGCACATTCACAGAACTGACCCTTGACCCAGAATCACTCGAAAATGAGCATCATGCACAGAGACAGAGGACAAGCATTCAGAGGGCTGAAAACCTCATTAGCATAATCAGTGTGGTACACTCAGGGATAGCCATGTGGCATGGCACACACCACAGAAGGAAGAAAACAGACATTCACAGAGCATACTATAAGCAAGTATGAAAAGAAAAATGAAGGAGCCAACATGGGGGGATAGAAATATGGTAAGGGAACTGATTCTGAAACTTCTGTGGCCACTGCTGTTTTCCTTTAAACAAATAGATTAAATAGTGGCATTTGCAGAGGTGCTACCTGTGTAAGGCCATAGGGTTGTTATGGCACTCTGCACTAGAAACTTCAACAATTGGCAACTAAAATGGTGCAGAGTCTGCACCGGAAGACATGAAGTGAGACTTAAGGAGCTTAATATGTATAGCCTCGAGGAAAGGAGGGAGAGGGGGGACATGATAGAAACTTTCAAGTACCTCAAGGGAATCAACAAAGTCCAAGAGGGTAGCATCTTTCAAAAAAAGAGTGTGCAAGAACAAGGTGGCACAATTTGAAGATAGAAGGGGCGGCTCAGAGGTAATTTAAGGAGTATTTTTCACAGAGAGGTTGTGGATGCATGGAACAGCCTTCCAGAGGAGGTTGTGGAGTCAAAAACAGTGGTGGAATTCAAGCATGCATGGGACAGTCATAAGGCAATTCTAGGGGGTGGGGGTAGGAAGAAGTAGGCTGCTGGTTAACTAGGATCTGCAGCTTATCCATCAGGTAGGAAAATGGGAAGGCTGGGTGGGCCAAGCGGTCCTTATCTGCCGTCAAATTCTATGTTTCTATGTTTCTAATTGGCTGAAGGCATGGTGCAGGCAAGAGGGATTCAGTTTTATTATGAACTGGGGGCCAACCTGGAAGGATGTTGGCCTATTCAAAGGTGATGGCCTACATCATTTTGTGAAGAAGATGAAGGGAACCTCAGTACTCAATGGGCAATTTGAATGTTACATGGATGAACATTTAAACTGGTGGGGGGGAGCTTAATCACCAGGAGAGGCATTAATTTCCCCCATCCCCACAGGTTAAAGCAACAGAGAAGGAATGCCCAGAGGCAGAAAATTCCCCCAGGGCAGGGCAGCAGGATGTAAGGAGGGTGGGCAGGAAGCAGGACAAGGGTGATAGGAACAAAAATGCAGAATGAGAGAGAGGTAAAGTGGACAAAAAAAGGAGGGAACAAAGATGGGAAGGAGTTAGGAGAAATCTTAGGAAGCATCACAAGCAGAGAAAGAGGAAAGTGAGGGTGCAAGCAGGGAGAGAGCCATGAGTGCCAATGCAAGAAGTCTAGGAAATGAAATGTTAGACTTGGAGACCATCATAGTAGAGAATGACCTGGACATAGTAGCCATAACTGAATCATGGTGCACACTGAAACTCATGACAGGGATATGGCCATAGTAGGATACTATCAGTTTAGAAGTGATAGAACAGGGAGGAGGAGATTACCCTGTAGGTGAGGGAGGGTATCATGGTAATTGAAGTGCAAGGGAACCTAGAGGAAGTGGAAGGGCTGGACATGCTGTGGGTCACCCTACAGACAGGAACAGGGACCATTATTTGCAGTGGTGTGGTAGACAGGCCTCCACACAATGAGGAGGAATCAGACCAGGAATTAGGGGAAAACATCTGTAGGATTGCGTGAGGTGCTGCATTTTTGGGGACTTCAATCTCCCTGATGGTGACTGGAGCCTTCCAACTGCATCCTTAAATAGAAGCTGGGTAATACAATGCTCCTTACTAGGAGCATTTCTCAGTCAGCTTGTCAGGGAACCTCCTAGGGATTGGGCATTACTGGACCTGGTGTTCAGTAACAGACCATGCAGCTGATGTCATAGTGGGCAGTCCTCTGGGGACTAGTAATCACTGTACAGTGTGTTTCAGTATTAAAACAGGCACAGAAGCAAACCACACAAGGACACGGGGCCTGTACTTTAGGGAGGGTGGACTTTAAAGTAAGGGGAAACTGTCTTAGAAACAGTCTAGCAGCAGTGGATTGCCATGCTGGGGTGGAGGAACAATGGAGAAAAATAATTGAAGGCATAGTGAAGACAACCTCACTGTGTATGAAATATGTGAGTAAAAGCTGAAGAAAAAAAAAAGCATTTGTCAATGCCATACACTTGCTTGTATGTAGTGCTGTACAGGTGTTTGATACTGACAGTGCACAGAGGCAGATGCCCTGCGCCATGGGAAGACTCCGTCCAAGGACCCTGTACATCCATGCAGTGACAGATGTGAAGAATTCATGGGGCTGTCTGTTGGTGAGGAGGCAGTATGGCGCAGTGGGTTAAGGTTCTGAGCTGCAAATCTGGAGACCTGGGTTTGAATCCCACAGCCCCCTAGGTGCATACTGTGTGACCCTGAGCAAGTCACTTAACTTCCTTGTGCTCCCAGGTTGCACCTGCAAACAAGCTTTCAGCTCAGTGTGTCTCGCCTGGTAAAATAATTGGTAAAAAAAAAAAAAGAAGCGTAGGGCCCTGTGGTCCCTGTACTTCCATGTGGCTGCAGATACAGATGTACAGGGTGAAGACTGCATCTGTCAGCCAATGCAAAAGGCACTCTGCCACCTATGGGTGGAGATGTGTAAGGCCCAAAGCCAAGAGGAGAGTTATCTTCACTGTATGGTACCCGGGTCAATGCAGACAACCGTGCACTTTTCATTCCCTGGTTGGGGGTGTTGCATAACAGCACCATTCCCCCACCCTCACCCCATCCAGCTGGATCACTGAGTTCACCCCCAACCTCAGCTCACCAGCATGGGATTACAAAGCATGACCGCTGGGGTGAAGATTGGCATTACATACAAAGGTTGTTAAACAGATTATTTTTTCTTAATTTTGACCCAAACTTTTCAAGACACTTGTTTTATGATTCGCCTAATAAACATGACATGTACCATTTATAGTATATTGGCTAAAATGTGATTTTGCACCACAGGATTTAAAAAATGGCATGTGTCACGTTCATGAGGTGGTTTGGAAAAATGGATGTGTTAATGTTTGGAGTCAAAATACTGAAAATTAGTGAAGTTATGAGTGAACATTGAAATACTGGTAATGTTCAATTATAACCTGGCCATTTTACCATATTTGTAAACCAAATTTTCAGCATAGCCTTCTTATTACCTCATCTGATGAACACTGTATGTGAAAATATTCAAATCCCAACCAAAATATCATGCTGCAGCACCAAAACATCATTCTGCGACACAGGTGTGATAACACATTTTGGTCAGGACTTTAAAAAAATGACAGCTGTCACATTCCTGAGGTGGTGTGAAAAAACTGCCATGTTGAAAATTTGGAGTAAAAATATTTAAAATTGCCAAAGTTACAAGCGGGGGTAGAAAAATTTAAACATATGCATAACTTTGCCATGTTTACATATTTTGCTCCAACTTTTCAACATAGCCTTTTTATGACCCCACCTCATGAACAAGAGCTTTGAAAATTTTCAAATCCCACATGCAAGGTGATTTCACAGCATGATTGTGCGAAATCACCTTTCAGGCCTGATTTGCATAATGCTACTGACATTGAGCATGAGGTGGGGTCCCAAGAAACAGCCATGGTGAAAATTTGGGGCCAAAATATGCAAAAAATGACAAAGCTATACAACAAAGTTCATAACCCCACTGAAAGACATTGAACCACACTTACCTTAGTTCCTCGTAGTGCAGTCGGTGGTTCCAGCAGCAAGATGTGTCTGCGATTGGAGAGATCTTTGCCCTGGAACATGTTCAGGTGAGTGAGGGTGTGTGGGAGGTGTGGGGATGTCTGAGGTGGTGGATGATGAGTGGGAGGTCAGAGTGGGGTGGGAGGTATGTGTGGGGGCACAGCAGTGAGGATCCTTTTGCTGCTTTACAGGTTTAAAAAACATCAAGGGATGGTTTTCCTTATTTCAGTGATATTCCAACACTGGCATTGGGCAACCCAGTGTTGGGCTTGTGTTCAGTGGCACCAGGGTTGGGTACACTGGTATTGCAACCTACATAAAGAAAATGGGGGTGGGGAACCTGGGGGAGTCAAGAGAAATGGTACCGGGGTAGGCAGCCTGCTATGCTTATATATTATATTATATTACAAATATATATAAAGATTGGAAAGGGTGGGTGGGTGAGTGACCTGGAGGGGCAGGCAAGAAAAAAGTGGTAGTAAGCGTGCACCCCGGTCCACATAATCAATAGATAGACAGAAAGATAGCTAGATAGAAAGATAGACAGACAGACAGACAAATAAATATTGTGCAGCCACTGTCAGGCTCCTAATGCTCCTTACTGACCAGCTTCATGCAAATGAGAGAACTGAAGCTCCTTTTTGGGCCTTTCAACTACATGAAGTTCCACCCAGCAAGCAGTGAGTAATGTAAGGACCACAGTACATAGTCATTGGTCTGGACTGCCAAACCTCTTCCAGCTTGAGCTGCAATGGGCTTGGCAGTGACACATCTCTGAAATGCTATTTATTGTAATAAAACTTTTCTTGAGCATGCACACACAAATGTAAAAAGGCCACTATGGTAGTCTGGGGAGGTGGCTACGAAAGTGAAGGAAAAAAGATGGCATTCATTTTGTACAAAAAAACAAAGATGGAGGAAGATAGGGAGAAGTATTGTACCATGTAAAGCAGAAGGAGTCTGGGAGGACAGTGAGGCAAGCAAAAGTACAAACAGAGGAAAGGATAATCAAAAGGGTGGCAGAAGGGAACAATGCCTTCTTACATAAACAAGAAGAAGAAGACAAAAGGAGGCATAGTGAGTCAGATATCCTGAACAGTTACTTCTGCTCGGTCTTCTCAGTGGACAGAGAGGGAGAGGGAGAGGGAGATGGATCAACGTGGAGCAGCAGGAACACAGGAGGGGGGAGGTGAATGCAAGTCCATTTACACAGTAAAGAGTTTTGAAGGGACAGGCAAACTTAAAAGTGGAAAAGACCATGGGACCAGATGGGATACCTCCAAGGGTGCTAAGGGAACTGAGGGAGGAGCTTGCTGCACCACTACAAGTATTATTCAGCATATCTCTGGAAACAGGAGAGGTTCCAGGAGACTGGAGGAGAGCTGATGGGGTTCCATTTCATAAGAGCAGCAGCAGAGAGGCTAACAACTATAGACTGCTCAGTCTCACATCAGAATGGGAAATTCATGGAAACCCTGCAAAAAGAAAGTCTAGTGGGATATTTTTAATCCAGTGGGTAGAACTGTGCAGAATACACATTTCTGCCCACAGAATGCCTGAAAATTCCATTTCGATTCTGCAGAATTTCACAGAATTTGTCTGAAAATTCAGCAGAATTTTGTAAAATTTTACTTTTCAGTTATTTTGCCCTAATGTTAAAACTATGCATCCAAAATCACCAAATTTGGTATGTAGACAGCTAGTAGTGGCTTACATACATGTGCAAACATTTGGAGACATAAGTTGAAAGGGGGTGGCATTATGGGTGGCCAAACATTTTATCAAAATTGTATTTTCAGTTATTTTGATCTAATTTAAACATTTCTTATACAAATTTCTCCACAGTTTCAGATATTGAGAAACATCTAACATGGGTAAGTGCACCACGTTTTAAGCCTCAGAATTCAAAGGGAGCTAAGTTATAGGTAGCTAAACATTTTACCAATTAGATTTCTGTTATTTTAGTATAATTTTGATAGTATTCATTAACCCTTAGGTTGCCAGAAGATTTAGAATGTATAGATTTTTAGGATGTGTATACATGCCAGCGGCACAGCAAGGGTTAAAATGTTATACAATTTTACAGGTATGCAGGTTACCACTACATTTATATATGTACATAGTTTCAGATTTCTAGCTTCAAGTGGGATTGAGCCTGCAAAACATGTTGCCAACATTTAAATTTCAGTTATTTGCCTCTAATTTTAAAACAACATATTCAAATTTAACCAGATTTGAAAATTTAAACTACTGTACCACATGGTCTGTTCTTACAAAGTTTCATATTTATAGCTTTAAATGGGTCTGAATTAAAAATAATCAAACTTTCATAACATTTTAAAATTAATTTTTGCAAGAATGTAAACTGCAAATGTATAAACCCCTGAAACTTTAAAACTAGAGAATGCAATGTCATTAAATTTGATAGGTTCTTAAACCTTACAAAGGAGACTGTGTGTGTCAATATTATTGCTTGCTTGCTGTCAGAAATTGCAAAATAACAACTGTACGTCAAGTCAAATTACATAAAACTTCATGAAAATTGTGGAATTTCATTAAAATTCCATAAACTTGGAATTTGATAATTTCACTCAGCCTTATCTGGGGGATTCAAATTAAAGGATAGGGGTGTGAGAGGCATGTAGTGCAGGGGGTCACCAGGTTTAGGAGTTAGATGCATAGTTTCACCAAGAAATGGACAGCTGAGCTGGGTATCACACCAGTGGTAGATATCCCAGTTGGAGCAAGGAAGCACAGAGTGTCAACAATTCCAACCTGAATACAAGCTATACTGCATAAGGATGACACCCAATAAACTGATGATCCAGGGAGCCTGATGTATGTGCAGGTCTGGGACTTAGATGTACTCAAAAAGATGTAATGGGGGAAGATAATGTCTCAGGCAGCAGCAAGGAAGAATTATTGCTATTCCAACAGGATAGGTTGATAGAAAAAAGGAGAAGGTGACTTGTTTTAAGGGATTTTGTCACTGTAAAGAACAAATAGGATATCAGTGGGATTGTTAGTTCTACTGAGTCAATTTGACTATTCTAAGAAAAGGGGAACAGCAGAACTGCAAAAACCTCAGCCCAGCTTACAGTAACAAATGAAGTTGTTATACGTGCATTGTAAATTTTAAATTTAACAAAAAGAATTCAGGATCCTTCCTCCATAAGCTACCATAAATATTTGAGAAACTGTTTTATATATATATATATATATATATATATATATATATATATGTTGTTTTTTTCACTGTAATTTTAAAACTGCTAAATCAATTTATCTACAGGAGTTGTGTTAGACACCGGGATACCGACATTGGATATACATGTAAATGTTGTCTTTGCCTGCAAGAGCAGAGAAGTTACAAACATCCACATTTTTTTAGAATCCAATTCTCTCCATATTTAGAAGATACTATAACCATTACAAAAAGGCTATTCGTGCTAATTTACACATATCTAGCTCCAAAGATACCTGAGTTATAAGCAGATAAAATTTTTAATGACATTTCCTGCAAAAAATAAAATTACAGAATTTGACCACATATAATTTTGAGATGATGCACCTGAGTGTCATGAAGTTTGACACATTTTTAGAACATCTATAATTGAATAATCATGCCAAACTTAAGATCGCTGGCCCAATAAATGGCTAAAGTATATGTAGATAAACTTTCAAATTTTCCACAAAAAATAAAATGACAGATTTTGAGCACCTATAATTTGAGACAATCCATTCTAATGTCATGACATTTTGGCACAATATTAGAACACCTATAATCAGGTAATCATGCAAACTTTAAGATCTCTGGCCTAATAGATGGATGAGGAATATGCAGTTAAACATTTTCATGAAATTTCCCACAAAAAGTAAAATGACAGATTTTGAGCAGCAATAATTTTGAGACTATCCATCCTAATTTCATGATATTCAGAAAGTCATTAGAAATCCTGCCAGAAAGTAAGCATGCCAAATGTCAGAACAGAACTGCAGCTCAATAGATGCCTGAGGAATGCCCAAATTACTATATTTAAAAAATTCAGCAAAATTGCGACACCACTTTGTGGAATTTGTGACAGTTCATTTAAATTCCACAAATTCAGAATTGAGAATTTTCTCATTTTGCATAGCTCTACCAGTGGGTTGAAATACCAAAGGCAGCATGGATTCAGGAGGGGGTGGTCATGCCAGACAAATCTGATCGAGTTCATTGACTAGGTGATTGGGCAAATAGATCAGGGAAGAGCAGTGGATGTAGCCAACTTAGACTTCAGAAATGCCTTTGACACTGTGTCACATAAACCTATTTTAATTTTGGAATGTTATTGGGATGCTATTCCCCCGGAAAGGAAGGGAGGAAAACGTTGTTAAAATTCAGGATTATTTGTATCCTTATCAAAACATCCACAAAGTCCTCATGTTAGGTGACTTTAACGTGGATTGGCCCACTCCACCCTTGGGTGGGGGATTACTTGATTTAACACTTGGTGCAGACTTGACTCTGTTAATAGGGACCCCTACAAGAATAAACCCTAAGACTATAGACTATTTCGCAATACTGGATTTAATTTTAACATCCGATCCTGAGAACTTTATAAACTATGAGTGTTGCCGGATGCATTTAGTGACCATCAAGTCACTTTTTGCAACTGGAAACCAATAAAAAGGGTGGACAATTTCAGAGTTAGGGAGTCACAAAATATGAAACATTTTGACTATCTGAAATTTATTACAGATTTAGAAGGAAGGGAATGGGAGAGATTGGAACTCATTCCTGAGTCAGACAGTACCTGGAATTATTTTCATGGGGAATTTATGGCAGTGTGTAATTATCACACTCCAATCCATAAAAGAAAGGTAAAGGTTTAAAGTGCTGCCTGGTATACTGATGCCCTGAGTTTACATTGGAAACATCAAGATAAAGAATGAAAATCAGCAAAAAAAATACATACAAAAGCAGCATGGGATAAATACTATTATCTAAGGAATAACTACCTTACAGAGATTAAGAATGCTAAAAGTAGTTATTTCAATAAACATTTTTGGGAAGAAAATACAAATGATTTAAGAATTTTTTTTGGAGAGTATATGCTAAATTAAAGGGACAGAAAATAAATGAACCCCCCGGAACATTTTTATTGGTGGTAAAAATGTACCCACTTCAAACTACATAGCAGATATTATTAATAGTTTTTTCATAGATTTTGAAGTTACAGTGGTAGGGACTGAGGAAAACAATAATGGGAAGGGATAGCCAATGGGGAACCTTGATGCAGAAAATAAACAAGAGGTACTGAGCAACAAGGGAGGGAAAGAAGAGAATATCAAGGAGAAATCAGTAGGCCCAAACTTCACACTTCATAAAATTAGCACTGGAGAAATTATGGACGAATTATTAAAATTAGATGAAAACAAAGTAATAGGTCTGGACGGCACCTCTACACGTCTTTTAAAATATGCAGCCCCTGTTATAGCTAATAAAATTATTGACATTTTTAATCTGTCCATATACACTGGTACTGTACACACCCAAAAGCTTGGAAAGTGGCAAATGTAATCCTTGTATATAAATATGGATAAAAAAAAGACATACAGAACTATAGACCAATATCTCTTCTTCTGGTGTTTGCAAGGCTTTTAAAAAAATTAATAGGGAAACAGTTACAGGACTATCTGTAGCATAATAAAAAATGAACACTTCATATCAATCTGGATTCCATTCCAGTCATAGCACATTGACAGCATTGATAAAGGTTACAACTGATATACAGATCTCAAAGGATAGGGGCCTCCTGGTTGGGGTCATATTCACAAATTTGTCCAAAGCATTCAACACTTTAAATCATCTGACACTGTTGGACACCCTGAGGGATACTAGCCTTGAGCAGGTCACCCTGGATTGGTTTAGAGAGTATTTACTTGGTAGAACACAAGTTTCCTTAGGAACATATTAACACTGGAGTCCCTCAAGGGTCAGTGTTGGGACCAATACTGTTTAGGGCCTCTGGGTGGGCCTGGTGGTCCTAAATTGGGTGGGCCTGGTAGACTTTTTCTGCCAACATATCTTTGCTTCTATGTTTAATCTGTACAGACATGGTGCTGGTACCCTTATTAAGGGGACCAGGCACGATTTGCACGCAGATGATGGGGTCCTGTATGTAGAAGGAACATCAATTCCTGAAATTCAGAAAACCCTCTAAAGAGATTTTGATGCCCTACAGGGTTACTTTAGATCACATAAATTAATATTAAATACTAGGAAGTCACAGGTTGTGATAGTTGGGAACAACCAGGCTGATAGTTCCCAAATACTCCAAATCATAACCTACTCGGACCATGTATCATAACAGTACATTTTTATGAATATTTAGGAGTATGGTTACATGCACAAATGAAATGGGGCAAAAATATAGACAGTCTGATCAAAAAACTAAACACTAGGCTAGGGGCTTTGTATAGATTGAGAGATTGCATCTCACTTTCACAAATCCACTCTGGGGGTCAGACCCTCTGCTCCCGCAGTGCCCAACCCTGAAGTGTAATTCATGAACAGGGGACAAACAGGGACACTCTTCTGCTTGTTTTTGGTCTGAGCAAACTACCAGTCTCGAGTCCTGGGGTCAGTTATGAACCTTTTTTAGCTAGCACACCCAGGTAACAGGTCCAAATATCACACTCTCTTTTGAGAAAGCAACGCAATACTTCATCCAGTGGGCATACAACCAATCTGGTTTATAACCCCCCTGCTGACTCGATTGAGATGCTGGTATTTTCTTACCTTGCTGGATCTTTACACAGATCCTTGTTAACGTGGCTGCATATGGTGACACTCTAAGCAATTTAACAGTCATGTCAGAATTATCAATACTGTCCTACCATTCACTCTCAAAATGAGCAAGTTCCCAGGCAGGTTTAAGGAAACACAAGGTTTACTAAAGTTAAAAATAGTAAATAAAGACAGAACATATATACATTAAGGTTACAGTCAGAACAGAAATGGACAATGACAAAACAAAACACCTTGTAACTGATTTAACTAATTCTGCCTCAGGTTTTCAGTTGGCAAATGATTTGGGCTGTTACCTATCTTGGCAGAAGTGTCCCTTAGAATTCCAGAAACAAAGATGACTCTTAGAAGTCCTGAAAAGAGTATCAGTCCTTTCAACCAAGCTTCACCAATATCAGGGAGGCCAGAATGTCTCTCCCTCATTGTGATGTCACAGCTCTGAGCTGCTAGTGTGAGTTCACACTCAGTCCTGCCTACTTAATTTGTAATATGCAACTGCATAGGCAAACAGGTCAGATTACTACTTGATTGTAATCTGCAAATAAAACAATATTTTTAATTATAACAAGACATTCTGTCTTCCTCAGAGTATGGTTTATGACACCCTTTGATGTTGCAGAAATATCCTGTAAGGTTAATTCACATATGCTTTCCAAAAACAATCTTCCTCCTGTTATCCTATAAAATGTAACCTTTTATGGCAGTCTTCCTAAGTTCAAAGCAGTTGTTTTTCATAACCTGGTTGTACAACAGCTACACAGGGTTTGGCAGGTAGGTGTTAAAACAGGAAAGGAAGCTCTAGCCAGCTTATCCTCTAGGTCAGTGAGAGGGCAGACCATTTTTTTCTTCTGTTTTAAAATCCAGTGTACCATGAGACTCTGCTGCTTGACCTGTTTCCTAAGTAGGACTGCCATTTAAAACACAGGTTTATAGCAGAATTATATACACATAACTTGCAGATGGCTAGTCCTGCTACACCCGTCAGAAAACATATAGTCAAACTATGATAGTCCCATTATTTGATTACAGTGATGTGGCCTATGGGAGGTGTCCAGGGCAGAATTGGATCAGCTTGACATAGCTTTAAATAGGTTTGCTAGGCTGGCCCTGGAAGCTTCCAGGTTGACACATTATTGTACAATGTATAGGGCACTGAACTGGATAGACCTAACAGAATGTAAGCATTTGCATGTAATACATTTTATCTATCAGAACCTGAAGAAAAAGGCTCCTCCTTACTTAGACACTCTATTTGAAATTTGGATTACTAGGACAGATTTACGGACAACTCAAAATTTAGAACTCAATACCCCCATGATGAGAACAGCAAAGGGTAATTCTACTATAGTTGCTCACAGTCCAAAAACTTGGAAAAGGCTGCCACCTTATTTAAGATCTAAGGAAGTAGCCCCATGGAATAGACTTAAAGGCTGGCTGCTTCAAATCTTTGCACAACCAAAAAGATGCTGTTCATATTGAATGGTGAAGCATATGTATGCACCTCCTTTTATGTATCATAAATGTACGTATCTTAAATGTACCTTTTTATAAAAAAGAATAAGTATATTTTATGTTTTTATACTTGTTGAAACTCTATTGTATTTTACATTATATGAATGTGGGACCCCATTGTAAATTAGTTTTTCTGCTCAATTGGACAATCTTATTCCTTGGAAGTTTCTTTTAGGAATAAACTTTTACAAATAAACACCAACATAGGAGACTGATAAAGAAACTTGATAGTCTGGGGTGGGAATCAAGGTTGTAAACTGGATAAAAAAGTGGTTACTAGATAGATGGCAGAGAGCGGTGGTAAGTGGCAGTTGCTCTAATGAAGGAAGAGTGATCAGTGGGGTGCCACATTGTTCAGTATTGGGACCAGTCCTGTTTAACATCTTCATAAGTGACATTGCAGAAGAACATGAAGGGTAGGTAGACATATTTGCACAACCACTATATAGATCACTGGTGAGACCATACCTGGGATATTGTGTAAAGTTCTGGAGGTAGCATCTCAGAAAAACAATAGACAGGATAGAAGCAGTTCAGAGGACAACTGAAATGGTACAGGGGTTGCACCAGAAGCCATATGAGGAGAGACTCTGGGATCTCAACATGTACACCCTGGAGGAGAAGAGGGGAGGAAGAACATGATAGTGACCTACAAGTACCTCACTGGGGTAAACAGGGCAGAGGTGGTGAGCCTGTTTCAAATGAAGAAGTGCAACAGAACAAGAGGGCATGCAATGAAGCTTAGGGAGGGGGTGTTTAGGAGGGACATGAGGAAATATTACTTCACTGAGAGAGAGATGGATGCCTGGAATAGCCTGCCACCAGAAATAGTAGGGGAAACAGTGAAGGGTTTCAAACATGCATGGGCTGGATATAGGGGAGTACTGGAAAATAAAAAGGGTGAGGATCAATGGACACCAGTTAAGGTGTGCTGAGACAGAATAGGCAATAAATAACTGGGAAGACTAGGTGGGCCAAGTGGCCCCTTTTCTGCTGACAAATTCTGTTTCTGTGTTTCTGTGTAGTGTATCCCGTTTTGAAAACATTAAATAAACAGCAATAATGAGTACATCTATTATTGTGTTAGAGTACAAATAAATATGGGCACAAACTTGCCAAATCCTGATTTTGAGCTGGGGAAAGAGCACCCAAGCCATGACAGGTTGTGCGGTGTTGTGGAAGAATGGGACACATTGGCCATAATTTGTGAATGTCCAGGTTACCCAGCGGATGGGTGTGTGGTGGCTGGTATTCACGATCACGAGCCACTACATGCCTCCCATCCATGGGTCCTCCTCCCAGGTGTGCTAGTTTCGGGGGTGGATTTGCAGACATGGGCAGGCAGCCAATGGGATGCCCAGACCCAGTCCACTAGTGGATCCCTGGGCTCATGCTGGTCAGTGGTATTTCGGCCCTGTGTACTGCTTCCTCACAGGGACACCAGCCATGTGCCAGGCAGCTGCTCCAGTTCCCCTCTGGTCCATAGAGCTGAGGCAGCATGGAGAAGAGGCAAGCATTGCTTTGCTGTGTCTGGTGGTGGCACCGGGCGAGGGGTACAATGGCTATGCCTGTGTTTCCTCCACATAGAGGCCGCAGCCCAGAATGGCACACAGTGCCATAGTGAATGGTTGCCATGCAAGGTGCTTCTTTGGCACACACCTGATGTGGCACCCCGTGGGCAGCCACGGAACCATTGCATGGGGCGCTAACCCACCCGTTAGTGAATGCAGTGGTGGGTGCACAGGGCACCACTGCATGGCATTTAGTCTTGGTAATACCTACATGCTGACCTTGCACAATGCATAGGCATTCATGAATTGCATCTCATATGAACAAAACTAATATTTATGCATCTAGGATATGCAATTATCTCTTGCTCACCCATTGTCGTTCCCTACTGCTAGTTGCAAAATGTCTCTTCAATTTTTAATTTTAGAGCTGAAATATGGGGTTCATAAAGTTAAATAGTTCAAACCCTTGTTATTTTTTTCTAATAATGCATGATCATTTGATAACATTTGACCAATAACATTTCATGGTTTATAAGACCTACAGTATGACATTAAACAGTCTGGCCTACAAACTACCCAAATTACTACCATGTAATTTAGATCAGTTCTAATAATGTATTTGCCCAGTAGCTTTGGAGTTGATAAGATGGTGGTAGAAGAGCTCAGCATGTATGCATTGCTGATAACTAGATGCATACCTATTTTATTCAACTTTAACCAGATTTTATCTATTTTTCACAGGATTTCAAAGTGCACTTTAAGAAGTTCCATACAGTCTTTTAAACATTTTTAGACTCTTGATAACTTTCTTTGGAATTTCCTTCACTATTGTGACATGAGAATGTATGAGACCTTGTGAGGGGAATAACTCAAATACATTAAAGTTGCCCCATGAGAGGATTAATACAAATAATGTTTAGCAGCACATGAAACTAATATGTAGAATAGTAATTACAATCATCATTTCTGAATGAATGATCTGTGAAAATAAATTAGTTCTAGCTCACTCTAAGCTTCAAATCTGTCCCCTGAGTAAAAAGCAATTTCAAAGATCAGTTTTATGCACCATAGACTTGTGTTGCTAATGTGTGGTAGTAAAGGCAAGAGGTAGGACACTGTAAACATAAAATCTGCAAAGAACAATAAAATGGTCTAGCATACAATAAGTTAAATCAAGTAATGTCATGTGTTAGAGCAGTATGAATACTGAATGTCAACCATTTCAGAGAGGAAACACAACCCTGTAGACTGCTAGGATAAAAGAAACCGTCTGGGAGTATATGATTTAGAATGCAGACTGACATGGATGACTAGGGTAAAGGACTGGGAACACACAAATGTAACAGGCGCAGATCAGAATGTAAGATTAAACAAGAGTGGTGATTAAACAAAGACATATTGAGACTCATGGAGAACAAGCAGGTGGCAGTAAGGTATTTGATCCATTAAATCACTCTCTATTATATGAGAGGAAGTGGTGGGCGGTTTAGGGATGATCAGCCCTAAGAGCTCTCCCGGTTAGGTGCTACTCCCCTTCTGAGCTCCGTGTCCTCTGACCTTTTGATTGCCCCCCTTGCCCAGCGAGGTGTATCAGCAGTGTCCAGCATTGGGGATTGTGAGGAAGAAGTATAAGGCTGGGGGTCACGGACTTGGAGTGGGAGTGGAGCAGAGTGGATGGATAGGTGTAGTGAGACCCAGGGGTCACCCTGGGGTGAAATGGGTTCCAGAGAGGGGTCCTCACTGTCTGGTCCCCATACCCAAGGGCACCACTTTAAGTGGGCAGTTAGCTCAGCCGACCTTGGCAGCTCATCTGATTCGGGCGGTGTTATGCAATGCCAGGTCTGTGAAGGAGACAGCAGTAATTGCTGATCTTGTTGAGTCATTGGACCTGGCTTGCATCACTGAGACCTGGCTGGATGAGAATGCTGGCCCAATTCTTGAGTCAGCAGTTCCAGCTAGGTATTCGGTGATACGCCGCCTGAGGTTGGATTGCAGAGATGGGGTGTAGTGAGCTGTTTTAGAATGGACTTGGGCCTTATTGATGTGCTAGTTTGGGAGACCAGGTCCTTTGAGTGTATCACTGGTGCAGGTGTGGAGTGCAGAATCCTTCTCATTTACCATCCACCCAGGATCAAAAAACAGTTTCTGCAGGAAGTCGTGGACTTCATCATCAATATGGTGTTGGAGTCCCCCAGATGGGTGGTGCTGGGGGACTTCAATACCTAGGTTGACAATGAACTCTCACAATTTGGTCAAGACTTCATCCAACTAATGAGTTTATTGGGCTTTTCACAGGTGATTACCTCTGCGACTCATATTCATTGGCATTCATTGGATTTGGTCTTCCTACTGGGAATGGAGACCTCCGACGTGGTGATGGATCAGGTCGGATGGTCGACCACCACATCATAAGGTTCGGTTTTCTGGCTCCCCCTAATAGGCCTGCCCCTGTGGAGATGGTCCTATACCACCCTTTCAGGGGTTTGACCCCAGATAGCCTGCTGGAGGTGCTGGCTCTGTCGAGCATGTTGAGTGTAAGCAGGGATCCAGAGAACCTGCTTCAGGCCTTAAATAGGTCCCTGGATTCCATTGCTCCTGTCCTTGTTTGCCCACTCGCTCTCCATCCTCAGTCCCCTTGGTTTGACGGGATCTTGATGGAGCTGAAGTGAGTGGGATGTAGACTGGAGCAATGCTGGCAGAAGTCCGGTCTTAATGCTGACAGGCTTGGACTGATGTCCCATTATAAGGATTATCAGTTGGCTACCTCCTGTAAGAAGGCAGAATTCCTGTCCAGGGAGATAGATGCTGCACAGAATTGACCAGTTTAGCCCTTCTGGACTGTGGACAGACTGTGCAAGCCAGCCTTTCTCCAGCCACAGAGAGTGTTGTCACAAGGAAAATGTGATGAGTTTGCTCAGTTCTTTGCAGATAAGGTTGCTGGCATTGGAGTAGATATCTGTGTGGCTCGCTCCAATAGGATAGCAGTGGTTGGTGTGAGGTCATTTCCCCTCAGTTCGTCTGGCCAGATTTCAAACGGTTGGCAAGCATGGATGTCATGAGAATCATCCAGAGTTTGCTGCCGACATGCTGTAATTTGGACCCGGGTCCAACTCACCTCCTTGTGGGGTGTGTTGAGGTCATCAGCCCAGTCCTGGAAGAGATGGTTGGGTGTTCTTTAGAGACAGGTGTGCTTCCAGACACCCTGAAAGAGGCGGTGGTGACACCCCTTGTTAATAAATCTTCTCTTGACCCTGACTGCCTTGCAAACTACAGGCCTGTTTAACCTTCCTTTTGTAGGGAAGATTATTGAGAAGGCAGTCATGCTGCATCTGGAAGGTCATCTTACCATCCACGAGATCTATGATCCTCTCCAGTCAGGCTTTAGAAAGAGGCATAGCACCAAGACAACATTTGTCCACATACTCAATGATCTCCTGATAGTGAGAGATTGGAGGACCTGATTGATCTTGGTTCTCCTTGATCTCTCTGCAGCATTCAACATCATGGACCATGGTGTGCTTCTGGAGTGCCTGAGGTTTATCTGTGGATTGTCTGGTATGGTCCTCAGGTGGTTTCACTCGTACCTCACTGGCAGGCTTCAGAGAGTGTTGTTGGGGATTTATTCCTCCGACCCAGTCTCCCGGCCCTGTGGGGTTCCTTAGGGTTCTGTGTTGTCACCCATGTTGTTTACGGTGTATATGCTGCCATTGGGGGACATCGTGAGGTGGTATGCATTGAGTTTCCACTGCTATGCAGATGATACTCAGCTCTACATGTCCTTTGTGCCAAGGCAGGATGATGCAGTCTTGGCATTCAACAACTGCCTTGTTGAGATCCAGAACTGGATGAGTGCCAACTGGTTGAAACTAAATCCAGACAAGACCGAGGTGTTGGTTGTGGACCCGGGTTATCAGGTTGAGGGACAACTGGCTGAACAGCCTTCCAGGCTTTGGCTTGGGGCAGCCAGCTGTTGACTTCCGGGTGCGTAATCTGGGCATTATTTTTGATGAAGGGCTGACACTTAGATCACAGGTGTCAGACGTCATTGAAGCCTCTTTTTACCATCTGAGGAATATTGCCTGGGTGAAACACCTGGTCCCACCTGATGACCTTCCAACTTTGGTCCATGCCTTTGTGACCTCATGCCTTGATACTGTAATCTAGGGTTCTGTAATCTAGGTATACCTAGGGTTTCCAAGGGTTGATATTCATCACTTGCAACTGGTGCAGAATGCAGTGGCCAGGTTATTGACTGTCTTACCTCGATCTTGCCATGTCATACCTGTGCTCCGTGGCCCGCACTGGCTGGTAGTTCAGTGGTGAGTCACCTTCAAGGTTGGTTTGCTGATCTATAATGCCCTACACGGACAGGGTCAGTGCTATCTGCAAGAACTCCTGTGTCCTTACTGCCCTCTCCATCTACTTCGCTCCACCACTGAGGGATTGCTGGAGATTCCCAGGGTCGGTTTGAAGTCACCTGGTGCTAGGGATTTTTGGTTTGCTGCCCTGACTCTGTGAAATTCTCTACCTCATTCGGTAAAGGAACGTCTGACCGTGGAGAGCTTTAAGTCAGCATTGAAGACTTATCTTTTCAGACTTGCCTTTCCAGAATTCTGATAATTTATTCTAATGAATCTTGCTGTTTTTATACATTTTATTCTGTGAGATGTGTTATCCTGCTGTGTTTTATCTTTTGTACAAGCGCTTAGATAATTTGATTTGTGCTTTTAAAGAAATAAAGATGAGTTGAGTTGAGACTAGATTCGGGGTGTTTCTTAAATGAGATGCATCAAAAGGTTGATGACCTTGTAGCACTAGAAGCTGGCAACAAGGACCTACCCAAAATTGCAGGGGAGAGAGTGGAACTTGTCAACTAGTAATAGTTAAGTACCTGTACCTTATCTACTTTGTCTTCCTCCTAGTGTATCCAGTGAAAGGATGTGATGTATCTTATGTTATTGGACACACCTAGATATCATGTCCACTTCTTGTTGTAAAGTACTTGAACCCTATGTAATCCTCTGTAAAACCCACTGTTCTCATGTGCCTTTTCTTATGTGTATCCATATGTGCCATTCCTTATGTGCATTGCCATGTATTACATATGTGCTATCAATATATATGTTCATTTGAAATTCTTTGTTGATCGATGTACAGTATTGTCTATTGTGTCCTCCCAGGAGCATTTTGTAAATGAGCCTGCTCAATGATGTCCTGCCTGGTTAAATAAAAACTGAATTGAATTAATAATAGAAACCTGAGTTTTTTGTCCCAAGTCCAGGATCTTACTGCGGGCTAATAGGCGGATCAAAGCACACCAACCAGTGCTCTCCCCCTACATGAAGGGGCAAGCTGAGTTCATTGCTGCTTCACCACCCTGGTGCACAAGGGGACTGGCAGTAGCAGAAATGGATGATGAGGATGGTAGTACAACTCAGGGCAGCTCCTTATAATTTTACATTCAAGGAAGAAGAGAGGTACAGCAAATATTTTGTACAAAGGTCTGGCGCTCGGTGGATGACACCCCTGTGCAGTTAAAAGTCCCAAAGCATCCAGTTGTAGTAAAGTATCTCCTCTTTTGTCCAAACACCAGATTTATGATTCCTTTCCCACATGAGCTGTGTGAGACATACTGCCAGATGGGTCAAGCTTTGGGGCTACTGGTTTGAAAGAGTTGAAATGTCTGATGTCTAAACTAGTGACTGATCCTCCAAAAGGAGAGACTCAGAACTTTAAGGTGTTTGAAGAAGATCCATGTCCTCAGGGTAGAAGCATTGAAAGCTGTCCCACAGGAGTTGACTCAGAGGATTGGCAGTGGATTAAGGAGCCTTTCACCTTGCTGTTGGTTCAAATCCAGAATCAATTGATAGTAGCTGAAAGCCATTATCCTCGAACCGCTGTTCAGTAGCATATACACAATGAGTTGTAGTTTTAGTTTTGCCATACTGGATCGGTATACATATGAGAAAACTAACAACACAGTTGACATTAAATCATCACACTTGTCAATCTCCTATAAGAGGCCAAGGACTGAATGCATGTTGCGTCTGAGGAACCTTCTTGCCTATGAGGTAGTCCCACCTAAGGATGAGATGATGTGGAATTTATATTTGGTGAATGTGCTGAAATTCTGCACATTTACCTTAGATTCAGAGCAGTTTAACTTTTTGGCCACATCAGAACCACTTCAACCTTCAGTAAGCTAATTAAAAAACACTCTAGCCTTTTCCAAATGGTCAAGGACAGTCCCATGGCTATCATTTTACCTACCTTTGTCATTACCAACTCTCCTTCTCCTTCCCCTATGCTCCTGGAACTGTGCCAGGTGTTAACCAAGTTAAAAACAATCTGACTGGAGGACTTGGGGAGGGTGGAAAGGCTGGGATTGATTAAGGTGAGTGAGGGAAGGTGGAGGGGTGCCACTTGCATCTATTTGTAGCCTACTAAACCCCAATACCAAGAACCAAAACTGATTCTGGCAGAAGTGTCAAAGATGAATGGAAGATGGGGGTTCACTATGAAACCAGACTAAAGTTGCCAGTTTCCAGTTGGCTCCTCCTTAGTCTCACCATAGCAATATTAAGACACAGTGGCAGGGCAGTACAGGGTAAGTTACACTGTGGCTTCATGGTGTACAATACCTGACAAGTGTTTTGCAGTATTAGACTTCAGTTCCTAATATTGTCAATCTTGCCCTTTCATAAGCACTAAATTCACTACAAAAACAAACTAGAATAGAATGTGCTTATTCTTAAACAGAACAACCACTAATATTGTCCAACCATTTTCAAAAATATTTTTTCAGAGATTTTATAATGCTTGAAATTATATTTTGAAAGCTGTGACCTTTGAACTCTTGTTCTCGGAAAGCTTACTTGTTTTTTAAATGAAAGCTTGGAGTCCAATCAACTTGATTAGATCCTAATGATGCAGGTCTCATGTGTTGCTACCTGTCCATGCCTGCCAATATATTAGTGTATGTTGTTAAAATAACAGACTTTCCTGAGAAAAAATCATGAAACATTTTTGGTTTTATAAATTGATATTTGGAAGATGTAGCAACATCATATATAGTATCAATATATCAACTTAGCTCACTCTAAGCTTTCATTTAAAAAAAAATAAGTTGCTATCCCTGATTGTTTCACAGTGATCACATTTTAAAGAAATTGAACGGAATTTGCTAAGACGTGGACACAGCACCTGCATCTGTATTTCAGATGAATGCTGGGTCCATACAAATGCATCCAAGTGTCTGCACCTTATTTCCGCACATTTGGACATATTTGCAACATTTCCCACAGTTTACAGCAATTTCTGTCGCAACTGCAGGAATCGCATGCATGTTTCGAACCCAACCATGGAGTTCCGTTCTGGGAGTTAGATAACTTTTTGTGGTCTAACTCATGGGACAGTGTTTAGCAGCCACATCCGAGAAATGGATGCAGCTTTTGAAAATACTACCAATTACCTTTGAAAGGTCTATCATTGGAACCATTGGGCTAGAAATCTTTTTTTTTAAATGAGGTAGTAGTAATAAATTCTTTATTGTGCAACATTATGGGGAGGGTATTTTCAAATCCTATGTCTAGATACAGTTTTCTGTTGTACAACTTTAGACAGAAGCAAAATAGCCCCATGTCCAATTTACAAAGCTAGGACATAGCAGTGCCATTTTCAAAACTCTGACTTAGTTATGTCAAGTTTGAAAAGTTCAGCAATAAATGTTCCTGTACAAAATTTTCAGACTGAGTGCAACCAGGGCTATCATTTACACTTCTGTCTCACACATTTTATTTCACAATCTAAATATAAATTACCATACAAGAGCTAGAAATTCTGCAGGTAAGTTGAACTTCAGAAAATAATCATGTGTTATGATTTTTGAAAATCCCATCCTAAGTAACTAGGAATGACATCTATTTAATGACTTTTAAAAATCTAATTTGACATAACTAGGAGCTTTGCCAATATTTTGACATTTGAAAATCCCACCTTTATACTTGGTCTGTTAAAAAAAATATTAAAAGAATATATCTCTGCTCCTGCCATAGCCTTCCCACTCTCGCTGTTACTAAACCTCTCCTTTGAGACTGCCACTGATCCCTGTGCCTGGAAACATGCTGTTGTCCTCACCCTCCTGAAGGGGGGTGACTCCTCCTCTCCTGGGAACTATTGTCCTATCTCTCTACTGCCAACCTTAGCTAAATTACAAGAACACATTGCCCTCAACCAACTCTCCTTGTTTCTTTCTGACTCCGCTTTCTTCAACCCCTTCCAGTCTGGCTTCAGGAAATCCCACTCTACCACCACCTCTCTGCTAAGGTTAACTAAGACCATCTCCTCAGGCTTTGACAAAGGGCACATTACCTCAGCAATCTTTGTAGACCTGGCCAAAACCTTTGACACTGTCTCTTATCCCCTCCTCCAGCACCTCCTTCCTCTTCTGCCACAGGATGGTTCAGAGCCTACCTGTCCGGCAGGACGTAATCAGTAAGAATAGCGGATGCTATCCCTACCCCCTGCCTATAACCACTGGAGTCCCCCAAGGCTCAGTGCTAGGCCCCATTCTGTGCTCCATATTTTTGAATGACCTCCCCCTGGTTTGCACTGCATCCAGCATCCACATGTATACTGATGATACAGTATTGTTTACCTCTGGCAATACCGTCACTGATGTCACTATTAGACTGCAGTCCGACTTCACCAAAGTCCAACTCTGGTTTAGTTCTCATCAACTTTTTCTAAATGTCAAGAAGACAGTCTCCATGTCCTTTGGCACAAGGCAGAGACTCGCTAGGCTAAGTCACCTCCCCACCTTTCACACCATTGATGGGACTGCTCTTGAGGACTCCTCCTCTTTCAAATATCTTGGCATCTGGCTGGACAGACATCTTGACTTCTCTGTACACATTGATGCCATTCTGAAAAAACTAAGGCCCAAGCTTGGGGCCCTTTACAGAACCCGCAGCTGCATCCCGCTCACTGCCAGGCACAAGCTGGTACAGAAGATGATCATACCCATTTTTGACTACTGTGACATAGTCTATGATGCTGCCCCACAGTTCCATCTATCCAGACTGGACCCTCTCTTCAATTCCTTCTGTCGTTTTGCTCTTGATGCCCCTTCCCACACCCATCATTGTGACCTCTGCCGCTCTCTCAACCTCCTTCCCCTACACTCCCAGCATGTGCTACATGGTGCTAAGTTCATTTCTAAATTCTGGCTTGGATCTCTCCCCTCATATATCTCCTCCTTTCTTGGCACCTCTACCCACTGCCTCTATTCCCTGAGATCCCAGGCTGACAGTCGTAACCTCTCAGTCCCCTGCAGAACTACTTCCTCTGGGCAAAAAGCCTTCTCTTACCACTTGCCTAAAATGTGGAATGCACTTCCTCCACAAATCCACCACTCCTTCTCCCTATATTCCCTTACCTCTGCACTGCACAATTACCTTACATCTACCTGCACCTGCTCCTGACCCCCTCCTTGCATACCTGTCTCCCTCTCACTTTTTTCTCTCCCTCTTGCTCTCCACTTTCTCACCCCCCCATCCCGCTTGCGCTTATACTACCCTTTATAGACTAGCTCTTAAAAAGGTGACTGGATCCTATGTGTTCACCCTTGCTACATCTGCATCACCAGTGAACTGCCTATAATGTGTGCATTGTCAACCTTGCATTCTATGCTTTTGTCCCTGTACTGATTCTTTATGTATGCTACTCCTGTGAACTGCCAGTACAGTAAATGTTGCATCAGCCTATTATGTACTCAGTTGCCTTGAACCTGTTTTGAAATTGTATGTATGTATTCACCATCTGTTATGTATGTATCTAAAGAACTCTCATTCTGTACTTCCCTCTCCCCATTTCCCCCAGGATGTACCATGAGACAAGCATTAAGTTGTTCAGTGTATCTTTCCTGGTGAAGTGATTCAATAAATAAAAATAAAAATAAGATACAGTACATTATTATAGTGTACATAGCAGGAAACATCCCAAATTACAGGAAATACATGATAAAAAGAATAATCCAAGACAAGCAGAATTATAATCAAGCTTTACACAACAGTTTAAACAGACCAATATAAAACCTATAATAAACAAGTTGAGTGGTTGGGTCCCACCCTCTGGTTGTATATCATGTCACTGTCTTCCTTTTTATAGTTAAAGTTCTTACAGATTTTTTTGGATTTATCAGTGTGCCTTCATAGGTACAGAAAAAGGTGCCCTAAGAATGTAAAAAGGAGTATAGATAAAGTACCCAAACCAATGCAGCGGGGCAGCCTTGGCTGAATTTTGCATTGATAAAGTAGCCAACAAATTACCAAAAAGATATTCCTGAGGTCAGTGTACTATAAATAGTATAAGACCATGTGAAATATGTTGTCTTCCTGCCTTAACCCAGCATAATGTTTACTGAAATAAAGAAGGCTTTTCTGAAATTAGTTGCTATGAGAACTTACTGCAGTAGTGCTGTTGTCAAAGATGTAAAAGTAGGAAATTCTGTATGAGGACTAGATTTTTGCCACAACATGATTTGAAAACTTAAAACTAACAAACCTAAAGTGCTAAAAACTGCAATGTGCATGCTCCTACGTTCATGGTGGGACAGTCACCCAAAGCTGGGCCCCTAAAATTGCTGTGGCTTAACTGGAGGCATCTTGATTGGCAGAGCAGCATTGTAAACATCAGTATCAGAAGTATTGTTCCAAAACTGGATCCAATTAGGTAGTGAACTTTCTGTTATAAACCAGACCAGATAACTGTATCAGAAGCATGGTTAAAACCTTAAGTCTCAGATACCTATGTATGATAGTACTGACAATTATCAAACACAGTAGAGTCCACAACAAAAAGGAGAACATTTATTGACTTATGGGAAAACCAGCATACAGTAGCTGTAACAGAAACCAGTCCACAAATATGGATTAAGAGTCTGGAAACCCTTAGTTTAGAAATTAGGCTACTCTGTGTACAACCTTTATTACTTGTGGGGTTGTATCATTACCCCAAAACTATTTTGAATGTATTTGAAGAACTGAAGGATACACTGCAGGCTTATAAATCCAGCCATGACTTTCTAGTAGTGGAATACTTTAATGTCAATTAGCAGACATTTGGTCTTGCTCATAGTTTCAAAGACCTCCAGGTGAATCTAGCACTGGTACAACTCATTAAAAAGCCTACCAGAATTAATTATAAAGACCCAGCCTCCTCCACCATGATTGGTTTAACTTTTACCAATAAACTGGAAAATTACAGCTTAGGAGGAATACTTCCAGACTTCTTTAACGCTCACCAAATTGTTTTTTGCCTTTGGGCCAAAGAACAGAGTATGTGAAGTGTGCATATTATCACACAGAGGGTTTTCATACTTTTGGTTATATGTCATTCATGTTGGACCTGGGGACAATTGACTGTATGTGGTCGGATCTTATTCCAATGACTGGATCTTATTCCATCAACTGATGATGCCTGGTCCTTTTATCACTAAGAATTTGATTGCAATAAGCATGCACCTGTGAGGAAAAAGCCTAGCAAAATCTAACAATGCCCCCTGGTACAACTAAAAACTATTTTACTTAACAAAAAAAAAAAGACAGGTTGTGGAAGCATGTTAAGAGTTCTAATACATTAGCTGACTGGACTAACAAGTGTCACTCATGTAACCTATATACTAAGAAAATTAAACAAACCAAGAAAGAGCATTCTAACATGTTTTTTGATGATACTAGAAACATCACCCAAAAGAGTTCTGGATGGTAATTAAAAACTTTGGAACCAAGGTAAACAGAATTTCCAGATTATTTTAAAATTGACTGGTGACAAAGACCGGGATATTCAAAGCAGTTGCGCATGGCGCAACTGAATTGCGCTGGCACAAGTGCACCAAGGAGCGATATTCAGTGGGAGTAATTGTGCAGTGCAAATCTCATTGTGTCAATGCACAACTATAATGAATACAGGTGCAAGAGCAGGAGGTGTGCCCATGAATATCCTGCGCAGTGCGATATTGAACCATGAGTCATAGCGCAAGTGCGGAGCAAAACCAAGATGCGCCGAGCAGATTTGAGCCTATAAATACAGGGTGCAAGCACACAGACAGCACATGTATCAGGCAGGAGGGAGAGAAAGAGTGAAAAAACATAGCAAGAAGGAAGGACAGACAGACAAGGACAAACCAAGAGAGACAACGAGGGTGAGAGACAGAAAGACTGACACAGGCAGCCACAAAGGGGGAGGGACAGAGGTGGCAGTGGAGAGGGAGTCGGGGCAGAGAGAGTGAGAGGGACAGATATGCACAGTGCCAGGCAATGCACCAGGGTGGCACACAGCCTGCAGCAGCCAACTGCCCAGGGGGAGACAGGACATCAGGGGACATGGATAGTGCACCCTTCCCGAAAAGGAAGCCGTAATGAGGGGTATGAGGGGGCAGGAGGAACAGCCACGTGGCTGAGGAAGGGCTCATTGATGGTATGCCCAGAACAGGTGGTACTGTACCCACATCACCTTCGAGAACAACTCCAGCATGGAGATTGTGGGATTTTGCCACCTGAACAGGGCCATTCTGAGGCATCTTGCAAGCTGTGCAGTGAGGAGATGCAGGCACCCACAAGACGGAGCCATGCAATGTCTGTGGAGACAAAAGTGACAGCTATCATGTGCCTGCTCACCAACAGCACTTTCCAGAGACCAACAGGGGACACCACAGGCATAACCCAGTTGGCCACACCATGTCTCCTCACACAGTTCCTCAATGCTCTGCTGCCACGTGCTTTGGAATACATCCATTTCCCCAGCACACAGGCGGAACATACAGCAACCATGCAGGATGTCCACAGGGTAGCACATATGCCTGGCATGCTTGAGGCCATTGACTGCACACACATGGGCATCTGCATACCACCTGGCCCTGCAGATGTGGCCTATATCAATAGGAAAGGGTTCCCGAGTGTCAACTGCCAAGTGGTGTGCAATGCCAAGGGGTGCATCACCTATGTCTGTGCCACACACCCTGGGAGTGCACATGATGCATTCATCTGGCACAGCTCTGCACTGTGCCATATGTTCAAGCATGGGGATATCCCCAAGGGCCATCTAGTGAGTGTGTATGGGACAGGCAAGGGGTGATGGGCAGAGCAGGCCATGGGATGGGGAGGGCAGGGTGGGCGTGCTGGCGAGGGCACCAGGGACAGGGAAGGGGCACAGCAAAGGATGTCACAGGGCTAACCATGTCATTATCCACACAGGAGACAGCACCTATCCACTGAGACCCTGGCTGCTCACCCCCTATTGGTGCCCATTGTCCCCAGCAGAGGAATGCTACAATGAGGCAGACGCCAGCATGCAAAACATCATTGAGCATGTATTCGGCATGCTGAAGGCATGGTTCTGTTGCCTAGACAGGTCTGGCAGTGCCCTACAATATAGCCCCTCAAAAGCCTATGGCCTATTCGTGGCCTGCTGCATACTGCATAACATGGCCATTGACTGTAGGATAGCTGTCAAGGCTGAGGAGGGTGATAGTAGTGGGGACAATGGAGTCAGTGGGCCGGATGGTGGTGGACAGCCTCCCCCGGGTGGAGGGATCCCCGGCTGCAATGGATGATGTGGCAGCATCGTGACATCATCGCACAAGAGCACTATGGTGCACACAGGTAGGTGGCGCCAAACCCAGGCAAAGGTCACACTCACAGGAACAACACACAGGGAGGGGCATGCATGGCAATAGGCATGCACACACAGAGGTGTGGTGCAAGGTTAGGGGAGTCAGTGGCACACATCTACACACAACTGCACACGGCATCACACAGCAACACACACATGCACCCATGCACCCACACACCCAGGCACTGGCAAGTGTCGGGGATCAGATGCATTGCACCGGTGCACAGGCTCAACCGGTGCAGAACTGCCCTCATCACACCCATGCCACATGGTCCAGCAGCAGGGCAGGCACGCACACAGGCAGCATGTGGCGTGACACACAGGTGCCACACCAGTGGTATGCATACACACATGCTGCCCATGCATGCACAGGGCAGCTGCTGCAGACTGTGGTCATGGCAGCAGGCACATCAGGGCCACCGCATGGAACCATGGCCACCGTGGCCACAGGGGTATCTGTGCCAGGGTCAATCGGCAGCCACAGGCTGTTCATTGGCCACAGGGGGTGTTTGCAACAGCTGCTGGACAGCAACCAGGTTCACGCAGGGGTGTGTAGGTGCCCAAATAGGCCCACCCCAGGCATGCCAGGGATGCCAACAGCAGAGCCTGGCATTGACAGTGATGGTGTTGCCCAATGCCGGGATCATGGGGTGGACAATGCACTGCATGGGGTCCGTGGTGGCTGGCCACACCCTGTGGCAGCCAGCAGTGCAAGGCCATCCATGATCACATTGGCAATGCAAACCTGGGATGCAGTCGTGGCCTCCTGCATGCTCTGCATCACTGCTAGGAGCTGCACAGTGCCCCTCTCATGCTGCTTGGCCACCTGGCGCACCTCCATGTGCAGTGCATGCACCCCAGTGGCAAGCAGCACCTGTTGCTCCATTGAGGCCCGCAGCAAACATGTGTGCTCTGCCAGCCGTTCAGCATCCTGAGGTACCTGGGCTGGACACTGACCCTCCTGCAGTGACTGACCACACTGCACAGCCTCCCGCTCAGGTGGACACTGCACAGTGGGGTCCTCATGGGGTATGCCCCTAGCAGGTGGCCCAGCAGTGGACCATGCATCCAGCTGCTCTGTGGCTCCTGCAGCCTGCTGCCATTGCCCATCTGCCCACTGAACGCTGCCCAGTGCCTGCGCGACCGCACCACCATCACATGGCAGAACTGTGGCAGTGCACACAGCAGCACCCACAGTGGCAGCAGGCAGCTATTCCACCTCTGTCAGGTCACTGGGTGCGCTGCCTGTGTTGGTGTCTGGTATGGGCATCTCCCCCACAATACCACCCATGCTGTCCAGGATTAGGGTTAGGTCATCATCAGTATCAGACCCTGCCCCAATCTGTGTCTCCATGCAGAGGATGCTGAGACTACCATCCTGTAGAAACACATCCAGGGCCTTGTCCAACCCCAGTCCAGGACATCTGGCTGGAAAGTGGTGGTGTGCTGCAGCCTATCAAGCCCCTAGATGCCCATGGAAGTGGATGGTTGGTCCTCTAGGGCTGGTCCTACTTCCATGGCTGCTGCTGGAACTCCATCCTCCACATGCAGGCATGCTGGTGCTGAAAGAGAAAACAGGTGTGTCAGTGATGCAATGCCTATGAGTGCCTACCCCCCAACACTGCCACTGCATGCTGTGCATGCCCAACATATGTACCATGCAGTGATGGGCTGCCACCCATCTGGAATCCTCCACCTGGCACACCCTCCACAGTTCTGTGGTGCATGCTGGCTGCCACCAACTCCTCTTGCACTGTGAGCTGTGGCAAATCAGCAGACTGCCCTCTGGTGGCATTCTGGGCCAGACGGATGGCTGCCACCTTCTCCTTAATGCGCTGCTTATCCATGCCCACCTTTTTGTGGAACTCCTGCACTGACTACTGATGGCTGCCCTGCTGGTTCATGCATGCTGCCACCTCCTCCCAGGCCCCAGCCCTGTCCTGTGGTGAGCCCGTGGCACCACTCAACAGCGGCTCCCTGTTGAGGTAGGTCTCAAACAGGGCCTCTGCCTTTGTGAAGTTGGGCCTGTGCTTGCAAGCAGACCCATGATCCTCACCCTCCTCACATTCTGACATGTTGCTGCCTGTGGACATGGACAGCACAGTGTGTCAGTGTCAGCAGCACCCTATTCCATCCCTCTGCTATGCTGGCTTGGCTTAGTGTGCTCCAGCAGCATGTGCAACTTACCTCAAAAGGTTGCAGTACTGGTCCATGGCCTGTGCCGGTCCGTGGTGCTTTTATGGTGCAACGCATGCAAATGAGCTTTGGCGCAATGATAATGACATGCTAAATCCCCCAGTGCACTGTGCACTGGCTGACAAGCTCATTTGCATGTGGTGGCTGAATGCCATGTATTTGCTCCATGCACAGGGAGATTGCTCCGGAGCAAGTTGCGACACAATGTGCACACATGCACAGTGTGCAGGACTACAGTGCACATGCACCGGATGGTGTGCTGTTGCCTATTGCAGACTGTGTGCCCACTGCGCAATATGGACTGTGGTGCACAGTGTGCCATGCCTGCTATTGCACATGTGGTCACTGTGTGGTGGCTGACCCCTGACTCCTCCTGTGGCCTCTGCCCCTGGGTGACCCCCATACCCATGACCCCACCTTGCCATGCCCATGCCATGCATCTCCATGACTGTGCGATGGATGGACAAAGCACATGTCCCCTCGACCCACGCATCTGGTGCATGCAGTGGCCATGTGCACCTCCTGCCACCATTTTGCTCCATGGCTCTCACCAGAGACATGGCATAGCACAGAATGGGATGGGCAGCCAACTGGACTCAGGTCAAGCTTGCCAACCTCATGGCCTGCGTCCAGCCCCACGCATCCCAGCTGTTCAGGCAGGTGCCACTGCAGCAGCCATGTTGGGCTGTGTGGCAGGCAATTGTTGCCTCACTGGGCCAGTGCACAGGGGTGGCCGGGACCGGCAAGCAGTGTCATCACAGATATGGATACCTGGAGTGGAGAGGCCCAAAGCACCTCAGAAATCTGGAGGCATGCATCAGACATGGGGCTGTGCCATAGCAAGGTGAGTATGCCCATCATGTATGTGTGCCCTGGTGCTGTACTGTGATGTTGGCTAGGCTGCCTGGCATGTCCTGCAGGGTGGAGTACAACCATCATGTGCATTGGTGGGTGGCATCACCCTCCGCCACTTGCACTGCACTGTCACTCTGTGGGACATGTCAGGCAGGGGCTCACCCTGTGCACAGGGGTGGGGGTGGTGTGCAGCTGCTGTGGTTAGTTACTGATGTGTACCTGTTTCTGTTCCATTCTTAGGACCTGAAGACAGATGACAGGTGGCGCTGTCCAGGTGTCAGACTGCAGCGGCCCAGGGTGGAGGAGCGGCTTCATGCCAGTGGGGCCACAAAGGCCAGGTAGGCACTGACATTGTTCTGTGCACCATCATTGGGGAGTGGTGTGGGCATGGGTGCAGGCATGGCCGCCTGTACCATGTGTCATGGCAGCTGTCTGTGTTGCGTGATGCCTGTCACTGTGGCACATCCATTTGACACGTGTGCCCGCTGCTGGTAGGGTGGGTGTGTGCATGACCACCACTGATGCTGCTGTGGTGCTGTCTGGGCACTGTGCCATGTGACTGCTATAGCACAGTTGGATGGCCACTGTGCGGAGAGGACCACCGCTGTGTGCTGATGTGGTGTGCCGCCTTGCTGGCAGGTGTTGCCCCACACCCCTGTGGCTGGCCTGTATGGGCACTCTGGGGGCTGTTCCCCCTGCCCAGTAAGTGCTGTGGTTGGCCCTGGTTCCTTGGGACATTGCACTGATCACCTGTCCTGCCCCTTGTCCTAGGTGTCCACCGACGGTGCAGGAGGCCCTTCTACTGCCAGCTCCTGATGCAGCTGATACTAATAACATCTACAATGATGGAGGCAGTGTTGCAGGTCTGCAGACTGCTCCTGGTAGACAGGAAGTGGCAACGTCAGCAGGGGGTGGCATGCCGTGGCCGCCACTAGTCAGGCCTTGAGTTCCCTGTTTTCCCAGCCATACCTCCCTCTCCAGTCCTTCATCCCACTGTACAGTCCCTGTTCCCTGTCCCCTTCCTTTGCTATACCTACAATTTTCCAGCCCCTGATTCTTGTACATAGTTTCTGACAAAATATATTTTTCTGACTTACCTGCCTGTGTCTGTGTCTGCTTTGCAGGTGGGGTGAGGAGCCATGCTTCACTGGCCCAGTGCCTGTCTGTGTAGTGTGCATGTGTTGGGGCATGTGTTGTCCTTCTGTGGATCACTGCTGTGTGCTGCAGTGTGTCCCACAGTGGTGGTGGTGTCCCTTCCCTTGGTAGACGGATGTGCCTTGGGGTGCCCTTGGGGCGGCTGTCAGGGTTGAGTGGCAGGTGTGTCTGCTTGGCTGCATGGTCCTAGGTGTGGCCTGCCCTGGTCTGGATGTGCAGGTGGGGCATAGCCTGCTGACCGTGAGAGGCTTCTACCATGGCGCATCCACGGTTGTGCCATGGTGCATCCAAGGTTGCGCCATGGCACATCCATGATTGCGCTATGGTGAAACTGTACAATATTCAGCCAGGTTGCACTGGCACAGTGTGGCCAGCACAACCTCTGAACATGGCTCCTGTTGCACCACTGCACATCAGATTTGTGCTGCACCTGATGTGCGCCGGCCTATGGCACATTTCTGAATATCTGACCCTCAGTCCATTGTATTACAATAGCAGAAGAATTCAACACATTTTTGTTAATATGATTGCAGTGCCATGGAATAGACACTGGACAATACCAAATGGCTCTACTTTTTCTGATAAAACCCCTGTTACTAGTAGTGTCTTTAAATTTTCAGAAATTAGAATTGATGAAGTAAGGAATGAAACTAACAAGTTTATATACCTGGAAAGCAATTAGCCAGGATTAAATCCCCACCTTACAGCCGGCCCACCGGTGCAGTGGTTGGATTTCCCTCTTGCGACTCCAGTGACCCGGGTTTGGGAATGAGCCCGGGGAACTGGAGGGCTGGCCGAGGGGGGGAGAAGGCTTGAGCATCCCCAGGACAGCTCACCTTCTCCAGGGAGGGAGGGGGGATAAGGTCCCAGTGCAAGACTGGCCCCAGGCGGAGGTCTGGGGCACAGCATGTGCAGAGACAAGAGAGGGGAGGATGTCGTGGATGTCAGTGCTATGAGCCTTGACAGCAGGGGTTCACGCGATGCCCACAGAACACCAGAAAAACAAGCGCTGGAATGCCAAGGAGAAGGAGTGCCACTGCAGACCTAATGGCTCCCTCCTGCCTGGACTGACAGAGACCCGACAAAACAAGAAAGCATCGGTGTTTTTCAGGCCCCACCTCATACCCACCTGAGGGGTATAACCAAGGCTCCATGGTGGTCTACCACAGAACCAGGTAAGGAGGCAAAGCAGAGTGGCAACTGAGCATCTCCTGACTGTGCAGGGTTCTGGTGCAAGGAAGAAGGCAAAAATAGGAAAAAATAAATAAATAAATACATCCCCACCTTACGGTATTATTAAAATATGCTGCCACATACTGCCACCATAATTGCCTTTCCCTTAAACTCTATTGTTATATTTGTCCCTAACCACAGGAGAACTTCCTAGGAGTAACATAAAACATATTTTTGCATTGGTATTGGTCACAGAATGTTTAACCTAAAACATTGGATGCAAACTGTAAAGCAAATATACATGGTATTAACATTGGTTCCATGCAAAATGCTTATAAGAAAGTGCATGCAGGCTGGCCCGGTGGTGCTGAGGGTTGAGGCGCTGGACGCCACACCTCGTGCCATGCTGGGGATCCAGGTTTGGACGCGAGCATGGGGCATCAGGGGTCGGGGGGGATAGGATTGAGCATCTGGAGGACTGCTCTCCTATCCTGGGGTGGGTTCCAGGGTACCACTGCTCTGCAACAGTCACTGGTGATGACCGGGGGCACTGCTGGAGATGGTGCAGCAAGTATGGAGTTTGGCAGGCATAGGTGCATAACGTGCCCAACGTCATTGCATGCTTCCACTCCTGAGGGTGAGAAAAATGGAAAAATGGCAGCTCAGACCACGGCAGCTTGATGGCTGCTACACCATCAAACTGACGATGCCTGGACAGTCATGTGACAGTATTAGATCCTTGCCTGGCATGGGGGCAAAGGGGGGTGCCCCTCTCAAGGGTATAGCTGCACATGCCAGCTGGGCATGCAGCTCTGGGGTTGGTGGTGGAGTTGGAGCGGTGGCTGAAACATATGGCAGGTCAGTGGCTGTAGGAAAATAGTGATATAATAAAAGAGAAAGTGCATGCAGAAAATGTTACACTTAAGTGCCTTTGAAACCTCAGGGTAAAGTTTATAAAACATATTTTAGAACCATTTCAGGTTACATTTCATGTACTTTGTGTATTTAGCTTAGTTTCTATATTTACTGTATATACAGTGCATATGAATTAAACAGGATCCATGTTTCCTAGATTTTATCTGTTTTGGCTGCTTGTCTTCACCAATCATCATAATCCTCAGCATGATGGTCACGTGATGCAGGCAACCTAGTGGTAGCAGAGATACAGGGCTCCTGTCCTTGACATTGCATCTTCGTCTTTTACAACTCAGCCTTAAATGGAAACTGCTTAATAACCACAACAACGGGTAGAGGACATCTTCAGCATTCGATAACAACAACAATGACATCGCAACTGGGAGTTTTTCTTCCGCGATGGATGCAGATATGAAGATGGCCCAGCTCAAACACAAACCTCCTCCATCACCTGAAAAGCTAACTAAAAAAGCCAGACCTCAAGGGGGAGCCTCCAACTCCAAAACCCAGCAACAGGCCCATCAGTTCCACTCACCGAGGATCAGTTTTAACAAGAGCTACCACATTTTAGAGAAACTTTGCTTGACATATCCACAAAGATTAAATCAATAAGAAGCGACTTGATAGATCTAGTTAAAAGAGTTGGTGACAATGAAGCTAGACCCACCTCCTTGGAAAAATGGAGAGACAGAGTGGATCCAGAGATAATCCAGCTCTGACAGCAAATTAACAAGCTGCAACTAAAAACAGAATTTCTTGAAGGTAGGAGCCAGAGGAATTACATTTTAATAATGGGTCTTCCTGAAACAGAAGAAAACCCTGATGTCATTCTTTTTTTCCAGAAAATACTACAGAAAATAGTGAGGCTGTCTCCCCTCTGGGGCAATTATCAAATTGAGCGAGTCCACATGTCACTGAGACCTTGACCCCAGCCGGGTTCCCCACCAAGATCCCTAATCTTTAAATTTCTGAGCTACGTGAAATGACAACGTGTTAAGTAAAGTTAAAGAGCTTCATTCAATTACATGGGAGGGCTCCAAGCTTCATTTCACCCAAGATCTGCCTTTCAAGACACGCCAAAAGCTCTTTTCCTTTCACCCCACAGTTACTAAACTTATAGCAGCAAGTATCCCGTTCAAAATGTTATACCCTGCCAAACTTCAAGTGTCTATAGTTGGCTCCTGGCTCTCCTATGACACGCTGACTCTAGCCATGACCGATCTGAAGAATCGTCTACCTGACCTGCAGAAAGAGGGTTGAGCTCTTTTTTGGTGGAACATGAACCTGAGGGAGAGAAGAATCTCTCTGATTTGAAATTAGGCATCTGAAGGAACTGGAGTTTTGCCTACTTGTTATGGATCTGAACCCACACCGCGGCCTTGTTTTGTTTTCCTTGGTTGGGCCTGAACTCCTCATCTGCATTTCCTGTCTCCTAATTCAGAGGGCAGGCCTCTACAGAGGACCATTTAATTATGCAGGAACTGTTTCCATGGGACATAATTGGGGGGCTTTATCATGTGGGACCGTAGCTGGTCCATTTGTTTGTTTGTCTCCCCTTATTCACTTCCCTCACTTGGATGGATCAGCATTCCAGGACTACACCACTTCAAGTACAGTCTGTTGTACTTTCTTTTCTTTTTCTTTTACCTCTCATTCCAAACAGGCTTTCAATTGTCAGTTCTATGCTGGACAGATTATGTTATACCTCCTCCGAGAGCGTGGCCATGGTTACTACTTGTTTTTCCTTTCTTTTCGGGTTGGGATGAAAACATGGTAACAGGAGGGGTTAGTTATAAAGCCACCAGAACCCCAAGATGTTATAAGTTAATCTTTGGCAGGCAGGAGTACATGCCAAATTAATTTAATTTCTTCTGGGTCTCCAAGTACCCTATTGACCCATGTTGCATTTATCTAGTTGGGGTTTATAGTTTCCCCAATGATGGCATCCCATCTCAAAGATGTGGTGGGAAGGAGGGGATTGCCCTGACTCGAGTAAGCTCAGGGTTCGCTGCACAATGCACCTAACTTTGGGGGGTTTGGCTCCTTTATATTTCTTATGTTTGTAGTATGTTGGTGCTGGCTAAAGTTGTTAGTAACTTCTAAGCTTGTACAGAACCAGCATTCCATACTTTCCACATACACCTCACCTTTATGGGGGTTGTATTCAGGAGCTGTTTGGGGGGGCTCCCCTATGGGGGTTCATTTACAAATAATTTAATGGGTTTTATCTCCATGGAGGCTTGTGTAAATAGTTGCTGGGGTTGGTTAGGGGAAGGGAGGGGGTGCCTACCGCTCTCTGTGCTACTGATCTCTCTCTCTCTCTGGACCAGTTAGATACATAGCGTTTACTACCATAATGGGCGGACCAGATTTAATTCACATTTAGTGTGGGGGGGGGGCAACCTCACTGGCTTCAAGCTTTTGGAATTGTTTTTTTTTTTTCTCGAACAAGTTGCTTATGTTATTACAGTATCATTATCTGTGTAAGGTTATGGGGGTTTGAGGGGGGGGGTTGTTCAGAGTGGGTCCCATGTTCAATTACTTCCACTTACCATTTTCTCCTCTGTAAAGATTAACTGGTTTACTGTTAGGTATGGTTACTAATCACTGCAAAATAGTGTCTTGGAATGTCAGGGGAGTCCGAGAGCCTACAAGGAGATACCAGGTCCTTAAGCATTATACCTTGCTCAATGCAGATATAATTCTGTTACAAGAAACTCACCTTCTGGCAAGAGAGGCTATTTGGCTATGGAGACTTGGGTTCTCACAATGTTTTGCAGCAGGAGATTCCTCATCAAGTAAAGGGTAGTTATTTTCATCAAAAATACAATTTCCTTTCAAGCAGATTCCACAGTACTAGATCCCAATGGCAGATACGTTTTTGTTAAAGGCATTATCATGGGTGCTACAGTGTTACTAGGTTCCATATATGGACCACCGGGGGGAGGGAACCTTCTTTCTTTATGGAGCTTGCCAGTAAGATTGCTTCATTCCTCCCTATTTCCCTGATATTAGGGGGCGACTGGAATGTGCCCCCCACCCAAGACCTAGACAGGACACACTGACCCTTAAAATCACCATCTGCATCCTAAAGGGCTATAAATGATTTTATAGACACGCTAGGGCTCTGTGACCCGTGGTGATTATTTAACCCATCACACCAGTTATTTACCTTTTACTCTAATGTTCGCCAATCATGGTCTAGATTGGACTATATTCTAATTAGTATTCCTCTTTTACCCAGTCTATGCCAAGACAGCATTGAACCAATAGTACTATCAGATCACTTGCTGGTCTGGATAGACCTTTCTCCATCCCCCACTAGTCCCAGAGATAGGTCATGAAAGCTGAATACACAATTATTAAAGGATTAAAATACTATCTCTAGAATCCAGTCTACTGTTCAAACTTTTACAGATACAAATATCAGCTCAATTCAAAGGGAAGATCTCCTCTGGTGTACATTCAAATGCTATATTCATGGCAAACATATTAAAATATCCTCTAGAAGAAAGAAACTGAGAGAAAAAGAAGCCTTATCTCTACTAGCTCAAATAAGAACAGCAGAGCTTTCCCTATCTTCTTCAACAACCCCTGCTTCAGTATCAGAGCTTCTGGATCTTAAGAACAAATACGCAGACCTCTTAAGAGAAAAGGCAGAATATGCCATTTTGAAAACTAAATCCACCTACATAGACCAAGGGGAAAAGGCCAGGAAACTTCTAGCTCTCTGACTTCATAAATTAGAAAGCTCAAGACTCATACCTTCCATCCAGGCTCCAGACGGTACCATAAAAACTGCTCCTAGAGGTATAGCTTTTACCTTTGAGAATTTCTAGTGTTCCCTCTATGGGGAAAGACCCCCAGAGTTATCTTCTCAAAATATAGAATAGTACTTAGACTCTCTCGCTCTTCCCTTCCTGCTGGAACACTCCCAGACCTCCTTGTTGGAACCTTTTACCCTGGAAGAGATAGAGGTGGTTATACAGGATCTAACCTTAGATAAAGCCTCAGGCCCTGATGGTTTCCCCACCAATATCTATAAAACTTTTGTCAAGGAACTGGCACCTCTGCTGCATAAATTATATCAGTATATGCTAGAAGCAAAACTCTTAGACCCGACTTTATTGGAGGCATCAATAATTCTTCTCTTGAAACCCAATAAACCCCACCTGCTCCCGGAAGCTACCGACCGATCTCCCTCTTAAATTGTGATATTAAAATCTTGATGAAAATACTTGCTAACCATATATGGAGGGTCTAGTCCCAGCTTCTCAGTGGGATTTGTCCCAGGTAGTTCTTCAGTAGATCACCTAAGGAAACTCACCCATATTTTCCAGGCAGCCCACCTGTCCCAATCCCCCATGGCCCTAATCTTGATGGATGCTGAGAAAGCCTTTGACAAGGTGGACTAGGTATTTCTCTGGTTGACTTTGAAAAAAAAATGAGCTCCCCCCGCTTTTCATTCAAAGAATCCAAGCTGTACATTCTTCCTCTACAGCAAAGATACACTGTAATGGAATTTTTTTCTCAAGGTTTCCTCTTCATTCTGGTATGAGACAGGGTTGCCCCCGTTCACCCTTCTTATTTAATACCTACTTGGAGCCTCTTCTACGTCACATTAAACAGTCTCCGCACATAAAAGAAATCTCAATCTTAAGCCATACTCTTACCCTCTCTGCCTATGCGGATGACATTCTCCTTCATTTACAGAATCCTGCTTCTTCTCTCAAGCACTTACTGGAAGTAGTATCCCAATACAGCTCTCTCTCTAACTACAAACTTAACCTTAACAAAACTGAATTTTACCCCTTAATCATCTCACTCATTAAGCAGATTTCAATGACTCTGACATTAAATGGTCCTCTCATTCACTTAAATATACCTAACCACAGATCAATCTCTTACCAGGAAACTCAACCTGGATGATCTAGTGGCAACTCTTCAGTCAGATCTTCATAGATGGGAAGCCCTTCCACTGTCTCTCTGGGGGCACATTAACATAATCAAAATGAAGGTTCTTCCTCTGCTTTTTTATCCTTTAAATATGCTGAACATCTGGCTTCCCCTCTTTCTTTCAGAAGGTCCACTCCCTCATTTCCGATTTTATATGGCTACATAAACAACCCAGGAAAATTTATCTCAAATTGAGCCTCCTCAAATCATCAGGCGGTCTTCGCCTTCCTAATTTTCTCCTTTACTACTGGGTGATCCATTTTTCCAGGATCGGTAGATAGAACACCAACTCCATGAGTGATTATATTCCCCACTGGTTACAACTGGAATTACAGATGGTACTACAACATCATCTCCTCTCCCCAGTTATCTTCTATATCCCCACAAATAGGCTACCAGGCTCAATATACCACTCTGTAATTGGGACTTCCCTAAGAGTCTTCTCTCAATTCTGCTCCTCCAAGAAACTCTCTCCACATCAATACTTTGCACAACCCCTTATTCTCAACCCCAACATTAAGATATGTAATACCCACCTTACTTACAACTGGTTACCTCCATTGCAGAATGCTAAGGTAGGAGACCTGTATTCCCACAATTGTCTCCTCTCCTCCCTTAAATAAGGAACAAATATAACCTTCCCTCTACTTGCACCTTCAAGGTCTTTCAACTGAGACACCTAATTGAGCAAACATTTGGAACCTCTCCACAAGAATCCAAAATACAACCCATTTTAGACAGCTTCCATGATCTAACCTCTAAACCACATTGTCTATCCCTCTTATATAATTATGTCCTAGCCATAGGCCACCCAGATGTTATACCTGGTTCTAAAATCTGAACTTCTCTGTTGCCAAGTGCAAACATAGATTGACCTAGAGTTTGGCAAGATTTATATAGATATATCTCCCAGGATAAACTCAGAATTACTCAATACCATATTTTACATAACCTATATTACACACCAGTAAAACTAGCCAAAATTGGACATCTGCCTGCTTCTGTCTGTTCTAGATGTGGCAATGCTGAAGGGAATCTGCTACACATTTTTTGGTCTTGTGACAAAATCGCCCCTCTATGGTGCTCAATCCAATCAGATTTAGATCCCTTACTTGGCCTAGAAGATCTCTTTACTGTGGAGGTCTGTATTCTAGGAATCTAGTCTAATATCAAGGTTAAAGACCATAAATATCATATAGCCGTAATCTCAATGGTAGGCAAGAAACTGGTGCTCAAACACTGGTTGGATAATGTATACTGAATGGCTAAAGGACCTCTCAGCCTACTTTAGGACTGAACGCCTGATTGCTGGCTCTCGTAATTACCTTTTAGATTTTGAAAAAAAATGGGGTACATTGTGTGCCTTATACCTGCATTGATAAATGTTAGTTGGTAGACTCCTCAAGGTCAATATAAATGTATTCAGTTCTTAACTATATACACAAACTTTTATAGTACTTCATAGCACACTCCATGGGGTTTATGGGGTGGGGGCTGGGGTGGGGAGTGGGGAGGTTTACTTTTCTTTATTTTCCCTTCCATATGGTCTATTTCTTTGTCCATTGTTTGTATTGGTTAGTCATCCTTCTGTATTTCATATATTATGTTTACCGCTGTATTAATATTATAAAATCAATAAAGATGTTACATTTCAAAAATAATCCTCAGCATGTGATATCACAGTCTGTTGCTTTAGAATAACTGTGATGTCACTGAGGATTATGATGGCAGACATGCACAAAAATTCAGGCAGATGAAGTCTGAGGGTCACTGATCCTATTTTATACTAATTTATACAGCTATAATGAACATGGGGAGCAATGGCTAGTATTGTGTGGAATTTAGAAAGCATTGAGGAAGAATTTCAGAAAATCCCAATTAATTCCTCAGAATTCCACTGGATGCAGAATGTCAGAATTCTGCTAAGGAATGGTGTTACCCTTTCCGCTGTTCCACATTTTGTTCTGTGTAACTGCTTCTGTGACTATTATATGCACATTCTGCGAAGGCAAGTGATTGAATTTCGTGATCCATAAACACCTGCCACAGAGTTCATTAAGATGTCTTGATGGTCTGTTTTCTGTTCTAATACTGTATCCAAATTCTACCATTTATACGGACTCTGAAACGTAGTTTTAAGTTTCAAGTTTATTGATCAACTGTTACAGTCTTTGCAATAATTTCTAAAAAGAAAGTACATACAATTAGTAATTTATACTACATACAAGAAAGTCATCCAATTCAATACAAATTTATAGATAAATATACAATACTTTTTTTTTCAAAACTTGACATCCATTTATTCAGCATGATATGTAAAGAATGGGGGTGAGAGAAAAGTCTTAAGATAATTCTGCTCTTATGCATGAATTTAAACAGGACACTGAAGGGTTCGGGTCTGTTTACCTGTACTCCCTTAGAGTGTAATGTAACCTGTAATCAAAATTCCATTAAACTGATGGTCAATTTTACTTTAAAAAGGTATTTCTTTGACCTCCTCTGTTGTCTATCTCTGGGAACATTACAACATTTCATAACAGAAGTATGACATCCAAACAGCAGAAGGATCTTTGATATTGTCAGTGTATCATAAGGTGTACTGTACAATAATACATAACAACAAAAAATGAATTATGCAGATAATGTATATCATAATCTTTTTGGAAATCACCATTAACATGAATACTTTTGATATTTATCTTATCTATTTTATAATAGTTCACACAATTGAGATTATCTGTCTTCTGACTATGTAAGTTTTAAAGAAGTAAAAAAGTGATATTTTTTAAACTCTTCAGAAGAAAAATAAAAGGAAGAAAAGGTCTGTCATGGTGACCCATACATATTATTCAATAAATGTGAAACGTGTCAGATATTTGTTTATTTGCAGATTTTAAAAGGGGCAAAATGGAATAATATGTTCTAAGTCATCTACATTCCCTGAACTACAAGATCCGAATGGTGACTGACCATCCTCTGTATCTAATTTGCAAAATAAGAGATTGTTTTTGTAAATATCAAGGTGAAACTTTGTTAGCAGATTTTATGATTTTTTTTTTGCCATTAAATACATGTATTTTTGTCTTCCAAATATAATGTTAGAAGGCTTTACGTATTATGTAGTTTAGTATAATTTAACCTGGCTAAATCTTGCTGAGCCACCATGTTTAGACATTTTTGTTTTATAAGTGATATTAGTTCTCTTCTAGGTATGCTATAAATGTTTGTCAAAATTGTACCCAAGCCCAGAGGAAACAGCTTAGTTTGATAAAATCTATAAATGGGTAATTAATTCCCTAACAAGTGTTCAGTTTGTTCCTTTTCTGCTTTTCTGATAATTCTATACATAGGTTGGGGAGTCTATTATCATACATAACCTGATAATTCATATGGATACTAACAAACACAAAGTGTGTTGGCCAAATTTATCTCTAAGACTAATACCCAGAGCACAAGTAGGAAGATTCATTAAGTATCTATAAATTTGATTAAGGATGTTTTCCAAAGGTGTCAAATCTATGATACCCCATGCTTCTGCTGCATAACGTATTGTCATTTTGATTTTTACATTAATTACATTCAGATGCCCAGGAACAGATTACATTTTGTAATTTCTCATAAATTGCTTAACCCCAGACTTTTTTTCTGCTTAACACAATCCAGAAGAGATTTCCAGTTCAGGTTATAAGAAAAGCACACACCAAGATAAATATATTTTTTTACTGTCTCTAACCTAATCCCATTTGTTACAAGAGTATGCTTGTCCCAGTTAGAGGATCTAAAAGCAAGAAGTTGCATTTTAGTGTAATTTATTTTAAAATGTTTTTCATTGCACAATGTTGTAAATGTATCTATTTTTCTTTATAAACCCAATGACTAAATGAATATTAATACCATGTCATCAGTGTGTGCAAGTTGGAGTATTAGTTGATTTGACATTTTAGGAGAATTGAACTTTTAATAATAATATAGTTGTTGAATTGTAATATTTATGTATATGTTGAACAAGAACGTTGCCATGATACAACCTTATCAGATTCCCAAATTTGTTCTAATTATTAGTTAAATGTCCCTCCATATTGCATTGTACTTTGGACAAGGCATTTTCATGTAGTCATATTATTATATTCAACAGATACTTACTGTATCTATTTCCATTTTACAAAGTCAGCCATAATTTTTTTCTACTTATGCTGTCAAAGGCCATGTTCAGATCCACAAACAACAAAATAATTTACCTTTACTTATTTTCCATGTTTGTACATCAAATGTTACAATACTACACAATGTTGGATAGTAGAATGAGATTTTCTGAATCCATTTTGTGTTTCATCTAGTACAGTAGTTTCCTTAACTCAAGAGTCTAATTTTTACAAGATTATTCGAGAGAACATTTTTTTGTTTTGTGTCAGTTAGAGTAATCAGTCTATAAATCTGTCAGTCATTTAATGGTCTTTTTTGTGAATTGGAAAAGTAAGGTTTTCTGCCCATGAAGGAGGAAAAGTAGCATTTTGGATCATTTAATTGCAAATATAATAAAATAATGACATCCACCAGTCCAAAAACTACTTAAATATTTGTGCAACTATTCTGTCTGGGCTGAGTGCTTTACCAAGTTTAGTTTGACAAACTTCAGTTCTTATTTCCAAAAAGGTTATACAAATTGGATCAGGGATGTAATAGGCATCTACTTCTAATCATACATCTCCAGTGATATTTTATGTGAGTTTTCATTAGGATTCAAAACATATTTTCATAAAATTTTCTTCCCACTGATTTGGTTATGTATATTTCTGGGGCTCGAGAATAAAGTACTACATCCTTTCACTACTGTGATCCAGCATTCCTCAGTATTTTTGGTTACAACTGCTTTTCTTAGTTTTTCACATAACACTTTTTCATATTTTAATTTTTCTTGTTTGCTATTCATTCATTCATTTGTTCATTCAAGTTTTACTTACTTAAGCACAATTCTCATTGTGATTCAATGTAATTTACACACAGTTTTGAAAACATTTAAAAATATTGACATAAACCTGTAATACCAATAAATACTGACAAATAAATCATTCTCATTTTTAAATTAAAAACAATCAGCTTTAAATTATTAATAAAAGTATGTCTAATTCTGAGGAAAAGCCTGCATAAATAAAACAAGTTTTCAGCTCCTGTTTGAATATACCAAGTGTTGGTGAATCTTGGATATAATGAGAGAGAGAGAGAGAGAGAGAGAGACAAGGAGGATTCTACAGGTTTGGGGCCACAAAGAAGAAAGCAAGGGCCCCCTATGTTTTTAAACAAACCCTGGGAATCTCTAGTAATTTGTCTTCTGCTGAGTGAAAGGGGCATAAGGGATGGTAGGGACACAGAAGGTCTTGCAGGTAGCCAGACTCCTGACCATGCAAGTCCTTGAAGGTCAGCAGACTGACTTTGAAGGACATCTGCCACCTAACCAGCAGCCAGTGCAGAAAGCAAAGCACAGGTGTGATGTGACATGATCTACATAGACCAGTCTGCAGCCTAGCTGATGCATTCTGCACTAGCTGTAGGTGGCAAAAATCTACCCGTGAGGCCTCACTAGAGTTTTTAACAATGGCATCACCACCTCCCACCTTCTACTAGTGATACCTCTGCATATGCACCCTAGTATGCCACTGGCCTTCTACTGTGTTGCAGATCTTGGTGTAATCTGAAAACAGGCAGACCTTTCCTTCTAGCACTTCTGCAGTGTTACTAATTAAGAGATTGAATAGGTCTGGCCCAAGAACTGATCCCTGAGTAACCCCACTGGTCATACCCCTGTCCACGGATTGGTTCCCATTTACTGCCACCCTCTGCCTCCTGTCTGTCAGCCAGTTTCTAACCCGGTTAATCACCTTTTGCCACATGCCCAGACTACCCATCTTATTCACCAGCCTTCTATGTTGGATGCTGTCAAAGACCTTGCTAAAATCAGGGTAGATGATGTCCACTGCCCCTCCCTGATTCACTTCCTTTGTCACCCAAACAAAACAAGCTATAAGATTTGTTTGACATGACATGCCTGCTGAGAATCCATATAGGCTCAGATCCTGGGCCCCACTAGATTTAAGGTGTGCCACTATCCTTTCTTTCAGCAGTGCCTCCATGAGCTTCCCCACCACTGAGGTGAGGCTGACCAGCCTGTTATTCCCTGCCTCCTCCCTACTGCTGTTTTTGTTCAAATGGACTACATGTTCCCTCTTCCAGTCCTCTGGAACCACTCTTCTGTTGAGTGACTCAGTAAACAAGGCTGAAAAAGGGGCTGCTAGTTCACTACACAGCTCCATTAATATCCTTGGATGTGTGCCATCTGGACACAAAGCCTTGTCTACCTTCACTTTTGTGAGCTCTTCCAGGACTCTCTCCACTGTAAATGGACTGGTGTCCACCTCTTCCTCCCCTTTAGCCTGACAGTGCACCCTATTTCAGGCAGTCCAGGGATCACATACAGGGCACCACATCCCATAAAAGTCCTTCATGTCCACTAGAGCAGAAGACACATTCCCATATCCACAGTAATCCAGATAACCATACAGCGGAACAAGGAGTAAATCATGAGAATGTGAAAAGTTCCAGGTCTCTCTTCTCACATACATCCAGGGAGATGCCATATGTTTGGTTTTCGATGTGCTTTGGAGGTCTCTTGGCTGCCTACCCACAGCGTCTTTTGTATCTTTTGCTTCTCTTATTTAATAATTGTAATTACTGTTTCATTCTATTTTGTCTTAACTTTCCATACAAATTTAGTTCCTTTTTTCTTTCCTGCAGATAGTGTTAAACCAGGTATGTTTTTTTCTTTTTTCTTGTTTAAGCTAATATGTAGAACACGAGCAAAGTACTGTATGAGTCTGACCCAAAGATGCAACTAGGAACTTGTATCTTACCTTGTAAAATTAGTTGTTTGAGTATATTAGGCTGTACATTATGTAAAATATATTCTACATTATAAATATTATCTGCAGACCACTTGATCCTTTTTGAATTAGTAATTGCATATCATTCTTTATTTGAGATCATTGCTTTTGGTATTTTAGTGTGATAATTTAAAATAACCATAAGTGGGAGGTGAGGAGACTCAGAACACTTAGTTGCCTCCAAATCTATCTAGTTCCAAATCTACATGGTTCACCAGTAACCACACTTCAGAGACTTCAGCACCTGGCTATGTACTGTTCAGAAGAGACTAGAGGTACAAAAAGGGGATGGGGAGTGTCCCTTTATGTCAATGAAAATATCAAAGCTACAGAAATTCAGAGTTCACATAAGGAGCCAGAAGAACTGTGAGTGACCCTGGAAACAGGAAATGGGACAGCCATATGAACTGGGGTTGTCTACAGGCCTCCAGACCAGGGGGAGGACATAGACAAATAATACTATTAGAAGATATACAAAACATGACAGCTAATGGGGAGGTTCTGATAATGGGAGACTTCAACATGCCAGATACAGATTGATCAATACCAGAAGGAACATCCTCCAGAACTAGACACATAGTGGATTCCCTGCAGGGGGAGGGCCTCAAACAATTGGTACAACAATCCATAAGAGACAGTGCTATCCTGGATCTAGTACTGACTAATGGGGAAAGGACCACAGATCTCAGGGTAGAAGGTTATCTGGGGGCCAGTGACCATCTCATGGTATGGTTCAATTTGGCAACTAGAACTAAATCATCCCATTCCAAGGCAAAAATATGGGTCTTCAGAGAGACTGACTTTAGTAAGATGGCCAACAGAGTTAAGCCAGCCCTGGCAAGAAGAAATACAGGTGAGGGGGTACAGGAAAAGTGGGCAAGTATTAAGGATGCAATACTTGAATCAAAACATCCCATTGTGTTAAGGAGAAAAGCAAGAGCAAAAGAAGGAGGAAACCACTTTGGTTCTCAAAAACAGCAGCAGAAAAGGTCAGAGCCAAAAGGTTGGTATTCAGGAAACATAAGGGAATGCAGCGGGATGATGATAGGGAGGCATACCAAACGTCCCTAAGGGAAACAGGGAAGGCAGGAAGGCAGTAAGGCAGGCAAAGCCCAAACCGAGGAAACACTAGCACAAACCGTAAAAGAAGGGGACAATACTTTCTATAGATACATTAGTGAAAGGAGAAAGTTCAGAGGGGGTATTGCTAAGATCTAAGAGGGTATGGGGGAGTGTGTGGAGGAAGACTAAGGGAAAGCATCTATTCTAAATAAATACTTCTGCTCAGTATTTACTGAGGAGAAGGTAGGTTAGTGCCCACAGCTCAGCACAATGGACACAGGTGGGGAGGGAGGTGTGCACAAGTCCATTCACAAAAGAAAGGGTCCTACAAGAGCTTGCTAAGCTCAGGGTGAACAAGGCAATAGGATCTGATGGCATACATCCTATGGTACTGAAGGAGCTAAGGGTGGAACTAGCAGAGCCATTAGCAGAACTGTTTAGTGAGTCTCTGAGCACAGGAGAGGTCCCAGAAGACTGGAGAAGAGCTCATGTGATCCTGCTCCACAAAAGTGGCAGCAGAGAGGAGACAGGAAACTACAGACAAGTCAGTCTTACCTCAGTATTGGGCAAAATTATGGAGGTAGTCCTTAAGGAAAGGATAATGCAACACCTGGAATCCATTGGAGCACATGATCCAAGACAGCATGGGTTTACAACACGAAGATCCTGTCAAACTAATCTCATAGATTTCTTTGACTGGGTAACCTTGACATCAGCAAAGCTTTCAACACTGTTCCACATAGAAGATTGATTAATAAGTTGGGTAAACTTGGGGTGGGTTAGAGGTTGGTCAACTGTGTGGCTAACTGGTTGGCAGGCAGAAAATAGAGAGTGGTGGTAAACCATACACAGTCAGAAGAGATGCAAGTCACAAGTGGGGTACCTCAGGGATCAGTCCAGGGACCAGTCCTCTTCAATATCTCCATCAGTGACATTGCAGATGGACTGGCAGGTAAGGCTTGTCTGTTTGCAGATGACACCAAGATCTGCAACACAGTAGATGATCCAGATGGGGTGGGCAGAATGAGAAGAGATCTAAAAAACTGGCAAAATGGTCTGAAGAGTGGCAACTGGAGTTTAATGTAAAGAAATGCAAGATCATGCACATAGGGAAGAGAAACCCTGAAGCTACCTACAGGTTGGGAGGGGAGATGCTGGCAATCACAAGGGGGAAAAAAGAGACTTGGGCATCATCATCACAGATGACCTGAAATCATCCAAGCAGACCACTAAAGCAGTAGGTAAGGCTAGAGGGATGTTGGGGTATATTAGTAGGGGAATCACAAGTCATAAGATGGAGGTAATAATCCCTCTTTACAACACACTGGTTAGGCCCAATCTGGAGTACTGTGTACAGTACTGGAGGCTGCACCTGCACAAGGACATTAACAAAATGGAGGCAGTCCAGAGAAGGGCAACCAAAATGGTGCATGGACTGCATCAGAAAACATATGAGGACAGATTAATAGAGCTCAATATGTATACCCTAGAGTAAAGCAAGGAGAGAGTTGATATGATCAAAACATTCAAATATCTTAAGGCCATTAACAAGGTGAAAGAGTCTAACATGTTTCAATATAAGAAAAATAGCAGGACAAGAGGACACAGCAAGAGATTAGAGGGAGGCTGATTAAGGGGTAATGTAGGAAGTTCTTTTTCACAGAAAGGGAGGTGGATACATTGAACAGCCACCTCAGGAAGTGATGGATATAAATACAGTGCAGGGCTTCAAACAGGCATGGGACAGACATAAGGGAACAATACAGATGAGTATGAATAGATAGGCCATTGACAGAGTAAAGGCCTTTGGCACATTCATAAGGCAGAAAAAATGATCAGACTGGCTGGCCTTGCAGTCCTTATCTGCTGTCAACTTCTATGTTTCTATGCATTTATGTCTGAAAAGAATAAGTTTATCACTGAAACACCAGCAGGGGAATGATATGTATGAGCTCCTTCTTCATTTCCCTTAGTTCTGCAATTTCTTAAATATTGTTCCAGCTTTATTTTCTCTTAGATCTTTTGATCTTCTGGATGATTTTAGATTTCCATTTATGACACTTAGTTTATATTGTATGTCAGAGTCCATTTGAAGAATTTATTTGATCTTCTGGTCGATCCAGTAGTCTGGCATTCAGATCCCCAGATAGAAAATACAAAAAAGATAGTAAGTTGGGTATTTCTCTTGAAGATTTTTAAGAACAGCTTCGCATTTTCCCAACTATCAGAGAAATTATACAGTGAAGTTTTTTTGGGGTATATATGATTTTTTTTAATTTTAAGATATTCACCAATTATTTTCAACAATAATATATCATCTATAATAGCATCACAGTACTCAGTTTTTTTATATATATATATATATAGCTTTGTTGCTGTTATTTGATCCATTTGTTCTCTACCCCATTTATTAATTTTCTTACCTTTTGTAAAACAAATGTCATATCCAGGAAATCTTGGACTTTCTGATAACCACAAAGTCTCTTGTAGCCTAATAGTGTAAAATGCAAAAAAAAAAAATCAATCAAAAATGAGCCATTGTATAATAGGAATAGTGCACTCCACAGTGTGTGTCATGGTGGGATAATGCCAAGCCTGGGTGTTGGATGCACTCGGCCTGCAGCCTCACACCTAACCACCCCAGGAGTCATGTTATCCCAGCACAACACAAACCTTGTCATGCATTATTCCTTTAGTATTTACTGCCCCAGCTCCCAATGAAGGAGTAGGCCTCCTAGATTCCCTTTGTCACTTAGGTGGCCCTCCACTTGACAGTCTGCTCCCTGATGTATTCACCAGTTCAGATTTGCTTTGTGAGGTCAAGCTGGTCACATTACTGAAAGGGCCTGAATCCTGGGTTGATCCTAGTTTGGCAGGTAGCCACACGATCTGGTCCTGATTTAAAGAAGGATCAGTTCGGCTTAAGATGCCCCCCGAGCTTTTATTCAGTGATTGAAGAAAGACTTGAGCCTCCAAAGGGGAAGTAAACCAGTGCCAGTATTCAACAGGGTACTGCAGGTGAAATGTAATTTTTTTAGCCACCAAGTCTTTTTCTAACTGAAGTAAAAGCTTTGCGCTGGTCTGCCACTATTTTGGAAAAATCCTGGAAAATAAATAGAGTGGCTATTCCATTTAAGTGGTCCTCTGTCCCTGGCCAGTCACAATATCTGTTCTTTCACTGAGAACCCAAGGATGTAGACCAGAATAGGATGGGGGCCCAGGGAGTGGTGCGCCTATTCAATTTCTAGCAGAGAACCCCAGTTACAGTTAACGTATTCTCAGGAAAAAGGACTGAAGAAATTGCCCCAAGTTATCACTGGCCACTTTTTTCTAGATCACCCACCTTCAAAGTTAACAAGTGGACCAGTTCCTGCAGTGCCAAATTTTTTTCCTGTTGCCTTGCCGAAGTGGAGTCAACATGCATACAATGGAGCTCCCCTCCTGCTACCCTCTGTTCTGCTTCATCGACTCACTCCTCCAGTTGGGTTACTGTTGATTTCAGTGCCGGCATCACCTGCACAAATGTTTGTAGCATAGCCCTTACAGTATAACAGAGAGGTCTTCCTTGTTGATCACGACCTCCAAGGGTTCCATGGTGTAAGACCACAGTATCTCCACTGCAATATGATGTTCCAAGTTCAACACTGACAAATCAATTGTTGGAGTGCCCAACACATTGACTCTGCCAGTCAGTTGGGTTTTGAGCTGTGATTTAAGTCTTTCAGTTAACAATCTGAGGGTGTAATGCAGCAAGTGTTAACAGAAATCCTGAGCAGTCAGCGGAGCATACAACTTAAGGCGCCATTTTGTAGCCCTCTATACCGGAACTCCCTTGTCTGCTTTCTGTTTTTGTTACACTTTGAGCTGTCATTTTCAAGACCTCTAAGGGCTACAAACTCTTATGCTGTGAGATTACATGTTTCCTTTGATCCAGTTTTTTTTTTCAAACCTGGTTAAATCTCTATCTACCAGCTCCATATAGGTTGTTATGCTAGCTAGTATCTGGCCTGGGAGAAGGAAATGAGATTTACAATCTAAATTTTTGTGAGAGATTGTCTATTTGCTTTTTCTTTCGGGTTTGTTTTGTCTTCCACTGTGTTGAAATAGGATTTAAGTCTCACCTTTCCATAGAATTTTTGTAACTCCAGTTTTAAGTAAAATGTATTCTATTTCTTGTGACGGTAGAAAAAGAGGCCATAGTTTAACACTTTTTCTCCTACTCTGGTTAGTTCGTGTTTCTATATGTTAAATACTTTGTTGTTTTCTTTTGTTGTTGTTGGGGCTTTGCTGTTACCCTGTCTCCTATTGTCTCTCTGTCTCTTTCTATATCTCGTCCTTGTATGTATCCTGACTCTGGACTGCCTCCTGTGGTCTCTAGGTCCAGCTAAACACTCTTTCATTTTTATAATCATTGAGGTCCCTTTTGAACGTCTTTAACTTTTGGTCTAATAAATCATTTTCACAGTCCTTAAAACCCTTCTGAATTTTTTTCCAAAAATTCAGTAAAACATGTTTTATGTCTGGTTTCTTATTGTATTGATCATGTATTACCTTAATCACCCAACTTACATTAGCAGTTTCTACATTCAATGCCTCTACCAAAAGCAACATAAAATCAAACAAGCACTTACTGTATTTCACACCCCATCCCAGGTTGTTTTTTTTTTCAGATCTACTGTAGAAAACTCCAAATGATGTTCTGTTGGCACCCATGGTCATCTTGGGCTTCCTTTTTTTTGCCTGTAACATTATGAAAATTGTCACACAGTGCCATTCAAGGTGCAGCTCAATCTGTTTCTGTGCCTCAGTTTTGCATTTCAGTTTTTTTTTGTATTCATGTCCTGTCCTAATTTCTTTTTATTCACTATCCCTCATAATACAGATGAAGCCACTTAATCGGCACATGGCTAATCGGGATGTCTGCTTAATTGAGACATTTCTATGGTTACCGATTGTTCCCCTATTATAGATAATGGAAGATCCTGTTGCTTAATAGGGATGCCAATTTCGGCTAATTGGGACATTTTTGGTGGAGTTTCCTTATAAAATTAGATCCTGTGAGCAGTGTTTTTCAACTGCTGGATATGAACATGGACTCAAAATGTAATGAGCTGTCCCTTGCTGAGCGTGTTAAGGTTCTTGAAGCTATTCACAGACCAAAAACCTCCCTGTCAAAGGTTGCTGCTGCCTTTGGGTTCTCAAAAAGCCAGGCTGGCAGAATCAGCCAAAATCATGATTCAATCATGGCTGAGTGGCTAGCAAACAGCAACCCTCAGAGAAAAAGGAAGAGAGATGGAAAGGACTCCGAGGTGGAAGAAGCACTATTCCACTGGTTTAATAATGCAGTTAGCAGAGGTGCTAGAATCTCTGGTCCCCTCATGAAAAAAAAAAAAGCTAGTGAACTGGCGGCACAGCTAACCCACGAAACATTTGCTGCTTCTGATGGTTGGCTTTCGAGGTGGAAGCAGAGGCACAATATCATTTGTAAAAAGGAACAAGGAAAGCGTGGTGATGCTGATAGTAGTGCCACAGGGGATTGGGTTCAAAGAGTGTTACCAGCTCTGTTGCAGGAATATACACCTGGCGATGTCTACAATGGATATGAGACAGGACTGTTTTATAGAGGGTATCAAGATTGTGCCCATATGCTCAAACACTCAGAGTTGTTGGGGGGGGGGAGAAGGCAAAAGACTGTGTTACTTTGCTTGTTTGTGCTAACATGGATGGGAGTGACAAACGTCCACTTCTCTTGATTGGCAAAAGTAAAAAGCCCAGATGTCTGCCAAAAGACTTGAAATCACTACCTGTCATATACACATCCTCTGCGAATGCATGGATAACAGGATGGATCTTTGGAGAGTGGCTTGCCTCATGGGAACAGCAGTTGAAGTGAAGGAGGAAAAATATCTTACTGTTGCTTGACAATTACCCTGCCCATCCCCAAGACATTATTGGCCGATATCCTCACATAAAAATGTAGTTTTTCTGCCTCCCAATACAACCTGTCTAATACAGCCTATGGACATGGGAGTTATTAAAAATTTAAAGGGGCATTACTGTGCGTTGATGGCAATACACATTGTTGGAGTTATTGACGAAGGTGGGAATGCACAAGCATCCGAAATTGCAAAGGCAGTTACTCTCCTAGATGCAATTTACATGGTGGCTAGTGCATGGAACTGTGTAAAACCTGTCACGATAATGCACTGTTTCCAGAAAGCATTCAAAATTGTATGTGAAACTGACATTCCATCAGACCAATCATCATTGGATGACGTAGTGACGCCGGAATTCATGTCGGCAGTCTACTTTGCAGAATTTGTTGACATGGATGCTACCCTCCCTACTGATGGTGAGCTAACCACAGAAGAGATCTGTTCATTAATTAAGAGGTCCCAGACCAACGAGCTGGATTCAGAATCTGACAGCCAAGATGCCCAGCTTGTTGCTCCAACTAACCATGAGGCAGTGGCACATCTGCATTCGCTCATGGCGTGGGGCCAATACCACAGAAAGATTGACGAGTGGAACATGCTACAAAACGTTGAAAATGCAGTCGCTACTAAGATGTGCTCTGAGTCCAGGCAGAGCCAAATGACTGTTTTTTTTAACTGACATTCGATTTTTAGTTACAGTACTTTCCATTAAAGTGCTGTATGTATGTCTATTAGATTAAATTATTACTGCATATCAAATACTGAGTACAGCGTTGTGTTTGGGGAGTCGCAATCTAAAGACATGCAGTCTTTGTTGCTTAACTTTGCTACTTCGGGTAATGGGGACGGCCGCTTAAAAGGGATGAATGAATAGCAACGGAGCCGTCCCTATTAAGCGGCTTCATCTGTATGTTCTCCTCATCTGTTTTTGTTAAAGTTCTAGGGACTGACCTCTCATAGTTTATGTCCTTTAATGTTTAAAATACATTATTCCCAGTAACTTGGGGGGGGGTAGAATAAGTGCTCTTTCATGGCTACCTCTGTTTACTAAATGTGTTGTAATATTTAACTGTGCTAGTAGGGAACCCTCGTGCACACTAGGGACTTTAGAAAAAAAATTATAATTTTTCATAACTGTGTTGATTCCTTTTAAGATGCTAAATATTGAAATATGCCACCGGCTCTATAGTGAAACAGAGCGAGTGAGTCAACAGTTTCAGTATTGCAGTTATGTTCATGAGAAAGGAGTTGGTATAGCAACACTTGCATGCATCACTGTCTGCAGTATCGAAGCCACTGACTCACTTGGTCTGTTTCTCTATAGAGTCAGTGGCAAGTTTTTACATTTACATTCATTTCCTGGCACAAAGCAAGTTTCCTTTTATCTAATTTTTGCCCAAAGGTCTGTTTTTAAAAGACTTTGTTTAAACTCATTTAATATACAGACACCTGCTAGATCAGGCTACTAAAAGTGAAAGTAAAAGAATACACTGGAACAGAGAACAACATAAAAGGCAGGATCAACCATGTAAGTGATACATTTTGTAGAACAGTGCTGTTTCAAGGACTGAACAATATCTTGGGGCAGTTACAAAGGGAACAAAAGGATTCTGTGGCCTCTGTTCATTTTTGTACTATTTCCCCCTCAAACAAAAACTTGCCAGTTTTGTAAAATACATTATACACTGCAGGACATGTGGTCATGCTATAATATACACATGGCATGGGTGGTTGAATGCACTCAGCCTGTGGCCTCATGTATCACGACACACACCAAGGCATCTGTATATCAGAGCATGACCACATACCCTGTAGCAGATTATCTATTACATGTATATATATATATATATATATATATTAGATGCAAAAACTCCATTTAATGCATCAGTTAGGGTTGTTCCACAGCGACAAAAGTGAGGAAATTCGTGTTAGGTTGAAAACACCCTTGACCCCCAGCCCACCCCCAACTGGCATTGGCTGCACATTGGGTCTTGGCCCTAACTCTCTCCCGATCACGTGTGTAAAAAGCAGAAGTATAGGAGAATGGGGTGATAGTTAGGACCTAACACCAATGTGCACCCCAATGCCAGTTTAAAATGAGCTGGGGGTCAAGGGTTTTCAACCTATCTGATCCCTCACTGTCGCTGTGGAACAACCCTAACTGATGCATTAAATTGAGTTTTTTGCCTCTAATTTCCCTTCTTTTTGAGAATGATAACGAGAAATAGTGAATGTAATGCAGCAGCGGGCCCCGCGCTCCTACTTCGTGATGTCTTGTGACATAGTAACGGGAACAGCAACACAAACAGAAACACTAACAGTGGTGTACATGGTAACGCAAGTGCAAATGAGAACGGAAAGGGTAATGCACACGGTGGCGCAGACGGGAACGGTCCGCCACGTGATGTCTTGTCACATAGTAACATGGTGCCCACAAATGGAAATGGCAATGGGTATGGTAACGCAAAGTGAAACAGAAAGAGAAACAGTACTGTAGACACAAATGGCAAAAAATAACAGAAATGCAAGCGCAAATGGAAACGCAAAGGATAACGCACATGGTGGTGTAGACGTGAACGGTAAGTAAAACAGGTACAGAACCACAAGCGGAAAGGGCAAGAGTAACAGTAATGTAAGTGCACAGGCTGGTTTTCCCCAAAAGCTGCATAGAGAAAGACAGTGAGTACAAAGAATGTATGCATAATAATGGGTCTCGGAGCAGAAAATGAGGAGTTGGAATACTAAATTGCTTATATCTCAGGAACTGTACGACGTAGGAAAAAAATTTAAAAGTCATATGATTTATGACTTTCCTGACTAGTTTTGTACTTAGCCCCCCTGAGGGAGGCTAAAAGTCCATATCTCACACCGTTTCCAAGATACGAGCCCTGAAAGGCGCGGCGAATGCCGTAATGTTATCCTATGGGAATAAAAGTGATGTTCGGAGTGCCATAACATTGGCTCCCTGTAATATTTTTTCACCAAACCACTACAAGGCACATCTGTGGGATGTTGGCTGTCTTCCCTCTAAATTTCAGCCCAAAAGATCAAGCCGTTATTTTGCAGCAGAGCGCCAAATGATTGCTGCAATGCATCTGATGCCGTAATGTTATCCTATGGGAAAAAGCGTCAACTTTGGAGTATCGTAACTTTGCTGCCGTGTAATATTTTTTCAACACAACACTTAAAGGCACATCTGTGGGATGTCGGCTGCATTTTCTCCAAATTTTAGGACAAAGCACCAAACCGTTCTTTGCAGCAGGGTGCCAAAGAATTGCTGTCATTTTCCCACAGCCTAGAAAAGTATCATGTCGCACTTCATAAAAGCTAAATGCATACGACAGTGTCGCAAGTGTGACAATACTTTGAGAAAGTTTTTTTTCCAAAAATTTGAAAAACATATTTCTGGGGTATTTTACCTCAAAATAAAGACATGGCTAGCATCCTCAGGGCCCGACTAGGTGAATACAAAAATAATTAGGTTGCTAGAGGGTCACAATTTTAAATGCCAAGCATTTTTCTGATCACTAATTGAAAACAAAATGGTGGATTTGCAACAGTAAAAGTGCAATTTGCGACAGTAAAAAGTGCATTTGCGACGCTGTAGAACTTTTTGTTAACTTTTCCCATTGACTTATAATGGGAAATTGTTTTTTGAATAACTTTTGAACCGTTTAATATTTTTTCATAAAATCTTCAAAAGGCACATCGGGGACCCTGGATGCACGTTCACTGAAGATTTCGGACTGGTCACGCAAACCGTGCGACCTGTAGGTGCGACCATAGAATTCCAGAAAAAGTGTAAATGCACGCGCAGATCATGCTTAATAACTCCGCAGCCGTGTATCCAACCAGTAAAAAACTTGGCATCCCAAGGCGTATGGGTCTTGATCACATATTCCAAATTTCAGGCAAATCTGTCAAATGGTTGCAAAGTTATTAAGGTGCAAAATTTGGGGTTTAACATGTAAATGGCTCTTCAACCCTAACTATGGTAGCATTACCGTGCTACCATAATATATCTATCTATATATATATATATATAAGACAAAGAACCTCTGTGTGCAAACACTGAGGCAAGGGTTACCCCAAAGGGCATTTGGCTGGGAAGCCAAGTTTCAAGAAAATACAAAATCACACATGCCCACACAATGCAAAGTATCATGGACTGCATATGCAAATCACCACAGAATGTTATGCTGGTCCAACTTTAAGCAGAAATGCATGGTGCCGAAAGGCCTCACACACAGTTTGCAAAGGGTGCTAACAGAAGACATAGACACGTGTTTCGTCCTACCAGGACTCATCAGTATGCCTCGTCTGTTTGACACCCCAGTGGAATGGACCAGCTACCCTTAAGACAGTGTGTCTTGGATATGTTGTGGTGAACCCATTAAAATAAAAATCTATGTAAAAGACAAAGAACCTCTGTGCGCAAACACTGAGGCAAGGGTTACCCCAAAGGGCATTTGGCTGGGAAGCCAAGTTTCAAGAAAATACAAAATCACACATGCCCACACAATGCAAAGCATCATGGACTGCATATGCAAATCACCACAGAATGTTATGCTGGTCCAACTTTAAGCAGAAATGCATGGTGCCGAAAGGCCTCTCACACAGTTTGCAAAGGGTGCTAACAGAAGACATAGACACATGTTTCGTCCTACCAGGACTCATCAGTATGCTTCATCAGTTTGACACCCCAGTGGAATGGACCAGCTACCCTTAAGACAGTGTGTCTTGGATATGTTGTGGTGAACCCATTAAAATAAAAAACTATTTAAAAGACAAAGAACCTCTGTGCGCAAACACTGAGGCAAGGGTTACCCCAAAGGGCATTTGGCTGGGAAGCCAAGTTTCAAGAAAATACAAAATCACACATGCCCACACAATGCAAAGCATCATGGACTGCATATGCAAATCACCACAGAATGTTATGCTGGTCCAACTTTAAGCAGAAATGCATGGTGCCGAAAGGCCTCTCACACAGTTTGCAAAGGGTGCTAAGAGAAGACATAGACACGTGTTTCGTCCTACCAGGACTCATCAGTATGCCTCATCTGTTTGACACCCCAGTGGAATGGACCAGCTACCCTTAAGACAGTGTGTCTTGGATATGATAAATATATATATATATATATATATATACACACACACACAATAGAGGTGAGTGGTAAATGAGTGAGATAAAACAGTGTATCATCTACTGCAGTGTGATATTTTCACTGTCTGCTCTACTGTGATGATATCAGACATTTACACACACAGGTCACATAAGGTCACTGATATCATCACCCTAGGCAGCTTTCCCCCTCAGCATGCAAGAAACATCTGTGCTGTTACCATAGACTAAAATGCAGAACTACCTAAGAGGTCTCACTGCTGCCTACAGCTAACTCAGTGAGCACTGCAAAACACACCTACACCCCCTAACTTCCAGCTCATTACTGTGATGCTCTCAACTTGATGCAGCTAGAATTCCAAACAGCACAGCTTCACAGAACAGTCTAAACTACTGCCTGCAGCTAACTCAACTACCACTGAAACACACTCTCACTTGTTCCTCAAACGCCAATTCTCACCCATTACAATTACTGTGACAATCACAACTTCACTGCAGCCAGAATCTTAAAAAAGCACAATTTCACAGAACACTCTGCACTCTGCCTGCAGCTAATTACCACTGAAAACAGTATCAACTGTTCTGACACTCTGCCTCTCAGCTCATTACAATTACTGAGATGCTCTTAGTTTCACTGCAGCCAGACTGCTAAACAATACAGCTTCACAAAAGTATGTTTCTCACTCCTACCTAAAACTAACAAATTTAGCATTGCAAAACACACTCATGTGTCTCTCAGAGTTTATAACACTGCCAGCCCATTCAGAAAAGCTCACACACAGAATAAGCAAACACATAAACAAGAACAGAACACAAGACAGCATAACAAAACTTCTGAAACTCTTGGCCCTATTGTATATATCGAGTACATGATGGGCAGATCGTATGCTATGGCAAATACTGTCACTCCTGCATCTTGAGCTTGGATATCTCACGAGTGCCCAGAGCTCACTCTGCAGGAGTGACAATATTTGCCATATCACACTCATGCCCATCATGTATCCTATATATATATATATATATATATATATATATATATATATATATATATATATATATATATACATACATATATATATATATATATATATATATATATAATTTTCTCCACAACCTGGCCTTATTGGCTTTCCTTTGTTCTCTGGTGACTACCCAGCCTTATCCATCTCTAACCTTGCCACTTCTGCCTATTCCTAAGGTTCTTCCCTCCATGCCATGTTCTAAGGGAGGGGGCCATCCTGCCCCAGGGACAAAATTTAAATCCAGGCCATATGTTAGGCTTCAAGGGGTGAGACCCAGTTATACTAGCTTTGGTCATCATCTTGATGGAGCCTGGCAATTTTCCCAGTAGCAGCCACTGGGGACCTGGCATGTGCACAGATGACATTCTGTGGGGGAAAATCTCCCCGGCCCTCCACAAGTATCACATTGGTGCCATATCCCCTTCCTGACTGGTAGTGCTGCAACATGGCAGCTCCTCCCATCCTTTAAAGGGCCATCCATCCAGCTCCTGAGTCTTATTTTGATCCCAGATTTTAGGCAAGGCAGCACAGGACCATCAGGCAGCCTGGACCACATTTTTTAACCACTTTCTTGTGATGCATTTATTTTTCATACTAACTAGCATAGAATAACACATATTTCTGCACTTAAGTCAGTTTATGCTGCAAATAGGCTTCTGATTAAATATTTTCTGGTATTATTTTGAGCTCTAGTTCTAAAATAGCCTCCATATCTTCCACCAGCTCCTCCTAATATTTAACAGCAGAATATAATTTTAAGTACTGACCCCCTAACTTGCTCCTCACAAGCCTAATTGTTCTCTCTTTTATCCCCCTGTCTTATTAACACTAGGCCCATCCATCCCCTTATCCTTCCTTTCCCAACCTCGGATAGGAGCTCACTACCCCTGGGTTGTGACATCCTGCCAAGCCCCGTACTTTATAGCATTCAATCCCGGGGCTCACAGATATTTCTTTTCTCCCTCCACCTTCTCTACATCCCGTTATACCAACTCCTCTCTGTGCACCATGCCCTCCTAGCTTTTCTTCCCCTACCTCCCTCCCTTCCCCCCTACCTTCGCCTCTACCTGGTGTATATTTTTTTTCTTCCGTTTCTTCCTCCTGCAACCTTAGATAACCTGCTTTATCTTCCTATAGACACTTCTATGTATGTAAATGCCCTGTAATCTGTAAAATATCTATATAATTCTATGTACATATGAACTTCTTTTTCTTTCTGTCTGTAAACAGTATTATCTGTATTGCCTTGTAAATACCTGTGTTGACCTGTATATACAATTGTTCATGCTCCACCCAGGTCCATCTTGCAAATGAGCTTCTGCTCAATGATGAATGCCTAGTAAAATAAAGACTTGATTGATTGATTGATATATACTGTTAAGTGAAAAACAGAATATATACTGTTGTGCGCTGATCTTTATCCAAACAACACTCTTTTCTCCATTTACTTGAATATCTTTTACCATAGTTTTTTAATGCAACTGCCATTTTAAAAAGTCTACTGTAGTACCATTTTTCCAAGGAAACTCACATCAGATTTCAGAACTTGTAGTCACAATTTCGTTGCCACTATTTGCTTCAGGGAATTGGGCACCTCGTGAATTTCCCATGTGTTATTTTTTTCCATAACCAAACTGTTGCTTACCCCAGCTGAGCCTTACAGCAACACCTCCAGCCTCTTCTCACAGACTTACCAGTTATCCACCACTTACTCAGGACCACACAGAGATAGGTAGGTAGCCATTTCAGTTGTATTAAATCCCATGAGTGTTGCTGGAATGAGACAGTCAGGTTTTCCCCCACAGTCTCCAGTTTTCTATGCAGGGGTGCTGGCATGCAATGATGCAAGTGTGCAAGTGTGCTATGGTGCTCATCCATGCCAAGAATGTGGCAGCAACATTTCCCTTCTTGTCCTCTCATCTGTGCTATCACCTGTCCTCCACTAGGTGGCAGTCTTATGGAGGGGCAGTGTCCCCTTCAGAGGAAGGAGAACAGTCCCCAGGATGCTCAATTCTTTCTCCCTGAACCTGCTCATGATAAGCTATGCTCACTTCCAAATGTGAGTTGCTGGCATAGCAAGTGGTATAGCTACCACTACTGCAGTGCTACGTGGGCAGTTTCCTTTTTTTTTTTTTCCATAACTAATTTTATAAAAGAATGATTTACTCCATTTAAGAGAACTGTTGAACTTTAAAATTATTTTGGGGTTGGGTAGATTATTTTGTGTTAAAACAAAACTTTCAGCAGCCTATAAATGGACCGACACTGAGTCAGAAAATATATGAACATAATGCCGTCGGCAAGAACAGTGTGGCAAAAAATGCCATTATTTTTATTTTTGAAGGGGGCTACACTCCCCTGCCCCCCATACCCCTGGACTTAAGGATTCCCACTCTGACAGGGAGTGGATCATGGGGCAAGTTAAAATCTGTGGGGCCGTGGAATACTGTTTCCATGGCCCCTTGTAAAACAATTAAAGTCCCAATGTCTGCAAAAAGGTTGGAGACCAGGATTAGAACCCTAATCACTGCTGCCTCGCCAAGCTGCTCTATGCCACAGCCCTCCACGCCATGGGAGCAACTCAGCCAACCTCCTGGATTCTGCTGCTCTTGTCCTGGTCAGCATCACAGAGGGGCAACCAGGGGAAAACATACAGCAAGTGCTGTAAATCCCTGCTCACTGCCAGTGGTAGTGCTATACAGACTAGTACTCTCTTGACTGGCACTATAAATGTAGCGCTAATCTAACCGGGTGCCAAGAGGACCATCTATTAAACTGAGGATATAAAAATGGAATGTGAACACTTCTTGTCATGATCTCAGAGCTTGTAAATTTATTGACAATGGTTAGATAGTTTTCAAATGATAGTCAAGGCCACTGTTTTTCATTTTTTACCAGAAAATCCAGTAAAATTCCAGAATTAGGGCTGCCCGAAGACTGGTTAAAAACAAAGATTTCATGGAATCTGGCATTTTATATCAGATCAATAAATCTACAAAACTTGTGTTTTTCTTTTAATTCCTTCCTGTACTATTTTCAATTTGCTTTATTTAATGCTCTGTATATAAAGCCTTCTTTCATTCTGATTATTTATGCACATACTAAAAGAATTATAGCAGAATCCCGGTAAAATCTGGTAATTAGAGTAACAATCACTGGTGCAATTCTGGAATCTGAAGTCTTGAAAATGGAATTTCATTGTTTTAATCACTGTAAATGAGTGGCCTTGATGATAGTAAGTGAAAAGCAACAGTGTTCAAGAGAGGAGATAGATCTGACTCAGAAAAATTAACCTTCTGGCTCCCAGAAGCAGTTGCCGTAGCAATCTGCAGGTAGACATCCAAGGCCCAGCAACTCACCATCCAGAGCCTCCAACTATACAGCAGGATCAGGAGCTGAGGAGGAAGAATCCCCACACAGCTCTATGTTTGACAGCATCAGTTCTGCAGCTATTTTAAAAACCCTGCAAAGAATCAACTGCAATGTTGTAGAAATCAAAAGGAATTCCATGAGTTATGGCAGCGGATGGCAGCAGTCAAAGAGGTAGTCTCAGGGTTGAGAGAGGAAACACGCTGCTTGGGTTGCCTGGTGCTACAGTAGTAGTCAGAGATATGGTCAGATATTTCATGAAATTTCTAAAGACTTTCTCTTACCTTCCCTACTGTGGAATTGCAGAAAGCAGGAGATTTCTCTAGAAATATCACAGAAATTTCAAGAACTATCTGATCATATCTTCGGTTGTGACTGTATATTTATGTAGGTGGGAGCTGGAACTTACAGACAGGCTGAAGATGTGGAGGCTCAGGGATGAAGGAAGAACTTAAGACAACTTAGGATTCTTCAGGTTTCCAGAGGATTCAGAGCAGCTGGACCTGATTTCCTTCCTAATTGCAAGGTTAAAGACTGGACTGGAGCATTTGCCAACTTTTAAATAGAAATAGAGAGGGCTCATAGAGTCTTTGGCCTAAAGCTGAAGCCCACCCCCAGCCCCCACTCAATTGTAGAACAATTTCTAAAGTATCTGGTGAAGGTAAAACTTCTGCAAAAAACCTGGGCAGAAAAAAGCCTGGGGTGGGATTTTCAAAGAGCTGGATGCAGCACTTGCATCCATATTTCAGACATGTCCTGCATCCATGAAAATGCATCAGGATGTGTGCATTCCATTCTCCTACATCCTGATGCATTTTTGATATTTTCCATAGTTTACAGCACTTTTGGCTGCAACTGCAGTACTTACATCTGTTTTCCAGATGCAAGTGTGCACTTCTATTACAAATGTTAGACCAAGTTTTTGTGGTCTAGCTTTTGTGATGGAGGTGTGCACATGCATCTAGAAAATGGACACAAGTCTTTTAAACCCCCTCACTGAAATTTGACAGGCAACATGTACATGTAGACCAAAGTTTCCTACCCACTATCCTGAAGAAACAGAAGCAAGTCCATGGGATCATCATATCTCTCAGGAAAAAAACAAATGAAAGCCCACCTGTGATACCCCACAAAGCTGTTGGTGCATACAGAGAAAGGCATGGTCCTCTATGAAAATTTAATGCAAGCCAGCAAATTCCTGTCTACAGTGAAAGCAGAGATACCAGATTTTCCTACTGAGACATATGAGAAGGAGGTGCTGCAGCAGTTAACTTGGTTAGTATTGAATAATTTTTTATAGATCTTCCAAACTGTAACATCTTTAGTAAGCAAGATATTGAACATCAAATAACAATTCTTATTCAAGACAGATTGCCTGCCTTTAGATTTAAAATTCTTACAACTTCTAGTGTTTACAAAGTTCTACAAAAAATAAGTATTCATAAGGCCTCTGGTAGTGATTGCCTTGAAGATAGGTTTTTGAAGTTAGCAGCTTATCACATAGCACCAGTTATCACTTATTTATTTAACTGGAGCCTTCAAATTGGTTATTTTCCTTCATCTTGGAAAAAAAGTAGGGTAAAGCCAATTTTCAAGGGAGGTAGTACGGTAGAAGTTAATAATTATAGGGCTATAGCCTTGATACCTCTCTTGTCAAAAAGTTTGGAGAAATTTATTTCTGTCCAGGTCATGGATTGTTTAAATAAATATAGTCTTCTAACCTCAAATCACTCTGGATTTAGAAAGGATTATTCTACTACAACAGCCCTTCTAGAGTTTAATGACCTGTTAAACAGGTAATTGGAAAATAATATGGAGACAACAGCAATTTCTGTGGACCTTTTGAAGGCCTTTGACCAGGAAAACCTCCCCCTATTGATTGAGAGACTGCAAGGGTTAGGATATTAGAGATGGCCCATTAGACTGGTTAAAATCTTACTTAAGTAATCACTCTCAGTTGGTGGAAGTTCAGGATTGTTTATCTGAGAGCAGAGAGGTCACCAGAGGTGTTCCTCGAGGATTGATCCTGGGGCCTCTTCTGTTTCTTATTTTTATAAATGATCTTCCACTAGTGGTTGAGCATACAGATATCCAGTTGTACGCCGATGATGTGGTAATTATTGCATCTGGCCATTCTGATAATGAGTTGCAATCAAACCTGCAGACTGATTTTTTAAAGATCGAGGGGTGGTTCACCAGGTCAAGACTGATTATGAATATAAAGAAAACGAAATGTATTAAATTTTCATTAAAAAAAACAAAATATTTCTTCCAAATTACAAATTTATACAAAGAACTTAACTAAATTGAAACAGGTTGAGGATTATAATTATTTGGGAGTGAGTTTTGATGAGCAGTTATCTTTTTCTTAACACATTGTGGCTTTAGTTTAAAAAGTAAATAAAAACGTGGGGGCCTTAAGGAGAACAACAGAATGCTTAACATTAACAGATAGGAAAAAACTGGCCGAACAGTTAATTATCCCAGTGTTAAGATATGGCGAACTGATATATAGAAATGCCAGCAAAACACTTTTGGCTAGGTTGGATAAAATTTATTTTCAAGTGGCTAGATACGTATTATGGGGGAATTATCATACTCATCATTGCTTATTGTTTAGTAAACTAAATTGGCTGCCTTTGGACACAAATTATATTTGCCAATGGTTAATTTGAATTCATAAAATGGAATATTCTTGTTCTGACCATCCAGTTTCAAGATTGCTCTTTTCAGTGGATCACCACACAAAAAGGGTATTAACTAGGTTGGTACATTTGAATAAGATCATTGTGAAAAAATCATGAAATAGATATGGGGATAGGACCCTAATCTATCAAGCAGCTACTATCTGTAATTCTCCTTCTCCTGATGTAAGGGAAATTGTAAATCATTCCACATTTATTCATACCAAAAAAAATTGACGGTCCATATTTGTACTTGTTAAATTACTATTCTTAGCGAGCTGTAAAGTTTGATATGTCCTGTATTTTTACATGGATAAGAAGGGAGTATTTCGTTCAATGTAATGGAAACTATAAATCATCCCATATTTATTTATATCATAAAAAAACTTGAAGGTCCATATTTGTATTTGTTAAATACTGTTCTCAATGAGCTGTAAAGTTTGATATGTCCTGTATTTTTATATGGGTCAGAATGGAGTATTTCTTTTATTATTATTTTGTTGATATATATAAGTAACATTTATATTTCATGTTTGTGTGTTTTGCAAATGTTATATTTGAAAGTCTGCATGTTTTCGTTCACGGTAATGTCTAGTTAGTTGTTATTAAAGTTAATTTTTATTTTAGATAGGGATTTCACAGGTCTGTCTTGTAAACTGGACTTTTGTCCAAATGACATGTATTACCTGTATAAAAATACATTTTTACCTACCTACCTAGTGGCAGGAAGACAGAAAAGCACCAGAGGACTGAAACAAGTAACTTCAGTGGAATTCATGAGAGCAGACTTAAAACAAACTCTGGTCAGAGTCAATAGGGTTACAGGTGAGGAATTTGTGGCAGATTGGTTCCACTGTAGGAGGGTGGTCCATTGTGAAGCACCACAACAAGCAAGTTGTCAAATCTGGTCCTCAGGAAAGAGAACAAAGCCAGAGATCAAGTAGTGTCTGTGGTTTCTGCAGCAGGTACAGAAAATGGACAGACTTGGTGGGTCGAGCAGTCCTTGTCTGCCACAGTGTAATGTAATCTGTAATCAAAATTCCATTAAACTGATGGTCAATTTTACTTTAAAAAGGTATTTCTTTGACCTCCTCTGTTGTTTATCTCTGGGAACATTACAACATTTCATAACAGAAGTATGACATCCAAACAGCAGAAAGATCTTTGATATTTTCAGTGTATCATAAGGTGTACTGTACAATAATACATAACAAAAAATGAATTATGCAGATAATGTATATCATAATCTTTTTGGAAATCACCATTAACATGAATACTTTTTATATTTATCTTATCTATTCTGTAATAGTTCACACAATTGAGATTATCTGTCTTCTGACTATGTAAGTTTTAAAGAAGTAAAAAAGTGATATTTTTTAAACTCTTCAGAAGAAAAATAAAAGGAAGAAAAGGTCTGTCATTGTGACCCATACATATTATTCAATAAATGTGAAATGTGTCAGATATTTGTTTATTTGCAGATTTTAAAAGGGGCAAAATGGAATAATATGTTCTAAGTCATCTACATTCCCTGAACTACAAGATCCGAATGGTGACTGACCATCCTCTGTATCTAATTTGCAAAATAAGAGATTGTTTTTGTAAATATCAAGGTGAAACTTTGTTAGCAGATTTTATGATTTTTTTCTTTGCCAGTAAATACATGTATTTTTGTCTTCCAAATATAATGTTAGAAGGCTTTACGTATTATGTAGTCTAGTATCATTTAACCTGGCTAAATCTTGCTGAGCCACCATGTTTAGACATTTTTGTTTTATAAGTGATATTAGTTCTCTTCTAGGTATGTTATAAATGTTTGTCAAAATTGTACCCAATCCCAGAGGAAACAGCTTAGTTTTGATAAAATCTATAAATGGGTAATTAATTCCCTTAATTCCCTAACACAAGTGTTCAGTTTGTTCCTTTTCTGCTTTTCTGATAATTCTATACATAGGTTAGGGAGTCTGTTATCATACATTACCTGATAATTCGTATGGATACTAACAAAGTGTTAAGCAGAAAAAAAGTCTCTTCAATAAATGGGGTTAAGCAATTTATGAGAAATTACAGAATGTAATCTGTTCCTGGGCATCTGAATGTAATTAATGTAAAAATCAAAATGGCAATACGTTATACAGCGGAAACATGGGGTATCATAGATTTGACACCTTTGGAAAACATTCTTAATCAAATTTATAGATACTTAATGAATCTTCCTACTTGTGCTCTGGGTAATATTCTTAGAGATAAATTCGGCCAACACACTTTGTGTTTGTGTATTGAACGTCTTTAACTTTTGGTCTATTAAATCATTTTCACAGTCCTTAAAACCCTTCTGAATTTTTTTCCAAAAATTCAGTAAAACATGTTTTATGTCTGGTTTCTTATTGTATTGATCATGTATTACCTTAATCACCCAACTTACATTAGCAGTTTCTATATTCAATGCCTCTACCAAAAGCAACATAAAATCAAACGAGCCCTTACTGTATTTCATACCCCATCCCAGGTTGTTTTTTTTTTTCAGATCTACTGTAGAAAACTCCAAATGATGTTCTGTTGGCACCCATGGTCATCTTGGGCATCCTTTTTTTTGCCTGTAATATTATGAAAATTGTCACACAGTGCCATTCAAGGTGCAGCTCAATCTGTTTCTGTGCCTCAGTTTTGCATTTCAGTTTTTTTTTGTATTCATGCCCTGTCCTAATTTCTTTTTACTCACTATCCCTCATAATACAGATGAAGCCACTTAATCGGCATGCGGTTAATTGGGACGTCTGCTTAATTGAGACGTTTCTATGGTTACCGATTGTTCCCCTATTATAGTTAAAGGAAGCTCCTGTTGTTTAATAGAGATGCCAATTTTGGCTAATTGGGACATTTTAGGTGGAGTTTCCTTATAAAATTAGATCCTGTGAGCAGTGTTTTTCAACTGCTGGATATGAACATGGACTCAAAATGTAATGAGCTGTCCCTTGCTGAGCGTGTTAAGGTTCTTGAAGCTATTCACAGACCAAAAACCTCCTTGTCAAAGGTTGCTGCTGCCTTCGGGTTCTCAAAAAGCCAGGCTGGCAGAATCAGCCAAAATCATGATTCAATCATGGCTGAGTGGCTAGCAAACAGCAACCCTCAGAGAAAAAGGAAGAGAGATGGAAAGGACTCCGAGGTGGAAGAAGCACTATTCCACTGGTTTAATAATGCAGTTAGCAGAGGTGCTAGAATCTCTGGTCCCCTCATGAAAAAAAAGTTAATGAACTGGTGGCACAGCTAACCCATGAAACATTTGCTGCTTCTGATGGTTGGCTTTCGAGGTGGAAGCAGAGGCACAATATCGTTTGTAAAAAGGAACAAGGAAAGCATGGTGATGCTGATAGTAGTGCCACAGGGGATTGGGTTCAAAGAGTGTTACCAGCTCTGTTGCAGGAATATTCACCTGGCGATGTCTACAATGGATATGAGACAGGACTGTTTTATAGAGGGTATCAAGATTGTGGCCATATGCTCAAACACTCAGAGTTGTTGGGGAGGGGAGAAGGCAAAAGACCGTGTTTTTTTGCTTGTTTGTGCTAACATGGATGGGAGTGACAAACATCCACTTCTCTTGATCGGAAAAAGTAAAAAGCCCAGATGTTTGCCAAAAGACTTGAAATCACTACCTGTCATATACACATCCTCTGCGAATGCATGGATAACAGGATGGATCTTCGGAGAGTGGCTTGCCTCATGGGAACAGCAGTTGAAGCGAAGGAGGAAAAATATCTTACTGTTGCTTGAGAATTGCCCTGCCCATCCCCAAGACATTATTGGCTGATACCCTCACATAAAAATGTAGTTTTTCTGCCTCCCAATACAACCTGTCTAATACAGCCTATGGACATGGGAGTTATTAGAAATTTAGAGGGGCATTACTGTGCGTTGATGGCAACACACATTGTTGGAGTTATTGACGAAGGTGGGAATGCACAAGCATCCGAAATTGCAAAGGCAGTTACTCTCCTAGATGCAGTTTACATGGTGGCTAGTGCATGGAACTGTGTCAAACCTGTCACGATAATGCACTGTTTCCAGAAAGCATTCAAAATTGTATGTGAAACTGACATTCCATCAGACCAATCAACATTGGATGACGTAGTGATGCTGGAATTCACGTCGGCAGTCGACTTTGCAGAATTTGTTGACATGGATGCTACCCTCCCTACTGATGGTGAGCTAACCACAGAAGAGATCTGTTCATTAATTAAGAGGCCCCAGACCGATGAGCTGGATTCAGAATCTGACAGCCAAGATGCCCAGCTTGTTGCTCGAACTAACCATGAGGCAGTGGCACATCTGCATTCGCTCATGGCGTGGTGCCAATACCACAGAAAGATTGACGAGTGGAACATGTTACAAAATGTTGAAAATGCAGTCACTACTAAGATGTGCTCTGATTCCAGGCAGAGCCAAATGACTGTTTTTTTTTTTAACTGACGTTCGATTTTTAGTTACAGTACCTTCCATTAAAGTGCTGTATGTATGTCTATTAGATTAAATTATTACTGCATGTCAAATACTGAGTACAGCGTTGTGTTTGGGGAGTCGCAATCTAAAGACGTGCAGTCTTTGTTGCTTAACTTTGCTACTTTGGGTCATGGGGACGGCCGCTTAAAAGGGATGAATGAATAGCAACGGAGCCGTCCCTATTAAGCGGCTTCATCTGTATGTTCTCCTCATCTGTTTTTGTTAAAGTTCTAGGGACTGACCTCTCATAGTTTATGTCCTTTAATGCTTAAAATACATTATTCCCAGTAACTGGGGGTAGAATAAGTGCTCTTTCATGGCTACCTCTGTTTACTAAATGTGTTGTAATATTTAACTGTGCTAGTAGGAACCCTCGTACACACTAGGGACTTTAGAAAAAAATGATAATTTTCATAACTCTGTTGATTCCTTTTAAGATGCTAAATATTGAAATATGCCACTGGCTCTATAGTGAAACAGAGCGAGTGAGTCAACAGCTTCAGTATTGCAGTTATGTTCATGAGAAAGGGGTTGGCATAGCAACACTTGCATGCATCACTGTCTGCAGTATCGAAGCCACTGACTCACTTGGTCTGTTTCTCTATAGAGTCAGTGGCAAGTTTTTACATTTACATTCATTTCCTGGCACAAAGCAAGTTTCCTTTTATCTAATTTTTGCCCAAAGGTCTGTTTTTAAAAGGCTTTGTTTAAACTCTTTAAATATACCGACACCTGCTAGATCAGGCTACTAAAAGTGAAAGTAAAAGAATACACTGGAACAGAGGACAACATAAATGGCAGGATCAACCATGTAAGTGATACATTTTGTAGAACAGTGCTGTTTCAAGGACTGAACAATATCTTGGGGCAGTTACGAAGGGAACAAAAGGATTCTGTGGCCTCTGTTCATTTTTTGTTCTATTTCCCCCCTCAAACAAAAATGTGCCAGTTTTGTAAAATACATAATACACTGCAGGACATGTGGTCATGCTATAATATAAACATGGCTTGGGTGGTTGAATGCACTCAGCCTGTGGCCTCATGTGTCACAACACACACCAAGGCATGTGTATATCAGAGCATGACCACATACCCTGTAGCAGATTATCTATTACCTGTATATATATATATATATATATATATATATATATATATACATATTAGAGGCAAAAAACTCCATTTAATGCATCAGTTAGGGTTGTTCCACAATGACAAAAGTGAGGAAATTCGGTGTTAGGGTTGAAAACCCACTTGGACCCCCCAGCCCACCCCCAACTGGCATTGGGTTGCACATTGGGGTCATTGGCCCTAACTCTCACCCCATCACGTGTGTAAAGAAGCAGAGGTATAGGAGAATGGGGTGATAGTTAGGACCTAACACCCCAATGTGCACCCCAATGCCAGTTTAGGGGTGGGCTGGGGGTCCAAGGGGGGTTTTCAACCCTATCACCGAATTTCCTCACTTTTGTCACTGTGGAACAACCCTAACTGATGCATTAAATGGAGTTTTTTGCCTCTAATTTCCCTTCTTTTTGAGAATGATAACGAGAAATAGTGAATGTAATGCAGCAGCAGGCCCCGCGCTCCTACCACGTGATGTCTTGTGACATAGTAACGGGAACAGCAACACAAACAGAAGCACTAACAGTGGTGTACATGTTAACGCAAGTGCAAATGAGAACAGAAAGGGTAATGCACACGGTGGCGCAGACGGGAATGGTCCGCCACGTGATGTCTTGTCACATAGTAACATGGTGCCCACAAATGGAAATGGCAATGGGTATGGTGACGCAAAGTGAAACAGAAAGAGAAACAGTACTGAAGACACAAATAGCAAAAAATAACAGAAATGCAAGCGCAAATGGAAATGCAAAGGATAACGCACATGGTGGTGTAGACGTGAACGGTAAGTGAAACAGGTACAGAACCACAAGCGGAAAGGGCAAGAGTAACAGTAATGTAAGTGCACAGGCTGGTTTTCCCCAAAAGCTGCATAGAGAAAGACAGTGAGTACAAAGAATGTATGCATAATAATGGGTCTCGGAGCAGAAAATGAGGAGTTGGAATACTAAATTGCTTATAACTCAGGAACCGTATGACGTAGGAAAAAAATTTAAAAGTCATATGATTTATGACTTTCCTGGCTAGTTTTGTTATTAGCCCCTCTGAGGGAGGCTAAAGTCCATATCTCACACCGTTTCCGAGATACGGGCCCTGAAAGGCACGACACGCCGTAATGTATCCTATGGGAAAAAAAGAGATGTTCGGAGTGCCATAACTTTGGCTCCCTGTAATATTTTTTCACCAAACCACTACAAGGCACATCTGTGAGATGTTGGCTGTCTTACCTCTAAATTTCAGCCCAAAAGATCAAGCCGTTATTTTGCAGCAGAGCGCCAAATGATTGCTGCAATGCATCGGATGCCGTAATGTTATCCTATGGGAAAAAGCGTCAACTTTGGAGTACCGTAACTTTGCCGCCATGTAATATTTTTTCAACACAACACTTAAAGGCATATCTGTGGGATGTCGACTGCGTTTTCTCCAAATTTTAGGACAAAGCACCAAACCGTTCTTTGCAGCAGGGTGCCAAAGAATTGCTGTCATTTTCCCACAGCCTAGAAAAGTACTGTCGCAATTTGCGAAAGCTTTCGCGAATGCATACGACAGTGTCGCAAGTGTAACAGTACTTTGAGAAAGTTTTTTTTCCAGAAATTTGAAAAACATATTTCTGGGGTGTTTTACCCCAAAATAAAAACATGGCTAGCATCCTCAGGGCCCGACTAGGTGAATACAAAAATAATTAGGTTGCTAGAGGGTCACAATTTTAAATGCCAAGCATTTTTCTGATCACTAACTGAAAATAAAATGGTGGATTTGCGACAGTAAAAGTGCAATTTGCGACACTAAAAAGTGCATTTGCGATGCTGTAGAACTTTTTGTTAACTTTTCCCTTTGACTTATAATGGCAAAATTGTTTTTTGAATAACTTCTGAACCGTTTAATATTTTTTCACAGAATCTTCAAAAGGCACATCGGGGACCCTGGATGCACATTCCCTGAAGATTTCGGACTGGTTACACAAACCGTGCGACCTGTAGGCACGACCATAGAATTTCAGAAAAATTGTAAATGCACACGCAGATCATGCTTAATAACTCCACAGCCATGTATCCAACCAGTACAAAACTTGGCATCCCAAGGCGTATGGGTCTTGATCACATATTCCAAATTTCAGGCAAATCCATCAAATGGTTGCAAAGTTATTAAGGTGCAAAATTTTGGGTTTAACATGTAAATGGCTCTCAACCCTAACTATGGTAGCACTATACATGTATACCATTATATATATATATATATATATATATATATATATATATATATACACACACATATATATATATATATACACACACACACACACACACACAATACGGGTGAGTGGTAAATGAGTGTGATAAAACAGTGTATCGTCCACTGCACTGTGATATTTTCACTGTCTGCTCTACTGTGATGATATCAGACATTTACACCCACAGGTCACATAAGGTCACTGATATCATCACCCTAGGCAGCTTTCCCCTCAGCATGCAAGAAACATCTGTGCTGTTACCATAGACTAAAATGCAGAACTACCTAAGAGGTCTCACTGCTGCCTACAGCTAACTCAGTGAGCACTGCAAAACACACCTACACCCCCTAACTTCCAGCTCATTACTGTGATGCTCTCAACTTGATGCAGCTAGAATTCCAAACAGCACAGCTTCACAGAACAGTCTAAACTACTGCCTGCAGCTAACTCAACTACCACTGAAACACACTCTCACTTGTTCCTCAAACTCCAATTCTCACCCATTACAATTACTGTGACAATCACAACTTCACTGCAGCCAGAATCTTAAAGAGCACAATTTCACAGAACACTCTGCACTCTGCCTGCAGCTAATTACCACTGAAAACAGTATCAACTGTTCTGACACTCTGCCTCTCAGCTCATTACAATTACTGAGATGCTCTTAGTTTCACTGCAGCCAGACTGCTAAACAATGAAGCTTCACAAAAGTATGTTTCTCACTCCTACCTAAAACTAACTAATTTAGCATTGCAAAACACACTCATGTGTCTCTCAGAGTTTATAACACTGCCAGCCCATTCAGAAAAGGTCACACACAGAATGAGCAAACACATAAACAAGAACAGAACACAAGACAGCATAACAAAACTTCTGAAACTCTTGGCCCTATTGTATACATCGAGTACATTATGGGCAGATCATATGCTTTGGCAAATATTGTCACTCATACATCTTGAGCTTGGATATCTCACGAGTGCCCAGAGCTCACTCTGCAGGAGTGACAATATTTGCCATATCACACTCATGCCCATCATGTATCCTATATATATATATATATATATATATATATATATTTATATAATTTTTCTCCACAACCTGGCCTTATTGGCTTTCCTTTGTTCTCTGGTGATTACCCAGCCTTACCCATCTCTAACCTCGCCACTTCTGCCTATTCCTAAGGTTCTTCCCTCCATGCCATGTTCTAAGGGAGGGGGCCATCCTGCCCCAGGGACAAAATTTAAATCCAGGCCATATGTTAGGCTTCAAGGGGTGAGGCCCAGTTGTACAACCTTTGGTCACTATCTTTATGGAGCTTGGCAATTTTCCCAGTAGCAGACAGAGGGGATCTGGCATGTGCACAGATGACATCCTGTGGGGAAAAATCTCCCCGGTCCTCCACAAGTATCACATTGGTGCCATATCCCCTCCCTGACTGGTAGTGCTGCAACATGGCAGCCCCTCCCAGCCTTTAAAGGGCAATCCATCCAGCTCCTGAGTCTTATTTTGATCCCAGATTTTAGGCAAGGCAGCACAGGACCATCAGGCAGCCTGGACCACATTTTTTAACCACTTTCTTGTGATGCATTTATTTTTCATACTAACTAGCATAGAATAACACATATTTCTGCACTTAAGTCAGTTTATGCTGCAAATAGGCTTCTGATTAAATATTTTCTGGTATTATTTTGAGCTCTAGTTCTAAAATAGCCTCCATATCTTCCACCAGCTCCTCCTAATATTTAACAGCAGAATATAATTTTAAGTACTGACCCCCTAGCTTGCTCCTCACAAGCCTAATTGTTCTCTCTTTTATCCCCCTGTCTTATTAACACTAGGCCCATCCATCCCCTTATCCTTCCTTTCCCAACCTCGGATAGGAGCTCACTACCCCTGGGTTGTGACATCCTACCATGCCCCGTACTTTATAGCATTCAATCCCGGGGCTCACACATACTCCTTTTCTCCCTCCACCTTCTCTACATCCTGTTTTACCAACTCCTCTCTGTGCACCATGCCCTCCTATCCTTTCTTCCCCTACCTCCCTCCCTTCCCCCCTACCTTCGTCTCTACCTGGTGTATATTTTTTTCTTCCGTTACTTCCTCCTGCAACCTTAGATAACCTGCTTTATCTTCCTATAGACACTTCTATGTATGTAAATGCCCTGTAATCTGTAAAATATCTGTATAATTCTATGTACATATGAACTTCTTTTTCTTTCTGTCTGTAAACAGTATTATCTGTATTGCCTTGTAAATACCTGTGTTGACCTGTATATACAATTGTTCATGCTCCACCCAGGTCCATCTTGCAAATGAGCTTCTGCTGAATGATGAATGCCATGTTAAATAAAGACTTGATTAATTGATTGATTGATTGATATATACTGTTAAGTGAAAAACAGAATATATACTGTTGTGCGCTGATCTTTATCCAAACAACACTCTTTTCTCCATTTACTTGAATATCTTTTACCATAGTTTTTTAATGCAACTGCCATTTTAAAAAGTCTACTGTAGTACCATTTTTCCAAGGAAACTCACATCAGATTTCAGAGCTTGTAGTCACAATTTCGTTGCCACTATTTGCTTCAGGGAATTGGGCACCTTGTGAATTTCCCATGTGTTATTTTTTTCCATAACCAAACTGTTGCTTACCCCAGCTGAGCCCGACAGCAACACCTCCAGCTTCTTCTCACAGACTTACCAGTTATCCACCACTTACTCAGGACCACATAGAGATAGGTAGGTAGCCATTTCAGTTGTATTAAATCCCATGAACGTTGCTGGAATGAGACAGTCAGGTTTTCCCCCACAGTCTCCAGTTTTCTATGCAGGGGTGCTGGCATGCAATGATGCAAGTGTGCTATGGTGCTCATCCATGCCAAGAATGTGGCAACAACATTTCCCTTCTTGTCCTCTCAGCTGTGCTATCACCTGTCCTCCACTAGGTGGCAGTCTTATGGAGGGGCAGTGTCCCCTCCAGAGGAAGGAGAACAGTCCCCAGGATGCTCAATTCTTTCTCCCTAAACCTGCTCATGATAATCTGTGCTCACTTCCAAATGCGAGTTGCTGGCATAGCAAGTGGTATAGCTACCACTACTGCAGTGCTACTTGGGCAGTTTCCTTTTTAATTTTTCCATAACTAATTTTATAAAAGAATGATTTACTCCATTTAAGAGAATTGTTGAACTTTGAAATTATTTTGGGGTTGGGTAGATTATTTTGTGTTTAAACAAAACTTTCAGCAGCCTATAAATGGACTGACACTGGGTCAGAAAATATCCGACCACAATGCCGTCGGCAAGAACAGTGTGGCAAAAAATGCCATTATTTTTATTTTTGAAGGGGGCCACACTCCCCTGCCCCCCATACCCCTGGACTTAAGGATTCCCACTCTGACAGGGAGTGGATCATGGGGCAAGTTAAAATCTGTGGGGCTGTGGAATACTGTTTCCATGGCCCCTTGTAAAACAATTAAAGTCCCAATGTCTGCAAAAAGGTTGGAGACCAGGATTAGAACCCTAGTCACTGCTGCCTCGCCAAGCTGCTCTATGCCACTGCCCTCCACGACATGGGAGCAACTCTGCCAGCCTCCTGGATTCTGCTGCTCTTGTCCTGGTCAGCACCACAGAGGGGTGACCAGGGGAACACATACAGCAAGTGCTGTAAATCCCTGCTCACTGCCAGTGGCAGCGTTATACAGACTAGCAGTCTCTTGACTGGCACTATAAATGTAGCGCTCATCTAACCGGGTGCCAAGAGGACCATCTATTAAACTGAGGACATAAATATGGAATGTGAACACTTCTTGTCATGATCTAAGAGCTTGTAAATTTATTGACAATGGTTAGATAGTTTTCAAATGATAGTCAAGGCCACTGTTTTTCATTTTTAACCAGAAAATCCAGTAAAATTCCAGAATTAGGGCTGCCTGAAGACTGGTTAAAAACAAAGATTTCATGGAATCTGGCATTTTATATCAGATCAATAAATCTACAAAACTTGTGTTTTTCTTTTAATTCCTTCCTGTACTATTTTCAATTTGCTTTATTTAATGCTCTGTATATTAAGCCTTCTTTACTTCTGATTATTTATGCACATACTAAAAGAATGATAGCAGAATCCCGGTAAATTCTGGAAATTAGAGTAACAATCACTGGTGCAATTCCGGAATCTGAAGTCTTGAAAATGGAATTTCATTGTTTTAATCACTGTAAATGAGTGGCCTTGATGATAGTAAGTGAAAAGCAACAGTGTTCGAGAGAGGAGATAGATCTGACTCAGAAAAATCAACCTTCTGGCTCCCAGAAGCAGTTACTGTAGCAATCTGCAGGTTGACATCCAAGATCCAGCAACTCACCATCCAGATCCTCCAACTATACAGCAGGATCAGGAGCTGAGGAGGAAGAATCCCCACACAGCTCTATGTTTGACAGCATCAGTTCTGCAGCTATTTTAAAAACCCTGCAAAGAATCACCTGCAATGTTGTAGAAATCAAAAGGAATTCCATGAGTTATGGCAGCGGATGGCAGCAGTCAAAGAGGTAGTCTCAGGGTTGAAAGAGGAAACAAGCTGCTTGGGCTGCCTGGTGCTACAGTAGTAGTCAGAGACATGGTCAGATATTTCATGAAATTTCTAAAGACTTTCTCTTACCTGTCCCTACTGTGGAATTGCAGAAAGCAGGAGATTTCTCTAGAAATATCACAGAAATTTCAAGAACTATCTAATCATATCTTCGGTTGTGACTGTATATTTATGTAGGTGGGAGCCGGAACTTGCAGACAGACTGAAGATGCGGAGGCTCAGGGATGAAGGAAGAACTTAAGACAACTTAGGATTCTTCAGGTTCCCAGAGGATTCAGAGCAGCTGGACCTGATTTCCTTCCTAATTGCAAGGTTATAGACTGGACTGGAGCATTTGCCAACTTTTAAATAGAAATAGAGAGGGCTCATAGAGTCTTTGGCCTAAAGCTGAAGCCCACCCCCAGCCCCCACTCAATTGTAGAACAATTTCTAAAGTATCTGGTGAAGGTAAAACTTCTGCAAAAAACCTGGGCAGAAAAAAACCTGGGGTGGGATTTTCAAAGAGCTGGATGCAGCACTTGCATCCATATTTCAGACATGTGCTGCATCCATGAAAATGCATCAGGATGTGTGCATTCCATTTTCCTACATCCTGATGCATTTTTGATATTTTCCATAGTTTACAGCACTTTTGGCTGCAACTGCAGTACTTACATCTGTTTTCCAGATGCAAGTGTGCACTTCCATTTCAAATGTTAGACCAACTTTTTGTGGTCTAACTTTTGTGATGGAGGTGTGCACATGCATCCAGAAAATAGACACAAGTCTTTTAAACCCCCTCACTGAAATTTGACAGGCAACATGTACATGTAGACCAAAGTTTCCTACCCACTATCCTGAAGAAACAGAAGCAAGTCCATGGGATCATCATATCTCTCAGGAAAAAAACAAATGAAAGCCCACCTGAGATACCCCACAAAGCTGTTGGTGCATACAGAGAAAGGCATGGTCCTCTATGAAAATTTGATGCAAGCCAGCAAATTCCTGTCTACAGTGAAAGCAGAGATACCAGATTTGCCTACTGAGACATATGAAAAGGAGGGGCTGCAGCAGTTAACCTGGTTAGTATTGAATAATTTTTTATAGATCTTCCAAACTGTAACATCTTTAGTAAGCAAGATATTGAACATCAAATAACAATTCTTATTCAAGACAGATTGCCTGCCTTTAGATTTAAAATTCTTACAACTACTAGTGTTTACAAAGTTCTACAAAAAATAAGTATTCATAAGGCCTCTGGTAGTGATGGCCTTGAAGATAGGTTTTTGAAGTTAGCAGCTTATCACATAGCACCAGTTATCACTTATTTATTTAACTGGAGCCTTTAAATTGGTTATGTTCCTTCATCTTGGAAAAAAAGTAGGGTAAAGCCAATTTTCAAGGGAGGTAGTGCAGTAGAAGTGAATAATTATAGGGCTATAGCCTTGTTACCTCTCTTGTCAAAAAGTTTGGAGAAACTTATTTCTGTACAGGTCATGGATTGTTTAAATAAATATAGTCTTCTAACCTCAAATCACTCTGGATTTAGAAAGGATTATTCTACTACAACAGCCCTTCTAGAGTTTATTGACCTGTTAAACAGGTAATTGGAAAATAATATGGAGACAACAGCAATTTTTGTGAACCTTTTGTAGGCCTTTGACCAGGCAAACCTCCCCCTATTGATTGAGAGACTGCAAGGGTTAGGATATTAGAGATGGCCCATTAGGCTGGTTAAAATCGTACTTAAGTAATCACTCCCAGCTGGTGAAAGTTCAGGGTTGTTTATCTGAGAGCAGAGAGGTCACCAGAGGTGTTCCTCGAGGATTGATCCTGGGGCCTCTTCTGTTTCTTATTTTTATAAACGATCTTCCACTAGTGGTTGAGCATACAGATATCCAGTTGTACGCCGATGATGCGGTAATTATTGCATCTGGCCATTCTGATAATGAGTTGCAATCAAACCTGCAGACTGATTTTTTAAAGATCGAGGGGTGGTTCACCAGGTCAAGGCTGATTATGAATATAAAGAAAACGAAATGTATTAAATTTTCATTAAAAAAAACAAAATATTTCTTCCAAATTACAAATTTATACAAAGAACTTAACTAAATTGGAACAGGTTGAGGATTATAATTATTTGGGAGTGAGTGTTGATGAGCAGTTATCTTTTTCTCAACACATTGTGGCTTTAGTTTAAAGAGTAAATAAAAAGGTCGGGGCCTTAAGGAGAACAACAGAATGGTTAACATTAACAGATAGGAAAAAACTGGCCGAACAATTAATTATCCCAGTGTTAAGATATGGCGAACTGATATATAGAAATGCCAGCAAAACACTTTTGGCTAGGTTGGATAAAATTTATTTTCAAGTGGCTAGATACGTATTATGGGGGAATTATCATACTCATCATTGCTTATTGTTTAGTAAACTAAATTGGCTGCCTTTGGACACAAATTATATTTGCCAATGGTTAATTTGAATTCATAAAATGGAATATTCTTGTTCTGACCATCCAATTTCAAGATTGCTGTTTTCAGTGGATCACCACACAAAAAGGGTATTAACTAGGTTGGTACATTTGAATAAGACTATTGTGAAAAAATCATGAAATAGATATGGGGATAGGACCCTAATCTATCAAGCAGCTACTATCTGTAATTCTCCTTCTCCTGATGTAAGGGAAATTGTAAATCATTCCACATTTATTCATACCAAAAAAAATTGACGGTCCATATTTGTACTTGTTAAATTACTATTCTTAGTGAGCTGTAAAGTTTGATATGTCCTGTATTTTTACATGGATAAGAAGGGAGTATTTCGTTCGATGTAATTTAAACTATAAATCATCCCATTTTTATTTATATCATAAAAAAACTTGAAGGTCCATATTTGTATTTGTTAAATACTGTTCTCAATGAGCTGTAAAGTTTGATATGTCCTGTATTTTTATATGAGTCAGAATGGAGTATTTCTTTTATTTTTATTTTGTTGATATATATAAGTAACATTTATATTTCATGTTTGTGTGTTTTGCAAATGTTATATTTGAAAGTCTGCATGTTTTCTTTCACGGTAATGCCTAGTTAGTTGTTATTAAAGTTAATTTTTATTTTAGATAGGGATTTCACAGGTCTGTCTTGTAAACTGGACTTTTGTCCAAATGACATGTTTTACCTGTATAAAAATACATTTTTACCTACCTACCTAGTGGCAGGAAGACAGAAAAGCACCAGAGGACTGAAACAAGTAACTTCAGTGGAATTCATGAGAGCAGACTTAAAACAAACTCTGGTCAGAGTCAATAGGGTTACAGGAGAGGAATTTGTGGCAGATTGGTTCCACTGTAGGAGGGTGGTCCATTGTGAAACACCACAACAAGCAAGTTGTCAAATCCGAGCCTCAGGAAAGAGAACAAGCCAGAGGTCAAGTAGTGTCTGTGGTTTCTGCAGCAGGTACAGAAAATGGGCAGACTGGGTGGGTCGAGCAGTCCTTGTCTGCCACAAATTTCTATGTTTAAAGTGTGGCTCTTGAGATAAGCAAAATGCAAGGATCCTGATAAAAATGTGAGATGCATCATATGGTTAAATCTGCTTGTGTGACTATAATTGAAAGCAAACTTAATGCATAAAAACCTGATAAAACAGTACTATCCAATAGCCTCCTTTGTAAAGCAAAGCAAAATAATAAAGAACTTATTCTCATAATGCTCCTTTACTCACAACATTGGGGCAATTTGTAAGGGTCTTAAGGGAGCTTCTTTTGTGCAATCCTCAGGATGGATGAATTGTTTACAGCCTAAACTCCCTTCCACAAGGGAAGTGTAAGGTGGGAATGCAGCAGTTGGTGTTCATCATCTTCAAATATTTTCTGTGGCAAGCACAGTGCCAAGTATCTCTTATACTAACCAGGAGGTGTCACCTGAAATCATGGTTGGACAATTTTAAGTCTTAATTAGGTTGCTGTATTAGGAGAAATTGCTAATAATGGAGACTGAAGTTTTCCATAACTAATGGGGAAAACCTTTTGATACCCCCGTAATGATGTCACTAGAAATGCTGTGTAGCAGAAATTGCATAAAAGAAGTGCATATAATGGGGTGGGTGAGTCCTAGGGATAGAGAATAATGACATGATATATTTATGAATATTGTATTATAATATAATTTGCTAACTGATTTTAAAATAAAAAGTTCTTTGACTTTTGCATTAAGTTCCATGGGATCTTTAACTTCCACCTGAACAACCAGAAAAGATGGACAGAAGGGACCTTGGATTAACATTGCATACAAAGGCTAGCACCTCAACATCAGTGTAGTACATCCCATACCCAGGTGCTACACTACAGTATCAATACTGGGTATAGCCCAATTCCCTGGTGTGGGGCATTATCCTATGTCCTTCTGGTCCCAGAGGCAAGCATGCAACCTATTGAGTCAATAAGTAAGCATTAATCTCAGAGAAAGGAGACTTCTGCTAGGGAATTAATGCATGGTTGGGGGAGGGGTTGTGGCACGAGGCCTCATTCGAGGAGCTTAATGCACTTGTAACATGGACAAAAATTAGAAAATATGGTACATATGGGAAACTATACTGTTAAAAACTACAAGTGCTTTTATATTTAAATATCAGTAAACTTTTTGTTTTTTTAAGCAACATTTATTTATATGGTGGTTGACATGTTCTCTGACTGTCTTCTAATGTAGCAGCACAACTAATATGTTTAAAACACTATCACACTGTCAAGGCTTTGAGTGTCTACATGTGATAAAATAATTTTTAGAATGTTTTACATGCAGAATGGCTGTACTTTCTATGCCTCTTACTATAATAAATGTTACTCATTTGCATATTCTCTGAAGGCTCAGTTTTCATTCAAACGACATGTATTTATATAGTGCCTGCCACTGTTTTCTTTTTCTTTTAAAAGGGGTCACTACATGACACAAAATAAATTAACATGTCTAAAATTGACAAATTTTGTCACTAAATATTTATCTTGCTATCACTACTGCAAACAATAATGTGTACACAGCAAAGAACTGTGGGATTTCTCAACTTTATTATTTAGATATTTCAGTTGCATTCATTTCCAAAAATCTCTGAAAAGTACTCCTTTGTAACAACATTTCAGGCACATTTACATTTAAACATTTAAAGCTCTTTGTTTATATGTTGGATTTCTATAACACAGCATTATTTTTCGGCATCGGCAACTCGGAAGCGAATACAACATTAACCAATGCGCACGTCAGAACTACTATTTTTCCACACTCTGAAATTCATGTGAAACATCTGCACAGCACACAAACCTCACTATTTGGAGAAAAATTATTGCAATTAACAGGCCCCTTTCTTGTGAAATCTGTGACTTGGAATAGATTATATATTGAAAGACACATTGATTTTTGCACGTTATCCTCACTTTCTGCCTTACAACACTCCATCTCTCTCATTGATCGAATTTTTAGTCTACTTGTCTATCTGATGCTCGAAAACAGACAACGCGACTGTCCACTGAACTTGCTAATACAAGGAGCAGTGAAACATAGAATGCTGTGATTTTACTTTGCAGGTTGGGATTACGTTTGTCTTTTACTTGACTGCTTTCCCTTTTCAGAGGACTTGGAGCACATTTGGTGCGATATCAAGTGTCCACTGGGTGGGTGAGTGGGAAACTCTAGTTCTCTATCTGATGTTCAAAAATGGACTATGTGACTGTGTGTGGTGGTTAGTGGTACTACAGTAGCGGGCATTATTTAGGAATTAATACCCACTGCTGTACTGTCACATGTTGTATTTACACCAATGATAATCCGTGATTTATGCCTGTATTGATGTCCATGTTACAACACTAAATATCTAACATGTTTACAAGAACAAAGGATTGGATATTGATGAGAACTGGATGGCCCCTCAAGGCCCACCCCTCTCACAAATTCAGAGCCAGTGTTCATTATCTCTGCATAGGTGAGAGTAATAACTATCAACCATTCGCTCCAGAGCAAGAAACAAATTTAAGTTATAAAAGAGCAGTTTTATTGTTCCTCCATTAAGGGTGTTGATCACAGCCATGAAAGAAAATGGAGGTGTGGAGGCACTGAAGTTTGGTATTAGGTTTCAGAGCTATGATTTGAATCTGCATCAAATTAGAAAGTGTCTAAAATGTGTATTTTCTTGATTTTTATTATGTGTGCAATGTCTATGAAAGGGATCAGATTGACAGCATCAAAGCATTGAATGGTCATTGAGTACAAATGACCCCGTCAACCCCTAGAGGTGGTATCTTCCACAAGCGATTAAATGCTGGCACCAGACTTTGGGCTGCTGGAGGTATCTGACTGGATGGCAGCTGGTGCTGGCTACAGGCTGGTGGGTGGTTGGTACTTACTGCAAGTTCTTGTACATGGATCTTCAATCCTCCCTCACCCTGCCAGTCCCTGAGCAACCTAAGTCCATTCCTGACTCTGGGTCACCAGTGTGGCAGGAGGAAGGTACCCAGTGCCTCAGCCCTCCATGCCACTGGGCTAGCATGTTAGGTGCACCTTGAGGATCATCAGCCTTAGGCTTGATTGAGAAATGGACCACAAGTAATCCAGGATGCTATCCACAGGACAAGAGAGGGGGTTGAGCTTCCTGCCCTGACACCAAATGGAGAAAGCACTCCCATTTTAAGGCATAGCACTGACAAGCTGACTCCTTTTGAGAGACCTCTACAACTTGGAGGACCTTGTCAAAGAGACCCAAAGGCTGGAACTCTAGCCACTCAGGAACCAGTACAAATGGCAAAAATGGCAGACTGCAGGTAATTGCAAAAGATGCAAATCATGTGATATACTCCTACCATCACCATTGTGTTCCTTTGTTGTCAGTAACAAAAAAAAAACTAATGATATTCAGTGTGTATGTTCCCTTTAACTATATTAGCTCTGTTTTAATGTGGCTCTGTAATTTGCAAGCTGTAGTAAATTGTAGCACTCACTACCAGAGCTATGATTTGAATCTGCCTCAAATTAGTAAGTGTCTAAAATGTGTATTTTCAGTACCTGCCTGCACTAATGTGATAGTACCTTGCCCCCAATTTTCCATTTACCTACCCCTCTACATCTTTCTGCTATATACCACTTTTTTCTTAACCCACTCTGCTACCCCCCATTACCTGACAATGGCCTCACTTGGTTGAAAGCACCACCTCTCTCCCACCTCAGACAGTACCACCTCTGGCTGACCCCCCAACCCCTTCTTATCTAATCTATCTGTTAATATGTACTAATTTGATGTGTATACATTCAAATTTTACTATTACTTCCTCTGTAAATGCTTCAGTGTTTTTCTTTTTTTTCTCTGTAAACCCTATATTTTTGTAATGTTTGCTCAAAACTGATGTGGAACCTTTGAAAATGAAAATGAGTCCTTGACTCAAAAGTATTAATCCCAGACTGAAATAAATAAATAAATAAATAAAGGTTACAAACAATTACATCTTCTGTTATTGCAAATCCCAAAATCTCCTGCAGCTGGCCTTAGAACAGTATGCAGCAGTGAGAGGTTCAGTAACCTGCATTGTATGTTAGAGTTTATATAAGTTCATGGAGTGGGTCCAGCCCAGCCAACCTCGGTATAAAGGAAATGCAGTTTAAATGGGAGAAGCCCAGTATCAATCAAGGCAACCTGGAGGTGGATCCAGAATTAAAGGAGTGTGCCCTAATTGTGGGTCATGCACTCCTCATAGGAGTCTGTGTGTATGGGGGGTGAAAGTTACACTGCAGTTTGTATATGAAAACAAGGCTAACCAATGATGCTTAGTAAAATAAAATGTATAAAAATTGCAGGCAAGGGTGTTACCAGGGTATATGTTCTATTACAGGTGCATTGGGGATTCTGCCTAGGGAAAGTACATGATCCCATATGAGGTGAGTTGCCTATCTATTCCTCCTCTGTTGCTTACACTGTACTGTATGATAGTTGGTGTGTATGTTCCCTTCAACTGAATTAGCCATTTATTGTGGCTCTGTAATTTGCAAGCTGTAGTTAATCATAGCAATCACCATCAAAACAAAAGGGGTTATTAACACTTTTTACATCCTCTGTTACTATAAATCCCAGAATCTCCTGCAGCTGGCCATAGAACAGTATGCAGCAGTGAGAGATTCAGTAGTCTGCATTGTATGTTAGATTTGATATAAGTTCTGATATTTTGTTTGCTGGTTCTGCCATCCTCCCTGGGCCATGTACAGTCACACAGGGATGAACTAACTGGAGAGTAAACATAAGCTATATCATGCACTATGGGCTATTGAATCTCACACTGCTGCCTACTGTTCTGATGTAGCTGATGATGCAACCCCCACACACATATCACAAAGCCATTCACAGCAGTTGTTTCATGATCAGTGTACTTGTTGGAGTTACTTCAAAGAAATATGACTTGATTCTGTGCTTCTTTTCTTTTTTCCCCACCTTGTACTTGAAATAAAGGGACGAAAGTCACAATTTGAGCAAGGCAGTCAGGCACAGTGAACGAAACAGTGGGTCGAAACTTAGGAAGGAAAGTGGAGTCCCTTTACTCATCTTAAAAGGCAGTCAGGCAGAGTGGGCAGAACAGTGGGTGACAACATAGAAAGGAATGCAGAGTCCCTTTACTCATCCCAGAAGGTCTGCAGGGCTATGCCCACTGCTGCTCTAAAAATGGGTGAAAGTACTGGTGCAGCAGAAACAGTAAAACATCATGCAGCTAAGATAGCTGCAGGTAGCTCCCCTGAACCCTCAACCATGAGCCATTTCTCCACCATCCGCCCGCTATCACTGTCTCCCACCCTGCATTTGGAAAGAAGCTGAACCAACAAATTGTTAGGACACTTGAGTCTAAGAACAAAGAAACCTATTTCCAGTTTCAGTATTTCTAGTAAACCAGAGTTTTAATGAGATAACAGCATAGATCAAGACTCCAGTTTGCCTCAGTACAGGGCTTTCTGGTGTTGCAGGGGCAAAGTGAAGACAGCTCATTATTCAAGGGGGCTACTCCTGATGTTTCTGTGTAGTGTAATGGGGCAGATGAACAAAATGCAAGGAAAAGAGGAACAAAGAATTCAGTGGCTCTGATTAAGGGTTGCAGTTACTTAGTATTATCCATGCCCCAGGTGTCAACTGCAGGAGTCCACTGTCTAATAGAAGAAACTCCCTGGAATTGATAATCATTTCTTCTTTTTTTTTTTTTTTGACTGTCCATAATATCAGACACAGAGACATCAAACTCTATATGGGGTTAACCCAATCACAGACTAAAAGACTGAAAACTCAGTAGTGGAGGAAAGGGGAGATTTGTTTGGGTGGTGGGTAAATCTCAGCAGATGGGTTGAACATGATTCACAGAAGATGGTATGATGGGGGGACATATTTATTCAGAAAGAAAATGCTACCTCTGGGGATACTGGTGCTGGGGGGATGGACTGGGGAACATGATGATATAAAGGGATGTCTGACTGCATTGTGGGTATGGAATGTTATGTTCCATTTTGAAACCAGGTCAGTAAACCCCTTGGATGCACTGCCACACTCACAGAGGCAGCACATAAGGAGCAGAAGCAGGCATTACTTGGTAGTAATAGACAAAAGAGTGCCATAGGCCCATCTCATTTGTCTCCTACTGCTAGTGAGCAGATCTTCCTAGTACTGACCCAATTAAGGAGTTTGTCTAATCATGTTTTAAAGCTTAAAAAGGTTTTAGAGTTAACTAAATCACTTGGTAATTTGTTCCATGCTGATACTGCCCTTAAAGTAAAGAAAGTGTTCCTTTTATTAGTATTTGCCCTAGATATTAGTAACTGTTCATTATATGATCTGAGAGAGAGAGAGAGTTTTGGTATTATATTGTAACCCACATGTTGATATTAATACCTGGTCCTGGAGGATTTTGTATAACTGTAATAAATCCCCTCTAGCCCCTTTATCCTTTAATTTGACTAGACCAGTTGCAATAAGTCTTTCTGCATATGACAGTCTTTCAAGATGTGGAATTATTTATGTGGTTCTATGTTGAACTCTGTTTACAATATCAATATCTCTTTTAAGGTATGGGTTCCAACATGGCGATGCATAATCTAAATGAGGCCGAATATAGGTTCTATATAAGGGCAAAATATATGGGGCAGGATTTTTGAATGGTGGCACAGGGCTTGTGTCCTGCCCTGCACCACGGGACTTAAACTTTGGCAGTGCGCTGAACCTCTGTGCCCAATTTTCCAATATCGAGTGCAGTTGCAACAGTTTTCCTGCTTTCTGGCAGCTTGCACCACATATATGGTGCAAGCACCGATACTTTGTCCCCCAGCAGTGGCGCAAGCTAGACCACAAAACTGTAGTCTAAGGTGCGGCGCCAGGCACAAGGGATGGAAAATCCGGAATGCTGGCCAGTGAATGCTGCAAGCCCCATGTGCCATATGACTGGAGCACTGCGGGCTTCTGGCAGTATTAGACATTTCAAATAATGGACCATTGTTTGCTGTGGGATATGAAGCCTCTATGGATGCTTTTCAGAATTCTACTAGGTGTTTAGGTAATTCTGTTGCAATGGTCTTGTGAAGTCAGTATGTTATTAATTATGACAACCAAATCTATTTCTTTCTCTGGTGCCTGAAGGTATTTATCATTTAGTGTATATGGGTACCTTGGGTTTTTTCTGGCCAAAATGCAAAACCATACATTTATCCTGGTTAAGGATCATTTTACTCCTTTTGGCCAACATTTCTATATTTTTTAAGTCTTCCACTATAGATTGGTAATTTGATGTTGTATTTACCTCTCCCCCAAGCTTAGCGTCATCAGTGAACTTCGATATGTAGTTAAGAATACCCTGGTCCATGTCGCTAATAAAGAGGCCGAACAGGACAGGGTCCCAAAACCAATCCCTTGGGAACCCCACTGCTTACGTTACATTCCTTAAACAGATGTCTGTTTAGTCTCATTTGTTGAACTCTGTTACTAAACCATTTGTTTATCCATCTAATCAGGTTAGTGTTAGTCCCCATGTTAACAGGTTTTATCAGAAGTTCATGATGCGGGACTGTGTTGAAAGATTTCCCAAAGTCTAATAATATGACATCAATGGGTATTTTATGATCCAGGCTTAAACTGATCTTGTTATAGAAACATATCAAGTTTGAAGTACAGGATCTGCTGCTTTTAAACCCATGCTGGTAAAGGTCTCTAAGTCCTTTAGATAGTAATTCTGATTCTAGTTTCTGTTTGATTATTCTCCCTAGGACTTTGCTACAGATAGAAGTAAGGCTAACGGCCTATAACTGGAGACCAGACTCTTATTTCCCTTTTTAAATATAGGGACAACTATATCCCTTTACCAATCGATAAGGACACTGCCCATTTCCATGGTTTATTGTACAAAATGGACAAGGGAACCAAAATAATAGATACCATTTTCTTTAAAAATTTAGAATGAATGTTAACAGGTCCTGCAGCAGAATTTTCTTTAATTAAACCTATTGTACAGCATACCTCTCTTGAAGTGATTCTATGATTGTGTGTTCATTGGGGTATAAGTACATCTAGAGAAATCTCCTTTTTGCCAAATGTAGAACAACAATACTTATTGAAAATGTTAGCTGCCGCTGGCCTGGTGGTGCTGAGGGTTGAGGCACTGGATGCCACATCTCGTGTCATGATGGCGACCCGTGTTTGGGAATAAACACGGGTCACCAGGGGTTGGCAGGGTAGGAGGAGGAGGATCGAGCATCCGGAGGACTGTTCTCCTTTTCCGGGGGGGGGGCATCAGCAGTTGGTGCATGGCTGCCCCAGGTGGAAGCTGGGGGGCAGCACCACCAATGCTGCAGAAACAACGGGCTGGAGGAGGCAGATATTGGGAGGAGCGACGAAGCACACAAGGCCCATCCCTTGACGCCATTGCATGCCTCATCCAGCAGGGGAATTACTCTACAAAAAATCCCCGGCAGCATAAAGGCTGCTTGCTGGTGCTGCCACAGTCCTGCACCATTCATCTCCTTCCTGGGTCCACCCTCCTGGTCTCTGTGGTGGTCAGAGAGACTGAGAAGAGCAACGGTGGGGAGGTCAAGAACTCTTCCAGAACCGGGGCAGTGACAACCTAGCTGGCTAGATGGAGAGGAGGGAGGAACCAAAGGCACAGCCCTCCCCCAGCTGGGGAATAAAAACAAATTAACAAAAAGCAAATGTTAGCTGCCAACTTGTCATTATTTACTATGTTACCATTATTAATTAGTGGTCCCACTGTCCTTTTAATATTTTTGCCTTTATTCACATATAAAAGAGAGTTTTTTGGATGTCCTTAGTATGTGCAATATAGCACTCTGTTTTTTGCTTTGTATTCTTTATCATAGATTTTAGGGTTCTTAACTCATGTCTATAAGTATTTCTTGCAGAGTCAGTCTGTTCCCTTTTAAGCCTTATGAAGGTGTTTTCTTTGTAGTTACTGTAATTTGCCTTTTTTATAGCAGCTGTAAACCATAAGGGAATCTTTCTTTTTTTGTTAAATTTCTTTTAACAGGGACATATTTATTTTCTAACTCTGAAATGGAATCCTTTATGAGAGTCCAGCTTTCTTTGACTGATAGATGCTGCATCTCGTAAGCCCAGTCCACCAAAACAAGACAATTTCTTATATTATTGAAATCTGCCCTCCTATAGTCTCTGAATGTGGGCATTGATTTATTTAGACTTAAGTGTCGTCAGACAACAAGATACAATACTATGGTCATTGTTTCCAAGTGGGTTAGTGAGGGACACTTCGGACAGTTCATTTTCAATATGAGTAAAAATAGGATCAAAGATGTTATTCCCTCGGGTAGGTTCATTTACTAATTGATCGAGTCTGTTTCCCAGTAAGGAATTCAGGAAAATCTGTTCTAGCTCATTATTTGATGAAAATTATTCCCAGTTAACACCTGAAAAGTTAAAGTCTCCTAGGACTATGATATTATTAGCTGATAAAGCTAATTCTGTTTCAGCAGTTATGTTTTTTCTGCATATTCCTTAGTAGAGTTTGAAGTTCTGTAGCAGATCCCAACTACTATTTTTGGGTAAACAGTCTCAACTGTGGTTGTTTTATCCCGGGTAATTTGATGACAATCAATGCTATTTTTTTACATATAGGCAGACACCACCCCCTTTTTTTCTGGTCCTGTTGTTATCAAACAAGTGGTATGTCAATAATCCACTGACTAACCTCATTCCATCATATTTTGGTGATGCCAAAAAAGTCCACATTATCCCTATGCATTATAGCTTCAGCTTCTAGTTTTTGTAAGCAAGTTCAAAATATGTGCATTGGTTAACATATATAGCTACTTCCTACTGTATTTATATACCTGGGATTACCTTTAGAAGTTGATTTCAGTCCCCTTATTCCCCAGGCCTATTAGTTTAAAGTTTTGGTGATGATATTTTTCATCTTCTTTCCTAACATTGTATTTCCTCACCTGCTTAAATTGAATCCATCTACACTAAACAGACCATGATTATTCACAAAGGATTCCCAATGGGTAGTGCAGGTGAAAACATTTTGTAGTGTCTATTTGCATAGCTATTCATTTATAGACTTTTATCATTTTACACCTGCTGTAGCTAGCCCTAGGAATTTGCTGGATTTCTGAGAAAAATATCTCCCTTTTTTCTTGTAATTTGTTGCTGAGTGTTATGTACTCTTGCTTGATTTCATCAATACTTTGTTTATTAATATTATTTGTACCAGCATGGGTAATTACAAGGGTTTTTTCACCCTCATTTGCAAGTATATTATCCACCATAGATATGATGTCAGATATTAATGCACCCCTGAAGCTGCTGCAGGTCCGATTTGCTTTATCAGGATTGCAGACTATTCTATCTATATATTTTGTCACCTAAAATGTAAGTTTGCCTAACCGGTGTAGTTGTGGGTTCCCTGCTTAAGGAAGGTGGGGCTTGAGTAGAAAAATATGAATTCTTTGTTTCCATGTTTTGTGCTACTCTTGTTTCCACTGTGTCCTCGGGGGGAGGGTGGGTAAGCTCCTGTTCCAGGGACCAGGTTTTTGGTTTAGAATATTAACATTGTGGTCATGTACGGTATGTCTTCAGATGCCATTAATGTTTCAGTCTCAATTAAAGTCATTGAAGCATTAACGGTATTGGTAGGCTCTATCAATTGAGGTTCCTATAACACCTCGGTTAATGATGTAAACCTATTTTGCAGTTGCACTTTGAAAACCATGGCTCTCCTACCCTTTTTATGCTTCCAGTTATTGGTAATGGTCCTCCAGTCCCCTTTTTCATTAGTACCATCCTCATCATTTTCTCTGTACCCTTTTTTTAAAAAAGCTTCAGTAGTATGCAAATTTCTGTCTAGTGCATATGACATGATTTCCTTATTTGAACTCTGCTTGATATTAATAGGCAATAGATTGTAATTAACTGTACTACTTCTCTCCCTATTGGTTTGTTCTTGAATATTCTGGGAGTTCAAAGCCATTATTTTATGGGCCATATCCATTTGACTTTTTTCGAGCAAAGTCAATTTGATTCTAATTGTGTCAATTGCCAACAAGATTTCTTCATTAGTTTTACTCTGCTCACACTCCTTGTAACTTATCAGACATTATATTGTACACCAAACAACTTATGCATTGTATACATGTTTCACCCTCTGAAGTGGTAATGGTTTCCATCTTCATATGATACATGCACACTGATTAAAGGAACCAATCAACCAATGGGGAGGTGGGGGGAAATACTGCAGCTAAAAGGCACAGCAGACACGTTCATCTTTGTGCATGCTTTCCTGCACATGCTCACCCACTTGCTATGAGTCAGGTATTTATGTGATTTGTGACCAGGAAGTGAATGAGGGTCACATGACCTCACGCTCTCACTAAGCACTCTAAGTTAAAAATTATAAATGTAAAACTTAGTAGCTCACCAAAAGGGGCTGAGGAATGAACTCAACATTTCTTTTTCAGTATAAAACCAAATAAAATATGTAGGAAATCATCCTTAAAGCTTTGCTGTAGACCCACTGTGGAGAGCGCAGACTACAATCCCCAGAATGCCCTGGCTAGTTGCTGAGAAATGGCACTGCAGAGTCCCCAACCCAAGAGAGCAAATATCTTCTGCTCTGTTATTCACAAGTTTGAGGAAAATGAAGCAGGATAGCTCTTCCAACACAGCAGTCTGCACACCAACAATAGCACAGTACTGCTCTTCTTGCCCCGCTCACTGTGAGTCAGGCATTTATATGATTTGTGTTGGATCTATGATGCCGGTGCAACATCTCCCACAGCAATATTCATGACAGCATTGGAAACCCATTGACACCCCTGACACTGAAGCATCCCTGTAACGACCATCAACACTGCAATGCTCAATGTGGAAGATGTTTCCCCCCACACCCTCCTACTTTAGCTATCTAACTCCACGTCACACAGATAGTGAAGTTAGGTATACACCCCCGTCACTGCAAAGTCCATCGAAGTGAAATCTCATCACTGCCAATTTACAGTAGGCGCAGTCGGGGTTTCACTGTGGGGGGTTTGTTGTGCTGGTGTCACCATAGAGATACTAAATCATGTTGGACCAGGAAGTAAGCAAGGGTCACATGACCTCACACTCCCACTTAGCATGCCAAGTTAAAAATTACGCATATAAAACCCAGTAGCCCACCAAAAAGTGCTAAGGAACAAACAGAATGTTCCTTTTTTCTGTATAAAATCAAAATATGTAGGAAATCGACAATGGAGTCAGCAAGTACTGGTTTAGAGTCAACTTACAACAGCAGATCTGTAATATTAAGTAAGTTTCCTTATCCAGTGAGCACTAATGGCAACATTTACAAAATACCTAAGGGCTAATTGAGTGTTTTTTTTCTGTAAGAAAACAGTCATTACTACTTGTGACATTGATTATGTGGGATGATTTGTATGCTTTTTATGGCTCTGTGTAATTTGATTAAATGAAGTTTTAAAAGCAAAGCATTTAGTCCTGCTGGCTAGACCTGACACACACACAGAAAATGAAATATTGAATTGGAGCTATTCATTGCAGGCCAGAACATTAGGCTCCTATCTCTAGCACTTGCTGAATCAGTGATCACGGACACATCACTGTCACATGGGACAGAATGCATTTTAGGAAAAAGAAGAACAATACACCTTGCTAAGATGGAGATTCTAACCATAAAACTACCATGTAACTAGCAGGCTAACTGAGGAAAAAACTCATAATAGAAAATAACGGGAAAGACACACCAGGACTAGGGCTGTGTGAAATTAAACTTCTGCAAGTGGAATTTTGGCAAAAGCTGGAATTTTGCTTTCATGAAATTTTGGAATGCGCTTTGGCAACTTTCAAGGAAATTCTGACTTAGAACAGCAGAATAAATGTATGAATTGCAAATTATTGTTTTAAGCTACAGAAAAAATCTACAGAACTGATCACTGTCAGTGGTGAGTTCTACAGATTTTTTTTCCGCAGTTTAATACATTAATCTGCAATTCATACATTTATTCTGTAGTTCAGTGAGTCACTGAATGCATTAATTCAACCGCAGATTAATGTATTAAAGAAAAACTGCAGTGAGTTTAGTTTGTTTTGTGCTACTAGTGTACATAATCATCCTGTCAAGCAGTAACATTACTAGGAAATTTCAGACACTTTTTAGGATTAAGAATTCTGGATTGAGCAGCCTGGCAACGTTCATATTGGATTGGTAACACATAGGTACTGACACACATTATGTACAGCTGCCAAACAGTCTGAATTAGCCATTCATTTGGTTGATAATTCAGTCATGAGTAAAACACAGTGCATGTGAGGTTTTTAAAGATTTAAATGTTGATTTATTTATTTGTTTGCTAAAACTCTCTTGCCTCCTTTTCAGATTTAAGCTTGTGTTTGTGTTGTTCACCATTTTTAATTTCTTTGGGCCTGAATTGTTTGGAATAGCTTATGGAGAACATCAGTGGTCTTGCAGCACAGTATTCTGTCCAAATAATCACTGAACGTTAAGGCTAATGCAACACTTTAAAAAACAATGGCTTGTATTTTCTTTATGCAGTTAAACGTTTTATTAACATTTTCAAAGTATACAGTCAAACATATGCAACATAGGAACAGCAGCGAATCAGACAAAATAACAGAAGTTTCAGTACAGAAGCAGTAAAGCAGCTGACATAGAAATATATAGGCTTCAAATGTCTACATAAAACAGGTATTGATGTAATATAAAACACATTTAAAGATGACTACCATAGGAATGCAGCTGTACCTAAAAAGAACAAAGAACAAATAACAAGAACCAATAAGCAGCACTGGAAGGATGGGCACAGGTGTAAAGAAACAGGCATGCTCATCTATGTAATAAAATGAAAACTGGCAGGGAGAGATAGCAGGAGTCCAAGTGGAGAGCTAATAAGTTTGGCCCAAGTTTACTTAGCCCACTCCAGTTTTAGGAAGGAGAAACTGGAGGTAAGGAAGCCAGCATTTGTCGTAGCATCCAGGGAGTTGGTAACCAGGTGGGATAGATGGTTGAGGGTGGCAAGATGAGTCAGTGTAGAAAGGTGCTCCTGAAAGGAGTGGAGGATTGCAGTGTGCCACTTGCTAACAAGGAGCCTTTTAACTTACATGCACAGCAAGACAAGCCATCTATGCTCCAAAAAAGTAAGATGTGGAGCCTCAGAGGTGATCCCCAATAGGGGCAAGTCGGCCGAGTGCAGAAACTGTTTACGGGACCTTAGTTGCAAAATGGCAGACTTGTTGCCACAGAGGTTTAATAGAGGGGCAAGGCCAAAAAATATGATGGAGATCAACACCAAGCTAGCCACAGCACCAACAGGAGTCTGAGGGGAGGAGTTCTGCCTTATGGATGGCCTGAGGGGTACTATACCACAAATGTAAAATCTTACTTTGGATTAATCTACTCCTGGTGTCCTTAAAGGCCCTGTGACTAAAAATCCAACATGTCTTTCCAGTCATGATCCGGTATATTGTTCTGCAGCATTTTGCCCAATACCACCTTAGACTGGAATGACTTGGTAGGGAGGGTATCCCTGATGCAAGAATAAATCTTATCAGCCAAACCAGTCTTGCAAAAAAGCCAAAGGGAGACAATAACAGGTGCAGGGTTAGAAGGCATAGCCCATAATAAGGGTTGCAATGTACTCCACATTTGGAGATACCTCCAAAAATCCAAGCATGGAAGGCCCTATCGAGTCTGCAACTCCTGGAAGGTATCCATAACCTGTTCATGTGGCGGGAGGAGATCCTTCAGAAGACAAACACCACAGGTCTTCCATGAGGGCCAGTGAAGAGGTTTGTGACCTACCTGTATGTGTGGGCTCCCCACAGAGGCATAAACTGGGCAGGGATGGCATCTATCTGGAGTTTGGCATGTAGGTTGCACAAATATTTAATGGTAGGACCGATCGTGAGGTATGCTGCCATGGCCTTAGAAATAGGGGAATAGAGAAGGAGAAGTGGAGAATGCAGTCTGGAGTGCTGAGATTCCATATGAACCCACTGGGGTGCTTCCACTGAACAAGGCCAGAACCACTGCAGGGTCTGTGTCGCTCTGAAAGCCCATAGATAGCCTTCCAATCAAAGTAACCACCAGCCTCAGACTGGTGGGCCTGAGCTTACTTCAACTATATATGAGCTTTCTACCTTCCCAGAAAAAGTTGCCAATGAGCCTGTAAGGTTTAGCAAGCCAGCTGGAGGGAAGAGAAAGCGGGATGTGGGAAAAGTGAAAAAAATAGCTTTGGAGTGACCACCATTTTGAGGGCTGAGATTTTTCCAGTCATTGTCAGCTGAAGCAACTGCCAGTATCACATTCATTACCAAGGGCCATGAACAAGGGTGGAAGGTTATGCTCCCATAATCTGGAAAGGTCAGGAGAAATTCTAACACCTACGTAAATGCATGAGGCCAGCTGCCACCCAGGTGAGGCTATGAGGAGTTACCAGAGATTTGAACAGTGTTGGTTCAAGGGGAAAACTTCAGTTTTGGAAACATTGATTTTTTTAGGCTAGAGAGCTGGGTAAAATGGTGAAGAAGGGAAAGGAGGGGGTGAGGAAAATGTGAAGGTCTGCCAGTGGAACAAGGAGGTAATTGGCATACATGAGGGTGTAATATTGGATGAGGCCTACCCGAATTCCCAGGATCTCCATATGCTGGTGGATGGTAGCTGCCAGAAGCTCCACAGCCAACATAAAATGGAATGGGGAGAGGGGGCAGTCTTGGCCAGTACCCTGCACTAGAGGGAAAGAGTCTGAAAACAAGGAGTTCATGAGAACCCTGGCAGCGGGTTGGGAATAAAAAGAATAAACCCAAGTTTGAAAATGAGCACCAAAGCCCAGGTGAGCTAGATCCAGATGTAGGTAGTCCCATTCAAGAGAATCAAAGGCCTTCTCAAACTCTATGGCCATAGCAGCTGCAGGGGTAAGAAAACCTTTTGCTATATGCATAAGGTTGATAAGGGAATGAATACAATCAGAACTGGATCTGCCTTTGACAAAGCTCACCTGGAACTGATGAGTAAGATGGGATAATGGGGGGAGGGTACAAATGGTTGGCGAGGACTTTCACATAGACTTTGCCATCTATGTTAATTAAAGAAAGGACAATAACTCGCTGCCAGGGTAAGGTCCTTCCCTTTCTTGGGGAGCACAGTTATGGTCGTGTCCCAAAGGAAAGGAGAGAGGGAACCAGAGGTTTCAGCTTCTTTGTAGACCTGTTGAAGACTGGGAGAAATCAGAGGGTCCAGTGCCTGCCAAAATTCTGCTTGATAACTGTCTCTGCTAAGAGCTTTCCCAGAACTAAAGGAAAGGAGAGCCTGGGAGATCTCTTGTACTGTTAATGGGGTATCTAATTGAGCAGTTTGTTGCAGGGTGAGATTCAGAAACCCCAGAGATGTTAAAAAGGCTTGAATGGTGGTCACATCCCGCTGGTGGGGTGAGGAGAAAAGATTGGCAAAGAAGGAGCGCATGATAAAGTTAACTTCCTGCGGAGCAGTGTATACCATACCTGTCAAGTCTTTGAACCCAGCAATGAAGTGCTCCACCTGCTGCTTCCTGAGTCAGTACACCAGAAGTTTCCCTCCACACCCCCTACATTTCCGGTACTTATGTTGGAATCTAAGGATGGAAAGCTCGGCTTTCTGGGAGGGTAGAGTATCAATCTCCATTCTTAATTCTTTCTCCATTCTTTGGGGCTGGTAGTATAGCCTAGAGATTAGAGTAATGAGCTGTGAAGGAGCTTGGACTCTGAGCAAGTCACTTAACCTCCCCAGTGCTCCCAGGTTATCCCTGAAAACAGGCACTTGTGCCTAGTGGGCCTCACCCACTTACCGAAGACAAAAATAAATAAAATTAAAAGTGATATGACATTGCAAAGGTGAGTTAGAGGATTGGTGGGGGTGGCTTAAAGCTGAGCCTCAGCTGTACAAAGATAATTCTCAAGCTTGAGGAGATGTTACTCTAGCCTCCTGTGTTGAGCTGAGGCATAACCAATAATTTTACCCTGAAGCATTGTTTTGTAGGCCTGCCAGATGGTGCAGGAAAATGTATTCTGTATCACGTTATCTACAAAAAATTGAGCAGTCTCAATTTTGACCCACGGGAGAAATTCAGGATCCTTGAGCAGCTGAGGATTTAACCGCCAGGAGGAAGATTTAAGTGGCTGGTCACCCTAAAGAAAATGCAGGCATACCAGAACATGGTCTGAAAGGACCAAGGGAGGATGGTAGAGTCCACGACCTGTTGGTTAAGGTCAGGAGAAGTAAGCCAGTAATCTACGCAGCTCAGGGAGCCTTGCACCATGGAGTGATACTGTAGGTATAGTCCCTATCCTGTTGATGACAGGTGCACCAGATATGAATCAGGCCTTGGTCCTGCATCATCTGCTTGAATGAGAACAGTAGTTAGCTAAAGCTCCTCTTCCCCCAAAATCTGACTATCTGATTTGGCTTTTGGCAAGAAAAAAACAAAATTAAGTGCCTGCACTTACTTGCTAGTACACTTGTAAACTCTGCAGGCAGGCAACACGGTGGGCGCTGCATGGTGCCATGTCATGTTAGTGTGCAGCATTGCACTGCTCACTCAGCATACAAGTGAGCAATGCGGCACTAACACAAGATGTCACAGTGCAGTGACCACCATGTTGCCTGCTGGTAGAGCTTACGAGTGTACTAGCAATTAAGTGCAGACACTTAATTTTTTAATTTTCTTGCCAAAAGCCAAATCAGGCAGTCACATTTTGGGGTGTGTGGAGCTTTAGCTTACCACTGTTCTCCTTTAAAGACCTGCACTTGTGACAATGAGTTTGACAAGAGTCAGGCATTTTATCCATGCAAGGTGCAAGAGCAACATTGAACCCCCCCCCCCAAAGAGGATTGGTGTACGAGCAGGAGCTAAGTTAGCAGACCCCTGGTCCAATATTGGAAAAATGTGTGATCTTTTTCACTGGGTGTGTATATATTGCCTAAAAGAATGGTGCCAGCTGGAGTATCTATATGGTTAAAAACCCACCGGCCCATAAAATCACTTGCTGTACAGACTGGGGGTCCATCTGAGGGATTTATGAAGCACGATTACCATCCCTCATTTGTGCGAAAGAGCTGCCACGTGAAATTCCTGACTAACCCAGTCCCTCATCAACTGCGTATGATAAGTGGCTGCGAGCTTGGTTTGTTGTAGAAAGGAAATGCCAGAATGGAGTTATTTGAGGAGGGAACATATTTTTTTTTTGTACAAGGCTTTATGCTCCTCCCCCGTACGGCCCCCATCTGACCAGCTCCCCCAGCTACATCCTCTGGAATTACTGGGGCTTACCTTATGCCCGGTCTGGGAGCGGTGCCTGCGGAGAGTCGGTTGCCATCCTGCCACCGTTTTGTTCCTCATTTTCTCCCCATTTTTACCTGAGGGCCCCAGGAGAAGGATGCATGTGTGTGGAGGCATGCATGCACCTTACAGCCATGGTACTGACCCTCCTCCACCCGCCCCATTGGCCTATCACTGGCACTCTGCTTGCGCAACCCCTCGGCCTCCACCAGGGGGCAGCCATGAACGAGGGATGCCATATCACCTCCTTGGAGAGGAGAGCTTGCCTGTCGGCAGCACCATCCAGCTCCGCCCCCCCCCCCGTGTCAACCTCTGACAACCCAGGCTGGTTCCCAAACCAGGGTCGCTGGCGTACCATGAGGTGAGATGTCCAGCACCTCAGCCTTCTGCGCCACCAGGCTGGCTATATTTTTTTTCTTTATTGATGAAGTGAGACCTCTTGACATTCCATGTGTGGCAGACTAGATCAGCCATAATCAAAACAAGGAAAGCAGAAAGAAGCAAGGATAAAGTAGGAATAAACCAATTTGACGGGAATGCCAGAGAACTCATACCTCAAACTGGCACCAAGCAGCCTAGCAGACTGACATACAAGCAATGCAGAAGATCCCACAGAAAGAAGGAAAACAGAGACTATTCACCTTGTACTCATTAAGAAATATTTGTGTTGCTTAATCACATAAAACCAAGCAGAACAGTGCAAACTATATGCAAAAATATTACAAGAACAGAGTGTTGGGTGAAGGGGGCTGTGGGAAGGTAAGAAAAGACACACAGATGCTCACTGTCCTTCAGCCAAAAGCATGGCATAAACAGTGGCAAAAAGCAGAACAGTTCTATAACAATAAACATCTAACATGTTAAGACATGGCACCCAATTTCAACCATCCTCCCTGAATGTTACAGGAGAATCAGTGAGACCGAGTCCCAGAGCGGTGATAGTTCAGGCAGGCCAGCAAAACAAATAAAACAGTAATGAGGGTCAGAAGGAGGGAGCCATACACCAAAGGGAACAGGGGTCAGAAATGCAATGAGAGAATGCAACTGCGGGGTAAAACGAAAACACAGGACGGAGACTGCCAGAGGGAAGAAAAGGGGGCCTAGGCCAGTAAGACAATATGCCAAAGGTAGTGCCCCAGCTAGAGTGCAAACAGGAAAGAGTCATCTGTATTACAGAGGATGGGGACTGAGGCATTTATCAGTGTGTGAGGACCCAAGTGCAGCGCACACACACACACACACACACACACACATACATACACAAACATACCTCAAATGGGATGGAATTGGCAGAACCAGGGCCAGGCTTAGCAGTATGCCAGCCATGCCCCAGCATGCTGGGGGCCTGCCTCGACTGCCACCATGGTAAGCAAGCTGCTGCAACATTGATTGTTTTATTATTATGTGTTTTAGTATCAGCTGCACCTCACCAGCCTCCTTGCAATGTACTCTGATCTTCCTCCCAGCTTCCGCTTCCAGAAAGCCCCCGATGAATCTTATGCTCCATTCAGTCCAGATCTTCAGTTTTCATTAACTTGTTTAGGGACAGAGTATATGCTAATGCTGACCTGGCTGGCCGGCTGCCTTGATGATGTGAGATGACGAGTGAATTGTGTGAAGACTGTCCGACTGTTACCGATTATGGCGAATTGATTAAGTAAAATTTTAAGTTAAGTGCTCCTGCTCCATCTAGCACTTGGAGCAACTTTTTTTTTCTTGCAGCCAACACAACAACAACGGAACTGCTGAATCCCCATGAATCGGACCGCTCATCACCAGGGATTGCCGCAAATGACTTAGATTCTGCCGAGTGGTCTGTTTAATGGTCGCCATTTGCTGCGTCTACTTAACTTCAAATGAAAACTTTGTTAAACAGACCACTCGGTAAGTATTAAGTCATTTGCGGTTATCCTGGGTGATGAGTGATCTGGTTCACTTAAAGTGCCTCACAATCATCAGCTCTCCAGGTTCTGTTCTGTTTCACTCACACCTCAGAAAAAGTTAAATTATTTAACTTGTTTCCAAATTGGATTAGACACATAGATACATAGAAATTGTTGGCAGATAAGTACCGTTAGGCCCATCTAGTCTGCCCATAAGCCCTAAACTTGTATGCAGTCACTGACCCTAAGTGATCAATGGCTTTCCATTACTCTCTCCCACCCAGTGTTCCCCTCGTGCCTGTCCCAGGCATGTTTGAACCCCTCCACTGTGCTTGCCCCAACTGCCTCTTGTGGCAGACTGTTCCAAGATTAGCTGAGGTGTGAGTGAATGTCTGTCCTCCTGCTATGTGTGATGTCCCTGGGTCTGACAGAGGGCCTTGGTTAGTCATAGAAATAAATAATTAGTATAAAAAATAAGCAACATATCTTACAGACTTCCAACTACACTTGTGCCTATCCTCCTCACTCCTTTGATTCTCTGTCCCACACTGTGTAGTAACCTCTCAGTCTGCCTTATCATATGCAACAATAATAATTCAACAACTTAGTTTTAATATGAAAAGGGACACTAAAACTGGAATATATAAGAACAAGTAAAAAAAGTAATACAGTGCCCAGTGGCAGTGCACGTTGCATTCCTCCAGTACCCATCTGACATTCCTGTAATGTCACTAGCTCTGAAACATGTAAGTGAGTGAAGTGAACTGATTACTTTGTTCACAAGTTCTAGTTGAGGAGTAGTGTATTTCTGTAACTTATTTATTTGAAAATGTGTAACCAGTAAGGCACACACTGAGCCAAGGCTTGTTTCAGGTGCGACCCAGGGGAGAAGGAACAAACAAACAAAAAAAATCAGCACACAATAACAGTACTTGTACAAATACTGATATAAAAAACAGCTTGTCTTTGTTAGAATAACCACAAACAATGGTACTGGTGCCCAATTTGATACTTCAGAACACAAAACAAAAATCACTGGCAAATCCTGGTATTATATTTTGGCTACAGAGACAACAAAATGTCAGTCCTTTGTACTTAATCCCATAGAATTCTTGCAGTGCTGCTAGCTTAGATCATGTATGTAAGAATTTCAAGTAACTTTAAAATTAATGAAGTCAGGCCTGAAAGGATAGAATTGTATATTTGGGAGATGGGTATCAAACTGCCACTATTATGTTTCTGTTCTGTTCACCACACCACTACTGCATGTAGTGGTGAACAGAACAGAGTGGTGATACCCATTTCCCAGATATACAGCTCTGTCTTTTCAGGTCTGACTTCATTAATTTTAACATTTCTTTATTTTCTTACATGTCTAGACTAGCAGCAGTGCAAGGTGCAACATGATGATGCACCGGCCAGGCTCACAAGAATGGGAAATGGATGGGTGCAATGTAATTGGCCCTGCACTTGGACACACACATAACATTCTTTTTTCATAAATATGTGTCTCTTGAGTCTTACCCCTATCGAGTGTGCATCCACCCTTCCAGTCAAGACTAATGTAGTGAATTTCCCACCACCCTATATTACTATAATTGATTGTGCAGCTCTTGATGCACTTATTTTGGTCACTATATGTGTAACCCAGCACTTTCAAACTGTTGTTAAATTTGTAACCTATATGATGTATACTGTATATTGAACTTCCCATTACTCTGTATGATATGTATATCTGCCTTTGTGTATATGTGTGCCCAGTGCCCCACTCTCTTTTTTCCCCAGGAAGCACAGGGAGATTAGCAACTTGTATTTCATTGTGTCTTTCCTGATGAAACATTTCAATCAATAAATAAATCTCACTGAAGCTAGACAATGCAATTTTAGATGAGTAATAACATACATTATTTGTTTTTTGGCATGGGAATGACAGAGTCTGTGATAAACAAAATGGTGATGCCATCTGTTACAAGGCAATGATGTTTCTGTGCTTGGTCAAGGGATCCAAGGGCCTGTATGTCATCACTCACTCACACTGTACAGTTGAGTGAGTGAATGAAAGAAAAGTCATGGCAGCCAGCCCTGCAAGCCTCATGCCCTTCTCCTGACCTCTCTGGTGATCACTGATCCTGATAAATAATATAGGTGTCTGTCCTATCATCCTTTAAAAGAAAAGAAACACTTTGTTCCTTGTCCCTCCTGTCCTATGTTAATAAAGCAGCACCAGATCTACTAGTTTAACTAGTACACCTGGTACTACTTTATTAATACAGGACAGGACAGAGTTGGATTGAGGGACAAGGAAGTATTTTCTTTTAAAAAGGATGTGAGTGCTGCAAATTCTGGGGTAATTGGTAAAAGTAGTAGCCCAAGTGACTACCTGGATCTGATCAGGGTGATACTGCTTTATTAATACAGGATGGGAGGGACACTACACTAGGAAGGAAGGAAGGAAGGATAGGATTACTTAGGAAGCCAGATCCCAAGGGATTTATTTATTTTTAAAAAGGTATTATCAGTCAGTGCTGCCAACCAGCTAGCTCTGCTGCCAGCCATGACAGACACCAATACTATCAGACACCCCACAGTCCCTGCTGCTGACGCCTGATCAGCGATCACCTGAGAGGTCGGGGGGGGTAAGGCTGGCAGGACTGGCTGCCATGATGTTTCTTTCGTTCACTCACTCAGTTGTACAGTGTGAGTGATGACCTACGGGCCCTTGGATCCCTTGACTGAGCAGATACAAAGTGTGTGCTTTGGGGAGGGGGACAGAAGGAAAGCAAGTGGAGTTATTAATAACCTAGTCCCTCCTCCCTCCACCAGGGGCCAAAGAAGCAGGGATGAGGGTACTTTTTCAGGTCAGTGTGGTCAGCTATGCATCTGAGTCTGGCAGTAGTCGCATCACATGGCTAAATGAAAATGAAAAATGTACAATTTTTGCAACTGCATGGGGCAAGCAAGCAAGCACAGTCTCTCTGAATTTTTCTGATTTCTTGTACCATTTTTGCAAGGCAACAGGCAAAGCAACAGTCTCTGAGTTTTTCTGATTTTTCTATGACGGTCACCTGATCCAGAGTGACACAAATCATTCTTTTGCTTTCCTGCTGCCTTGCAAAAGTGGTACAAGAAATCAGAAAAATGCAGAGAGACTATGCTTGCTTGCCTAGCAAAAATATTACATTTGTCATTTAGCCATGTGACTGCTAGACTCATAGTCAGAGATACATACCTGACTGACCTGATCAGTCCATCTGTGTTTAAATCTGCCTGTCCCATTCCCTTCCAATAAAACTTTGACTGCTCTCAGTTCAATCCCCACCCAGACACTGTATTGTACACAGAAGTTGTGTGTGTGGGGAGGGGTGGGGCAGCTATAGGAGTGTCAGTGGTGTGTCACTACTGTCTGCTGCATCTGAAGTGGAGGCATACTGAGGCAGTTTAGATCCAGCCACAGAAGCAGCATCAAACTCAGGGGTTCCCATCCATGCTGGTTCCATCCCATCCTAACACTCCTGCCTCACTATGGAGCAGGCTGCATGCCCCAGCGTGAGCTTGCTCTGTAGGGGCTGGAGTTGGTGGCACTGTGGCAAATGTCCAGATGCACAATGTAGGTGTAGGTGTGGACCTGGTTGCACCTACAGTATCTGAAAGAGTGCAGTGGGCAGCACTCACTGTCTCAACAAACTCCACCAGCACACAAGACACTGGGAAGTGGCAAACATACAAGGAAGAAGCCTGATAAGGAAACAACCCCTCCTGGGCCCACTGGATCATCAGAGATAACTAAGACAAATGTTGCCCCACTAAACCTCATGGATCATCTCCCACCAACCACTAGGACACCAACCAAGGAGTACCAAAAAGCCCACTTGACCTCCAGCACCTACAAAAAAAACACCACAGGGTCCACACACTACCACAAGGACCCCAAGACCTAACTTCTGGTCACTAGAATAATATCTGCAAGCATCCATGACTGCTGAGTGTCCCACACTGCCTACCACAATTTCTCCTTTTTCTGTCTCTTTGACTTTGCCTAGCTCTCTTTTTGTCTTTTATTCTAGTGTCCTCTGCTACCCTTTTTCCTACTTTGCTTACTATTCTAACATTAATCTCATCTCTTCCTTTAACCTTAGTCACGTAGAAACATATACATTTATCATCAGATAAGGACCCCATGGCCCACCCATTCTGCCTAAATCCCCCCTTTAGGAATACCTCCTCCCTCCATTTTCTGCCTACTCCCTTTTGGTTAGGTGCATGTGTGTAACCCAAGCTCTTTTAAATTTATACACTGAATCTACCCCCACCACCCTTTCCGGCAGTCTGTTCCATGGCCTCACCACCCTTTCAGTAAATAACTTTCTGCTGATGTCAGCTCTCAATCTGCCCCCCTCCAGTCTGAATGCATGCCCCCTAGTGGAATTGTCCTCACTCCTTCTGAAAATGTTGTCCACCCTCACTCTGTTTATGCCCTTTGAGTACTTGAATGTTTCAATCATATCCTGCCTTACTCTCCTCTCTTCCAGTGTGTTCAAGCCCAGCTCCCTCAGCATTTCCTTGTATGACTTCTCCTCCTGCAGCCATTTCACTATTTTGGTTGCCCTTCTCTGGAACCTCTCCAGCCTGTCCTTGCCCCCTGTAAGTATGGCCTCATATTCCAGTTGTTTTCTGACCGTGGTTTTGTATAGTGGCATGAACACTTCTCTTCTCTTCTCTTCTCCTGCTTGTAAAGTCCCTTCCTATGCATGCCAGCATTCTGTGTGCTTTCCCTGCTGCCCTGGCAGGACCTACCACCTGTGAGTCCATGCTGGTTGTCATCCAGTAGGGCCTCCTCCTCCTCCTGCAGATATTTTATTAGCCTTTCCTTAATAAGTGTCTCCATTAGCTTACCTACGACAGAGGTAAGGCTAACTTGGTGGTAGTTTCCCGGCTCTTCCCTTCTTCCCCCCCTTATGCAGCGGCATCACCTCAGCCATTTTCCAGTTTTGGGAACCCTTCCCTTGTCCAGTGATAGATTAAAAAACCTCATGAGCAGTGCTGCCAGCTCCTGCTTTAACTCCTCAAGCACTCTCGGGTTGATTCTATCCGAGCCCATCGCTTTACACGTCTGCAGTTTTCCTAGTTCTTCCAATATCCTAACCTCCGTGAAGGGACTTGAGTCCATCCTCTATCCCATCCTTCTCCTGCTTTTCAACTCTGGCCCTTTCCACTCCTTTACCGTGAAGAAGACTGTCGTGAAGTAGATGTCCTTAGCTTATTTTCTGCTCTGCCTTCCTAACTGAATTCAGACTATCATAACCTAAGCCTAAGTAACATTTTTGCCTTTTACTTTGCAGGTCTTGATGGAGATAGCAGGTACCGTATCAGATAAGCACTGGGTTTCTTCCTATGCTATTCTAAGGTAGTTAGTTTCAGTTAAAAGAACCGCAGATTCTTTGTGATGTCTTGCCTTTATGTTTCAGGTTGCCTCACCATCCAGATCAGGATCCACATGCTCAAGCACCCTCTCCAGAACGGGTAAGATACAATTTCACCTTTCTCATTAAAAGACCTCTGACCTAGCTACAGCATACATTACAAGTAGAAGCAAAATTTAGCCAGACTCCAGGAGTTGAAATACACAATTCACAAAAAAAAGGCCAAATATGCAACAAGCAGCATGTATCTGGGCTGTGTGCTGTAGCTTCAGTTTCATGTTTGCACAAATAGAGTGCTATAAATGTGGTGCCATTCATGACCCCCCAGTTATCTCATTGATTCATGCATGGACATGAGCCCAGAGGAGCTGGGGGATCATGGATGTTGAGAGTGAAGCGAGACTGGACACCACCCAGTTCAGTAGTACAGTGCTTCCTCTACTTCACACAGAGTTTGGTACTTTGGCATTGTGGTGCCAGCTCTCCAAGGACTGTGTCTTTTCCATTAATGGGCAGCACAGTAATAAAAAAAAGAGACAGGACATGGTCCCAGCCCACCCGGCAGCCCTCCATGTCATGTCAGCTTGGAATGTTGGCTGGACACAAACCGTTCTGCCTAGAAGCTGAGCCAGCACATGAGGACAATTCTGCAGAGGGCAAACAACAGCTACTGCTGCCCCCCGGTGACAACCCAACCTTTCTGCATCCACACACTTGTGCAGTAACTTTTCCAACACCTCTCAGGTAAAGCAGGGCTCAAGTACTGTAGTCTCACTGCAACAGGTGATTAACAAGTACTTGATAGTAATGAGGGGGGGGTTAACTAGTAGGGGCATTACTTCCTGTAGTTATCACATTCTGGGAGGGACTTTATTGTATGGGGAGTGGCTCTGGGTGGGACCTGGATCTATATAACTGGGGGTACTTCTCTGTCTGTTATCCTTGGAGGACCGACCCAACAGAAATATTACTTTACCTGCAGAGGCTTGAGCGTAGCTCTATTTGGTTTCATTTGAAGTGGAGAGCCTGAGAAGGACAGGATCAATCTCTCTGCATTTGTTCACTGGAGCTACTAGTCATTATTCTGACCATTTGGGAAAAGGTAAGAAAAAACATACATTCAAAAGCAAAGGATTGTGTGTGCATATAACTCTTGAGAATTAAAAAAAATGTTTTCTCCTGGCTACCTGGCAGTGGTTGGAGAACTGGGTATGGGCAACACACAGGCAAATATGAAAAGCTGTTTTATAAAAGAAAGTAGTGTGTGGTTATGTGTGCAGAGATGGAGAATTTCAGCAAGTGAAGGCAGGGGTAAGGTACCTTATGTAAGTAGTGTAAGATATATAAAAAAAACTATAATTTGAGACTAGTTATTTTTGTGGTTAGCAAAGGGAAGGTAGCTTGCAGCTGGCAGACCTGGTCTCATCTATAAACAAGCATTTGTCAATGCCGAATGTTGATTGCGTTGGTGTGTTGAACTCGCTTACTGCCCCTCTGTCACTCACTCAGTCTGTGTCTCCCAGTGCTGCAGGCTGCTCTTTTGTACTGGGCTTCTGCCTGCATTGGCACCTTGTTCTGCCCACTAAGAAATGTGCAGCTGTCCCGACAGAGCTCCATTGAGGTGGCTCACTCCCCCCCTCTCACTTGCTCATTCTGGTTCTCCTGACGCTGCAAGCTGCCCTTCTGTACTGGGCTCCTGCCTCTGTTGGTGGCTTTTTCTGCCCACAAAGAAATCTGCAGTAGCCCTGACACAGGTCTGTTGAGCCTGCTGACTCCCCCTCTCATACTTGCTCATTCCATTTCTGCTGGCGCTGCAGGCTGCCCTTTTCTATTGGGCTCCTGCCTGCATTGCCACCTTCGTCTGCCCACAAAGAAATTTGCAGCAGTTACAATAGAGCTCTGTTGAGCTCGTTCACTCCCCCCCTCTCTCACTTGTTCATTCTGGTTTTCCTGCCACTGCAGGCTGCCCTTTTGTACTGGTCCCCTGCATGCATTGCTGCCTTTTTCTGCCCACAAACAAATCTGCAGCAGTCCCAACAGAGCTCCGTTGAGCTCATTCACTCCCCCTCCCTCACTCACTCATTCTGTGTCTCCTTCCGCTGCAGTCTTCCCTTTTGTACTGGGCTTCTGCCTGCATTGGAGGCTTGTTCTGGCCAGAAAGAAATCTGAAGCAGTCTCAACACAGCTCCACTGAGCTCGCTCACTCCCTCTCTCTCTCACTCACTCATTCCGTTTCTGCCAGCACTGCAAGCTGACCCTTTGTACCGGGCTCATGCTTGCGTTGCTGCATTTTCTGCCCACAAAGAAATCCGCAGCAGTCACAATACAGTTCCATTGAGCTCATTCACTACCGCGCTGTCACTCACTCATTCTGTTTCTCTTGGCGCTGCAGGCTGCGCTTGTGTATGGGGCTCCTGGCTGCGTTGGCACCTTTGTCTGTCCAAAAAGAAATCCGCAGCTGTCCTGACAGAGCTCTGTTGAGGTCGCTCAGTCTCCCTCTGTGAAGCGCTCATTCTGTTTGTCTTAGCGCTGCAAGTGGCCCTTTTATACAGAGCTTCTGCCTGCACTGGTGCCTTTTTCTGCCCACAAAGAAATCCGCAGCAGTCCTGATAGAGCTCCATTGAGCTCATTCAGTCCCCCTGTCTCACTCATTCATACTGTTTCTCCCACCGCTTCAGGCTGGCCTTTTCTAGTGGGCCCCTGCCAGCTTTGATGCCTTTTTCTGCCCACAAAGAAATCTGCAGCAGTCCTGACAGCGCTTCGGTGAGTTTGCTCATTGCCCCTCCCTCACTCACTCTCTCATTCTGTTTCTCCCAGTGCTGCAGGCTGCCCTTTTGTACTGGGCTCTTGCGTTGGGGCCTTTTTCTGTCCACAAACAAATCCGTGGCAGTCCCAACAGAGCTCAGTTGAGCTCGGTCACTCCCCCTCTCACTCGTGCGATCTTAATCTGTCCCAAACACTGATTTCCCACAGTGACCGTGCTATTCTTCTACAGGAGTGCAAAAACATATTTTAGCCAGGATATGACAAATGACAACAGTACTGTTCATAAGGAGGTCTGAAAAACTGCCACTGTTGAAAATGTGGTGTGAAAATATTACAAATTTGCGAAGTTTCAGGGTTGCATGGAAACAGTTCAACGCACACTTGTAACACAGTCATGTTATGGAGTTTTGTCACCAAATTTTCAACATAGGGTTTTTAGGACCTCTGCTCATGAACAGTGCCAGTGTCATTTTCTTAATCTGTCCCGAACACTGATTTACCACAGTGACCGTGTTATTCTGTGCTGCAACTGTGAGACCACATTTCAGCCAGGATGTTAAAAATGACAGCTGTACATCTCAAAAGGAGGTGTGAAAAAATGCCACTGTTGAAAATCTGGCATGACAATATTACAAATCTGCGAAGTTACAAGGGTGTGTGGAAAGTGTGCAATGCACACTTGTAACACAGTCATTTGACGGGCTATCATCACAAAATTTTCAACATTAGCATTTTAGGACCTCTGCTCATGAACAGTATCACTGTCATATTCTTAATCTGCCCTGGACAGTGTTTTCCCACAGCGACCGCTCTATTCTGCGCTGGAAGTGTGAAAACACATTTCGGTCAGAATGGGAAAAATGACAGCTACACTGTTCATAAGTAGGTGCGGGAAAATGGAAATGTTGAAAATATGGAGTGAAAATATTATAAATTCATGAAGTAACGAGCGTGCGTGCAAACTGCGCAACACACGCTCGTAACACAGTAATTTTATGGAGCATCATTACCAAATTTTCAACATAGCCATTTTAGGACCTCTAATCATGAACAGTGTCACTGTCATTTTCCTAATCTGTCCTGAACACTGATTTCCCACAGTGACCGCGCTATTCTGTTCTGGAAGTGCGAAAACACATTTCCGCCAGGATGTGAACAATGACAGCTCTACTGTTCACAAGGAGGTGTGACAAAATGCCAATGTTGAAAATCTGGCATGAAAATATTGCAGATTCATGAAGTTACAAGTGTGCGTAGCAACTGCGCAGGACTCAAGGCAGCATGGATTCACAGTGGGAAGGTCATGTCAGACGAATCTGATAGATTTCTTTGACTCGGTGACCAAAGTATTATACCAGGGAGGGGCTATGGACATGGCCTGCCTAGACTTTAGCAAGGCATTTGACACAGTCCCACACGAAAGATTAATAAACAAGTTAGCCAGCCTGGGAGTGGGTCCTACGGTGGTAGCCTGGGTAACAAATTGGATGGACAACAGGATGCAGAGGGTAATAGTAAATAAAGTACACTCTGAAGAAAGAGGGGGTTACTAGTGGGTACCACAGGGTTCAGTACTGGGACTGGTCCTCTTTAATAGGTGACATTACAGTGGGGCTGGAAGGAAATGTATGCCTCTTTGCAGACAACACAAAGATCTGCAACAGGGTTGATACACAAGGGGGGGTGGAAAGGATAAGAAGGGACTTGGCAAGGCTGAAGGAATGGTCAGAAGTATGGCAGCTTAGATTCAATGCAAAGAGGTGCAAAGTTATGCAGCTGGGAAACAAAAACCCAGGGGAAGAGTACACAGTGGAGTGGGGGGGACTAACAACAACAACAAAAATTGAAAGGGACCTGGGGGTAGTCAGATGACCATAAGATAGGCAAGCAATGTGAGAAGGCAGTTAGGAGGGCTGGGGGGATACTGGGATGCACGAATGTGGATGATTAGTCCCCGGACAAAATGTTGCGGACACAATATCGTGGTTAAATAGTCGAGAGGTAAAAAACATGTTGATTAAAATGTTGCATATCATATATGGTAGCAGACAAAATGTTGCAATAGCTCATGCTTGGATTTGATGGTAGTATAGTACTGGCAAAAATGGTGAGTAGCCAGGCAGCAGTCTCATGACTCGTGACATCAAGAGTCAGTCTGGACCTTATGATTGATTGGGTTGGTTTGTTGGTTTGGGTTGAGGCACAGAGGGAAGAAGAAAAGTTGCTGAACTTGGCACTAGACTGGCAGAACAGTTCCCAGTCACCAAAGTCAGTCGTGGCTGCAGCATGCTCAGCTATCCAGCTGAGAGCAAATTGATGGACCGATCTATGTGGAGTATGGTTGTGGTCTTATTATGGAACCCTTGGCAATGGTGAGAAACCGCCCTCCCCCCAGAAAAACACTGTCTGATCATGCCATATGACCAGGGAGGCAGGCTAAAAAAATGTAGCTACTTATGCTGAGTCAGAACAGGCTAATGGGTTTTGGATGGGACAGCACTTTTGCTTGGGGAGATCAGATTCACAGTACTTGTTCTTGAAACAGGTTTTGGATGGGACAATACGTCGCCACTTAACATCGCGGCAACATTTTTGGCAACATTTAATCCGGCAGTGTAAACTCTATTCGAACTTTAAACCACAAGTTTTTGTCCACGGCATTACAGCCGGCAACTAATCGTCCTAGTGCCGGGATGCATAAGGAGAGGCATCACCAGTAGAAAACAGGAGGTTATTATCCCTCTGTACAGACAGTTGGTGAGACCTCATCTGGAGTACTGCATGCAGTTCTGGAGACCCCATCTCTGCAAGGACATAGGCAGGATGGAGGCAGTCCAGAGGAGGGCAACTAAAATGGTGCAGGGTCTGCACCAGAAGCCATACAAAGAGAGATTAAAAGAGCCTAATATGTATACCCATGATTAAAGGAGGGAATGGGGGATGTGATAGAGACTTTCAAGTACCTCAAGGGCATCAACAAGGTCCAAGAGGGTATCATCTTTCAGAAAAAGAGATGTACAAGAACAAGGGGCACAATTTGAAGATAGAGAGAGGATGGCTCAGGGGCAAAGTGAAGAAGTATTTTTTCATGAAGAGTGTGGTGGATGCATGGAACGGCCTTCCTTAGGAGGTAGTGGGGTCAAAAACAGTGGGGGAATTCAAGAATGCATAGAACAGACATAAAGCAATTATAGTGGGGGTAGGAGGAAGTAGATTGCTGGTTAACTAGGATCTGCAGCTTATACAATAGGTAGGGAAATGAGCAGACTAGGTGAGCCAAGCAGTCCTTATCTGCCATTAATGTCTATGTTTCTATAAATTACCTTGGTGGTGGTGCTCTGGTTAAATAACCCAATGAAATAAAACCAATAAGGGTCGAATAATGCATCTGGGTCTTACAGGTCACACACAAAAACAGATAAAGTCAAGACAGAGACATTAACCACACATAAGTTGATAGTTTATACACAATTTGATATGAATTATTAAGACATTGGTAGAGAACAGTCGTAACATGGAGCACGAAAAAAATTAAGGTGGAAAGGTCCATATGGTAAAGAGCTTCAACAATATTTGAGATAATCTCAGATCAATTTAACTCAGGTCTTATAGAGGGTCTCTGTCATGTGTATGATAATAATGGAGTAACGGAGTCATGGACATGGACACATATGGAACACCTGTAAAAAAAGATGGAACAACTATTAAAATCTATAAACAGATGAAGCCATTGTACTGTGTTGGTTATAATGTGTTATGACCTATATAACAATAAAGACCTGCCCCCCCCTTCAACTTCATATCATGCCCACTTGGCCTTGTACTTCTCCTAGATTGGAAGATGTCTCCCCTCTGTTCTTTGTTTATGCCCTTAAGAAACATTTCTGTCATGTCTCCCAATCCCTCCTCTCCTCCAGTGAGTAGATATTGAGGTCTTTTAATTGATACTCATATGTGTTCCAGTACAATCCCTGTACCATCTGAGTCACCATTCTCTGGACTGCCTCCACCCTATCAATCTCCTTACTTAAGAATGGCCTCCAGAATTGCACATAGTACTCTTGCTAAGGGATTAATACAATGGCATCACTATCTCTCACTTTCTGCAAGTGATACCCCTGCCTATGCACCCCAGCATGACATTGGCCCTCCCTGCAATCTTTGCACTCTGCTTAGAAACCTTTAGGTCATGTGCAGTGATAACCCCCCCCAGTTCCTTTCTTCCTTGGTGATCATCAGCAACACCCCCCACCATTGTATTCCATATGTGCCACTGCTTTTTAGCAACAGTGGAAATGTGCTTGAAATTTGTATGTGAGATTTAAGGTGGATATGGGAAATGTGTTTCTGTGTTTTTAAAACAACAGATCATGGAAATGTGGTGTGCGTGTATGCATGTTTGTATGTCAAGATGTTTTAAAGCAAAAGTATTTGTTTCTTAGAAAAATGTGCTAAATACATTGTTTTTTAATTTCCCCTTGCTAATTTTGATAAATAATATCTCACTGTTTTATCTGTTTTAGTGTTGCCCACATGCAATAATTTGAAGATGGAACCAAGAATGTATCTCTCTAGTGCAGCAAGGAGAAAACTCAAGGACCAGAGAGATAAGTCTATTACGCACTTGAAGGGCTCCATGGAAAAATTTATCATTAAGGACTGCGGAGTCAAAATTGCTCCATTGCTTCTGACTGAAGAAACAGAGGCCCAAATATTCAGAAATGTGCCAAAGGCCAGCGCAAGTCTGGCACAGCACAAATCTGATGCACCATGGTGCAACAGCAGCCATATTCAGAGGTTGCGCTGGCCGCTCTGCGCTAGCGCAACCCAGCTGAATATGGTGCAGACAGAGAAGCCCAAAGCAACCATGGGAGCAGAGTAGCAGAGCAATGGGGGGAGGGCATGGCACAGAGAGGTGATCCAGGGACAGAGCCAGGGAAGCACAGTGACAGGCCACAGGAGGCCACAACCAGCTGGGCACAGCAGGGCGCACATAGGCACCCAGACCCCCACCCCAGAACACAACAGTGGCACAGACAGTAGGCAGCAGAGGTGCAAATGGTGAATGGAGGGCCACCAAGGGGGCCTCCCACAGGCTGCAGGCTGTGCCCCCCTGCACACCTAGACCACAGCAGGCCACACCCAGGACCATGCAACCAAGCACACACAGCAGCCACACACCCCTGACAGCTGCCCCATGAGCACCCCAAGGCACAGCTACTGACCGAGAGGAGGGACACCACCACAGTGGGACACACTTCAGCACACAGCAGTGATCCACAGAAGCACAATATGTTCCCTGACACATGCACACCACACTGGGCCACTGCAGCATGGCTTCTCATGCCACCTGCAAAGCAGACACAGACAAAGGCAGGTATGTCTAAAGATATATATATATATTGAACAAGGCAACTATGTACAATAGAAGGGTGTGGGGAAGGGTAGGAAAGCAAGGGAAGGGGATAAACAGGGACTGTACAGTGGGAAGGCAGACTGGAGGGGGAGGTACAGCTGTGAGAAACAGGGGAATTCAGGGCCCAACTAGTGGTGGCCACGGCCTGCCACCGCTTGCAGTCTTCCCTGCCTCCTGTCCACCAGCAGAATCCTGCAGACCTGCAACACTGCCTCCTTGGTTGTTGAGGTGATCAGTATGAGTTGGCATAGCAACTGGCAGTAGAGGAGCCTCCTGTGCCACCACTGGACACCTAGGACAAGGGACAGGACAGGTGATCAGTGCAATGTCCCAAGGAACCATGCCATCCACAGTACGCAATGGGCAGTGGGGTCACACATACACAGAAGGCCCGCACAGGCCACCCACAGGGGGGTGGGCCAACGCTTATCAGCAATGTAGCACACCATGACAGTGCACAGCGGTGGTCTCCGCCACACAGCGGCCACCCGACTGCACTATGGCAGTCACATGGCACAGTGCACCAGCAGCAACACAGCACCATCAGTGGCACCTGGGCGCACACCCACCCCACCAACAGCTGGCACACGTGTCCAATGGAGGCACCACAGTGGCGGGCACTGCACACAGTGTGACACACACAGCTGCCATGGCACATTGCACAGGCAGCCATGCCCACAACCATGCCCCCACCAACCCCCCATGGATGGTGTGAAGGACTATGTCAGTGCTTGCCTGCTCTCTGTGGCCCCACTGGTGCTGTAGCTGCTCCCCCATTGCTACCCTGGCCCACTGCGGCCTGCCGTCCTGCCACTGCTGCTGCTGCCCTCCTCCTGTTTTCAGGCCCTTGGAATGGAACAGAGACAGGTACACATCAGTAACCAACCACAGCAGCTGCCCACCGCCCCTGTGCATAGGAGGAGCCCCTGACCAACACATCCCGCACAGTGGCATTGCAATACAAGTGGCAGTGGGTGATGCCACCCCATGATGCACACGATGGCAGTGTACCACCCTGCAGGGCATGCCAGGCAACCTAGCCAATACCACAGTACAGCACCAGGGCACACATGCATTATGGGCCTACTGACCTGGCTGTGGCACAGACCCATGCCTGACATGCACCTCCATCCTCTGGAGGCACTCTGGGTACCTCAGTGCATGGTCACCAAAGCGGTGGTGATACTGCTCCCCCATCCTGGCCACCCCTGTGTGCTGCTGCAGTGTGGCAGCAATGCCCTGCCACACTGCTACCCGGGGCTGCTGCAGTGGCACCTGGCTGAATAGCTGGGGTGCATGGGGCTGGACACAGGTGACCAGGTTGACCAGTTCAACCTTCGTCCAGTTAGCCACCCATGGTGCTCCCTACTGCGCCATGCTGAAAGTGTGAGCCAGTGAGCAAAATGGTGTTGGTAAGTGCACATGGACTCAGCATGTGCCAGATGCATGGGCCGAGGGGACATGCACTGTGTCCACCCATCACGCAGTCTCAGAGATGCGTGGCATGGGTGTGGCTAGGCGGGGTCACCCAGAGGCAGAGGTCACAGCAGGGGTCAAGGTTCGGCTACCACACAGTGCACACATGCTCAATAGCAAGTCTGGTGTACCATGCACCATGGCCCCCATTATGCAGTCAGCGCACAGTGTGCAACTGGCAATAGTAAACCATCAGGCACATGCGCACTGCGGTCCAGCGCACTACGCATGCATGCACATTGCATCACAATTTGGTCCAGAGCAAATTCATTGTGCACAGAGCCAAATCATGACATTCAGCTGCCACATGCAAATGAGTTCATCAGTCAATGCGTGGTGCACTGGGGGAATTAACTTGTCATTACCATTGTGCCAAAGCTCATTTGCATGTGACGTGATGTGCTATAAAAGCGCCATGGATCAGCACAGGCCATGGACTGATAGTGCATCCTTTTGAGGTAAGTTGTACATGCTGCTGTAGCACACTGGGTGTAGCCAACACAGCCGGGGGTGACGGAACAGGGTGCTGCTGCCACTGACACACTGTGCTGTCCATGTCCACAGGAAGTGACATGTTGGAACGTAAGGAGGGTGATAAGTGTGGGCCTGCTCACATGCACAGGCCCAGTTTCACTAAGGCAGAGAGAAAGGCCCTATTCAAGGCCTACCTTGATAGGGAGCCCCTGTTGAGTGGTGCCACGGGCACACCACAGGCCAGGGCTGGGGCTTAGGTGGAGGTGGTAGCATTTGTGAACCAGCAGGTCAGCCACCAGCACTCAGTGCAGGAGTGCAGGAAGAAGGTGGGCATGGACAAGAGGTGCATCAAGGAGAGGGTGGTGACCATCCGTGCCTCCCGGAATGCCACTGGAGGTGGCCTGTAGGTGCGCCACCGCTCATGGTGCAGGAGGAGTTGGTGGCAGCCACACATCACAGCAACATGTGGGTTTTGACTGATTCCTGTCACTGTGATGGTTTTTGCGGTGCCGGAGTTGCTGCGGTGATGGTATATTGATATTTAGCACTGCATTGGTGTCACTAACAAATGATGGTTTTAGGTCATGGTGACACATGACATAGCATCTGAAATGCCATGATTCTTCACTGGAGCTTATAAGATGTATGACAAAGTGGAAGGGACTTGATTGTCATCTAAAAGCAAATAAAAGTCTGGATGACTATATATCAGCAACAGATTGAGAAAGAAAAAAAAAAGCACTGGCGTGTGTCCTTGAATGACTGATAGCCATTATTAATCTCCTTGCTGAACACAATCTGGATTTATGATGAAGTATGGATCAGCTGTACATGAGGGTCAATGGAAATTTATTGGCATTAACTGTACGTATGGCAACATTTGATCCTGTAATGGCAGAACATGTTTGACATGTACAGCAAAAGGAAATTCATGACCAGTATCTGGGGAAAAGTGTACAAAATGAATTAATACAGATTGTGTCACACAATATTACTAAGAACATCATTGCTAGTTCTAAGGTGGCAAAGTATTATTCATCATTTTAGACTGTACTCCTAATGTTAGTTAGTCATCATGAGCAGATGAGTATGGCATTGCAATTTTGTGAAAATTACAGAGTAAAGCAAAGTCATGATGTCGGAACATTACATTGATTTTTTTAAATGTGGAAGATACTACAGGACAAGGACTGACTGAAACTCTGCTTCATGCCCTTAATCAGTATGGGCTTAACCTGGATGATTGCTGTGGACAAGGATATGACAATGGTAGCAATGTGAAAGGCCACTGTATGAGAGTGCAGGCTAGAATTCTTCAAATGAATCCAAGAGCTTTCTTTTTTTTTTAATCGTACTTTATTCGCCTCTCCCCAGCCTGCCACCCATGACCCATCAGTGGAGACATGGCAGACATCCCACTGCCTGGAACTCTACCCAGAACGGACACCTAAGGCCCCATGAAGCCACAGTTTATCCCCCAGGCAGGGACAAGGTGGGGTGCGGACACCCCCTAACTTACATTTCATTAGCCTGGGTCCATTGGGTGGGTGCAGGCAAATCGTGTGCATGTCTCCGGCTCACCATCTCCCTGGTGGTGGCAGACTCTTTTCTCACTTTTTCTCCCTCCCTGTACAACGTGCAGCTCTCTGACATCTGCGCTGTATTGTGGCCACCCATCCCCTACAATTGGGGCTTGCAATACTCTGAGCTCTGCTTGGAGTCAGGCAAGTGTGCAGTCATCGGCCTCTTCCCTTCCCAGAGAAAGTGAACTGTCATCGGACGTTCATGCCTATCTCCCCCTGCGGCAGACCCACCAGCAACCTGAGTCCACTCCAAAACCCAGGTCGCTGGCATGGTGCGAGGTGTGGTGTCCAGCATCTCAACCCTCAGTGCCATCTGGCCAACCAATAGCTTTCTATGTGCCTTGTGGTCGACACAGCCTTAACCTTGTTGTTGCAGATGCTGCACATTCATCCTTTACTGCCGCATCCTTTTTTGATGTTCTGCAAAGGATTTATGTACTGTGCTCAGCATCAACATATCAGTGGGATATCCTTAAGAAGCATGTGAAGGTGACTGTCAAAGCCCTTTGTGACACACAATGGGAATATAAAATCAGTGCAGTCAAGGCTGTGCAATTCCAAGCAGTAGAACTTTGTCGAGCCCTTACTGAAATTAAGGAATCAGCAGAAGGAAAGGACACAAGGACCTTTATAGAAATACAAAGCATTGAAAAAGAAGTGAGCAGCTTTGATTTCCTTGTGCATCTTGTACTCTGGTATGACATGTAGAAAATGCTTAATTGTGGGAGTAAAATGATGCAAGATCCAAAGATGCAAATAGAAACAGTTATAACATTCATTGACAGTACCCAGGACCAGCAAGTTGACAACAGAGAAAATGGCTTTGTGCAGGCACTGAAGACTGCAGTAGAGCTTGCTGAGCAGATGGGTGTGAGTCCAGAGTTCCCACAAAAATGCAGCCGGAAAGTTAAACGCCAGTTTGATTATGAATGTGAGGATGAACCAATTGAGGAAAATGAACATCAGTATAAGGTCAACTTCTACCACCTAATGGATGTGGCTATAAATGCATTGCAAGAAAGGTTCAAATTAATGAATGAGATTAAAACATCATGTGGATTTCTCTTCAAGAAAGCTAAAATAAAACACATGGAGAATGACATGCTTCTTAATCATTGCAAAGACTTGCAGGTCTGCTTAAGAGAAAATGATGGGACCAGTGACAATGATGCAGAAGACTTGACAAGAGAGTTACATTCATTAGCCAGAATATCTGAACACAATAAGTCTGCTGTTCAGGTACTGAGATACATTCACAAGAGTGGAATGACTGAACTCTATCCAAATGCTTTAATTGTATTTCATATTTTATTGACTTTGCCATGGACAGTTGAATCTGAGGAATGCAGCTTTTCAAAATTATAAACATAAAATTCTACCTTCATTCTTCAATGTGTCAAAGGCAGACTTACTGTACTAGCCACACTTTCAATTGAAAGGGAAGAAGCCAGAAAGCTCAACTGTGGGGACCTAATCAAGGACTTTGCAGCACGAAAATCGAGAAGAGTTTATTTTACTTATTACCCATTATACAGAAGTGTATGATATAGATGAAATACCAATGTTTATAAATACTGCAATAATGAACATTCTGTTAACTAGTCAATATTCAGTAACTTAGCTGAGAAGTTGCAATAAAAAAGTAATTGTAGTGTTGACAATTAAAATAATAAAAATCAGGAATAGCTCTATAGATCAATACAGTAAAACAATTTATTTATAGCAGATAACTAAATTAGAACATTTTGTTTCATAAAGGACAATTAGTACAATAATTAAATGCTACATTGGAATTATGTAGTATGTAGTAAGTAGCCGCAATGACTAAGTTTTATGTATTTTTGACCTGAGTGTCAGTAACATAACAGTTCATGGTAATATGTGTTGTAGTACATATCTTACAGATCATACTTTATTAACTCTTGCTTTTGAAGGGGGTGAGGGGGTGCTGATGTAACTAGAGTCCCTTCAGACCATTCCTGTGTATTTTCATAACTTGTGATTGATGTTGCAGAATAAATACAATAAACCTTAAACATTTTTGAGTTGCTTTCTTTTTATGTATAAGTCATTAAATATACTTAAAAATACACATCTTATGATGAGGTACAGAACTGTGGTGCAGAAGAGGTGTAAATGTTGGATTTGGGGAGGCCCAACAGGGAATGGAGTGGTGGGACCCAACAGGGGGCCACACAGGGGCTCAGAATTGTTAAGGCCGGCCCTGTCCACATACTCCCTCCTTCCCTTCTTAGTCTTACAATCCCTCTCCTTGTCTTTCTCTTTTTGCGTACATACCTAAAAATTGTACTGTCCCCTTTCTTTCCTGTCGGAGTTATTTTCTCCTCTGTTTGTGCTTTTGAACTCCTGACGGCTTTCTCTGCCTCCATCTGCTTCTCTTGCTACACTTCCATATCATTCTCCCTCTGTATCTCCTTATACCTCCCGAATACTAACTTTTTTTGCTTTACTTTCCCAGCCACCTCTTTTGAGAACCATAGCAGTCTCTTTTTCCTCTTGCTTTTGCTTACTTCCCTAACACAGAGATTTATTGTCCTCACTATCCCTGCTTTTATTTTTTCCCACTGTTCCTCCACTCCACCCAATTTCTCTGCACCTGCCAGGGCATCCCTGAGGCATTTCACCATCTCCTTAAAATCAGCCCTCCTGAAGTCTAGGACCCTCTCCTTCATGTGGTTCGCTTCTGTCACCATTCTTATATTGAAACACACCATATGGTGATCACTGGTCCCCAGGTGGCCACCCACCATGACGTCTGCAACACCATCTCCATTAGTGAGTACAAGGTCCAATACTGCTCCCTTGTGAGTGGAATCTTTTACTAGTTGACTAAGAAATGCCCCCTGCAGGGAGTCCAGTATGTCTCTGCTTCTAGCTGAAGCTGCAGCTAGAATGCTGCAGACTACATCCATCCAGCAGACTTAAGTCCCCCACCAGCAGCACCTGCCCCTTATTTAACACCTTTTGGATGGCTTCCACCAGATCCTTATCCACCCTTCCCCCATGCTGGAGGGCTGTAGATTACATCAATGTGAATAGCAGCTCCATTCCCCATCTCTAGGGTGACCTACAGTACCTCCACCTCTGCCTCTGTTCCCTGTACCTCTGTGGCTTTTATGCTGTCTCTCACATAAAGAACCACTCCCCTCCATATCTTACCCACCCTGTCCTTCCTGAACAAAGTATAGTCTGGTATGGCTATGTTCCAATTATGGTTCTCATTGAACCTTAACTTGGTAATGGCGACAATGTCTATGGATATGTGACAGCACCAAGCCCGTGTGCCCTCCACTTTTGTACCATGCCACGCCATGTGACTGCAGCACACACACAGGGAGGTGGTAGTGGGCAGTCAGCATATTGCTGTGGCCACTAGCACTGCTTAACAGCACCTGTGTGTAGCACAATCTGTATAGTACTGGTCCAGTACTATGTACTATGGAGACAGGGAGTGTGCCCAGGGACTGAAGGATGGCTCACGTGATGCCCCTCCACAAGAGTGAGCCCAAGGACGAACAATTACAGACCAGTAAACTTGACATCTATAGTGGGGAAGCTGATGGAGACCATTCTGATGGAGAGGTTGATAACCTTCCTGGATAGTAATGGACTCCAGGATGAGAGACAGCATGGGTTTATCTCAGGAAGATCATGCCAGACTAACCTGGTCAACTTCTTTGACTAGTCACAAGAGTGGTTGATGAGGGTCAAGCTGTGAATGTCCTGTATCTAGACTTCAGCAAAGCTTTCAACTCAGTGCCACATGGAAGGTTATTGGGCAAGCTGAGGGACTTGGGGGCAGGGGAGAAACCAGTGGGGTGGGTTAAGAGCTGGTGTCAGAGCAGACAGCAGAGGGTAGATGTAAGTGTGGAGACATCCAAGCCAAGACCTTTGACTAGTGGAGTTCTGCAGGGCTCAGTGCTAGGCCCTGTGTTATTCAATGTCTTTATAGGAGACATTGCCAGCTGGATGCCATGGCCAGCACGTCCTTATGGCAGCCTTGTCATGTCCCGCTAGCCAGTGTCAGGCACTGTTTATGCCATGGATCGGACCTTTCATCCCTTCTGATTATGCCCAGTTCTGGACATGTGTACTGCAATGCAGAACACATTCTTGACCTGCAAGCTCATCTGTTGGATGTGTGTGGTCTTTTCAACATGTACCACCCTTGTGTAGTTGCTACACATTTTGCGCATCATCGCATGCATGAAAATTCCCCCAGATAATTCTGTGTTGTGCACACTTACTGCATTATATCCCACCCACTGCCTGTGCTCTGGTCTTGGAATCCTAATCCCGTGCAGTGTCAGTGGCTCAGTAGGTAGCACACTCACCTCTGAGGCTGGGAGATCAGAGGGCTGTGGGTTCAGTTCCCACATCTGGCACTTGGGTTAATATCCCAGTACTGACACTGTAGTGCAGCATGAGAGGGATGCTGCACTTCTGAGGTGCCGTCTTTCGGATGAGACGTTAAACCGAGGTCCCATCTGCCTGGATTGGTGGTAGTTCAGGTGGATGTTAAAGATCCCATGGCACTTATCGAAAAGAGTAGGGGAATTTCCCCGGTGTCCTGGCCAAATTTCCCTCATTCACTAAAAATACCACCAACAGCTTAATCTGGTTCAAGGTCAGTTGGCATTCATCTGTATCCCCCTCCCCCGGGGTTGTGCCTGAAAATAGGCAGGATTTTGTCTAGTGCACTTACCCGGTCAACAAAAGCTAAATAAATAAAAATAAATAAATCCCTACTGTTACAGCTAGTGTGCCCTTTTACACACCCACAGAGCCTTGTAGCTGGAAGAGGCCCAGGTTGCTGTCACCCATGATGGCATGGCCACTCTGATGTGCTGCCACATGCTCTTCCTGGCTGCTCTGTAGGATCTCCTGACTTGCCCCATCTCTAGTTGCTGTTGCACACCACCAGTTGTGGTCCATCTTTTCTTTGGACCACTGCCTGATGTAGTGGTAGTGCTTCTGGAGTTCCCTGATTGACCACTTCACACAGCCAACTACATTTACCTTGGTGGCAACCTCATTCCAGGCTTTTTTATGTTGGTCCCTGAGCTCCCTGTCCCCATCTCAAGATAGCAGGAGATCAACCTGTGCATACAACTCCTCAATAAGGGTGTCTGTTTCCTCATTTCTGAAGTTATTTTTTCTGTTGTTTGTCAGCCCTTCTCTGCATAATTCTCTTCTATTTATCCCTCCTTCCTACCCTTGGTGTCCACTCCTTCGGACTGCTCATGCACTCTGGCCCACCGATCCAGGATCTGCCCCTAGAGTGCCTCTTCCTCCTTTCTGTCCTGCACAGCAGGGTCTGTCCCAAAATTGGTGGTCTGGGTGGAACAGTCATCATCTAGGACCACTGAGGAGGGTTATCCATTTCTCTGTGAACCCTTTCCCAGCCCCCTGGGATGCTGGCGGGAGGAAAAACATCCAGAGAGGCGATGTGCTGATGCACATCTCTATCAAGCACCCAACAGCGTCCCCCCTCCCTGACTCCATGAACAAAGCTGCCAGCCCCTCGAGCCCATGTTCCCCGGCTCTCTCTCAGGATATAGAGATGATATTGCACCCTGGTATCCCATACCCAGAGGAGGAGAGCATCCATTGGGATGCTCAATCCTCCCTCTCCCAGCTGACCCCCGCTGACCTGAGTCCATTCCCGAACCTGTGTCGCCGGCATAGCGTGAGGTGTGGCGTCCAGCGCCTCAACCCTCAGTGCCACCGGGCCAGCTTTCTGCATTATTCTCTGATCGCTTTCCTGTGCCATGTCTTGTGCCAATTTATTTGATGGACCTTCCATCAATTCCACCTATTGCACTGCCTTTTATGGCTCACCTTATGTCTTGCATCATTTTTGGAAAATTATGTGCAAGTTGCATCTCTTCCCAGATTGGGCACATTCTGTTTTCCACAAAAAGATTTGACACAAGCTGCATATTTGATGCAGTTTTTGTCGATCTAAGGGCTCTTTGAAAATCAGGCCCATTGTCTCCAGAATTGGACACAGTATTCTAGGTGGGGTCTTACCTGCAGTCTATACAGAGGCAAAGCCACCTCCCTTTTTCTACTGGTGAAATCCCTCCTTGTGCACCCCAACATACCACTAGCCCTCCCAACTGCCTTCTTGCACTGCCTGGCCAGCTTTAGTTCATATACAATTAACCACCTTTCCTGTTTGACAGGTTGTCAAAACCTCTCCACCCATTTTGCACTCCGCCTCATGTTTTTATGCCTTAAGTGCATGATTTTACATATTTTCTCATTGAAACCCAGCTGCCATAACCTTGACCACTCCTTGAGTTTTCTCAGGTCTCTGCTTATTCTTTCCATCCACTTGGAGTGTCCACCCTATTACAGAATTTTATAAGGGCATTAAAAAGGACCAGTCTCAAAACGAATTCCTGTGGCATCCCACATGTCACTCTCCTTTATCCGGAGTGAACTCCATTAACCATCACCCTGTGTTGCCTATCCCTTAACCAATTTCTTACCTAGTTTATGACCTTTGGACCAACTCCTAAGCTATTCAGCTTGCTTTCGAGTCTCCTGTGTGGAATGGTGTCTAAAGCCTTACTGAAATCTAGATAGGTCTCATTCAAAGCTCCACCTATATCTAATTCCATGCTACCCGCCAAAGAAATCTATCTGATCCGTCTGACATGACTCCCCCCCCCCAAATCTATGCTGCCTCAGGTCTTGTAACCCATTGGATTCAAGATACTCCTCCACTCTTTCCTTCAACAGTGATTCCACTAACTTTTCCACCACCAATTTCAGGTTGGTTGGCCTATAGTTTCCAACCTCCTTCCTGTTACCACTTTTGTAAAGTGGGACTACTTCAGGCCTCCTGCAATCCTGCAGAACCACTCTTGTATCCAAGGAGCTGTTACAAAGGACTATCAGAGGTGCAGCCAGTAACTCCCTGAACCTCAGCGCACTTGGATGCACACCATCTGGCTGTACTGCTTTGTCCACTTTCAGATAAGCAAGTCCCTTTATGACTCTTTCCTCTGAAAAAGGACTAGTGTCCACCTCCCTCTGAAGCGTCTGTTACTTTTTTGTGGCCACTTCCCTTCTCCTTCCTTTGTGAACACTGAGCATAAGTAATTATTCAGGATTACTGCCTTTCCCTGGTGCCCCTCTACACAGTCCCCTGCTTTCCTTCTTAACTTTACAGTCCCACCTTTTCACTTACTGTACATACTTAGAAATGTCTTGTCCCCTTTTGTTACCATCTGGATTATTTTCTCCCCTGCCCATGCCTTCACGCACCTTACTGCTTTCCCTGCTTCCCTGTTTCCCCTGATACATCTCCTATCCAACTCCCCCTGTGTCTCCATATACCTTATAAATGCAATCCCTTTAGCCATTACCTTTCAGCCATCTCTTTCAAGAACCATAGCAGTCTCTTTTTCCTCTTGCTTTTGCTCACTTGTTTGACAGAGTTTTGTTGCCTTTAGTATGGCCCCTTTTAGCTTTGTCCACTGTTCCTCCACACCACTAAGGTCATTCACCTCTGCTGGGTCATCCCTGAGACATTCTCCCATCTTTTTTAAAATCTTCCCTACTGAAGTCCAGGACCCTGGCCCTTGTGTGGTTTGACTCCACAACTGTCCTTTTATTGAACCACCCTGTACAGTGATCATTGCTCCCCAGGTGGCCTCCAACCTTGACATCTACAACATTGTCCCTGTTAATGAATACCAAGTCCAGTATTACTCCACCATGCGTTGTTTCCCTGACTTGTTGCCTGAGGAATGCCCTCTTCAGGGATTCCAGGATGTCCCTGCTTTTAGCTGAAACTGCAGCTGGGAGAATCTAATATACATCTAGCAGATTGAAGTCCCCCCAATTGCAGCCCCTCCCCCTTTTTTGCTATCTTGCAAATGGCTTCCACCAGTACCTTATCTAACTCCTCCTCTTGTGCTAGAGGTCTAAAGATCATTCCAAATCATACCTTTTCTTAGTGATGCCCAGATTTCTCACTCTATCCACAGCTCATGGTGTAGTCCCATTTAATGATGGCAACAGTGAACTGCCACTATTCATTGCCATCCTCACTTGACCTTGTTTGACCAGTATCACTTCTGTACTTTCTGAGTTAAGTCTTAGATATCCACTCTTGAATTTCCACCAGACACTCATTCAACACTGGGACAGCATTCACCCCATCAGGTGCACAAGACAAGTAGATCTGGATATCATTTGCAAAACAGTGAGCTTCTACTGTGTAAGTAGCTGATAGGGAAGGATGACATGTTTGTGTGGTGAAGACAACAAGGTTTTTCAAATTTGCCAATGCAGAGTGGTGTGACTTTAAGCATACCAACAGTTTTTGTGCAGAATAGGAAGGTAACCTTATCTTTGGTTATTTTGAAGCCTTTGGATGCTGTAGCTTCATTACAGCAAGCAAGGGTAACTTCAGGGATGCACCTTCTTCTGTTTCTTTCATTTCATGACTCCTCAATACCAAATTTGAGCTGCATGATCATTCAAACCCTGATGAATTCCAAACCACAAATTCAGCATAGCTCAGGGGACTTTAAACCCCCGTCTGTTGCATTTCCTTAAATTTTGTGGCTTTAATCTTCAAACTAACTGATGGTTTCACATTGTTATTTTTTGCAGTGAATATCAATTAGGGGTGCAAAGTGACCTGACTGGAACAATGGACTTTATGCCAAAAGTGAGTGGAGTGAGCAAAACTCATTAATTGTATACCTATGAGTAAGTTCTGATGATCCGGTCTCCTAGCAGGGAAACACAGGGCCTTTGCTTCTCTCATACACTTATTTAAACCTTTTTGAAAGAATTTGGGAATCAGTTGAGTTAACTTTGATAGGTCTGATTTGAATGTTTTGAAATAGCATTTCTTGCCATGAATGTGATCATACTGCTTTGAATTGCAAAGTCAACTGGGTTTTTGTTTAACCTTTTTTTGTTGATACAGAACATGTTTTATTAGGTTCTGGTTTGAAAGTAGAAAAAATTGTTTCAAATTGTATTTTTTTAGCATATAGATGGTATTTACTTGAGTTGTATGCAATTTTTGTACTGTGAGTTGAAGTAAACTTATCTCGTACAATTTCTGGCACATGCAAAAATCCAACAATGCAGATGAGCAAGATCCAGGAAAAGCATTGAGATGGCAATTTTATTTTGAGGTTTTTGATTGTTCTAAATGGCTACCAGTCCTACAGCTGGATGCTTATTGAACCAATAGTGTCTCTCATTTTGACACAGCTAGAGTGAGAACAATATGTTGATGACCCAGCTTTAGTGTGAACAAATAATGTTGGTAATGCACTGGGCATGACTATGACATGTTGATTTTCACCATAGATGTGTTAGCAGCCTATGTAACTCTATTTATTGGCCAAAATAGTACCTTTCTTGAGGAATAAATGGAGGACATACAATGGCCTGTGTCAAATATTGTACTGAGTTCAATGACTGAGTGGTAGGACCATAAACAGTGAATGGTGAAGCCACAAGTGAGTTATGAAAGCCTTGCCACCTCATGGATACAAATTAAGGGTATACTTGAACACAACCCACAAGGCTAAAGGTGGTTCAAAAAAGAAGATTGGTGCACACGGGCAAAATTTTGGAGTATAACCACATACTAAAAGCCATGGCTCAAAAAACTGAGAAAAAAGCTTGTACTATGCTGTAAGATGCTAGAACACATTTATTAACTGTACATAAAAATAGCAGCAATAGCGGCAATCATGATTCAAAGTTTTGCACAAGTCATGTGCTTTCTCAAGAGTAATGAAAAAGAAACTACCTCTATTATTATAGTGCCAATCATTAATAAATATTACTAAAAATGTGCATATCAAGTAATGGAGTACAGACATAAATCATTCAATGCATCATTCAACACAAATCATTAATTCACATTCCTAAAAATGTGCATATCTACTAATAGAGTACATACATAAGGTAAATCATTCATTACATTGTTCAACAAAAAATAATGTAATGCATATTAATCACATACAAAAATCAGTATTTCAATGCACATACATCTCCAATGAGTATATTTTAAAATTGTAGCAAATTTAGAAATGTAAATCTATGTGGCAAAATTGTCCTCTATTATATAAAAAAAACTAAAATTCATATACAGAGGAAAAAGAGAGAAGAGGAGAAGAGGGAGTGGGGCAGTGAGGAAATTTAATGATCTCAAAACAAGCAATTCAACATATACATATATAATAATGAACTGATATAGAAAATTGATTCAGAAAACAAACAACAAGAGGATTATGGAGACAATATATGGCTAGTGCATCGAAAATGTTTACGATATTAAATATTCTGCGTGGTTTGCAATGAATGAAAGGAGGCAAAAGCAGTAGTAATTGTATTTCAAACTAAAAGAACTATTTGAGAAAGGGCCACAGATCAAATTGATAATTCAAACCAGAGCCTCTTGAAGTATCTAAAGTGTAAATCCAACAGTACTCTGTATGTAACAGAGTGTTACCGTGATCACCCCTTGTGGATTTAACACTGTTTTATCAATTCCCCAACTTATAATGTGTGGTACCTTTCTCCAAAACATGCCAAGCTAATTCATTCTCTTTATCTTTGTGCTCAGTGGCACTTACTGTAGGTGTTTGCCAATCCAAATTTTGAATTTGCTTTTTATCTTATCAACATAGAAACACTTCCAAAGAGCAATACAAATTACCCCCTCTGAGTTACAATTAATACAACCTCTGATATGAAATTCAATTCCATTATTCCCATTAACAATTTTGTTTATCCTTATCATTATTGAACAATATGTGCAATTTCCACAAATAAAATTCACTTTTGGGGGTGGGGGAAGCAAGTCAATTCTCTGCTGCATTTTATTTTTTCTTTTGATGGCTACATACTACCCTATCACCAATCATTGCACTGCATCTATAAACCATCCTCAGTGGATTCTCCTCCAATCCCTGTAACTTAGATTCAACACCCAGAACATGCCAATGAGATTTAATAATTATTGCTATCTTGATTGTACTGAGTGATTGGTCACAAAATTCTGCACACTATTTTTGCCCTAATTTTGACTCATTCCTTCCCTTATATATTTAGGGACCAATAGTGTGTTTCTCTCCTTATATTTAGCCCTTTGCCATCCTCTGCATAAAATATCCTTCCTATAATCTCTCTCCCTCTCCAAAGCATGTTGAATGTTCCCTTATTCAAAACCTGCTCATTAAAAATATCATTCTCACTATAGTTGCATTTCAGCCTCAAAAACTGGCTGACTGGAATATTCTCAACAGTGTGCCTAGGATGACAACTCAAGAACTCTAAGAGATAATTACGATTCATCAGTTTATGAAATACAGAAGTCCAGATTCCACAATTCCATCCTTACCAAACCAAACACCCAAAAGGTGCATTTGTTCCCAGTCATAATTAGCATTAAATCTAAGATTACATTTAGACAATTACAAATATTCAACAAATGTATGCAAATTCTCGACTGTCTCTTTCCATAGTAAAATAATATCATTGATATAATGTCTATAAAGTCATATAAAATCAAAGTATGGAATATTTTCAGGATCCCTCGTAGCAACATACGCCCATTCTCCTTAATAAATTATAGTGCAATTTGGGGCAAATGTTGCCTCCATTGCTGTTTCTGTACATTTGCACTGTTTCTCCAAAAATACAAATGAATTACATGTCAAAACTTTACTAGTCTGCTGACATAAAAAAATCATTCTGTTCTTGCATGTACATGTTACTCTTCAATGTTATATAAAAAGACTCTGCCCCTTACCTGCGGGGAATATTTGTATACAAGGAAGCAAAGTCTAAAGACACTTACTATATCTGCTGCGACCTCAATGTCCTTTATTGCATTTACAAAATCCATCCTATCTCATAAATATGCAAGATATTTGAAAGCCATTTCCTTAATGTGAGCATCAACATATTTAGCTAAGGGTTCTGTTAAGGAACCGGTGCTCAATATAATAAGATGACCAGGTGCTTTTTCTCTATTTTTATGTAATGTAGACAAAAGATAAATAGTAGCTTTAACGGGATAGTCCACAGTAAGGAAATCTCTGACTTCTTCAGAAATAATATTATTTTGAAATGCACAATTAATACTGTACATTCACCAATTTCCATCTTAAAACAGAAGCAGGGTCTGTAAGAAGTTGTGTATAAAACTCTCCATTTTGAAGCTGTGAAAGAACTTCCTGTTCATAAAAATCTGAATCCATTAGAACTATGGAGCTCTCCTTATCAGCTGGCTTAATAGTTTTGGAATGGTTTTCATTAAAACTCTTCACTGTTTCAAATTCAGCCTTTGTACAATTAATAAACTGTAGGGATGGCACAGTAACAAACAATTTCTCTAAATCCCTCTCAGATCGGCTAATAAATGTCGATACCACATGATTCATAGGTGGAATGAATTGCAATGTTTATTGTTTGAGATATTTATTTGCAATTTTCTGGTATAGTTCACGCTTCTTAGATATAGAAGTGGCTGTCTCCACCTCCCTATCAGCAAAAAAAAGCATTTCATATTAAGCGATCTAATGAATTTATTAAAATCCACAAAAGTCTCAAAGGCATTTTCAGATTGTGTTCTAACACATTTCAGGCCTTTACTAAGCACCTTAATTGCCAAATAATTAAGAGTATATTAGACAGATTCACCATATTCAAAGCTCTCATTAATTACAGTAGTGTGGTCAGATGAATCAATAGCCTCATTCACATTTTTACCACTTGACTGATTTAAAGGTACAGGAGTCAATATCTGTTCTTGTATCTCTTGTTGTATTTTGATTTGGGTGTGTACTAATGAATCTGTTGTGACTCTTGTATTCCTTGCCCTTGATTTAATGCATTGCTATTGCCCTGAAATGCCCTCTTGTAGTAATAGGGTTGTCTTTTGTAATTTGATGTGCTTATTCCTACCCCCACCCCTTCATCTCTTGGGTTTTGATGCATTCTGAACTGTATTCTTGGACTGCGGTGAAGGGTCATAGGTGTATTACTACAGTCTGCTGAGGAAGGGGTGATAGCATAATGAATGCAGTTCCTTGATTTGGTTGCACGCACTGAATCTCCCCCTCCTCCTCTAAGAAAGATAACATAGATGCACCACTCTCGCCGTCTGACCCACTAGTGTGTACCACTAAATTGTCCTGTTTTTTTTTTAAATATAGACTTAAAGGAGAACTACAACGTCACATCATTTAAATGTTATTTGAATCCATGCCAACAGACAACTCATTTTCCATAGCTGATAGGGCTATATGTGTTACCTTTAGTTTGTTTTTACTGCTTATGGTAGCCCCTGTGACTGCCCTGGGGTCTCAATTTCATGGTTGTTGAAATCTCATTGTCCATGAGAACTGCGTTGGCATATGTGAACATGATGTCAGATCAACCATTTATATCATGTATCTCTATGCTGAAAGAACAAATACCCTGCAAAAACTCTCTGTAAACACATAATCTGAATGAAGTTTAAAGGGAAAAACCCTGCATTACAACTTCAGATAGTTTGCAAAGCTCACTGAAGCTAAAAGTGGTATTTCATACCTTCTTGTAGCTTTTTTCTTTGAAGACTAATTAAGCAGACAGGCATACTTGAGACTTTAAAAGTTGATTATGCATTATGTTCTCATATGCTAGTGCAGCTCTCAGGGACAATGAGATTTCAACAACCACCAAATGGAACCCCCCAGAACAGTTACAGGGCCTAGTATGACGTGTGAAAACAGACTGAGGCAAGTGCATGCATGTCTAACAGCTACATGAAAAGATTTGTCTGTTGACATGGAAACAAATAAAATGTAAAAGATATGAGGGTGTAGTTTTCCTTTAATTGTTGCAGTCTTTTTTTATTTCAAGTTCTCTTGCTCCAATCAAATATTGTTTCTCTGTTATAGTCCTTTGTATCTCTTTTTTTGTGATATTTCTCTTTATTCCCCTCCTGCTGTTCCATCGGAGCCGCTCCATTGGGAGTCACTTATGAAGTATGACCCTGCCGGTGCCTTACCAGACAGTCTCGGTCCCTCCATCTGACCTCAGAAACCCCCTGGGCAGGGTCAAAGTGAGGGAAGACCCCCTGAATCTTGCATATCTCCTCAGGGTCCTGGGCTGTAGGCAGGCACCGGCACATCAGGACCCAACTCAGCACTCCATCTTCCCAGCTCTGATGTGGGTTTTTCCCTGTTCTGTGGGACGTTGTGGACCCTTACATCATGGCATGTACACTGACGTCAGCAACATCCCTCCCCCTTCTCTCTCGAAGGAGCTGTCCTTGTGTCTGACTGGTTGCTGGCCTACGCCCACAACCAATCATTCCCCAGTGACTCCAGCTTGCAGTCACTCCCCCAGCCTCTGCCAGGGGTTGCCACTCTCTGGGTTGAAAGATCCTTCCACCCCAGAGAAGGTGAGCTGTCATTGGATGCTCCAGCCTGTCTCCCCCCAGCCAACCCCTGGCTGCCTGAGTTCACTGCCGAACCTGGGACACTGGCATGGCGTCCAGCACCTCAACCCTCAGGGTCACTGGGCCGGCTAGTCCTCTGTATCTCTATTGAACTTCCTCTTTATATGGGCACTAATAATTTGATCTGTTTTTACAGTAGTGCCCTGTAATATTTGCTTTTACTCCCCATACAAAAGATTATCAAAAGACATACTCACAGCCTGTTCCTGGGCTTCCAACTCAGTGTGAACATCTGCTTCAATTTCTGCAGCATCTTCTAATTTCAATTTTACAAACACTTCTAGTGCTGCTTTTTTACACTTCTCCGTCAACTGCTCCCTGTCTGTATTGTATGTTGGTTGCTTCTTAACCTGAAGTGCAGAGTGGATTCTACCCTCACTCAGGTATAGTAAGCCTCTAATGACATACACTGCCAACTTAGGTATCGTGAATGGAGAGCAATTAATTCCAGATTAATAACAGCTTCATCAATCAACATATTTGTCGTATCTGAACCATCAGTCTCTGTCATTATATTTTGCGCAGTTTCATGAACATTCTGCAACAAGGAGCTCACTTCACCAGCATGGTAAAAAAAACTGAATCCACAAAACAGTGAGAAACTGTCCATTCTTGATTTACACATTATTTTTGCTGCTTATTATTGGAGAATCAACACTCATTCTTCTCACGGTTTCTTTCGAGCACAACCAATAAAATGTACCAATTCCACAAGTCTAAAGGTAGCTCAAAAAAGAAGTTTGGTGTACATGGACAAAAATGAGAGTTCATTCATATACTAATGCCCCAAGCTCATGAAACGGAGGCAGAAAAGCTCTTACTACACTGTAAGATGCTAAAACACATTTACTAGCTGTAGATAACAATAGCACCAATAGTGGCAAACATGACTCAAGAGTAACAGACAAGAAATTGCATCTATTATTTATAGAGCCATGCATTAACAAATACTACTAAAAACGTGCATATTAATTAATGGAGCACAGACATAAATCATTCAATTCATCATTCAGTATAAAACAACTCATTGCATACTAATCATATAAAAAACACTCAGTATCTCATTGCACATACATCTCCAATAAATATATTTTGAAAGTGAAGCAAATGTAAACATTTTAAACCATGTGAAAAAAATGCTCTCTATTATAAAAAATAAAATCTAAAGTATATATACGGAGGAAAAAGAGAGAAGAGGAGAAGAGATCATTACATTTCTTTACTGCCCCTATCCACAACTCCCTCTTCTCCATTTGTCTCTTTTTCATTTGTATATGAATTTTAGATATTCTATAACAGAGTGCAGTTTTGTCAAATAGTTTAAAGTTTTTAAATTTGCAGCAGTTTTAAAATATATTTATTGGAAATGTATGTGCAATGAAATACTGAGTTTTTTGTACATGATTAGCATGTAATACATTGTTTTGTACTGAATGATTTATGTGTGTACTCAATTAATTGATATGCACATTTTTAGTAGCATGAGTTAATGAACAACACTATAAATAATAAATACAATTTTCTGTATGTTACTCTTGAAAAGGCACGAGTTGTGTGAAACATTGCATCACTTTGGCACAATTGCTGCGATTTTTATGTATAGTTAATAAATTGTTTTAGCATCTTACAGTGTAGTAAGAGATTTTCTCATGGTTTTGTTAGCTATAGATTTCAGCATATGGGGGATCTGTACTAATTCCTGACTAATATAATCCGACAAACATAAACCCAACACCAAAATCCTGACTTGGTCAAAATCCCATCAATTAAAATCCCACATCTGAAAATCTCATTTAATTACATTATATGCCCATCTGCTAAAATCTCGATTTATTATATGCCTGTCTAGGGAACCTGTTTTGTGGTTTATGATTAATTCAGCAGTGAAATCTGCAGCATCAACAATTGGGTGATTCTGATACATATGAAAATATTGCTGTGTGAGTTAACGCTGGCATACAAAAATGTGTTACTGTAAAGTTGTTCTGGGTGGTTGAAAAGCAGGCCTGTTTGCAGAACCTGTTTTGTAGCTTAGGAGTAATACAACAGTGAGATTTTCAGCAGCAACTACTTGCTGCACATTGCACGTAAACAGAAAATAGATTCTCACCTCAACTCCTTAGCGTGTCCTGCATGTCCAGCTCAGTTCGCAATAAAATGAAAACTTACGTGTCCTGGTCAGTTCACAATAAAATAAAAACTTTAAACCAGTGGAAAAAAAGCTAAGAAAGTTAAAAATGTTTTGTTGGAAAATGTCTTGAAGGAAGGGAAACTGCTAAAGTATGTACCTCAGTTAATTACAGACACCTCAGTGTACCATGTCACTGCTTAACTATGTGCCTTGGTTAATTACTTACACCTCACTGTATATACATCACTGTAATTAGCGAAATGAAGGAACTGTCTGACTCAAGCTATTCTCGGGGCTGCAAAATGAAATGCAAAGCATCAGACCATATAATGTTGTAACTTATTAGGCATTTTAAGACCTTTAAAATGTAACTTTCTTTGCCTTTTCTAACACTTATAAATAATGCTTTCATTTTCTTGTGAATTGAGCAGGACACGCAGGACGAGGAAAAGAGCCAAGGCATGAAGCCACTTTCTATGAACGCAAAGAACAGGTCAGTTGGGATATTTGGTGGGTTTCATGTTAGCATGTTTGGATTTCAGAAGTCAGCATTTCGTACCTGTTGGCATAACGTATGTCGGGATTAAGGAGTTGGGAAATGGTGTGTCAGGCAAACTCATGTCAGGAATTAGTACCTAACCCATATACGGTTATATCTGAACACAGGCCAGTATATGTTTCTACACACAATGTCCAGTGTTCACATATTGCAATCCCCCAACCCCCAAAGTGCTGTGCAGGTTGTTTGATACAAGAGGCTGCCTCTCCTCCGGTTAAAGTGCCGTATAGGCTGGATCCCCCTTCAAAGGTACTGTGCCCTTCCAAACTGTTGTGCAGGCTGGACTCCCCTCCAGTATTACTGTTTTGCCACCCAAATATTTGAACTGTTATTAATATTCCTTTTTGTTAATTAGCATGTGTTAGGTCCTGAAATGAACCTGTGAGCATGAACTGTGGCAGGTTTTATTTTTCCTGTGTGTGTGTTTTCTTCAGTTAGTGAGTGAGAGTGAATGGTGACTGGCTGATATGTTTCCTTGAGAGAGAATCGTGGCCAGCTGATCATATAATGTAGGCAATCACTGTAGATGTGTCACTGGCCTTGATAACCCATTTTATTGGCCAAAATATATTATCTCTCCTGTTTTATAAGTAGGGAATACACCATGTCCTATGTTCAAATATGTCATTTATTTCAATGAGTGAGGAGGTAGGACGATAACTCATGAGAGGTGAATCCATGAGTGAGTTATAAAAGTCCCACCCCTCATTAATGGAAATTGATGGCATACTTTAACACAGACCATTGTATGCTCTGTGTATACAATGTCCCATGTTCACCAGCTGTACTCTACCTCATTTAAAGTGCTCTACAGGATGTCTGATGCCACAGACTGCCTCCCCTCCATGGAAAGTGATTTACTGGTTGGATCCTCCCCTCAAAAAGTACTGTTCCCTCCCAAACTGTTATGCAGGCTGGACCCCTCCAATAGTACTGTTTTCCATCAAAAATATCTGAAATATTTTGAATGTACCTTTTTGTTGTTCAGCATGTGTTAGGCCCTGATCTGAGCCAGCAAGCATCACCCGCAGCAGGTTCTGTTTCCCACATAGGCATGTGTTTCCTTCAGCTGGCGAGTGAGTGTTAACTGTGGCTAGATGGTATGTTTTCTTGAGCTAGCAAATGAGTGCAAATGGTGACCAGATAGCCATTTATGTAGGAAATGCCAGCACTGGGGGAGAAAACTAGAAATAGTGCTGAGATAACATGGCATACAGTTAAAACTTTTTTTCTGAGTGGGGAATGATCATTGGAGAAGCAGAGAAACAAAATGGCTGCAGGATATGGGATTTCATTTCAAATCAGTAATCACTATTGGCCACAACTGGGTGTTCCATTATTTGTGGGATTTGCTAGAATGGGCTGTCAATCAAGTTCCCATCACAAATGACTTAGTTATGTGAAAAATAAATAATTCTGATGTAGGCAAATGCAAATTAAATAGGTTATTCTTACTCTAGCGCTATTATTTGTACAGCAGCTCCCAGATAACACATTTATTTGTTTACTCTAGGACTACATACACTGTATGCACATGTTTATGTTACATTTTATTGCTGCTACTTTTAAATGAATGCAGCAGATATTTTAATGGGAAAGTAAGTTTTTAGCAAGCTTGCATCTTCGTTATGAAACCTGGACCTTATGGAACATGTGGCCCTTTTTATTTCCTCTGCTTTTCAATATAACAGTGTGTCACTAACAGCTCAGAGAAAACTTTGAAAATGCACAGCAACTAGACACAGTTGAGATCATACTTTAAATATGTCACTATTTCTTATTTCTCATTCTTGATCTCTAATGTATTTCTTGGAACATTTTGTTGGACAAATAGCATTTATCTGCATCCAGTGTTTATTCTGCACCTGAAATCATACTCATGTCACTGTGAAAATTACCATAATGTAACAAGTGATGGATTCTGACAGCAGGTGGGGAATCATTAGCATCACCAGAATAGATCTAAGGGACATAAACCCAAAGCTCCTGTAACTGTTATCACTGAAAACAACATGTGGAAAAGAAATACATATATGATATGGAACACAAGCTAAAGCCTCTACATTTTATGCCTTTTGAGGTGTATCCAGATGTGTCAGCTGCTCTTTAGCTAGTTACATTTTGGCTGCTATTTTTTTTTAATTTATTTAGGATTTCCACACTCCATAAATAGGTGTCGTGAATTTAAATCTCAATGACAAAGTTGCAGTGAAGCGGGAAACTTCTGTTACACATAGTGGGGCAAAGTTCACAACTTCAACGCACATTCATGCAGCAAGGTTATTTTTATTTACAATCCATCTTTTCTCTTTCAAACAACCTCTCTCCACACATGTGTGGCATATATATCTCGATCCCATCTGATTAAGAAAATATTTTCCACATTTCTCCACCCACATAGTACCCACCTCCATGCTCACCTCTGTGTCCCAGCAACGTATCTATGAAATAACTGTAATATGATTAGGTATGTAAACCCTTCCCCACCTTAGTTGCAGTAGTATTGTGATCAAATATTTACCCTACCACTCTGACTCTGTAGAATAAATAGGCAGTACCTCCACCTCACACACTCATTGACACTCAGCCGATCTTTTCTCCTCCTCATCACCCAGCGGATACATCCAAAGTATCTGTAATAAAAAAAATAATTATTCCCTGCAGCAGTGGGTCGTTGACCAGCCTCTCTCTAACAAGCAGCATCCTTCTTCAACAGGATCATTCATTAGAGTAAATGACTGATGACATGACAGTAGTAACAACTGATTATCTGACCCAGTGATCAATCAGCTGTTACAACATTCAGGCCAGCAGCCACCCATTCTAATGAATAATCCAGCTGAAGAAGGATGTTACCTGTTAGAGAGAGACAGGAAGCTGAATCCCAACTTTAGGGGACAGTTTACATTTTTTACAGGTACACTGGATGTATCCTTTGGATGGTATGGGGGTGACTAGGAATCAGTAGGTGTGTGGGGTGGGGTGCTGCCTATTTATTCTACAGAGTCATTGGCAGTGAAGGGCCACTATATCTAGTCTTTGCCTGTCAAAGTGGACACTTCTCTAGGCATGGAACTATGTGAAATGGCATTTCATGCTACCCAAAGTCAGGCCAATCATGTAGTTCTATACATGGCGGAGTTTAAAAATATCATATAAACCTGGACAAGACAGCCTCATTTAGTTGCTGCACCATGTTTTTTAAGAGGGTTGTGGGGAGGGGGGGGCAGTACACCAGCAGAGTCAAATAGTTGCACTACACACAAACATAAGGTTTAGGTAAACAGTTACATTCACAATAAATATACAGTTATATTAGGTGCAAAACTTAGGATTCCAACATGTTCAGATCTTTAGGATAAGTAAGTAAAATGGAGAGAGATGCAATGTTTCCAGAGAAGTTTGGTTCCTGATGAAAATAATAGCTTTGAAAAGAAAAGGCTGATCATGGTGTTCTAAATTTTAAAAGGAATACACTGGGTGGAGTATACAGTACCCCCATGTTTAAAGTGGAGCATGCATGCAGAAGTAGATGCACATTACTTCATACAGAGTGCATTCAATCTGTGGAAAAGCCTAGTTGATTAGATTGTTGAAGGTACCACTGTTAAGGCTTTCAACGTAGTACCATACAGATTCCTGAGGGAGAACAGCATTGAGGGTTACCTAACTTAAGTGGAGGTAACGTTCTGGTGATAAGCTTAGTGGTGTGTCCTTATTGTGGGATGTTTGCATGTATTTGGTCATCACTACCATGCAACAACAGGGGTAGGCAATAGATCCTAAGTCCTTCCATCATCACAATATTAAGTTACTATGATGAAAATAAGACTAGTGCTGCATAAGCAGTCAATTGTACCACATCATTCTTATCTGGTTTAGAAATATTGCAAACTATAGGTGAAAGTGATGCACAAAATGTTGGTTGTAATACCTTTTATTTGAGTAACAGAGACTTAGCACACTAGCTTCAAAACCACATAGGTCTCTTTTTCAGGTGCTATGCAATCCTCAGTCATGAGAAGGTTATACTACAAGTCATTTAGGATTGCAAACAAATGCAGTTTAGATGCAAACATTTTTACACAAGAGTGTAACAGTTCTGATGAAGAGGGAAAAGACAATTAGCCTGCACTAGAACTGTAAGCAAATAGGTCTTACATAGAAAAGGTTCTTCTGAGGCAGACTTTGAAATACTGAGTTCTTAATCAACTTGGAGGTTATAGTGTTTCATAAGTCCCACATTTTATAGTTAAGTCCATAACTATATATTCGGAATACTGCTATAAATATATTTTACAGTCTCCTTTCTTAAGTTAAAAAAAAAAATTACACAAGTGTAGGAGTTTACTAAAATAATTCATGCTAGCTGGTATGCTTGTCATGGGAAGTCAGAACATTGCTCATTTACTTCTTTGTAAACATGGCCTGGTGAAGTGATCCTTATGTCCTCCAAAGCGTGCATGCTGTAATATCTGCCATTAGTATATTTGTGAATTCATTAAATAGTATCACAGTTTTCTTCTAACTCATCTTGATAAACATCACAAAACTACTAGCACTAAAATGTGTTTTGTATAACTAATTTTTGTAAGAATTTTTTTTACAGAAATGTACATTTTACCAGATTTCACGACAACACAAGCCATTGTATAACATTGTTGGCAAACATGACTACTGGACAGCATTCTGTTTATAGTACATCAGTTTTCAGCAGTTGGACTGTTGCTTGGCATCTTTTTCAATATGACAATTTCATGATTTTTTTTACAGGTAATATCTGAAATATTTACTATAATGACCCTGTGTATAATTTTGCTACACCATATTATGATGAGCTTGATGCAATAAATAATGATGTGATGTGTCACACTGGTGGCGTAATGTCAGCATTTAAATTATAATGCTTCCTTCCACTGTTCCCATTACTATTTAGACTTAAATGTGACACATCACCTCATTAAAAAGGCCAACACATCTCAAAAGCATTTTCCCTACACAGATTTTAGAAAAACATTGTTTTTGTTTTAGATTATTCTAAATAAAAACTTTTAAAAGTCTATGAATTACATACAGACAGAAGTAGGTCTTGAGTCTTAAACAGAAATTCTTCCACTTCTTTTTCACTATTGAAGACTTATCGGATGTAGTTATTGGTTGTATTGCGAGATATATGTCTCATCTAGCACAACTGGCAAGCAACAAATGCTTGATATTCATTTCTGTTTTGCAGTTTCAGCCAACAAATAATTTTACTACTATCAAACCCCATGGATTAAAAACAGAAATACACCTACCTCATGGTGGGTTGTATAAATACATTAATTCTGAAATCCCTAGCTCCCCCTTCCAGCTACTGACACTCTCTCCTTCCTCTGAAAGAAGGCATGAACCCCTTCCATCTACTGACATCCACCTGGACTATTAAAAAGCAACCCTGATATCCCATTCCAGCTGCCAAAACCATCTTAATCCACTGATAGAATCCCCTCTCCTGTCCTAGCTTCTAACACCCTTCTGTCCCATTGAAATAATCCCTGATTACCTTCTTTCAGTGGACAACAGGTCCAAAGGACATCTGACCTGAAAACTCTTCTAAACACATTTTTCAAGACTCATGACTGCTGTGTCATCACTGTGGGCTCAATTTTATAAGCCGCTGTTAGAGGTATACTGTATTGAATCACCACTTGCAGCAAACCCAGGTGCACTAGGGACCCTGTGCCCAGTTTTAGAAAAATCAGGGTCCTGGAGCTGAACTCCCTGGATTTGCTGCAAGCCCACAGCTGCATTGATGAAATGGTGCACCAAAGAGGAATGCCACAAGCCATGGGATGGGGTTGTGGCAGCCACAGCCAGCAATGGTGACCTGCTGGCAGTCAACCTGGTGATTGGTGGGTCATCCAGGGCATGCACTAGTTCATGGGGCTGAAGGACAGGTCAAGCTTGGAAGAGGGAGTGATAACTGCTCCTGACTGGCAACTGTAATGACAGTGCAGGTCTGTGTGTGGGGGGGGGGCAGATGCACCAGTGCCACCATCTGGGTTTGCAGGCTCTGACCACCCACACACCACTGGAGACTCTTGTAGTGGCCTGGAATGTGTCAGGGGCTGTTTGGGTGCCTTCCCCAGAGGGGCACAGTGCTGCTTCCCTCCCAGCAAGGGATCCTGCAGTGGCACAGGGCTGGTTTGACCAGATCCAGGCTGGTCTAATGGCAGAGTCCCCATTGGGAAGGCTTTCAAAATCCCAAAGTAGGGGATTTGGCATCCCTGCCATGGCACAAGCCTTCTTCCACCATGGCACACTACTGTAGCTGTCACAAGGATAATGCAAGCCCAGTTGGCACAAGTATTCCCCAAGTGTCATTCTGCCTTCAAAAAATCAGGACTGGTGCAAAGTGTGGAACAAGGAGCCCATTGCACCATTTCTCCTTGACATAGGGACATAGGGCTCCCATCCAGGGAGCACCACAGCCACCACCACTACCTCAGAGATTGCGAAGAAAACACAGCAGTTGGACCACAGTGGGCTCAGGAAGGGTGAGGATGGTGGAATGGAGGCACACCCAGTCAGTTGTTCCACTCCATGATCCATACACCATTCTGGGGGAGCATAGCTCCCCTATGGATGCACCCACAGAGGAGACTAAGGAGGCTGAGGACAGCTGTCACAAGGGAGGCCCACAGGAAGGAGGCAGAGGACACCACAAGGAAAGGAAGCAACTCCTGGTGGGGGACTCAATTATTAGGGGGATAGAACTGGGAGGAGCTGGGAAAACTGAAGTAAGGTGCCTGCCTGGTGCCATGGCTTGGAGGGACAGGAAGCACATCCTCAGGATCATGACAACAGCTGCAAGGGATTCTGAGCTGGACGTAATTGTCCACCTAGGGACAAATGACTTGGCTCATCATAAGGTTAGAGCAGTGCAGGAGGACATTGCAGAGTTGGGGAGGGGCCTAAGACAAGTAGCACACACAGTATCCTTCTCAGCGGTGCTGCCTATCAAAGGCATGGGTGAGGCGAGTGTAATTGGCACCATGCAGTTTAATGAATGGTTGAAAAAATGGTGCGAAGCACAGGGGTTTGGCTTCATTGGGGACTGGGGTTCCACCTGGAGGGACAACAGCCTATACTGGCAGGATGGTCTGCATCTGTCCAGGAAGGGAACAAGTCTTTTGAGCAATCGGTTTAAATGCTTCATTGGCAAGCTTTTAAACTAGTCAAAGGGGGAGGCACTGACAAGCAGCAGAAAAATCCCAGCCTCTCCTACAAAACAGGGTACTAAATGAGAAAAAGACCAAGGTAGAACGATCAGTGGGGGATGCTGCAACAGAAGGTAAAGCCATCAAAAAATGGAGAGCAATGAGTACCAATGCCCGTAGTCTAGGTAACAAGCTTCCTGAATTAGTGGCCTTGATGGAGGAGGAACATCTGGATATCGTGGCAGTCACAGAAACATGGTACACACAAAACCATGACTGGGACGTAAACATACCAGGATACACTATCTACAGGAGGGACAGGAGGGTAAAAAGGAGGAGGTAGTTCTTTACATAAAGGAAGGCATAAAAGCAACAGAACAAAGGGTAAACAGGGAGGAGAGAAGCACTGTGGGTAAATTTGGAGACAGGCAATGGCACCACAATCCGCTGGGGGTTGTATACAGACCCCCCTTCTCAGGGAGAAATGGACAAGAAAATGATAGAAAGTATACTTAGAATGGCAGAAAAGGAGATACTGCTGATGGGTGATCTGAATATGCCAGATGTTAACTGGAGTGCAGTTGCAGCTGCCACTGAAGAGTGCAGTTATTCTAGATGCCCTACAGGGGCATGCCTTGGACAACTAGTACTGGAGCCCACTCGAGAGGGAGCAATATTAGACTTGATACTCTCAAATGGAGATGGAGAGAGGATCACAGATGTAGAAGTGGGTAGCCATCTGGGGAACTAGTGACCATCAAACAGTATGGTTCACAATAAACACAGTAATAGAGTCAAGCCATACAAAGGCAAAAGTACTGGACTTTAGGAGGGCTGACTTTGCCATAATGGGTGAGTGCCTAAGGAATGCACTAGCAAATGGGCAGGAAGGAGGGTGGAAGAACAATGGGGAATAATAAAACTGCCATCACAGAGGTAACAAGCCTTTGTGTGAAGCAAATAAACAAAACAAGACGATGTAAGAAACCACTATGGTTCTCAAAGGAAGTGGCAGTGAAGGTTCAAGAGAAAAAGAAAGCATTCAGGAAGTACAAGGAATTGCAGAAGGAGCAGGACAGAGAACTGTATCAGTTAAAGCAAAAGGAGGCTGGGAAGGCAGTCAGAGCAGCAAAGGCCCAAACCGAGGAAATGATAGCCAACTCAGTTAAGAAGGGGGATAAAACCTTTTATAGGTACATCAGGAAGTGAAGGAAGACCAAGGGAGGGATAGTGAGGCTTAATAAAGGGGAAGAAGGGTGGGCAGAGGGAGACTGTGAAAAGGCAGAGATACTAAACAAATATTTTTGCTCAGTATTTACGAAGGAAGAGGGGGAGATACATAAAACAAACAGTAGTAACACTCTGGATACAGAAGTTGATACCGGCCCATTTACAGAAGAAAGGGTTCTGAAAGAACTCTTAAAACTGAAGGTGGACAAAGCAAGGGGGCCTGATGGGATAAATCCCAGAATTCTAAAAGAACTAAGGGTAGAACTAGTGACACCACTGACTACCCTTTTTAACGAATCATGGGAGGATGGGGTGGTACCCGAGGACTTGAGGAGGACAGATGTGATTCCCCTTCACAAAAGTGGGAGCAAGGCAGAAGCAGGAAACTATAGACCTGTTAGTTTAACCTCAGTGATAGGGAAAATGATGGAATCACTTCTAAAGGAAAGAATTGTCGAGTATCTAGAGGCCAGAGGGGCACAGGACCCTAGACAGCATGGATTCACAGCGGGAAGGTCATGCCAGACAAATCTGATAGATTTCTTTGACTGGGTGACCAAAGTAGTAGATCAGGGAGGGGCTGTGGACATGGTCTACCTAGACTTTAGCAAGGCATTTGACACAGTCCCACACAAAAGATTAATATACAAGTTAGCCAGCCTGGGAGTGGGTCCCAAGATGACAGCCTGGGTAAAGAATTGGCTGGAGAATAGGACACAGAGAGTTATAGTAAATGGAGCCCACTCAGAAGAAAGGAGGTTACTAGTGGGGTACCGCAGGGTTCAGTATTAGGACCGGTCCTCTTCAATGTCTTTATAAGAGACATTGCAGAAGGACTGGAAGGAAAAGTATGTCTCTTTGCAGATGACACTAAGATCTGCAACAGAGTTGATGCACAGGGTGGTGGAAAGGATGAGAAGGGACTTGGCAAGGTTAGAGGAATGGTCAAATGTATGGCAGCTTAGATTCAATGCTAAGAAGTGCAAGGTAATGCACCTGGGAAACAAAAACCCAGGGGAAGAGTACACAATGGGGTGAGATACTAACAACAACAAGAATGGAAAGGGACCTGAGGGTAGTCATATCAGATGACCTAAAGATGGGCAAGCAATGTGAGAGGGCAGCAAGGAGGGCTGGGGGGATACTGGGATGCATAGGGAGAGGCATCATCAGTAGAAAACAGGAAGTTATTATCCATCTGTACAGACAGCTGGTGAGACCCCATCTGGAGTACTGTGTGCAGTTCTGGAGACCCAATCTCTGCAAAGACATAGACAGGATGGAAGCTGTCCAGAGGAGGGCAACTAAAATGGTGCAGGGTCTGCACCGGAAGTCATATGAAGAGACTTAAGGAACTTAATATGTATAGCCTCGAGGAAAGGAGGGAGAGGGGGGACATGATAGAAACTTTCAAGTACCTCAAGGGAATCAACAAAGTCCAAGAGGGTAGCATCTTTCAAAAAAAGAGGTGTGTAAGAACAAGAGGGCACAATTTGAAGATAGGGAGTGGCAGCTCAGAGGTAATTTAAGGAAGTATTTTTCACAGAGGGTTGTGGATGCATGGAACGGCCTTCTGGAGGAGGTTGTGGAGTCAAAATCAGTGGGGGAATTCAAGCATGCATGGGATAGTCATAAGGCAATTCTGGGGGGTGGGGGTAGGAAGAAGTAGGCTGCTGGTTAACTAGGATCTGCAGCTTATCCAGTAGGTAGGGAAATGGGCAGACTGGGTGGGCCAAGCGGTCCGTATCTGCCGTCAAATTCTATGTTTCTATGTTTCTATAAGCACCTTGTGCCAGTCCTGGTCATTTGAAAATTAGGCCCAGGGCTCAATTTTATAAGCCACTGTTAGATCAGTTCATGCTGCACTGAGCTACCACCTGCAGCAAACTCAAGTGTGCCAGAGACCCTGCACCCAATTTTAGAAAAGTCACGGTCGCAGCACCAAACTCCCCAGGTTTGCTGCCAGCTGTGTTGATGAAACAGTGCACCACAGCAGAATGATGCAAGTTGTGGGACAGGCTTGTGGTAGTAATGGCCAGCAAAAGTGACCTGCTGGACTGTTATACTGGTGGCTAACAGATTGTCTGGGCATGTCCTGGCTCATGGGGTTGTGGGATGGGTCAGCCTGGGGGGAGGGGGTGACAACTGCTCTTGACTGTGCCACTGTAGGGATAGTGCAGGTCCATGTGAGAGTGGGGAAGAACACCAGTGCCACCATGAGGGGGGGTGTGGGCTCTGACCTGCCATGGACCCCCAGCTGCTCCAGCAGTGGACTGGCAGGGGTCAGGGGTTGTATGGGCATCTTCCCCAGGGAGGCACTGGGTCTCCCTTCATTCAGCAAGGTCTTCAGCAGTGGTGCAGGGCCAGTTAGCCTAGCTCTGGGCAGGTCAAATGGCAGGGTTTGTGCCCCCAATTGGGAGGGCTTCCAATGTTCCAAAGCAGGGGATATGGCAGCCCCACCATAGCACAAGTCCACTTCTGCCATGGTGCACTGGTGTGGCCATCGCAAGGATGGCATCAGGCAGGTTGGTGCAGACGGTCCACACATTGGTGCAGGCTACCCTTGAAAATCAGGACTGGCACAAGGTGTGGTGCATGGAGCCCATTGCTCCATTTCTCCTTGATGCAAACCCCTTGTACCAGTCCTGATTGTTTGAAAATCAGGTCCCCTGTGTTTGTCCTGCCCACATCAGTGGTACAGAGCAAGACATCAAAAACAGTAGCAGAACAGCAAGCATACTAGGGAAAAGATGGCCAGAACATTTTATGTGATAAGATATTCTTTCAACAGACTCGGAGGTTATCAGCAGCTTAGGATGGGGAACACAGAGTTTTAAATGGGTTAGGAAGATCTAAGCAGCATGGAAGGGGTTGGGAATTCTAACAACAGACTTGGATGATATTGATATTGGCAGCTGGAAGAAGGTACTATAGATTACTTTGACAGGGTACAGTAAGAAAGTGCTAGTGACTAGGACAGGGATTAAGTATTCTTTCAAAGGAGGAAGAAGTCATTAACTGGGATGAGGGATGGGGATATTAAAGTAACTGCAGGATGAAGAGATTATTTATTTTTACTAGAAAGGTATTTAAAGAAACTTTTATAAAATTAAGGAATTACATTTCTGCAGTGTTTTGCCTCTTTTAAACAAATTTATATTTTTATGATCACAGTAGAACACTCGATAATGTGCTTCATACAGGTATAAAGACACTTAGATATACCAATAGAACAAATCTTGTATTACACAGTTTTTTTCAATAGAGTCAAGTCAATAAGCAAAGTTAAAGCATTGAAAAATAGCAAGTGATAGAGGAAGGGGTTATTTTGTAAACAGGAATATGAATAGGTCCAAACAGTATGTGTACCTATGTGCATATGTCTACATATGTACTGTTCATTGGCTAAAACACATCCAGATACAATATATGGGAACACATAAACACACATTTGCACATACACTGTACATACATATACCCTCATATTTCATACCTGAAGAGAAAAAAAGCAAACCTAATTCTGAGAAATGAAATGTCAACTAGTGGAAAATAAATGTCCCTTCTTCATGCCAATTCTGTCTTCTTACTATGTTTAAATTGTGCTGTATCAATTATTATTGAAGAGAGAGCCTCATGGTCAAAATGTTATTCTAATTTTATTTTCTACTTTCAGGAGGGAAGGAAGGAATTTAGTTGTATACAGCTCCTCTACATGCTATACTTCAAAACACATAACTGTACTGTAAAAGCCATGTGCAGCTGCAACAGCTGTTAGCTTTGCACTAAAATTAAATGAGACTGAGGGAGGTTAAGCACAGTGGGAGAGAGAGAATCAGAGTGAGAGAGAGAGAGAGAGAGAGAGAGAGAATCAGAGTGAGAGAGAGGGGGGGTTGGGGGCAAGAGGGAGGATATTAAGTACAGAGAGGTTAAGTGACTTGCCATTAGTCATACATTGTGTAAAGGGCAGTATTAGGGATTTAAACATGAGTCTTCAGGTTTATTGCTTAGGACTCTAACCACTAGGCTACACTGCCTTCTCAGATAACTTATTTGTTCTTAACTAGTGGCTTTGCTGTGAGATGCGACCTACTGGGTTTGCAAGCAGGCTGGCTAGTCATATAGCTATAATAAATTAAAATATACAACTGGATTAAACTGTAAACGTGGATATTGCATCTCTTGCATTGTTCATTCAAACATATTTATTTGTTTATTTGTTTTTTTTTGTTGGGATATCACTGCCTTTAAATGTAGGGGACTTGATTCGCAAAGATCGACACAAGCTGCAGCAACCGCAGCTTGTGCTGATCCCTGGTGCACCAGGGACAATGCACCTGATTCCCTAATGGAAAGTGCCCTGGTGCCAAACAGCTATAGGCTATGGCAGCCTTTCCTTTGCTCCATACAAACAGCGCATGGGAGGAGTTTGGTTGAGGGTGCTGCAGCCAGGCATCCAAGTGCTGTGAAGCAGCACGACCACTGGGTGGGTATAGAGGCTGGACATCTCTCACAGCTCAGTGCCTGGAAAACACAGTATAGCCTGGTAGAAATGGCAGAGGAGCAGCTTGTTGGTGGATGCTGGCTGGACCTGGTCTCAGCAAGCTTCCCCCAGATTGGTCAGCATCCACTAATGTGCTTGTCATGCACTAGTCTGGGCAATGTGCCCACAGACAATCATAGTCCCACATTCTGGTATCACTGTTCAGGCATTGCCCACCAGTCCTGGCATCTGGCCATCCCATGCTCCAGCCTGGCACCATCTGTAGATATGTAGCAAAGGTAGTTAGACCAGCTTCTGGCTAGTCTAAGCCATGGTGGGTCCACGCAGCTTCTTGAACCCTGATAAAGGGGATGCCACAGCTTGCATCAAATGAAAGCCCCCTCCTGCCCTGGTACAGTCTCCAGTTTGCCACAGCCAGCATTGCAGAATTTGGAATTCCAGAAAATTTGATGCAAGGTGCCCCTTGCACTGTTTCTATTTAATGCAAGCACTTTGTGTCAAATTCGAGGTTTTGGGAATCAGGCCTTTTGGAAGTGCACTGTTACATTAACTGGAAAAAAAATCAGAAGCTGGAGGCATACAGTACAGATTATTTACAGCACAGTCTAATAGTGTATACTACTACTATTTACCAGGCAGTACAAGTGTAAAGCAATTTTTTGACTGCTCAAAATGAGTTAAAAAAATCCTTGAGTTCCTTGGGTTCTCATGTCATAGTTGATAGAGGTGTAAATATATGCATGTGTGTGTTCTTATCACATACACAGTGTTTTTCATGTCCTAAGAATCTTTATTAATAATGATCTGATAGTGCATTTCTTGACATAAATTATATCCTGCATGTTTAATCCAATAAAGGCCAATATGCAAGCATCTCTCCACAAGCAGACAAGCTAGTTTACTGCTATTTGCAGAATAAGTGTTTCATTTTTGTTATTTTCACTTTACAATTTTTTTTTCCAGGAAATCACAAAATAGGGTCCTACCCATATCCAATTTAACAACTAGGCACACTGACACTCCAGGAGCTTTATTGACTTGCTCAGGGTTATACAGTGAACCAATAACTGTGGTGGAGTTTGTAGTTTGATATCTTGTTTTACAGTTCAGGGATCTATCCAGTATACTACACTATATTTCTTAGTTTAATTGTAGTATACTTAATATCTTTCAGACCAGCTTCTCTATCTACTTTCCTTCTAATGACTTGATCTTTGAACTAGATTACCTGATGCTGACATCACGTGACTTCTAATTGCAAAGTTTAAATGTTGTCCATAATGATGGAATCCTCAGTAAAAACACTGAAATAACTTCAGTGCTCATTTCTTGACAATATTGCTAAAGGAGTTTAAGGGATATAATTACAGTTTTTTATAATCAGTTATAAACTTATGATAAATATTAACCAAAGTTGTCACCGCATGCCAATACAATGGAAACAGTTGTTTATCATTAGATTACAAGGTGATGCCTTATTGGTAACAAAGTTGGTTAATGTTTGTCACAGTACATTCCAAAGTGCTTTAAAAGTAATATGGACATTTATTTATTTGCTTTTGTAACCGGGTAAGTGCACTAGGCAAAAATACTGTCTATTTTCAGGCACGACCCGGGAGAGTACAATATTACAATGTAACAATATAACATTATAAAAATATAATGATATGACAATGCAACATTGACAAAACAATCAGATTCCAAAGGCAGGAGTATAGTCCGCAAAAGGCAGACATTTATTTATTTGCTTTTGGTAACCAGGTAAGTGCACTAGGCAAAAATCCTGCCTGTTTTCAGGCACGACTCGGGAGAGTACAATATTACAATATAACAATGTAACAATATAACAATACGACAATGCAGCATTGACAAAACAATCAGATTCCAAAGGCAGGAGTACTGTCCTTGATCATCATCAATTGCAGCTGAATGCTGAAGTTATTTTTCAAGTTTTTGTATAGGGGTTCATGTACTTGTGGTTTGAAAAAATACTATATCATGTAAACTCTATGGATCAGATATTCAGAACTTTTGTACACTCAATCTGATTGCTCTTACCAAGTGTATAAGACTTTTTGGAAGAGTTAGACTAGCCAGAGTCTCTTGGAACATCTCCAGATTGTAATACTGTTTTGAATTCTGGTATTGCCTGTCAAAATTCTAAGAGTAACATTTGTCTGCCCCCCCCCAAAAAAATGCAAGGTGTTTGAATATGTGTCTCCATACTCAGTTATTTGTCATTTCATGTCAGTACTATATCAAGCAGCCCAACTAGGGTAAATTCTAAAGGTGAGCAGAACATTACAGAGCTTGTGACTCCTCTGGGGAACTTTGTGAATAATATATCATTTTTGTTTCTTTCCAATGCTGTATTTTCTATTGTGTCACCCCCCCCCCACACACACACACATACACACTCACATTCTGTATTACTGTGGAAACTGCTATGAGATCAGGGTCTCATCTGATCATGCAGCTTAGCTACATGTGATCATAAACTCCTGCTTTAGACATCATAATTAGGGCTGTACATTTTTCACGGCGTGCACATCCTTCACAGATACTGTGAAAATGATCACTTTATAAGTGGCAGTGCAGTACCCATGAAATCTCTGAAACTGGTTACTTTTGTTTACTTTTCTCTTTCATTACCAAGTACTTAATTGATCATTTCTCCAAACTCTTGCTTTGTTAGTAGATTAAATCAGCTACAATTACAGGAACACTACAGCTTAATCGATTAAAAAACTGCAATCACCCGTGTTGTTGCTCATGATTAATTATAATTTTAATTAACATCTAGATATACAGTATCAGGGTTTCAAATAACCAGTAGGCAGAAGTGCTGCAAAACGTCATATTACCGTGCTACTGCATCTTGCCTTATCTCTGTTTTGTTAAACTTACTAATGTCGGTGAAACTAAAACAGTCTTCTGCTTCCAAGACCAGCAATGTGAACATACAACAATGGTGTTCTCAATATGAATGGGGGACCTTCCATGTTTCAGGCAAAGTGCTTTTCTGTACGGCTTGTAACATACCCGTGGATCACAAATGAAAAGCCAGCTGTGATCGGCATCTCGATGCATTTTCCCATACAGCCAAAATGGGGAAGATCAAGATAAACACAGTTTCATACACTGAAAAGCAGGTAATTGTTACTGAACTGTTCTCTGCCAAATCAGTACAGCAAGAAAGTAGGAAAATTTCCCTATTTAATCTTGTAGAAGCATTCATGGCTGCCAACATACCACTTCATGCACTGGACAATCCTTCTCTTCATAGCGTCCTTGAATCTAACCTAAAGAGTGTTGGTATTATCCCCACATCTCAGTGGCTAAGAAGGGAATATCTACCTAAAGTATTTACATACCACCTCTCTGAAATAAAAATAAAATAGCTGATGTGAATGATCTGGTGGTATCTGTTAAAAAAAGCATTTACAGCATGTCCTGCAAGAAAAGCTAGATTTAAACAATTTTTAAATAGTAAGGAAATGTCTGCAGCACTCCCCCCAACCCCAGTGATAATATGGTGGAACACTTGGTTCTATGCAGTATTTTATCATGCTGAACATTTTCAAGAGTATATTGAGTTCTTTAAGGATGAAAGTGCCGCTTTTGAAGATGTTATTTGTTTGTCATCAAATCGAGCAATAGTGAGCAGTATAAATGAAGTATCTGTTAATTCCCCACCACTCATCAAGATGTTATAATGATATGAAGGTGATGAAGTGAAATCACACCTAGTGTATGATGAATTAAGAGATTTTGCAATAGTCTTGCAGGTCAAAGCAGAAGCAACAGATAACCCACCAACAAAAGCCACAGTGTCTGCCTGCTCACAAAAGATATTCGACTATATGTCAGGAAAAGGATGCTTCAACCAGTCTACCTCTACATTTTTTCAAGCTGTTTGTGTTTTTAATCCTGTCCGGCTCACAACTCTAGATGTTGATGAAGCAAAAGTATGCAGTGGCATACCAGCATTTGACGACAACATATGTGCCCATTCTGAACTACAAATTTACATTGCAGGAAGTTCAGTCTAACAAACTAGCCTTGCATGACTGGACTATTATGGAGTTCTGGAGCGACTGTAGAGACAGATTCCCTAATTTAAGCAGCACTGCCTTAAGCTGCTTAAGTGTGCCGGTTCATAGCGCTAGTGTTGATCACTCATTCTCCAGGTATAGGGCACTTTTGACAAACAACAGAAGGAGTATTAAACCAGACAATCTTAAAATGTACTCAATGTTACAACAAAATAACTTAAACTGAGACATAGATGTTTAACAATTGTTTTTAAATTTTACATTACTTCTATACATGTTTGAGTAATATTTATAACTTTTTGTTGCATTAAATAATTTTGTGATACTAAACATATGGATTAGTGCTTTTCCATGAAATCAGCTGTTTTTTGAAAATATGAGCCATGAAAATCATCAAATTTTACAGTGATTTTATTACAGCCCTAATCATAATCACTTCCATGGCAAACTATTATGACTCATACATAGTGGATTGTGATGTCATGTGTAAGCAGGTAGTGGTAGCAAATGAAGTCTGACAGACGGGTTCAGTTAATTTATTTTTTGTGGAAGTCATATACTTACATGAGTCAAAATCTTGAAGTCATTCCAATTTTTTGGAAGACAAACTACTTTCCAGATCCCACAACTTGAAAGCCAGTATTCTAAGAAGGATCAACTTATGGATGTTAATACAAATATTAGTGGTAAAATATGATTTCGTCTAGAAAAATCCATAGTTTTTTAGCTTCTGTGCCTTCAGTTTTGGAAGTTACCCAATTTTGTTTTTTGCATTTGGAAGTTAATGATTTCCTCCCCCTTTATTTTGGAGGTTTTTGCCTTTTGTTTGGGAGTCAAATACTCCCAAAACAGAGTTAACTGAAGCCCTACTGACAGATGAGGAGCCTATGTTCAAGCAACTGTCCTTAGCAATAATGAAAGAGGGGAAGAGAAATGCAGACAGTATGTGAAATATAGACAGAACTGTATGTAAATAGTATTCCTCTTTAAAGTTTTCACAGAGAGGTACTATGTACCTAGTTTTGACCAACATTGAATCAATTGCAATTGTTTCTTTAAGCATTAGGAACAATGTACTTATTCTTTATATTACATGCATGCTGTTCAAGTGTTACAGTAATTCTTACACATATGCCACTGATCACACATCTGTATGAAAGAGTTACTTGTTAGGGATGTTGCAGGCACTATAGCCTGTGAGATTTTAAACAAAAACAGAGGACCTCCTATTACTTGTAGAAAATGTAATACGATTAGTTTCTGGCACAAGATAAAATACCAAAATTGATTTTTAAATTGTGAATAACAAGGGCCCAATATAAAAAATAGGACTTATTTGACAATTTTGTAAGAACATGATACTAGGAATTTGTATAGTATGTCCTTCCCAGTGATTTCCTAGCAAATTCCATTGTCACTGCTGTACAAAACCCAATTTACACAAGCCTTGTCATTCCTTGTTTAATGACAACATACTTGTGCAAATTGCAGCTCCTTATGAATTATGAACAACATGCCATATCCCTTAACCAAACTGATAAGTTAGAGGGTGATGCAATCAAGTTCTGTTTAACCCCTTCCCAATTAACATATTACCATGGGGGGCCAGAAGTCATTAATGGACATATCTAATTAGTGGGGTATGTCCAGCAATTCATGCAGTTCTGAATATACTGCAAATGGGGTAGAAAGAGATATTATAAATCCAAAAGACATGAATGTGGCTGAGCATGTACACAAGTAAATCTGAACATGTAGTACTGCAATTTGTATTTTTATGGTAGAATCGGTCTCCAGAAAAAAAAAAAAAACTTGCTGTACTTGTAGGAAAATTCCACATACAACACTGTCTTCTGAACTCAGTCTGGGTGTAATACCCAATCAGCATATAAAGGCTAGTTTACAGTTTACTCAGTCTAATACAATCATGGTCACATGAGCAGAGGGTATGCCTTGACACATGGTATATCAGTTTCTATAAACTATTATAAACACTTTCATGAGTTAGTGAAGTGCACAAATGCTACAAAACAGACATTTAACAGTCTGGTTATTTGTAATGGCATGTAATATACAAAAAAAATAAGCAAGGTGCTAATATACATTCCTTAAAAATACCAAAATTGTAAATACTTGTCCAAGACACAGGAATGCAAAATATTGTACCTTTCAAAGCTGCCACTGCCCTGGGAAAAGTCTGAAAGCCATAATATTCAGAAATAATTTAACTTACTGTATGAATTGCGTATATTTGGATTTGTTTCACTTTATTTTTAATGAGAAGGGTATTTTATAATTAAGTATGATCTTTGACATATGTAATTTATCTGCTCATGCATGGGGCATTATATTCCATTGCAATGGAAATGTTTATTGTGTCACAAGCACAGGGAAAATACTTTGGTTTGCGAATGTGGCAGGGGTAGATTTAAAGTAAAAAAAAATATATCCTTATTTTATGCAAGAACCACTGGAAATAAAATACATTTCTTCATACTTACCATAATTTCCTTTTATGTTAGCTCCAGCATTGTCGATGGATATTTAATACATATGGGTAATGTGCACCTCTACTAGGGGTAATGGTATAGCCTAAAGCTGTAGCAACTGCATAAGGACCCTGGGCACATAAAGATTCCAAATAGCAATGGCTCTGCAGTCCCCTACTGGCCTCGCAGTACCTAAACAGTGGAATGAAAAGTAAAAATCTATGGCATACTTAAAGTATATGGTCCCCTCCTTTTATTAAGCCAACACATACCACATGTGTAGAAAAAATGTTATCTGAAGAAAAAGCAATGATCAATGCCTTACCTTACTCTTGAAACATAAGGATGCTGCTCTGCATTTTGTGTGCCTTGTGTAGAACCAGTCTTCCTTAATGTTGCCTCTTGGCAGATGTTGCAGATAAAACAGCAACAGCCGTCAACATGAAATTGTATAACAGGAATAAACACAGTAATATTCAGTGTAACTGTAAACCAGGTAAACACTAACCTGTAACAGAGAAGCACCGGCTCATGTTCAGAAAAATCAACCTATTAACCTGTGTGCCTGCAGTTCACTAGTTTGCATCCTGTTTTCATGTTAGCAAATAAAGCAGAATAGGAAGTCAGCAATATTTGCAATGTATGATTTCTCAAGAACACAAGCATTTGTCAATGCTGAATGTTTGCTTGCTGGCATTGGCATTGGTAGTGTAGGAGTTACATAGCTGCATAATAGGAATGGCAGTAAAGTATTGAACTGAAGCCAACTCCAGTACCACCCTGCAGAGACTGACAGGTATTGGGGTGTGCCTTTGGGTCACCAGGCATAACGGCCATGCCATTTCACCACACCCTACCCTGCAGACACCGACAAGTGTCACGGTGTGCCTTGGAGTCTTTGGCCCTTATATGCACCCCATTCCATCAGGAAATACAGTGAGACGGGTGCAGTATAGGAGAATGGGGTGTACTTTGGAGCCAAAGAGTCCACGGCATACTTCGATACCTCTCACTGGCTGCAGAGTGTGGAATGATATGACCATTACAGGCTAGAATCCCAAGTCACACCCCTGATGCCTGTCATTCTCTACAGGGTGGGGTGTTATGGTTGGAAACCCTAACGCCTCAAGCATTCATTGGTATTTTCACTTCAAATTTTCAACATGGTTTTTTTGCGACCCCCACCTCATGAATAGTGGCAATATCAGTTTGTTAGCTGAAAGCTGTTTTTGCACAGCGACTACAGGTGCAAAAACACATTCTGAAGAGGATGTGAAAAAATGACAGCTGTACTGTTCATGGGGAGGTGTAAAAAATGGCAATGTTGAAAATCTGCAGTGAAAATATTAAAAAAACTGGTGAAGTCACGAGCGAGCATAGAAACTGTGCAATGCACACCCGTCATGTAATTAGTTTGGGGATTTTTTATAACAGATTGTCAACACAGGTATTTTGGAACCTCAGATCATGAACAGTGTCACTGTGATTTTCTTTATCTGTCCTGAACAATGATTTCTCACAGGGACCATGCATTTCTGCACTGAAAGTGTGAAAACACATTTCGCCCTTGTTGTGAAAAATGACAGCTGTACTGTTCATAAGAGAGTATGGAAAAATGCCACTGGTGAAAATCTGGACTAAAAATATTATAAAGTCATGAACTTACGAGGATGCATGGAAACTGTGCAATGCTCACTCGTAACACAGTCATTTTATGGACTTTTGTCACCAAATTTTCAACATAGCCATTTTAAGACCTCTGCTCATGAACAGTGTAACTGTGATTTTCTTAATCTGTCCCAAACATTGCTTTCGCACACCGACTGCACCATTGTGTGCTACATGTGCGGAAACACATTTTGGGTGACATGTGAAAAATGGCAACTGTACTGCTCATAAGAAAGTGTAATAAAATGTCAGTGTTGAAAATCTGGTGTGCAAATATTAAAAATTCACAAACTTGTGAGTGTGCGTAGGAACTGCACAACATGTGTGCCTAAAAACAGTCATTTTCAAGAATTTTTTCACCAAATTTTTACATAGCCATTTTAACACCTCTGCTCATGAACAGTGTCACTGTGATTTTCTTAATCTGTCCCAAACATTGATTGCACACACCGACTGCACCATTGTGTGCTACATGCAGGGAAACACATTTTGGGTGACATGAAAAAAAGACAGCTGTACTGCTCATAAGGAGGTATGGTAAAATGGCAATGTTGAAAATCTGGAGTGAAAATATTAAAAATTCACAAACTTACAAGCATGCATAGGAACTGAGCAATGCGTGCTCGTCAAACAGCCATTTTTAGGAATTTGTTCACCAAATTTTCAACATAGACTTTTTGAGAGACCACCTTTTGAACACTGGCACTGTCATTTCATTAATCAGTCCCAAAAGGTGATTTCATGCAGTGACCGTGAAATCACCCTTCAGGCCCGATTAACGCCATGACAGTTCAAGAATTCATGAGGAGGGGTCCCAAAAACCCCATGTTGAAAATTTGGTGGCAAAATTCCACAAAATGCCTGAGATATGCATTAAAGTTGAAAAAAACCCTATTTATTGCATTATACAGCTTACCAGCATTTTCTCAGTTCGCAGTTGGCTTTGAAGAGTGCAGACATTTTCCCGGTCCACCGAGGATCATCACGCCGCACTCCAGAGGTAAGTATGGGGTGGGGGTGTGTGGGGAGGCAGGGTGTACAGTGGTTGGGTGCGGGTGGGAGAGGGGTCAAGACAGCAGCGAGGAAGGTTTTTCTTTCAGGGTTTTAAGGAAGACGGCCTTGGGGCGTTTGCCACGCTGGGGTGGGCTCCCAGCATGGCAGCTGGAAGGCTGTCTGGGGGGCCTGGAGCTGATGGGGAATTGGGCACCCCCGTTGGCCATACAGACTTGTGCCATGCTGGGGTGGGCTCCCAGCACAGCAGCTGTAAGGCTGTTTGGGAGGGGGGAGCCTGGAGCCGACAGGGGATTCGGCACTCCCATTGGCCATAACAATGTTTGCCATGCTGGGGTGCTCTCCCAGTGTTGCACCTGGAAATCTTTTTTTGGGGGGCGTGGAGTCGATGGGGGATTGGGCACCCCTGTCGGCCATACAGTATGTGCATGGGTGGGAGCATATGAGCATGCAATGTGCATGCATGTGTGCATGTGGAGGGGGAGCACTGCTCACTGAAGCATAGCTCTCCCTTTCAACTGTACAGCACTGCATTTTCAACTGCTGTCATAGATAGCTGCAGCATTGATTGGAGAACTGTGACCACACCTGCAAACACACTGACTGAATTGGAAGAAGGCTGCCACACCTCTGAAAACTCAAATGATGGTACTATGTTTCTTGCACATGCGTGCAAGCAAACATAAAAAACAGACATCCCATACATATATCAGACAATATTCTCCAGTAGGAGCCAAGGCTCCCAGTAGAGGTGCCATTGACAGTGTTGGAACTAACTGGAAAGGAAATTATTGTAAATATGAAGAAATGTCTTCTTTCTGTAGCACTCTACATTGTCAATAAGTATTTAATATGTATGGGTTCTAAAAAGCAGTACTGTTTCATATAACCCGTAGGTGAGAAATGTCATTATCTGCTAACTACCCCCTGCAAAACTCTGTGACCAAAGGCTGCATTGGTGGAACTTTGAACATCCCCTCTGTAGTATTTAGTGAATGTACAGAGAGAGGACCAAGTTGCTGCCTTGCACAATTCTAACACAGATGCTAGAACTTTGAATATCCAGGGCTCGATTCTCAAAGACCTGAAACTGATGCAAGATGCCTGCATAAAACATAAATTGTGCAAGTGGCACCTTGTGTCAGAAACTGCACCCTGAGCTATTTATAAAAGCAGCCTGTGTCAACCACAGGCTGCCTGCCTCAAACAGGGCTTGTGCCACCCATACACCTAAAAATGGACTGCAGTTTGGCACTAGTGGACACGTGGCAGATAAATGTTGCCACATCCTCTAATGTGGGATTCTCAGATCTCTCCCAGAGGGAGAAATTCTAAGTACCCTTGGACCAGCCAGGATTGGTCTAAGGGTACTAAGGAAATTCTCCTCTGGTAGAGTTGCCTGTTTTTGTCAATGTGCCATAGTCCACCCACTCCCCGATTCCCAGTTTCACCTGTTTTGTAATATAGAAGTATTTGTTCTTTCCTGGTGGTCTAGTGGTCCCTGTTTCCTGATCCCAATGTCCCCATAATTTAAACACCCCTTTCATTGGTGTTTCAGTGCCCCCCCTTCCTGATCCCTGATATCTCCATAATTTAAACATTTAATAACACCCTCTTATTGGTGGTCTAGTGCCTCCCCTCTCTGATCCCCGATGTCCTCATAATTTAAACATTTAATATCACCCCTCTCATTGGTGATCCAGTGGCCCCCACCTCAGCAGGTAGTGCCCACCACCCCATTTCCCCCATCCTGAGACACAGCCAGAGAGCAGCACAGCTCTTCTCACATCTCCATGGCCAGCCCCTGACTGAACTGTCAGTGAGTGCCTACTATAAAGTGTATTGATAATCAGTGAGCATGTACACATTACAGTAGGCAGTCAGTGACAGTTCAGCCAGGGGTCAACTACAGAGGTGTGAGGAGGGCTATGCTGGTCTCTGGCTCTGTCTTGGGATGGGAAGAAGTGAGCTGGTGGGCACTACCTGCTGGGATGGGGGGGCACTGGACCACCAATGAAAGGGATTTTATTTAATGTTTAAATTATGGGGACATTGGGGATCGGGATGGGGCACTGGACCACCAGTGAGAGGGGAGTTATTAAATGTTTAAATTATGGGCATATCTGGATCGGGGAGTGGAAACCACTAGACCACCAGGAAAGGATGATTACTTAAATATAACAAAATGGGTGAGAAAGGGGAATGGGGAAGGGGGACCCTTGCATTTGCTGCAATGAGCCTGCAGCAGACCCTTCCCATGTGCCAGGTGTTTTCTGCATGGGAGAGGTTGCTGCAAGTGTTGGGACTTAGGTGCTGGGACCCTTCCTGTACCAGAATCTGGTGCAGGGTCCCTGGCTCACCCAGCTTTGGTGCAAGCTGCTGTTTGCCACAGCTTGAGCCATTCCAAGCCCCCTTTGAGAACTGAGCCCCAAGTCTGTAGTGTTTAGAGAATGTGTGGACAGAGGACCATGTTGCTGCCTTGCACAACACTAACACAGATGCCTCCCCTCTCTCCAAACCCAGAAGGTAGTCAGAGACCTTGTGGAATAAGTCTTGATGACTAGCCAGAGGTTTCTTCTTTTCAGCCATGTAGGTCTTCGTGATAATAGCCCTCATCCAACTTGCTGGTGCCATCTTAGAGTTTTCTGACTTTTTTCTGGCTGTTCCAAAGAGAACAAACAGACTTTTGGATTTCCTGAACTCTAGTTTGTAAAAGGGATGTTCTGATTGGCCTGCACAAACTTAACTTGTGCAGCTCACATTCTTTAGCATGAGTCTGCTTCAGAAGAAACAGGGTAGACAGATTTCCTTATTTACTTGAAAAGCCGTAGGCATATTGAAAATAAAAAATGGAACTGTCCTCAGGACCACTACTTTCTTGTGAATGATAAAATAACGATCTTTGTGTGACAAGGTCTGAAGCTCACCAAATCTTCTGGCTGAGCACAATACAATTAAAAAACACACCTTGTGCTTAGCCTGGTGGTGCAGAAGGTTGAGGTGCTGGACTCCACACCTTGTGCCACACTGATGACCCGGGTTTGGGAACAGATTCAGGTTGCTCAGGGGTCAGCAGGGTGAGGAAGGATTGAGTGTCCATAGACAGCTTTCCTTCCTTGGGGAGGGGACAGTGCTCTGCTCTGTAGACTGACACCCAGTGGTGGCTGGGTGTTGGCACAGGCATGCAGCCATGTAAGTGGAGGATCCATGTCTAGGGCACAAGGTTGCCTCTGTGGAGGCAGAGCCAGCCACTCCACCCATTGCATGGATGTGGGCCTGGGTAGAAAAACAGGAGGAAAACACCAGGAGCTGAAAGGGCCCATGATGACCCAATCCATCCATCTGCGAAGTCCCCTGACTTCTGGATTTGTGCTCCGGGGTGGGGGAGTAAGCTGGCACTCCTCACCCTGGCCCCACCATGAGGAGGGGGCAACGCACAGGGAACTACAGGGTTTTGGTGGAGTGGGGGACGATCATAGCTGGAGGAAGAGTCCCTCCAAGGGAGGGCTGGAGCCACCTGTCGGCTCCATGGAGGTGGAGTAAATAAAAAAAACTAAAAAAAACAAGCCTTGTATGACAGAAAGCCCCGTGGGATGGAAGAGAGAGGATTGAAGGGTTCTTTACAATGAGCATTCAAAACCAGATTTGGATCCCATTGAGGTAATGGAGATTGAAAAAGTGGTCTATTTCTGCTAAGCGAAAACAAGAGGACCAGTTGCACTCCTGAAACTATGTAAAAATATGCAGAAACAAATGCTGGTTCCTTCCAAAATTAAATTTATTGGTGCAAGTGCACATAAATGCAAGTACAGCACAAACAAGACTTGGGAGCTGAAACAGCATTCCCAGAAACCCCGGAGCTTCACTCAGTAGAGCCTCCTGTGCTCTACTTGCATTTGTGTGTGCTTGTACCAATAAATTGCAATTTGGAAGGAACCAGCATTCATTTCTGCATATTTTTCCTGGGAGCATAACACAGTTTCAAGAGTGCAACTGGTCCTGTTGTTTTCTGTTGTTGAACTAGGGTCAAACACGGCCATTCAAGTTGCACCCAAACCTGCACCAGTGAGCACTGTGTACACTTCAGTCATTTACTTCTGTTAACCACTCTTAGAAATCACATGATCTCCCAGTTTGTTCCCAGAATGATCCTCTGGAGGTTCCTTGTGCTGCTACCATTGCCGACACCTAACCTTTCAGGGTGCTCAGTGTAATGCCTTTGTCTATTCCAATCTGGAAAAACTCCAAGATCTGCAAAACCATGGCTTTTGAGGGTCTAATACTTTTTTTTTTTCTTCTTCCCCTGGTCCAAACTGAGAAGGTCATCCACACCTCCTCAGTTGATCATAAGCTGCAGACATAGAAACTTTCCCAGCGGCCATCAGAATATCCACTACTTTCTTCAAAAAATCTTGTTTGAGCAGTCTCTTTGTCTCAGAGGCCAGGCAGCCAGCTGCCTCACCTCTGGGTTTGTGTGTTGAATGGTTCCTTGGAGGAGAAAATACCCCAGACAGAAAGTCAGACCGAGTTGGATTCGCTAGGACTGAGAACCATGGCATTCTTGGCCACTCTGGTGCAACCAGAAGAAAACTTCCTTTTAAGTGTCTTATTTTAAGAATGATCTTGGGAGATGGAGTCAGGCGAGGAAATGCATGTACGCTCTAGAAAAAAAAAAACATGTCTGGGACAGGGCGTCCACTCTTCCACCTGTGGCCACCAGTCTCAACTGAAGAGCCTCAGATTCAAGAACTGAGACTTGAGCTGAATATGTTGATCTGAGGCCAGTCAAACCTGCTGCTCAGAAGGTTGAACACTTCCATATTCAACATCATTTCCCTGGATGGACAGTCTCTCTACTCAGCCAATGGGCTGGATAGCAGGTTCTCCTCTGCCCCCAGCAGCATTTCTGTTGCTTCTGCTAGCATCTCCTTGTTTCATGTGCCTTCTTCATTATTTATGCACATCAATGGAGTGCCTTTGACTAACTTTACTTTTACTGCCTCTGCCTGAACCTGATTGAGAAAATGGAGAAAAGTAAGTTGTACCACCTTCATCTCCAATATGTTTTTCTGTAGCTGTTGTTCCTGCACAGTCCAAATGCCCTGGACCAGTAGTTGGCCCAGGATTGCACTCTAGCCTAACAGGCTGTTATTAGTCAACAGAATCAGCCTGGTGGGCTTCTAAAGGGGAACCCTTGGTAGGTTTTTAGAGGTCTCCCACCAGTTCATTGATTTCTGAAGAGACCAAGTAATTCACATCCAGGCTTGGTAGTCCTCCAAAATCAGATTCCAAACTGCTAACATTCTAATCTGAGGTAGCCACATGTGCAAGCATGCTCATGAACCAACTCTATAGCTGCAGTCATCAGCCCCAAAATTCTTCATAGCCTGTGAGCAGAGGCCGAAAATTGACTTCCCAGTCACCGAATCCTCTTTTCAGGGTCTCCTTCCTGGCCATGGAGAGGAAACCTTTCCCCTTGTCCATCCTGAATGCTGCACCCAAGTGTTTCAGGGTCTGTGTCAAGCTGAGGGAGTGCTTCTCCTGACTGATTACCCAACCTTGCATTTCAAGTACCTCCAGGGTCCTGTACACTGATTTGCTTGCCATCTGGGCAGAGGATGCTCAGATGAGTAAGTCATCCAGCTAGGGATATACGTGATACCCCTTCTGTCTCACTTGCAGCACATGAACTCTTAGGACATTTGAGAACACCCTGGACACTGTTGGCAACCCAAATGGGAACACACAATATTGGAAGTGCTGTCCCTGAATCACAAATCTCAGAAAACCTCTGGTTAGACAGACAAATGGGGATGAGAAGATATGCATTCCTCAAGTCTATGGATGCCAGATAATCTGCGGCTGGACTGCCTTGATGATTGATCACAAGGATGCCATCTTGAAGGTTGCGTGGTGGAAAAACCCTACAGTATTTAGGGACTTCATGTCCAGAATTGGGCTGAACCACCCTGACTTATTGGGCACCACAAAGTAATTTGAGTAGAATCCCTTACCCTTGTCATTGGAGGGTACTGGAACAACTGCCCCAATCTGTCTGATATGATTTAAGGTTTGATCTTTGTCCTGCATCCCAGTTATGCCATAGGTAAAAGATCCTCTTACTGTTGTTCTTAAATCCAGAATATGATCCCTTATTCCTTTGGTTTCTGAAATTCCAAAAAAGATGAAAACCACCTCAGGACTGTTTCTGACAGCCATCTTTGGAAGGTGTCTCTTCTTACCCTGGATATCTTTCAAAATGTCATTCAAGCCAGATCTGAAAAACAGTCAACCCTGAAATGGCAAGTTAAATAGCTTTGCCTTTGATGCCTGGTCAGTGACCCAATGCCTAAGCCACACCCCCTGCATGGCTGACTCAATGTGATAAGTGGAGCGAGCTAATATTCATAAATTGTCTGCTGTGGCATCACTTAAAAATGGTGGAAGCCATGGCTACCAGTTGTAAAATGTTTGCCCCCTCAGAATACAGGGGAATGAAACTAATCAGAGCTATAATCCATGAGTTCAGGGCTCTAGAAAACAAGGATGCACAGGAGGTGTGAAGATGTTCCCCATTTAGGTAAACACCCTTCTGCATAAGGCATCTACTCGCTCATTGTATCAGTCAAAATCAGAGATCCTGCAATAAGTTGTGTGCTTAACAGAATTATGCATAGCCTTGTCTGCCGGGGGTCTGATTTCTGGGAGTCCTGCTCCATAAAGGAATAACATCTCACCCATGACCTGGAAAGATGTTTTCTCCAGTGTGGGCCTGCTCATTTCTTATCAATAATCTTGTGACAGTGCATAAAGTTAGAAAAGCATTTCAGAGCAGAGGAGGATGTGGACAGCATCAGATTCACATCCAAGGGCTTCCAAGCTTATATCTCCTTCAACTGTAATGTCCTACAAGCCTCCTTTCTGAGGTAGGACAGGGATTTTGTAAGAAACAGGGGAGGGATCAGAATCTTTCTCTTAGGCTCCATCCACTCACCCTCCTCCTCCTCCTCTTCTTCCTAGGAGGGGTCCTCCTCCTTCTCATTAGAAAGTATTTTTGTGTCAGGATTTTACTGAAAGTTCCCTGAATTATCATCATGATCCTCTCTATGGTCAAAGATGGGGTCTGCCTGCATGCCTGGGTTAGCAGTCTTGTCCTGCACTGGCACATCTGGACATGCCCGTATGGGCACCCTGACCTGAAGCCTGAGGTTTGGGTGTATTGGTGGGGATATCCTGCAGAACTTCAGGGGACAATAATTAATTTAAGAGCACCTAAACCAAACTGTGCAACCCAGCCTTGTCACTGCCAGTCGGTATCCCTGTTGCAACCCCTCCCTACCAGCTCAGAGTTCAACTGGGAGGACTGACATAGACACATTAGATTGTGTTACACAATTACAACAATAAAAGCCTAAAGGATAGGGTCTTATCACCATCTTGCAGGTCTTATATCACTTGAATGGAGCAGGTCTCCAATAAGCCACTGGACCAATGGCTAGAAAAATATAACTTTTTTATAAACTACTGTTCTAGCTAAATGGTAGATTGTGCTCTTAATGCCACTTGCAATAGAATTATAGCTTGCTTATCCCCCAATCAACTACCAACAGACTGAATTAGCTAGATAATTCCTAGAGCTGCCTGACAAAACCTAAAAAAATAACTCCTGTGAATAGGACCTGACAAACGATCCTATGCTGCTGCCTGGTGGGGTCTCCCAAATCGGAAACACACTGTGTGTCTTTCAATTCATATAACTATCTCAACAGAGCTGCTTGTTGACAGGAGAAAGCACAGAAAATGTGTTAAGAAGTGGATGGGAATTACAGTGACATAATGTCGATACTTGTGATGTCACCATGTCTTCAGGAGCACGCCCAGCTGAGGGCATGAAAACATTGGGTGGGAGAAGCATGAAAGGCACTTAATATGCTATTGCCAGGTGCAAGTCATGCTGGCTGACCACCAGCAATGGCTGACTTGTGTGGTTGAAGAGAAGAAGAAAAATTCGCCCTGAAACACAAATGGAAAACAAAGTGACTGTAAGCTCCAGTAAAGGTCATAACAGAGACCAAATCTGAAAACAAAACACACTACCCAGAACTTTACTCCACAAAATGTCGTCAAGGAAGAAGACAAAAGCACAATTCACCCAGACAGATCACCATTCATCCAGACAGCCGAGACTAAGTCCCAGAAGCAACCCAGGGAAACACTGTAATAAAAAAGTTTATTTCTTAAATCAGTTGAAAATCTGAGCTAACTCAGTCCCACACTTAGTTGTATTGACAGAAGATAGAAAGGGAAGCATCATGCAAACACAGCTGTAAGGGAGGAAAGAAAAGTGATAGTTAAACAAAGATCTGACTGCATATCTAACTAAATCCCCCCTAACAATGAAAAGTTGAAAATACCCAGAATATAAAGAAAAATTAAAGGAGACCTGGATAACACCCTAGTTAAGCAATGATAGAGGTCCCCATTCCAAGCTAGAAAATGGGGAAAATATTAGCAGATTAGTCAATTTGAAAGTTGCAGCATAACATGCATAATTTTAAATCTGTGGGTGCTCCCTGAAGCCAGGGAGCCCCAATCTGCTCAAGATTGCTGCAATCTTATTATTAAAACAATACATTTTACAAAATCTTCTTCATACAGGCTATTCTATACTGCTGACCCCTTCATGGCACAGCAAATATTGTAGAGCTGTTGGTACTTGGAATCTTCATGTGCCCAGGATTCTATGCTGTTGTTACAGCTTTGGGCTGTACATTACCCCTAGATGGTGTGCACATTATCCATATGTATTAAATACCCATTGACAATGCTGAGTGCGACAGAAAAGGGATTTACAGATGAGAAAATAAAAAAAAACAAATCTGAAATATGTCCTGCATTGTGTATAAATAGTATGCTTTCAAAGATTCCCCTGAGGTTTCTGTGACTCCTTAGACAACAGAATAATACACAGGTTGGTTTGTGTAACCAGAATTTTAGACACAACCGAGGTGTTTTATTATTCATAAACCCCAAGTGCAAAGCTCAAAGGGTGTATAAAAGAATCACTTACCAAGAGTGAATATAACATTCTAAATTACACATATATATCCATATTTTATTTTTTTATCATTATTGTAAGCATTTTTAATTGAAAGCTTTTGCTTTGCAGGTGGCTGGACATTTTTAGACCACCACCTGAAAGCGACAGCAGATGAAGAAAACAGAAAGGTAGGGGGATAAGGAAGAGACAAAGTGATTTGCAGTATGCCTGGAGCAACAGGTACTGAGGAACTGCTTGAAAATGAAACGGGATTTGTGGCTGCATGTCTGCAGTGTTTGTGCTTTTCTTTTTTTCTCTCACTAAGTTTATAGAGAAATTAAAGCATTGCCACATAGCAGAATTATGCAGAGATCCTGCACCTTGGGGGAGCTCACACAACTGTTGTTTCTTCAGCATCGCTTCACAGACAAGCTTTTCTGTTTATTTGTTAATATTCTATCATTGTTATTTAAAACAGGTTAAGACAGAGCTCCTTGCAAAGTTAAAAAAAAATTGTACTTTGTGTAGTTCGCTGTAAAATGCGCAGTTTCCCATAGCTTTTTGCTCATGAAGTTCAAACTTTGCATAGAAAAAAATATGCAAAGTTCAGTAATTTGCTGATTTGCTGCTCTGCTTTACCACAAAGAGATAAAGGTGTGAAGTTCACTTAGCTCAAGTGCAGCAAAGTGCAAAGCGACCACTTTACAAAAAACTCTCAAAGTGTTAAGTGGGCCACTTCATGACAGCTTTGCATGTGAAATTTAACTTCACTCGCACTACGCTGGTGACCCAGGTTCTAATGAGCCTGGGTTGCTAGGGGCTGGTTGGGGGGGACAGGAACAGGATTGAGCACACCACAAGGCAACTCTCCTCTCCCAGGGAGGGTTCCCAGGTCTTCCCAAATTTGGCTGACACCTAATGGAGGCTAGGCATCAGAGCATGGATGGCTAGAAGCTGGCCCCTCATCAGGAAGGGTGGAGGAGGAAGCAGGTCAGAGTGCATGCTTGCCTCTACATGCATGCACCCCCATAGCCATGACCTTTGGTCATGGATAGAACAATAGGAAGAAATAAGGTTGGCATGGCAGGGGCATATGACACTCACTCACCTCACCTCTACTCCATCCACCCCATCACTGGTACCTGCGGCCACTACTGGATTGTGCTTTGGTGATGAGGATGATCCTCTGTCTCCTGACCCCACCAGGAGGAGAAGATTTATGTAGGTATCATGCCATCAGGTGAGCCAAGGAGATGGTGGATGATGGAGGGGGTGGTGGAGTTGGCTGAAGGGAGCCCACCCTGCCATTGCCTGGAGCAGAAAAACCTATATTAAAAAAATAAATAATAAAAAAAAAATTTACTTCTCAATGCCACTAGTGAGACTATGCCACACAATTGAGAGCCATGCACATATTGACAGCTCCTGATTACACTCAGCTGACTGTACTGTATACAATAATTATAGCATTATTATGTGTGGATTAAAAATGCTAACCAGTAATTATAACAAATAGAAACAAACTTCAAAGCAGCTAGTAGAAAATGTTCATATGACAACTTTGTAAGAAAATTGTGCTTGTCTTCTATAAACACCTGCTACACTGCTGTGACGTTTTTAATTCTCATCACATACCCTTCATTTATGCAATAGGACTTGTCTGTTTCAATGAGGACTTGGACACATCAGTGTGCATGGTTGACATAGCTATTGCCTCATAATCCTCTTCCTTGGAGCTACATTTGCAAAAGCGGAAGAGAAACTGCAAATCTCTCTGAAAGTTTTTGTTAAGGAATCCATAGAATATGGGGTTTACACAAGTTGATATCATTGCTGTGAGGTGACAAACTGAAAACAGAAGGTTATGGTTGCAGTTCGCAATGATTTCATGATTCCAATCAAAAACTGTATTAAAGATGTTAAGAGGCAGCCAGCAAACAGCAAATGCTACCACGATGGAAATGAACATAATGTTGATTCGTTTTGCTTCATTGGACCTATACTTATTGTCTCTCATCTTCTCCATGATGTCATTTCTTCTTTTTAATTGCATATATATCTGTAATAATGAATTAAACAGTCAAGTTAAAGCATATTTATAAGATGAACTTGTTAGCAAACCCACTTAAGGGATACAACAATCTTATAGCATTTAGCACTTAAAAAGTAACACAGATCAGAGAATGTTCTATGCATCATTGTACTATGTGTGTGCATGTTTTGAGTGAAGTGTAAATATGTCATCATGTATTTGTATTTATTTTGTATTTTGTGATTTATTGTTATTGTTTTTACTGTTCTTGTTTCTCCTGGGACCCTTTTGAAAATGTACAGTTTCTGGCCTGGGGTCCTTATATGGTTAACAATATAAAAATGAAAATTAAATGAAATTATATCAGACTTTGAATATCATTGTAAATAAAGTCTTTAAATTGTATTTAAAAGCTGAAATGGCATGGGCTGTTCTTATGTCAAAATGGAGGGTATTCAGTTTTCTAAGGACTGTCCCCAGAAATGCCCAGTCTCCTGTTGAGCAAATATTCAAAGATGACACCCTGAACAATCGCTGACCCATTGATGAAAACACTGAAAAACTAATATAACTGAAAATCCCTTCATTTAAAAAAGTTGAACATATTGAAACATATTTAGATGTAATGTACAGAGATGACACCTACCTTTAAATAGCAGACAAATATAAATAAGAGTGGTCCAAAGTACTGCATCACCATGAGACAGGTAGTGTATGTTAGCCTAAAGATCTCTGAAGGAAACTTGTCCATACATGCATATTTCCCTTCATATGCCTCAAAATTTTGTGCTACATTTCTGAAAGGTTCATCAGTCAAGACCATGAAAATCATGAAAGGTAGGGAAATGAGAAGTGCCAGAATCCAGATGGCTGCAATCCCTATGTAAGCATGCCTGTTGTTTGGTCTCCAGCCTCGAGGGTTAACAATCAGTTGGTGGCGCTCAATTGCAATGAGAACCAAGGAGAAGACAGAGACTGTAACAGAAATACACTGTATTAGGGAATTCAGTTTACACATGACCTTACCAAAAACCCAGTGGTCCATAAAGGTATAGACAAGTGTGAAGGGCAAACACATGATGGATATGAGAAGGTCCGAAAAGGAGAGGTTCACAATAAGTATGTTGGTGACATTGTGCATCTCCTTTTGCTTCAAGATGATGATAATCAGAGCTAGGTTTCCAGTAACTCCAAGAATAATAACTGCACTGTAAGCCAATGCCAACGTAAAGACCATGGCCAAAGGAGCCAAACAGTCACCCTCATAATGTTCTGCACTATAATTTCTCTCTGAGTAGTTCACATGGATTGAATGGTTTCCAGCAAAAAGGAACACAGACTGATCCATTTCTTAGTCTGCTTCATACGTAATATCAAACTCCACTAATAAGGTTAAAATAATGCTGACATGCCAAGTCTTCCTGCAATGCTTCTCATTACACAGGCCAATATTCTCACAGTTGTTAAAATCGTCATCTCTTCAAATGTCTCACAAACCTAAAAGAAGCAATTTTGAAAAGGATTTGATCAATAATTGTGTTCAAAGGCATGGGATAACAGTTTCTGCCTGACATTGAAGCAGCAATGAATATTAGAGTGCTCTGTTGCACTGGTATAAAGATCAAACAACAAACATAATTATTTACTTCCTTAAAACAATTTCAGGTGTTATTTTAATTACCAGAAGGTTTAGTGGTTGCAAAAGTAAGACAAAAGGATTACCGTAAGTACTCATGGAAAACAAAAAATAATGCTAGAATCAATAATTCAGCTCCAAGGTCTTCTTGAGGAATTGAATATGAGGCAAAAATAATAATGGCTAGTGAAGGTTTCAAATAACCCTTTTGCACTTTTTGCAACCCACACACTAGCATACACATACACAAGATGTCCTCTGGCACCCTAGTTATCCCCATCCCACAGTTTTTCATTCAGTATGACACTGCATGCTCAAAGAAAAGCTGTTATGCAAAAAAGGCTGAGTTTGTAGAATACATAGTTCCATTCCAATGGAGACCCTGTGTGAGGGCAGTTGGGACAACAGGCACAAACAGTATATACTTTTGAAATCATATATTTTATAAAACAAATAAAGCTTGAATTTATATCAGACTGTCTTTGAAAAAACAGAGGGAAATAAACTATGCCACCTGAACTTATAATAGTAGAATTTTTGAACTTTTAGAATGAGACACCATCTCATAGTTAGGAGACTACTGGAGATGTTTAGAAACAAACAGTCTGAACTGGCTAAACATGATGTCACGAGCGCTAATAGAATGCATGCAGTCTAGTAGTTAAAGAACAGAGCTCTGAAACAAGAAAGATCTGTTCAAATCCCAGCATAGTGACTCAATTACTATGCAATCATGAGCAAGTCACTTGAAAATGCTGTGCTTCAATCATCCTAGCCATTAAATCAAGCAAAAAGCTGGACCCCAAAGTAAAGGAAATACTGCATTACAGTAATACAATGTATGCTGCATACAATATAATAAAGAAACAGACCTGACACATGTTTGTTGGTCAGGTCACAAGTCCTGAATTCATTTAACTGCCAAACTCTTGGGGCTTGCCTATTTAAGCCATGTTAAATTGGCATGAGAATGGCTTTATGCTCAGGCTACTGTGTGCAAGACACAAAAGGAGTTATATTGGAAACTTAACATTAAAACTCAGGGCAGCGCCATCGGATTTGAAATATATATATCCTATGTGCGCTGTTCAAAGTAATGCTCTAAGAATTGTGCAAGCACAAATGTCTGGAGTGACCACATGTACTAAGCATCTTGTCACAGTGAGCAAGCTGGCACTTCGTGAGGCACAAACCCAGTAAGGCTGAAGCACTAAACTGCAATAGTTATATAGGCAATGGCAATGACTACAATCAAAATGCAGCACCTTAAGACCTTTCAACAATAGCTTTACCATGGCATCTTCAAACTATAATAAATTAACGTTGCTGGCAGAGGAGTGTGCACTTTATTACAGTATGTACAGCTGCAGCCATTACCATGGTAAGGTAGTTCCTGAAATTTCTTTGATATCTCTGGAGAAATTCCAGCCTGCCTGCAGTAGTGCTATATGGCCGCCAGGCAGAGAATCCATTTAGAAATATTGTGAAATATCTGATCATATCAGTGGCTGCCACCGTATGGTGTAAGTGTACATTCAAAGTCTGCTACAAGTACCACTTACCATGTCCCCATTCATGCATTTAATGGTGTCCAGTGGCTGCCTCCTCCCCATACCAATTCATGTATTCTGCAGTGTCCTGCAGGAATCCCCACCTTCTCTCTGTCACAGTGTATCATGTCCTTGGTGTTATGTGGCATCACAGTTCTATGTGATAACAGTGAAAGCCTAAAGGCGATTGCCATTATCGCGCAGTCAGAGTACCAAAAACATTTTCAGCACTCTGACACCCCAGCGCACAGGACAATGGTGCCAGGGGGCATAACTTTCAATGCTGTGCCCCCCCACACCACACCCACATGGGGGGCATCGCCCCCTGCACCCCCCTACTAAAAGATTCTCAACTCCAGGGGGGGGTACATGTCAGAGGGGTGAAAGCACGTAAAATTAAGGGTTCAGGCTGAGCACAATAAAATCACACCAGCAGCCATTCCTGAACCCAATACCTTACCCACCCCAACCACAGGCCAACCCCTGACTCCAAGACACAGCTCGGCAACCCATTGCAGCGCCAACCCTTACAGCTCCTCCACCCCCTCCTAGCCCATGCTCTCCATTCTCACTTCCCCCCCCACTTGCGTACATACAACAAAATCCTGTCACCCTACCCTCCCATCGCCATGAGGGATTTCACAGAGAATGAGTCGCCATTACGGATGGCGCCCTTCCCTATGTGCCCTCCTCACGGGCTACCAGCACAACTAACCCCTGGAACACTCCAACCCACACAACCCTGTCCCACAGTAGCAGTCAACCTATATACTCCACTCGCTGCCTCACCCAGCCACCATCTGACTCATCGATATACCTGTGGGTATATCAATACAGTGGTTGCGAGATGCCTCTGAAAAATCATGGAAGCATAAATATGTTGCAAACAATTTAATTCCTGTGGAAGCACTTAATAGCTTCTCTCACTGTCTCTCTCTGTCAATACCAGATCTATAATCTCTTTGCCTCCAATTCTACCTCCTTACTTGTCAGTTCACACTATGTTGAAATTGTGAGTAAAGTCTAAGCAATGCTTTGTCATTATTTTTTGCTATAAACTTATGATGATAATCAGCTACATTACAGACAGACCCATGTTTCAATTTCATTTTATTGTTTCTGTCATGGGAGGAACTGAACAATGTTAATACATGGCTATGAACTAGTAGAGGTTATTTGATAGACATTCCTGTGTCTTGTGAACTGATTCTGCAATGGTGACTATGACAATTATCATTATTATGAATGTTTATTTCTGCAACAGACATATATCAGAAGGGGAGTCATTTCCAAAGTATAGCAGTAGCAGCTCAGAACCCATTCTACATGTAGCAAATTACATTATTGTCTAATTTTGGCACATAAAGTTCTATTATATACTTATTTGAATAGAAATATACTTTATTAATTTCAGGACCACCAATCCCCAAAGAAGCACTGTAGAGTGAAACATCACACTTGTGTGGTAAGTACATTATTAATTTTTAATAAACCAAAACTAGTTCAAAGTTATGTGGTGAGTATGTGGGCTGGTTCTTTGTTCAAACTTGACTGTATCAATCACCAAACCAAACTTCAGCACCACTCCCCACCAGAATGTTTTTCTCTCTTCTTCTACTGGGATTCAGGGATTGTTCTGGATATCTGTGGATTTAATGATGTGTACAGTACTTTAATACAAAATAAAGTACACACAATTCATCACTATTTAAATAAAATTGTTATAATCAAGGAAATTGCTAAGTTTGTATTTTGGGCTTTATAGCCCATTACCTTTGTGCTGTGATAGTCTTTTCTCATAAAAATGAAAAAATTTCACTAAGTCCAGTTTGGAAGGGAAAGGATTGTAACTCAGGCTGAACTGATGGCCAACTGATCCGTTCTACTTCCCTGTCCGCTGGTTCCACTCCCACTCTCAGATGTTTAGTGATGTCTAAGCACGGACAGTGTGGTGATGCACTCCATGTAAGTCTATGGGGGACATTTTTAAAATGGTCTTATATATGTTGAAGGAACCTTTGATAAAATGAAAATCACCTCTCAACTTATAGGTGCCCTGTCAGTTAAGTGGTGCCTTTCATTTTTATCCCAGTTTCCTTAAACATATATAAGACCATTTTAAAAAGTCCCCCATAGACTTATATGGGGCAGGGTTGGTGGACTCAGAATGGAAGGGATCATCTGGCTGTTAGTTTTGCCCAAATTATGAATCCTTCCCTTCCCTTCCAAACTGGACTTACTGAAAAATGTTCTAATCGGACCGGAGCCAGTCACATGACATATAGGGTTTTTGAGCTATTGCTTGGTTCAAAGCAAAGAACCAGACAATAGTTGATTGGAACTGGGCAGTAGTTTTTCAACTCTTGTGCACTCAAATTGATGTGTGTGCATGGGTGGACAGCATAACCCATAAAAGATTTAATTAAACATAGAAACATAGACAATGATGGCAGAAAAAGACAGAAGGTCCATCAAGTCTGCCCATGTTCCCTTTTTGGCCCTGAGACCTACTGTTCCTGCAGCATACAAGCCCCCCATTTTCCTCCCTGATTCTGATCCCCTGAGCAACCACTATATTCTTCATACTGTCCTAGCCATGCTTAATACCACTAATGGTTTTTGCACCCACCACCTCACCTGGCAGCCTGTTTCACGGCTCCACCACTCTTTCTGTAAAATAATATTTTCTCACATCCCTCCTGAACCTTCATCCTGTTAACTTCCACTCATGACCACATGATCACAAGCTGGTATTCAAGTTAAATAGTTCCTCACATTTCACCCTGTTAATTCCTTTAAGGAATTTGCAGGTCTATATAATATCTCCCCTCTACAATTCATTTTAGGAATTTGAAAGTCTCTATCATATCTCCCCTTTCCCTTCTGGGCTCCCATGAGTACATGTTCAGTATCTTGAGGTGCTCCTCTTAGGACATGCCCTTCTGGCCCTGAATAATTTCTGTTACCCTGTACTGCACCATCTCAAGCCTATCCCTATCCTTCCTGATGTGAGGAGTGGACCCCAGAACTGGGTGCAGCACTTCAAGTGTGGCCTCACCAGGGATCTACACAAGGGGAGCATTACCTCCCTTTTTCTGCAGTAAGTATCTCACCCGATACATCCAAGCATCCTACCTGCCTTGCTATAAACCTAGTTGCAGTGACTCAGTTGCTTTAGGGAGTAACTGATGATAACTCCAAGGTCTTGTTCCTCAGCCATGGTAATCAGTGTCAACCCTACCATCCAGTACTTTGTCCTGGGCTTTTTGTTCCCTAAGTATATCACCTTGCAAATTTTGAATTTCAGCTGCCAAACCCTACACCACCTCTCTAGCTTTTGCAAGTCTCTCTGTAGTTCCTTCATTCCCTCATCACTGTCCACCCTCCCACAGACAGATATTGACCAGAGCTGTGTCCAATGTAGTGGGCAACTGTAAATCTCTTAGGATGAATTATTGCCTTCAAAAATTCATATGGCCCTCAGGCTTTGGCTTTAGGCAGTATAACTATTGTTAGGCTGTAGTTTAACCCTCAGGGTCAATACTTTCTCACTATTTCCCTCACCTCTGGTCAATACTTGTATACATAGAATGGTATTTAAATAGTGTCGACAATACCTTAATATGTTATATTAAAAGTGCAACTCTACACTTCGGCATGCGTTTTTATAAATAAGATGTTTTAGCTTCAATGTTCCTTTCCAAATTTACAAAACATCTTGGTAGTCCATCTAAAACATCTGTATAAAAAACATTTCAAACATTTGCCTCTCTCCTGTTAAACTCACAGTGCCTTTGTTTATGACATGATAGTGCTCACCATGGCAACAGACTATGAGGTCACTAACAGCAGTTGTGTGGTTAGCAGGGGAGAGTCAGATATATTTTGAAAGACTCCGTGAAATAATTGCTGCATACTCTACAATATTTAGGAGACCAACAGCAGGGGTATGTTATAAAAAAAAAAGAAAAATAGCTAGAAAACAAGAAAGTTAAAGCATAACTGGTGTAAATATATTGTTTTCAAGCTTTTTATTATAATAGAGAGTTGCTGTTTAAGTATGTTTATATAGTACACAAATTAAATGCAGCAACTTTAATGGTGATGTTTGTCTATACTGCAAGTGTTTTATAAAATATAGTTAATGTTTATAACCTTATAAACTATAGGGTACTGTGGGGTTATTATGTTCAACTGGCATACAGAAACTGTAGTTAATTAAGCAATAATGCACAACGGGGTGTGTGTAGTACTGGGATATCTTCATGCCTTGATTGTTTGGGTACAAGGTTGCAAGCAAAATGCATTCAAAACCCAAGAAGTGACATTATCTCAGCATGATACACACACTTGATTGCATTATTGCTATTATACCATGGCTCATTTAAATACAAAAATATTACAAAAATATATTTAAAAGTGTTTTAATTATTTTTTGATGGGCATGTACACATTCAAGAAAAATAGTGCAGATGTACTGTTTTGCCCAGTAGGTAGTGCTCTTTGAATGTGGCTCCCTTCCTGCTTCTTGCCAGTCTGTTTTGTGTTTGCATTTTCTTTGATTGGCTTGTGGGCTACTCCCATTTAAGGATATTTCCTTTTTGACTGAGGTTGGCTGGGCTAGAAACTACCTACGGTTCCCTTCCTGCTTCCCCAGACTCCCCCTGTCTCATTCTGCTTTAGCTCAGTATCTGTTTTTTGAGCCTTGTCACCTGGTCCAGCCGCTTGCCATGAGACTGGGTAAGGATTTTGTTTTCAGTATGATAATGTGAGGCAGTGGATTTAGGAGCAGGGACTGAGTCAACAAAGCCATGGTGAGAGGGCAGAGACTTTAAAAAAAACTGTTAGAGAATTCTGGTGCAATTAGGAAGTCAACCAGTATCACTGCCTACCATTGGACCAAGTACAGAAAAAGTCTGGTAAATGTAGTCGGGAAACAAAGCAGGGGTTAAAGTATTTTGTTTTACAGCTTGACACTGCATACTGGCTTGTAGTGTACTGTTTTTAACTAAAACAGGCTGCCAGCCACGTGTCCATGTAAAATATGGGGAAACAGCAAGCGGGAGAAAGTTAAACTGCATGCAGCAGGAGTTTGTAAAAAAAGCTGCAGAATGTCAGATGCTGTAGAGCTTGTGTGGAATAATTTTAAAGTGACTGTTTTTTCAGGGTGGGGGCATCACTCTGTATTATGTGATAGTATCTCATATGGACTACCATGTGTCATGTCTGCACATGTGAGAAGGTCATGTGCATGCCTGGACTTGATACTGTGATGTTATGCTCAGATAACATGATCATTCCAAGCACACACTGACCAGTCAAAATTATTTTTTTTACACTGGATCAGGGTAAAAGGGAGGGTCAAGGGAGATAGAGGTAGGGAGGGAGGGGCAGCTGCGGAATAGGGGTGCTAGCTGCAAAATCGAGCAGATTCAATAGACTGAATGGTCTTTCCTGCTAGCAGTTTTTGCATGTTTGTATGAAAGAAATTTTCTTGCCACTGTGTAATAAAAATCTATTAGCTGGCCTGCTGGTGTGGCAGTAGTAGCATTACCACTTGCAGCACTGATAACCTGGGTTCAGGATCAAGCCCAGTGCATCAGAGGGCCAGCTGGGGGGGAGGTTGGATGAGCATCCCATGGACTGCTGTCTACCTTGGGTGGGGGGAGTGATGGTGGCACCAGGCACTTGAGTAACACCCAGCAAAGGCTGGGTGCACTCCAGGCCAGGACAACAAGAAAAGGGAATGGCAGTGGCAGACATTGTGGGATACGTGTGGGAGCATGGATGTCTGCACACTGATGTCATTGCACATCAGTGCCATGGGGAACCCAACACAAGGTAAAATCCTGTGCATCAGTGCTTCATGATGATCCTCAACCTCCTCCGAATGATGCCTAGAGGTGTAAGCCTTGGCTGAGCTCCAGGTGGATCACGGTCTCTCCCTCAGGAGCCCTGCCATAGGAGGCAAGCTACAAGACCTCTGTCCGGGGCAGCTGAACTGGGGATGCCAATGAGAGATGAGTGGGGCAGAGATGGTATAAGTACCTGTCTGCAGCCAGAGCAAAAACAGAGTTGAAAAAAAAAAATCTAGTAACTACAGGTTGTGTGCATATAGCTGTATACATTGTGGCACAAGTTCAACCTTCACTCAAAAAGGGTCCCTGCAGCGACTTTTACCTTCAATGGGTAAAAGTTTATTAAAATCACTGCATATTTTATTTTGTTATGTAGATCTATAAAAGAAATATGTTTTCAGTTCAAATTAACTGTATATAAGTTAAGACATCACAGTTTCTGCACTCCACCAATATTCAATCCATTCACTGCCTCTCATATCAAAATTTTCAAACCCAGCTATTGTACAGTGAGATTATTTATTTCCCCCTCAGTCCTCAGCAACATAAGTTGCCTCTCAGATACAGTATTATCATTATGACCATCTTTAGCAATTTCTTCATGCCTCTTCTTGTTGCCTCACTATTATGAACATTCTCAAGTCTCCTTTAGTTAATTAAATATTATAATGAATGCACTATGCATGATTGTAAAGAAAGTAAGGATATAAACCTATCTGGGGGTTCTGGTGACAACTACGAAGCACTCTGCCTTTGGTCTTGTGGTTTATAAATGTAACCAGAACACTTTGATAGTTTCACAGACATATCATGTACTGTTGGGCATAGTTTATCTCTTGTATTACATCTGGACTATAACTGGTAATTATTTCTTTCTCTTTGTATGTCTACACAAAACTAATAAAATGCACTAGAAATATAAAAAAGAAATCAAATGTGGATAAGTGTGAATACTTCACTTAGACCCAAGGAAAATCAGGTTAATAATCAAGTTGAGAATGTTATTTAAACAGTAAATGACAAACAGCAACAGATCATGTAAAAGATGCGGGGTTATCATTGATGGGAAGTTAAAATGGTCACAGCACTATGCAGTGGCAGTAGGTAAGGTTAATAAAATGCTGGACTGCATTAATAGTGGGAAAACATGCTGTGAAAATGATGTGAAACTTCTCTATTGGAGGGCACAGTTAAAGGAGAACTGTGTTGAACCCGTTAAGTCATTCTTCCCAATAGAAGCTGTTTTTTAAGTACTGGTTACATTTCTGTTATTGTTCCATCTCTACAGGCCTTTTTGTAACCTCAGTGGGTGTTTTTGCTTTACAATCTGGTGATAAATGTCATTTTAGAACTGGATGATATAGTCTATGTCCCTCTCAACCACAGAATTCTGTAACAGAACATGAGTGCATTGTGCCAACAATAGAAGACTGGAACAGTGACATAAACTACATCATACAGTTCTAAAATAGTTCTTACCAGCAGCATGTAAATCAGAAACACCCACTAGGATAGCTGAAAAGCCTGGATAGCTAGAGCAATAACAGAATTTGAACCAGTATTTAATAAGCATTTGTCAATGACAAATGTTTGCTTGCTGGTATTAGCATTTGAATTGCAGGAGGTAGACTAATGCAGAATAAGAATAGCAGTGAAGTATGGAAGTTCACACCAACCCCACCTCCATCTTGTAGGGATGGAGAGGCATTGGGGTAAGTGTGTGGGTCGTTGCCCATGATGGTCATGCCATGTCACCTCTCCTTATTCTGCAGACAGTGACACGTGTTGAGGTGTGCCTTAGGCTGTTTGGCTGTACAGTGACCCCATTCCACATGGACATATGCTGAAATAGGTGCAACATAGGAGAATGGAGTGAAGTGTGGGGCTGAAAAGTCCAAGGTACACCTTGATGGTTGTCAGTGGCTGGGGGGTGGGAGTGGGATGGCATGTGTAGTAGAGTTGGCAATCCAAAGGCACAGCCTGATGCCTGTCCATCTTTTCAGGGTAGGACGTGATGGTTAGAAACCCCTAATGCCTCGGGTGTTTGTAGTTATTTATAGTACAAATGTTCAACATTGCCTTTTTGTGATTCCACCGCATGAAAGCATTTGGGACCTCTTCTCATGAAGAATGGCAGTGTGATTTTGTCAATGTGTCCCAAACATTGACTTCCAACAGTGACAGTGCCATTCTGTGCCACATGTACAAAAACACAGATTTGGCAGAATGTGAAGAATGGCAGCTGTGCCATCCATAGCATGGTGTGAAGGGATGGCAATGTTGAAAATCTGTAGTGGGAATATTAAAAATGCATGCACTTCCAAGCATACGTGGAAAGTGCGCAATGCATGCATGTAACACAGTCATTTTATGGACTGTCGTCACCAGATTTTCGACATAGGCATTTTATGACCTGTGCTCATGAAGCGTGTCACTGTGATTGAGTTAATGTGTCCTGAACACTGATTTCTCTCAGCAACAACGACATTCTGCACCAGAAGTGCAAAAACACATTTTGGCCAGGATGTGGTAAATGATAGCTGTACTGTTTATAAAGAGGTGTGGCAAAATGGCAATGTTGAAAATCTGGAGTGAAAATATTACAAATGTGTGAAGTTATGAGCGTGCATGCATACTGTGCAATGCATGCTCATAACAGTCATTTTATGGAGTTCCATCACCAAATGTTTAACATAGGCATTTTAGGACCTTTGCTAATGAACAGTGTCACTGTAAGTTTTGTAATGTGTCCCAAACAGTGATTTTCCACAGTGACGGCACCATTGTGCACTGGAAGTGGGAAAACACATATTGGCCAAGATGTGAAATATGACAGCTGTACTGTTCATAAGGAGGAGCAGAAAAATGATAAGTTGAAAATATAGAGTGAAAATATTGCAAATGTGCAAAGTTATGAATGTGCGTGGAAACTGTAAGGCACGCTCGTAACACAGTCATTTTATGGACTTTTGCCACCAAATTTTCAAGATAGGCATTTTAGGACCTCTGCTAATGAACAGTGTCACTGTGATTTTGTAATGTGTCCTGAACATGGATTTCCCACTGTGACCGTGCTATTCTGTGCCGGAAGTATGAAAACACATTTCGGCCAGGATGTGAAAAAATGACAGCTGTTCTATTCAAAAGGAGGTGTGGAAAAATGGCAATGTTGACAATGTGGAATGAAAATATTGCAAATGTGCAAAGTTATGAGCGTGCGTGGAAACTGCGCAATGCAGACGCATAACATAGTCATTTTATGGACTTCTGTCACCACATTTTCAACATAGGCATTTTACCACATTTGCTAATAAACAGTGTCACTGTCATTTTCATAATGTGTCCCGAACATGGATTTCCAACAGCGACCATGCTATTCTGCGCTAGAAGTGTGAAAATACATTTCGGCCAGGATGTGAAAAATGACAGCTGTACTGTTCATAAGGAGGTGCAAAAAAATGGCAATGTTGACAATCTGGAGTGAAAATATTGCAAATGTGAGAAGTTACAAGCGTGCATGGAAACTGCCCAATGCATGCTCACAGCACAGTCATTTTATGGACTTTTCTCACCAAGGACCTCTGATAATGAACAGTGTCACTGTGGTTTTTATAATGTGTCCTGAACATGGATTTCCCACAGCGACTGCACTATTCGGTGCCAGAAGTACAAAAACACATTTCGGCCAGGATGTGAAAAATGACAGCTGTCCTGTTCATAAGAAGGTGCAAAAAAATGTCAATGTCGAAAATCTGGAGTGAAAATATTGCAAATGTGTGAAGTTATGAGCGTGCATGGAAACGGTGCAATGCACCTTCATAACACAGTCATTTTATAGACTTTTGGCACCAAATTTTCAACATAGGCATTTTACAAGCTCTGCTAATGAACAGTGTCACTGTCAGTTTCGTAATTTGTCTCAAACATGGATTTCCCATAGCAACTGCGCTATTCTGTGCCAGAAGTACAAAAACACATTTTGGCCAGGGTGTGAAAAATGACAGCTGTACTGTTCACAAGAAGGTGTGAAAAAATGCCAATGTTGAAAATCTGGAGTGAAAATATTGCATGAGTGTGCATAGCAACAGCGCAACACACGCTCGCAAAACAGTCATTTTTTGGATTTTTTCCACCAAATTTGCAACATAGGCTTTTTGAGATCCCACCTCATGAACGCTGGCACTGTCATTTCAGTAATCGGTCCCAAAAGGTGATTCCATGCAGTGACCGTGAAATCACTTTTCGAGACCAATTAACATCATGACAGTGACATCATTCATGAGAAGGGGTACCAAAACCCCATGCTGAAAATTTGGTGCCAAAATTCCAAACAATGCCTGAGATATGCATCAAAGTTAAAAACACCCTGTTTATTCCATTATACAGCTTACCGGCATTTCCTCAGTTTGCAGTCCGCTTTGAAGAGTACAGACGTGTTCCCAGTCCACCAAAGATCATTGTGCCAGACTCCAGAAGTAAGTATGGGGTGAGGGGGGTGTGTGGGGAGGCAGGGTGTGCAGTGGGTGGGTGTGGGTTGTTGGCAGTGGGTAGGGAGACCATATGAAACCATTTAATTTGTTTACAGGTGAAAAAAAAAGACAAAAGACATTGCAGGATGTTTTTTTTTAACAGGGGAATTTGGCATACTGGGGTGGGATCCCAGCATGCTAACTGACTGTTGGAGGGTTAGTTGTAGCTGAGGGGGGATTGAGCAACCCCATCAGCACAAAAGTGGGGGGGCGCAACAGCCGAGGGGGATTGGGCACCTCCTCAGCAGTACTGTTGCTACTTTTTTGGGGGGGGAACTTATGCCAACGGGAGTGGGCTCCCCCATCAGCACATCAACCTGGGAGGGGGGAGATAATGCCGATGGGGAGTGGGCTCCCCTGCTGGCAACTCAAATCTCACCCAAGGGATGCAAGTCGATGGAGATTGGGGCCCCCGTCAGCAAAAACACACTGTGTGGGGAGGGGCACATGCTGCCAAGTGGGACTGGGCACCCCCTCAGCACTGAGGCCACATTAATATTGTTTGTGAACAGGGTAGCAAGACACCTCCATGTTCTCAAACAATATTACAGTAGCAACGTTCCGCCCAGCAATGACGGGTTACTCCCTCATTGCAGCAAATCGCTGATGTTGCAATTACGATGCGGCCCGTGATTGCTGCTGCGAAAACGTTACAACTTGGTACAGCTTCTGGAAGCCAGTGTCATTAGCACACTGTGTCTCCATTGGTGCACCATGGCCAAGCCCCAAAATGCTGTGCCTCCCTTGGCTGCTACACTGCCGCGCCTCCCTAACCCGCTTTTTTCCTAAGCTGCCACATAATGTTTCTTGCACGTGCACGCAAGCAAACATAAAAATGGCTTCTACTGGGGGAAAAATGACTTGTAGATTCAGCACAGTTTTCCTTTAACATGGCTTTGAGTATTGTGTGCAATACTACACCATTTGAGAGGGTGCAGCACACAGTCCAAATTACATTAATGACAATTAGATGTTTTTGGTGCAGTACTAGCCACTGCTAAGCAATTTAAATCACCAATTGTAGTAAGGACAAAATAATGTGATCTACTGGGAATTGAACTCAGGCCCACAGAGTACCATCCCAGTGCTCTAACCACTGGGCTAGAGGCTGACATGGTTGGACCTCTGGTTCCCGGACACACTTCCTTTCACTTGTATTGCATATCCTGCAACTAGGAATGATCCAGATGACAATAAGATGTTTTTGGTACAGTATTAGCCACTGCTAAGCAATTTAAATCACAAATTGTAGTGAGAAGGAAAGAATGTGACCTACTGGGAATTCCCCATGAAGATCATTCAGATAATGGAAAGGCAAAGTGAAGGGGAGCTTAAAGAGGACCTTCATTGGTCCTTTTGACTGTCATGCATTTGTTTAAACTTGTGTCACTAATACTCACTGTATATTCTTTTTCTGTTTGCATTCAATTATCCCACAGTAATTAATCAAAAACTGCATCCCTTAGCAGCGTTGAACAATTAAGCTCATGTGTTTCAGCTAGAGCATGGGCGTATCTGTGACATTAATGTACATTATGACCAAAACCTTCCCTTGGAGAGCCTGTCTGATAACAGTTTAACATTTGCAATGGCTCAGAATAATCCCTTCACTTTGAGAATTAATTTACGTGTGCTCATTCCTTCACTGGACCTCCAGTTTCATGAGTCTGAAAAGTTCCCTTACAGGGATGACAATCAATACTTCAGGCTTCTGCCATTCAAGTTCTAGCCCGAAGTAATTTGGCAGGAGCAATCCAGCAACAGGAGTGATTCGGGTGCTGCACAGGGCAGCATGGTAAACCATCTGGATGACAGAGACCTTTCATGGTAATGTTATGAAATGATAACTTGTTTTGCACATGTTAATTTTGTATGTAGAATTGTACTCATTTGTCTGCCTCTTACAATCCTCAGTGGCAATGTTCCTTTGGGTGTGCCTAAGTCTTTGTATGTGGTGTGGTTAGGCTTCTTCGCCCCATGTTAGTCCAGGGTGTGCCTGTATCCTCTACAATTTCAATAAATTAATTTCATTTGTTGAAAAAAACAAATCTCTGATTGTCCAACTTGAGTATCTGTCTTAGGGGCCACAGATGCGCACTCACACACACACACACTTTCCTGTTTTTTGTTGCTTACTCCATCTCACAATATGTTGCATTTTCAAGTGGTCCCTGTGTTCAGTATGTATACACCTTCCAATTGGAAGGTGTTGTGCCCAGCTGCCCACTGTGAACTTGGTCATTGGACCCAATAGTAAATTTATGTATGGCATGAATGGCATGAACAACCAATCTGTCTTGCAACACAAATTGGCCCTCTATATATACTAACATTCACCTTCCACCCATCAACCCACGACACCCTTCTGCTTCAATACTTTTTTCACCTGCTGTTGCACATGATCCGTAACACTAGCGGCAATTAGTACCACAACCACAAGACCACAACGAGACAGTAAGTTGTCTTGCCAGGGGTGCATACACACTGGACTGAAATCTGCTAGGTATGCTGGCAGATTGTTAATAGTTGTGTGCAGTGGCTGGGGGAGCAAAGTAGGCACATTGGCATAGAATAAGCTTTCTGGGGGCACAGAGAAAGAGCGTATCATAGTGTACACAGTGTATAATGATTTGCTAGTGAAACAATACACACACACACACACACACTCACCACACACACACAGAAATACCGAAATGCCATAGAGCAGAAATTGCAACTCGTGTTATGGATTGTGTGCTAGAATGTGTTAAAAAATACTAGAGGATATGCAAACCACACTGGGGGAAACAAATGAAGCACTTTTTATCAGGATTGTGAATTTTCCGGGCACCACTAAAGCGAGGGTCACAAACTTTATATAGGTAAAATATAAGGCTTCAAAAGTGAATCAGACACAGACACATATTAAAGAATTCAGGCAGGCACAGGTTTATTGTGCTGGAAAATTGACACTGAGCCTATAAGTTATGCCAGGCTTGGAACGCTGACTGCTGTGTATGAATTAATTTGCCCACTCTGTCTCATACTATGACATCAGTGGGAGGGTGGGGCAATGGAAGAAAAACAGTGAAGAGAGGCATCATGCATATCAGACCCTGCACTTTTACAACTACCAAAAACAGAAAACATGGCTACATTTCTTTAAAGTAAGGCATGCAGACATTATTTTATGCAAATTGCAATGTGCCACAACGTTCAGCTGATACTCGTTGGAAGATCACGGAAGGTCCTCTTTAAGACAAGCTAGGCAGCTTTTCCTGGGAAAGAAAGGCTAAAAGGATATTTGATTTCAGTTGTTAAAAATTTAAAATGATTAGATAAAGTGACTCAGTCAAACTTTTTCAATTTGCTTAGGGCAGTAAGGTTATGCACTGAACTTAAAGGGGAATATAATAAAGATTAATGTGAGGGTGCATTCTTTTACACAGAGAGTGCTGAGTAGGTGGAATAAACTCCCCAAAAAGCAGATCAGTGAGGGAGTGTTGAATCTTTTAAACTCAAGTTGGATCGGTGCCTCATAGACTGTAACATACTAGATACATCATTTAATTCATTGGGGTAAAGAAGTGTCATAAGGATCATACCTCATAGTAGAATTAGTATGCCTGGGAGGAAGAGGAGAACTACTTGGCCTCAGGTTCCCAGAGCTTGCCTCCACTTGTAGATTTTCTCTTCATGCTGCCAAAATCCATTATAAAACACTTATGTGATTTCAGCCGGTCAGCACGCAGAGCCACTGTACCTTTTATTTTTCTGTGTACAGCAAACTCCTACCCTCTCTTCCCCCTTTTTTCCTCCCATTACCTTGTTTCATTAATAGCAAAATATTACACATTACATTTGCACTTTTTGTTGCAGTGTTTTCATGTGTGTCACTTTCCCACTTTATCATGTACAAAATCACACAAAAGTTGTAATGTCTCTTTAAATGTCTGCCTTAGAAAGCAGTACTGTATATGGGGACTTGATACCATGCCTTATAAAAGTTCATGCACGTGTGAAACATTGCTGCAGTAATGAGATTTATGTCTCACTTGTGTTTTATAAAATTAAAAAAGAGAAAGCGACCAACCCAGCAGTGGTTTTGTTTGAAGTTACATGGAAACTCCTCTACTATTCTTTGATAAGTGACATGGGATCTTTAGCTTCCACCTGGACAGTGACCACACATGGTCAGATAGGAACTCAGTTTAATGTCTTATCAGAAGGATGGCACCTCAATAGTGCAGCACCCCTAACATAGAAACATAGAATTTGATAGCAGATAAGGACCGCTTGGCCCACCTAGTCTGCCCATTTCCCTACCTAATGGATATGCTGCAGATCCTAGTTAACCAACAGCCTATTTCCTCCTACCCCCACTAGAATTGCCTTATGTCTGTCCAAAGCATTCTTGAATTCTCCCACTGTTTTTGACTCCACTACCTCCTCAGGAATGCCATTTCATGTATCTACAACCCTCTCCATGAAAAAATACTTACTCACATTACCTCTGTGCTGTCCCCCCTCTATCTTCAAATTGTGTCCCTTTCTTGCACATCTCTTTTTTTGAAAGATGCCACCCTTTTGGACTTTGTTGATTCCCTTGAGGTATTTGAAAGTTTCTATCATGTTCTCCCTCTTCTTCCTTTCCTTGTGGGTATACATATTAAGCTCCTTTAATCTCTCTTCGTATGTCTTCTGGTGCACACCCTGCACCATTTTAGTTGCCCTCCTCTGGACAGCCTCCATCCTGTCTATGCCCTTGTGGTCTCCAGAACTGCATGCAGTATTCCAGATGGGGTCTCACCAACTGTCTGTACAGAGGGATAACAACTTCCTGTTTTCTACCAGTGATGCCTCTCTCTATGCATCCCTGTATCCCGCTAGCCCTCCTTACTGCCTTCTCACATTGCTTGCCCACCTTTAGGTCATTTGATATGACTACTCTCCGGTCCCTTTCCATTTTTGTTTTTGTTAATATCTTACCCACCCATTGTGTACTCTTCCCGTGTTTTTGTTTCCCAGGTGCATTACTTTGCACTTCTTTGCAATCAGTCTAAGCTGCCATACCTTTGACCCCTCTAACATCATAGAGCACTGCAAAGTCAGTTATGGGTATTAGCCCAAGTCGTTGATCTGTGGCAAGAACTCACAATCTTTAGATCTTCCATTCACAGAGGTATGTCTGCTACCTACTGAGCCACTGACACTGATGAGAACTGTAGTAGCCTTAGTATAACAGTCTGAAGCAGTATACTTGCTTTGCTTCAAAACATGTGGCAGCAGCTAACCAAACACTTGTGTATGAGTAAAAAGGGCATTGTACTGATCAAAAACCTTTCTCTATCAGTTATGCCTATTGAAAACACAGAAACATTGAAACATATGAGCAGACTAAAGACATGGGGCTCAATTTTCAAACCCTAAGGACTGCAGAAAGCCCCAGGTGCACCGACGATATGGCATGCAGGGCTTGCTGCAATCTCTCAGATGGCAATTGGGATTTTTGCTCCCATGTGCCAATTGTTGAAAGTTAGACCAACTTTTTCTGATCTAACTTGTGGCAATCTCAAGGACCCATTTTATGGTGCTTGCAACAAAGAGTTGGTACAAGCTGTGTAAATCAGGTAAACTCTCGCAACTGCACCTGACCTACCAAAAGCAGCAAAGAGGATTGGTGCAGCTGGGTCAAATTCTGGGGTTGACAGGGCTTGATGCAAGCCTTGTGTTACCCTTTAAAAATGGAGTTCATCGCTTCATTTCTCCCCTTTAATAAGTCATTTTAAATAATTTCAGACAGCTCTGAACCTGGTAATGGTGCCTGCATAGACATCTGTACTAGGCAATCTGTTCCACCTATTCATCACTCTCTCTGTGAAGAACGTCTTCATTTCACTTTGAATTTGTACCCCAAAAATGTAAGTTTATCACCCCTTGTGGTTGAATTCTTATTTACTTGGAAAAGTTTGGAGTGGTCAATCCTGTTGTATACTTGGAAAACTTGAAGGTCTTTATCATATTCTTCCTTTTCTTTCTTAAGAGTACATATTTAGGCTCCCCAGTCTTAATTCAGATGATTTTCCCTGTTATTCTTGGATCGTTTTATTGTCCCTCTGCTGCATGGTCTCCAATCCATCCCTGTCCTTTTCTAGGTGTGAACTCCAAAATTGAATGCAGTACTTGAGATGAGCTTCTCCAAAGGCCTATAAGGTAACAAAATCACCTCCTTCTGCAGCTGATAAAGCAGCAGCCTATATACCCTAGCATTTTACTGACTTTACCATATGACCTGTTGAATCGAGAGACAGCTTTTAAATTTTCACTGATCATTATCGCCTATCTTTTTCCTCCCTTATTTGCTCTACTTTCATGCTTTTGATCCAGTACTCCATTTTTCGATTCCTGTTATCAATATACATGTCCTTGTATGGGGTATTAAATTTAAGCCACACATCAATTCAAAATCAATCCCATGACGATCATGTCCCTGACAAATTCATTCCCCGACAATAGCTCCCACAATATATATTATTATATTACCTCCAAGTGGGTGCCATTTGACCCACCAGATGACCCAATATGCTCAAGGCCATTAAAACTAGTGCTTCTCCTGTCATTCTTCTTTGAGTTGAGTTTCATATATTGTGGCAGAAAATTGTCAGGGAACAAATTTCTCAGGGACCCAATTGTCACAGGAGTGATTTGTCCAGACTGAATTGTCAGGGAACAAATTGTCCAGACTGAATTGACATGTCCCCTTAAATTTCAGTAGCCATTTACTACTCAGATTTTTACAACCTTTCTCAACCTCCATTTATCATACTCCTTATACCCTTCATAATATCTTGCCCAATGCAGGGGTTGGTGTTATCTGAAAAAAGACAGACCTTGTTCTTTAAGCTTTCATCTATGTTGCTGATGTACATGTAGAAGAGGGTGGGGCTTAGTACAGACTATTGTGATGCACCACTGGTAATCCTCCTTTACCTCAGAGAATTTACCATTTAGGACCACCTTTTGGGTGATGCCCTCCAACCAGCTCCCTATCCACCTGTTTGCTGTATATCCTAGTCAAAAATCTTTCTCCTTTTTGACCAACTGCTTGTGCAGAACAGAATCAAAGGCTGTACTGAAATCCAGGTAAAGGATTATCTACTGCCTGGCTCCTATGCACTGCTTGTGTCACTGAATTGAATAAATCAATCAAATTAGTCTGACATGACTTGTCCTTCTCAAACTAGCACTGCTGCCTCCTAGTCTACCTTTGCTTTCAGGAAATTCACTGTGCATTCCTCGACATAAGTTTTCAATGACGTCCCACTATGGAACTTATGTTTACTGGTCTGTAGTTCCCCAAGTGCTTCCTCCCCTCTCCCCCAATGAAGTGGCACCCTATCTGCTACCCTTCAGTCTACTGGAACTTCTCCTGTTTCAAAGGAACTGATGAAATGTTCTGCTAGAGGTGCAACTATGGTCTGACTAGTCACTTTCAGCAACCTTCAGTAAATCCCATTTGGTCTGGGGGATTTATTTGTTTTTATATTTTACAGTCATTTGCTCACCCATTACACAGAAATTGCCCCCATCCAACCAGAGAAACATAGATTTTGTCATCAGAAAAGGACCACAAGGCCCATCCAGTCTGCCCTAACCCTACCTACCTACCCTATGTGTCAGCAAGGGTCCCCACCATCTTTGCTGGAGTCTTCCTTTCAGTGATACTCATGTACCTGTCCAATGCATTCTTAAATCCCAGCAGTGTCTCTTTTCTCTCCCCGCCTCCCTAGGCAACCTGTTCTCTACATCCACCACCTTTTCTGTGAAGAAATGTTTCTCATGTCCATCTTAAAACTTCTCTCACTAATTTCACTGTGCTCCCTCTTGTAACTATGTTTGTGAAAAAATGTAAGGTTCCTAGCAGGATTCAAACACCTGGTTCCTTGTATTAAAAGCTTATTTCATTTCCTGTGCACAAGGGAGCTGCCTGCACTAACCATAGTTCTGAGGGATCCCTGAATTTTACTCTGATTTCAGATATATTGCCCAAGGCATCTGTCATAAACACAGAACTGAAAAGGTTGTGCATGATATCTGCCTTGCCTACATTAGCCTCCTCTATCACATTTTCCTTCCTTCCTGCCTCATCCTGTTCTCTCTCTTATGTATCTGAAAAATGAGTTTTCATTCTCTTTCACTCCTCCTTCATTTATTGATTCCATTTCAGTCTCTGCCTCCTTCAACATTTTTATTTTGTTACTTCAGGTTTTCTCATGTAATCCTGCCATTTAGCCTCTGTATGGCTCTTCTTTTATCTCCTAAAAGCCCCTTTCTTTTCCCTGATTCATGCCCTCACCTGATCACTTAATTCAAGTGGACTTAGAATGTCTCTTGCCCTTTGTAACATACCTGACACACACTCCTGTGTGGCCTCTAATACTACATCTTTTGGCAAAATTCTGAGGGGGGAAGGTGGGTTCTGGAACCAGCAGCTGAAAGAAGCGAGTGTACTTCTCTGATACACATCCTGATAATACCTTAAAAAGTGTTTTTCTCAATGTATATAGCTGGTCAAGGCTTCCATTTTTCCCCCTAGAATATTGTTGAATGTAACGAGGTAGTGAATGAATGAAAACTCTGGGACTTAGTTATGGCTTCTTCAAACAATGCCTTGAAGCAGTGTGGCAGCTCCAGAGATGATGGAAAAGCACTTGTGTCTTCTACAGTGGTGAGCTGGGAAAATAAACACCGGAGGCATCACTATTGCCACTGGGAACATTACAAAGTTGTTATGAAAAATGGTAACAGACAGTGACTACTGGCTTTCATACATCAAATGTCCACTTACAAAGTTAAGTGGGAACATTTGAAATGGAACCAGCCAGTTTAGTTGTGAAAGCACAGAACTTGATAACTAGCCAAATTGAAAAATAGATAGTATGATATATTTACAACTCAGAATACTTGAGACTATCGCCAGAATGGTGGACATGTGAATTATATATCTCTCTGAAGCTTCTGTGGGAACAGACATGATTGGTTTTATACAAAACTGGCTGTCACAAATGCTGGTTCTGTATCGTAAGGATAGCCAGTTAAAGAGAGAGAGAGAGAAAAGGTCTACAGGGTCTCATCAAGAATGGATGTTACGAAGTGCACTAATTCCTGCTTGAACCTTGCTCAAATTAATTGTGAGGGTAGGTGACAGAGACAAAATCATTATGTTGGCAAGTATCCCCAGATCCAATTTAGCTTCAGTGTATGGAATCTGGTCCCTGGCTAGAAAGACACTGAGGACATTTTTTTCTTAATGACAGCAGTTATGGGACCCAATTCACAAAGCTCCTGGTAATGGCACAAGTTGCTTGTACCACAAGAAATGGTGCAAGGTGTGACTTGCACCAAAAAATGCACCAGGAGCAATTCACAAAGGCAGTCTGCATTGAATGCAGGCTGATGCACCGAAAGGGGCTTGTGCTGCAAAATGGACTGCAGCATGGCACTAGAGAACATGCAAAAGCCACAGGCTGCCATACCTCCTAGGTCGGGATTCACAAAACCCTCCCAGAGAGCAAATTTCTAAGTACCATTAGGCCAGCTTGGGCTGGTCTAAGGGTACAGTACTTAGAAGTGTGTCCTCTGGGGGGATATAGAGATATGCGGAAATGTGCTGCAGTCCCCCTCAGCCACTCCATTCAAACAAAATGAAATCATGTCCCTGTTGGCTAGTGGTGCCCCCCCACCCAGATATGCCTGTATATTATTATGTACAGTAAATCATTCCCTGGTGGGCTAGCAGTCCACCCCTACCCCATATGCCTGTATATTAAAATGTTCATAACATCCTTCCCTGGTAATCTAGTGGAACTCCCCATCCCAGCTGGTAGTGTCCACCACCCTACTTCCCCCATCCCAAACCCTGAGCCAGTGATGGGCACAGCCCTTCTCTCACCACCATAGCCTGCTGCTGACTGAACTGTCACGGAGTGCATATTGTATTATGCAGTATGCACTCAGTGACAGTTCAGTCGGCAGCCACCTGTTGTTGTAAAAGGAGGGCTGTACCAGCTGCTGCTCAGGATTTGTTTTGGGGGGAGCAGAGTTGTGGGCACTACCTACCTGGGGTGGATGGGTAGGGGTCCACTAGACCACCAGGGAAGGATGTTATGATGAACATTTTAATATATGAGCATATTGAGGGACAGAGGGCACCGCTAGACTTCCAGGGAATGATTTACTGCACACTGATGTCTATTCTATTCTGTATGTGAAAAAAATTGTAGAAAAATACCACAGTTTGCATTATCATTAGTAAAACAAAATTTTCAGTTTTAATTTTTGTGCATTACAAATACCATATGTGGAATTCTGATGATTTTTTTAAAATGCCACTGAAATTTGCAGGTTGGAACTGGAATTCTGCTTGCAGAATTTATGATTTTGCACAACCCTACTGCACAGGAGTCTAGAGGTTAGGCTTGCTTTGGTACTTTGAGAATAAAACATGATTTAAGGATATTCACTGGTGTTTTAGCAGCCCCATGTCAAAGTCATAATTTTTATGTTTGCTTGTCGCGCATGCACAAGAAACATCTTGGGACAGTACAACATTTTAGAGGTGTGTGAGTTTCTGCTCAGTGCAATTGACACTTTATGGGGTTCATCCCTCAGGCACCAATAAATCGGTGAGCTGTCTATGACTGCAGTTTGAGAGAAGAGGTCTTCACATGAAAGAAAAGTACCGCTCCAATCAGGGATGGTTATGAGTTGACATTTTATGGGGCTTGTCCCTCAGGCACCAATGAATCAGCAAGCTTTCTATGACAGAAGTTTGAGAGAGAGGACCTCACCTGAAAGAAATCTGCCGCTGTAATGAGAGACAGTTTTCTAATTGCAGCAGGACCTTCCCCCTCCCTCATAACTAGGCACACAGACATACCTTCTGTCTGTTGGCAGCAGCTGACAAGACTCCGGCCATGTGCATTACAGTACATTGTAATGTGCATGGCCGGAGTTATGGCTCTTGTCGGCTCCTGCTGCCAGGCACCTTGTTTGATCAGTGTGCCTTTGTGAACCATTTTAATTAATAAATAAATGAACTGCAGCATGACTTTCCACATTGGCAGCTCCTGCCGCCTGCCACACACTCCCTGGAAAGCCGATATTGGGGTGCCCAATCCCTGTGTTGGCATGTATTCCCCCTCCCCCATTAATGTGACACACTGGGAGCCCACCCCAGTGTTCCAAAATAATTTTTTATTTATGTTTCCAACACCAGGATGCCTACTCCCAGTGTCAGATGATCCCCCCACCTGTCCGAATATTTCAAGTGCCAACATCGGGGTGCCCAATCCCCATGTCGGCATGCCACACACACACACACACACACACACACAATTGTGGCACAGTGGGAGCCCACCCCAGTTTGCCTAAATATTTTTGGTAACCTGTAAAATAAAGAATGCCATCCCCAAAGTCTTTTTTCCCCCTGTAAAAAGAACTGTCCTGTCATCTCCCCATTCCCCTCTCCACCCCACCCTCCTCTGTGGACCCACCTCCCAGCATCCCCTTACTCCTTACATATCTCCAGAGGTCAGGAGCAGTGATCTTCTATGGACTGGGACATGTCTGCACTCTTCAAAGCCGACTGGCAAACTGAAGAAATGATGGTAAGCTGCATAATGGGAGTTAATGGGGGGTGGGGGTCAACTTAGGTTGATATCTCAGCCATTTTTAGGAATTTTGGTCCCGCATTTTCAAGATGGGATTTCTGAGACCCCTCCTCATGAACACTGTCACTATCATTTGGATACTCAGTCCTGAAAGGTGATTTCACAGTTGCTGTGTGGAATCACCTTTCAGGACTGAGTAATGAAATGACAGTGCCACCGTTCATGAGGTGGCGTCCCAGAAAACCCATGTTGCAAATTTGGTGAAAAAATTCTCAAAAATGACTGCATTATGAGCGTGCATTGCACAGTTTCTACACACGCTTGTAACTTTGCCAATTTTTAATATTTTCACTTCAGATTTTCAACATTGCCATTTTTTCACACCTCCATATGGAAAGTATAGCTGTAATTTTTCACATCCTGCTGAAAATGTGTTTTCCCACCTGTGGCACAGAATGGTGCAGTTGCTGTAGGAAATCAGCTTTTGGGACAGATTAACAAAATTACAGTGGCATTGCTCATGAGGGGAGGTCCCAAAATGCCCATGTTGAAAATCTGGTGAAAAAATTGCAAAAAATGATTGTGTTATAGGTGTGCATTGCACAGTTTCTATGCATGCTTGTAACTTCACCGATTTTGCATATTTTCTCTCCAGAGTTTCAACATTACCATTTTTTCACACCTCCTCATAAACAGTACAGCTGTCATTTTTCACATCCTGCCCAAAATGTGTTTTCTCCCCTGTGGTGCTGAATGGTGCAGTTGCTTTGCAAAATCACCTTTTGGGATGGAGTAACGAAATGATAGTGTCACTGTTCATAAGGTAGGTTCCCAAAAAGCCCATGCTGAAAATTTGGAGTGAAAATGCCAACAAATGCTTGGGGCATTAGGGTTTCCAAACATAACGCCCCACTCTGTAGAGACTGACAGGCGGCGGGGGGGGTAACTTGGGGTCATTGACCGTAATGCTCATGCCATTCCACTCCCACTCCTCCCCCATCCTTCAACCAGAGACAGGTCTTGAGGTGTGCCTTGGGATCTTCTGCCCTAAAGTTCACCCCATTCTCCTCTACTGCACCTGTCTCAGCTTATTTCCTTATGGAACAGGGTGAGCATGAGGGCTGAAGACCCCAAGGCACACCACAACACCTGTTGGTGTCTGTAGGGTGGAGTGAGGTGGAATGACATTAGCGTTGTGGCCAATGACCCAAAGGCATACCCCCAAATGCCTGTCAGTCTCTGCATGGTGGGAGTGGGGGTTGGCGTTAGTTTAATATTTCACTGCCATTCCTATTATGCATCTCTCTAACTCCTGCACTACCAATGCCAATACCAGCATGCAAATATTTGACATTGACAAATGCTTGTTTAACATTTCAAGTCCACAGCAAAGTACATGGGTTGCCATTCTTTTTTAAAGTTACATGGTGAGACTTAATCCCTCTTTATGGAAACAGTTTGTAGTTATAACAACAGTGTATTAGGTGTCAACATGAATGTGAAAGAAAAAGTGAAACAAGGACATTTCAAACATCAGTGAATGTTCTTAAAGAGCAGGAGCCGGATTTTAGAAGGTTGACACAGGGCTTGCATTCAGCCTTGTGTCAAGCCCTTGCACCAACCCAGCTCGAGCACTGATGATTGCCACAACTGCAGCCATTTTTATAACCTCAGATGCAATTGATTTTTGTCAGCTTGCACCAAACCTTAGACACAAGTTGCCTGTAAAGGATCCACCATTCGGATGCAAGCTAGACCATTGTAATAGGGTCCTGTTATGAAGAGAAATATCAAGAATTTACAAGATGCCCCCCCCCCACACTTTTCGATTTTCACTCTATCCTGTCTGCTTCTATATTCGTATCTATCCTAATTTTCTTGTCAGGGTGGCCAACCTGGCAATCTTTAAACCTTTCTTTACTGTCCCTGATTATCTTTAAAACAATCTGGCATCCAAATCTTGATAAGCTGAAAAGCAGTCAGCTGAAATTCTAGCTGTGAGGAATTTCATAAAAAAACAAGCATTATGCAGCACATATAAAGAAAATATGTTAGGAGGAGACTACTGTGTAAAAATATTTACTAGAATTGTTGTCTAAAATAAATGCATGTTTACTTTCTGACAATTACATTTAAAAGTAAATAGAATCCTGAAACCTTGCAAGGAAGACAGATAGGAAGCGTGCCCCTCATCTGTTTTTCCTTGCCAAGGCTGCAGATTTTATTTCAGTCTTTAACAAGTGTTTCTTTTCTTTCTGTATTATGAATGTGTACCTGAATGTCTTGCTTCTCCTGCTGAGGTCCTGCTATAGGGATGGCAGCCTACAAAATGGCTGCTTTTATAGTATTCAGGTAATGTGATGTCACAATAGGGGAAGGTCTCAGTTCAAGACACACCCCTTCTGGAAAGTATATAAACCTTCCACTAGGAGACCTGTTTAGATAGAGAGAGGAGAGTCAGTATTTGACAGACCACAGACCACAGAGCAAGAAGGTTGTGTGTGTGCGCTTCCACACAAAGTGCTGTACAGACAAAAGGAAAGGAAAAGGCAATTCAGGAGTCTGTGGAAAGAAGTATTTCCTGTTTTTGGGTGTGAAGATTAACACCGATTTTTTTTCCTTTCTGTGAACTTTAAGTTAAGACTATATATTTTTTTGTTTTGTTTTTGGAAATAAATTGACAAACGCATACCTCTGCATTTTTTATGCATCTTAAACCTTTGGTCTGGACATCTGTTATTTCCCAAGCTTCTACACTGGTTTTAGAAGTGGGATATAACTGGCACGTCGAGACTGCCTGGGAGGCATTGCCAGGGGGTACTGAAGTTAAGTACCCTAACAGATGGAGGAAGAGGACCTGACAAAGAAAGATGCATATCATGTCACTAGATCAGTGATTGAAAAAACTGGTATTCAGTTATTGCCTGGCCTGGAACCTGGAGCAAGGCTTAAAATGAGGAGAACAGAGGAGGAGAATGTGGATACGGAACCCCTGAGGCAGGAGGCAGCTCAGGTGACCCCAGTACCAGATAACCCCGGAGAATTATTAAAGTGGCTGTGTATTCACCAGATCGAAATGGATCATTAGAGGGAAGAGGATCGTCACCAGAGAGATGAGGATCGTCGCCAGAGGGAAGAGGACAGGCGTGTCCTGGCTGAGGAACGTCAGCGACAGGATGAGAAATGGACGGATACCCTGAAGGCTATTCAGGCACTTGCACAAGGTCAGTCTCATCGAACTATACCCAGAGACATTAAATTAACAAAGCTGTCAGAGAGTGATGATATAGAGGCATACCTCACTACTTTCGAGCGGATTGCCCAAACTTATGCCATCTCAAGATCAATGGGTCATAAGACTGGTCCCATATTTAACTGGTAGAGCTCAAATGGTGTATAGCCAGTTAAGTGGGGTGGACTCAAATAATTATGATAGAGTAAAAGAAGAGATATTGTGACGCTATGATATTAGCGTGGAAACCTATAGACAGCGGTTTTGTACCCAGAGGATGACTATTCATGATACCCCGAGAGAAATCTATGCAAAATTAAAGGACTATGGTGGGAAATGGCTACAACCTTTAGTAAAAACTAAAGAGCAGATGATGGATATGATTGTCATTGAACAGTTTATTCAGGTATTACCTCATGATGTCCAGCTATGGGTGAAAGAACATCAGCCTGAATCTGCAGAGGATACAGTGAAGCTGGCAAAGGATTATATAGCTGCTTGACCCACTAGACCCAGAGGGCAACAAAATACCCCACCTCAGACATCAGAAATGGTAAGGCCTTTTTATTCTAATGCACGTTAGAATAATTACAGCAGGCGAGACAGAGGGGGAAGAATACCAGATTCTGAACTGATTTGCCATGGGTGTCTTGGCAAAGGCCACATAATGAGAAACTGTCCAAATAAGAAAAGAACCCGACATGACTCACCTAGCATTGGCTAATATTGGGTATATTTGCAAATGTGGGATTGGAGACCAACAGACATTGGTTTATTAGATACAGAGAGTAAGCAGACCCTGCTAAGAGCAGATCTGGCCCTGGACAGTAAAGTTACCCCGAATGATACAACAGTAATGTGCATACACGGGGATATTCATCAGTATCACACTACAGTGGTTGGAATGACTGTCAATAATGAGCACCACTGTATGATTGTTGGCCTGGTACCTCGATTGCCAGTTCCAGTGATTATAGGCCAAGACTTTCCCCACTTTAACTCACTGGTGCAAGCACAACAAGACTATGTAAAATCAGTAAATGTGGCAACCCGTGCCCAAGCAAAAAAACAACAGTCAGAGCCAGTGTTTTCTTTTGAATAGGATTTCTTTGAAGGAGCTGAAGGATTGGAAAAACCCAGAAAGTCAAAAAATCAGAAGAAAAAAGAGCAGAGAAAGTGGACAGAACAATAAAAGAACAGTATTGCTGGCATTTTGCCAGAAGTACCCTTGCAAGACATTATTAAGGAACAACAAGCTGATGTTTCATTAAAACCTTTTTATTCACAGGCTCAACAAGTAAAATACCTTGGACAATCTCATTTTATTGTGAAAAATAATATCTTGTATAGAGTCACTGTTGATACTACCATAAATGAACCTGTAGAACAGCTAATGGTACCAAAAATGTATAGAGAAAAGGTGATGCAGTTAGCGCACAATATTCCAATGGCAGGCCATGAGGGGAGGGATCGAACCTTGCAAAGATTACTTGCATGGTTTAGCTGGCCAGGTATACATCAGGATGTGGCTGAATATTGTCGTGCCTGTAAAGAATGCCAGTTGGTTGCACAAGGGGGAAAAAGAGATCAGGTGCCCCTTCAGCCAATACCTTATGTACTACCCCATTTGAATGAATCACCAATGGATGTTGTGGCCCTCTTACCAAAAGTTCTAAGCGTAACCGGTTCATATTAGTGGTATGTGATTATGCCACATGGTACCCTGAGCTGTTCCTATTGAACGGTTACTGCACCTCGCATAGCTGAAGAGTTAGCCAAAATATTCAGCAGAATGGGGATACCCCAGGAGATTCTACAGACAGAGGTAGTAATTTTACTTCTGTTATATTGAGGAGTTATATCACCTCCTAGGGGTATCTGCTGTCTGTACTTCACCTTACCACCCCCAAACAGATGGTCTTGTGGAGAGATTTAACAAAACCTTAAAAAAATGCTAGAAGTACATTCAGGAAGAAGGTAGAGATTGGGACAAATATCTCCTTACCTCCTGTTTGCCTATGAGAAGGTACCACAGACTACAACTGGGTTTTCACCTTTTTCCTTACTTTATAGTAGAAATCCCAGGGGACCCTTAGATGTGGTTAAAGAACACTGAGAGGATGGTAAAAATGTTGGCTATAGTAACATCATAGACTACATGACTGCATTAAGAGAAAGATTGGTCAAATATGTAAGCATGGCCCAATTAAATGTGACCCAGAAACAAATGTGACAAAAAGAAGCATATGACGTGGGGTTAAAGTGTAAAAGTTTTATACCTGGAGAAAAAGTATTGTTATTATTACCCTTAATAGAGAACAAACTGTTGATGCGCTGGCAGGGTCCCTTTGATGTAATCAGACAAACAGGAAGTGTCAACTTTGAAATTGAAATGCCTGGTCATAGACCAACTAAGAGGGCATACCATGCAAATCTTTTGAGGAAATGGATAGCAAAACCCCAGGTCCAAGCACTCTACATTCACCCTGAGCCCCAGCAGACAGAACTGGAGATTGCTTATGAGAGGCTTGACCGGCCCATAAATGATAAAAGTATACAAATAAATCCTGATCTAAGCCCTGAACAAAAGGTGGAGATAGATCAGTTGTTACACTATTTTCAGGACACTTTCACATCCACCCCAGGACGAGCTAAGGGAGTAGAACATGACATTAAGGTCAACCAGCAGAAGCCCATACACCAAAAAGCCTATAGATTACCGGAAAAGATTAGACAGGAGGTAATTGATGAGATAAAAAAGATGGAACAGTTGGGGGTGATTGTCCCTTCCAGGAGTGTATGGTCTTCCCCAATGGTGGTAGTGAACAAAAAGGAAGGAGGAATAAGAGTATGTTTAGACTTCCGAAAAATAAATTCTATTTCAGATTTTGATGGGTACCCCATGCCCAGAATAGATGATCTGTTAGATAGAACAGGAAATGCCCACTACATCAGCACGTTAGATTTAACCAAGGGGTACTGGCAAATTCCCTTGGCCCCCACTGCCCAAGCAATAACAGCTTTTCCTACACCAATCGGATTGTACCAATTTACCACTATGCCATTTGGACTCCATGGGGCACCTGCCACATTCCAACGGTACATGGACCACGTCCTAAGAGCACATGCCCAGTACAGTTCAGTGTACTTGGATGATGTAGTCATTTTCAGTCATGATTGGCATTCACATTTGGTGCATTTAAGTGTAATTATTCAGACCATTAAGGGTGCGGGATTAACAATAAACCCTGCTAAGTGTGCCATAGCAAGGACAGAGACTAGATATTTGGGTTTCATAATTGGGAAGGGATCCTTGAAACCAGAGATTGATAAAGTGGAGGCAGTAGCCAACAGCCCCACCCCCATTACAAAGAAACATGTTTGATCTTTTTTGGGTTTAGCAAATTATTACCGTCGATTTATCCCAGATTTGCTACTCTGGCAACTCCCTTAACAGAGCTGACCAAAACAAATATCCTAATAAAGTTAAATGGACGCAAGCATGTGAGGAGGCCTTCAGGAACATAAAAGCAGTCCTTGCTCAACCCTGTGCTAACTAGCCCAGATTTTACAAGACCATTTGAAATTCAAACAGATGCCTCAGAGACAGGTTTGGGGGCTGTGTTAACGCAATATGATGAAAAAGAGGAACATCCAGTATTGTATATTAGCAGGAAACTTCATGAGCATGAAAGGAAGTACTCTACGATAGAGAAGGAATGTTTGGCACTGAAGTAGGCCATAGAGTCCCTTAAGTATTACTTGTGGGGAAATGATTTTGTAGTGATGACAGATCATAATCCGTTGTGTTGGATAAACCAGATGAAAGATAAAAGCATACCGGATTATGAGTTGGTGTTTATCTCCTACAACCATATAGAAGTTTGCAAGTAAAACACAGGTCAGGAATGAAGCATTTAAATGCTGACTTTCTATCTCGATATGGTGCTGCAAGAATACCAAAGTAAAATGAATATTGGTGCTAAGTAAGCACTAGACACCTCAGGGAATTGTGTTGTACAGTAGTTCTGATAAGATAGTAAATGTTGTTTCTGTAACAGAACTAGTTATAAGGGTCCCTGAGGTGGAACTTCTGAGAGTGGGTGGGCAGAAGTTCCAACCCTTTCAAGGGTGAAGGGTCTCAGCCAACAAATAAAAACTTATTATGTTGCCTTCTTGTGGTGGGAGGTGTGTAACAAGGTCCTGTTATGAAGAGAAATATCAAGAATTTACAAGATGGCCCCCCACACTTTTCAATTTTCACTCTATCCTGTCTGCTCCTATATTCGTATCTGTCCTAATTTTCTTGTCAGGGTGGCCAACCTGGCAATCTTTAAACCTTTCTTTACTGTCCCTGATTATCTTTAAAACAATCTGGCATCCAAATCTTGATAAGCTGAAAAGCAGTCAGCTGAAATTCTAGCTGTGAGGAATTTCACAAAAAACAAGCATTATGCAGCACATATAAAGAAAATATGTTAGAGGAGACTACTGTGTAAAAATATTTACTAGAATTGTTGTCTAAAATAAATGCATGTTTACTTTCTGACAATTACATTTAAAAGTAAATAGAATCCTGAAACCTTGCAAGGAAGACAGATAGGGAGCGCCCCCCTCATCTGTTTTTCCTTGCCAAGGCTGCAGATTTTATTTCAGTCTTTAACAAGTGTTTCTTTTCTTTCTGTATTATGAATGTGTACCTGAATGTCTTGCTTCTCCTGCTGAGGTCCTGCTATAGGGATGGCAGCCTAAAAAATGGCTGATTTTATAGTATTTAGGTAATGTGATGTCACAATAGGGGAGGGTCTCAGTTCAAGACACACCCCTTCTAGAAAGTATATAAACCCTCCACTAGGAGACCTGTTTAGATAGAGAGAGGAGAGTCAGTATTCGACAGACCACAGAGCAAGAAGGTTGTGTGTGTGCGCTTCCACACAAAGTGCTGTACAGACAAAAGGAAAGGAAAAGGCAATTCAGGAGTCTGTGGAAAGAAGTATTTCCTGTTTTTGGGTATGAAGACTAACACCAATTTTTTTTTCCTTTCTGTGAACTTTAAGTTAAGAATATATTTTTTTTTGTTTTGTTTTTGGAAATAAATTGACAAACGCATACCTTTGCATTTTTTATGCATCTTAAACCTTTGGTCTGGACATCTGTTATTTCCCACGCTTCTACAACCAGAAAGAGATGGTCTAGCAAGTGACTTTCTGACAAAAGGGATAGAAAGTCCATTTAGATTGCTGCGAGCCTGGTGCGCCCTGCTTTGGTGCACTCTGTCCTTGCAGCAACCTTAGAGGTTGTAAAATCAAACCCCTATGAGTTCATGCCTGATAAAGAGACAGCTAACTATTTTATTTATTGTGTTGTGACAGGTTAGTAATTACTTTCTACTTTTATAATAAAATATTTGCATAGCAAAGCAAGTGGATTTTCAATTTTGCGTTTCACATTGATGGTACAAAAAAGTTCAACAGAATTCTGGTAATGTATTTCAATAAAAAAACAGAAGATATATATTTTTTTTAACTAAAGAAATAGATACTTTTTTCAGCAGCAAATTTTGGATCCAAATTCAAAGGTCAGTGCTAGCGCTAACCCGTGTTTGCACTAGTGCTCCAGGCATGGCCATATTCAAAGGCCCCCACAGCACAGCACCTTCCAAATCTGGCAGTGCCAAAGCTATAAATATACCACTTCCCCTTTGCAAATGAAGGGGTTCCCTCATGCATGCTGGTGCAGCAGCATAGTCAAAGGTTTGCAGCAATGGTGAACTGCCCCCCCAGAGCAGTGCTGTTTACTGTTACCAAAAAAACAACTCTTAACCTGTCACTAAGCTTATGCCCTCACCCCACCAAGGGAGAGCAGCTGTGCTGCAGCCACTTATTCCTATGCCGAGCTGCCCCCAATCTCCTGTTGACAGTTATCATAGTATCCCTGGTGGTCCACTGGTTCCCCCGAATCACCCATTGTCCATTACACTAACATGCCCCAATGTACACGTCACAACATATGTGCTCATGCTCTGTGACTATCAGATAGTGGCTGGCTAAGAAGGTGAGAGGAGGAGGGCTATGGTTGTCACTGTTTCTTGGGACTGGCATTCAGGCTGAGGGGGGTGCGGGGTGGAGGTTCACAGCATGGGGTGGGTGGAGGATCCCTGTACAGTCAGTGATGGGAAAACCACTGGACCACCAAGAATATTAATATTAAGGACAACAGACAATTGGAGGGAGGGGAAACCACTGGACACCCATGGAATTTTAATGTAATGCACAATGGGCGATCGGGGGGGGGGTACCACTATGCCACCGGACCTTTGTTTTCCACTGAAAAGCTGTCTAAGGTACTGTTGTACCACATCTAAATGAGCCCAAAATGGGTATGTAGATAGCCTCTTATCACCTTGCATGCCTAGTGGGCTCATTTACATGCTTGGTCTGAATATGGTCCACAGAGGATCTGGCACTATCCCAGTTTTGGGGCAGCGCTATTCCTGTGGGTCATATGCAGACCTGGTCCATGTAAGGGCAGCACAGATCCACTTTGTGCTGCACCGATATGGACTGGTATTCAGTCAAATCATGCTGCACAATTGATGAGCACTATCTGTCTGAGTTTTGCCAGAGCCAGGTGACAGCAAGTGCAGAGCAAACAGCTACGCTGCACTTGCACTGGGCTCTGAACATCAGGGCCATCGTATTTTATATGTTTGTACAATTGTGGTCCATTTGTTTAATTTTACAATTTTTTTTTAAAACAGGAATCAATCAATCAGTCAACTTTATTTAACCAGGCATACAACACCGTTGAGTAAGCTCATTTTCAAGGCAGTCTTGGATGACTGAGGAATGCCTTATCTTGCCTTACCAAGTAAAATCTATTTTATTTCCTGGGTGTCCAGTGGTTCCCCCTCCCTCTATTTAGGAAGAAAATTTTACCTGCTAAATCAAATCTTTCTTTCCATCCACTGGCACACACATGGATATCATTGGCTGCCAACACTGTGGGACGCCTGAAGGCAGGGCTGCTGTCATATATGCTCAGAGATATGTCACCTCAGGGCTCAGTTGCAGGAAGCAGGGGGTGAGATCAGCATCCTGCATAACCACCTACAGGGAAGCATTTCTTTTAGGAGTGCACCTCCACATCGCTGACACCAAACCAGCACACCTCTCCCCCAGAGAATGACTCGGCCTGGGGGATGGTAACTGGTTGCAGGAAAAGGGGGCAGAGCTCAGGCAACTCTACCAAACCAACAAAGTACTCTAAAGACAGCAAACAGGTATACATAGAAACATAGAAACATAGAATTTGAAGGCAGATAAGGACCGCTTGGCCCACCCAGTCTGCCCATTTCCCTACCTACTGGATAAGCTGCAGATCCTAGTTAACCAGCAGCCTACTTCTTCCTACCCCCAACCCCTAGAATGGCCTTATGACTGTCCCATGCATGCTTGAATTCCACCACTGATTTTGACTCCACAACCTCCTCCGGGAGGCCGTTCCATGCATCCATAACCCTCTCTGTGGAAAAATAATTCCTTAAATTACCTCTGACGCCCCCTTCTATCTTCAAATTGTGCCCTCTTGTTCTTGCACACCTCTTTTTTGAAGATGCTACCCTCTTGGACTTTGTTGATTCCTTGAGGTACTTGAATGTTTCTATCATGTCCCCCTCCCTCCTTTCCTCGAGGCTATACATATTAAGCTCCTTTCATCTCTCTTCATATGTCTTCTGGTGCAGACTCTGCACCATTTTAGTTGCCCTCCTCTGGACAGCTTCCATCCTGTCTATGTCTTTGCAGAGATTGGATCTCCAGAACTGCACACAGTACTCCAGATGGGGTCTCACCAGCTGTCTGTACAGAGGGATAATAACTTCCTGTTTTCTACTGGTGATGCCTCTCCCTATGCATCCCAGTATCCCCCAGCCCTCCTTGCTGCCCTCTCACATTGTTTGCCCACCTTTAGGTCATCTGATATGACTACCCTCAGGTCCCTTTCCATTTTGTTGTTTTAGTATCTCACCACCCATTGTGTACTCTTCCCTGGGTTTTGTTTCCCAGGTGCATTACCTTGCACTTCTTAGCATTGAATCTAAGCTGCTATACATTTGACCATTCCTCTAACCTTGCCAAGTCCCTTCTCATCCTTTCCACCCACCCCTGTGCATCAACTCTGTTGCAGATCTTTGTGTCATCTGCAAAGAGACATACTTTCCTTCAGTCCCTCTGCAATGTACGCTTATAAAGACATTGAAGAGGACCGTCTAATACTGAACCCTGTGGTACCCCACTAGTAACCCTCCTTTCTTCTGAGTGGACTCCATTTACTATTACTCTCTGTGTCCTGTTCTCCAGCCAATTCTTTACCCAGGCTGTCATCTTGGGACCCACTCCCAGGCCGGCTAACTTGTATATTAATCTTTTGTGTGGGACTGTGTCAAATACCTTGCTAAAGTCTAGGTAGGCCATGTCCACAGCCCTTTCCTGATCTACTACTTTGGTCACCCAGTCAAAGAAATCTATCAGATTCATCTGGCATGACCTTCCCGCTGTGAATCCATGCTGCCTAGGGTCCTGTGCCCCACTGGCCTCTAGATACTCGACAATTCTTTCCTTCAGAAGTGATTCCATCATTTTCCCTATCACTGAGGTTAAACTAACAGGTCTGTAGTTTCCTGCTTCTGCCTTGCTCCCACTTTTGTGAAGGGGAATCACATCGGCCCTCCTTCAGTCCTCGGGTACCACCCCATCCTCCCATGATTTGTTAAAAAGGGTAGTCAGTGGTATCACTAGTTCTACCCTTAGTTCTTTTAGAATTCTGGGATGAATCCCATCAGGCCCCATTGCTTTGTCCACCTTCAGTTTTAAGAGTTCTTTCAGAATCCTTTCTTCTGTAAATGGGCTGGTATCAACTTCTGTATCCAGAGTGTTACTACTGTTTGTTTTAGGTACCTCCCCCTCTTCATTTGTAAATACTGAGCAAAAACATTTGTTTAGTATCTCTGCCTTTTCACAGTCTCCCTCTGCCCACCCTCCATCCCCTTTATTAAGCCTCACTATCCCTCCTTTGGTCTTCCTTCGCTCCCTGATGTACCTATAAAGATTTTATCCCCCTTCTTAACTGAGTTGGCTATCTTTTCTTTGGTTTGGGCCTTTGCTGTTCTGACTGCCTTCCCAGCCTCTTTTGCTTTAACTGATACAGTTCTCTGTCCTGCTCCTTCTGTGATTCCTTGTACTTTCTGAATGCTTTCTTTTTCTCTTGAACCTTCACTGCCACTTCCTTTGAGAACCATAGTGGTTTCTTACATTGTTTTGTTTTATTTATTTGCTTCACACAAAGGCTCATTACCTTTGTGATGGCAGTTTTTATTATTCCCCATTGTTCTTCCACCCCTCTTTCCTGCCCATCTGCTAGTGCATTCCTTAGGCACTCACCCATTTTGCAAAGTCAGCCCTCTTAAAGTCCAGTACTTTTGCCTTTGTATGGCTTGACTCTATTGCTGTGTTTATTGTGAACCATACTGTTCGATAGTCACTAGTTCCCAGATGGCTACCCACTTCTACATCTGTGATCCTCTCTCCATCTCCATTTGAGAGAACCAGCTCTAAGATTGCTCCCTCTTGAGTGGGCTCCAATGCTAGTTATCTAAGGCATGCCCCCTGTAGGGCATCTAGAATAACCCCACTCTTCGAAGTGGCTGCTGCAACTGCACTCCAGTTAACATCTGGCATATTCAGATCACCTATCAGCAATATCTCCCCTTTTTCTGCCATTCTAGGTATACTTTCTATCATTTCTTTGTCCATTTCCTCCCCCTGAGAAGGGGGTCTATATACAACCCCTGTGCAGATTGTGGTGCCATTGCCTGTCTCCAAATTTACCCACAGTGCTTCTTCTCCTCCCTGTTTACCCTTTTGTTCTGTTGCTTTTATTCCTTGCCTTATGTAAAGAGCTACTCCTCCTCCTCTTTTACCCTCCCTGTCCCTCCTGTAGATAGTGTATCCTGGTATGTTTACGTCCCAGTCATGGTTTTGTGTGTACCATGTTTCTGTGACTGCCATGATATCCAGATGTTCCTCCTCCATCGAGGCCACTAATTCAGGAAGCTTGTTACCCAGACTACGGGCATTGGTACTCATTGCTCTCCATTTTTTGATGGCTTTACCTTCTGTTGCAGCACCCCTAATATCTCTTGCGTCCATACCATCCATAACAATGGAGGATGTCTCAGGCCATAGGAATGCCAAATGCAACAGGATAGCAGAACAACATCATAAACAAAACCTCAATGGGAAAAAAAATCATAATCATAGGGGACTCCATGATTCGTGGTGTGGACCCCCACCTGAGGCAAAACAAACTTGCAGATGTGCAGGTCAGATGTTTCCCAGGAGCATCCACTTGGAGGGACACTGACTGAATAGTCAACGCAGTTAAAAAGGAAGAAGAGGGCTCAAACATCCTAGCCCACTTAGGGACCAATGACTTTGCCAGCCAATCGGTTGAGGGGGTTAAGGAGGACATTGCGCAGCTCGGTGAGACATTGGTTTCATTTTTATCCAGCATTGCATTCTCTGAGATTCTGCCTTTTTGGGAAAAGGGGAAGAACAGGCAGAAAATCTGAGAGACAGAGATAAGTGGGCTTAATGCATGGCTCAAGGACTGGTGCCACACAAAGGGGCACCACTTCATCAGAAACTGGGGCAATTTCTGGGAAAGGGAGTTCTTCAATTTCAACAGCCTCTGTCTGACTAAAGAGGGAGTCAGAGCACTGGGCTAGAAATTTGACATCCATGTAGGACATTTAAACTAGCGGGAGGGAGATGACAGTAGCTCTAGGAGAAGCACACTGCGGTCTCTCCCCCTCCAGATAGCACCAAATCTACACATTGAAGGATAGCAAAAGCAGTTAGCCAGGAACATAAAACCCTTTCCGGCTCTGGCATTGACCATCTCAATGGAAAGGGAGGAACCATAAACAGGGAAAACTACAAAGGGATGAACAATAAGATCAAGGGAGGCATGACAAACAAAGTGACCCAGCAAGAGTGGTCAGCACTATGCCTCAATGCATGCAGTCTGGCTAATAAAATGACTGACCTCACTGCCACAATAGCTGAGGCAGGACTAGACTGGGTGGCCGTGACCAAAATATGGTTCACAAATAATCATGGTTGGGAGGTGACTATCCTGGGGTACAACTTGTTTAGGAGAGATAAGACTAGGAAAAGGGGAAGGAGTAGCTATTTATGTTAAGGATACCATCAATACTACAGAAATGCAACAGGCACTAGGGGAAACAGAGGATCTATGGATCACAATATTGGCTGGAGGCCAGAAACCATTTTAGTAGGAATAATCTACAGACCCCCATATCAGGAGGAAGACAGGGATAAGGAAATCCTGGGAACCATTCCCCAGATGTCAGACAAAGGGGACATGGTGCTGGCAGGGGATTTCAATCTGCTGGACATAATTGGAATACCCACACAGCGGCATCACAGAAGAGCAGGAAATTCCTAGTCACACTACAGGAAGCAGGCCTAAGTAAACTAGTGACATCACCCACAAGGGGTAACACGGTTCTAGATTTGATATTCACAAATAGTGATAGGGTTATGGGTGTCGAAGTAAGGATCCACCTGGGCAACAGTGAGCATAACATGGTATGATTCAGGGTAAAAAGAACTGCAGACTGCACACACTCCAAACTGAAGGTCCTTGACTTCAGGAGGGCAGACTTCACAAACATGAAGTCCTGCCTAAGAGACAACCTTAGTAACTCCACAGAAGGGATTGTTGAGGAATATTGGCCAAGATTGAAGGATGCAATAACCATGATCACATCACAGTGTGCCCATCAGGTTAGTAAGAATTAAGGAGGAAAAACCCATTATGGTTTTCCAAGGAGGTGGAAACCATGGTGAGAGAAAATCACATAGCCTTCAGAAAGTACAAGGAGTTAGGGAAAGAGGCAGACAAAACAGAATATAAACAGAAACTAAAAGAGATAGGAAAAGTGATAAGAAATGCAAAGGCTAAAACAGAGATTAGGATAGCTCAGGAAGTGAAAAAAAGGTAACAAAACCTTCTACAGGTAAATACGTGAAAAAAGGAAGACCAAAGGGAGCATTGTTAGAATCACAAAAAAAGATGGACAAACCACAGAGCAAGATGGGGAGAAGGCAGAGGCACTCAATGAGTATCTCTGCTCAGTCTTGACACAGGAAGGAGATGGTAACAGATCAACAATAGGCATAAAGAAGTGTCCGACTGAAAGAATAGACATTGGTTCCTTCACAGAGGAAAGGGTTCTGGAAGAAATAGACAATTTAAAGGTAGATAAAGCTATGGGGCAAGATTTGATACACCCAAGAATACTGAAAGAACTAGGGTGGGAACTGGCAGCTCCCTTAGCAGTGCTCTTCAACAAATCATTAAGGAGTGGAGAGGTGCCAGAGGATTGGAAGAGTGCAACAGTAGTACCACTCCACAAGAGTGGAAGCAAGGAACAGCCTGGTAACTATTGTCTGGTTAGTCTAACGTCAGTCATGGGAAAACTGATGGAGTCCCTGTTGAAGGAAGAAATCATAGCTTTTTTGGAACAAACTGGTCAGATTGATAAAAATCAACACAGTTTCACAGCAGGGAGGTCTTGCCAGACAAACATGGTTGATTTTTTAATTGGGTCACCAAAACAGTGGATCAGGGTGGGGCAGTGGATGTGGTTTACCAGGACTTCAGCAAAGCTTTTGACTCCATCCTGCACAGGAGACTAGTCAAAAAACTGGAGAACATGGGAATTGGGCCCGAGGTTACAAACTGGGTCAGAAACTGGTTACATTGGAGAACTCAGAGAGTATTAGTAAATGGCACTCTCTTTGTGGAGAGGAGGGTTATTAGCAGGGACCCACAGAGCTCAGTTCTGGGGATGATCCTCTTCAACATATTCATCAGTGACATTACGGATGAATTGGAGGGAAATGTGTGCCTGTTTGCAGATGACACCAAAATCGGCAACAGGGTAGATACAACAGAGAGACAGCAAAGCATGGAAGCTGATCTCCAAAAACTGGAGGAGTGGTCCAAGACCTGGCAACTGAAATTCAATGGCAAGAAATGCAAGGTCATGCACCTGGGAATGTGTAACACAGGGAAACTGTACTCAATGGGAGGGGAGCAGCTGGTGGCTACCAGGCAGAAGCAAGACCTAGGAGTGATCATATCAGATGACCTCAAGGTCAGTAGACAATGTGAAAAGGCAGCACTAAGTGCTAGTGGTATCTTGGGATGCATAGGGAGGGGCATCGCGACCTGAAGGCATGAAGTAATCATGCCCCGTATCGGTCCTTGGTCAGGCCTCATCTGAAGTACTGTGTCCAATTCTGGAGGCCACACCTCATGAAGGACATAGCTAGGCAGGAGACGGTACAGCAAAGAGCAACAAAGATGGTGCAGGGCTTGCATCAGAAAGCATACAAGGCAAGACTGGATGACCTCAAATTATACTCCCTAGAACAACGCAGGAATCGTGGGGACATGATAGAAACATTCAAATACCTTAAAGACAACAACAGGGTACATGTGCAGAACCTCTTTCAGGTAAAGGGCTACAGCAGGACTAGAGGGCACATCCTTTGACTTAAGGGATGACAATTCAGAAGTTATACGAAGAAATTCTTCTTCAGAGTGTGTTGTGGAACCATGGACTAGCCTGCTGGAGGTGGTGGTGGGAGCCAAGACAGTGGGGGAATTCAAGTGGGCATGGGACAGACACTGTGGGATACACAAGCAGGCAGCTATGTAGGGAGGTAGGAAGCCAAGGGCTGACCTGATGGATCATACAGTCCCCATCTGCTGACAACTTCTGTGTTTCTATTTTTCTAAAAGCTCACACAATATGAAACATTGTTATTAAATGTGTCTTATTTCAGTGGAAGAAAGCTATACTTCTATAAAAATCTGAAACCATATTTGCAGTTTTCCATTGAAATACAATGTGGTAGCCTTGCCAGTAAAGATTTTCTAACTTCATAATTTTTGTTGCAGTTAGTGCTATTTCTTCCCCCTGGCCCCAAGCAGCCCACCAAATGCCAACCATCCCAGCCACATCAACCTGATTCTCCTCCAGGACTTACCTTCATGCAAAGCAATGTGGTCTGGGTGTTCATTAAATGTAGGGCCACCAGGCTGTTGGATGTCAGTGGCCACCTGTGAGACCAGCATTTTCCATTTTCTTGGCCCCTTGAGGAGTGTGTGCAATGCTGACCAGATGCTCCCATTCATGCTTCTGTGTGTGGGACATAGGCAGCTGTCACTCCTCCCTGTCTGAACAGTCCTGACAGCCTTGCCCCCAGCCAATGCTAGGGGTCAGGTAAGCACCTGGCACTGTAACCCTCCCTCCCTCCTCCCGGGAGAGGACAGCAGTCCTCTGGATACTCTATCCTCTCCTGCCCCAGCTGACCCCGACAACCTGAGTCTGTATCTGAACCTGGAGCACCAGCATGGTGTGAGGTGTGGCATCCATCCCACCAACCTTCAGCACCAATGAGCTGGCCTTTTGGCTTCATAATGTAAATATTCTATTGGATTTTGTTTTTACTAGTAGTTGGCAAAACAAAAAAATGATGAAAGGCAAGCAAGCATCTCTTCATAGAATCATAGATTGATATGAGTCGGGAGCCATGGGCCATAGTGACATGATCCATATGCCGTAAAAGGCAAATTTCTCATCTCCCATATAGTCATCAAGAGATGACTTAAATATCTCAAAGGTCGGGCTTGTCACAACCTCTCTTGGAAGTCTATTCCAATGCTCCACCACTCTCTGATTTATCTCTTCTTTCATATAGTGTCTCATGTCTAAGGCTGTAAGTGCTTTACATTAAAATTAGAGCAATTCAATATTTAAAACAAACATAAAATGTGTGAATCAGAGCACTAGAGAAATCTTACCCTATATGCATCAGATAGAAACAATTTATTAAAAAACACTCAAATGTCAGGGAAAAGAAATGTGTCTTCAAGACCCAGATAAAAACACCAACAGAGGAAAGGGTAAGAAGAGAAAATAATTAAAGTGGGTAAAAAAATTACTGAGGCATATCAAGGCCCCAGACCTTCATTTTTTATAATATACTTCTTTACTAAGCACTTAGGACAACATTTTCAAAGCCTACCGTATGTCTAGTGGCAATTTTCTATTACACAATTTTGCACACAAGCAAAATTAGCCCAATGTGCAATTTTCAAAGCTAGGACATAGCTATGTCCAATTTTCAAAACTCTGACTTAGTTTTGACTAGTTTGCAAAGTTCAGGTATAAAGGTTGGGGAGAAGATGGCCAGATGGGTGGAAAACTGGCTGAGGGACAGAACCCAGAGGGTGGTGGTGGGGGGAGAGTTATCTGGCACCAGAGATGTAACCTGTGGGGTCCCACAGGGCTCCATGCTGGGGCCAGTGTTGTTCATTGTCTTCATCAATGACATTGGGGATGGCATTAAAGGCAAAATGTGCCTATTTGCAGATAACACCAAGCTCTGTGTGAGAGTGGACACAGCTGAAGGGATACGGGACATACAGGAAGATCTGGAAAAGCTAGGGAGATGGTCCATAATCTGGCAGCTTGGCTTTAATGCCAAGAAATGCAAAGTTATGCATATTGGAGCCAAGAATCCCAGGGCAGAGTATTACCTGGGTGGAGTTCAAGTAGCTGCATCAGAGGAGGAGAAGGACCTGGGAGTGATGATCACTAGTGACCTGAAGCACTCCACACAGTGCAAGAAAGCAGCAATAAAGGCAAACAAGATGCTGGGATGCATAGCTAGGGGGATCAGTAGTAGGAGAGAGGAGGTTATACTGCCCTTGTACAGGTCACTGGTAAGGCTGCATCTAGAGTATGGAGTTCAGTACTGGTGTCCACACCTCAAAAAGGACATTAACCTGCAGGAGAAGGTACAGAGGAGGGCTACAAAGATGATAGCTGGTCAGCAGGGCAAGGCATATGAGGAGAGGTTGAGGGCGCTGAACATGTACTCCTTGGAAGACAGGAGAGAGAGAGAGAGAGAGGACATGATTGAGACATTCAAGTACTTGAAAGAGATAAATAATATTGATAAGGAAAGTCTCTTTAAGTTGAGTGATGACCATGATCACAAGGGGGCACAGTCTTAAGCTGGAGGGTGGGAGGTTTAGGAGGGATGTCAGGAAGCACTTCTTCACATAAAGGGTGGTGGACACTTGGAATGCACTGTTGAAGGAGGTAATCTCATTAAAGACAATAAGAGCTTTAAGAGAGGCTGGGATAGGCATAGGGGAAGATAAGAATCATGGGTAGGGAGGATGGGAGGAGTGGGGAGGGAGGGCAGGGACATTAGCTCAAGCTGTGGACCCTGCAATACGAGCAGACTTGATAGACCAAATGGCCTTCTTCTGCTGGCTTGTTCATATGTTCGTATGTACCTAGTCATTATCTGTTGACAGATTGTAATCTAGTCTGTCATTTACATTTATGCCTAGCTTTTTTTATCCAAAATCTGGATGTAAAGTACCATAAACAACTAGAAATTCTGCAGTTAAGTGTATCTTTAAAAATAGCCCCATGTTTTGACTTTTTTTTATATACTTTGTGCTCCTTATCTTTCTGGTGGCTGCCATCTGTTCGACCCCCCCAGCCCCATCACCCAGTTCTTCTGGGAGCTTACCTTGAGACATCCTAGCCACAGGATATGGTTAGCTCAGCCACTGGTGTGGAGCCTGCAGGGGGTCAATTTTCATCCACCGCCATGGATGTTTTTCCACTATTTTCTCCCTTGCCCTCCCCATTGCTGGGGTGTGACACATCAGTGTGTGTACATGGAGGTGTATGCACACTGAAGAAACCTGCAGCACCCACCCTCCATTGGCACCCCATCCCATTCTTCCTTCAGACTGCCACCTGGTGGCAGTTATTCAGCAGGGCTACCAAGCCACCCTCCCTGAGAGATACGAGCTGTCCTTCAGACACTTGATCCTCTCCCTCCCTGGCTGTCCTCTGGCAACCCACTTGCACTGTGAACATGGGTTCCTGGTGTGGCAGTAGGTAAAGCTCATGCTTTGACTTCTGAATATCCCACCACCTGATGTACTTTACCATTAATTGCATCCATTTTGTGACTTCTGAAAATCCTACTTCATGTCACTAGCAGATTTGCCCATTGTATGACTTTGAAAATCCAAACCTTACTCTTTAATTTTAAGTGGATGAGTAGCACAGCCAAGAAAGAGATTAAAATTTAGAAGAGAGAAAGAAAAAAGTGCCCATGCTGGCATTTGAATTGCTACACTACCAGATGTGCTGCTGTACAGTACCAGGACAACAGAAAACCTGGGGATCCCAAAGGCACTCATCTTTTTCTAATGCACATCCAGAAGCCCCACAAATCAGACTTACTTTTTTACTGACAAGAAATGCAGTGGGCATATATTTGAAATGCATTTCAGAAGTGATACAAATGAGTGCCATAGCTGGGAATTGTAACCAGGTCTGCTCAGAATATGATTCTGCTGCACTACCAGCTGTACTGCCATTACATCTGGAAACCAATAATTCCAAAGGCACATATACTTTCCCAATGCACACCCTAGAAGCACACAAATTAGAATTACATTTTTTTAAAATAGCTGTACTTTATTGAAGTAACAATATAGAAAACCCAACAACAGAAACAGATACAAAAATCAAAATCAGTTACAGAAATTAGCAAAAAAAAAACAAGAAAACACTCAGACAACAACAGCAAACATCAAACACCGAAGCACCCCCCTACACCCTGCATCCCTTGCCAAAACCTCCCATACAGGACACCTAAAAATATTTGAGAGAAAGGGAAAAATGAAAAAAAAAGGCAGCAGAGAATCTGAATATGTCCAAAACTACTATACCAGTCTATAGTAAGCAAACAATAGGGTGTGCAAAGTCTGCAAACAGGAAGTATAAGTATGGCAAGAGTGATAAAAAGTGGGTATTACTTTCCTGACTATAAGAGCCATACACATCTCCTGAAACCATTCAGTCTGATTGGGAGACACATCTTCTAACCAGTGATGAAGGATAATAAGCTTAGCAACTGCTGTAATGAGAGCCATATGCCCCTTTTGTGGTTCTAGGAGTTCATCACCAAAGTCACTCAAAATACAACCTTCTGGCGTTAAGGCCTCCTAGAGTCCCAAAAGAGGATCCAAACTATCCTTATAGGTTCATAGGATTTTATACGAGTTCAGTAGGTATTTCTATCTTTTACAAACTCGCCACCTGATCATGGGTGGAAACCATATTTTATGTGACCCATGTAATTATCTAATTTGGTTTTAAATGTAGTCATTGTATCACTAAGTACCACATTAATTGGGAGCTTATTCCATGTATTTACTACCCTTTGAGTATACCAATTGTTTCTTTTAACCGTGTTGTTATTAGTACCTTTAAGTATATGTGATCTGGTGTTTGTAGCAGTCTTTTTTTCTGTAGTCATATTGTCTCTAGCATTATTTCACTCTGAAAAGCTTTATATGTCAAGCACAGGTCTCATCGAAGTCTCCTGTAATCCATTAAATAGAGGCCTACTTTTTTTTAATCTAGTTTCATAATCCAAATTTTGAATAGTTATTATTTTCTTTGCTGTTCTTCTTCTTTGGATATTTTCAGTTAATTTCTTGTTTCTAATTAAATATGGAGTTGTGACTGAAGAGCAGTATTCTAAATGAGGTCTAATGAGACCAGTATATAATGTCAACGGAACTCTACCTTCTTTACTTTTAATGTTCCTTAATATACAATTTAACAGTTTGTTACCTTTTTTAACAGCAGTTATTTTGTGTATATTAAATGTAAAATCATTTGAAAGAATTACTCCTAAATCTTTTTCTTGTTGAGTTGTTTCTAGAATTGTATTATTAATAGTATATGTGAAACATGGGTTATGTTTGCCCAAATGCATGACCTTACATTTAGATTCATTAAACAGTAGTCCCTTTTTTGTAGACCATTCAACTTAGTGAGCAGAATTTGTATTATTTATGATGCTACCTATTTTACAGTCATCAGCAAATTTAACCAACCAGCAAGAGCTGTTTAAAGGACACATAGTTGAAATAAGTATATTGAAAAAGGTTGGGCACAATACCGAGCCCTGAGAAACACAGCTAGTAACGGGACCCCATTCTGATGGATGGCCCTTCACTGATACCTGCTGTGACCTATTTGATAACCAAGAGTGTATCCATCTAATAACTACAGGGTAAATATTCAATTTCTCTAGTTCAGATATAAGTATTTGGTGTGATACTGAGTCAAATGCTTTTGAAAAGTCTAAAAACTTATATCCACTGATAGGCCATTATCCAATGCTTCACTGACTGGTTCCAAAAAATACATGAGATTAGTCTGACAAGATCTGTTCTTAACAAAACCATGCTGGTAGACATCAATATAGTTTTTATCAACTAAATAGTTTGATATTGTATTCTTTAATATCCTATCAAGCAATTTACATATTACATCAGTTAAACTAATGGGCCTATAGTTTTGCTCAAGACTTTTACTACCACCTTTGTGTATTGGTATAACTATAGCTCTGTTCCATAGTGGAACCATTTGCCCTGTGCTCATCGATAAATTAAATATTAATATCAATAGTCCAACAAACAGTTCCTTTAAATTAATAATGAGTAATGGAGGAGTGCCATCTGGGCCAGGAGTTCCATTATTCTTCAAAATATTGATTGCATCTAATACTTCGCCTTCAGTTATAGGGGTAAAGGAATTATTCATAGATTTATCACATACAGACTCCACATAATTTGGTTTAAAGACATTTATGAAATAGTTATTCAATGTATTTGCAATTTCTGTTTCATTGTTTATTATCCCATTAGAGGACTGTAAGGGTCCAACAGAAGGATTGTTTTTTTTAATGAACCAATATAATTATAAAATGATTTTTTATTATCTTTAACAGAATTTGCAAGTTTTTCTTCAAGATGCCTTTTTTGGTTTATAATCATATTCTTACTTTTATTTGCAACTTGTTTATATCTGTCCCAATTTGAGCTGGATTTATTTTTCTTAAATTTCTTGTATAAGCGTTGCTTTTTTGCCAAGATTCTCTTTATATTGGAATTCCACCACAAAGGAGAGCTTTGATTTTTTAGGTATTTCCTTCTGACGTGAACCCATAATTTAATACTTGTTTGTATTTTTGACAAAACATTTATTATAGACTAAATTAATGTTATTGTCGATAAGTTCAGAAGCCCAATTCCATTTCTCTAAATATTGTTTTATTTTTGTATAATTAGCATTTTTAAAGTCTTTTACTACTGTACAGCGGAAGTTTCAGTAGAGTAAGTTAGGTTCATTATTGTATGGATCATATTATGGTCGCTATTAGCAAGTGGATGTTTACTAGTGACATTTGCCTTAGAATTGTCTATATTAGAAAAGATCAAATCTAGTATGTTATTGCCTCTTGTAGGTGATTTGACCAGTTGATTCAAGTTATTTATAGTTATAAGGTCTAGAAAGGCACAATCTATTGATGAACTACCTTTTGAATTATTCCAATCACTATTTGGGAAGTTAAAATCACCCATAAGTAAACAGTCTTTATCCTGTAAATTGTCCTCTATGTTAGTTAAAAATATTTGATTTTTTTCTGTATTTAAATTCGGTGCTCTATATCCAAGTCCCAGAGTGATAGTATGATCCCTTGTAAGTTTTATCTTAATCAATATTAGTTCACTTGAACTGTCCTTATTTAGATTGTTTATTAGGTAGCTTTTCAATTTATTATTAATGTATAATGCTATTCCACCTCCTCTAGTATTTGAGCAATTTCTTTCATACTTTAAATAACCTGGTATTTCAGTTGCCCAGTTGTCATCTTTAAACCTTGTTTCAGTTACTCCACATTTGTCAATATTATTAGTATGTAAAAAATCAGATAGTTCATCTATTTCATTCAAAAGAATTCTTGCATTTAAGAGTAATATATTAATTTTGGTAGTTTCTGATTTGTTTGTAGTTCCAAAATCTTTGTCTTTACAATTTGTTATATTGTCTAAATTTTTATTGCCTAGAGTCTTTATAGTATTAAGAGAATCCAAAGCTTTAGGAATCCCCCCCCCCCCATAGCTTAGTTTAAAGATTTTTGTATGTGAGACAATATCTGTTTCCCTAGTAGGGCATTCCTCCTCCTGCTCGGATGTAGTCCATCATTTGAAAAAAGTTCTTCCCTATAGATAAAATCTTACCAATGCACTATGCACCCTAGCTCCTGTTTCAGACACCATCTTCTCAGCCAACTGTTTAATGATTTAATTTTATTTAAATTCAGGAGCTTTAGGTATCGGTAAAATTTCAGAGAAAGAAATACTACAATTTAGTTCAACCAATTTGTTTGTCATTGAGACAAAATCTTGTTTGATTTTGTTTATTGGTTCTCTTAATACATTGTTAGCACCAACATGGATTATAACCATGGGATGTTGTGTATTTGCTAATATATTATCCAACATTGAAGTGATATCACCTATTTTGTACCTCTAAAGGAGGATGCAGTTCTAAATTCTTTATCAGGATTACAAATGTGTCTATCCAGGAACTTGACCATAGAATCCCCCAAAACAAAAAGAGGCTGAGAGTTCATTTCCCTTTCTGGGTTTATTGGATTAGGTACTTTATTAGAAGGCAAACTATGATTCATTGAGTTAACTAAGCTAGCAGAATTTTGTAAGTCAGTAGTTCCATAGGGATGTTTATCAACACTCAAGGGGTTTGAGTCATTCTCATTTTCTTCAAAGGCACTTAAAATTGAGTATTGGTTTGACAGGGGTAATTCATAAGCTTTTGCCCTTCTTCCTTTTTTTGCTGCCCTAGAGTTATGTACAGTCACCCAGTCGCAATCTAGGTTGCTTAAATAATTTTCTCTTGGCCTTTTTTTATTAATATGTAGTGGCTCAGCTGGTGGATTGATATCTAACATCTAAATCAAGGGTTCAGATATGAGACTAGAGTCGATTGTTTGAAAATGAATCAAATAATTATTTGTTGAATTTCCTATATTTACGCTGGTCCCAGTCAAAGGTTGTACTTGTTCCTGGCTATCTGATTGGAATTTATGTTCCATGTTCTTTTGGCTAACTTCTAAGCAGTGCAATCTGTTACCAAACATGCCAATTTCTTGTTGGAGTTCTTCATTAATAATGCATTTAATGCATTTGTAGCTAAGTTGTTTATTTAATAAATCTGCTGAGAACGAGTACATGTTATAGACAGGACATTTACTGCCAATTTCCCCAGTTACAGTTTTAATAAATTCTACCATAGTAAACACTCTTGATATGTTTAAACTAACTACAGTATAGAGTTAAATCAAGTTTATCCTTACTTGAATCAGAAAATCCCCCATTTCCACTCTTCCACACCAAACATGCCTCTTCGTGCGCGATAAGTGCGCTGCCCTGCTTTTACTTGCCCTGCTCATAGCGGGGCTTGTTTAAAGCAGGCAGGTCACCTCGAAGCTGGTCTGATGGGTCACGTAGTCGTAGCATTTCAAAAACACTTAAATTTAGCCCCAAAATAAATTCTGTGGTTAAATGCAGTTTCTAATAGTCACAGTAATGCAGACAATTTCAAAGAAGTTAAAAAAGTGTGCCAGAATTTGAGTCTGTAGTTCTCTGTGTTACGATGAGAACTACAGGCTCACTCTTCCTGCTTCCTGTGCAGGGCTCTAATCAGTGGGCACAGAGTACAAATAGACTCCTTAAAATAGCACTGAGCTTTTTAAAAGTATAACAGTTTAAATAGGTATAAGGCAATGGTATATAATGTAGCAAACACAATTCTGTTGTGCAGTTGATGGAATCCCAGAAGGGATGAACTTTGGAACACTGCTAAAACATATGATATTGAGTACCCTTGGACTCAAGGCATTGAGAGCATGTGGGAGATTGCTACATTCCCATCTGATATAGTTTCATAGGAGAAAGATATAAACTGCAGCATTTTAAATTGCTGAAGTCGTAAGTGATCTTGCTTGATAAATTTCTATAAATCTGCCCAAATCCACTTCTACCACTCATCAGGATAATATATACTAAGAGCATTAGATCAATAGAAAGTGTTTGGTGAAAATGACTAGCAACTGGAGTCAAAAACGTATAAATTGCTGAAACTGAATGTGACTATCGAGAAAGTTTAGCCATGGTCTCAAAAAATGAACCTGCTTTTTCTGACCATGGCAGGGGGCCCAGGGAGTTAGAAATGCAGTGCAGAATTTGGTAAAAAGACTGAAATTATTGATTTGAAGTGAGTGACTCTGGACAGGTTAAAGGAAGGTTCAGCCAAAAGGAAGGGTGAATTGGTTTCTTATCAATTCGAAAACTGGGATTTAAGAATACTAATTGTTTGATATCTGTATGATGAGAAAAGCTAAGTGTCTACAGAGTTTGTTACGGGCACGGACCCCCCATGTAATAGGGGTATCATGAAATTATGTAGTCAACTGAGTGGGTGAAACAAATAACAAAGATGAAAGGGATAGCTGGGATTTTTGAGCCATCTCCCTTTCAATTTGTAACCAGATGGGGACATGCATTATGCACTTTCCACTGGGTGTCATTCAAATGAAACCATTGAAAATATTTGGCCCCATGTAAGGCCAAATAGTATAAAAAAATTAGGTAGTTGTAGCCCACCCAAATGTTTGGGCCAAACTAACTTATCATGTGCTCTCTGGGCTGATTTATTCAGCCATAAAAGTGACTCAATAACAAATGTCACTGCTTAAACCAGGATAACGGCAATGCTATATTTAACATCCCTATAAGGTAGATTAGGTGGGGTAAGAATTTCATCTTAATGATAGTTGCTCTATCCCAAAGTGACAGGGGAAGTCTCTGCCATCTTCTCAGATCCTGCTCCAGTTTTTGTAAAATGGAGTCTCATTTCATAGATTTCATGAATGTAGGGTTGGGGAAGAATTTAATCCCTAAATAAGTATGCATCCAGGGTTCTCATAACAAACCAAGGGGTTCTAAAGTCAATCTATCCACTTGGAGAGAGATGGAGGATGATCAATTTCAATAGGTTAAGCTTGTAAGCAAAAAAGGAGCTGAATTCCTCTGTCACCTTTAGGGCCTCTGAAAAAGAGTTCTGGGGGCCTGGAAAGTGCAGATGAATATCATCCATGTAGGTTGACAGTTTTAATTCATGGGGTCCCACACTGGTGCCCTGAATACCTGTGGAGGATTGATTTTGTGGGTGAGGGGCTCATGTATAAACTGAAAAGCATAGGGGAAAGGGGGCAACCCTGTCTTGTTTCCCCTAGTAAGTGAGAAAGGATCTGAGAGAACTCCATTGCATAGACCCCTGGCCGAGGGAGAGCGATACAGAAGTTTGAGCTATTTAACAAATGATTTGGGAAAATTATACTGATCCAGAACAAGAAAGAGATTGTGCCATGAGACTCTATCAAATGCTTTTTCTGTGTCCAGGGAAACCAAAACCGCATTGGTGTTGGCCTCCCTGGATGCAGAAACAAGGTGGTGAACCTTACCTAGGTGGTCGCTGGACAATCTGCTGGTCATGAAAACAACTTGTTCTTGGCCAATTAGGGAACTCCATATCTTGCTCAACCTGGCAGCCAAAACCTTGGCTAAGATTTTAATATCCGCATTAAGCAAAGAAATAGTTTTATGGTCTCACAGGATTTTTCCAGGCTTCAGAAGCAAACATATCCATGCTTCCAAAGGTTGAGGTTCCCTTAATTCATGCATATGAAAATAGTTATAGACCTGCATTAAGATAGGAATTAACTCAAATGAAAAAGTCCTGTAAAAGTTGGGAGAGAAACCATCTGGCCCCGGTGCCTTATCTGGGGTAAGTCCCGAGATGGCCACTCATACATCTTCTTCACAGATGGAGCCCTTCAGAACTTCCTGTTGTGCTCTAGTGAGGCAAGGTAGGGAAACATCATTAAAAAAATTACGCATCCTATGTTCAACCATAGTAACATCTAAATCTTCAGTGTAAAGATGTAGGAAGTATTCACAAAAGACTTGAATGATCTGGGTCATCGCAGACTTCATGACGCAGTTACAGGATGCTTGGACCATAATCTATGATCTTCAGTACAAAGAACTCCACAACAGACCTCCACAACCTCAATACCACCAGGGCTAGAGCATCAGTCATGGACCAATACATGATGCAATGTCCAGGGACTGGCAGGTGGTAACAAGGAGAAGGGTCCAGGAAGGAAGCCTTTACCAAGGAGCACATCTCAGCCATTTCAACCAAAAACAGGTTCACACCTCTGGAACCAGCCTTAGACAAGGCATAATGAGAAATAAAAAACAAACACCCTGCAACTGCAGAAAAGCAATATAAAACCAATACCGATAAGGACAATAACAAAATGAAACGTTTCATAATTGGGAACTCCATGATCCATGGAGTGAACCCCCACCTAACTCAAAACAGAGCAAGCAAAATTATGGTTGAGTGTCTCCGAGAAGCCTCTGCAAAAAGATACACTAACCACATAAAAAGAATAGTGCAGGCAGCAGGGGGCATAACACATGTCACAATACACCTTGTAATGAATGACTTGGCCAACCACACAATGGAGAAGGCCAAAAAACACTTTGAGGAACTAGCAAGCATGTTATCTTTCCTTCCTTCCGAACTAGCCTTCTCAGAAGTTCTGCCAGTGTGGAGAAAAAGGAGAATGTACCAAGCAGGTCAGAGAGGTTGAAGTTGGTGAGTTCAACTCCTGGCTGTGCAAATGGTGCCAGGACAGATGATACCACTACACAGGAAACTGGCAAAACTTCTGGGAAAGAGCATTTTTTAAATATGGGGGCCTGCATCTGAATAGGCAAGTTGTGCAAGCACTTGGACAAAAATTTGATATCTGCACAGGTTATTTAAACCAATAGTTCTTAGACTTCATCACAGTCAGCCTCCCCAAATCCATGGAAAAGATTTAGAGCCTTCCCCAAAAACTGAAATAGTCTTGGGCCTCCCCAAAGAAAAACAACATACTGTACTCGTATGCACCTTACACGTTAGGTTCTTTGTCTTATACTGATGTGGAACCTTTGAAAAAGAGCTCCTGTGCTCAAAGGTGTCATCTGAATAACAAATAAAATAAATGTTATTATTCAGCTTATTGTAACCCCCCCACCACACACACACACACGCACACACAGGCCAACCTACTTGCTCCACTATTTTCATTCTTGAACCAGTGTTATCCCTTGTTACAGTACCTTCATGGGTCAGACTATTTTCTTTGTTTCCTCTCTATATGAAATAACCTTCCTACATACTTTACCTCTCCCCCTCCTTCCCTGCTCCTAAGTAATATTTCTCTGGGATTACTTTGCTCCTTCCTGCTATTGCTCTTACCACTTCAATTCTCAGCCCTTGTATTTGGGCTGTTCTGCCATCAGGCTACAAATCGATCAGTTACCACCACTCATTATTAGTTTATTATTCATGTTTGTTTGCATGATTGTTCATTGTGTATTTCTTGATTGTTTTGCAGTTACCTTCTGAAATGTATTCACTCCCTACCCTTCCCCAGGTACACCTGTAATGAGCCTTCGCTCATTCATCTTCCCTTGTCACTTATTAGTAAATAAATACATAAAATCCAGTTACTATTATCCTCTTTCAATTTGCTTCATCTCATCACACAAAATATGTAAAACTCAAAATTTAAATACAGTACATTTTCAGACTTGCTTGAGCCTCCCCTGGAACAGGTTGGGGCCTCCCAAGGGAGGCTGGCCTCACCATTTGAGAACCCCTGATTTAAACTGATAAAGAGGGAGATGGTGACAGCACACACCTAAATCATCAATGAGCTTGTCATTACTCCCCAAAACACTGCAGACACTCATACAATCCCAGAAGGAAAGGAGGACAACAAACACCTCGACATCCAAAATATCAGTCATCACTCCTCAAGAAATCGATGACTTCTCTCTGGCAAAAGCTGCAAATTAAAGCAGTCCAAGAAGGTGGTACACCCACATACAAAAGGAGGGGCCATGTTCCTGGAAACCAATAGTTACAAATGCTTGGAGCCAGCCGGCCTGGTGGTGCTGAGGGTTGAGGTACTGGACACCACACCTCGTGCCATGCCGGCGACCCATGTTCAGGAACGAGCATTGGCCACCGGGGGTCGGCAGGGTCAGGGAAGGATCGAGCATCTGAAGGACTGCTCTCCTTCCCCAGGGAGGTGGGATCTGCAGCACTGGAACCTGAGTGCCCTCTGGTGGAGGCTGGGGGGGGTAAGGTAATATGTGCAAGCATGGGGAGCAGTGCAGATGCTTGAGGCGCCCATGGGGAGTGTCTTGATTCTGCCTTGGTTGGCATCATTGCATGCACCAACGGCTCCAGAGGGCACAAAATAGAAAATTCCTGCCACAGTGCCTCCAAGATGCCACCTCACCGCCCCTCCTCGCTCTCAGGCTGGCTCCCATAACCCAAACTGTGTCCGTGACACCTTGACAGGTGCCATGACCCCGGCCTGGGGGTAAGCCAGGGGGAAAATGGGAGAACAGGTGATTTGGGAGTGAGGGGCAATGGGTGCCATGACCAGGCTGAAGCCAGCACTGAGATGGACAAAAAAAACAACCCAAAAATGCTTAGAGCCTAGCAAATAAACTACCTGATCTCATAGCCATCATGGCAGTGGAAAGGTTGGACTGAGTGGCTGTGACAGAAACATGGCTCATGGAAAACCATGGTTGGGACAGAGTTATACCAGGATACAACCTATTCAGGAAGGATAGGAGGGGTAAAGGGGGGGACTAGCTATTTATATTTGGAAAGAAATAAAAGCCAGAGAAGTGCCGGAATTCCCTGGGGAAACTGAGTCACTATGACTAATAGCTGATGCAGGTATGGGGACAATCTTCAAAACTGGTGTCATTTACAGGCCCCCTAATCAAGGGGAAAAAGGGGACAAAGACTTCATAGAGGAAATATACAAAATGACAGATGAGGGTGAAGTAATACTGGTGGGGGACTTCACCCTCCCAGATATAAACTGGAGCACACAAACAGCGGTGACGACAAGAAGCAGGTTCTTCTTATTGGCCCTACAGGGCATAGGATTGGGTCAGCTCATCAAGTCCCCAACAAGAGGAGATGCCATTCTCAACCTGGTTCTCACAAACAGTGAGAGGGTAAATAAAATTGATGTGGGGTGCAACATAGGAAACAACGACCATCGTATAGTCAGTTTCAAAGTAAACATAATGGAGGACACCCTGTCACTCAAAAATCAAGGTGCTAGATTTTAAGAAATCTGACTTCCAAAAAATGAGAACCAGCCTAAAAAATAACCTAACTGAAGCAGAAGAGGATGAGCTTATGTGGGGGAAACTTAAGAAAGCAATCAAGATGGCCATGGACCAATGCTCCTGGAGGGTCAGCAGAGTGAAAAGAAAAATAAATTCCCAGTGGCTTTCCAAAGAAGTGGCATCCATAGTAAAAGAAAAAATGAAGGCATACAAGATACATCAAGAAACTAAGAATGAAAAAGACTGGGATTCATACAAAGAAACAATGAGAGAAGCCAGAAAAAGTTAAGACAGGCCAAAGCCCAGATGGAAGCAAGGATAGCAGAGGGGCCAATGGGAGGAGACAAATTCTTCTTTAGGTATATCAGGGAAAGAAGGAAGGCAAAAGGGGGTATCATGAGGATTGCTTCAAGGGAAGGGAAGATAGTAGAAAATGACCCAGAAAAAGCAGAAATCCTAAACAGGCACTTCTGCTCAGTGTTTACTGAGGAGGACCCAGGAAATGTCCTGGTACTCACCAAACACAGCACCACTGGTCCAGGAGTTGACACTTCAGCATCTTAACGGAGGCCCAGCTACTGAAGGTGCTGAATAAACTGAAGGTAGACAAGGCAATGGGACCGGATGAGATACATCCCAGAATCTTTCAAGAACTGGGCAAGGAGCTGGCAGCCCCACTGGAAAAACTACTCACCAAATCCCTGAATAGCAGAGTGGTACCCGAAGACTGGAAAAGGGTAACAGTGGTTCCACTCCACAAATCAGGCAGCAGGGAAGAGTCAGGAAATTACCGACCAGTAAGCCTCACATCTATAGTGGGAAAATATGGAGACGCTGCTTAAACAGGATTACAGCATTCCTCAAAGTCAGCGAGCAGCTGGACCCAAACATCACGGATTCACAGTGGGGAGATTATGCCAAACAAATCTGGTCTAGTTTTTTGACTGGGTTACCAAAGCTGTGGACAATGTTGGGGTGGTGGACTTTAGAAAGGCCTTTGACTCAGTTCCACACAGAAGGCTGGTAAAAAAGTTATATTACACAGGGGTTGGACCAAAATTGGTAAAATGGGCACAAAATTGGCTGCAGGGCAGAACACAGAGGGTGCAAGTAAATGGAGCACTATCATCAGATGGCAAGGTAACCAGCAGAGTACCCCAGGGCTTGGTGCTGGGGGTCTCTGCTCTTCAATGTTTTCATAGCTGACATCACTAATGGACTAGAGGGAAAGGTGTATCTCTTCGCGGATGACACCAAGATATGTAACAGGGTGGACACCATAAGGAGAGTAGGCCAAGATGGAATCAGACGGTCTGAGCATGGCAGCTAAGATTCAATGCCAAAAAGGGCAAAGCCATGCACATGGGAAAAAAGAATCCAAAGAAGGTGTATTACTGGGGAGAGGGAAGACTAGCTGCCTCCAACTGGGAACGTGATCTGGGAATCATAATCTCACATGACTTGAAAGTAGGAAAACAGTGCAAAAAGGTGGAATTGTAGGCCAGTGGAATGCTGGGATGTATTGGGAGGGGGAATCACAAGCAGGAGGTGGGAGGTGGTCCTGCCACTATACAGAGTGATGGTCAGGTCATACCTGGAGTATGGTGTCCAGTTGGAGGCCTCACCTCAAAAAAGACTTTGACCGAATAGAGACAGTGCAGAGAAAGGTAACAAAAATGATATGAAGATTGCATCAGCTGTCATATGAAGAAAGACTGAGCAAACTAAACATGTATTCCCTGGAACAGAGAAGGGAGAGGGGAGACATGATCAAAACATTCAAACATATTAAAGGTGTAAACTAGGTGTAGGCATGAGAACTTTTTCACTTCAAGGAGGACAGCAGAACTGGGGGAATGATCAGAGGCTGAAAGGAGGGAGGTTCACTACCAACATCAGTAAGTTCTTCTTCACAGAGAGGGTGGTGAACACCTGGAATGGTCTGACCTCAAGAGTGGCGGGGGCTAACACAATGGGAGGAATTAAGAATATGTAGGATAGACACAAAGGAGCCTTCACACTAAAGGACAGCTGGGGGGTAGGAAGAAACTCGAGGCAGACTAGATGGACCTAGCAGTCTCCTTCTGCCATCATTGTCTATGTTTCTATGTTCCTATGTTTAATCTGCCTTGGGTCAGTCAACAGTTCTCCTATCATCGGTTCCATTATGAACTGAATCCATTTGGACATTTCTTGTTGGCAGAGGTGAAGGGCCAGCAGGCAACTGGATCACTTCCCCTGCCCTAGATAAGTGGACTTCATTTTAGTGAGGTGCCTACTTGTACATTCCAACAGTAGACCTGCATATTTAGCCTGAAACTGAGCTAACTGCGTACAGAACTCCATGGAAGTTGTAGGACAGAGTTCCTTCTCCAGGGCTCTAATCAAGTGTAACAACTGTGTAATTTCCTGATCTTGTTTCTCTTTAAAGACTGTGGGTATTCTGAAAATCTCCCCATGCCAGGTGCATTTTAAGGCCGCCTACAACTGGTTTAAAAATGGAATGGAGTCCCAGTTCTCCTGGATAGAAGAGAGAATGAACTGCTTTAACTTAGACTAAAGTGGGATCTTTGAACAACCGAGAGTTCAAAGTCCAGGATCGAGCTCTATCCATACCAGGGGAGAAATTTAAAAGTAGAGCAATTGGGGCGTAGTCTGATAGGCCATTGGCCTCTATGCAGCAGGGTTATAAAATGGCAAGAGAGAGAATGCTGGTCTGCGATTGATCAGTCTGGGGCTGGACCGCTGATGTTATCCTAGCATAACATCATAGATCTAGTCCCTGTACGAACATGACCAAATCACCTCAAAAAATCACTGCAGTCAGTCGACCATGAAACCAGAATTACTGAAAGACAGTTTGCATCCGTCTTTCACTTTCAGTTCCTGTCACCCTGTTTCCTCCTTCTGCCCCCACAGAACTAGTGAAATCACTTCAGTACAAAACTTAAAGGAAAGCCATCAGTAAAAAACAGCATTTCATCTATAAGGAAGCTGTCACTGTGATCCGCTTCAGCGCTCCTCACAGCGATCCACTTCTGTTCTCCCCACCCAGCCACAAATATCAAGAAAGCTCCACTTCTGCTCTCTCCGACTGCCCAAAACAGACTGAGCGCATGTCTTAAAAAAATACTGCTCTTCAGTTTCTCACCATAAATGCTGTTTCTTTTTTCTCCTGATAGCCTCTTTCTTTATCTTCCCCGGTAGAAAACACACAGCAGTTGTACCAAGAAGTACAGCCAGACAGTCATCACTACAATCACAGTGTTAACGGGGGAGGGGGGGTGCACCCAGTCAGTTCCCTGTAACAAACAAAAATAATAGTAATAAAAATAATAAAAAAAAAAGAAAAAAACATGAACATACAGAAGAGATAATGTGGAGGGTGAGGGAACCAGGAACAATAATACAGGTTATAAGAAAGCTGTAATGGACCATGCTACAGACAGCCAGACACCTCAGCAGTGAGCAACTCCATCTACTGGCCAAAATAAATAATCAGACCTATTTTTTTTAAAAAGTAACCCTACCTTTTCATAAATATTATAAAAAACCTAGTTTTAATAAACTTTTTAAACTTTTTTCTATCTTTTTTTTTTTTGAGTAATCTATTTTTCTGCTGCCATGCTAGCTGATCCTCCACTCCTTTGGGCTCTATCAAGTTCCCTTTGTCCCCTTCTGTCCTTCCCTGGCCCTCCTCAGATCCCCAGATCATAGCTGACCCCCGAGATATCCCAGTGTAACCCTTCACTAGGTAGGTCCCTCTCCTCCGAGGGGGGAGGCACTGGGGGGGGATAGCCCCAGCACACACTTTCTAGGGCCTCGGGATGCTGCTGGGGAGCAGGAGGCACCAGGAAGACACTGGAGGCCCTAAGGAATGGAGAGATGTCATCCGGAGGCCAGCGAGCAATTTTTCCTGGCTTTCTGAAGGCGTGTGACATCCTGGACTTCAAGGCAAGAGCTGACGTCTGTCACGCACCACCCCTAATGGCCCTGACATGCTGCACTACCACTGGCCTCCACCAGTGGTCTTTATGGCACCGGGTCATGATCCCTTCCCTCCCTGGAGACAGCGATCAGTCATGGGATGCTCAAGCTGCCCCCGGCCGGCCCTCCAGCGACCCGACTTCATTCCCGAACCCGGGTCGCTGGTGTTGCAAGTGGGAATCCAACTGCTGTGCCGACGGGCTGGCCTCTTTTTTTTTTTTTAACAACTGAGTCATTGTATAATAGGAATAATTCACTTCAGGGTGTGTCATGCTGGGATAACATCACTTCTTGGGTGTTGGACATACTCATCCTGTGGCCTCGTGCTCAACCACCTTAGTAATGACATTATCCCAGCACGACACACACCCTGTCAGGCATTATTCCTTTAATATATTACGTGGAGTAATTGAGCACTTACCATAAAATAGTCCAACCGAGAATAAGAATTATGTGTTACAGAGTGAAATGTAAACCCTTTGGCCCCTGGGTTCATTAGCTTCCATGGATTTACATGACACAGTTGATCCAGAAGTCCTTAAATGGTTTACTGAGCAGGGGATAAACCAGCCTGGAGCCAATTAGGGTGGTCAAGATAATTTTGGAAAACCCCAAAATGACAGGTAAATGAGAGAACACAGCCAAAATAGGGCAAACAGAGTTAGGACCGTATATATAGAGCCAAACAGTACTTCCGTTTGGCCAAGCCTTCCGTGCACGAGGTGAGATCTCCCTTCAGGGTCTGCCTTTTCTGTAAAAAAAAAAACAAATGGCAAAGCCCCTGCAATTAAAATGGCCACACCTCTTTGCTGGGTGCTGTACCCCTCACCATAAGCATAGCCTACCGATTCCTGCCTAAAACAAGAAATTTTCTGTTGGGGGACATGTGTCTCCTGTAAAAAAATTAATTTGTACTTGTTTCTTCAAATGCTTCAGTATACAGTGACACTTCTCCTTTGATTGCCCACCCTCTATATTCCAGGAAAATAATTTAAATGGACCAGTCATGGTACAATATACATCATTACCAAAGAATGGACCAGTTTGAGCAAGTTAGGTGGCCTGTTTAGTAGAAAATAAACCAAACATTACAACATAGTCAAAAGCAAAGTAACTATGTACAATCAGGTTCCTTGACCTGTCAACATTCCTAGGCACAAAAGGCCTCCTCCACTGCACGTGGTCCATGATGTGCCAGTTGTAGTTCAGTCCACCGAGGAAATCATCCCACAAGGAGAACACTGTCCTGCTAAACCTATCGACACCCCTCTAAAAAACGTGGGAACTAATCAGGAAACAGGAGAGGTGAGGTACAACATGGGAGGAGGTCAACTAGGTTAATTCGTTAATGCCATAAGCAGCAATAAGGTAAATTATTCCATCCTGCTTCAATCAATAGCAGGACCTATACAAATAAGAACTCATGTCAAGGCTCTTGGTTCTCCACACTCTTCCCAAAGCATGTAGGACAAAAACATCTTATGTAGTGACGGATTAAGAACTAATAAGAAAGAAGAGAAGGGATGGGAGGTGGCCCAGTGTTTGAATTATGATGAAATAAGTAGAGGAGCCCAATGGCCCATATTAAGAGGTGTACGCAGAGTTATTGAAAAAGGGGGCGCAAACATTTTCACAAAGCTGGGGGGGTCTGTGGGCATGCTCCCCCAGGACATTTTTTAAAACATCACTGGAAATTGTGCATTTTCCTGCATTTTAGAGCTAAGTTAAAGCCCACCAGGATGAAACATTTTATAAGGATGTTACTGTTTCCGGCAAGAATGTTTTAAAAATTAAACTGCTTATAAAATTGCATTCTTTGCTTCATTTGCAAAGTGGATTGCTTCTCACTCCCCATTTCTCTCACACTCTGTGAAACAGATCCCCCAGATCACACTTACCACCTTTGTTAGTTACCCCTTTCTTCCACCAACACCAACCCCCCAGGACTTCTTTGCTAGCCCACTGCCTACAGGTTACATACCATACCCCAGTCGCAAGAAGTGGAAAAGTAAGGCAGCTTATGCAAATGATTATTATCATATGAGCTGCCATTCTGATCTGAGCACAAGAAAAACAAGCATTTGTCAATGTTGAATGTTGTCTTGCTGGCATAGGCATTGGTAGTGCAGGAGTTAGAGAGATGTACAATAGGAATGGCAGTGAAGTATGGAACTCACGCCAGTTCCACCCCACTCTGTAGAGACTGATGGACATTGAGGTGTGCCTTTGGGTCGTCGCCTATAATGCTCATGCCATTTCACCTCACCCTACCCTGCAGACTCAGACAAGTGTTGAGTTGTGCCTTGGGGTCATCGGGCCTTATGCTCACCCCATTCCATAAGGAAATATGTTGCGATGGGTGCAGTATAGGAGAATGGGGTGAACTTTGGGGCTGAAGAGTCCAAGGCACACCTTGATGCCTGTCGCTGGCTACAGGGTAGGGGTGGGGGTGGAATGGAATGAGCATTACAGATGACAATCCAAAGTCACACCCCTGATACCTGTCAGTCTCCACAGGGTGGGAAGTTATAGTTAGAAACCATAACACATTGGGCACTTGTTGGTATTTGCACTCCAAATGTTTAGCATGGGCTTTTTGTGACCCCACCTCATGAAAGCATTTGGGACCTCTGCTTATGAACAGTGGCACTGTGGTTTTGTTAAACAGTTCCAAATGATGATTTCCCACAGCGACAATGCCATTCTGTGCCAGATGTGCGAAAACACATTTCAGGCAGGATGTGAAAAATGACAGCTGTACTGTTCATAAGGAGGCGTGAAGAAATGGTAATGTTGAAAATCTGGAGTGAAAATATTAAAAATTCTCACAGTTATGAGCGTGTGTGAAAACAGCATAATGCAAGCGCATAACACAGTCATTTTGTGAACATTTTTCACCAAATTTTCAACATGGGCATTGTGGAACCTCTGCTCATGAACAGTGGCACTGTGATTTTGTTATTGTATCCAGAACATTGATTTCCCACAGCGACCGCACCATTCTGCACTAGATCTGAGAAAACACATGTAGTGCAGGATATGAAAAATGACAGCTGTACTGTTCATAAGGAGGTGTGAAAAAATAGTAATGTTGAAAATCTGGAGTGAAAATATTACAATTTCTTGAACGTATGAGTGTGCATAGAAACTGCACAATGCATGCTCATAACACAGTCATTTTTTGGAATTTTTTCACCAAATTTGCAACATAGGCTTTTTGGGAACCCACCTCATGAACAGTGACACTGTTATTTTGTTAATCGGTCACAAAAGATGATTCTGTGTAGTGACCTCAAAATCACCTTTTGGGACTGAATAATGAAATGACAGTGACTGAGTTCATGAGGTGGGTCCCAAGAACCCCATGTTGAAAATTTGGAGCCAAAAGCCACAAAAATGGCCGAGATAGCCACCTAAATTGAAACCTCCCCATTAGTGCCATAATACAGCTTACAGTGATTTTTGTCAGTTCACGGTTGGCACTGAAGAGTGCAGATGTGTTCCCGCTCCACCAAAGATCATCGCTCTGGGCTACAGAGGTAAGTATGGGATGAAGGTGGGTGTGGGGAGGTGGGGTGCGCAGAGGGTGGGTGCGGATTGGGGGAGGGGGGCCGTCATGATTATGAGGGACCGTTTTCTGTTTTATAAGGTAAAAAAACAAAATTAACCTCATGGGAAGGTTTTTTTCTTAAAGGATGTGACAAGGACATTTTGGCACACTGGGGTGAGCTCCCAGTGTGCCACCTGTGTTTTTTGGGGACAGGGAACTGAAGCCAATGGGGATTGGGCCCCCCTTTGGCAAAGAAAGCATGTCTGTGTTTGGGGGGGCATGATGCTGAAGGGGATTGGGCTCCCCCATCAGCAAATGAACTAGGGAGGGGGCATGCCAACAGGGGGATTGGGCACCCCCAACATCAGCATTTGTGGGACTGTGACAGGCGGATGACAGCAGTTGCCACCATGTTTATTGAAATGTTTCAGCAGGTAAGGCATGCCCTGCAATGACAGGGTGCTCCCTCATTGCAGCAGTGAATTTCAAGTTGGTGACACACTTCTGAAGTGATGTCATAGACAGCTTGCTCATTCATTGCTACCACAGAGACCAGCCCAAAAAAGCAGTGGCGCCATTGGCCATAACATGATCGCACCTCCAGAACCTGCTACTCCACTGAGCTGTCACAACATGTTGCTAGCGCTGCGTGCTCAAGACAACATACAAAGGGACACAGCAGCAGAGCATGAGAGCAGCATGCAATGGAAACAGAGGGGAAGGGACCCAGTCCACTACTGTTAAGGGACAACCAAAGGGTGATTTGTGCATTATAATGATAGGAAGACTATTAAAAAATATTAAATTAAAGTTGTGGATAAATCCTGCATCAGTTTACAATGGGACTCACCCCCCACACACACACACATACACCACCCACTTTATTTCTTAAATAAGATTGCTATACATTATGGTCTCTGATGTTCAGTTAATTTTGGATGATTGATGTCATAAACTTCAGTGTTCAGAATTTGAAAGTCATTCCAGCTTTGGAGAAGTCAAAATACTTCCCTGGATACAACTTTGGAAGCCAATATAATGTTGTTAGAGACAATTTTGTAGCGTACACATTACAGATAATGCCATACCCAACCCCATTCATTCAGAAAAATATCACACCATTGTTTGACTTCCATGCCTGCAAAATTCAAAATCACCGGAATTTTTCACTATTAAGAGTAAAATACTGTACATCTCCCTTAATTGTTAAATAAAGCCCCTATCTGATGGCATGTTGTCCCATGTTCTCAGGGGTTACTGCTGGCAGGGTTAGGAGATAGTGAGATTAATACATGTCTTTCCTAACACATGAAATATTCTATTCCATGTCTCCATATTTTCAGGAGCCCACTTATTTTGACCAACCCCACAACCCCCACACACGTCTCACACAGTCATACCACTATCCAAAATATCCATAATTCAAAGGCTCTTCTGTTTTACTGGATCTAGCACTGACATTCTGTCATGTTATACACATACAGGCTAGCTCTCCTTGATTTACCAGTCAAAAATCTGAGAATGTTATGGATATGCCTCGGCTGCATTATGTAAATCACTTGGGATGCATTACTCAAGTAGGAGAAAGCAACATAATGTCTATTTTCTATAATACAGTATAAGATACATATTTCATCTGGGCTCCAGAGGCACAAAGCACACTCCCATAGTCTTGCATCACATGGACTCCAGGGACACATGGCACCCCACAACCTTGCTTTACTTTGCATGGGTTCCAGAGATACACAGTGCCTCCCCCGTCTTGCCTTATTATATGGTTACATGTGATAACGGCGAAAGCCTAAAGGTGATCACCATTATCGAGAAGTCATTCTGACACCCCAGCACACAGCAAAATGGTGCCGTGGACTTACATCCTGTTGCTACATTCGCTGACCCCCCCATCCAGCTGCCTACTCTACGGTAGCCCTGGAGACATGCGCTGGGGATTGGGTCGCCGTTATTGTAGGCACCCATTCCGATGCACTGTTATCTCGTCCTACCTATTTTACATGGACTCTGGAGACACAAAGCGCCCCTTAGCCTTGCTGGACTTCACATGGGCTCCAGAGATGCACAACACCCACCACTAGTCTTGCTTTACTTCACATGGGCTCCAGAGAGACACAAAGCAACCTTCACATGGGCTCTGGAAACAACCCGTCCCCCAAGCCTTGCCTTACTTCACATTGGATCCTGAGAAAAACACACACCTCTGTCTTGTCTTACCTTACTTCACATGGGCTCAGGAGACAAATGACCCCTCCTCAACCTAGCCTTACTTCACATGGGGCCCAGAGATATAAAATATCCCCCCCCACCAGCCTTGCCTTATTTTACATTGGCTCTTGAGACAAAAAACAACCCTCTACCTAGGCTCCTTACCTTACTTCACATTGACACTGGAGACAAGTACCCCTTCCCCAAACTTGCCTTACTGCACATGGTCTCTGGAGATTTAAGTACCCCCCATGCGAGGTCAGGCTGAGGGGGCCAAAAGAGTGCTGCACTGGCCCATTCAGGGTGTTCAAGTTCACGTTTATTTATTTTTTATTTGATATATCGGTTTACAACCTTTGAGCCAGAGGTTCATTTGCAAAGGTACCTCATCACATGTAAGACAGATGGAAACATAGAGTAGGAATAAAGACAATTACATTAAACATGAGATACATGGTATAACAGTGGTTACATTAAGCATGTGTTACAGACATTTGTCACAGACAGTATTTACAAGATTTGGAAGTAGGTATTTGTATTTTCTGACATAATTTATAACCTTTGGATGACGATATTTACAACATAACAGTAGTGAGGCATTATAAGCTTGAGAAGGCATCTAAACATAGTAGTCAGACCTAATCATGGGATTGTTGTTAAAGATGGAGGTTGCAGTCCATAATGGACTTTGTCAGAGAGTTTATTGCAGGAATAACTCCATTGAGCAAGCTCATTCACAAGGAGGTCCTGAGACATATATCACATATATCAGGAGCACAAACATAGCAGCAGGATAGTATACATACATACATATATAATCATGGTGGCAACATAGTGCACATACATACATGACACAAGTAATAAGAATGGATACAATGTGCAAAATATGCATAAAAGAACATATACAAGAGTAGCAAGATGGAGTTTACAAAGACATGGTATACAGTAAGCAATAATGGCTTCAAGTGTGCAAAATGCACAACAGGAATACAAATGGAATTGAAGCATGTAAATACAGTGCAAGGCCTTAAAGTGGATAACAGCTGCATAGATAGACAACCAAGAGAGCATTCGTTGAGTACTGGTAGTGCAATGATGGAGGAAAAGACGAGGTAGGAAGTGGAGATTAGACAAGAGGGTGGGAGGAGGGGGGAAGTAGTGGAGCGAGGATGAAAGGAAAGAATGCTGCAGGGTAGGTCTATTGGGGGATGGGAGGGTTGCAGGGGGTTTGTGTTATGTTAGGCTGGTGGGGGGAAAGATGGGGTTGAGCAAAGACTAGGGTACCATTAGCAGAAGCCAGGTTTGCAGCCTACGACAGTTGCAAATTTTTTTCACTATTCTTGTGGTTAAGGTTTTAAAGGCATTAACAGATAAGGGGCTGGTAAGTTTAAGAATAGAAAGTAGATTGTTCAAATCTGTTGGCAGAGTATAGGAGATGGTAATTTTGCCAAAGGAAGTACTAGTCTTGGGGACATCTAGATACACAAAGTCAGACTTCCTGAGTGAGTGAGTACTCAGGGAGATGTGGACAAGGGATAGTAAGCAGCCCAGGAGCTTTTTTAAAATAATTTTTAGCATTCAGATGCCCGAGTATAACAAGCGCCTGGTAGCGAGGGAGTTCCAATCAATGGAAACATATAGATTGCAATGGTGAGTTCTATATGGGGCATTAGTGATGAATCATAAGGCTTGGTGATAGAGGATGTCCAGTTTGTGTAGACTGGTAGCTGTGGTGGATTTGTGTATTAGATAACCATAATCAAGAAGGGGTAGTAAGGTGGCCAGGACGAGTTTGACTCTAGTCTCCTGGGGGAAGAGTGATCTATTTTTATAGAAGAAACCTAATTTAGATTTTAGCTTGCTGGCAAGGGTGTCGGTATGGGTGCTAAAGGAGAGTCTGCAGTCGAGCCATATGCCTAAATATTTGAACTTGGACACTGCCTCGAGGGGTTCCCCAGGAAGGGTTATAATAGGGGCATTTGTCTGGGCTGGCAGGGAGAAGGTAGGAATGTTGTTTGGGGTAAAGAACATAGCCTTGTTTTTTTTGCATTGAGGAGCAGCTTCTGACTGATGAGGCTCTGCTCGAGTCATGGGAAGGCGGCCTGCAGCTCTTCTCTAACTCCGGACAGGGTTGGTTTTGACAAATACAGGACTGTGTCATCTGCAAAGAAGTGTAGCTTGGAGTTGCTGGTGTTAGAGTCAAGGTTGTTGACGTAGATGGAAAAGGAATCAGGCATAAAATGGAGCCCTAGGGGACACCCCTGACAATGGGAAGGGGGGCTGAGAAGAGGTCATCCACTTTAATTTTCTGAACTCAACCTAACAGTTAGCTGGTAAACCACAATGTTGTAGAGGCAGTGGCACCTATGTTGCGGAGCCTTTGAATGACAAGATTCTGATCGACAGTGTCAAACGCCTTGCTGAGATTGAGGAAGATGGCGCCTGTGATTCTTTTTGCATCATGGGCCGTAAATCAAGTCATTGGTAAAAAGGTGACCTTTGTGTAAAAAGGAAAACATGGTGTTAATTATATTTTTCATTCAGGCAGGGCTGCTGCAATTTGTGTTGCAGAATGGAGATTGGCAGTTTCAGCAGTCAGAAGTAAGAGGGCCAAAACATGGTCTCCCATGGCACCTTTCAATTACATAGAACTGAGGGTCCCTCGAAAAAAGTATGGGGTCCCTGCCCCCTGTGGCCCCCTGTAATTCGAGCACTGGGGAGGACCCTACTCCAAAACCTGAGAGCTAAGCTGGTGAATGCAAAGCCATGAGCACTTGATTATAACAGCGACAGTAAACAGTTTGTATGAAAAATTCTGAATCCTGTGTACAACAATTATGATGGAAAAAAGAAGCCCCCTCACCACGATACAAAGTAGAAGTGCAGCTTTACTCCCAAACTACAGGTACAAACCAGTCTGCATCTGGAAGAGACAGAGAGAAAAAAAAAAGAAAACTGAGGTCACGTAAACTCAGTGCAGGCCCAACTGTTCCTGTTACCATTGCCATGACCAGAAATGAGGAGCAGGATTAAATATAGTCAAACCACTATGAAGTACAAGAGAAAAAAAAAAAGTACATTCCCTCCCCTGTTGCTGGGAACCCAGCACTAAACTGGACAATACTGGCAAACAAAAGGGAAACAAGATATTTCTGCACCAATGGTAGAGCTAAACAATTGGGGGTTATTGCCCAATAAATGAAAAAGCAGTGCATGGCCCAAAGCCAAATGTGGGACCAGGAGCAGGAGCCATAGTTGTTGCGCAATTAAGAAAAGACCAAAAATGCTAATGATGGAGTTGGCTCTGTTGAAACAGGTAATACAGCCTATTGAGCCTCAGAATACTGCAAGAATAAAAAAGAAAACGAACCCCCACTGGCCGTGCTAACCTACTAAACCACAGGATAATGAGTAAGATACCTCCAGCAGGCCGGCCCGGTGGCGCTGAGGGTTGAGGCGCTGGTCGCTACACCTCGCGCCACACCGGCGACTCGTGTTCGGGAACGGGCATGGGTTGCTGGGGGTCTGCGGGAGGGAGATGGATTGAGCATCCGGAGGACTGCTCTCCATCTCCAGGGTGGGGGGATTCGGGAGGCCGGTGCTTGCCTGACCCCTAGCGGAGGCTGGGGGTCGACAGCATGCAGCAGCAAGCCAAGGGGTGGGCGGGACGTGGCAGACGCTTGACTAGCGTGCGCACGGGAGCATGTGCATGCTCAGTCGCTGGCGTCATTGCACGCCATGCCCGTCGGGAGGAAAAATAAGAAAAATGGGAGCCCGGCAGCACGATGTCATTCCCCGGCGCCATTCCTGGAGGATGCCTCCCTGGCATGGACCCGTTGGGGTGGGTTGAGTCGATCCCCTCCACCCTGCTGCGAAGGGTAAGTCGCAGGGTGCGGAAGGGAGGGGGTCTCATGTCCGGGGATGGCGCCGGGGGAACGGCGGAGTGCGGGGGGGGTTGTAGCCGGTGCTCCGAGGAGAAAACAACATCCAAAAAGAAAAGATACCTCCAGCAGTGTATCGAAGGTTAGAAGATTATCTATAATCCTCCGAACATGGTTCCCACAGCTGATCAAAATGCTAACCCCAATATTAATTCAAGCGGCAGTGAAAATTCCAAAAAAGCAACTGAGAATAACAAGAAGCAACCCCAGTCCTCCCTGATCCCCAAGAAACAACAGAATCATTATTTTAGACAAAACTGCCATGATATCTAAGCAAAAGAAATGTCCATAAGGCTGCCACATAAGTCCACAGTTACATATCCACCTCAGATGCTGTCCATCGGTTTTGCAGGTGGGGAAAAGAGAGTAGGGAAAAGCAGTGGGAGTTCTTGGGCAGCTTTAAAAGCTGAGTTGAAATGTTTCTTGCCAGCTGGGGTAGAGACCGCTAAATGGGCGGGGTAAGGCATCCGAAACTTTATATGGGCCATCTAGGTTTTCACGGTGAGAGGGTGGTATTCAGCCCATTTTTTGGCGTATCAGTAAAGGCAAGTCCTGCACAATTCATAACAGTCTGTACATCTTTTACCTTTGTCAAAATGTGCACTTGATTCAAGTAGTTAAGTAACCTGAAGATAATTGGGCAAGGCTGTTCCCCTGGAGCTGGCTTGGGGCGATGAGCCTGATGTGCTTGTTCAATAATAAATATAAGAGGGACCATTTGGGGAAGGTTCCGCAATCTTTACACAAAATTTTGGGAGGAAGTCCAGAATACTCGGTCCCTCTTCTGGTTCCTGTAGCCCATGCGGAACCAAATTATTTCTGCGACTACAGCCCTGCAGGTCTTCAACTTTTTTTCTCTAATTTAGTCATTTTGCATCTTGAGACCGTAAGCTCGAGGTCTGTTATAGCATGCAAGTCTTCAACAGAACTAATCCTGACCTCCATATGCAATACTCTTTTGGACAATTCTTGGAGCACTGGCTGAAGGGCTCAGAAGTCAGCCATTAAAGTGAATATTGCCTCCTTGATGGATGTGAGCTCCAGAAAAACATGTTCAGTTGTAAGCTTCGGAGGTGTTACAGTAGGGGGCAAGGTCAGGGAAGTGCTGCGCTGAGCCTGTTTGGGTTCCAGAGCCCAGGCCTGAATTACAGAAGTCTGACCTTAAAGAGTTGGTGAGGGATCCTCCATGGAAGCTGGATCTTCAGAATCTGTGATCCTTCTGTCTTGGTTCGAGTAGGAAGGTAAGATAGCACCCAATGCGATCAAAAAAGCAGGAAAAGTCACTAAATAATGCAATTTTCAAGGTGATTTTTGCGGAGCTGAAGTACTTTGCTGCTACTGCTGCTTACATGTCACGTGACTCCTAGAATTACATCTTTATTTACAAAAAACGTGGTGTGCATATATTTGCAGTACAATTGAAGTGAGAAGGAAATAAGTGCCCTAGCTTGGATTTGAACTTTTTCACTTTGAAACTCTATTTCAAATATAGTATGCTATATGCACACTACACTTTTTGTAAATTAGACTTAGTAAAACCCTTAGTTGGCGCTATCCTATGGGCTATTACCCCTGCCTGCATGACTATGCACAGGTTGAGGGTCCTGAGCTGAGTGAATGTGTGCCTTCACCCAGAGGAATGGCTTTGGGGTAGCATAGCTGCTGTTGGTATAGCCCTCCAGGATGCTATAACCAGCCACCAACCCTTTCAGTGGCCTACACACAGTCTAACAACAGAACATTCACCTTTACTATATGACAGTACTAATATGCTCACACTCCTTGCACTTACCACTAGGACTGGATCTTCTGCAACTGCCCTGGAGACCCCATGGAAAATAAGATCAGTGATGCTACAATACAATACAGGCTAACAAAGATGGTGCATGGTTTGCACCACAAAACATATGAGGAGAGACTAAAAGACCTCAATATGTACTCACTGGAGGAGAGGAGAGAAAGGGGCAACATGATAGAAACTTTTGAGTACCTCAAGGGCATAAACAAGGTACAGTTGGGAGATTTTTTCCAATGTAGAAAAGATACCAGAATGAGGGAGCACAATATGAAATTGGAGGGGGGGGGGTGTTAAGAGGTATTAGTGAGGAAGTTTTTCTACACGGAGAAGGTGGTGAACACTTGCAATAGTCTGCCACAAGAGGTGGTAGGGGCAAGCACAGTGGAGGGGCTTAAACATGCCTGAGACAAGCACAGGGAAACCCTGGGTGGGAAGGGAGTGATGAAAAGCCATTGACCACTTAGAGTGAGTGGATGCATACATGTATTAGGCCTATGGGCAGACTGAATGGACCTAGTAGTCCTTATCTGCTGACAATTTCTGTGTTTCTATGTATCCCCACCAATAAGGTTTACACTAGCCAGGTTAAACGTGACAAAACCAACAATCTGACTTATTCGGGGGATGTGAACAAGGGTGGGGCGTAAATCTAGCAAGTGACTGGCAATTCTGAATAAATTCAGCTTGATTAAGCATGCATTATAAGTCCCTCTGGCACTTTCCCACAACCCTGGGTACCCAGTATGGTAACAGCCTAGCCTGAAGCATTGTCCGGGGTTGGCCGGCGTTGCAGATCTTGTTGGGGCCTTTAGGAAGGAAAACAATTAACATGCACTCAACTCAAATATTTGTACTCTGCAGATGGATGGCTCAGTCCATTGCAATAAACTCAAAAAAGAAAATCAGATGACACACACAAGTAATTGCAGCTTTTGTTGCAGGGAGCTACCCTGCTTTGTACTCACACTACCTAGACCAGGATGCAGGACAGGCAAGACGAAGACCTCGTGGTGTTGTACTGGATTACCAGGGGAAGCAGGGCTTACATGACTCACCTCCAGGTGGTTACTACCTGTTTGGTGGTGTTGAGCAGGGGGCTGAATCCCCGAGAAGTTCTTTCGCAGAGAATGTCTCCGAATCAGGAGCAGTGGCCTAGGCCGAGATGGCAGGGCCCAGGCAGAGCAGGCAGTTTGGATGAAGTCCATGATGAAGTGCTGGAACAGCCTCCAGCTGGCATAACAGAACTTGCCATGGGGAACCAAATTGCGACCCACGAAACACATTCAGCACATCTATAACACTTAAAATATTTTGCCACAGTTCAGATAAAGTTAAGTTGCAAATCACAGCTTCTCTGTGCAAACCTTTCAATTTGAGGCTCACTTCGGTACTAGGTGGGATGATCACTTCTGGAGCAAGTCTTCGGTCCACTCTCAAGTAGCACTAACATGCTTTCTCTCTTCAGATACAAGTTTTGATCTGGTAATTGGATAAGTCTGACTTTAACACTCCAGGCAATACTTCACACTGGAAGATGTGACAGGCAGGCCAACAGAGCCTTCCAGATGATTCTCCTGTGCTCCTAACAGGAGTAGCTGCTTGATGGCTTGAGCTGTTCACTCTACAACTCCAACTCTCAACTGACACTCTGCTTCAGTAGTTTTGGGGAATTCCCAGTAATCCAAAAAGGTTTGGTTGGCTGAGGGAACTGTCTGTCACAGAAAGGGCTCCCCCTCCATGTCCGTAGTTAGGCGTCAAACAAAACTACAATTCCTACAGAATTTCAATCCTGCAAGACCTCTGGGGACAGTCTCCATTTTAGGTCCCCTGAGATTTGATTGGTCCAATATTGGCAGTCCAGAACTAAAATGGTGGTTCTTATGCAAAAGTTCAAGCTGCAATGGAAAGCAGGTTAGAAAAACTCCTATATTGTTATGATAATAGCAGATAAACAGAAAATAATCACTTTGCCTAGCAGAACTCCCTCTGCGCAAAAAGCGACTGCAGACTAGAGCAGAAATATGGACTGTCTGGCTGATCATGAGCCTTAAATCACTCAGACCCAGCCCAGACTAATTTTCTCACACAGCATAGTTGTTCTCTTAAAGAGACAGGCACGGAGGCTTAGTAGATCACTCTAATGCAGACGATTAGAGCTACTGGACACAAGACACCATCCTGACAGTGGGCATTAGGCAGCCCAGGAAGATATTATAGGAAACCCTATTTGTAGGGGGGTCACATAAGTCTATTAATATTAGGTTAATTTTAATTACCCCCCCCTCCCCCATGAGAAGTTGCGTGACCTTTATGCATTTCCATATAGCTGTAAGATCTGTTTGAAGGTGCAAGGGATGTGTTTTTGCACTTCTGGTGTGAAATGACATTCTTGTCAATATACTATAAATGGTACACGTCACATTTGCAAGGTGAATCATAAAATGAGTATCTTGAAAATCTGGGGTAAAAAAAAAATATATATATATACTTATATATATATGCACTTATATATCATTGCTAACAAACTTTGTGCATAGTGTTGGGGGAGGTGAAGACAAGTGATACTGAGGGTGGGTATCCCGGCCCCATAACAAAATAGAAAATACAATAAAACATTGGGAAGGGCAGGAAGGTCACCAGGAGGGGAAGGTGAGAAAGAAGCAGTACTGGGGGTGGGCACCTCAGTCAGCTTAACAAATAAATAGGTAAGTAGGTAGGTGAGTGGGTAGGTAGATTAGATACATAGATAGACAGACAGACAGTTAGTAGTGAAGTGTCATGGGGATACAGTTGATCAGTGGCTCACTGCTCTCAGTGCAGCCCACAGCACAAGTTCCAGCTGTGGCTGCATAACTCAGGAAAGTGTCACTGTTCTCACATAAAGAACATGGGTCATTGGTTCCTCTGGCTAAGCTGGGCACCCTGCATTTTGGGATGCCCAGAAAACATATCTCTGGCAAGTCTTTTAAAAAAAACAGTAAGCTGGATTTAGCTAAATGGGTCCCTTTTAGCTAGGTTCAGGTGTTATTTTTTTTTTTTAAGATTTTTGTTATGTATTTTCAGTGTTTGTGAGTTTAAAATGAGAAATAAAATGGTAGATGAGATGATCAGTATATTTTTCAGCATGAGAGGTAAATGGTAATAAGCAACCACAATTGTTGTTTTGTTTTAACTGTTTGAGCAGTAAATCAATGAAAATAAGAAACCGTGACTTGTATTTTTTACTGTTTGTGTCAGGCTCAGGACGTTAACTTTAAAATTGTTATAACTTTGGAATCATATAATATTTTTTCACAAAACCTTCCAAAGGCACACCCTTGGCATAGGCCCCTTCAACCCGGAACATGTCATGAAAAAAATTGCACACCATCTAGGATGTAGGTGAGAGCAAAAATTCCCTAAGTTAAGTATAAGAAAACCAACTGTGGGTTTTTTTCTATTTTTTTGGCATTTCATATCTCAAAAACCAAACAAGATGGTGTCATGAAACTTTTCACATCTTAAGACTCTGGCAGGCCTGACTGTGTGTGCCAATTTTTGTGCTATTTTGTCAAATGATGCCATAATTATTAAGGTGCAATACTGGGGTTTTACATTAAACAGCCTACTCAACCACCAGCCCAGTGGTGTGGAGGGATGAGGCATCCATGCCTTACCTTCCACCATGCGGGTGACCCATGATGGGCAATGTGGGGCTGGCCAGGGAGGGAGAGGATGGAGCATCTGGAAGACAGCTCTCCTCTCCCAGGGAGGGTAGATTGGCAGTTCTCCGAATTTCCACCCCCATATTGAGGCATGAGGGCAGTGCGGCTTGGGGATGCCAATTAATGGGAAGGTGCCATATTATCTGTAACGTGTGCTTGCCCCCACATGTGCATGCTGACGTCTGTGCCCCAGCAATTTGAGGGACCAGAAAAATGGAAAAAGGGTATCATTCAGCAGAACGGTACTGGCCCTCCTTGGGCTCTGCACCTAGCCAGCTGGGCACCTCCATTCCCCGAGGTGAGTTCCAGGATTATGGGGCTGAGAAGGGGCCAGTGGAAGAGAGTCGACCAACACAGTGAGGATAAGAGATATATATTATAATATATATATATGTATATATATATATATATATATATATATATATATAAATGGTGTGCAGTCTCGCCCCTATATTTAGGGTTGAGCAGGCAATTCTATGTTAAATTTAAAATTATGTGCTTTAATAACCTAGGACTCATTCAATGGATTTGCATGAAATTTGGTACACATGGTGGGGCATCGTAGATCTCTTGATGTACCAAATTTTGTTTCAGTTGAACTTACGGATTTTGCGCACCAAAATGCTGAAAAATGCACTTTTCGCCAGTTATGTGGGCAGTTTTTGGGATTTTGTCCATGGTGCTGCATGGCCATTGTGTGGCATGCTGCTTTACAACCTGATTCATTTGAAAGAGCTTGGGTCAAGAAAAGTGTCACTTTTCATTTGGTGAAAAAATATTAATCCATTCAAAAGTTATTAAACTTTAAAGTTCCCATTATAAGTCAATGGGAAAATTTATATGGTTATTTTGTGAAAGAAGAATGGGGTTTTGGCCATCTAGTCCCTCCTCATGATTAAAGAATTTGCAGGCTTGTGATCAAAGACTCTTTAACCTTGAGGAATTATTTGATCGTGACAGCCGCCATCTTGTTTTCATTTTGCGGTCAGAAAAAAATCAAATATCTCAGGGGTCACTCCCAAAGTAAAACCTGGATGGATTTTACTCAGGGAGCTTCACTCTATTGAGCCATGGCTGTGGTTTGCTTCAAAAGTGTCAAAAAATAGAGTTATGAAGTTTTTTATTCTTTGATCGCGGCTCGCTAATGATCTTTGATTGCGAGCCTGCAAATTCTTTGATCGCGAGATTCTTTGACCATGATCTTTGATCTCGATGGTGTGACTAGGTGGCCAGTTGAAAAAATAAATTTTCTCAGCTCAGGGGTGGGTTATCAAGACAAATGAGGGTGGGTTTTGCTCAGGGGGCTCCGTTCTATCGATGCATGGCTGTGGTATAATCTATTTTTGCCTAAAAATTGAGTTTCACCATTTTTTATTCTTTGATCATGAACCTGCAAATTCTTTGATCATGAGAGTCTTTGATCGCGATCTTTGATCGCGAGGGAGGGACTAGATGGCCAGATTCGGACAGACCAGATAGCCCAATTTTAACAATTTTTAAAATTAAATATCTCGGAAACAGTTTGGTCTTTTAACTTAAAATTTGGAGGGCATTGATGGGATGTCTTGTAGATGTGAATAATTGTGTTTACATGTTGGACAACACATTTTTTGCAGAGATATTGCGTGGTGCAGTTTACATTTTGCGGACAGCTTTTTCCATTCTGGTACTGGCTTGACATTTATATGGTAGCTAGCCTTACTGCCATGGATGTACTTTTCAGTTGTTAGGTATCTAAGATGTAAGCAGGTGTGGAATTTTGTAGAAATGTGTAAGTTGGTGGGAGCGTGGGGCCCGAAGGGCGTGCACTCCCACCAACTTCTGCGCTTCCTACTTTTCTATTCTTTCTCAAAAAGTAAGGAAATTCTATGCAAAAAACTTTGTCAATGCATCATTCAGGGTTAAAACACAAAAAGTAAGGAAATGAAATGTTTAGAGTTGCCCCCTCCCCCCCAGACCTGCCCATCATCCCGAGATTGACAGCTGACGGGTTGTGTCATTGGGGTTGTAAGGGCCTAAATCTTACCCCATTCTTTCTTACTGTGGCTTGTGAATATGATTACACATGGAATGGGGTGAGACTTAGGCCTCACAACCCCAATGACACACCCTGCCAGCTGTCAATCTCGGGATGATGGGGAGGTCTGGGGGAAGGGGCAACCCTAAACGTTTAATTTCCTTACTTTTTGTGTTTTAACCTTAAATGATGCATTAACAACGTTTTTTGCATAGAATATATATATATATATATATATACAGTGTATATATATATATATATACATATATTACTTACTCAACCATAACTATAGGGGTGTTATCATGCCCCTGCAATAAACAGTTTTGATTTATTGCCTATACCTATTGTAGACTGTTGCAGCTGTGCATAGAAATATTGTTGCCAGAGTGATAAACTTTGTCAAAGACACTTGCTATTGCTGACTGTGAGCTATGACATTAAAACAGATGCTTTTTTTTTTTGCCTCAGGAAATGTACAAATGCCAATGCTGACTAGAAGAAATCCCCAGCCTGACTCTGAGAGCTGCTCTAAACTAGAAGGTAAAGTCAAGCAGGTCTTTCAATTAAAGCAGATCAGGCTTACCCTTCATGCAGCAGGCTTAATAAAAGACTATTGTATGGCCTATACTACTGCAGCAGAATTAGCAGACTTAGCAAAGGTATTTGAAATTCCCCATCTTTTACAAGCCACTGCCTTTCCCTTGCTTATCTCCATTATTCAAATTAACTGAAGAACAGCAAGACAACATGGCGGAAGATGAAAATAAAGCTGCTAAAAAATCTTCAGCTGAAACTGATTTAACAGGTTCTAGCCAGAGCCGACAGGGCTGTGAAGAGCTACCAAATGATCAAAGTTATTTTCTTGTTGGCACCATATAGTGTTGTTCAATCACAATCATCAAAAACTGGCATGCTGTTAATTCCATCCTCTTAAATTTATTTAGTCAGAGTACATGCTGCTGCTGTGTGTGTGTGTGTGTGTGTGTGTGTGTGTGCGTGTGCATGTTCGTGTGTGTGTGTGTGTGTGTGTGTTGGGGTTGTGCGTATGAGTGTTTGAGCATGCAGCCTGTCATGCCCACAGGAATGAGGTAGCAAACAAAGCTGCAGCTGCACTTATTGTAATCTGACTCTGTAGTCTGTCTCCTGAGGACATTTGCGTGAAAACAGGAGCTGTGATCCTGAAGAGTTCATCTATTCCTGTTACTTTTTCCCCACCTGAGGTCATAATGCACTGATTGTGACATCACAGTTACTGTCATGGCAACATATTGTGATGTCACAACAGAGAATTATGACTGAAGTAGGGAGTAAGCTATGAAGGCAGATGAACTCTAACAGATAATGATCATGTATTTGTGCAAATGTCCTCTGTAATAAAAGATGGGGAGGAGAAATCTATAGAATATGTTAGAAATGCAAGCTGAATTGTACCTAATTATCATGTTTTTCAAAGTTTTCTTTGAGGCACTAGCAGCTCTTTAATTAAAAGGCCTTTTATATGGCATAGAAATAAAACCTGAATCAATATATATATAATTTATACAGAAAATTAGTGGAGTAATTGTTAACTTAGGCAATAATAACATGATTTTGGCTGTAAACTGAAACCAAGTATTAAACCCACAAATGGACAGTGCCATCTCAGATAAATCAGAGGACAAAAAGTAGAAAAAATCCTATATGACTTCACAACTGAGAAAGAATTGATTGATTTCTGGAGACTAAACAACTCTCAAAAACATGATTTTACGCACTTCTCAAAATTTTATAAAACCTTGAGGTTTGACTGCACAGCTACACACTATACTGAAAGATGTAGGGAAGCAGTAGGAGCAGGGGCTCAGAGAGGCTTACTCCTTACAAACAACAGGTATAACACCACCATTGCTTGTGTGTTGCAATATATGTGAATTGTGATTTCTGCTTTTGCAAGGAAGAACAGTCATTGTACTGTTTTGAAACTCAGTGCCCTTACCAGACCAACTTGTGCTGTGAGTTCACTGTTACTGCCTTTCTCTACCAGGTACTCATCTCTGGTGCTGGAAGTCCTTGCAGTGGAGCAGCCTGCACTGGAGGATAGTTTCAGGGGTGGCCCTCAGGTGGCTGGTCACACTAAGGTGCTATACAGAGGCACTGCTAGCAAGCCATGAGCAGCTTGCACTCTCTTTGCCAAACCTCTGCTTTAAATGATTCTGTTTTGTTAAAATAACCTGACAGAAAAATATTCTGAGTTATAGTGCCTGATCAATGACTGAATTTAGGGTTTTAATGAAGCAGTGTCTTAGTGCTGCTTTTAATTGTTTTTAATTGTGAAGAAAAGTAGATAAATCAGGTATGAGGGAAGTTTAATGTTTTAAAAAAAAAAAAAGGCAGGCATGCTCATTCATGTGATTTTACCGCAGGGTACATTGTATGTGTATTGTAGTTGAAATATTTGTGTACTTATAATTGATGAATTTATCTGATATTCTGAACATTAATAATCAAGGTTGTACCTCCCACCATGGCTGTGTACCCTGGAGTTGAAATTGAGCAATTAACTAATTATTTTTTTTTCTCCTCTCTGTATTGTTTCCTATTGTTGAAATAAGATGAGAACAAGAAGTAAAAAAGTAACCGGGGAAGAATCCCCCCCCCCCACACTTACACACTCCACTTAAAGCTAAAAGTAAACAAAGAAAAAATCAAGGAAGAAGAATAGAAAATTAAATATAGCTATACAAAAATAAAGGGGACAAAGTTAAAAACAACAACAAAGGAAAAACTGAAGAGGAAAATTTAAAAGAGGCTGGTCAAACACTGATCACCAAACGATTACTTAATATAAAAGAACTGCCACTGAGACCACGTGATGCAGGCAGCCTGGTGCTAGCTCCATTTACTAGCTGCAGCCACCCGATCACTTTTTCAGTTCATTTTCTGAGTTTTAAAGAAAGTAACAGCTTAAAAATTTGCTCAGAAGACTTCCGAAGTGCTTCTCTAATGCCTGCTAGTGCAATTCCTCACATGGAGATCGAAATACGGAGAGCATTGCCAAAACGTACTCCACCGGCAACACCTGAGAAAGGCCTGAAAAAGCCTAAGGTCTCCAGTACAGCTGACACAGTGGGGATCTCCAGCGTCCCATCTGAATTGGAAGCGCTTACTCTAGCTGGTTTTCTGGCCGAATTCAGACCATTTAAAAAAGAGCTATGTTCACTTACTTCAGAGATAAAATCCATATCATAGGCTTTGGAGGACATCTCTCACCAAACTTCAGACTCAGAGGCTCGGATCAACTCTCTGGAAAAACGCTGGGACAAGATGGATCCCAAATTAGTGGCAATCTTGACAAAAGAGGGTTGCAGCTGCAGGAACAATGAGGTTCTTATTGGATTACCAGAGGCTGAAGAAGGACAAGATACCATCCTGTTCATCCAGAAATCAATTGAGAAAATAGCTGGGCCCTCTCCATTTGGCCCTAAATATGTGATTGAACGGGCACATAGGGCTCTTAGACTGACCTCTCAAGCTGGATCTCCTCTGAGACCACTCATTTTTAGATTCCTCAACTATTTAGAATGTCAACACTTCCTATCTAAAGTCAGAGAGATACAAGAAGTCCAATAGAAAGGAACCAGGGTACGAGTTGCACAAGATCTGCCTGTTACTATCTGGCAAAGTTGGACGCTCTTTCATCCACTTGTCTCTAAACTCATAGCAGCTGGGGTTCGATTTTGCATGAATTATCTTGTGAGGCTGCAGGTCTTACTTGAGGGTACGTGGCAAAGCTATGAAGATCCAGGGGTTGCCCATGTGGGGCTCAAGGCCACACTACCTGATCTTTTCCATGACTCTTGACTCTATCCAGTATAGGTTTGTCTAAACCTCCAACAAAGTATCGGAGAACATGCTATATTGTTAAGAATATGCCTGATTTAGTGCAAAGGCAGTGTAAAGATAGCCTTATACAGTGGAACTGTTGATCTCCATACCCCCACTGTTCGAGTATGCCCTCTGTTAACCTGTTACCCTGGTGGATCAATATCTCCTCCCGACTTACTCTCCTGACTCTCTCGCTTGCTATGGGACATAAATATATGATTAGCCATTGAGTAACACAAATTTTATCTCTGCCTCATGTACTAATTGGTCCCATTCGTGTGTATTTACAATTTTAATTTTTCACCTGTTGCTCGAGCAGAAACTGTACCTCATAGCGACCATTAGAGGGAGCTTTAAGCCTACTTTCTAAAGTCTTAGATAGATGGTTGCATTAGGAAGAAATAGTGTTCCAGTAGCTTTACTTTTATCTTTTGATTCTGAGGGACCTTTAGTTTATAAAAGCTGTTCCTAATTCAAGTTTATGTTCTGAAACATGTGGGACTGCAACTGATCATTACTATTGAGCCATGCAGAGATTTATTGTTTAGTTTAGGTTGGAGGGTGAAAGTTATGCTTCAAGTGAGTTGCAGTCAATATCTCACCCAGCATAGTAGGCTGTATATACAGCTAATATAAATGTTTTAGGGTAGTTTTCTTTATTAAGAATTGCATAATATTTCATAAAGGTCACATTGTACTCTTTCTATAAGGTATAGGGGAAATTTTTTTCTTTCAATCATGTTCTGTTTTGAAGTTTTGTTATCTTCCATTTCATTTGTAATACAGAGCATAACTGGGAACAATTAAAGGTGGCTGGAGGGAGGGAGCTATAGTGAAGGAGATTGGCGGAATGCATTAATCTTGGGATTTGGGTGGGCTGGGTTATTTCTCTTGGATAATCCTCTTCGTTTTTTTGCTGTTTGGTGTTGGGGTTTGGTGGGGGGGTATATATGGGTAGGAAGAATGGGTAGGACTACAACACAGACTCATGGTGGGTAAAGCTTTTGGTAATCCTGAGGATTCGTCTGAACTCTCTGTCCAATCCCATGTTTATTATTGATTATGGCTAATGTAAGGTTGCTACTAGGAATGTCAAAGTAATCAGGCAACAAATGAAACAATATGAAGTCCTAAAGCATTCGGCACTACTATCAACAGATGTTATATTTATACAGGAATCTCATTTGATAGACTCCGAAGCAATTTGAATGAGAAGACAAAAAGTGGGGCAACATATTCTCTGCAGGGGGTACAACCCAAAGCTGTGGCATCATGATTTTAATAACCAGAAAAGTCCTGTTTTCACTCATTCAAATGCTCAGAGATCCACAGGGCAGATTTATTTTAATTCATGGTATCTTATACACAACAGAGATTCTGTTGGGAAGCATTTATGGGCCTGACGTGGACTCTCCAGGTTTTTCACTCAGCTGGTTAGTGTTCTAACTCCATTTTTATTGTTACCAATAATCCTTGGAGGTGATATGAATCTTGTATTTGATCCCACTCTAGATAACTCTGGAGGGCCTCAAAGAGGGCTTTCACCAGCTCAAAGGGCTTTCCATGAGTGTGTCGATCATTTTGGTCTATGTGATGTGTGGCGGATACTCAATCCCACAGAAAAAGGTTATACTCTTTTGCATCCCCAGTTCATAACACTGCCTTTCGTATTGATTATCTATTTCAATTCCAAACTTTGCTACCTGGGGTCTGAGACTCCTCCATTCAACCTGACCCTCCCTCTGATCACTCTCTAGTAGTTTGTCACCTCTCCCTTTCACCTCTTCCTAAAAGAACTGCATGATGGAAAATCTATAACCAGCTGCTGAGGGACCCTGTAGTGACCACAGCTCTCGCTTGAACATATTGAACAGTTTATTGAAGTTAATCACAACTCTATCTCTAGACCAGATTTTGAATGGTGTGCTTTTAAGGCTTACATTAGAGGGATATTAAGCAGTTTAGCTTCTCAAAGAAAGAAGAAAGAGGAGCAAAAATGATCTAGCCGGATCTCTCAAATCTGATCAATTGAAGCCAGCTTGACTCCAAGATCTTCTGACGTCCTCAGACAAAACTTAGCTAAATTAAGAGATGCTTATTTAGAGATCCTGAGAGAGAAGGCAGAATTCACCATTTTGAAGACAAAGACATCCTACACAGATCTGGGTGAGAAAGCGGGACGACTATTAGCACTCCAAATCAAGCAGCAGGAATCAGCTAAATATATTACTTCCATCCATTCTCAAGAAGATGGAACACTGAAAACATCCCCATCGGACATAGTATCCAAATTTAGTAGCTACTATTCAAAGTTATATACAGGTAGTTCAATGTTCAATTCCACCTTCAGATCACGTTTTAGATGCCTATCTGTCTGCATCCAATTTACCTTTGTTCTCTGATGCACAACAAAAATTACTCTAAACTCTTATCTCCTTTACTGACGTAGCTAGGATAATTCAAAGCCTTCCCTCCGACAAAACCCCAGGCCCAGATGGCTCCTCTGCTAACTTTTATAAAAAATTTCGAAAGCAACTAATTCCCCTACTATTACACCTATTTCAATATATTTTTTCAGGTGCAACTGTGGACCCCACTTTGTTTGAAGCCTTACTTGTTTTGTTACTTAAATCCGATAGGAATCTGAAGTTAATCACTAGCTATCTTCCTATATCCTTATTGAATCAGGATATAACAATTTTAACCAAGTTAATAGCTGATTGTATTAACTATATCCTGCCTGATCTCACTGGACCTGAGCAGGTTGGCTTCATAAAAGGACATTCATCAGTCTACCATCTTTGAACCTTGTCGCATGTCCTATTAGTGTCCAGAGATGCTCATTTCCTGCAGTCTTGATTTCTCTGGATGCTGAGAAGGCCTTTAATAGAGTAGATTGGAATTTTTTGTTTCAAGCCCTTAGTGCTTATAATTTCCCTTTAGAATTCCAACTCTGGGTAAAAGTACTATACCATGCCCCATCGGCATGGGTTACGGCCAATGGAGCAGTATCCAAACTTTTTCCATTACTATCTTGCACCAGGCAGGGTTGTCCCCCATCTCCATTGCTTTTCAATTTATACTTGGAACCCCTTATCAGTCGATTGATGGCTTGTGAAAGGATCCAAGGAATATCTATTTTGGATCATGAAATCAAGGTCTCTGCCTATGCCGACGACCTTCTTTTACAGTTATCCCACCCAACTACATCAATCCCCCCATGCTATTACTTATTGAAAAATATAGCCAATTATCCTACTACAAGTTAAATAAACTGTAGATAAAACTGTGGTATTTCCTCTCAATTATAAGGTAATTAAAAGCTCTATCATGGATTTGGGACTTTCTTGGAAACAAGACTCCTTAAGATATTTGGGAAGTGAAATATCTAGGAACCCGGCCCTTATCCAGACACTAAATTTGGACTCCCTGGTGAAAATTATCAGCTTAGACTTGGATAGATGGTCCAAACTTCCTATTTCCCTTTGGGGTAGAGTTTACATAATTAAGATGAACGTCTTCCCTAGACTTTGCTACCCTCTTCATCTTCTCAGTATTTGGCTACCATTCTCCAGGTTCAGTAAAGTTCACGGTCTTATTACAAAATGTATTTTTTTCCAATAAACAGCCTAGACTTGCCTTTTATAAGCTGGCCACCCCCAAGGATAAAGGGGGCCTACATCTCCTCATTTAACTTTTTATTACTGGGCTAGTCACTCTGCCAAGCACTTTCGATGGTTGTCTTTCATTGATGAGGTATTTGCCTCTCCTTCCTCTCTCCACTGACTTAAAATTAAATTATCTCTCAGTCAAGCCAATGGACTAACTCCAGCAGCTCTCTTTCCTATCAAAGCTAGTACACTTTCCCCTAGCTTAAAATCAACCCCCATATCAACTTCTATCAAAATTAACGCTCAGATATGTTCCTTCCTCAAATACATTTATATTCAGGATTTAGCACAACCCATTTGGGGTAATCCAAACTTAAGGATAGATAACAAACTGCTTAATGTTTGTTGGTTGCCTCCACTGGCAGATGCGTGCCTTTCCCTTTTGGTGACAGAAGAGAACTCCTGACTTTCCTCTACTGAAATATTAAGCAAATTAAATATCCACACACATTATGTCTTCAAAATCTTTCAACTAAGACATCTAATTTTGAAAGTCTTTGGAACTGTTACCCCCAAGCAGGGCAAACTATCCTTCGTAAGTGAATTAGGTGCCTTGCCCAGTGCCCAACAGTCTGTGTCCAAAATTTACAAAAAGTAGACCCATTATTGGGCTTGAATGACCTGTTTACCCCAGACATTTGTTTACTGGGAGATTTCTTTGAGGTTTCAGTTCTTGCTAGAAGATTTCATATGGCCCTTATTTCTATGTCTGTTAAAAAGGTAATTCTACATCATTGGAAGGATAGTGATAACATTTCCCATTCCAAATGGCTTAATGAGCTACTAGCAAATCTTAGGACAGAGAAAGTGATAGCAAGCCTCAATAATACATAGATACATAGATACATAGACAGTGTTGGCAGATAAGGGCCTATGGCCCACCCAGTCTGCCCATTTGAGCTTGTAAGTTCAGTTTGTTTTCCTAGAAGTCTATTTCCCCTTACCCCTGACCTCTAGAATTCCTTTATGTCTATCCCATGCATTCTTAAATCCCGTGATTGTTTCAGCCCCCACCACTTCCTCTGGCAGGGTGTTCCACTTGTCCACCACCCATTCTGTGAAGAAATTCTTTCTCATGTTTCCTCTGAATCGTCCTCCTCCAACTTCATCCCATGCCCTCTAGTCCTGAAACATCTTTTCACTTAAAATAGTGTTTTCCTGCACCCTGTTCCTCCCTGTAAGATACTTATGTCTCTATCATATCCTCTCTCCTCCTCTCCTCCAGGAGTACATGTTCAGTTCCTTCAACCTGTCTTCATAGGACTTGTGATGCAATCCATGCACCATCTTTGTTGCCCTCCTCTGAACCTTCTCTACCCTGTCTATGTCCTTACGTAGGTATGGTCTCCAGAACTGTACACTGTACTCCAGGTGGGGCCTCACTAGTGTCTTGTATAGCGGAATTATGACCTCCCTTTTCCTGCTGGTGATGCCCCTGCCTATACATCCCAGCATCCTATTTGCTTTACCTGATGCCTTGTCACACTGTTTCTCACCTTGAGGTCATCAGGATGACAACCCAAGATCCCTTTCCTGCTTGGTGCATGCCATATCCTCACCCCCAACTGATATATTGTGCCAGGGGTTTTGTGCCCCATATGCATTATCTTGCACTTGTTTGCATTGAATTTCAACTCCAAACCCTTGACCATTCTTCAAGTTTCTGCAGGTTCCTTCTCATTCTGTCTACACCCTCTGGTGTGTCTACTCTGTTACAGAGCTTTGTGTCATCAGCGAACAGTGAAATTCTGCCTTCTAGATCCTGTGCAATGTCACTGTTGAAGATGTTGAATAGGACGGTCCCAGCACTGATCCCTGTGGTACCCACTGGTCACTCTTCCCTCTGTGGAGTGACAGCCATTACCACCACTCTGTGTCCTGCCACCCAGCCAGTTACCTACCCACCACACTACTGTCCTGCCCACACCCATATTCCCTAGTTTGTGTAATAGTCTTCTATGTGGCACAGTGTCAAGGCCTTGCTGAAGTCCAGATAGGCCATGTCCACTGCCTCCCTGATCCATCTCCTAGTCACCCAGTCAAAAAATTCAATGAGGTTGGTCTGACGTGCCTCCCCTGGTGAAACCATGCTGCCTTGGGTCCTGTAGTCCATTGACAACCAGATGTTCCACCAATCTCTCCTTCAGTAGTGCTTCCATGATCTTTCCCTACTCAGGTGAGGCTGACTGGTCTGTAGTTCCCTGCTTCCTCTTTGTTCCCACTTTTGTTTAAGGGGACTACATCTGCTGTCCTCCAGTCTTTGGGTACCTCCCCTGTTTCCAGTGATTGGCTAAACAGGATAGCCAGAGGTTCAGCCACCACCTCTATTAATTCTTTAAGGACCGTGGGGTGCACCCCATCTGGCCCCATTGTTTTATCAACTCTTATTACTTCCAGTTCCTTCAGGACCCTTTCTCGTGTAAAGGGACTTGTGTCCATTTCTGCACCATTCTCACCCCTTGTACTCCCTTCAGACCCATTACCCCCCTCTTCCTTAGTAAAGACTGAGCAGAAATACCTGTTCAATATGTCAGCTTTACTGTTGTCATCCTCCATGGCTCCCATCCTCCCCTTCAGTCTCACTATCCCTCCCTTTGTCTTTCTTTTTCCTTATGTACCTGTAAAGGTTTTGTCCCCTTACCCACTGATTTTGCAATGTGTTCTTCTGTCTGAGCTTTGGCTTCCCTTACTGACTTCCCTGCCTCCCTTTGTTTCTCCTGGTACTTCTCCCTATCCCCTTCTGCCTGTGTCTTTTTGTATTGCCTGAATGCAATATTTTTGGCTTTCACTTTCTTTGCTACCTCTTTGGAAAACCATAATGGTCTCCTCTTCCTTTTCCTCTTGCTAACCTGCTTAATGCATAATTCTGTTGTTCTTATAATCCCCATTTTAAATACTGCCCACTGTTCCTCAACCCCTGATTCCTGTCCCATTCCCCTTAATGCCTCTTTCAAGTATCTCCCCATTTTCCCAAAGTCTGCCCCCCTAAAATCCAGGATACGTGTTTTTGTGTGGTTTGGTTCTGCTCTTTCTGTGATTTCAAACCACAATGACTGGTGGTCACTATTACCCAGGTGCTCCCCCACTGTTACCCAAATAATAATAATAATAGACTAGAATGAGATGTAGGAAAATATGGGACTCCTTACATACACTGTACTCTAATTTTATCATACCTGCATATATATATATATATATATATATATATATATATATATATATATATATATAGCTGCTAGACCCATCTGATTTTAAATAACTGTGTTGGATAGGGAGGGGGTGATTAGAGGGTTGAGGGGGTGGGGGTGTAGGGGGAAAGAGCTCCAATGTACTGTATAGTCCATGATAAATGTATATTGTTTTCTTGGATCTGTTCTCAATATTGTTAAAACTCAATAAACTTTGAATTGAAAAAAAGAAAAAAAACTGCCACTAAAAAAACACATCATCTCCTATAATTAATTCATAAAACAGAACTTTTCTAATAAAAACATCAGAAAATAACAATGAAAAAACAAATTATAATGAAAAATCTCCAAATCTGTGTTTTGACTCCGTTCAAGAGATCTCAGTAGAGGAGCAGCAAGAGACTTGTTCTAATTGCTCTATTCAGGAAGAAGTAATTAGTGAGGAATTACTAAAATTGACCTTTAGTCCAGAAATTGTATTACAAATTGATAGCTATGAACATTTACCTTTAATCAGTCGCCAAACTGGCTTGTCCTTCAAAGATAAAACAAATCCTATTGAAGCCAAGGAGAAGGAAATAAATGAAATTAGGGCTGAACGCATGAAACTATAATAGGCCATAAGGATTTAGTAGAAAGGGAGCATAATTTAGAAGGGAAAATTGAAAAACAACTTACCTACTCACCTTTTTTGGATCAAAATCTAGTTGAGGTAATAAAAAAACCTACATATTGCTAGCATGGTATCCATTTAAAATCTAGAAACTCCATTGCCCGGCACCAACAATCCTGATACCGGCTACCCAAAACATGGTTGCCTGATGTGAGGATTTTGCCCGCAGCAGAGTTGGTTCTATTAAGTATGGGGGGGGAAAAGTTCCCCACATTGAAGGGTGCAGGGGGGTCTAAGCCCCCTGATGTTTTGGCCAGCTGGTGTTGGGATTGTGAAACACGGGAATGCAAGTTTCCATGTTTCATAATATATTTGTTAGCATTGCTATAGTGGAACAACTTATCATTTTTAAAAATGATATTACTTCATTGAGGGAAGAATTGGCTATTAATGCTGCGCGATTAGAACATCTGTTAGAATATCAAAAAAGACATCAAGAAAATGAAAAGGGTTCCTCTCTGTCAGTGACCTTTGATTTGATTAATCTTGAAACAGATACTGAGGACATAAATAATAATGAACAATTTGCCCCTATTAATATTACAAATTTGACTGTCTTGACTAATAAAACTGAAGACATGACAGAAAACAATGTAAAAATGTTTTAAAAAAGGGTAAAGTTATAAAAAGAAAAGAGAAAAAATTGATTCAGGAGAAGGAAAAAGCTCAGTCCTACCTTAATGAACAGATATCAAATACATCTGAAATCTCAACAAAAAGGGATTTATGTGATAAGGGTGATTCCTTTACCTCGTGGCACACCAACTGTGACTAAAAAATCACCTGACACAGAAGGGCAACCTAAACAAAGAGCTACTGCCACAAACAGTGACTATCCTCAGCTTTTCAACAAACAGCAATAGAAATACATGTTTTCTGAGGGAGACTACACCCCTTGCATCCCACTTTGTGAGGGGCAAACCCACTGAACCCCTCAAATTAATATAATCATCTCAGGGGAAGGGGCAGACACAAACAAAAACAAAAAAACATATTGTATTCTACTGTGGGAACGGAATCTGGGTCCGCTGACTCTGTTGGCAGTGGCTGTAGCCACTACGCCAAATGGCCAGCTTGGCAGAATTTGGCCACACATCTGGCTACATCCTGTTTTTAGCTAGTGTAGTTCATTGCTACACTCACTATGCAGGATTCTTTGCCTGTTGCAACAGTCGCTGTTAACATGAGCGGTATTACTGAGTTGTTAATATTGAGCCACTCAATAATTCTTGCCCATATCGGGTACAACCACAAAAAGAGCCCCTCAGACCCTGTGTCTCCAGGGCTACCCATCCTGGGTGAAACTGCTCAGGTGGCAATGCACTTTTAACAAAAGACAGTTGGATGGCTAAATAATAAAACCTAAAGTCTGAGAATCCCAGTCCCCCCGTGCTTCATGGGGTGGACTGCTTGACCTTGCTGCAATAAATTTGTTAGGTATCCTTAAATGGAGATGAAGAATTTCAGAAGAGCATATGTTAAAACGGTTAGAAAAATGTATTAACCCTACAAATGAGAGAAGAGAGAGAGAGAGAGAGAGAGAGAGAGAGAGAGAAATTTCCATGTGTCACAACAGGCCTTTATCTTTCCTAGTAGCAGTTTGAAGTTCAGGAGGCCCAACTGGGAGATTTTCCCCAGGGCTGCACACCCAAGTACTTCAAGCTATCTGACGGTTTGAGCTGTACCCAGAGACAAATGGGGGAATATCCCCCCCCGAGCCTCTTTTGTACTTGGACCAGTTTATTTTTTGACCAGAGATAGGACCACAAAGCTGGAAAATGCTTGTCAGTGCTGGTAGTAACATCCCTGGGTCTGCTAGGCAGAGGAGGACAACATCTGCAAAGAGGGAAATCTTATGGCCAGTTCTCTAAATTGGAAACCACATATGGTTTGATTGTCCCTGATGGCTGCAGCCAGCTGCTCAACTGTGAGGACATAGAGGACGGTGAACAGGGGACATCCCTGTCTTCTGCCCCATGTGAAGGAAAAAGTTTGTGAGAGATGTCCTTTGGTTAGTATTTGGGCTTGTAGAGATTGGCATAATGCCTTGCTCCAGGCTCTGATACCAGGTCCCAGTCCAAATTTCTCCAAAACTGTGAACATGAAGAGCCACTCAACCCAAATGCTTTTTCAGCATCCAGTGCCAAGAGGTCGGGCCAAGGAGCCCTCCCCTTTGACCATCTCCATATAGTATTGATTATGTGTCTGATACTGTGCTTTGCCTGGTGATCTTTGATAGAATACCCCTGGTCCCTGTGTACTAAAGTTGGCAGGACCCCCTCGACCCACCAGGAATTTAGCTATAATTTTATAGTCTGCCTCTAACTGTGAAATTGGCCTATATGAACCACATTGGGAAGGTTCTTGCCAGGTTTCGGAAGGACAGTGACTCTAGGTACTGAGAAGAAGGGAGTAACCCCCATTACAGAGCCACCAGCACTGTGTCCTAAAGAGGATCCTACAGGGTCTCCCAGAACTCCTTGTAGAACTCTACAGGGAGGCTGTCTGATCCCAAGGTCATACTCAATGTTAAACACTTAATTGCTGTACGCAGTTCTTTTCTAGAGGGCACAGATTCTTGCTGTGGTCTTGTGGCCTCTGACAGGGTTGGTAGAGCCACCAAGTCAAGGAACTTATTTAGAGCTGGTTTCTCTGAGGTAATTTCAATGCTGCCCAATTTTGAATAGAATTCCTGGAATGCTGAGCCTATATCCTTTTGCTTAGGGATTCTCTCTCGTTAGACATGGTGATTTTATGTATGCCCTTATTTGTCTTCCTTGCTTTCAGCTGCCATGCAAGCCACTTTCTGGTCTTATCCTCCTCAAAATAAGCTCCAGCTCATGCCAGGATTATCCCTCTCTCCAGTCTTGCCAACACCACCTGGTTCAGTTATCCCGTAAAGACACATAGCTCCCCTAGTCTCTGAGGCTGCATGTGTTGCATCAGTTTCATTTCCAGAGTCTCTACACATTGTTCTAGCTCCTTCTCATATTTGGATTCAGCTGTGGGGTTATGGGCCACTGCCGATATGACTATGCTCCATGCAAAGGCCTTCATATCGTCCCACCTGACAGAGGTTGAAGTATCCCCTTATTCATTAAACTAAAAAAAATACTGAGAACCTTTGTCATTTGGGCCTTGGGTTTAGTTGTCACCATCTTGGGGAAGGGGTCTGAGTCCCTTCCCAGTGCCACTATCAAGGGGACATTATCTGAGATCTGTGGGAAATAAATGGCTGAGTCTAGATTTTGGAGCTCCAGAGTTGGTAGGAGGATGGCATCAGCTCTGGTGTAAAGCCAGTGGGTGTGATAGAAGAAAGAAAGAAAATTTCCACCATGTGGATTTAGAAAACATCAAACATCGACTGAGCCCCTCTCAGCTGCCATTTGATAGAATGCCACAGAACTCCTTGGGGGGATTTTAGGTTAACAGGGCTGCTCAATCTAAAATTGGGTCCCAGAGAGTATTGAAATCCACCATCCCCACCCCCCCCATTATAACCAGTACTGAAAAATTTTACTAGGGAAACTGCTAGCTTATGAAAAAAGTCAGGGCAGTTGAAGTTCAGCCCATATAGTGCCACTAGTTTGAGTAGTTGCCCTCTTATTTCTCCCACTGCAATGAGGTATCTGCCTTGTGGGTTTCCAAAATAGTACTGCACCTTGTTGCATAATCCAGGCAGGAAACATACTGCCACCCCTTGGCCTTTGATGTGAAACCTGTTGTTAGCAGTGTCCCCCAATTTCTCCATTTTCATGGACACCACCCTGTCCATGTGGGTTTCTTGGAGGAAAGTTATATCTCCCCTTACCTTGTTATGTATGTGACAACTCTTTTCCTTTCCAAACAGGAACGAGATCTGTGGGTGATCATATCTAATAACCTAAAGGTGGCCAAACAATGTGCCAAGGTGGCAGGGAAAGTCAGTGGGATGTTGGGGTGCATAGAAGAGGTATCAACAACAGACGAAAAGAGGCAGTGATGCCACTGTACAAATTATTGGTGAGACCTCATTTGGAGTACTGTGTCCAATTCTGGAGGCCACATCTCTGAAAGGACATAGACAGGGTAGAGGCATTTCAAGGAAGGGCAACAAAAATGGTGTAGGGCCTGCACTAATTGGTCATACAAGAAGACATTGGAGGAGCTCAATATGTATACCCTGGAAGAGAAGAGAGAGAGGAAAGTCAGACAGGTAGCATGTCAAAAGAGTGAAGAAAGAACAGCGACTGCAATAAGGGCAAAGTCATTTCGGCTACTGTTAAAAGAGCAACGGTAAATTACGGCTACTGCACTAACGGCAATAATGGAATTTCCCTCCTCCCTGAGGTGCTACAACCTTGGAGCTGGTTATAATTGTAAGGGGTGTGTGAGGGGGGCAAAGCTCCCCTCAATGGGGAGTGTGGGGGTGAAGCCCCACACATAAACACAATTGTTGCCATTACTGCAGTAGCTGTAATTTACCATCGCCCTTTTAACAGTAGCTGAAATTACTTTGCCCTTATTGTAGTCACTGTTCTTTCTTCACCCTTTTGACATGGAGCTCAGGAGACATGATAGAGACCTGCAAATACCTAAAGGGAATAAATAAGGTACAGGAGGGCAGCATCTTTCAGAAGAGAAGATGTTCTAGAACAAGAGGACATGGCATGAGACTGGAGGAGGCAAGACTAAGGGGCAACTTGAAAAAGTACTTAATCACAGAAAGGGTGGTGGAGGCATGGAACAGCCTCCCAGCAAAGGTGTTGGAAGCATAGCCAGTGAGTGAATTCAAAACTGCATAGAGAGAGACATAGGGGGACCCTAGTGATTCAAAAGAGGCGGTAAAACCAGAGATAAAGTAGGATCTCCAGCATTTTTAGTAAGTACCGAAAAAGAGCAGACTGGATGGGCATATCGGTCCTTATCTGCTGTCAAATTCTATGTTTCTATGTTTCAACAAGAGATTTTAAGCCATTGACACTCCACATCAGTACCTTTAGAGTACTCATTTTCTAACAACCTTTTTCCTGATGTCTCCCCCTCTCAGGGATCTCTCATCCCCCACTCTCCACCACTAGTATTGGCTGCCTCCCTTCCCACTCTGCAAGAACATTTTAACACCCCATTTAACAATGCACTCTTTCCCACATCCTCTTAACACTGGAGGAATAAACAGTCCCAGAACTTTCCCACCCCCGCACAATAAAAACAGTGCCAGGCAAAGGGAACCAACATGCCCATGATAACCTCACTCTCTCGCCCACCTTCAATTTATCCCCTGTCATCCCCTCATCAAATGGAGCCAGTTCAACAGGCTTTCCACCTGGCCTGGCAGAAAATGACTCAACCGGATCCAGAGAAGCTTTCATCTTCCTGCCCTCTCGCCCCAGTTCTGAGAGGACACATGCTGCCCACTATATTTCATGAAATGGGAAACAGCATTCAGTACAGAGAACCAACTCAGAAATAAAGTTGAACCATCCTTCTTATGTTGAACATACAACCTATGGAAGTTATTAAACATTAAACCATTGCTTAAGGAAGACCTGCAAACACATGGGGAAATTATCTTGCCGTTGTTGCCAACAATATCCCTCACTTGCAAAACAGGCCTTCTCTCATGGGTCCAAGTTGCCTGGCTGGGTGGGTTAAGGAGCTCCACTACTGGACCTACTGTATGTTGTGAGGCCTGACCCCTGGTAGCCCACCTCCTCCAGCTCCCATAGTCTTATGCCACTTTCAACATTTGAAAACATGGCTCATTCACTTAATGTATGAGATGGAAGCATGGTGGTGCATGCCGATTCAAAGGACAAAAGTCAATCAAATCGATGTAGTCCAGCAATTCTGACTAATCTCCAGATTGTCTCTCAACACAGCTTAAGTAGGTCCCACAGATGCAGCATCAAAGGATGTCTCTCTGACCTGCCACTCTGTGCCATGTGGTCAGAAGAATGTCCTTGGTGTTTGCAGGTCTGTCAGAGCATTACCCTCCAAAAGGAGATAAACAGAACAATAGTTCAAAACATTAAACATTAGAGTTTTAGCCAGTTTGTAATACAGAAAACCAGCTACATACTGGTGAGCAACTGCAGGGGTAAAACCATATTGTGTGTGTGTGTGTGTGTGTGTGTGTGTGTGTGTGTGTGTGTGTGTGTGTGTGTCAAGAATCCTCTCAGCCCCTTCATGGTAAATGTCTGTTTGTAGTACTGCCAGGCTCTGCAATCAAATTGTTGTACAACATCCTAATTCCTTATCCTGCCGTGGCCTCACCCTACACCCAGGTTTCACTTGGCTGTATAGGTGAAAGGACCATACTTCGGGGTTACCATGCCTAGCCTGGCTGTCCATCTAGACTGGTCACAATTTTTATTTGGTAGCTTTGAGCCCTTGTTTGGGAAAGATAGCTGTTAGCATTTGAAGCAGACACCCTGAGCATAGGTCTGATGAAGTGTGTCACTGAGGAGCTAGCTTGCCCTGTGAACCCCCATTGATCCCCTTTCCTGCCCCCCTCACCATGTGTCTCATGTTGAAATTTATTCCATTATATCTCTTTAACATCATCTGGCCCTGTTCAATGCTGTGTGGAGTTAGGGTCTCTCACCATTGCCTCCATGTCGAGTGCATGACCAAGTCCAGTTTTGTGAATGTCTTTACTGGCAGGCCTGCCCATCAAATAATAAGGCTGGTTGGGTATACTTGTGAAAAATTAAGTTTAGTTCATGCAGGAGTTTACTCAGTTGAACTTCTGGTAAACCATTTATAGTCATCTACATAAATCTGAAAAAAGCTCACAACTCTGTTTTTAATTTTAATATTACCTCATTTTCTGTCAGCTTGCAGAACCAATTGTCTGTCTTGGTACCTCAAGGAATTCACCAGAAAATGCCTGGGGCACTCTGAAGGTTCAGGTCTTTTTCCCAGACATGTCTATCACCGTGCCCTCCAGGAGCTTCAAGGCGGTTGGTAGCTATGTTTCTAGGAAGGACAGTGGGTTGGAGCATTTGATTACCTCTAAGAGACCCACTAGCCTCACACTGTTATGACCCTCTCTATTTTCATGGTCACCAAGAGTCTTTGAGGTCTTCTATGTTTTTTCTTGCTTGTGAGAGCCTAGTCATTACTCCTCTCATCTGGCCTTCCTGTTCACTCAGGCAAGTTTCCAGCTCACTGAGCTAGTTCCCATGGCTATCCACTCTCTCCCACAGACTATTGACAGTGTGCTGTATGCGGGCATACTGAGTATTGAGATTTTTGTAACCCACCCAAAGCTCAATACATATCTCCTACATGAGGCTCTGCAGTGATGGTTTTACTGCAGTTGAGGGTGCCTTGCTTGGGGATGGAGGCTCTTGCTGCTTGTTGACTCCCACCCCTTGTGGCAGCTTGTTGCTATAACTCAGGAGGCCATCTCCCTTTCTGGACTCGGTTGCCAACTTGATTCCTATTTGCATCTGTTTTCTGACTGATTTTGGTGGAGCAGACATTGTGTTCTGATAGTAAACATTTTTCTAGTGCATTTTGCAGGAATAGGGCATTATGGCTGAGATTTAAGTCTGTTTTCCCCAGATCCCTGAGTCTAAGCGACCATCTTGGTTACCAGCCATGTCATGCCCTCTGATTTTCACTAATATAGGAAAAAATATTAGTATAAAGCAAGAGTATACATTTTCAAATAAGTTAATAAACAACATACATTTCTGTAGTATTCATTTGAGGTGGATTTAATGACAAATAAAAGCTTTATATCATTCCTAGAAAAGAGGATAAGATGACCAATATAAATGTTATTGAATATTGACTATAATAAACCAAAAACTAGGTTTTGTGCAATTAATGAAGACATGTCAAAGAAGGAAAGACATAGGAAAGTCTTTGAAGAGGAATAAAGAAATCTTACACAGAATCAATAAATCAAGTTTAAGAGTTTTATTCACATTTTAAAAGAGTCATTCTTCATTAAGACAACCATGGTGTAACAAATGGATGCAAGAGCTACATACTGTATAGCAGTAAGAGAATACCAATGGATGGAGTGGTGGATGTCTGCTAATGAGCAATACATATTCTCAAGAAATAAATCAATACAAATGAAAATTTTGGGACAGGCCTATCTAACGCCATCTAATATCTATGCTATGAAAAGCAAATATCTATGGTATGAAAAGCAACAAAAATACAATTGATGTTGGCATGGCTGTACAGTCAAAGCTGATTAAGCCCATTGACTATGGAACTGCTCTAAAAAATCAAATGGTGAGAAGTAACATCACAAGAAATTGAAAAGCCCAGTCCAGGTTATAACAGGCTCTAAGCCTATATTTTATTATTAGATGATTTCACTGATCTTAACCTAGATCCTATTCAAATTAAATTAAAGTCCCTAACTTCAACGGCCATAAAAATGCATAGTTTAGCCATCTGGGATTCAGATACATTAAGTAAGTCCAATAGAAATAAATGGTAGAATATATTCCAGACACATTACAAACAGAAGGAGTAATTCATAATATCGACTTATGAAATGGGATGAAGATTTCAAGCCTTGTAACTGGTTGTTAGCCATGCGCCTAAACTATCTAGTGCATGGCTAAAAACAAGTACTTGCAGCCTAGACGCAGTACGAAAAAAAAGGGGAAATCAATGTGCATTTGGAATTTTGAAAAAAAGACAGTGATATTTTTCAAAAGTTCTTAAACTTCACCATAAAAGTAACCAAATGCCTCTATACCACACAGTACTCTTTCTCTAAAAAAATTAAAAAACAGACTTAATTAGTATTCTTAGACAATCTTTAAGTTTTGTCCTCCCTGCCTGCTACAATCTTTCATCTAGCTGCCTGGCCACCCACCTGCCTGCTCAACGGCCAACCTCCTGGCTGCTCATTGGTTTCCTCTGTAATCCACTCACACTGACCTTTATTCATTTGTTTTAAATTTGTGCTCATCCCAACCTCTGCTAACATTGTTGTTTTTTGTGGCTAAATGAAGCTGCTCAGGTTTCCATTCCGGTGGTTGAAATGCCAGTGCACCAGCGCTACCCCATCCTGTAGGCATATGGAAGTGGCAGCAATGAATGAACACAGTCTGCGGCAGTGTGGCTGCTGCTAACAGTGAGTGGCAAACATGAAGTTGAGCATGGAGTCAGGGCTCCAGGGCAGTGCTACTCATGGGAACCAAGGAAAGTGATCTGGATTTTCCATGGTAATGGGACAGGGAGATGGAAGGGGTTTTGCATTAACAATTACTTGTCAAAAACAAAACAAAATGTGACAACTATGGAGGCCACTGCAGGACAAACTTCCTTCAATTAAAAAAATGCAATACAGCGATAAAGGTGGAGGAACTATTTTACTTAAAATTAGCATACATATTTCACTTTTTTTGACTTGATCCTATGAATTTTAATTTAGACCTGCATGAACAATTCTGATGCACATTTCATAAGTGCAGTAAGACATTTTGGGGTGTGCACTAGACACTTCTAGCACATGGCCAGGGGCTGAAGGCACTTGGCCTGCAGCCTTGTGCCTCACTACTCCCCTGGTCATGCGCTAGAAGTGTCTAGTACACAATATGTCATGTCTTATTGTTTACTAAATATATAACTGTAAGGCTACAGCTTGGAAGGAACTTCTTGCTTTAATACCTCCATTAGCACAGTTAGAATAGTTCAAAGTCCCCCTCCTTTTGAGCATCTCAGGACAAGATATTGCTGGACTCATGTATAGGTTTTCAGTTGATATAAGATATTTTGTATACTAACTGGTCTATATGATTTTTGACTGTCTGCTGATACCACATTACTGTATTGTGTTATGTTTTGCAGTATTTAAATTTTTAAAACTAAGAAAAATTCAATAAATTAAATAAAGACAATTCTTCTGAGCCATGTGAGCCATCTAATTATGTTTTTAATGTGAGACAATAATCAACAAGTGAGGCAGACTAGATTGTATCTGATTTCATTATTTAAGAATTGCTGGAGAATTTGGGCAATGTTCCTACAATGGACTTAGAACAAAGAAATAAGACATCTTGAAATATAGTGGAGCAATCTGGGACAGACTTGGACATAAAGTGAGAATTAAGGGAATTTATTTTAGACCTAAATTGGTTTCCATGTAAGTTTTTTGGGTTCTTTATGTTTTACAACTGTACTATTTGTAAGCATGTGCTACATGGGAGAAAATCTGGATCAGAATTTTGTTTGGTTTAGGAATAGATTACTATTTTTTATTGTTTGCAACACCAGTTTTGAGGTGTCTGTATTGTGGTGTCCGGGTAACAAAGTTTACATTGGATGTACAGTCTGACAGCTGGAACTGTGGATCCAGAAACATGTCCGGTCTATCATTCATAGCAGGCAGGGCACTGCACGAGGCATGCTCCTTCTTACTTGTCACAATGGGCACACCAAGAGTCTCAGATTTATGGGACTGGATCCCCCCACCCCACTCACACACACTCATACACACATTCTGTATTTAGGGAGGCTTTTGGAATATAAACATCTATCAACTGTATTTATTTTATTTTATGTATGTATGTATTAATTAACATCTGGTGAGACCATGGGCTTAATTCTCAAAGGGGGCTTTGATTGGTGCAAGCTACAGCAAGCAGCAGCTTGCTCTGAAGTCTGGTGTGCCAGGAACCCTGCACCAAATTCTGGTACAACACGGGTCCCTGTGCCTATTTCCCCACACTGTCAGAAACCTTTCCCATGCAACAAACACACAGTACATGGGAGGGTATCACTGCAGGCTCCAGGAGCAAATGCAAGTGGTACCCCACTCCTGATCCCCAGGTCATATAAAGAATATCCTTCCCTGGTGGTCTTGTGGACCCCTTCCCTGATCCCCAATGTCCGCAGTTTTGTTATGAAATATGTATTCCCCCTTCCCCATCCCCAATGCCTGCCGTTTTGTTATTAATTATTACCTCTCCCCAATCCCTGATGTCTGCCCTTTGTAAATAATGAATTCTGCCCCCTTTCCTGATCCCCATGTCTGCTGTTATGTTAATTACTCCCCTTCCTTGATCCCCGATGTCTGCCCTTTGTTAATAATGAATATTGCCCCCTCCTTGATCCCGGATGTCTGCCATTTTGAAATTACTTAATTACTCCCCCTCCCTGGTCCCCGATGTCCCCTGTTACATTACAAAATAATAATGCCCACTTCCCTGGTGGTCGAATGGCCCCCCTCCTCCCCACCCCAGCAGGTAGTGCCCATCACCCTACTCCTCCAATCCCATAACAAAGCTGGCACTGGCACAACCCTCCTCTCACCTCCGCAGCCAGTGGTGACTGAACTATCATTGAGTGCTGTACTGTATAGTGTATTGCATACACTATACAGTACAGCACTCAATGACAGTTTAGTCAGCACCAGCCACGGAGGTAAGAGGAGGGCTGTGCCAGTGCTGGCTCTGCTATGGGATGGGGGAAGCAGGGTGGTGGGCAGTACCTGTTGGGGTGGGGAGGAGGGGGGCCACTCGACCACCAGGGAAGTGGGCATTATTATTTTGTAATGTAACAAGGGACATTGGGGATCTGGGAGGGGCAGTAATTAAGTAATTTCAAAAGGGCAGACATCCGGGATCACAGAGGGGGCAATATTCATTATTAACAAAGGGCAGAAATTGGGGATTGGGGAGGAGAAATAACTAATTAATTACAAAATGGTGGACACTGTGGATCAGGGAAGGGAGTAATTAAATAATTTCAAAAGGACAGACATCGGGGATCATGAAGGGGGCAACATTCATTAATAACAAAGGCCAGAAATTGGGGATTGGGGATGGGGAATACTTAATTAATAACAAAACAGCAGACATCAGGGATCGGGGAGTGGGGACACTAGACCACCAGGACAGGGAGTGATTATTTTACTATTAATACTGGTGACTTCAGGGGAAGGGGGATTGCAATGCATTGTGACACACAGGTAAACTCTCCCAGGGGAGCATTTTATAAGTGCCCTTAGCCCAGCCCTGGCTGGGCTAAGGGTACTTAGAATTTCTCCCTCTGAGAGAATTCTGAGAATCCCATTTAAGGGGAATTGGCAGCTTGTGTCTGCCACATACCCCCTAACCTCATGTTGTAGCCCATTTTTGGGTGCATGGGTGGTGCCAGCCCCATTTGGGGCAGGTAGCCTGCGGTTGATGCAGACTGCTTTTGTGAATAGCTCAGGGGGCAGTTTTTGACTCAAGGTGCCACTTGTGCCATTTATATTTGGTGCAGGCACCTTGTGTCAGTCTCAAGGCTTTGAGAGTCACCTGTCCAAATTAGGGAGATGGTTTTTGGTCAGAGACAATGACCACCCTCCTACTTGGCTCCAGCTTGAAAGACGGTTATTGGACTCGCATAACCTCAACTCGTCTATGATCTTCTTCCTTATCAACTAGCACTACCGATTCTAATGCAAAACTCGGTTATTGGTACCTCGCTTAAAGTCCTTGCCCAATGCTGGAATTTCTTCAAAATTTCTCATAAGAGAGATACCGCGCAATCCCTTATTTTAAATCCTAATATTAAAATAGGGGATTACTGATTTCTTCAGAATGGCTTCCTCAGTTACAAGGCGTCCTAGTAGAAAACCTTTTTTCTCAAGATGTTCTTCTTTCTTCCCCTGAAATAATAGCTAGATTTAAGATATCTCAGAAGTATATTTTCAAAATCTTCCAGTTGAGGCATCTCATTGTCTCTATCTTTGGTACTGTTTTTAAGGAGTCTCAGGTCAGACCTTTTCTAGATCAAATGCAGGATTATGCAAACAAACCCCATGGAATTTCAACAATGTATTCCTACCTATTGAGCCTTAAATTTCCAAATGCCCTTCCGGGATCCAAAATATGGGCTTCTCTTCTGCCGGACACTACCCCTGTATGGAGCCAAATTTGGAAAGATCTGCATAGATACCATGCTCAAGACAGGCTCAGACTCACTCAGTATCACATCTTAAGTAACCTGTATTATACGCCAGTTAAATTAGCTAAATGGGGCAAGCTTCATGTTTTGACGTGTACTAGGTGTGGTAAATTTGAAGGGAACCTGATACATATATTTTGGCACTGTGAAAAGGTGGCCCCTCTATGGCACACAATTCAATCCAAACTAGATCCATTATTAGGATTGGAGGAATTGTTTACCGTAGAGATATGTATCTTAGGAATGTTTTCCAGTATTGGGATCCAGGAGCACAGATTCCATATGGCATTAATCTCGATAGTAGTTAAGAAATTAGTACTTAAGCACTGGATGGATTAACTGGCCATAACATACGCTGAATGGTTGAAAGATTTATCAGCTTGTTTCAATACTGAAAGACTGATAGCTAGCTCCCGTAACAACATGGACTCATTCAATAAAAAATGGGGTAAACTATATGCTTTATACTTGCATTAACAATCATCTCCTGTATGTCTCTATATGTTTTCTGTTGGTTTTTATTTTATTGGCATTCTATAATTAATTGGTTTATTGTTTCCTATTACCTTCCTGTAATGTCAGGTTTAGTTGGCACACTCCAGGGAGGGTGGGATGATGGAGGGAGGGTAGGGGTGGGGTTCTGGGGATTGGGTTAAAGGGTTTATTACAATTGCTATAATTTATCTGAAGATAGATTGGGTTCATGTAATATTTAGATACTACAGGTGTGAGTATGTTGTTTGTGTTCGTGTATGATATAAAATCAATAAAGATGTTGAATTTCAAAAAAAATCTCAAGGCTTTGAGAATCAAGCCCCATGAATTTATAGGCCTCTTGCTGTCACATTCCATCCCAGGAGAGAGAGACTACATCCCTATTCTGATTTTCAACCACCTAGTATTTCAAAGACTTGTTATTTACTCTACATTCTTCCTTATCAATAGAATGGCTATGGACATGTGTAAAAGTCTATTCATCATTAGACTGCGCTACTCAAAGTAAAAATGCTTGTTTTTTTATAGAACCTGTCTGCTCCACCTGATGAAGGGCTCTGTGTAGCCTGAAAGCTTATGTTTTGCAAATTTTTGTTTGTCCAGTAAAAAGTATAAAATCACCCATTTTGTTAATTTATTTGAAGTATTCATATATATATACATATGTGTATATATATATATATATATATATATATATATATATATATATGACAAAGAACCTCTGTGTGTAAACACTGAGGCAAGGGTTACCCCAAAGGGCATTTGGCTGGGAAGCCAAGTTTCAAGAAAATACAAAATCACACATGCTCCCACAATGCAGAGCATCATGGGCTGCATATGCAAATCACCACAGAATGTTATGCTGGTCCAACTTTAAGCAGAATTGCATGGTACCGAAAGGCCTCTCACACAGTTTGCAAAGGGTGCTAACAGAAGACATAGACACGTGTTTCGTCCTACCAGGACTCATCAGTATGCCTCGTCTGTTTGACACCCCAGTGGAATGGACCAGCTACCCCTAAGGCAGTGTGCCTGGGATATATTGTGGTGAACCCATTAAAATAAAAAACTATTTAAAAGACAAAGAACCTCTGTGCATTCCACTGGGGTGTCAAACAGACGAGGCATACTGATGAGTCCTGGTAGGACGAAACACGTGTCTATGTCTTCTGTTAGCACCCTTTGCAAACTGCGTGAGAGGCCTTTCGGCACCATGCAATTCTGCTTAAAGTTGGACCAGCATAACATTCTGTGGTGATTTGCATATGCAGCCCATGATGCTCTGCATTGTGGGAGCATGTGTGATTTTATATATATATATATATATTACTGGTTGATTCTTCACACAGGACTGAATTGCTGAATTCTTTGTCTGTGTGATGTTTTGGATTTTAAAGCTAATAAAAGTTACTGACTGTTCCTCTGTCAGTATTTGTACCTTACTTCTTTTATAATATTGGTATCAGTGTTCATTATTATTAGATTCTCATGAATTTTCATTATTTAAATTTTGTATCTGAATGGATTAGTTACAGACCCACATATATTAATGTTTTTTTTCTTTGTTTTTATAGCCACGGTTAGGTTAATTTGGGCACATTAATTATTGACGTGATCACACATCCTTGTTATAATAAACATTGCATATGGAATGACTAACTGTCATGGGACAAACATGTATATTATTTTTAACTGTTATGTCTAAACCTGGGATACCACACTGATTATTATAAATTGTTTCTGTAATGAAATCATTTACAAGTTTTTCTTTTCGTTTTTTTTTTCTTACATTGAAGTTGTAGCATATTTATGCTTCCAGATAGAAATGTCATTCTTGTCTAGAATGAGGGCGAGCGCCTGTGTATTGTGTAGCTGTTCTTCCCAAGGAAATCTTTTTCATTTTGTCTGAGTATTTTGGCTGGAGTCAGTGTACTTTCAGTTGGGTAATGGTTGTTATTTGCTGTGACCCCTTTTCATCATTAAATAACTGAAGATCTTCATTATTATCTTTCTAATTTGTTCATTAGATTTTTTTATAAGAAGTTGAGCCTATGTAATCAATCAATCAATCTTTATTGAACACCCTTGAGCAAGCTCATTTTCAAGGTGCGCCTTGGTGGATATACAAATCAGAACAATAGTATAATAGGAACACTTTGTCAGTACAGCAGTAAGAAGAAGAACATGGAAATGAGGAATGCAATGGGGGGGGGACAACAACACAGAATACAACAGTAATATAGGATTATACAATAACCTCCCATATGATGCAACAATTTACAGCATTTGCACAATATAATAACTCACATATAATGACAGCAATTAGCAGAATTTGTACAATGCCAGCAAATATTAAGAGAGAGAGCTACTGGAATAGGTAACAGAAAAGTATGGGGAAGCATAGAAGAAGGGAGAGGAGGGTAAGATATAGACTTACTCTGTAACCACACCCATGATGAAGCTTTTGTGTAAACTAAGTGTGGGAGAATCAGTTTCTGCTTCAATAAGTAATGTACTTGCCTTTCACATTATTTGATTTTTGGATTTATATTTTTGTGTGGCATTTCTTGTTTTGTCCCTCAAGGGTCTGTCCTATGCTGCCTGCTGTTCTCACTTTTTAAAACCCAATTTATTTATTTATTGAGGATTCAGAAAGTACCTTTCAGTCAAAGGCTCCTTTTCAAAGGTTCCACATCAGTACAGGTAAAACAAGAAGAGAACAGTACAGTACAGAGCAATACAGAACTAGGATACAAGCAAGCAATCATGATACAAGAGATATAGTAATAGGCTAACAGTTAGATACTAGTAGAGTCATGGGAGTAAATACCAACCAATTGTACAAAAGTTTAAAATGTAATACATCTATCTATATATATATATATATATATATATATATATATATATATATATATATACAGATGACTCAGTAATTTACTTTAGGTCCAACACTAGCAGAAGTACAGCATGGTTTGCAATATAGCTTTAGCTTTCTCTAAAACTACTTTGCATTAAATAAACTGCTGAATGAAATCTAAATTATTGTCTTTGGAACTGCACAAAAGCTCAGGAAGGGTAAGAATCTCATCTTTGCCATCATCACATATGGCACACCTTTGGAGAAATCCACTTCATAAAACACTTAGGGGTTATTCTAGACACTAATATAAGTTTAGAAATGCATGTATCCAAAATAATCAAAAAAGTCAATTAAACATTAGGCTTTCTCTATGGAAGCAAAGATTGCCTAATACCATAAGCAAGGAAATGTTTGTTGACTAGGTTTTCTTATCTACTTTTGAGTATGACAGCCCTATTCTATACAGCATCACTCATTCAGTATTCACTAAATTCAGTTACATTCAATAACATAGTGATTCACTCTCCATGAACCAGCAAGGACTCATCATTGTGACCTATATAAAAAGTTCAGCACTTGGCCCCATGAAAGGATTACATTAAAACTAAATACACTGATCTTTAACTTCGCAAACTTCAATCAGCCTAGCAATCAGTTCAGTTACCTCCTGAAACATTAGCAAGTGTATTAAGTTAGAACCTTGAGAAGGGATCAAGAAACAGCTAATAGAACAACAGCTGGGATAGAGCTTTTAAGGATTATAGTCCAAGGCTGTTAAGCAATCTCATAGTTCAGGTGAATCTCTCCAGTTTCCTAAAATCGTTCAAATCAAAGGTGCATGCACACTTGTAATGGCAATCAAGCTGTGTATGTCACTTATAATTTATATTTGTGTAATTATCTGCACTTATATACCTAATCCAGTTTTCTGTATGGTTTCTGTGTTGTACTTATGTACCTAATCCAGTTTTCTGTATGGTTCCCGTGTTGTACTTATGTACCTATTCCTGTTTTCTATGTTTCATATGTTGTACTTTACATTTTCCAAATTGTTAGCAACACTGAAACATTGAATCTGGTGGCAGAAAGAGACTGGTGGTACAAGTCTGCCGTATTACTGTACCGCATGTTCAGGTGGCGTACCCAGGTGTGACTGAAAATGGGTTGACTCAATCCACTTACCTGGTAAAACATGTAAAATGAATTGGAAAGAAATCCATACTCATGTAAACTGAAGATATACATATCCTGCCAGCTGTCCATATTAAAAACATTATTCACTCTAATCAATATCTTAAGGAATACCATAGCTACAATAGTAAATGTATTTTCTAGAGTAAAAGGCACAGATAATAAAATATTGAGGGAAACAATAGACATTACATAGAAACATAGAAACATAGAATTTGACGGCAGATAAGGACTGCTTGGCCCACCCAGTCTGCCAATTTCCCTACCTACTGGATAAGCTGCAGATCCTAGTTAACCAGCAGCCTACTTCTTCTTACCCCCAACCCCCAGAATTGCCTTATGACTGTCCCATGCATGCTTGAATTCCACCACTGATTTTGACTCCACAACCTCCTCCGGAAGGCCGTTCCATGCATCCTCAACCCTCTCTGTGAAAAAATACTTCCTTAAATTACCTCTGAGCCGCCCCCATCTTCAAATTGTGCCCTCTTGTTCTTGCACACTTCCTTTTTTGAAAGATGCTACCCTCTTGGACTTTGTTTATTCTCTTGAGGTACTTGAAAGTTTCTATCATGTCCCCCCTCTCCCTCCTATCCTCGAGACTATACATATTAAGCTCCTTAAGTCTCTCTTCATATGTCTTCTGGTGCAGACCCTGCACCATTTTAGTTGCCCCCCTCTGGACAGCTTCCATCCTGTCTATGTCTTTGCGGAGATTGGGTCTCCAGAACTGCACACAGTACTCCAGATGGGGTCTCACCAGCTGTCTGTACAGAGGGATAATAACTTCCTGTTTTCTACTGGTGATGCCTCTCCTATGCATCCCAGTAACTCCCCAGCCCTCCTTGCTGCCCTCTCACATTGCTTGCCCACCTTTAGGTCATCTGATATGACTACCCCCAGGTCCCTTTCCATTTTTGTTGTTGTTAGTATCTCACCCCCCATTGTGTACTCTTCCCTGGTTTTTGTTTCCCAGGTGCATTACCTTGCACTTCTTAGCATTGAATCTAAGCTGCCATACATTTGACCATTCCTCTAACATTGCCAAGTCCCTTCTCATCCTTTTCCACCCCACCCTGTGCATCAACTCTGTTGCAGATCTTAGTGTCATCTGCAAAGAGACATACTTTTTCCTTCCAGTCCTTCCACAATGTCGCTTATAAAGACATTGAAGAGGACCGGTCCTAATACTGAACCCTGTGGTACCCCACTAGTAACCCTCCTTTCTTCTGAGTGGACTCCATTTACTATTACTCTCTGTGTCCTATTCTCCAGCCAATTCTTACCCAGGCTGTCATCTTGGGACCCACTCCCAGGCTGGCTAACTTGTATATTAATCTTTTGTGTGGGACTGTGTCAAATGCCTTGCTAAAGTCTAGGTAGGCCATGTCCACAGCCCCTCCCTGATCTACTACTTTGGTCTCCCAGACAAAGAAACCTATCAGATTTGTCTGGCATGACCTTCCCACTGTGAATCCATGCTGCCTAGGGTCCTGTGCCCCTCTGGCCTCTAGATACTCGACAATTCTTTCCTTCAGAAGTGATTCCATCATTTTCCCTGTCACTGAGGTTAAACTAGCAGGTCTGTAGTTTCCTGCTTTTGCCTTGCTCCCACTTTTGTGAAGGGGGATCACATCTGCCCTCCTCCAGTCCTCGGGTACCACCCCATCCTCCCATGATTTGTTAAAAAGGGTAGTCAGTGGTGTCACTAGTTCTACCCTTAGCTCTTTTAGAATTCTGGGATGAATCCCATCAGGCCCCATTGCTTTGTCCACCTTCAGTTTTAAGAGTTCTTTCAGAACCCTTTCTTCTGTAAATGGGCTGGTATCAACTTCTGTATCCAGAGTGTTACTACTGTTTGTTTTATGTACCTCCCCCTCTTCATTTGTAAATACTGAGCAAAAATATTTGTTTAGTATCTCTGCCTTTTCACAGTCTCCCTCTACCCACCCTCCCTCCCTTTATTAAGCCTCACTATCCCTCCCTTGGTCTTCCTTTGCTCCCTGATGTACCTATAAAAGGTTTTATCCCCCTTCTTAACTGAGTTGGCTATCTTTTCCTCGGTTTGGGCCTTTGCTGTTCTGACTGCCTTCCCAGCCTCCTTTTGCTTTAACTGATACGGTTCTCTGTCCTGCTCCTTCTGCGATTCCTTGTACTTCCTGAATGCTTTCTTTTTCTCTTGAACCTTCACTGCCACTTCCTTTGAGAACCATAGTGGTTTCTTACATCATCTTGTTTTGTTTATTTGCTTCACACAAAGGCTCATTACCTCTGTGATGGCAGTTTTTATTATTCCCCATTGTTCTTCCACCCCTCCTTCCTGCCCATTTGCTAGTGCATTCCTTAGGCACCCACCCATTTTGGCAAAGTCAGCCCTCCTAAAGTCCAGTACTTTTGTCTTTGTATGGCTTGACTCTATTGCTGTGTTTATTGTGAACCATACTGTTCGATGGTCGCTAGTTCCCAGATGGCTACCCACTTCTACATCTGTGATCCTCTCTCCATTTCCATTTGAGAGAATCAAGTCTAATATTGCTCCCTCTCGAGTGGGCTCCAGTACTAGCTGTCTAAGGCATGCCCCCTGTAGGGCATCTAGAATAACTGCACTCTTCGAAGTGGCAGCTGCAACTGCACTCCAGTTAACATCTGGCATATTCAGATCACCCATCAGCAATATCTCCCCTTTTTCTGCCATTCTAAGTATACTTTCTATCATTTCCCTGTCCATTTCCTCCCCCTGAGAAGGGGGTCTGTATACAACCCCTGTGCGTATTGTGGTGCCATTGCCTGTCTCCAAATTTACCCACAGTGCTTCTTCTCCTCCCTGTTTACCCTTTTGTTCTGAAAAGTCACTCTTACACCTGTGTTCTGAAAACTCACTCTTACACCTGAGGATGTTACCTCAGCCCAATTTCCCAACTTCCTCGTGCCCAGCCACAGTAAATCAAGAGGCTGTACTTCATGCGGGGAAGGGTATGGGAGCCATAAAGAGCAAATGAATTACATTGAAGGTCTCATGTTTTTACTAGTTCTCAGACAAAACAAAAATGTTTTTGTACTTAGTATGACATTTTCTTAAAAATACTGTCCCTAAGGTCCCATGGTTGAGCTTGCCAAGGCATTTCAAGTAATATTAAGTCTGCTTGTTTGAGTTCAGTTCGTACTGCACTTGTGGCTAGTCTATGTAACAGAAACATCACACAAAAGTCAAAATGATTGGCAGATTTGCTGATGAGCCTACTTTATGCTAGAAGATTGAGCAGTGCGGCAGTACCCACATAGTCAGTATTGTGTTTAGTTTGCATTACTGAATGTTGAACTAGGCTATTATATTTGATCAATTCTTATACTCTGTTATTGCCTTGATTTGACTAAGGATATTTAAAATCAGCATTCTACTCCTCACAGGAACTGTGATGTGTTTTCCCAGCAGAGTGAAACAACACAATCCCATATAATTTCCTGAAACAGAGAAGTCATGATTGTATGCAGTATCTTTTGGTTCTCAAACCTGTTAACTAGCATTCATTTGATACACATATACTGTAACTTTACAAGAGTATTTTTTTTTATGCAATATGCCTTAGTTTTCAAACCTGTGAATTAGCAGTCCTTTGATACACACATACTGTAACTTCACAAGCATACTAACAAGCATGCAGTGGCCAGGCAAGAGGTTTGGGCTGGCCATATTTTGGCTTCTCGATTTGCAGCAGACTTTATTGGACCTTAGCCAGTCCAACATTAAATGGCACAAAGTGTCCCTCTGTAATGTTGACTCACTCTTACACCTGAGGATGTTACCTCAGCCCAATTTCCCAACTTCCTCGTGCCCAGCCACAGTAAATCAAGAGACTGTACTTCATGTGGGGAAGGGTATGGGAGCCATAAAGAGCAAGTGAATTCTTCGCCATCGTACTTAACACATGGCAGCAGGAAGAGACACATGTTCACTGCTGTTTTGGCAACATAATTAGTTAATAACATATTAAGGGCTTATTAGTTAGAAGACTACCCTCATTAAAGAGCCCTGATACTTTTAAGTTCATTGCCTGTGAAGCTAGAAACATAGACGTTAGTGGCAGAAAAGTACTATTGGTCCATCTAATCTGCTCGTAAACCCCTATACTACCCACAAGACCTGAGATAAGTTTAATTACACCACATAGGATACACTCATCCTTTGGTTTATATATTACATGTGGTTAGACAATTGTTTGTTATTATTTGTGGGGTTTGCATTTGTTTAAATATGCTTAGTGATTTTCCATAGTGAAGAGGGTTTTGATAGTGTAGTAGTGGTATGTGTGGGTACTGTTTGTTAGTGCTTTTCCATAGTGTAGGGTTATTGTCATAGTGTAATGGTGTATAAGCAAGCACCCATGTGTGCTTGTGTGCATATTTGCCCACACGGCTGCATTGTTGCTACAAGGTATTAGACTTGGTCAGTCATGGCTTACTCTTGTCATCTCTTTTAAACATGATATCTGGAGGGGTAGTTGAATGGTGCCAGAATTACCAGGGTCAGCATTCCCAGGTGACTAGAATTAATGGTATATGCTCAACCCCTTCTTCTCTATTACTAGGTGTACCTCAAGGGTCCATTCTGGGTCCTTTACTGTTTAGTCTTTTCTTGACTTCTTTACCTTTGACATGCACTACTTCTCAAATATTTCTTTATGCTGATGATGCAGTAGTCCTCATGATCAAACTTAGCTTCAGCACTGTCAAAACCAATTTAGCTTTTGATTTTGATCTAATTCAACATTAGTTTGTTAATAACAAATTGGTTTTGAATGAGAAAAAAAAACTCCATGCTTTTTAGTGGTTGTAGGAAAAAAATAGGAGATGGACCTGCTCTGGCTCTGTACACTATCAGTGGTGGAGAAATAGCGCAGGTAGATTCTTTTAAATATTTGGGTCTAATAGTAGATGACTACATGTCTTATGAAGGACACACAACACAAATGATTAAAGTGTCTCACCAAAGGTTGGGAGCCCTCTCTAGAATAAATTCTCTTTTGTTACCTAATATAAGATAGCTTCTTGCTCAAAGTTTTTTAATCCCAGTGGTGGATTATGGAATTCTTTTTTATTATTCTGCATGCGAAGGGCTTTTGAGCAGTGTTAAAACTCTGCTGAATCAAACTGCACGCTTCTCCACACAAATGCCTTCTAGAACACATCACTGTGTTCTTTTAACAAAGCAGGTTGGCTTTCTTTGGACCTAAGATTTCAGTAGCAATTAGGTATATTTGGTGAAAAAAGTGATTTTAAAGAAGGTACTGTACCAATGTTCTTTAACTCTATTTTCAAAGATTATTCAGGCAAGGCTAACACACATTTATCTCAGGAATATACTTTTAGTATTCCTAGAATGAAGTCAACTATGGGGCAGAGAATAATGTTCTATAAATTACCTGTGATTTTTAACTCTGTTTTTAAGGTATTTGAATGTATTAATGTTTCCTTAAATCAGTTTAGATCACATTTGAAGAAGCATCTTTTCTCCAAAAATCAATGCACGTGCTTCAATTAGACTGCATTGTAATTTGTACAGTATTTAATATTTGTTTGTTGTATTTATTGAAGTATGAATATGACTCTGGTTGACCTTGAACATTGGGCATTGGCTCATGGACTTAGCAGAGTTTAAATAAATAAATCAAAATCAAATCAATTAAATCAATGCATAAAAGGGGCTGTGATACAGGCAGTCCTCCATTTTTGTTTATACGTTTTTATCCTTTTCCCTTATTTTCATCATTTAGGGATATACCTTATAGACTGGGTTATACTCTCCACAGGCCAAAGTCATTATATAGAGGACAACCACATATTTTTCTCTCCTGGTTTTCTAGTGCTTTCAATCCTCCTCTCCATGGCATACGTGAATGCCTTTGCTGGCCTGTGCACACACAGTATGCTCCTGTGGAAGGAGCAAGCTTTCTGGCCCAGCTATAGAGCCCACTGTTGTGTGATGAAATTCACTGATAACCCTGTTCAGTCAAGGTGTACTGCCTCTTGGCAACTGCCTATATCCTGGCCTGCCTAAGGATGCAGTGACCTGTGTCTGGTCCCCAACCAAGTTGAATTACACAGCAGCATAATGCACTGCTTCTAGACCACTAGCCTTGAGTGGTCCTCCATGTATGTTTTCAGGATGTCACTGGGGAGAATCATGGTGTTGGCAGTCAGGAGTGGTGTGTGTTTGTGGTCAAGTGTGTGGTCAGAATTGGTATGCAGTGTGCAGTTGAGAGAGTAGATTCTGAGCAGCATGGGAGGAGTGTTGAGGGTGAGTGACTGGGAGTGGGTGCCAGCAGCAACACTGAGATGTAAACATCACTGAGATGGAAGCAGCATGGAGAGTTTTGTGGGTGAAGTGAGTGTAGAGACACAGCAGTTTGGTGGGTGAGGGTGGAGGGAAGTATTGGATGAGTGACAGGAGCTTAGGTTAGAGTAGTTCTTGTGGGTAAAATGTTTTGCAGTGTTTTGTTTTCAGGAGCTGTACTTGTGAGAGATTTGGAGGTTTTTATTGTGGTTGTTGCATGTGTTATTAAGGTGGTTGTTACATGTGCTAATAAAATAGCTGTTACATGTTTTATTAGGATAGTTGTTGCATGTATTGGTAAGGTGACTGTTACATGTGTTGATAAGGATGTAATGGGAGGGTTTGCAGTGTGTTGGCTAAGTAATAGGTTTGATAGGCCTAGGTCCAGGCTACCTGAGAGACCTTGTGGTGCCTTACGCTCCTGGTCATCCCACCAGTCGGCAGAGGCAGACCTCTTATGAGTTCTGAGGTCTTGTCCAAAATCTTTGGGCATTAGGATGTTTGAGGTTGCTGCTCCAATACTAGGGAACACTCGTCCTTGGGAGATAAGTGGTGCTCCTGTGCTAATCGCTTTTAAAAAAATCTTTAAAAACATGTTCTTTCACCTTAAGTTTTGGGTCTGGCTTTTGGCCAGCAAGCCTAGGGGAGAAGAAGTTGTGTAGGTAGTGAGTTACACAGTTTGTTGTTTAAAATCAGACAGTGAGGTTGGGCATTATGACATACAGAAACACCTGTGTAAAAGAAGTTAGCATTCAGACACAGCAAGTAGTTTTTCAATATTATTTGTGGCCAGCTTGGTGCTGAGAGCTCAAAGGAGGAGTGGGGCTAGTCCAATATCACTTTTGGATGGCATGACAGTAGTGATGGCATGCTGGGGAAAGCGAACTAATTCTTGTTTCTGAGTGGAGGAACAGAGGGAGGAGGCAGATTTTATATGTGTGTGTGTGTGTGTGTGTGTGAGGTGCACCCTGGTTAGTAGGCTGGAATGGGAGGTTAACATGCCAGAAGCTGGGCTGGGGATTGTGCACAAGAGCATGGATTTTAAAAACTTTGTGGACCAATCCCTGGTAAGCCCACTGGGAGAGGATGAGGCATTACCTACACAATCACATGGAACAGAGGTAGAGTGCGGCTCAAAGTCAGCAGGAGGGAAGAAAAGGTAATGGAAGGGGGAGGAGTATAAAGAGGATTAGAGAACAGTCCAGAGGGAGACAAAAAAGTGGGCAAAGGACAGAATATCCCCTAGTGAGTCTTAATAATAACTCTGAGGTTCTGGCAGAGGTAAGAGGAGGATGGCAGTAGCTGGACAGTGGAGGAGGGAAAAACAACACAGTACCTTCATTACCTAGACAGCTTGTAGGTATTCTCAGATGGAACAGTTTGTAAGGAGGATAAATAACATAGTATGAAAAGCTGTCTTACAGGGATTAGAGCAGATCACCTGAAGATTAGGACTGTGGAGGTACTAAATGGGGCAGGTAGTGACCCAGTCATAGTAGTACTTGTAGGAACACAAGATATTGGTTGAAGGAGTGATGAGGGTATGAGGCAGGATTTTACAGAGGTAGGAGTCAGTGTTAAAAGGATGGGAGTAAGGTGGTGATTTGTAAGATCCTACTTGTTCCAAAAGCTGATCCAGTCTCACAAAAAGCAATTAGACTGATTAAAGTTTGGCTTCAAAACTGGTCCAAAAATGAGGATATTTATGTAAAATTATTACTCCTTTGGCACAGAGAGAGGTATTGGAAATAATGGTAGACCATATACTCTAATGATTAGGTGACACATGAGGGAAAAATGTGAAACATGTTAAAGAGAGCAAAAGGGGAACTAAAGTGTAAAATATACCACAATGGGAGACTGTAGCTGGAGGTGTATACTGATTAATGCAAGTAATTGCTGAGGCTATGATAATTAAAGAGATAGCAGGTAATGTAGGGATAATGGAACAATGGTGGATACAATCAGATGAGTGGAGCAGGGAAACAGGGTTATAAACACCTGTGGTAAGATAAGAATGATAAAAGGCAAGGAGAGGCTGTTTTTTGTTACAAGAATAACACCAATGACAGAGCAAGCTGTGGGAATAAGACCATCAGTATGAGACGTGGAGACAATCCTACAAGAATGGTCCAGATTAAATGGCATGCTCTTCAACACAGATAAATGTGTTGTCATGCACCTGGGAGAATCAAACTGGAGAAACAAATACTCCATAAATGGCAGAACCTTACAATTGGTTTAAAGTGAAAAGGACTTAGAGGTTATCATCACTAGTGACCTCAAATTTAGCAGACAGTGTACTGAGGTTATAACCAAGTCAAATAAAATCATTGGTTGCATCAGAAAGGCTTTTAGTTACAGAAATAGAGCTTGAATATTGCCACTGTATAGGGCATACGTGAGACCACATCTGGACTACTGCTCACCACTCTGGAGTCCATGTATGGGTACTGATGCCAAAAGGTTGGAGAGTGTACAGAGAAGGGTCACAAGATTAGTAGAAGGGATGCAGAATAAGAGCTATGAACAGAGGTTAACAGAACTGAATATGTATTCACTAGAACTTAAAAGAACTAGGGGTGATCTTCTACTGATATACCATATATTGTGGGATGAACAACTCGTGGCAGACCTTGGGCTGACCATAAATCAGAGAGATTACTCTCTTAGAGGCCATAGTTCTCAAGTAAGGTTAACCTACCCCAAGAAGTCTCTAAGACATTACTTCTACACTCAAAGAATAATATCTTTATGGAACTCACCAGCTAGACATGTAGTTGAAGTGAAGTCCTTTAACACATTTAAACAAAAATTAGACAAATATCTACTGCCTAACTTGGGGAATAATTAAATCCTCATTGAAGGGGATGTACCATAATGGGCCCACTGCCTTCTGTGCATCTTAAAATTCCTAGTATAACTTCTAGTATCTGGATACCTACCGGGTCATAATGTCGTACGCTTAATAGCATACAATATTATAGCTAACTTGATACAGCGCTGTCCATGACAGCGAATGGAGCAATACTGCATATACTGCTGTACGTGGTATTGCACCATTCACACGCTCCCAAGCAGAGGATAAGACCTCTGCTGGGAGTGGGTTATGCCAAGCAGCTGCCATGGCTCACTGGACTGAGCCACAGCAGCAGGAACCCAGGTGCTGTGTCTGGGACAGGGTTTGATTACCGTTCCCAGACTTATTATTTTTTTACACAAATTGTGCACTCCCCAAGTTGGACCCCCCCCAGAGTTGAGAATTTTTATTGGGGGGTCTGGGGGCTCAGCCCTCCATAACGGGGTGTGTGGGGGCAGAGCTCCCCACAGAAAAAAGACATGCTGCATGGCAATATTGTGCTGTACTGACAGCACGATTTTACTATGCGGCATAATGTCTTGTAACAGTATGACCCCATGCCATCTGGATAAAAGCAGAATGTGTGAGAGGAAAGACAATAACTGTGGTGTGCTATAGACCACTAGATAGTGATTCTAGTAGGGATATAGAGAATAATGGAAAGGTAAGTGTGTTATGGAGTTTTTTTACACACCTGAAGTGTGTGATGACCCATAAACCTCGAGAAGTTTATGAGGTCATGACACCCTGAAGGTGTGTAAAAAAAGAAATCCATAAACACACCCTTACCTATACTTTATTTTTTATAATAGCTGGTGCATGGACTATCACTGTTTACCACCAAGGGCAAGTGACTTGGAGGGTTCATCCATGAAGCCTGACCAAGTGGTGTTTGCACTGGTAAACAATAAGCCACAAAATGTATTAAAACAGTAATGCCTAGTGTGAAAAAACATGCTAATTTTATTTCTTAAACTTACTTTCCTTACTTTCATGTAAAAGAAGCTGCCAAGCACAGAATGAGGAGAGCGAGTGACTTGGCAGCTTCAGAAATCTCAACACAAGCATTAGTGAGCGTTGCTATTGAAACACTTGTTAATGCTTGAGTCGAGTCTTCTGAAGCTGCTGAGTCACTCGCTGTCCTTGCTGTGTGCTTGGTGGCTTCTTTTACATGAAAGTAAGGAAAGTAAGTTTAAGAAGTAAAACTGGCATGTTTTTCACACTAGGCATTACTGTTTTAATACATTTTGCAGAATATTGTTTACCAGACTGAACATCGCTCAGTCACGCTACCGTGGAGGAAAGTGAAAGTTGTTCTGAGAATGCTGTAATAACCAGATTTCAGGTTGTTACTGCTTTTTGGAGCGTAATAACCCGAAATCCGGTTATTATGGAGTTTGAACAGACTGGTAATTCGGTTGACAAATAGGGTCACCAGTAATTATAAAACTATTTTAGATAAAACTGAAAAGCTTTCTAATAAGAGGAAATAGTTGTTATGGGAGATTTCGTAGCGGTGCTGACTGGAAATCAGTACAGACTCAGGAATGACACACACACTTTCTTGAAGTGATTGATGGCTGTAATTTGTATTAATATGTAAATGAAAATACCAGAGAAGGGTGAATACTACATCACATTTTTATGACATGGGAGAGTACATAAAAGGGTCTCAAACCATGGTGCCACTAGATGTCAGTGATCACAATATTTTTAAGTTCCAAGTTAACAGAAAACTGGTAACATAAAGGGGAATAACTATTTATTTGAACTGTAGGGACAGGTATCTATCCTAAATTGTATGACAGATTTAAAACTCTGGAACTGAGAAAAAGAGATGGCAGGAAAGGGGGCAGAAGAACAGTGGTGTAGGAAACTGATGAAGCTTAGGGACACATGCTGCAGATACCTAGTATAACTACATGTAACAGAAAGACTATAAAATATGTATGGCTAAATACAGAAGTGAGGAAGGTAACTGAAGTAAAACAAAGGTTTTTTTAAAATGCTAAATGTAGGTTGAACTAGAAATTCAAGAAATGGGTACAGTACAGAGACAATTGAGAAATGTAAAAATCATTCAACAAGAAAAAATAAAAAATGAAAGGGTACTATCAGAGCAAGATAAAAGCAGTTTTAAAGATTTCTATATGTATGTAAATAGCAAATGTAAAACTAAATGGACAGATGGCTTTTTCTCAATGGACTGAGTTATGACTGTGTTGTTAAATCAGGAAAATGTCAGGGACTAAAAATAGAGGAAAGAGTGAAAAATTAATGGGGACATTTTTCAAAGGCTATCTAGTAATGAAAAAGTGTGTTAAATAAGTTAAAGGACTTAAATTAAATAAATCAGTGGGTTCTGATGGAAGGTGCCAAAATAGTTCAACAGAAAAAAAGACAACCTAACATCAGAGTTAGCTGAGCCACTGACAGAAATCTTCACAAATGTTCTGGGAGCAGATGTGGTGCCAGGGGACTAGGGTGAGACCTTGCTGGCTCCACTACACAAAAATGGTAAAGGGGTAACGTTTCTACTTATAATATGAGATCAGTGATTTGTAAAATGATGGCATTTTTAATGTAAAGAAATTGCATCCCAATTTAATTAAATGGGCATAAGTGGTAAGACACAGCATGGGTGTACTAAGAAAACACTGCATATAGCCAGCTTGCTGAGTTTGTATGAATCAGTTTATAACACTGTGAGCTACCAGCTGCTGGTGGAAATGGCATCCCTAGACTTTAGTAACTACTTTGACCAGGTGGTACCAACACATAATTTAAATGTACTGAGATTAAAGGATTGGAATAGACTGGAATGCTGATTTGTTGCATGATAACTCCCAGAAAAGTGGAAACCCTGATGGGCTTGGTCGCAAGCTCCTACACCTGTCTGCACCAGCTATTGCCTTGCACATCTCCTCCCTGCTCAATCTATCATTTGCTCTTGCCTCAGTCCTGGATACCTGGAAGCATGCAACTGTCATTCCCTTTCCGAAAGGAGGTGACTCCTCTTTTCCTGGAAATTTCTGCTCAATCTCTCTCCTCCTAGCCTTTTTCAAACTTCAAGAACACATAGTTCCTCTTTCATCCCCTTCCAGTCTGTCTTTTGTAGACATCACACCACCCCTTCCTCTCTCCTCAGGCTCACAGATTACATCCATTCTGGCATGGAACAAGGCCTCCTCACTGCTGTCATCTTTGTTGATCTAGCGAAAGATTTCAACACTGTCTCCCACCCTCTTCTCCCGGACAAACGAAAATCAGTGGGTCTGACTCCGCAACCAGTTGGTTCAACTCCTACACTGTATGTAGATCTCAGTTAGTGAGAACTGGAGACAATCTCTCCCCCACTCTACCCATACACACTTGTATTCCTCAAGGTTCCGTCCTTGGCCTTTTGCTTTTCTCCATATTCCTCAACAACTTCCCCTCAGCCTGCTCCTCTTCATCCATCCACATATATAGAAACATAGAAACATAGAAGCTGATGGCAGACAAGGACCACAAGGCCCATCCAGTTCACCCATTTCTTTTTCTACCTTATGAATGTGCCATCAGCCTTTGCTCTGTTAATGGCCTATCTATTCATACTCATCTGTATTGCTCCCTTATGCCTATCCCATGCCTGTTTGAAGCCCTGCACTGTATTCATAGCCACCACTTCCTGAGATAGGCTGTTCCATGAATCCACCACCCTTTCTGTGAAAAAAATCTTCCTCACATTACCCCTTAATCGGCCTCCCTCTAATCTCATGCTGTGTCCTCTTGTGCTGCTATTTTTCTTATATTGAAACATGTCAGACTCTTTCACCTTGTTAATGCCCTTAAGGTGTTTGAATGTTTCAATCATATCACCTCTCTCCCTCCTTTGCTCTAGGGTATACATATTGAGCTCTGTTAATCTGTCCTCATATGTTTTCTGATGCAGTCCCTGCACCATTTTGGTTGCCCTTCTCTGGACTGCCTCAATTTGGCTAATGTCCTTGTGAAGGTGTGGCTTCCTGCACTACACGCAGTACTTCAGATGGGGCCTAACCAGTGTCTTGAAAAGAGGGATTATTACCTCCCTCTTACGACTTGTGATACCCCAACTAATATAACCCAACATCCCCCTAGCATTACTTACTGCTTTAGTGGTCTGCTTGGATGATTTCAGGTTATCTGTGATGATGATGCCCAAGGCTCTTTCTTCCCTTGTGACTGCCAGCAACTCCCCTCCCAGCCTATAGGTGACTTCAGGGTTTCTCTCTTCCCTATTTGCATGATCTTGCACTTCTTAGCATTAAACCCCAGCAGCCACTCTTCTGACCATTTTTCCAGTTTATCCAGATCTCTTCTCATTCTGCCCATCCCATCTGGATCATATACTCTGTTGCAGATCTTGGTGTCATCTGCAAACAGACAAACCTTACCCTCCAGTCCATCTGCAATGTCACTGATGAAGATATTGAAGAGGACTGTGCAGATGGCACAGTCCTGTTTTCCTCTGGCTCTTCTCCATCAGAGTTAACATCCATGCTTCAGTTTGATTTTTACACTGTCCAGAAAAGGTTCAGGGCTAATCAGCTATCCCTTAATGCTAAGAAAATGGTTTCCATGTGTTTCAGCACATGACAAAGGCTTTCTAGACTCCTTCCATTCCTCATCTTCCTCACCCTCGATGGGGGAAAAGTTGACAATGTACCCTTATTTAAGTATCTCGGTATCTGGCTTGACCACCACCTTGGTTTTTCTCAGCACATAGATGCCATGTATAAAAAAAACCCCACACTAAGCTTGGTGCACTTTATAGAACAAAAGCTGTATCCCTATATCTTACTGCTGTGACATCATCACTAAAATGATCCTCCCCATTTTTGATTATGGCAACTTCGTCTATGGTGCTGCACCTAAATCCACCCTGGCCAGACTAGATCAACTCTTCCATTCCTTTTGCCATTTTGCCTTAGGCTGTGCCCCCCCCCCCGACTCATCACTGTTCTCTGTACGTTGATCTATCCCTCCCTTCCTTGAATGACCACTGTTTCATCCACTGTGCCTCCTTTATTTCTAAACTCTGGTTGGATTAGCTCCCTCCTTATCTCAGCTCTCTCCTCTCCCCTATGCGCCCCACCCCCATGTGCTCGCTCTGTAACTCAGGTTATTGTTCTCTTTTGCTCCCCTCTCATACATTCCTAGCTGGCCAGTCTGGTCTTCTACCTTCCTAATCTTTGGAACTCCCTTCCGCTAACAATTTTTTCTGCCACCTCCAAACGCTCTGTTTCCTCTCTACTACAAGGCCACACTTCCCCCTCCAGTAAATGTCCTTAACCCATTTCCCTACACTTCTCCTTATCTACTCTGACCTCTATACTTCTAGCCACCTCGCCTCTCCCCCTTCCCCTCCACCACTTTCTCCCACTCCCTTACTTCTTTCTCACTCACTCCCACCCCGTAATCATCCTTTCTACCCCTACCTAGTCCTCAACACTCTATTCCCCCACCCTACCCACCATAATCTGTTCTCTTCTCCTCTCTGTTTTACTTCCACGATTACTTTATCTTTTCACCCCCAGCCTCTTTCTCGCCTTTCTCTACTTACTGTCTCTCCTACCCTTTTCCTATATTTGTGATGTTACTTTCTTGTCAGTGTTGGGTATGTCACACTTCTGATGTTTAACATGCAATATTATTTGCTCTGGTAATGTATATTATTGTACATACTGTGTATTGTTTTATTGTCATTATTGTGCTTCTACTTGTTTGTACTTATCAATTTCCCCTCCCCTTGACGCATCTGGAATTGAGCTTCATGGCTCAGAGTGTCTTTCCTGGTAAATCACTTTTAAATAAATAAATAAATAAATAAATAAGAAGAAACAAAGAGTTAACATTAATGGGTTTTCCTCACATGAAAGGCTGATAACAAGTTGGGTACCACAAGACTCAGCAATAAGCCTGATAATGTTAATCTACATACTGTAAATGACTTCAGTGATGAAATAGAACAAGCATTTGTCAATGCCGAATGTTGCTTGCTTGTATGTGCTGTTTAGGTATTTGGAAGTGATAGTTCCATGCCTTCCTCCCAAGACATCCACTGTGTCTTTCCATTCAGTATTCAGAGAAGAGTGGGAAGGGCAAGGGTCACAGCAGTACAGCAGTCGCCAAGGGGGTGAAGAGGTGGACAATAATCCATTCAAAGGCAAGAGAGTCCTGCAGGAGCTCACTAAACTGAAGGCGGACAAAGCGATGGAACCAGATGGCATACGCCCAAGGATCATACCTCTCAACCTCCTGCCTCGTAAATCAGGGACAAGGCTTAAAAAAATCAGGGACAAAGGACAAAAATCAAGGACACATCTTCAAAATTAGAGCTATCCATCCAGAAAACTGGTAGAATATGGGGCTTAGTGCAAAATGCATTTTCTAAAGAAGAACAAGTCTGTAACTTTAATGCTTGACATTGTTTTGTGCTTACAGTCCTCACTGTTTAGCCACAAAAACACAAATTTTAGGAGGGACAGAGTAAAATTTTGAGGCAAAATCAGGGACATCCCTGAAAATCAGGGACACTTGAGAGGTATGCCAAGGATATTAACAGAACTGCGAAGGGAGATAGCACTACCTCTGGCAGCCATGTTCACTGAGTCATTCAACATGAGTGAACTGGAGGAGGACACATGTGATCCCTCTACACAAGTCTGGCAGCAGGGAGGAGGCAGGGAACAATAGGCCGTTCAGCCTCACCTCAGTAGTGGGGAAGATCATGGAGACATTGCATAAAGAAAGGATAGTGGGGCAGCTAGATGCCATCAGAGCCCAGGACCATAGACAACATGGATTCACAGTGGGGACATCATGTCAGATAAATCTGGTTGATTTCTTTGACTGGGGGACAAAGGAAGTGAATCAGGGTGGGGCAGTGGACAACGCTTACCTTGATTTCAGCAAAGCCTTTGACACCATCCCATATAGGAGGCTGATAAACTAGCTGAGTAGGCTGGGCATGGGGGAAAGGGTGGTAAACTGGGTTAGAAACTGGCTAACAGACAGAAGGCAGAGAGTGGTGGTAAATGGTGTGCAGTCTAGGGAGAGGGGGCGACCAGTGGGGTGCTGCAGGAATCGGTCCAGGGGCCAGGTCTGTTCAATGTCTTCGTTAATAATATTGCAGAACGTCTGAAGGGAATTTTTTCACCAGATTTTCAACATATCCATTTTAAGATCTCTGCTCATGAACAGTGTCACTGTGATTTTCTTAATCTGTCCCAAACATTGATTGTACACACTGAATGCGCCATTGTGCACTACATGCATGGAAACAAAGTTTGGGCGACATGTGAAAAATGACAGCTTTACTGCTCATAAGGAGGTGTGGTAAAATGGCAATGTTGAAAATCTGGAGTGCAAATATTAAAAATTTGCGAACTTACGAGCATGCGTAGGAACTGCACAACACACACTCATAAAACAGTCATTTTTAGGAATTTTTTCACCAAATTTTCAGCATAGCCATTTTAAGACCTCTGCTCATGAACAGTGTCACTGTGATTTTTGTAATATGTCTCATATATTGATTTTGCACACCGACTGCGCCATTGTGCGCAACATGGGCGGAAATACATTTTGGATGAGATGTGAAAAATGACAGCTATACTGCTCAAAAGGAGGTGTGGTAAAATGGTAATGTTGAAAATCTGGAGTGAAAATATTGAAAATTCGTGAACTTACGAGCGTGCGTAGGAACTGTGCAATGCACTCTCGTAAAACAGTCATTTTTAGGAATTTTTTCACCAAATTTTCAACATAGACTTTTTGAGAGCCCACCTTATGAACACTGGCAGTGTCATTTCATTAATCAGTCCCGAAAGGTGATTCCATGCAGTGACCGTGAAATCATCCTTCGGGCCCAATTAACGCCATGACAGTGCAAGAATTCATGAGGAGGGGTCTCAAAAACACCATGTTGAAAATTTGGGCCCAAAATTCCCAAAAATGCCTGAGATATGCAATAAAGTTGAAAAAACCCTATCTATCCTATTATACAGCTTACCGGCATTTCCTCAGTTCGCGGTTGGCTTTGAAGAGTGCAGACGTGTTCCGGGTCCCCCAAGATCATCGCACTGAGTTCCGGAGGTAAGTATGGGGTGTGGGGGTGTGGGGAGGCAGGGTGCACAGTGGGTGGGTGCGGGTTGTGGGAGGGGGGCAGGGAGAAGCGCCGAGGGACAGTTTTTGTATTTACAGGTATTTTTATTTCCTAGGATGACGAGGGACGTTTGCCACACTGGGGTGGGCTCCCAGCGTGGCAGCTGGAAGGATGTTGGTGGGAGGCAGGAGCCAATGGGGGATTGGGCCATAAAACATTTTGCCAAGCTGGGGTGGGCTCCCAGCGTGGCACCTGAATGCTTTGGGGGGGGCGTGGAGCCGACGGGGATTGGGCACCCCCGTCGGCCGTACAGTGTGGGGGGAGGGGGAAGGTGCATGAACATGCAGTGTGCGTGCATGCACACGTGTGTGTGTGTGGAGGGTGGAGCTCTGCTCACTGAAGCGGAGCTCTCCCTTTCAACTGTATGCCACTGCATTTTCAACGCTGTCATAGACAGCTGCAGCAGTGATTGTGGAACTGGGGCCGCGCCTGCAAACACACTGACTGCATTGGAAGACGGGTGTCACACCTCCAAAAACTCGGATGATGGCACTATGTTTCTTGCACATGCGTGCAAGCAACATAAAAATGGGTGAATAAATTTGCAATAATATGGAGTTAGGTGGTATAGTGAATAGTCGAGATGACATACAGTTAAAGCCAGCAGTGTTGTTTTTCCAATGTGGGGTCAACCAGCAGATTGCCTTACAGGTGACATGGCAGATAATTAAAAGAACAAAAGGAAACAAAGGGTCCTTTTGTTCTTTTAATTACTCTGTGCCTCACTGTGCCATGATCTGCCATGGTGGCCTCACAGTGGAAACAAAGTGCTGCTGGTCACACCTGTGAATAGGCTACAACAAGAGTAGCTGGTTGGGATGTATATGGAGTATAAAAATTCAATGTGGAAAAACAGTCTTTCATCTAGGTAAGAAAAGTCAGGGAGCTCATTATTGTTTAAATGGAGAACTATTGATGGAAATGAAGGAGGAAAGGGGCTAGTTAAGCAATAACAAATGATCCAGAACGGGGACATGTGAGAAGGTTGTTAAAAAGGCAATTCAAATTCTAGGCTGTATTACAAAAAAAATACGCAATTAGATTAAGGGGTGTTTTTGCAACACTATACACCCAGTAATCAATGATTCTGCAAAAAGCCCTCTCTCTTTGTCTCTCTGTGTCAAAAGAATTAGTATATTAAAAATGGAGAACTCAGTTTAGCATGATGTGATTGATTCATTAACACACTATGCTAAACTGAATTCTCCATTTTTAAAACACTAGTTCTTTTTCTGAACTTAGCCCCATGTGTCAGCTAGCTGAGTCATAGAAAGATAGAAACATGGAATTTGACAGCAGATAAAGACCGCTAGGCCCCCCTAGTCTCCCATTTCCCTACATAATGGATAAGCTGCAGATTCTAGTTAACCAACAGCCTACTTCCTACTACCCCCCACTAGAATTGCCTTATGTCTGCCCCATGCATTCTGGAATTCCCCCACTGTTTTGACTCCACGACCTCCTTGAAAAAATACTTCCTCACATTACTTCTGAGCTGCCCCCCACCTTCAAATTGTGCCCCCTTATTCTTGCACATCTCTTTTTCTGAAAGATGTTACCCTCTTGGATTTTGTTGTTTCCCTTGAGGTACTTACAGGGTGGTCAGGTCACTGGTAATTGGTGAGGTGCGTGATAAATCCTGGCTAAGATTCTGTGACAGGAGTAATGGTGTTTTATCTAGGATTTATCATGCACCGCCCCACCCCAGCTACTAGTTGTCTGGACCCTGCCCCCAACCTTGCTTAACATTGCAGGGACTAGCTGAAAGGGCTCTACTTATTCCATTCCTCTGCTCCTTCTCTCTCACTCACTCTCTTCTCTCTAAGCCTCTCCAAAGCCTGCCGTCAGCCCTCAGATGACCCGCCGACTTGCCTGCCCTGGTTGATCTTCCTGGTCCCAATGGCAATATAACAGACAATGTGGACCAATGACAGATGACTCTCTGAACTAGCCCTGAGTGAGCACTGCATACAGCATGTATCCAGCAGAGCGAGAAACCGTAATCCAGCAGGGATCAAGCATACGCACACAGCACAGAAACTATCTATCTGTGCATGCATGCAGGCTGCAGGCTAATTGTTCAGTCATTACGTCCCAAAGGCTGTAAGTTAGCTGAGCCACATAGAAAGTAAGTCACACATCCCTGCTGGCACCACACCAGACCCCGATGGTTGAGACCCGATCCCCCTTTACACACACACACACACACACACACACACACACACACACACACAAACACAAACACACCTGATATAAGAAATGGCGAGATTACATTTTGGGGAAAATTATTTTTATTAAAAAAATAAAAGGCACACTTTTTTAAGGTGTCATATTTATTTTGGAGCAAATGCCCCACCAGTCACTATGGGCATGATGCCACTGGTGATCCCCCATCACACACACACATATGATACAAGAAAGGGCCACATTAAATTTTGGGGAAAATAATCTTGGTTAAAAAAAAATAAAAGGCACATTTTTTTCAAGGTGTGATATTTATTTGGGGAGCACATGCCCCCTGAGCCCTATGGGCACGATACTACTGGGTATACTGGTACCAAGAACCACTTCAAACAATATGGTTTTATGCTCACTGGACTCCAGAGGCTGTCAAATGCTCACCTCACCTATCGTTTCTGAGTTGGTGACCACCACCACATCGAGAATGGCAGTCTACCTTGTGTGTTCTCTGACCAGCTGTACCCACAGGCAGTCCTGCAATGTATTTAGCAAGGCCTGACTCTTGGCATGCTTAGCTGCTGTAATGCCCCAATCTCCATCTGGTAGATTGAGATCCCCCACCAGCACTTCATTCCCCTTTGCTGCCCCTTCTGTATCTCTGCCCCTATTTCCCCATCTCCCTCAACCCCCTGTCTCAGTAGACTGTAGACCACCCCCATGCACAACTTCTTACCCAATCTGGCCATAAGCTACACCAACAGCAATTCTGCCTCCCTCTCGATTTCTCCCTCTAATACAGCCCTACTCAACCACCTCCATGTTTTCCTTGACATAAAGGGCTATCCCACCCCTTTTACACCAGGGAATTCAATGAGTGGTTGAAAAACTGGTGTGGAGCTCAGGGTTTTGGCTTCACTAGGGACTGGGGAGCCACCTGGAGGGATGCAGACCTATATTGGTGCGATGGTCTGCATCTGTCCAGGGGGGGAACCAGGATCCTAGGTGAGAGGTTTAAATGCTCATTGGCAAGCATTTAACTAGCCAAGGGGAGGCACTGAAAAGGAGCAGGAAATCCCAGTCTCTCCCAAAACATGGTGATTAGTGAGGTAAACACCAAGGTAGAGAAGTTATTAGGGAGCAGAACAGAGGTAAATTTAAAAAAAGGCAGAGGCAGTAAGGACAGGAATGGGGCTAAAAGGGGTAAGGCTATCAAAAAGTGGAGGGTGATGAGTACCAATGCCCGTAATCTGTGTAACAAGCTCCCTGAACTAGTGGCCTTGATGGAAGAGGGTTGCCTGGATATTGCGGCAGTCACACAAACATGGTACACAGAGAACCATGACTTGGATGTCAACATACCAGGATATACAATCTACAGGAGGGACAGGGAAGGTAAAAGAGGAGGAGGAGTAGCTCTCTATGTAAAGGAAGGGATCAAAGCAACAGAACTAAAGAGTAAACAGGGAGCAGATGAGGCAATTTGGGTCACCCTGGAGACAGGAAATGGCACCACAATCCGCATGGGGGTTGTATACAGACCCCCATCTCAGGGGGAGGGAATAGACAAGAAAATGATAGAAGGCTTTCTTAGAATGACAGAAAAAGGGGAGATATTGTTGATGGGGGACCTGAATATGCCAGATGTTAACTGGAGCACCTTTGCTGCAGGCACATCCAAGAGCAGGGTCATTCTTGATGCCCTACAGGGGGCATGCCTCACACAGCTAGTATTGGAACCCACTCGGGAGGGAGCAATCTTAGACCTAGTACTCTCAAATGGGGATGGAGAAAGAATCTCAGATTTAGAAGTGGGTAGCCATCTGGGAACAAGCGACCACCAAACAGTGTGGTTCACAATAAACACAGCCATAAAATCAAGCCATACAAAAGCAAGAGTATTGGACTTTAGGAGGGCTGACTTTAGGAAAATGAGAAAGTGCCTCAGAAAAGCACTAGCAAACAGGCAAGAAAGAGGGGTGGAGGAACAATGGGTAGTGATCAAAACAGCCATCACAGAGGCAACAAGCCTTTGTGTAAAGCAAATCAATAAAACACAATGAAGGAAAAAAACGCTATGCTTCTCAAAAGAGGTGGCAGGGAAGGTTAAGGAGAAAAGGACAGCATTCAGGAAATATAAGGAAACACAGAAGAAGCAGGACAGAGAACTTTATCAGTTAAAGCAGAAAGAGGCTGGGAAGGCAGTCAGAATAGCAAAGGCCCAAACCGAGGAAAGGATAGCTAATTCTGTTAAGAAGGGGGATAAGACCTTTTTATAGGTACATTAGGGAGTGAAGAAAGACCAAAGGAGGGATACTGAGGCTTAATAAAGGGGAGGGAATGTGGGTAGAGGGTGACAGTGAAAAAGCAGGGATACTGAACGAATATTTCTGCTCAGTATTCACAAAGGAAGAGGAGGGGGAGGTACCTAAACCAAACAAGAGAAACACTCTGAAGACGGGGGTCGATACCAGTCCATTTACAGAAGAAAGGGTTCAGAAAGAACTAATAAAATTGAAGGTGGACAAAGCAATGGGGCCTGATGGGGATTCACCCAAGAATTCTAAAAGAACTAAGGGTAGAACTAGTGACACCGCTGACTACTCTGTTTAACAAATCATGGGAGGATGGGGTGGTACCCGAGGACTGGAGGAGGGCAGATGTGATTCCTCTTCACGAAAGTGGGAGCAGGACAGAGGCAGGAAACTACAGACCAGTTAGTTTGACCTCAGTGGTAGGGAAAATGATGGAATCACTTCTGAAGGAATGAATTGTTGAGTACCTAGAGGCCAGTGGGGCACAGGACCCAAGGCAGCATGGATTCACGATGGGAAGGTCATGTCAGATGAATCTAATAGATTCCTTTGACTGAGTGACCAAAGTAGTAGACCAGGGAGGGACTGTGGACATGGCCTACCTTGATTTTAGCAAGGCATTTGATACAGACCAAAAACAAAAGATTAATGCACAAGTTAGCCAGCCTTGGAGTGGGTCCCAAGGTGGTAGCCTGGATAAAAAATTGGCTAGATAACAGGATGCAAAGGGTAGTAGTAAATGGAGTACACAGTGAAGAAAGGAGGGTTACTAGCGGGGTACCGCAGGGTTCAGTACTGGAACCGGTCCTTTTTAATGTCTTTATAAGTGACATTGCAGAGGAACTGGAAGGAAAAGTATGTCCCTTGCAGATGACACAAAGATCCCAACAGGGTTGATACACAAGATGGAGTGGAAAGGATGAGAAGGGACTTGGCAAGGTTGGAGGAATGGTCAAATGTATGGCAGCTCAGATTCAATGCAAAGAAGTGCAAGGTAATGCACATGAGAAACAAAAACCCAGGGGAAGCGTGCACAGTGGGTGGTGAGATACTGACAACAGTAAAAATGGAAAGGGACATGTGAGTAATTATATCAGATGACCTAAAGGTGGGCAAGCAATGTGAGAAGGCAGTAAGGAAGGCTGGGGGGATACTGGGATGCATAGGAAGAGGCATCAATAGTAGAAAACAGGAAGTTGTTATCCCTCTGTACAGACAGTTGGAGAGACCCCATCTGGAGTACTGTGTGCAGTTCTAGAGACCCCATCTCTGCAAAGACATAGACAGAGTGGAGGCTGTCCAGAGGAGGGCAACCAAAATGGTGCAGGGTCTGCACCAGAAAACATACGAAGAAAGACTAAAGGAGCTTAATATGTATACCCTCGAGGAAAGAAGGGAGAAAGGGGACATGATAAAAACTTTCAAGTACCTCAAGGGAATCAACAAAGTCCAAGAGGGTAGCATCTTTCAGAAAAAGAGATGTGCAGGAACAAGGGGGCACAATTTGAAGATAGAGGGGGGACGGCTCAGAGGTAATGTGAGGAAGTAATTTTTCACAGAGAGGGTTGTGGATGCATGGAACAGCCTCCCTGAGGAGGTCATGGAGTCAAGAACAGTGGGGGGAATTCAAGAATGCATGGGACAGGCATAAGGCAGTCCTAGTTGGGGGTAGGAGGAGTAAGCTGTTGGTTAACTAGGATGTGCAGCTTATCTGTTAGGTAGGAAATGGGCAGACTAGGTGGGCCAAGCGGTCCTTATCTACCATCAAATTCTATGTTTCTATGTTTCTAACTACTATCTCAGCTATATATGGTGTATCCATGTATTGCTAAGTCCCAGATGTTATTCCCAGTGGTCTGTTTTTCAGTGATGGGTACAATATCAAATCCCACATCTGCCACCATAGCCTGGAGCTCACTAACTTTGTTCCCTAGGCTCCTGGCATTTAGGCAGACTGCCTTCCAGCTTGTGGCTATACCCCTCCCCTTCTAGTTAGTATCTCTCCCCTTGTCCTCCCATTCCCTCTTTAATGTCCTGCCCCTTGCTCATTCTGTGTGCTACTGCCCTCTGACTTATTTTCTTACTTTACTAAGAACCCCTGTCAAGATGCCTAATTCCCTCTGTTTCTAACCCTCATTTCTGTGGGAGTCCTAGATATTGTAGGTTTACTTTATGTCCTCCTTCCTCTGTGGTTTCCCCAGCCTCAGTTCCCACAACTTAAATTAAATGTCCACCTTCTGCCCCAACACACTTGCCCCATCACTTTTCAGATGAAGGACATCACCCTTGAGGAGCCTCCTGTCCCAGAAGCTGTCTCAGTCTCCTACAAAATGGTGTCCCCTCCTCCCAACACCATCCCTTTAGTCACACATTAAATTCCTCAGTCTCCACCTTTCTCATTCTTCCCTTCCCCCCCCCACAGGAAAGATCTCGGAAAAGGCCAGGGAAGCTGAGTGTGCCTTCTGTCTGTAGCCTTCCAAAGTTGCATTTCACTCTTTCAATGGACTTGTTTGCCAGATTGTTGGTACCCAAGTGTACCAGCACTTGTAGCTCCCCTCCCCCATCCTCAACCATCCTCCCTATCCTGCCCATTTCCTGAATAGCTTGAATAATGCACCTGAAAAGCATCTAACCACCCCCACTCTTGCTTCCCAATACCTGATGAAGCCCTCTAGTAATCGAGTCCCCCCACCACTAGGATACTTCTTTCTTTCTTGCCCTTGCTGTTACTGCTGGGTGCCACCAAGTCATCCTGTTCACCCTTCCCAACTAGCTCTGAGCCTCCACTGAGGGAATCCGGTACCTGCTCCTTCTCAAATGGTGCAAATTGATTTATTGTTGGAATGCAGTGAGCCTGGATGACTTCCTTGTAGCTGCCCCTGCCATCCCTTTCCCTCCCTGCTACCCTCCAGCACTTTGGGCCAGTGGGCCTCTGGGGGAGTGCATGTGCTGGGTATTTCTTGAGAGTTGCAGCCTATCAGGTGGCTTCCCCTGCCACCCCTTCCACTCCTTGTTTCCCTCCAGCCCCCTGGGCCCGTGGGCTTCTAGGGGAGTGAGTATGCTAGGTGTATCTGAGGGTTCCAGCTCAGCTAGTGATATAGCAGGATTTACTCCAGAGTGTAGCCCAGGAGATAAGCACCCCACAGTCCCTATGGCTGACTGTGTCTCTGCTGTGCCTATGCTCCATTGTATCTGACTGTAGCCACCCCACATTGTGTACTGTGCATCTTTAGGATGATCCTGTTGATGGACTGGAAAGGTTACAAAAACTGGTACTTACACTGAACAAAAATATGGTTTTTGCCTCTTGAAGAATTAGAACAAAATGTATTTAGCCACTTTTTTCAGTCTTGGGCACAAACTGGCTAACCTTTAAAACCTAAATTTGGAGAATGGACTTATTAAGGTACTACAGCATTGGTAGACACCTCAAGGAAACATTTATATTTTGACATAATTAAGCTTATTGTATATTTATACTGTTTCTATATTTACATTCCCTTTGGCCTTAATTGCTTATCTCATTTACATGGAAACAGAAATTTTGTTTCTTGGATTTCACCTGCTCCTAACCTGCCTATGCTTGAAATCATAGTCCACCGCTTGTAACCTCATAATCATTTCCATAGGAACAAGATATAATTTCACAGTCAGAGGAATATGTTTTTACATGTAGACAAGAAGCAAGAGCAGATGACACCTCAAGGATGAAAATCAAGTTTTCATGCAAATCTAAGTAATAAAGACTATTTTAAGGAAACAGAAATAAAGAAATGTTTTAAAAATGTAAGTTAAATGGCGTTTAGACATGAATTCCAAAGTTTATTGTGAAGTGCCAGAAGCTCATTAAAACTCCAAGTGGTACCTTTTTTTGTTTTGCAAAAATGTAGATTAGAAACAGACAGAGCAATAAGGTTTGCAACAAACTTTTTTTTGCATGTATGCTATGCACTTTTCATAACATGGAATTAATTTATATGACAGACCAAGGTATGTGCATATGTCATAACAGCAGTGTGCATATGGCTTATGAATATATTTTGTGTTATGATTGAGGCAACAGACATTCTGTGGACTTATGCTTCAGTAAAACTCTCCACTGCATTTTCATCCCTTTTAAATGAAGATACAGGGCCCCGTTCTATCACTGTGAGTGCCAGCACAACGTGAGTGGAAACCGGATGCTCTATTAGGTTGTCACCTATTAGCATGATACCAAAAAGTAGTCATTTGTTAACAAGTACAATGCAAATGGATGATCCAGATAATAGAGGGTGCAAACGGGGTTGTCACTCACTAATATAAAGGACTGCAACAGTGACTATACTGCAGCATTGCACTATGCCAGTTACACGGCATAGTGTCATACTACAATTTGATACCTTTGACATGCAAACAGGCTCCTCCCTCCTTTACTCCACTACTGTTTTGGGCCACAGGGCCCATGGTCCCCCTTTGCCCCAATTGCCATTATCTGATGGTCCAGTAGACCTTCTACCACACCCTTGTAGTAGCTTATTACCTGACATGCAGTGGAAGCCCTCTCCAGCCCTTGTGGATGTATACATGGTACCTTGTCACAAGCCACTCTGATGTCTGTCTGATCCCTTGCTTGTTTGGCCTTGCCACAGAACTGCAACCCCATTTTTGCCTGGTTTTCAAAGGGCACATGAATATTCTGTGTAAGCCATATGCACTCTATTTGCATGCTGGACGCAGTATATTCATTTGATATCACACTGTGCTCTACTGAGCAACATTTTATGTGCCAATGTTCTTACTACTTTAAGATGGAAACTCACATATAAAGTGATGTTGGATAGGGTTCATTATGTGCATAAGTTAAACAAAAATTAGCCTTATGTAGTACGAAGCCCAAGCATTTCAGTTAGGGCTCATAGAATGTGATAGTCCTGAGTGCTAAGTTCTCCCCAATGCTTTGCACACTGGTCTCTGCACAGTGATCTAAAGATTTTTATATAAATAAGTTTATCAGATAGGTAAGGGAGACCAAAGAATGTGAGGCTTCAATGGTAAATCATTCCTCCATCAAATATGGAGCCAGCTTAAATGGCTGTGAAGGTTAATGATGATCTTTGGCTGTGTGGGGTTATGAGCAATTGTGTTCGAACTCCATACAATGCTATCACCCTCTTAATCTTTTTGCTAAAATCAGTATACTTTGGGTTTATACTTTGGGTTTTGAGATAGAATTTAGACAATGTGTCCATACATACTCTATCTCATAATGTTTCACCCATGCCACAGCAACAATGAAGTTGGCAGTGTAAACTACAGCACCAGCAATCCACTGACACCAGCCACTGTGAGCTGACAGTTTGCCATCTGGCAGTAGGAGCGATCTCCGTCCCAAGGGGTATGTTCCCTGCTCCCCCCAGGTATTTATATAACAAACTCCAGGTCACACCCCAGTGGGAACTAGGAGGAATAGTGGAACTGCAACACTGCAGGATGGCAACAAATCAAAGTTGCAGAAGAAGCATGCAAAATCATTCCCTCGGCAACATCATGGTGGCAATAATCAGTCAGCACATTAACAGACTACATCTCATAATTAACTAAAATCCTAATTTATCTAGTCCATTTCTTAAGGCTTCCATGTTATTGTTATTACATAGAAACACAGAAACATATACATTGACAACAGATAAAAGATCTTTTGGCCCATCCAGTCTGCCCCTTCTCCCTGCCAACTGTGCCACCACAGCCCTTGTACAATCTCTGGTCATCCTCACCCCTTGTGTTCCTTCCAAGTTTCCCCTGTATGTGTCCCATGCATGCTTGAATCCTGTGACTGTTTTGACACCTACCACCTCCACTGGGAGGCCATTCCAGGCTTCCACCACCCTCTATGTGAAGAAATATTTCCTCACATCCCCTCTGAGCCTCCCCTCCAGCTTCATATCATGACCCATTGTCCTTGAGTCTGTATTTCTGTGGAAAATGCTACCTTCCTGTACCTTATTAATACCTGTTATGTATTTGAATGTTTCTATCATACCCCCTCTTCCCTTCTTTCCTCAGTTCTCTTAGTCTCTTCTCTTAGGGCTTTTGATGCAGTCCCTGCACCATTTTGGTTGCCTGCCTCTGTACCACCTCCACACTATCCCTGTCTTTCTGGAGGTGGTGCCTCCTGTGCTGGACACAGTACTTGATGTGTGATCTTACCAGAGACCTGTACAGGGGCAACACTACCTCTTTCTTCCTACTGGTGATAACCTCTCCCTATGCACCCCAGCAGACTACTAGCCTTTCCCACTGCCTTTTCACTCTGCTTGGCTAGCTTCAGGTCATCATAAATGATTACCCCCAGGTCCCTTTCCTGTTTGGTAGTTGTCAGTACCTCTCCTGCCAATTGGTACATAGTCCCTGGTTTCTGTGCCCTAAGTGCATGATTTTAAACCTTTTAGCATTGAAACCCAGCTGCCAAACACTTGACCATTCTTCTAACTTCCATAAATCATTCCTCTTTCCCCCTTCCCTGATGTATCCACCCTGTTGCAGATGTTTGTGTCATCCATGAGCAGGTAGACTTTCCCTTCTAGGCCTTCTGCAATGTTTCTGATCCAATGATGCAGTGAGCTACTGTTAATATTTAGCAGATCACTGGAGACCAGAGCGGTCCCAGAGGCCTGGAGAAGGGCCAATGTAGTCCCACATCACAAAAGTGGTAGCAGCGAAGAGGCAAGCAATATCAGTTATAGGCAAGTTAACGGAAACACTACTGAAATAAAAGGATTGTAATATATCTGGAATCCAGTGGGTTACAGGATCTGAGGCACCATAGATTTATGGGGGGAGGTCATGCCAAACAAATCTGATAGATTTCTTTGAAAGGGTGACCAAGCAATTAGATCAGAGTGGAGAGGTGGACATGGCCTACCTGGATTTCAGCAAAGCTTTCAACACCATTTCACATAGGAGACTGGTAAGCAAGCTGGGTAGCATGAGGGTGGGAAAAAAGGTAGTGACATGGGTAAGAAACTGGTTAGGGGCTAGGAGACAGAGGACTGTGGTAAATGGGGTTTGCTTCAATGAAGGGAGGGTGGCCAGTGGGATACCTCAGGGTTCAGTGCTGGGACTGGTCCTCTTTAATGTCTTTATCAGTGACATAGCAGAGGAGCTGGAAGGGAAGGTCTGCCTCTTTGCAGATTACACCAAGATCTGCAACAGGGTGGACATTCTGGTGTGGTTGGAAAGGATGGGCAGAAATTTGAAAAAATGAAAGAGTGGTCAAGGGTATGGAAACTGGGTTTTAATGCAAAAAAGTACAAAATAATGCACTTAGTCCATAAAAACCCAGGGGCAGAGTACAAAACATTTGGAGTGATCTGACAACAATGAAGCTGGAAAGAGAGGTGGGGTATTCATATTGGATGATCTGAACATGGCCAAACAGTATGGCAAGTCAGTTGGGATGGCTAGTGGGATGCTGGGGTGCATAGGAATGGGTATCACCAGCAGAAAAAGGGAGGTGATGTTGCCCCTGTGTATATCATTAGTAAGATCCCATCATGAGTACTGTGTTCAGTTCTGGAGACCCACATCTCAGGGAGGACATAGACAGAGTGGAGTTGGTCCAGAGGAGGGTCACAAAAATGGTGCAGAACCTGCATCAAAATACACTGTGAGGAGATAAATAAGAATTGCAAGCTTTGTCATGTGTTACCCTTGATAAAGTGCCATTTTGGGCAGGAAATGCTATTGGGTTTTTATTGGTACATTGTGGATATGCACCTTTGCCATAATGCTCAGATTTTTATTTAAAATGATGTGATTAAATGATACATTTTTGGGGCTTGCATTTTGTGCCGTGTGGTTTATATCCTTTACTGCTCTAGTTTTGTGAGTGCAAGGTTTTTCTAATTGTGGTGAGTTTTTTTACTTACTTTGTGTACCACATCACCTTGGGGCAACCCTTTTTGATGGCTTGGTGTCTGTATAAAAACTCTGTGATGAGAGGCTTAAGGAGCTCATTATGTACACCTTGGATGAGAGAAGGGAGAGAGTGAATATGACAGAGAACATTAAATACCACAATGGGGGTTAAAAAAGTACAGGAAGGGAGTATTTTTCAGAAGAAAGTGCTCTAGAACAAGGTGACATGCTATGAAGCTGCAAGGGGTAGGATCAGGAGAGAGGTGAGGAAATATTTCTTCACAGAAAGAGTGGCATATTCCCAGAACAGCCTTCCAGCTGAGGTAGTGGGGACAAAAACAGTGGTGAGGTTCAAAAATGTCAGGGATATGCACAAGGGAATCATAAGGGTATGGGAGAAGGGAGAAAGAGACAGCACCATAGATCAAGTGGGTCTACAGCAACAATGAAAGTAGAAATAAATAAATAAATTGGGCAGTCTGGGTGTGCCACATGGCTATTATCTGCTGTCAGATTCTATGTGTCTATCTTTTGTGTCAAGGCGCAGCCTCACCACGGGATTCAGGATCAGCTTTGAGGTGGTGAAGGAGTCTCAGGAAGACCAGTTTGTTAACATCAAACCAACCAGGTATATTTTTATTTTCTTAATATGGTTGGTGACACAGAACTTTGGGCTTCTGCCCTTTTCCTTTTTAAGCCCCACCGGGTAAAATGAAACAAAAACAGAAATAAAGAGGCCTAGCTCTGGGTGGGAGTGCTGACTAAACAATCCCCGACTCTAACTAGAAACCCCCCTTTTCCAGAAGGCTAGACCTTCTGGAAGAACACAAACAGTAAAATGGAAAACTCACAATGGAAATAATTTTTTTGTTTTTTGGCCTAATTCAGGAGACCAATCTCCTGAGGGTTGCTTAAGGGACTCCTCTTCTGGAACACATCCAAGCAGCTTGTCAGCCCTCTACCCCTGCAGCAACTCTCTGCTGGCTTTTCCTTCCTGTTTTAAAAGCTTTCCTGTCTGTCCAGCTCCAGCCACTCAGCTGAATCAGCTGCAGCTGTACCCTGACTATCTTACTCAGGGAAACCCTCTCTCCTCCAGTACCTGAGTTTACCACACTTTCTAGGTTATGTTTCTATGTAACGAATTCTACTGGAAGATTGCTCCATAACTGTACCACTCTTTCTGTATAAAACAATTTCTTATAGTTTGACCTGAAATGTACTGGTCTTAATTATTTGTTGTGCCTCCATAATTAATATGCTTCATATCATCCCCTCATGAAATGTAATTTTTTTCATTAACTGTTTGTCATTATACATTGTGCGCCTCTGCTCCAAGCTATGTAGCCTCAAGTGACTCAGTCTTTCCTCAAATGTTTTACTTTCCAATCCCCTAATAATTTTTGTTGCCATGTGATGTAATCTCTCTATTTTGCAGGGTAGCTCTCATCTACCATCCACCAGGTGATGAGAAGCAGTTCCTGCAGGAAGTAGCAGACTTCACCGCCGACATGGCATTGGAGTCACCCAGACTGATGATTCTGGGTGACTTCAATGCCTGGGTCGATGACGAATCCTCACTTTTTGGTCAACACTTCCTCCAGTTGATGACATCTCTGGGCTTCACATAGGTTGTTTCCTCAGCTACTAACAAGGGTGGTCACTGTCTTGATTTGGTCTTCCTCCTCGGGATCGAGTCCTCCAACTTGGTGGTGGAACCAGTTGGTTGGTCCGACCATTACACTGTTGGGTTCAATGTTTCGGCCTCCCTGGGTAGGTCGGCCCCTGTGGAGATGGTCAGTTATCGCCCTTTGCGGGTGTGGTCCCTGCAGACCTGATGGCGGTAATTGACCTCTCATTACTGGGTGAGACTAGCACAGATCCTGAGCAGTTAGTTACCGCCTATAATAGGGCCATTTCCTCAGCTCTCAATCTGATTGCTCCTATCAGTGTTCAGCCCCTCCCACATCGCCCTGGGGCCCCTTGGTTTGATGGGACTCTAAGGGCGTTGAGGAGACAGAGGCATAGGTTGGAGCGTCGTTGGTGGAGGACAACCTTAGATGCCAACCACCTTATTTTGTTAGAACATTATAATTTCCATCAAACAGAAATTTACCGTAAGAAGGCAGAATTCCTGTCCAGGGAAGTAGCTGTCACATGGAACCGACCGGCTCAACTCTTCAGAACTGTTGACAGACTGTGCAACCTAGCCTGTCAGCAGTTTCATCGAGTTTTTTCACAAAATGATTGTGATGAGATCTCTCGCTTCTTTGCGAATAAGGTGGCAGACATCAGGCAGGAATGCCACCAAATTCACTCTATGGGGGATGCGGTTGATCGGTACCTTGTTGCAGAACCTGGAGCTTCCTGGAGTACCTTTGATCTGCCGGAGTTTGTAGATATTATGAGGATTATCCTGACGATGGGTCCCATCTGATGTAGTTTAGACCCGGGCCCTACTTCCCTGATTTTGGGGTGTGGTGATATCATCGGCCCGGTCTTAGCTCGGATTGTCCAGTGCTCTCTGGAGTTGGGTGAGTTCTCTAGCTCCCTGAAGGAGGGGGTGGTGATACCCCTCCTGAAGAAAGCTTCTTTAGACCCGGAGAACCTCGCAAACTACAGTCCTATCTCTAGCCTCCCTTTTGTGGGGAAGGTTATTGAAAAAGTTGTGGCAGCTCAACTGGATAACCATTTAACCATCCATAATTTATATGAACCTCTTCAATCGGGTTTTCGTAAGAGGCATAGTACAAGACTGCTCTGGTTCGGGTGCTCAATGATCTCCTGATGATGAGAGATCGGAGACATCATTCCATCTTGGTTCTCCTTGATTTATCATCAGCTTTTGATACTGTGGATCATGGGGTCCTGCTCAAGCATCTGAGGTCCATCTGTGGGCTGTCTGGTACAGTTCTCAGATGGTTTACATCTTTCCTCACTGGTAGAATGCAGAGAGTTGTCTCGGGTATATTTTCTCCCAGGGCTTTCTTTCTGCCTTGTGGGGTACCTCAGGGTTCGGTGCTGTCCCCCATGTTATTCGCAGAATATATGCTGCCCCTCAGAGACATTGTAAGATGGTATGGGCTGAGATTTCACTGCTATGCTGATGATACCCAGTTCTACCTGTATTTTGCCCCAACCAGGTTAGTGCTATCTCAGTATTGAACAGCTGCCTCATTGAAATCCAGGATTGGATGAATACCAGTGGTTTAAAGTTGAACCCAGGAAAGACTGAGGTGTTAGTAGTGGACCTGGGTCATAGAGCAGAGGGGTTGAGGACTGAGCTCCCCTCCGGTTTAGTCCTGAGGGGGCCCAGATTCTCACTTCTGAATGGGTGCATAACCTAGGAGTGGTGCTTGATGATGGTCTGACCCTTCGTCATCAGGTGTCGGCAGTCATCAAGCTAGCCTTTTGCCATCTTAGGAACATTGCTAGGATTAGGCACCTTGTTCCACCTAGCGACCTACCTGTTTTGGTCCATGCCTTTGTGACATCATGCCTAGATTACTGCAACTCCCTGTACATAGGGCTTCCTGGGGTTGATATCCACTGCTTACAGCTAGTGCAGAATGCTGCAGCACATTTGTTGACTGGGGCATCTAGAAGAACGCACATTACCCCTGTGCTGCACGGTCTGCACTCGCTGCCTATTCAGTGGCGGATCACTTTTAAGGTAGGTGTATTGACTTACAAAACACTACATGGACAGGGCCCTGATTACTTGAAAGAGCTCCTGGTCCCTTACACCCCTCTGCGACAGCTCCACTCGGCTGACGAGGGGTTGCTGGAGATTCTGAGGGTAAGCTTAAAGTCATCTGGTGCGTGTGCTTTTGGTTTTGTGGCACCTACCCTCTGGAATTCTCTGCCACGTCAGCTTCGGGAGTGCAGAACGGTGGGGTGTTTCAAGCAGGCACTTAAGACTTTCTTGTGGGGGAAAGCCTACTTTGGATTTTCTTGATTTTCTTGTATTTATTGTATTTTGTTTTATCTTGATGTACAGCGCTTTGGTTGTATGAAAGGCAGTATAACAAATACATTTTATTATTATTATTATTTTTATAATATCTTCTATTGTCAACTCCCCCAATAATTGTGACCCATGATCTATAAGTGGTCAAACATAACTGCGATATAGTGGAAACATAATCTGTTCAGACCGGAGTGTAAACTGCCTCCTAATTGTGCTTAATAAATTATTGGTTTTATTGCACACTGTATTAACTTGTCTCATATGGTGCATATTATTAGTTATGTAAAGACCCAGATTCTTTTCACATTCTGTAGTTTGACGTTTACTTCCATTTATGTAATAAACTCATGTTCAGTTATTTTTCCCTAGATGCATTATTTTACATTTTTCAAAGTTAACTGGTATGTTCCATTCCTTAGTCCAGTTCATCATTTTGTTCCAATCCTATTTTAATACTTTAGCTTTTGACAGAGTGTTAATTCTCCCTTCCAAGTTTTGTATCATCAGCAAGTTTATTACATAAGTGTTAATGTTGATACCAAGATTATATATGAAAATTTCAAATAGCACCACCCCAGAACCGAGTCCTGGAGGACTGCACTAGTCACCTATACCTCAGTTTATATGTTACCTCTTACTTCACCCTGACTTCTATATGTCAACCTATTTGATATCCAGTCAATGAGCTTATTATTTAGACCCATATCTGACATTTTCCATATGAGTTTCCTATGTGCAGCCACATCAAAAGCTTTGCTAAATTCCAGAAAGATCACATCCACAGGCTTGCTTTCATCCAGCTTCTTACTGTTGTGTTCATAGAACACTAAGATATTTGTGACACATGATTTTCCTGCACTAACCCCATGTTGTAATTTGTCCATGATACCTTTTTTTTAAGAAGGGCTGGGTGAAATTTATCTTCTGCCAGTGCTGAAATCTAGATTTAGTAGTTGCCATATTGGTCCTTGCAAGAACAGATCCAGAAGCAAATGATTTGATACCTTTTAATGGACTCCGCATTAGGATGGACTCGCACAGACATACTATCAGAGGAGAGATGACTGAAAAAAACAGTGGGGCACCACTTCTCCCAGCCTGACCACTCAATTTCAGATATATTAGTAATGGTCTTCAAAGGAAATCTCAAAAACACACAACAGAGACGAGCTTTTGAGATTAAACTTATTTTACATCTCAATATGGTAGCAGATGGGATGAATCTTGATCTGGGTTTCATGGGACATTACAGAAACTGACATCCATAGGCCTCTTCTTCTTCAGACTGACATATTATAGGACTTCAGCATGTGTGGGATGTGGGTGCATGTGTGTATGTATGTGTGTGAGTATGTGTTGTGAGGTACATGATATAACAGGTGTGAGGCTTGCTGTCACATTGAGGTAGGCCTCTATTTAGATACATGGAGCTATAGTGTGTAACTACTCTTACTTCACACACATAATGACTATTAATTCCTCCTTACTTTTTATCTCTGCCTAGGAGTGAGGTGGATTGCATTACGCCACATTCAGATTACCTAGCCTGTTACTGTACATACAGGAGTGCTATCATAGACTATGACATATATTTTTTTAACTCTGTCCATATTGGGGTGCGAGATCTCATTTGCATGGGGGTCCTGGGCAGATCTTTGTACATTAGGCTACTGTTGTAGTGATGTGTGGAAATGTAGGTATGTTAGACCTCTGGTCTTACTCACATACTTTATATTTACTTCTAGTTACCTTATCCTGGGGAGCATGGCAGGTTTATTTAATTGTAGTTGCATCCAGAATCCTTGGAAATGTGCGTGTGTGTGTGTGTTTGAGCATCTCCTTTAAGCTAGTTATCTCCCCCCCCACATACATTATGGGGATGTGGGGTGGGGTAGGGTTTATTGTTTGTGTGTAGAGGAGTAGGAGAGAAATTACTTTCTTATCTCTTTTTCAGATTCCTTAGACACTTCTGATACATCAAGTTGTTACTTGCTCAGTGTAGATTGACATCAGTTCATATCAGGCTACATGGACTTAATTCATTGGAAGTCCACGAGTAGAGTTTTTTGTTTGACACTGTTAATTTATATTTAAATTATCATTTATAAAGTCCTGTCACTACACTAGTGGTTTTTTGAAATTTATGGGGCATGACATCTAGCTGGAGAGTACAGCAGGGTGACAGGTCCAGCTAAGTTTTACACATCATAGAGTGTGTACTTATGTTTTTAAGACAACTCTACTGGTAAATCCTTGTCTATAATGCATGCATTGAAACTTCTTGGGAGTCCTAAGACAATCTTAGTATGTCTTTAATCCGGGTGGAGGCTGCTTTTCAGTAATCATATCCTTATACACACTGTGACACCCATAGCTTGATTTAGGAGTTATCTGCTCCAGCAGTGTTATCTTATGTCAATTAAATTTATATGCAGTGGGATTCTTTGTATGTGTGTTCCACCAAGCACCTTTAACCCTGGGACACTCCTGGCTGAAAGTATTATGGTGCTGTTAAACTTCTCTGACAAAATTTTCTGTATTTTTCAAATGAGTATTTTAAACCAATGGGGATTTTTTCCTTTTTTTTTCTGTATGATCTAGCTGTTAAAAGTATTGTTTTTTCTAAACAACTGCCATTAGACTTCTGACGAAGGACTAGTTGGTCCGAAAGCTAAAGTTCTTTGTTCTTGTTGCTACATCTATGTTGGTCCATTAAAAAGTATCAAATCATTTGCTTCTGGATCTCTTCTGCCAGTGAAATTCTGTCAAAATTCCAAATTTACTTCCATAAGTTTCTGCAAAACTTTAGCAACATTTCACCATAATTGTTATTTCAGTTATTTCTTTCTAACTTCAAAAGTATTTATCTAATTTGCACCAAATGTGCTGTGAAGACAACACCAGGGGCCATACCAAAGCATACCATATTGCAAAGTTCTGTCTTTAAAGGTGACTGAGTTAGCCTTTAAACATTCTGACATTTTACAATTTAATTTAGCAGTTTATAACTTTAAAACTGTATAACTGAATATCACCATTGTTGTTAGGTTCATTGACCCTAAATATTAGACTTTGAGGCCATGCCATGGCCCATCAGCAGAGCATCACATAGCATGCTGACAAGACAGGATCTCAAGTGTTGGGAGACAGGCCATGTCTGAGACAGCTGCTGCTTACAGTGCATATTGATTGGGGAGAGTAGGCAATCAGCTTCCACTAATAAAGCAACCCCTGCAACTGGCCAGGGAGTTTGTTCTTGCCACAGGGGAAACTGTTGCTGTGTTAGGCTAACGGAGGCAGCACCCTCACCGGGCGAAGTGGGAGGGAAAAATGTGGGAGAAAACCATGCTAGCCAACTAAAAGATGGATGGGTTCAGCCTGATCAGGGTAAATGCTGATCACTTTTAATAATATTAAAGAGCTGCTGATGCCTCAAAGAAAACTGAAAAACATAAAAATTTGGTACAGTTCAGCTTGCAGTAGCTTGCATTCCAAATACATTCTGTAGATTTCTCCTCCCCATCTTTTATTATAGAGGAAATGTGCATGAATACATTATCTTTATCTGTTAGAGTTCATCTGCCTCTATAGCTTACTCCCTGCTTCATGTCATAATCCTCTGTTGTGACATTTCAAGCTGTTGCCATGGGAGTAACTGTGATGTCACAAGCAGTGCATTATGACCTCAGGTGGCAAGCAAGAGGAATAGATGAACTCTTCAGGAGCAGAGATACTGTTTTCATGCAAATTGCCTCAGTAATAAATAATTGGGAGGAAAAATATGGAACTAATGTGAAATATAAACTGAACTGTGTCTAAATATCATGTTTTGTTTAAGTTATCCTGAAGGCGTCAGCTGCTCTTTAATATTTTTTTTATCACTTGTTAGTTGTATTTCCATTTGATTTTGCACAAAAAATATATATATATTTTCTTTATGTTTTATTATTATGAAGTAATAATATGTGTACTATGTATACTATGAATTGGTATTTTGGATTTACTATATTGGGTGATTCATCACTTTAAGAAGGCACTTTTAAAATAGGTGGAATGTATCTATGTCACCACTCCCTGGTGATGTGTTAAGCAAAGCTGGTTGGAGGTTTTGTATGTGAGGAGCCCCAGCTGGCATACTTGTAAGAGGTATCTTGTCTTTGACTACTCTAATAAATACCTTTATGCACTCTATGCACCTTAAATTTGTGGTGTAAGCCTGCTATTTATGTGAGTTGGTGGATGGTGCTATGTTTTTACCTTTTCATGAATTGTACTGGCCTAAATTGCAACTAGTTGTAAAGCACTGATGCCATGGTTTGTAACATTTAAAAGGCACTGACAAAATTCACGCCCCCTTGAAAGGCAGATTGCTGAGGCGCTAGGGGCTCACTACCTTGGTGAAAATAAATCAACATTTGTTGGCATCCTACTATTTTGTAGAATTCTTTGCTGAAAAAGGAAGAGTGTTAACCTGGAATATTGCTATTGTTTTCTGGGCTGGCCGCCTATTACAGCACACCACTCCCCATTTGAGCACAGGTTACCTTCACTTTTGGAGTTGTTTGATCATTTTTTCCCAGCCCTACGTTTATACATTCTTGCTCCAAACTAATTGGTATGCATTTCTCCAATATTTTTCCTGCCTCTATAATTTTTATACAATATCCTGTCCTCCTTCTTGAACAATGTAATTACCTCTGCTGTTTTCCATTTCTTGGGTATCTGACACTATTTAACTGATAAATGATATATAAGTTAATGTTAATGATATTTCCTTGGATAATTCCTTCAGTATTTGTGATGTAAATCAATCTGGCCCTGCTGCCTTGTCTAACTTCTATGCCATTAAATGTTATAGGACTTCCTCATGTACAGTATAAGTTCCTCAGTTATTTCTTCAGTGTTTTGTTTATCTGGTATATATCTTCTTTGCTGAAAAAGTGATCAAAAATATTTAGCTAATTTCTCTTCAGTTTTCATATCATTTGTAATCATATCATTGTTCATGTTTATATGACCTTTATTGTCTCACCATTTTTTTTAATTTATGTAGATGTAAAATGCATTAATGTTTTGCTTATCATTAGCCACTTCAGTTTCATAGTTTCTTTTCGTTTTCCTAATTTCTTGTATTTTTAATCTTGTAAACTCCTTTAGTTTTGTTTTGTTTCCATGACATGGGTATTTATTTGCCTGTTTATAAGCATTCTTTATTGTCCTGTTTATATTTTTAAGTTTTTTTTGCTATATTATGGTGGTATCTTACCCAACTTACTATATATTTGTTTAGTTGGTATATATTTGTTTCTCAAATGAATTATTTTATTCTTTAATATTTTCTAACATTCTGAAGTGTTTTTGTCTGGCATCATTCCCTTCCAGTCTCATAGCTTTAGTTCTTCTTTCATAATGTTACAATTTCCCTCATTTTGTTTTATTATAGTATACAAACATACATACAAACATGTGAATGAGTCAACACAAAAAAATGCCTTGTGGTTTATCATATCTGCTTGTGTTTGCCAACCCGTCAGCACCTATTGAGGGATCTGCCCCACCCTTGTTATCCATTCCTTCTCCTCCCAATTGTGCTCTCTACCACACACACCTTCCATTGTACTCTATCCCATCTTCTCTTGAAGTTGTCCACAATTCTTAGGGAGACAAGTTCCACTTCACCAACACCATCTCAGTGAAAAAGTGTCTCCTCATTTTCCTCTTGCATCTTCTCCCCACCAGTTTGAGGCAGTGCCCTCTAGTAGTCAGAGTCCCACTGAGATTGGAGAGATCCTCAATGCTTACTTTGTTGATACCACTAAGGAATTTAAAGATTTTGATCATGTCTCCCCCTTCCCCTCCATCCTCCAGGGAATACAGGTTAAGATTTCTAAGTCTGTCCTCACATGGTCTGCGCTGCTGGCCCTGGATCATTCCTGCAGCCCTCCTTTAGACTGCCTCCACATGTTGATGTCTTTCTTTAGATAAGGGCACCAATAATGCACACTGCACTCAAGATGCGGCCAAACCAGTAATCTGTACAGTGGCAAAATGTCTGCTTCTCTTCTGCTGGTAATACCCCTGGCTATACAGCCCAGTATCTGAATTGGATTGGCTCTGCTCTCCTGCAGTCTATTTAAGCAATAAGGCATGACCAAGGGTTATGTTAATGGTCTGTTAATCACCTTCTAGGGGTGTACTGTGGCACGAGGTGCAGCTGAGTGCCACATGCCCCTAAAGGGTGATTAACTGACCATTAACATAATCTCTAGGAGTGCCTCATTGCTATTATAATAAAAAAAAAAAATTAACAGTGTGTAACCTTGTTCAGCATATGGTTAAGCTCTACATGTATGTTAATAAAAGATTAACATAAGGCTGCTAGAATGTTTGCAGCCAATCAGAAAGCTCCATTTCTCAGACCCTTTTCATAGTGAGTGTTTTAGGTCACTCATAGTGATTACTCTCAAGTCCTTCTCTTCCTCTGACTTGGTAACTAGCTCACCACTAACCAGTATTTTGACTCAGAGTTCTTCATTCCCAGGTAAATTACCTTGCAATTTTTGGTGTTGAATCCCAGTTGCCAAATACCGGATCATTTCTCCAGATTGGCTTCATACTGTACAAGAGTGCAGGTGACTGGACCTTCAAATAGCCATACAGACAACTTCTTTGGTACCTTCAAATGATTATTTCATACACTCCAATGTTTCACTTGCTATTTACAAACTTTTTCAAGGGATTTACTTTGTATTTAAATGCTGCTTTCTGGTTTCATACAGGTTTTACCTGACTTTTTAATTTTTCTTTAATTAAATGCTGATATGTCAATCGCTGAGCTTCTTACAACTTACTTTTTACATTTTTTTCATTAGTCAGCATTCCACAGTTAATTCCTTTCTTATCAACATCTCTCTTGCATGGCACCTATTGCCTATGAGAACTCTCATGAAGCTCAACTGGACCTACAGCAGGTGGTGCAGAGCATGCACGTATATTTTGCCATTTCCCATTGTACAATAGTAGCAGCTCTACAGTTTGGCCAGGTCACATCTAATGCCTTGTCTTCTCTCTTCTGTGTCCACTGTCTCACAAAGCTTTGTGTTATCCACAGACATATCTTACCTTTTATCCCACCTACAGTTCTTAAGCTTTCAGGCCAACAAAGTCCTTCCTCAGAAGTTTAAAGTTAAGCTTCTGAGGAAGGACTTGGTTGGTCCAAAAGCTTAAGCACTGTTTTCTTTTGTTACATCTATGGTGGTTCAATAAAAGGTATCAAACCATTTGTTTCTGAATCTGTTCATACAAGGACCTATACAGCAACTATCTACAATGTCACTAATGAAAATATTAAATAACACTGGGCTGAGCACTGAGTTCTGTGGTACCCCACTAGTGATTGGTCTAGCCCCTGAGAAATCCCCCCAACCACTACCCTCTGGCTTCTACTGTATGTCGTTGCCAGTTTCTAACCCACTTAGCCAATTTGGCCCCTACCCCCCAGGTCCTCCATCTTCCTAATTAATCTCCTGTGGGAACAGAGTCAAAGGCCTTACTGAAATTCAGATACAGGATGTCTTCTACTTGGCCCCTGTCCATTGTCCTGGTTACCCAGTTGAAGAAATTAATCAAGTTAGTCTGGCAGAAACATCCAGACTAGAGATGTGCTGAAGTTTTAATTCATTGGTGAAGTTGGCATGAGTTTTGTGAAGTTTTTCCCTACCCTCAGCACTTTGACTTCTCCTGAAATCCCAGTGTTTTTCCATGCGAACATAGGAATTCCACCCACGAAGTGCAACATTTCACCTGCAAATGGCAGAATTTCACCTGTGAATGGTGAAAGTTCACTGTTTGTGGGCAAAATTCCTCACTTGGTGGAATTTTGCTGTTTGCGGTGAAATTCTGCACTTTGTGGATCAATCCACACTTTGCAAAATGTGCTAAATTCGTGGATTAGTTTGCAAAGTGATTTTAGCCCAACTTCATCCATCTCTAATCCTGGCACAAAACCATGTTACTTCCCATCTTGGAGCCCATTGTCTTCCAAAAAGCTTACCAGTCTTCCCTTCATAATGGTTTCAATGAGTTTCCCTACTATGGAGGTCAGACTGATCGACCAATAGTGACACTACATGCACTGTCCTCCAGTCCAAGAGCATTTACCCTGTCTTCAGAGAGTTGTCAAACAGGTTTGCCAGGGGATCTGCCAGCACATCCACCAGTTCTTTCAGTGCCTTTAGGTGTATGCCATCCAGTCCCAGGGACTTGTCTACCTTCAAGGCTTTCAGACCCTTCCTTACCCTATCAACTTTAATCTCCCCATCTGTGACCTTCTCCCACCCCTTTTTCTCCTCCCCTTTTCCCTTGGGATACTGGGCCATCTTTTTTAGTGAAGACTGAACAGAAGTACACATTTAGAACTTTTGCTTTTTCCACACTACCCTCCACCTAGCCTTGCTCCCTTTTCAACTTGATTATCCCATCCTTGGTGTCCTCCTTCTCCCTAATATACTGAAAATAGACCTTCTCCCCTGTCTTTATCCTCTCTGCTAACTGCAGCTCTCTCTTGGCCTTGCTCAATTATACTGCTCTGCCCACCTCCTTGTCTTAGTACAGTACTCCTCCCTGTCCTCATCCCACTGGGGGAGTTTGTACCTCTTTGAATACTGCTTTCTTGCTTCTGACCACCTGGACTACTTCTGCATTAAACCAGCTGGGCTTTTTGCCTTTACATATTTTGCTCTTTATTTTGGCACACTCTTTAGTGGCTGCCAAAAGCCCTTCCTTGATAGTGACCCATTTCTAGTAAACCCCCATATCCTTTCTGATTCTAGCAATGAGCCCCCTAGGATCCCCCCCCCAATCTTGCTGTCGTCAGTCCTCCTGAAATCCAGCACCATTGTTTTTGTCCCACTATTTTCCCTGTTCATGTCCAGGTGATATCACACAGTATGCTGGTCGCTACCTACAAGTGGTGCTTCCTCCTTTACCTCCTGGACATGCTCACCATTATACAAGAACAGATCCAGTATTGCCCTCTCCCTGGTGGGCTCCAGGACACAGTACCTAACAGATAGCATTGGAATCAATCCTCAGCAGCTACAGCATAATGAGAAATAGTAACATCCAATCAAAAGCTGGGCTAACTGAGAAAGGGGTATCACCACTCCAAATGTTTTGGCACAGGATAATATTTTATTAACTAAAATAAAGTAAAATGTAAAGCAGTAACACCTCCCAGTGCCACCAACATTTCATGCCAAATTCATGCGCTTTTCCAGGGCGTGACATCATCGTTGATTAGCCAGCTTTTAAATGGTTGTTTTAAAAAGGCAGATCACAATAATTGGCTTTTAACATTTAAAAGGCTATCAATGACAACTGACCCAAACATAAAGGGTTAAAAAGGGAAGGAGGAAGGTAGGGGAGGACAGAGAGGGGAAGTTGAAAATACTAAAGGAAGGAGACAAAAATACAAAGCAATAATATACACTATACACATCTATATATACAATATAATATACAAGATACTATACAAAAGTCAGCAAGTTAACAAGATAGATTATAAAAATGGTCCCAATTGAAAACTATCATTCAGTCCTGGTTTGGTACAAGATTTTAACTTGAACTGCCAAAAAGCTTCTCTTTTAACAAATGCCTGTCCACTCATCACCCCTGGGGCTTATAGTGACTTTTAATTGTCCAACAAATCTAAACACATGATTTCCTTGAGAAGATAAAATATGGGCTGCTAGGGCATTCTCCTTTTCTTTCTTACTTATACTTCTTAAATGTTCACCTGTTCTAGTTTTAATTTTATTCCAAGTCCAGGACGATAGCTCCTAGTGCCTCGGTGGTTAAGCTTATCCGCCGAGGCACTAGAGGCTTTGTTCGTGTAGCCTGAATAAATTTGTTGCATTTGCTGGAAATTACTGTGTAAGCTAAAATTGTTTCTACCTTGAGTGCTATCATCCTGGACTTGGAATACTTTTCTTGTGCTAGCTGCCCACTTGATAGCTCCTGCTTCTTTGTGGTAGCGTGGTGGTTCCTGTGGAACTGTAGTTTTAATTTAATGACTGGTTTTGCCAGCATAAAAACTATTATATGTAAATTGTGTTAAATACACAACTGAAACCATGTTATAGTCAATGTAATCCCTTGACTTAAACTCTTTGTCAATATTCACTACAGAAAAACCATCCTCCATCAATAATTTGTCAGAAAATTTGCAATTTCAACATTTAGAAGTACCACCAGGTAAATGGCAACTAAATGGATGTAAACTATCTACATAAAAAATATGGACTTGATTCTCAAAGTGCCCTTAGATTGATGCAAGCTGTAGCAAAAGGTAGCTTGCATCAAAGTCTGGTGCGTTAGGGACCCTACACATCATTTATCTATTGGGCAAGGTCCCAGCGGCAAAGCCCCTCAGCTTGTGGCAACTGTGGCCATGTACCAGACAGACAGCACATCTGGAGTTTTTTTCTACAAGCCGAGGGGCATCTGTGTGCCACCTTTGCATGTACCTGGTGGCTAGTGGCATCTCCCCCCAGCCCAATGTGCATGTATCTTAACATTTTAATAAAGTCAATCCCTGGTAATCTAATGGTTTCCTCAACCCCCAGCCCTGATCTGCCCATAAATTAGCATGGTGATAAATCTTTTCCCTAATGATCTAATGGACAGCCCCGATATGCCCATAAATTAAAACGCTATATAAAATAATTCCATGGTGATCTATGGCCCTCTCCCCATCCCCAATCTGGCCATAAAGTAAACTGTTAAACATAATCATTCCCTGGTGATCTAGCAGACCCCCTCCACAGTCCTGATTCCCTGATGTGAAAATTAAAGATGTCCCCAGTGGTCTAGTGGACCCCCCCCCATACCTGATCCTGTTTTAAATAAATAATTCCTATCCATGATGGTCTAGCAGTCCCCCCCATCCTTTATCCCTTTGAAATAAATAATTCCCATCCCTAGTGGTCTAGCGGTTCCCCCATCCCCGTTTCCTTTTGAAATATATAATTCTTATCCCTGGTGGTCTAGTGTTCCCACCCCAACCTGCAGGCAGTGTCTGACCACCCCACTCTCCCCTCCTGACACTGAGCCAGTGACTGGCACAGCCCACTGCTCACCACCACAGCAACCACTGACTGAGCTCTCAAAGAGCACATACAGTGTACAGCATGTGCACAGTGATTGAAAGCCTGCTGAGCTGTCAATCAATGAGCGTGTACTGAATATAGCAGCTGACCATGATGATGAGCAGTAGACTGTGCCAATCGCTGGCTCAGTTTTAGGAGAGGGGAGCAGGGTGGTGGGACACTGTCTGTTGGAGTGGGGGGGTCCGCTAGACCACTAGGGATGGGAAATATTTATTCAAGAAGGGATTGGGGATGTGAGACCACTAGACCACCAGTGACAGGAATAATTTATTTCAAAAGGGATCTGGGATGGGGGGACTGATAGACCACCAGGGATGGGAATCATTTATTTAAAAAGGGATCATGGATGGGGGTACCACTAGACCAACTGGGATGGCAATTAATTTATTTAACAGGGGATCAGGGATGGGGGGACAGCTAGCTCACCAGTGATGGGTCTTGATTTATTTAAAACCCTCCCAGAAAGCCAGGTAAAGAAGGACCCCCCCCCCCAAATTCTGCTACCGACTCGGCAGGTAATTGAGGCCTAATTGTCCTACCTGGTGCCATTTCTGTGGACTGAGAAAGCCATGGCCCTGCATCGAGTCTCCTGGAGCTGCTGTGCTGCAGAAGTCTGGTTGGCAGACATGTGGAGACTGTTTTTCATTGCTCTTTTTTTAGACTTAATTTAGGATAACCTGTATTTTAAAACGGTTTTTAGCTGTTACCTTAAGAAGCAGGCTGGCTTTATGCTGCAAACGAGAGTAATGCTTGTAATCTAGAAGGATAACCTGTGTTTTTAAATGGTTTTAGCTGTTACCTTAAGAAGCAGGCTGGCTTTATGCTTGTAAAGAGAGTAATGCTTGAAATCTAGAAGGATAACCTGTATTTTAAAAAAAAAAGTTTTAGCTGTTACCTTAAGAAGCAGGCTGGCTTTTATTTACTGTAACGAGGGTACGATGATATCTTTTAGGCTAACCTGCTTTTTCAAACACTTTTCAGCTGTATCTTAAGTGCCTCTCCTCCTGCACTCTGAATTTTACTGTAATTGCACCTGCATATTTGATTACCTGTTAGCAATGCAACTGTTTGTTATACCCTGCTCCGCTCCTGCTGCAAGCACCAGGGCCTCGTAAGTGGCCAGTAGCGGCAGCCATTTTACCTGGAGTGATCGCCTACCCCCTCCAGGCAAGTTCACAGCAGCGCAGGCTCAAACTAACAAAGGAGACCATTTAGTAAGGGCCTGAGCCTTTCTTAAAGTTACTCCTGTCCCCAGGGTATTTACTATAAGGGAATCTTCTTTCGCGATCGCAATCTCATTTCTTTGCTGCCAAAATCTCGGGAACAAATAAACGGGGACTTTTAACTTTTAATTTAACTTTCAAATTTTAAATACAAGGTTTGGGAGACACTCACAAAAACAGAGTCGGAAACTCAATTTTCGGACAGGGTCTTAAACTAAGGGGAAGGAGACACACAAACAATTAATTTCCACTTGTGGGGTCATAATAACCGGGAACCAAACTCCAGGACCAATGAAAGGTGGCCTGCGCTACTGCTCACTGTTTAATCACCAAGTTGTTGCCTGATATCAAGTTACATACCTAACCTGCTCTGTATATAATCTCATACCTGTCCATTTCTCCTCACAGCGGGTCCGAGAGGGTAGGGGACTGCTGCCCTCCCCAGCCATCCCCACGAGGTCATGAGGGACTCAGAAACCCTCCCAGGAAGCCGGGTAAAGAAGGACCCCCCCCCCCGAATTCTGCTACCGACTTGCCAGGTAACTGAGGCCAAATTGTCCTACCTGGTGCCATTTCTGTGGACTGAGAAAGCCATGGCCCTGCACCGAGTCTCCTGGAGCTACTGAGCTACAGAGGTCTTGCCCTGCCGGTGCTGCGCGCTGGCTCCCCACCGCCCCCACCACCACCCTTGGTCGACATTTCAATTTATAGGAATCTGGGAGGTCAGGTGACGCTCTAAAACCTATCAGCCCACTTTCAGATCTGCAGGTTATCAGATCTCACCAGTAGTGGCCGCTATCATTTTTCTTAGCCTGGTACTTTAAAAAAAAAAAAAAATGCTCCTGTTTACCTTGGCCCTGCTAACCATGGCCGCTCCTCTTGTGGCGCTCCCACCAACCACGCAGCCCCAAAATGACCCGTTCCTATTAAACTACAGCTCTGTCTCGACCCCCCTGCCCCCTAAATACCCCCAAAGTGTGCTCTGCGCACAAACTACATCCAGGATGGGTCATATGCCCCTCCATCTCCCCGCCATCCTTCTCCCCACGTCTAGATGCCCTAAGCAGACTAGCTAAGGCTACCTCTTCCACTTCCCTGTGTCGCTCCAACCCCAAATATAAATCAAAAAATAGATGGTCTACCACCCTACAGTACCTCACCCTGGTGCTCCTACTGGCAGGTGATGTTGAAACCAACCCTGGACCTCAGACCCACCCTGCCCATCGAAAACTGCCAAAAGGGCTTAGCCTAATTCATCTCAATATCTGCAGCCTACTGAATAAAGTCCCGGAGCTGCAAGTCACCACACATACACTCAAACCTGACATCTGTGTTGTGTCCAAAACTTGGCTAAAACCCCAGCACAAAGACTCGGAAGTAGCCATGCCTGGCTACACAGTCTTACGGCATGACAGAATAGGCAAAAGAAAGGTGGGGGTATTGCCATGTTTATATCCAACGTGCTACAATTCACCCCTGTCCGGCTCCCATGCCCCTCCCCATTTATTGAAACCAGTATGATCAAACTTGTCCTGCCACATACCGCCCCCGTGTACATGGCAGGGTTACACTGTGCCCCTGCAACCCCTGCTAACACCATCATAGACCTCCTGGCCACTTTTAAAAACCTTGCCACTGCTGGAGAGCTCTACATCCTCAGGGATTTTAACTACAACTGGCTAGAAAAAGGCTGATCAAAACTCAGCAGCAAGGTCAAAGCCCTTAACCTCTCACAACAGATTGAAGAACCCACCCGTCTCAACACCAAATCCCAAAACCACTCCCTCCTGGATTGGGCTCTCACAACCCACCCACAGAGGGTCTCTAAAGCTGGCCTAATACCAGATTCAATGAGCGACCACCACCTGATATAAGTAATCAGAAAAGTGCACAGACCCACTAATAGCCTCCCACCCAGGTCAATCAGCTCACAGTCGTACAAGTCCCTCTGCCTCTCCACCCTGCTAAATGATCTCGCCTCTGCCGACTGGTCATTCATCAAGCTGGCTCCTACCCTAGATCATGCGTTTGACATGCTCAGACAGCAATTTCTAGTGGTATGGGACTATCACGCCCCCATGAGAAGCAAAAGGGTAAGGGAAACCCACCTCCCCTGGGTCTCTGCTGACATTATCTCCAGATGTCGTGCCAGGAATCAGGCCTGGAAAAAACAGGAAAACAGGCTCCACTGTTTCATGGCAACAGTACCGCACCCTCCGTAACAATTGCACCAAAGCTATAAGACAGGCTAAAAAGAATTTCTCCCGTGAGGCCCTCTCTTCCAATCTTAACCACCCTTCCAACTTCTGGAAATCTATCAAAACCCTGCTCACTCCCCCTATACAGCCACCTGCCCCTACCTTTACCATCCATGGCAGAAACGTATCCGAACCAAGTGCAGTTGCCTCTAATTTTAATCACTTTTTTACCAACTGCGCTAAATCCCTACTTCCAAAAACGTCAGTCCTCTCACCTGAACCTGAACCCCACGCGCACCGGCCCGCACTCCCCCCCATCCACCAAATTCTCCTTCAAACCAGTCTCCCCACCTGAAGTTCTAGCCGCCCTAAATTCTCTTGACCCCAATAAGGGAAAATGCCCACTCGGCCTGGACACTAAACTGTTATACCTATCTGCCCCTGCCATTTCAGCTCCCTTGCCAATCTACTAAACTGCTCCTTCTCCTCTGCACAAATTCCAACAGCCTGGAAGGAGGCAATAGTCATACCTTTGCCAAAGGGGGGCAACCCAGCAGAGCCCGGGAACTACCGCTGGATCTCCCTCCTCCCCACCCTGGCCAAACTGCAGGAAAAAATAGCCCTAGCTCAACTCACACAATTCCTTGACACCACCTCCTTTTTCACCCCCTTCCAGTCAGGCTTTTGGAAATCACACTCCACCATAACCACGCTCCTTAGACTCACCAACGATATTGCCTCAGGTATGGATAAAGGGTTCATCACCTCGGCTATATTCATTGACCTGGCCAAAGCATTCAATACCATTTCCCACTCTAAGCTCATTGCAAAACTGCAAGATGCTGGCCTATCCAATCTAGCCTCCAGGTGGTTCCAAGATTACCTCTCTGGAAGGAAACAATCAGTCAAAATTGGTACCCAAGTATCCCCCTTGCTCCCAGTCACCATGGGGGTTCCCCAGGGCTCCGTTCTGGGCCCCCTTTTCTTTTCAATATTCCTAAATGACCTCCCACTATTCTGCCCAAACTCAGCTATTCAAATGTATGTGGATGACACCGTTCTGTATGCCTCCGGCCCTTCAAAAGAGGCTCTAAACTCAACCCTTCAGCAGGATTTTAATGCTGTCCAAAATTGGCTTAGCTCCAACCAACTCATCCTAAATGCTAAGAAAACCGTATCCATAACATTCGGCACACAGCCCAGAATCTCCAGGCTAGCGGCTCTACCCACTTTCAAATGCTGGACGGAATCACCCTGGAATCCTGCACCTCCTTTAGGTATCTGGGGGTATGGCTGGATCATCACTTGAACTTCTCTGTCCACAGAGACTCCCTCCAGAAAAAACTGCACCCGAAACTAGGAGCCCTTTACCGCAACAAAGGGTGCCTAACCACCCCAGTCAGGAGAGAGCTAGTATACAAAATGATTCTCCCAATCTTCGACTATGGTGACGTGGTCTACTGCACAGCCTCTCCATCCACCCTAGCCAACCTGGACCCCCTTTTTCATTCCTTCTGTCGCCTTATCCTAGAATGCCCCCCTACCACCCACTACTGTCACCTATATGCCGCCCTAGACCTCCCCTCGCTGCACTCCAGGTGACAGCTCCACTGCGCTAATCTTGTAGCCAAGCACTGGTCAAACTCCCTCCCCTCCTATCTCAGTTCCGCTCTATCAACCCAACCCTCCCCGGCATACTCTTTGTGGGGCTCTGACTCTAAACTACTACAAATCCCTTTCATACGCACCTCTAAGGGCCAATCGGCTTTCAAATACAGGCTGCCCACACTCTGAAATAACCTCCCAGCAGTAATCAGGGAGTCCACCTCCACCCCTAGGACCCTGACCACTCTTCTTCAGGCCCACTTCTCTGACATTTGCAAATGTAACCTGCAGGACAGATCAGCTAAACCAAAGTGTCTAAATGTGACTTAATAGGGGACCCATGCAAACAACTGTATTATCCTTGATGTCCCTGTCTCTTTTGCCCTCTTTCTCCATGGTCACTGTAAGAATTGCCTACGGTCATAGACCCCATTGTTATTATGCACTCGTCGTTAAATTTGTAACTGACAATGAATGCATAAGTCCTGACTGCAACATCTCTGGACCTGTTTGTCTCACCCTTTTTTGTGTCTGTTGTACCTGAAGTATGTACTACTATGCATCTGTTTCACGGCAACATTGCCTACTGTAGCTAATGTAAATTAGCACTTTTATGTTATGTAACTCCAGGTCGCATCTGGAAACGAGTGGATCTCCCGCTCAGTATGCTTATCTGGTAAATCTCGTCAATAAATAAATAAATAAATAAAAGGGGATTGGGGGACTAAAAGACTACAGGGGATGAGAATTAATGTATTATAAAGGGGACTGCGGATGGACAGGGGGGCCACAGTACATTGGCACACTAAACTCTCTTAGAAGATACACATCTAAGTACCCTTAGAGCAGCCCTGGCTGTTCTAATGGTGCTTAGAAATTTGACCTCAGGGGCAGGTTAGAGAATCTCAATTTCAGGGATATGGCAACTTACAGCTGCTACAAGCCCCCTAGCTCCATGCCGCAGTTAATTTTGTGCCGCAAGGATGGTACAAGCCCCGTTTGGTGCAGACAGCCTGCAGTTGCCACATGCTGCCTTTGAGAATTGTTCCTGGTGCATCTTTTGGCACAAGGGGCACTTTGTGCCATTCCTTGTAGCACAAGCCCCTTGCACCGGTCCAGGAGCTTTGAGAATTGGGCCCCATGTGTAATTCTATCAGTCAGATTCTGACCTCTTGTAAACAACATTTGTGGATTGTGTTTTGCAACTTGTTGCAATTTCATTTATGTATTTAAAATATGCCAGCTATCCAAAATCATCTTTTTTACCAAATGTGATTGTGCTCTATATCTAATGACACAAGTAATAACCTCATCCACATTGTTAGCACCAAAACCGGCTACATTGTTGTGTTAGTTCTTACCCTAGTTCTATTTAACATCTGTGTTCCATCTGAAACAGAAACAGCTTGTGATATTTTTTTAGTACAGAACTTACTGTATCTTCTTTCCAAAAACATTTCTCTAACATATTAGCCCCATTCTCATATGCCCTTGGATCACTACGGTTCCTGTTTAGTCTCACAAACTGCCCCTTTGCAGTACTTTCCACTGCACTTCTAGGGTGATGACTGGTAAAATGCAAAACAGAATTCCTATCTGTGTCTTTACGATAAAGATTCTTGGCAATTCCCCATGACCATCCTTAAAACCCCTTGAATTCAAAATAATTAACTGCATGCCTATGACAAGTCAAGGTGGATTTAAGATTTGGATTACTCTCCCCCAGATATTGTACAAACAGGACCAATTTGTTCTCAGTGTCCATCAATATCAAAAATAAATCATCAATGTATATCCTGAATATATTAATACAGCCATAGAATGGATTACTATCAGTAGATAAAATCACTTCACGTTCCCACATATGATGGTAGGCATTTGCAAAATTAGGGGCAAAGGATGCCACCATTGCAGTTACTTTAATCTGAATATAATGTCTACCCTGCAATGCAAAATAATTTGATGTTAATACAAGTTCTGTCATAGTAAGTAGACATTCTGCAAAGTTATAAGGGCAATCTGAAAACTCAGAAAAGCTTGCCTAAGAGCACATAACCCCCCTTCATGAGTGATATTTGTATATAAAGACTGAACATTTAATGTCACCAAAAGCCATTCCTCTTCCACTCTGAGATCTTGCAATAGGCACAACTTATTAACTTCACTGGATATGTACATGAGGCACTCGACCAGGGTTAGCTGGTCGGGTAATCTTCATAGACCTAACCAAGACCTTTGATGTTGTGGATCACCAACTGCTGCTCCACAGGCTAAGTGACCTAGGAATGTCCACAGTCATGGTCTGGTTGTTCTCCAGCTATTTATCTGGGAGATATCAGAAAGTCAAAATTAATGATGCCATCTCTAACACATGCGAGGTCTCAGTAAGGGACCCCCAAGGGTCCATACTGGGTCTGCTCTTATTCAGCCTCTTTGTGAACCACCTCCCTGATCATATGAGATCCTGCTTTATGCAGATGACACTGTGGTATTCTCTTGGAACTCCTGCCAAGAAGCATTTACTAGGTAGCTGCAGCACAACTTTAACCAACTACAGGAATGGCTCAAGGACAGCATGCTGGTGCTCAACCATAAAAAAAACAAGATGATGCTCTTTGCCAGACAACAAAAGAAGAGACCTAGCATACCCCTCTCAATAACCTGCAACTCTCACACCACCTTGGAGCAGGTGTCCTCATTCCAATATCTTGGCCTTACAATAGATGAGTCCTTGTTATTTGATGAACATATACTTAATATTACGACTGCAGCCAATAAGAAACTAGGGGCCATATACAGGCTTAGGTGCTGCCTTATTCCCAAGGACAGGAAACAGGCAGTCAGAGGTAAAATCCTACATATCCTGGACTATGGGAATGTTGTCTATGGGGCTGCCACTGATACAAACCTGCTCAAAGTGTACACCTCGCTAAATAAATCCTGTAGGTTTGTGTTAGGTGCTGATCGCCTAACGCATATGTGAAACCTTTTCATAAGGATTGAATGGCTCCCACTTGCAGACCCCATAAAGCTTCATGCTTGTCTTCTTGGAAAGAAGGCCTAGCTCGGACTTGCACCTCCTTCCCTGAAAGCCTTATTCCATCCTGCTCCAGACGAACATGCCACTAGAAGTGTTACTAAACAAGCATTAGCTGTTCCATTCAGAAGGACTGCACTGGGGAGGTGGGCCTTCACAGTTAGGGCTCCCGCCTGGTTAAATGAGCTACCACTTGTTGCCACAAGTCTTACACACCTCAGTCCTTTCTAGTCTGAGCTAAGAAAGTCTATCTCCCCTGTACACTGCTACTGCCACTCATAACCCACAAGCCCTGCATGCCACAGTCCTCGCAAGCATGAGCAAAAAAGACTATCTCCCCACCTGTTCACTGCTACCACCACTCTTAACCTGGCTGTTACCTGACCCCTGAACCCAGGGCCTGCTGAGGTTCATATTGCACTCTACAAATTGGCCTGATGTTCCCTGCTATATACCTGCCCTGCTGGCCTACCTACCATGCAACCCCCTACTCCCCTCACCTACTCCCTGTTAGCCCTTGTCTCCCTATTCCATGCTCTCTCTACACATGAGCCTAGCCTCCATTCCCCTCCTCTGATTCCTCTTCTGCTACCTATTGATGATTAGTTCCCACTACCCTGACTGTTTGCCATGGCTATGCTTACTCCCCTGTATGTAACCTAGTAACCAAATTAGGTATCATAAATGATGCTCAGCCACATCTCCTGTTCTTCTCTACAAGCTCCTATATAGTTTCAACCTCTGATTTTCTCCAACTAGTACCTAACTTGATTTATGCACTTTTTTGTATGTCCTGCTGTGTGTACTGTATCCCCATGTACCCTGTACCCACGTTCTGGTTATGTGTTGCTTTTGCCTTTGTTACCTATGTTGTGTTGCTATTACCAATGTTATTGATTCCTACTGATCACATTATGATGTTTTGACAATGCCTATTTAGCTGCTATTGACTCCCAAACTCATGTATTCTTCCCTACCTTTATGAAGAGGATCATTTGTAAATAAGCTTTTAGCTCAAAGGTTGCAATTCTGATTACTCAATAAATAAATAAATATGTCCAATATCTTTATATAGGTAGGCATCAGACTACATAACCACCAATTGTGTGCATCAGTGAATTGAGTTAAAGGTTCAGTAAGAGATCCAATACTAGCAACAATCGGTCACCCTGGTGGATCTCTTAAACTCTTATGTACCTTAGACAAACAATCTATTATGGCCACAATAAGATGGTCTACAGTTAAAAATTCATGTGTTTACTGAGATACTACAAGCAATCACAATGACTTATTTAAAAAACTGTCTATCTTCTTTTTAAGTTCCAATGTTGGATCATAAGTTAAAGATTTATGAAACAGTTCATCTTCCAACTGTCTGTTTATTTCGCTGATAGAGGTGTGCAAAAACAATTCTGCTGGTGGAATTTCCGCGTAAGTCAGACCTTCCCTTCTGCAAAAGTTCGGAAATGAAATTAGCAACTTTCATGGAAATTCTGACTTTACAGAAGTCAAAATAGTGAAAAAATACATAGTTGATTATGGCCCGTTTAGTTCACAGCAGAGCAACCAGCAAGTTGGAACGTCCCTGACTCAGCAGGAACCACATTATTGCTGAGTCACTGGCAGCAAGTTTCGAAAGCTATGGGCTCTCAGAAACCCAGCTCATTTGTGTCCCGTCAAGAAAAGGTAATCTTTGTCATGGAGTCGAACTAAAGCAGTGACTGAAGCTTGTGCAGTCTGCAGTTCTCTCCCCTTAATTGGACTCTGGGTTTTGATTCATTTGTCTCGTATGTTCTTATTAACATTAGGTGTCATTTAAATAAGGTGCACAAGCTTTTAAGCAGCCTTTGTTACTTACTGAATTACATCACCCTCTGTTGTCCTACTGTGCCGTATGCATCATTTATGATATTGAATGCCTTTTTCTAGTGCATTTACATGGTGTTTCTCTAAATTCTAGTTCTGTCTGTCAGCTTTTTATTTTGGTATAGTCACAAATTTAGCAGAGGATCTGGTGTCACCAATGGGGTCCCACAGAGATCGGTGCTGGGGCCTATGTTGTTCAATGTCTTCATAAGTGACATTGTGGAAGACATTAAAGGTCAAATGTGCCTGTTTGTGGACAATATCAAACTCTGAGGGAAAGTGGCCACCAAGAAGGGGATATAGCACCTGAAGGAGGACCTCACCAGACAAGAAAGATGGTCATGAATCTGGCAACTTAGTTTCAATGCCAAAAAGTGTAAAGTGATGCACACAGAGGCCAAGAACCTTAGGACAGGGTATTACATAGGAAGGGCTCAGAAAACTGCTTTCCAATGAGGAAAAGCATCTAGGGGTAGTGACTACCAGTGACCTGAAAAACACCTCTCAATGTAAAAAGGCATGTAAACAGACAGTGGCAAAGGTTAACAGGATGCTGGGGTGTATTGCAAGGAGATTCAGTAATAGGCAGAGCGAGGTTATTTTGCCATTCTATAGGTCATTGGTGAGACCACATTTAGAACATGAGGTGAGGTACTGGCATCCTTATCTTAAGAAGGACATCAGCATGCTGGAGGTGGTCTAGAGAAGAGCAATCAAGATGATCAAGGGGTTCCAGGATATGTTCTATGAGGAGAAGCTGGGAGCACTGGGGATGTACTCCCTGGAAGAGTGGAGGCAAAGGGGTGATATGATAGAGACCTTCAGGTACATGAAGGGAATTAACAGAGTGAAAAGGAAGGTCTTTTTAAAATGAGTGACAACAGCACCACTAGGGGGCACAGCCTCAAACTGATGGGAGGAGAGATTCAGAATGGATGAAAGGAAGCATTTCTATATGGAGAGGGTGGTGTCCACCTGGAATGAGCTGCCAGAGGAGGTGGAATCAGCATGGATGTGGGAGCATTCAAGAGAAGCTGGGACAAGCACCAAGGGAACCCTTGTGACCAAGTAAGGGGAGAAGTGGGGGAGGGACTATTGGGGTGGCAGGGTCAATGGCATAAATTGTAATGCCAGACCCTGCATCACTAACCAAGCAGATTAAATAGACTGGGTGGTCGTCTTCTGCTGGCTCTTTTCATATGTTTATATGAAGTTCCCCATGTCTGTTTTTTAGCTCAACATGATCTCTTTCATATATCTATGAATATGAGTGGACAGTACTTATACTGGCTTGATTTTTAAACTCCTGCTATCTAACAATGTTAACATTTTTTGAGCTGTCATTGAGCCACTGCAGTTCACTTAGTAGTCTGCAGCAGTGCCTTTTTGTGCTTAACTGGTGGGGTGAGTTTACTTATAAACAATCTTCTGCAAAGCGTGCTAATGACAGCCTTTTTTCAGCTTTACATGTTGACTATGTTTCAGTGGATAGGAACTGGCACTGCTGGCAGTTGAATATTTTCTGGCTTGCCATTTAAACATTTGTTTTCTAATAAGTTTAACTTTCTGAGCTATCACTGAGCTACCACACTCTTCCTCTCGTTACCCAATAGATGCGTCAATACTCTATAGTACTTAGTTGATGGAAGGTTACTGTTTGAACGTTGTCTAGTGCATTTGCATGGTGTTTTTCATTGTATATGCAGCTGTGACTCACTTAGGCTACTGTTCTCCTTTGGTATGGTATGTGGGGGTCAGGGATTGGAACTGACAGTTTTATGTGAGCAATATTTATTTTATTTATTTAGCATTTGTGGACTAGGTGAGGTAGGCTAGGCAAACAGATGCCTATTTTCAGGTACGACCCAGGAGAGATACAAACACATATACAATAAGCACATTATATTGATAAAAAGACTGTAATAAAAGAACATAACAACCATACGGAGGTAATATAAGGCAATATAAATACAAGCATTGCAAAAAGGAGATTATACATGTGACTGACAAAGTGACTTAATATACTAAGTACAAAAACAGTAGTAGAACAGTGGGTGTCAAAGTAATGGAATACAGTAAGAATACAATAAGTACACAACTGGGGAGGAGGAGAGGTAAAAATACAGTAAATAAAGTGGCTAAAGACAGTGGGAGGGGAAAGGAAGGGACAAGGATAACTAGCTAGGGACAGACACATATGGAGTGGTCTATCAAGAGGGAGTGTAGCTGTTTTTTGAAGGATCTAGGGTTTTGGCAGGAGTGTAGGGTTACTGGAAAACTATTCCACTGAGTAGGAGCAGCTGTGGAGAAGGCCATGGAGCCATATTTGGTATGAGATCTGGGGACTGCTAATTGCTTGGTATCAGAAGATATGAGGGTATAGTGGTTCAGTTTCTCAGTAGAGGTAATATTATGTACCAACTTGCCTAAGGAGGAGTCATATAGGGCTGTGGGGGAGGGCCATCGTAGTTTACTGTATAGTGAATGGTGATGGGTGAGACGATTACATGATAGGGCAAATCTACAAATATTTTGTAGCTATCTATTTGTGATGTAAGGTACTAGAGAAGTAGGCGAACATGGGTAGACCATAGGATAGCTTAGGGAGAACGAGACAGCAGGCTACTGTAATGCGAGAAGAGGGAGAGAGATTGTTTCTGGCCCAGTATGCAATGCCCAGGTTTGAGCTAATGCCTTTAGACATGGAGAGAATGTGGACTGAGAAACTAAGGATGGGATCCAGTGTGATACCGAGATACTTGAACAGGGAGACAGTATCAAGGGTGGTGCCATTCACAGTTGTGACAACTAAAGGGGTGGGTAGAGTTTTTTAGTTTGTAAGGGGGGCCCAAAAAGCATGGCTTGGGACTTGAAGTTGTACAGGGAGGAGTTTTTTGCTTTTAAGCCAGGATTGAACAGCATCTAGGTCAGACCTGAGATTCTGGTTAATGTCAGTTACACTCTAGGACTGGCAGAAGAACACTAGGTTGTCTGCATATCGGATGGGATTTGTGTGCATAAAACAGTGGGTGATGGAAATGATGTTTAGCTAGAATAGCAGGGGACCAAGGATTGACCTCTGGGGGACTCCCAAGGAGGTTGGAAGGTAGTCGGATTGGGTATAGTCAATCCTAGTCCACTGATGCCTAGCAAAGAGATAGCAAGAGAACTATGGTATAGCATGGTCTGAGATACCTGTGGATCTATAGTTATTTAATAGTATAGGGTGATTCACTGTGTCAAAAGCCTTCATTAGATCTACAAAGACAGCACCTATCAGGTTGCCTTGGTGAGTTGCTGAGTAGATCGCATTTGTTAGAGTAAGCAGTGCTGTGATGGTGCTGTGGTATTTATGGAAACCATGTTGTGCAGGGCATAGAAGATTTCAGCTTTTTAGGTAGGCCCTTAGTTGAGTAGCAACAACTTTTTCTAGTGTTTTACTGAGTACAGGGGTATGGCAATTGGCCAATAGTTAGACAATAGTTTGGGATTTCCTTTTTTAAGAACAGGTATAATATTAACATTTTTCCAGTCTAATGGTACCACACCTGAAGGGTAAGAGAAAGGTTTAAGATTCTGGATAAGGGAGGAGTAAGCTCCTATGCTGCAAGTTTCAGGAGTTTAGGATCTAGGCCATCTGGGCCTGCTGACTTGGATTCTGATACAGAGAGGAGGAGTTTGCAGACTATCGCATTTGTAACTGTTCTAAAGTAGAGGGGGGAAGTGAGGAGAGGGGATGGGTCAAACATATGGGCACCAGTGCTGGAGAGCAGGCTTAGATCACCTGTGACCACTAGGAGGTCTGAGAATTGCTGATAAGGGCTGGGAGTGGTGTGGGCTTAGAGCATCTGTGACCACTAAGAGGTCTGAGAAACATAGAATTCGATGGCAGATAAGGACCCCTTGGCCCACTTAGTCTGCCCATTTCCCTACCTAATAGATAAGCTGCAGATCCTAGTTAACCAACAACCTACTTCCTCCTAACCCCCACTAGAATTGCCTTATGTCTGTCTCATGCATTCTTCAATTCCCCCACTATTTTTGATTCCATGACCTACCTCCTCAGGAAGGTTGTTCCACACAATCACAACCCTCTCCATGAAAAAATACTTCCTCACATTACTTCTGAGCCATCCCCCATCTATCGTCAAATTGTGCCCCCTTGTTTGTGCACATTTCTTTTTCTGAAAGATGCTACCCTCTTGGACTTTGTTGATTCCCTTCAAAGTTTCTATCATGTCTCCCTCTCCCTCCTTTCCTCGAGGGTATACATATTAAGCTCCTTTAGTCTCTCTTCGAATGTCTTCTGGTGCAGACCCTGCACCATTTTGTTTGCCCTCCACTGGACAACCTCCACCTTGTCTATGTATTTGCAGAGCTTAGGTCTCCAGAACTGCAGGCAGTACTCCAAATGGGGTCTCACCAACTGTCTTTACAGAGGGATATGAACTTCTTATTTTCTACTGGTGATGCCTCTCCCTATGCATCCCAGTATCCTCCCAGCCCTCCTTGTTGCCCTCTCACATTGCTTGCCCACATTTAGGTCATCTGATATGACTACCCCCAGGTCCTTTTCCATTTTTGTTGTTGTCAGTATCTCACCCCCCATTGTGTACTCTTCCCCTGGGTTTTTGTTTCCCAGGTGCATTACTTTGCACTTCTTTGCGTTGAATCTAAGCTGCCATACGTTTGACCATTGCTTCAACCTTGCCAAGGCCCTTCTCATCCTTTCCACCCCAACATGTGTATCAACCCCGTTGCAGATCTTTGTGTCATCTGCTAAGAGACATACTTTTCCTTCCATTGCCTCTGCAATGTGACTTATAAAGACATTAAAAAGGACTGGACCCAGTACTGAACCCTGCGGTACCCTACTAGTAACCCCCCTTTCTTCAATGTGGACTCTCTTTACTATTACCCTCTGCATCCTGTTGTCTAGTCAATGTTTTTCCCAGGCTACCACCCTGGGGCCCACTCCCAGGCTGGCTAATTTGTTTATTAATCTTTTGTGCAGGACTGTATCAAAAGCCTTGCTAAAATCTAGGTAGGCCATGTCCCCAGCCCCTCCCTAGTCTACTGCTTTGGTCACCCAGTCAAAGAAATCAATTAGATTCATCTGACATGACCATCCCGCTGTGAATCCATGGTGCCTTGGGTCCTGTGCCCCATTGGCCTCTAGGTACTCAAAAATTCTATCCTTCAGAAGTGATTCCATCATTTTCCCTACCACTGAGGTCAAATTGACAGGAAAATTGATGATTAAAGGTGTTGTATATTGTGACAGTGTTATTGCAGTTAATTCTATCTATTTCAAAACCAGGAGGGGTGCTTGGATTAGAATACCCCAAAGATTCTTTAACATTTCTCCAATATCGATTAGGTGATTTGGATGAGGCTGCAAGCTTCTCTCTGTAATATTTGCCCTTGCTTTGTCTAATGGCCACCTTACATTTGTTTCTTAGATGCCTGTAATGTGCCCAATCTATGTAGGAGTTGATTACTTTGAAAGTGGCCCAGCTTTTGTCCCTTCCCTTAAGGAGAGCCAGTAAAGGATGGGTGTGCCACTTAGTTTTTAGGTCCCTATCTGTCCTAGATGTGAGTGGTGCGTGTTTGTCTTGAAGTTTGAGCAGGGTTGTACTGAAGTAGGGAAGTGCTTGGTCCATGTTCGTAGTAGCCCACAAGGGGGCCCAGTCAGTATGTGCCAGTTCAGATTTAAATTTGCCTGGATAGAGAGCTGTATAGTTCTGGAAGTGTATAATATGGGGAGGGGTGTGTTCTACACTAATAGACAGAAGAGTGGTCAGTGATAGAGTCGGGGAGGACGCCAGTTGATGTGATATTGTTAGTGTTGGGGATGAGGATCCAGTTAATTAGAGTGGCTGTTTGGGCTCTATTGGATACTCTAGTTGGTTCAGTGATAATTTGAGACAGTGTGAGTTTGCTGAGCAGTGTATCAACCGATTGAGCCAGTTGATACTGAAATCACCTAGTATGGCAAAATCATTGTTAACAAAATGGGCCCAAAGACTCAATAAGGGAGGAAAGCTTATTAAGGTTATTTGGGGGAGGTAGATATACACAGAAGATGTACAGCTTTTTAGATTTAACTAACAACAGCATCCTGGCACAGAGTTCAAAGGAGGCTGCATTTTGGGGGGAGGGTTGGGGAGGGGGTGAGAGGGCAGAGAAATTGAGATGTGACTTAAAGTAGATCATGGTGCCATCACCACATTTGGGGATGGGCCTATCACTTCTAATGAAATTGTACCCTTGTAGTTCACACAGGGTGTCTGGCGCTGTTGGTTTCAGTCAGGTTTTAGACAGACATAATATATTAGGTTGGTAATGAGAGGTCCACAGTTAGCTCAGTGATATTATGTACTAGGCTTCTGATGTTAAGGTGAACTATCTTCAGTCCCTTTGTGTCACCCCAAGGGAGGACTGAGAGGGAGGTATGGCTATTGTTGCAAGGGCCTTTGTTTGTTTCAATGTCACCTGCAGTGATGAGCAGAAGCCTCAGCCAGAGTAACACCACTAGGCTAAAGTGTTTACTCTTTTTGAGGCAAGTAATTGGGCACTGACAGGTTTGCTTGAGGTTGCACACTACAAGTTACCTGTTGGGGTCAACTGCGGGAAAAGGGGCCCGTGGTTGTGAGCGTACCAAGGTCTTGGACATAGTGTAGTCAATTAGGTTGGGAGGGGTCACGAGGTCTGGGTAGGAAAGAATGCTGTCTGCTAAGTGCAGGGAAGTTAGAAGGGCAGCTAAGGTGATAATGTCACATATTATTGACCGAGCTCTAGGGATCTTAGTCATGTTGAAATAGGTGACCAGGGGGTTTGAGCTAAAAAAGGGGAGGGTAATTAAAGAGCGGGCCAGGTGATGTGAGTTTCATTGCAGAGAGCACCACCTAAAGAGGGGAAGGTGCCACTGGGGTGTTCAAGGGGTAGTACTGCAGCTCAGTGGGAGAGATTAGCAGTGTAATGGTGTACCAAGAGTGGGGGGGGGGGGATTCTAAAGAAAGTACACCAGATGCAATCACTAACAGGCTGTGTAGTCTAATGGATAGGACTGCAGGCTTTGGAGTATGCAAGCAGTCACTGACCAGGGTTCGAATTTCAAGTGGAGTAGAGGGGTGAGATGCTAGATATTGTAGTATTAGAACATTCACTTCTATACACCCCCCTCACATTCCTTGAGTGGAAGATATTGCAGAAAGGTGAATTATATTTAGTAAAAGTTGGACACAAGTAGTAATTTATAACTTCATCATTGTCTTGAGGTCTCCTCCCACATTTCTTCCGGGAGCAGCGAAACATGACACAGACAGCTAGATAAATTTTAATTCATGTGCTGCTTTGTGTATTGCTAAATTCCTTATTTATAGCTTCTGTGTTTTTTCTTTTTTTTTTTCATTAGGCAACTCAGTGATCCATAGATCTTTTGATTTATAGCCTGGGAGCAATAGAATTAGATGGTAGACAAGGAGCAAAAGCTCCGTAATTACCTTCATTGCAACATGAGTTTCTGCCTCTGTATATGTTCCCCTGGTTGCATCGTTGCTGGTCCTTGATAATAGCTCATTGAAGGGGAGAGGGGGATTGATAATAAGCAGATGCAGGAATTTCTTATTTATATTTACTTAAAATATTTTTTTAATTTGTCACCTAGTGCCTTGTTTCTCTAAATTTTAGTTCTCCCTGTCAGCATTCAATTTTGGTATAGTGTGCAGTCATGAAGTCCTCCCCACTCACCCCATGCTGTTCTCTAGCACTACATGAGATTTTTTCTTGTATATTTGAATATTAGCAGTCAGTACTTTTTTTATTTGTATGTAGTTTTTGTTGACCGTGAAATAAGGGACAGGCTTGATTTTTAAATTCCCGCTATCTAACAAAGTTAAATGATTTGAGCTATCACTGAGTCACTGCACTTCACAGTGACTCAGTGATAGCTCAAAACATTTAATATTGTTAAATAGCATGAGTTTAAAAATCAAGCCAGTAAAAGTACTGACTGCTAATATTCAAGGATATATGAAAAATCTCATGTAGTCCTAGAGAACAGCGTGTGTGTGTGTGTGTGTGGGGGGTACTTTGTGACCACACACTATACCAGCATTGAAAGCTGACAGAGAGAACTAAAAATTTAGATAAACAGGGCACCGAGTGGTAAATTAAAAAAAATACTTAAAGTAAATTTAAATAAGAAATGTCTGAATCTGCCCATTATTGTCCCCTTCAAAAAGCTATTATCAAGAACCAGTAATGATGTATTCAGGGGAACATAAATAGGGCAGAAACTCATGTTGCAATGATAGTAATTAAGGAACTTATGTTCCTTGTCTACTATCTAATTCTATTGCTCCCAGGCTATATATCAAAACATGTGAAGAACAGCAATACCCAAGGCAATAATTGTAGACTGAGACAAGGAATTCATCTATAAAAATTATATTTAGTTCACATTTATTCATTATAATGGGTATTTAATATTAATGTCTTTTTGTTGTGTTATCTCCTAGATTGACACTGTTTAGAAGAATGAATGAATAAAGTAATTTGAAACAAATAAAATAAAATGTTGGGGTCCCCAACCTATGACATCATAATAGGTTGACAGATTACCTTTTAAATGTATTTAAACACTATCACTCAGGTGAGAGTCTCCTAAGGAAGCTATAGCGAGCGAAGCACCGGGATGTCTGAGGAGGGTAGTTCATCCATCTCTTTGATCGGGAATTTGGCAATTTTGTGTTCACAACAATCGATGGATTTCCTGGATGAATTCCTTGCCTCAGGCTGCAGTTATTGCCATAGATATTTCTGTTCTTCACTTGGCTGGGAGTACGGTTGGTCCTTGTTTGGAGTTGTTCTTTGTGGGGTTAGCAGACCCTCAGCTGCACTGCTTCTGACCCGAGAGCATTGTACACCTGTGCTCAATTATATAACAAAACATCTATAGATCACTTTGTTGCCTAAAGAAAAAAAATGAAAAAAAAAAACAGAGAAGCTATAAATATGGAATTCAGCGATATGTCAAGCAACATATGAATTATGATTTATTTAGCTGTCTGTTTGTGGGTACCACGTAATAACAGTGAGTATAAAATAGTGACTACATTTGGGTGATGAAATATCAGTGCCAGCAATTACAGTGACTGGCACATAATTGTGAACAGGCGATATGGGAGACTGTTATTCTAGGGTACCCCAAAGTCAATGTGCACCATGGAGTGAGAATATTAGAAAAGGGGGGCAGGGGGCACAGCCTCCCATGATGGGTACCTCCCACATGATACAGACAGGAGTATGCCACCTGAAGTAATAGGATACCCCTTTGAAAGGCTATCACAGGGGTGTGTAGATACTTACAGTGCACACCTGTGTTGGTGGAGGTGAGGATGGCCGTGAAGTCCCTTCACATCTAAGGTGTCTCACATATAATTGTCTACTCCAGGTATGAGCCTGACTGTGGCTATTTTTTGTGCATCGCTGTGTTCTGGTAGCACCGTTTTTGCAGTCACTATTATGTATTCGCTGTTTTGACGTTCGCTGTTAAAACCTCGCTGTATTGACACGGAACCCTGTTTGTGTCATGTCTCACTGCTCCAGAAGCATAAGGGGGGTTGGGGAAGACCTCAAGGCAAGGATGAGGTTATAAATTATATTCAACTTTTACTAACTATAATTAATCTTTCTTCAATATCATCCCCTCAAGGAATGTGGGGGGGGGACCCTTACAGAAATAATTGTATGAAATGTTTTCAGTCTGCTTGCATTAAACTACCCATGTGATGTAAGTGCTGCAAGCATGATTTAAATGTTCAATTGGAACCAACTGCATGCACATGGCATGCGTGCAGCAAGTAAGTGTGGAAAGCATGCTTTTTATGTTAAATTGGAACAGACTGCATGCATGTGGCATACGTGCAAAAAACAAGAGGTCACTGATAACTGCATGCATAAAAGTCAATTTACTTTCTCAGTATCACACCCTATATAAGTGGGGGTTGATGAGATTCAAACCCAGATCTTCAGATCACCAAGTCTACTGGTTTGCAGTTCAGTGCCTTAAACCACTAAGCTGTATTGCCTACACACGTATGGCTCACTTATACTTCAATACAAATCTTAATACATTTGCTTGCATGTGGCATGCATATAGCCATTGTTATACTTTTTAGATTTCTTGCTCCCCATCTCAGCTGTACAGCTGAACTGTAGCACACATACCAATGGAAACTCATGTGGTTCTTCCCACCAGCAGCACACACATTTACCCACAAAACTACTTAATTACTTCTGTCTGGCCTGTGCTCCTACTATTTTTCTCTCCATAGTTTTTAAATGCTTACACACAAACATAGTTAAAGGGGCAAACACAAAAGTAGCAATAACTCGGCACCCCACCTATATGGCCAGTTTCTCCCCATGCACACACACTGTAGTGGGTGCAGCCATGCTGCCACAGACAACCTACCAAGTATAGATATAAGCAAAGAGTCTCTTACCTGAATACTAGGGAGCTAGAGGCAGGAGTCTTTAAGAGATGATGTCCATGGATCAGAGTGCAGGAGTGTACTCCCTTGAAATGAACAGAGTTTTTTTTATGACTATTTTATACATTATGATGGTGGGTTGGAGAATAATGAAGGCCACTGTTCTACTAACAAGGCCCTTGTTAGTTGAGCGGTGGCCTTCATTAATCCTCAACTCTCCATCAACAATGTATAAAATAACCCCATTCATTTCAATGGTGCATACCCCTGCAGTCTCCCTTGCCCTATATCATAAGGTGTCTGAGTGTGGGATATGCAGGTCGGCTTCACTGGGGGGGTGGCATACGCCTGACTATAGTGGACTCCAGTAGTCTGTGCACACCATGCCACTCAAGTGTCCCTGAATGTAAGGGACAGCCCTCATTTTACCCCATAAAACTGCTCTGCTCCTCATCCATCCATCATGGAAAAAATGCTGCTTACACAGATGTCCTGCAAATTTAGACTTTATGGTAGCGGCACCATTTTAGATTTTAGTAGGGGTGAGCCAACAACCAGTGGAGGCCAGGTACTAGTTAGCCCCTAAGTGGCAAGTTCTAGAATGTCTGGAACATCTCTAAAAGGTAAAACTTATTTGTTGTGACTGAAAAGTGATATGCAAGTCAGCAAAAATTAAAATGTATAAGATTCATCTGTCTATACCCTGGAGCAGTTCATCAGATTTGGGCTTAAACCCCACCCAGTTACTAACCAAGTTTTTTCCTGGCTGACGTTCCGAACCCCCCCCCCCCAAAAAAGACAACTTTGTCCTGATTTCTCTCCCTGACTCCATTCCATTCAATACCCATCCCATGTGGGTTGTGAAGCTGCACAAAGGTGCAGAAATGTGAAAAACACATCAGTATTTCAGTCCTTCCTTCTATCCAAATTCCCCTGTAAAAAAAATATTTACTTTTACTTACTCAGCCATCTGTCTAGAATCTGCAGCCTGGCCCAGTTTGCCACCAGACCAGTTTTCAGTCTGGTCCTCCTTCATCTTTCTGCCAGAAGCTGGATGCTAGAACCAACCATCCCAGGTCCCCAACATGGTCCATGACCAAGTCACCTCACCAACTGAACCCACCCAACCTGTGTTGCTTGCTTCTTGCTTGGCTCCTGCTGCACTGCACTGAACAAGGCCCACACCACTGTTTCTGCTGCTGCTAGGCATAGTTTGCTGCTGCAGAGGGTCTTTGCTGTTTTTTTTGTGAGGTGAACCTAGTAGAGTATGTAGGTAGCTTAGTCTCGAGTTATCTTCTAGCTCACCCTCTGCCCCTTCAGCCACCAGGGGGATGGAGACTCACTAAGAGTAGACCAACAAAAATAAACCACTACAACACTGCTATTGAGAGCTCGGTGCTCACTGAATCCTCCAAACTGTGGTGTGCAGCCTATCTACTCTGTGGTGGGAAAGACAGTGCCACATTCTTGTGATTCATGTGCTTTTGCTTGTCTGGAGCTCTTCCGCATCACATGTGATGGTGCTGCTGCTAATAGGTGGAGAGAGTGGACAACAAAATACAGACACAGTCGAGTCAGATGTGCACCTGCAGTGTGAGTGCACACAGGCCGGGGGGGCACTTATTGGGCAAAAGATTAAATCCAAATGTAATGCCATTATTGCCACACCATAAAAGTAAAATAGCACAAATGTGGGGAACTGCCCCACTCTGCCCTACCTAAATGGCATCCTTGCATTATGGTAGAAATTCATTCTCAGGTGCTAATATTGGTACAAGTAAATACAATGGTTTCCATTGTGTTCTGAGGTACTGTATCTCCATGTTTCAGGATGTGTCCTGATCATCATGAGAGTTAGTGTTCCTAATTATTCCTTATTCTGAGTGTCAATGTCCCTCATTTCAGTGACAAAATGTGAGGTATGGTGCATTCTTCCAAGACTCTACTAAGCACAAAAGGCACAATTCTCGAAGGTTGGCGCCGGGTGTACAGAAGGCCTGTGTCAATGACGCAGCTTGCCCCAAACTCTTTGGCTAATGGTGTGCCCAATTCTTGTAGGTCACATGCCTTTGTGACACTACACCCTTTTTATGGTAGCTTGCACCAGAGACCTGGCACAAGCCCATAAAAAGGTCAGCAAAGTTAGACCAACAAATGCTGGTTTAACTCACCACATGTGGTACACAGAGGGCTCACTCTTCAAGAATCCTGCAAATGGCCCTGGGTATGCCGAAAGACCTACAGTATGTGCCGTGCATTTGGTGCACCCGGGGCTTGCAGCAATCTTATGGCTTTGAGAACGGGGCCCCAAGAGTGCTGAGCATGGCCATTGTGTATATGCTTCATGCAGAATGACAAAGGGAAAGTAAGTGAGCCAAAACAGTCATGGAGAAACACATTTTTAGCGCTAAATATGCATAAGGGGATTTGCATGGCCCAAAATAAAAAGGTCAGGCTTCACAACACAGAGGCCCCTCTTTGCACATCTGGAATGGGGGATGTTGCCTGACTATATCCTAGGCATATAATGCAGTAACCAAACAATGCTTTACAAAATAATGGTGATTTAATGACAAAAATCAAAAGCCATTAAACAACTTGCAAAAGGATCAGAATGAATGAGTTTTCCTAATTTAAATGGGAAATGAATTAAACATGTATTTTAATGGATCTAATTGCTAGCAGTAGTATGAGAATCAGAAACTAATGTATTTTTTAGATGAGATTTGCACAAGCTTAGTTTCTGCACACATGGCAAGTGTGCAACATGTGAACCAGATGTGATTTTTAAATGATGTTCATGCCAGTTTAACTGCAGCACTCATGTCAAGCATGCAGCACATGAACCTGATGGGATTTTTAGAAGATGATCGCACCAGCTTACCTGCTGCACACATGTCAAGCTTGCAGTATGCCAACCTGATTTGCTTTTTAGACCTGGTTTGCTTAGGTTCACTTTGTGTATGCATACTGTATGCAAACATTGCACAATTAAGCATGTGGCATGCATTCTGCATGTACACAGCACACTTTTATTTCTGTAAGAGTGTATAGAAGCAAATGTTATTTAAGTCTCTTTCCCTTTAACTAACCAATTTAACCTTTCTGATTTTGCCTGTTGTGGAGAGACAATTAATAGTCTAAGTTCTGGCCACCAATTCGAAAAATTATTGTTTAATTATGGATTGGAGCAGTAGCTTATTGAGCTGGGTGAAACATTCATAAGATTTCCTATTTCTCCAAAGGCAGAAGTTTAGAAACTTCTGTCAAAGTTGTGAAATTTCATAGAAGTACCACTAAAACAGAATTCGCAGCTTTCACCCAGCTCTGTTCAATGACATATTTCTCAGCATCTCTGATGACAGTATCACCCACATTTGTATGTTTTTTTGATAACAATAGCCGAATTTGCTTCTAAAGATTGTACAACTGCAAATTCTTTAGTTGTACAGTTAAAATACCTGGGACGAGGTGTGTTCTCAAATATTTTATATGTCTCTTTCACAAGCTTTCTCCAAAATAGATACTTTCAGATTCATGGGGGAAAAGGAGAATTTTTTTTCTTTAAAGTGCCACAATCTTGTAAATGTACCATATCCAAACTGTCACTGCTATCCCCACCATCAATACTGTTCATACTTTTGTTACATATATCTCCGTAAAAAATGCATATAAATTTAATTTCCTAGTAAATGATAGACTAGTGTAAAATCTGGCTAGTCAGTAATGATGTCATACCTTGCAAAGGTGCATGAATTTGTTGAGAAATGTTGGTGACATTTTACTTTATTTATTTTAGTTAATAAAATGTTATCCTGTGCCAAAACATTTGGAGTGGTGATGCCCTTTCCCAGTTAGCCTGGCTTTTGGATTGGATGGGTTGCAGGACCCAGTGAGTCAGGAACCCTTTCTGGAATGCCCCAGCAGTACCTGTGTCCTGACACAGGTGGCAGCTGGGACTTTCCAATCTATCCCAGGCAGACTGAAGTCCCCCATGATCACTACATCCCCCTGCTGGGCAGCTCCACAATTTTGGACCCAGGGTTGCTGTTCAATTCCTCACCTTGGTTTGGTGGTCTGTACACTACTCCTATTCTGAGATTTTTTACCTTTCATTGATTGAACCTGTACCCACAGCACCTCTGTTCTTCTATCCATCTCCTCCTCCCCCCTTGTACAGATTATCGACTCCCTCATGTACAGAGTCACACCTTCCCCTTTTCCTTCCCCCTGTCCCTCCTATACAGCTTGTGCACAGGGAGAGAGAGGTCCCAGCCATGATTCAGCATAGCATATGTAACTGTGATAGCAGCCATGTCAACCTGTACCTCTGCCACCAGTGAATGTAATTTGCCTGTTTTGTTTCCTAGGCTTCTTGCATTCAGTGATACAACCTTCCACCATGACTTGAGTCTCCCTCCACGTCTGGTCACCCTTGCCCCTTGATCCTAGTGTCACCTGCCTGCCCTTATTAATCTGTCCCTCATCTAAGCTCCTCTCCTTTTGCCCTGCTTGTGGCGGGGAGGATGGTCGGTCTCCTCCTCCATGTGACTAGGGGTATGGTGGCCCCTGCTGCTCCCTTATCAGTTTAAATTCAGGTTGTTGCCCATATGCTCCTGAGATCTGGCCTTCAGCACTCCTTGCTCAGGTGTAGTCTGTCTGATGCATACAGGACCTTATTCTTCCAGATGCCACCCCATCCTCCAGTTAGCCCATATCCCTCCTCTGTGCACCACCCCCTGAGCCAGACATTGAACTTCTCAATCCTTGCTTTTCTTGCAGTGCTGGTCCTTGGAACTGGTAGCACCTCTGAGAAGTCTGCTGACCTCTTCACCTAACTGCAGAGTTTCCCCACTTCCCTAAACCTATCCTGAACCACCCCTTCCTCACTATCAGCCAGGTCATTCATACCCAGGTGAACAATGATGTGTGGCTACCCCCTGTCTATTTCTGTGCTCTCAGTTATCCATGTATATACCCTCCCTGCAGTCATCCCCTGCATATACTGCACCCTTCTGCAATTTGCCTTAGCTCCTGGGTCACCCACCTCACTCCTGTAACTATGGAGTCTGCTATGATCATGACTCTCCCATCCCTGCCTACCCTCTGAGTCTCCTCCCTGCCCCCTGTCCTATTTGTCCTTCCTTGCCTGACTTCCCCATCCCCTCCTACTTGTCCCTGATTCCTCCATGAGCCCTAATTTCCTCCTGTCTGGTCCCTGTCTGGGCTCACCTGCATGCCCCCCCCTTTCCTGCCCCCCCACTGTTCTCCTTGTCCGTCCTCCACTCCTCCCCCTCCCTGCTTGCCTACACCCCTTTCCTGCCACCACAATTTCTATCCCCATCTGCCACCTCTCTACAGGCTTTCAACAAAGCCTGTAGGCTAGTCCTTGGGGCAGATAAACTCACTCACATCTATGCCTTATGCGAACAATCTGACTTGCTTAACCTTAGTGACAGGATCAAACTTCAAAACTACATATTAGGAAAAAAAGCCCAGCTAGGTCTATCATCCCACTGCATTCTCCGGTCATCCAACCAGCTCACCCACAGTGTAACACCAGGGGCATGGCCAGATGCACACTCAGTGTCCCTTTCAGGAGGACATCTCTTGGACAGCGATCATTTGCTTATAGGGCTCCCCTCTGGCTAAATGAGCTTCTGATCAAAGTCAACAAAGCTCAAAACCTCCCTACCTTTAAGTGCAACCTGAAACTATTTCTAGCTAGTCAGAGAACTTGTGTTTGTAGTCACTCTTCTGGTTCTTCCACCCCACCAATTGGCATCAGTTGCCCCTTTCCACAGCATGCATTTATTGTTCCTATAACCCCCTACCATCACTGTGGACCTCTTCCCAGCTCTAACCTTATCCTCTCCTCCCACCCATACTATTGACTCACCAACCTAATCCTTCCCTAATCTCTTTCCTAAATTTCTCCTCTCACCCCCGACCTCCAGTCTCCTGGGTCTATGCCTGCTCTAGCCTCACACTGCCCACCCCTGATATTCTGTCTTCTCCTCCTCTCTTCTGTCCAACCACCATAACCTGCCTGTACCTCTATGGTCCCTCTTCCAAGTCTCCCATCGTTTCTCCTGATCACCCTCTTCCTCTCCATTTTCTTTCCTCTAATAGATTCCTTCAGCATAGTAACAGAAACTAACTCAAAGTAACAATGCCTAGGCACATGGCTGCTACTGGTACCTCAGCAACTAAGTGTTATTTGAGTCCTTGAATATTGACTTGTCCTTGCTAGAATGTCTATGTTAGATAACTGTATCCTTGTCTTTGTATCCTGTGATACTGTAATCTGTTTTCTTGTGTCTGGACGTGGAATCTTTGTAAACTAGCTCCAAGTTCAAAGGTATTTCTGATTAAATAAATAAACATCATGGTCTCCTTCTGTAATATCCAAAACTCCCGCCTGCAGATGCCCTCTCTCTCTCCCACACACTGGTCCTTCCTGTGCCCTTGTTAATCAGTGGAAGGAATCTTTTCCACACTGTTACCACTGGGAGTGCTCCCACTGTCCCACATCATTCATTGCTCTCCCCTTTCCTCCTACTAGTTTCCATCCCCCTTCCCTAGGCCTCCTCACCCACTGGGGAAGAGAGACAACAAAGAGTGTATCATGGTCCACCTGCCAGATCCCCACCCAATCTGGGATCCTCCACTGCACCCCCACCAACTCCCCTGCCATGCTCCACCCCCCCATTTGAATATTCCCTCAGCGTTAACGCTCCTAACTCCATTCTGAGCTACCATATCTTTGCCCTCAGCTGGACAAGGCACCTACAAACCGGACACCCCTACCTCCTAGGAGTACCCATGAAATCTGCTGCCATACATCCCCTGCAACACATTACTCTACATGCCCACATGTCCCCCTGACATCCCTCAGTACCACATTTTGCTGACTAGCCCCCCACCACACACACACACACACACACACACACACACACACAGACAAATGAACCTTTGGCTAAATCTAGGATGGTATGGCTGAAACATTGCATCATTTGTTCACCCCAACCATTACCTTAGATAAAAATCCACTTGCCTATATGGAAAACCTACTGTCCTATATGGGGATGGCTGCAAAGCTGCAGCCCCTCATCTCTGCTTTTAGGTTACCCTAGATAGGGTCCAGCTTCTATCCTTGTGAGATCTACAGCCACTTACTCCAGTGTAGGCTGACCCTAGAGAAAGACCAGCTGCAACCCCATGACAATATTAAACCTAGATATAAGCCTACTAACCTATATGGGGATGACTGTAAAGCTGCAACCCTTTACTTCACTGTTCACTTACTGAAGATAGGGATAAGCTGCAACTCCCTGACAATGTCTGCCCTAGTTAGAAACCTGCTAACATGTGTGACAATGGTTGTAAAGCTGCAACCTTGTATATGTATATATCATTTGCCAATGCTAGATAAGGACTAGCTACATTTCATATAAATTCCCTGTTGACCAACCCCCTTGTAAGATGACACAAGATAGGGACCAGCTACAGACCCTTATTAATACTAGACTACCTACCTCATTGTCCCACTATTACCTTAAATGATCTTTGTTGGGTAGCATGGTCTGCAGTTCTTCCTACAGACACCCTGCCAACAACCCTAAATGTCATTTAGGTACACACCACACTCTTGATTTATGCCACTCATGCTTTGGGATTGCTCATGTGAGATGTTGCTTGGCCTTCTGGATATTAAGTAGGGAGTTTTCCACCCCTATTGGTCTCCTGCCACCATGTGGTCTAATGTTCCAGCTACTGACTCCAGTGAACTGAGTTCCAGTCCTGCACTCAGATCCCTTGACCCAGACATCCTGGTGAATTACCATCCTATTTCCAACCTGTCATTTCTGAGCAAGGTTGTTGAAAAACTTGTGGCACAACAGCTCGAGGATCAGCTAATGTCCTTTGACATCTATGAGCCATTTCAGTCAGGTTTTCAGGCCTGATACAGCATGGAAACAACATTAGTAAGGGTGCATACTAGTCTGCTCAGGGCTAGAGACAGAGGAGACAAGTTAATTCTTGTGCTTCTTGATCTCTCCTCAGCCTTTGACACATTGGATCACTTTGTGCTTCTCAATCGGTTCTGTGAGTATGTGGACTCACTGACGTTATCATCACATGGTTTGAGTCCTATCTCTCTCTGAGAGGGTGCAGTGGGTAGTGATGAGGAATTTCTTCTCCTCCCCAATGCCCCTGTCATGTGGAGTACCAGAGGGTTCGATCTTGTCGCCAATCCTGCTCGCACTGTATATGCTGTCCCTGGGTGAGATAATCCAGCAGTTCAGTGGGGAGTTTCACTGCTATGCAGATGACACCCAGCTGTATCTGTCATTTGTGCCAGGAACATCCAGTGTTGTAGACATGCTTAACATATGTCTGGCTAAAATCAATGACTGGGTGCCTTCTAGTTGGTTGCAACTGAATCTGGATAAGACGGAGGTGCTGGTGATCAAGCCAGGTCACAAACATGATGGGTTGCCACCTGGAGCTAACTCAGGTCTTTTCCTGGGGTCTACTCCATTGGTAGCCTCCACCAGTGTGTGTGATCTTGGTCTGATCCTGGATAGCAGACTGATCTTTGAAGATCAAGTATCATCTGTAGTCAACTTGAGGAACATTGCCAGGATCAAGCCCCTCGTTCTGCCCAAAGATCTGCCAACTCTAGTACACACTTTTGTTATCTCTAGGCTTGACTACTGTAACTCTCTATACTTTGGGTCATGGGAGGGACCCTCAGCAGGCTGAAGCTGGTGCAGAATGTGGTGGCCCGACTACTGATGGGACTGTCCAGGTCCAGCCATGTGACCCTTGTCCTGTGTGCACTGGCTGCTGATCAGGTGGAGGATCCTTTTTAAGGTGGGCTTGTTCACCTATAAGGCCCTATACTGGCTGGGTCCTGGCTACCTTACTGAGCTCCTGACACCTGCAGCCTCGGTCCACTCCCTCTGCTCCTCTTTGAGGGGTCTTCTGGATGTTTCCAGGGTTCGACTCAAGACATCGGGCAATCGTGCCTTGTGTTGCTAGGCTGATCCTGTGGAACTCACTACCATTCTCCGGCCGGGAGGCCCCCTTGATCAGGGTGTTTAAACAGAGGCTAAAGGCCCACCTCTTCTGCCTGGCCTATGTGGACTAACTGCCCCCGCTCGTCCGTACAAGTTACTGCTGACATATATATTATAAACTGTGATTTGAATTTTATTAATTATTTATTTCTTGTTTTACCACTTGCATTATTCTCATTGTTAGGTGCCCAGAGCCTCCGGGAATGGGCATCATACAAATAAAATTTGCCTTGCTTGACTCATATTGTAGCCCTCTACCCTCCTTCCAGTTCACCAAGCCCCACAAACACTGCAATCAAACAAACATTCATTTGGTAATGCCGGTTAAAGAAGAACGTAAAAAATGAAAACACTTAGCTCTGCTCTGTGTACCTCCCCCAGCTGCTCAGTAGTTATCCACTGTCCTAAGAGGCTGCAGGACTACAAGTTATTCATTTTTGTAGTCCTTAGCATCTCACTCCCTATTGGTCTCCTCTTGCCATGTGGTTACAGAACAAGCTGAGAGAGTACATAACTGGTAAATATAATTTAAACTACTGAGGGGGGCAGGTGGGCCTACAGGCTCAATGACTCCAGGAGGAGGAGGAGGAGGAGGTCAACAGACCTCCCTCCATGTCAGTAGAAGGGGTCTGGAGGATGAAGAGGGAGCAACAGCTGGTGAGGGAGCACACAGAGGGGAGTAAGAGGAAGGAAGGAAGGGGGGAGGCTCTGATTCTAGGTGGAGGGTGGTGTCCCTGAATGTGTGTAGTCTCAGTAACAAGATGGAGGACCTGCAGGTGCTACTAACAGAAGGGAAGGTGGACATCACAGCAGTCACCAAGACTTGGGCCACAAAGACCATGACTGAGACCTCTCAATCCAGGGGTACAAATTATACAGGAGGAACTGGGCAGTATGGAAAAGGGGGGGAGTTACATCACTGAGGGTATAACATGTATGAGGGAGCAGTCAGAGGAAGGGAGGGTGGAAGAAATGTGGGTTCAGTTACAGTCCAATAGATGGAAGATTGTGAGGTTGGGGGTGGTCAACCAGGAAGAAACAAGGAGAAGGGAATTGAACTTGAAAATATTGAATGCTGCAGGGAAGGGTGAGGTGGTAATAGTGGGGTACTTCAATCTGCCCAAGGCAGGCTGGAGTGTACAGACCATAATTTCCACTGGGAATCAGGTGATCCTGGATGCATTGCAGAATGGATTCCTGACTCAGGAAGTCCCAGAACCAAACCAGGAGGGGGCTATCCTTGATCTGGTGCTAACAAATAGGGAGCACATGCAAGATATAACAGTCAAGTAGCCCCAAGGTGGAACTGATCATCACACAGTGTGATTCCAGTTGTATATGGGCAAGGAAAACATCCCCACTAAGATGAAAATCCTGGAATTTTGGAGGGTGGACTTTAGGAAGATAGTTGAATTGCTAAGGAAACACCTGGCAGGCATCAGGGTAGATATGGGGGTGGACCAGAGGTGGTCCATCATTAAGGAGGGAATAATGGCTGCAACAGAGGAGTACATTAGGTGCAGGGGGAAGAACCCAAGGACCAAAACACTAAGCTGGTTTAGTACTGTGGCTGACCAGGCGGTAAGGGATAAGAGGCTAGCTTACAGGAAATTCAGGAAAACCAAGAGAAAGGAAGACAGGGAGAATTACCTAAAGATGGCTAATAAGGCAAGTAAGGTAGTCAGTTGGGTTACAGCTCAGAAGGAACTGCAGTTAGCATAATGAAATAGGAAGGGGAAGAAGGCCTTTGTCCACTATATAAGTGAGAAAAGGGATAAGAAGGATGGGATTTTTAGGCTTTGTAAGTGGGATGGGTGGGTGGAGGAGAATGGGGAAAAGCAGAGGTACTGAATGAATAATTCTGCTATGTCTTCACTAGAGAGAAACATGGAGCAGTGCCAATGGGGGGCGGAGAAGAGGAACAGAGCAAGAGAGAGGGGAACACAGATGTGGTGATAGAGGAGGACTGACTGAGGAAAGGGCTGCTAGTGTTGTAGGTAGACAAACCACCAGCCCTGGATGGAATACACCCAAGTGTGCTAAGGGAACTGGGAGAGGAATGTACAGAGCTATTAGCAGGCCTGTTCAGTAGCTCATTGGAGTCAGTTGTAGTACCACAGGACTGGAGAATGGCACATGTAGTGGCCCTTCATAACAGCAGTCCCAACATTGACCCAGGGAATTACAGACCAGTCAGTCTGATTTCATTTGGGTGCAACCTCATGGAGATCACAGTGAAGGAAAGGTTTGTAGAGTGTCTAGAGGAGCATGGTCTTCAGGATGCAAGGTAGCATGGGTTTATGGGAAGGAGGTCATGTCAAATGCATCTGACTGACTTCTTTGACTGGGTCACCAAAACAGTAGACAGGGTCCAAGTGGAGAGCATCCTATACCTGCTTTTCAGCAAGGCTTTTGACTTTGTACCCCACAACAGGTTGATCAGGAAATTGGCAGATCTTGGAGTTGGAGAGAATATGACCAGATAGGTGGAAAACTGGCTGGGAAACAGGACTCAAAGGATTGGGGAGAGTTATCTAGCACCAGGAAGGTCACCAGTGGAGTCCCACAGGGCTCGGTGCTAGGGCCATTTGTTCAGTGTCTTCATTAATGACACTGGGGATGGCATTTAGGGCAAAATGCACCTTTTCACAGATGATACTGAGCTCTGTGGGAGACTGGACATGGCTGAAGAGATATGGCACCTGAAGGAGGATCTGGAAAAACTGGAAAGGTGACCTGGCATTTGGCAGCTTGGTTTCAATGCCATGAAATGCAAAGTTATGCACTCTGGAGCCAAGAATCCCAGGATGTAGTACTACATGTAAGGGTTTCAGGTATATGCAACAGAGGAGGAGGAGAAGGTTCTGATAGTGATAATCACTAGCGACGTGGAATGCTCCATGCAGTGCAGGAAAGTAGAAACAATAAATAAGATATTGGGATGCATAGCCAGGGGGATCAGCATTAGGTGAGAGGAGGTTTTACTGTGCTTGTACAGGTCACTAGTGAGGCCACATCTAGAGTATGTAGTACAGTACTGGTACCCACACCTTAGAAAGGACATTAACATGCTGGAGATGGTCCAGAGGAGGGCAACGAAGATGATCACAGGTTAGCAGGGTAAACCATATGAGGAGAGGTTAGGGGCCCTGAACATGTACTCCTTGGAGGAGAGGAGGGAGAGAGGAGACATGATTGAGACCTTCAAGTTCTTGAAAGGGACAAATAGGTTGGAAGAGAAGGGTCTCTGTAAGCTACATGGCAACTGAAACATGAGAGGGCACAGTCTTAAGTTGGAAGGGGGGAGGTTTAGGAGAGAGGTTAGGAATCACTTCTCCATGGAGAGGGTGATGGCCAGGTGGCCAGTTGGAATGCACTGTCAGAAGAGGTGGTCTTATTGAAGACAGTGGACAGCTTTAAGAGAGGCTGGGATAGACATGAAGGGAAAGTAAGGGTCATGGGAGGCGTGGATGGAAATAATGGGATGATTGGGGGGGGCATGGTCAGTAGCTTGGACTTTGGATCCTGCAGTATGATCAAACTAGATAGACCAAATGGCCTTATTCAGCTGGCTTCTTTGTATGCTCATAACCACATTATTTTGGGGCATTTCAAATATCCCAGCTCTCCTCCCCCTTGTTGGCCCCCTTCTGGATTGAACCAATGCCCATTATTCCTCCTCCTGTTCTTCCTCCCTGTCAGTCCTGTTTGTTTTCAGTTTGCCAATATTATAGGTTCAGTTGTCGATTGTACCTGTTTTCTTTTGGACCCATGTCCCTTAGCATACTGTTCACAAAACTGTCAAGGTATTTCCAGCATGTTTTACTATTCATTTCTTAAATAAAGTAGTTTTTCATCTAGTAATTTAACTATTGTGCAAGGTAAAACTACAGTGTTCTCTTCAGAACCCTGACCTATATTCTTCAGTCAAGTAACTAGTTTGCAATTATTGCATTCAAGTCCATCTTTCCTTGCCCCAAACTATATATCACTTTACACACCTACTTGTTACATACTAATCATTATAGAAAACTTGTGCACTGGACTTCCTCATAATGCTGTTCAGAATTTCTCGGCTTCCAGGCCTCTCTGGGCTGACAAGGACAGACACACGTCTCTGCCCATGTTGCCTCCACCACATGCTCGTGAGTGTCAGCTAAAATACTTGTCAGATTGGAAGTGACGAGGCAAGCACTTCTGGTGTGGCAAATGTGAATTTAGGTCAAAAACTCCTTAAAGTGGGCTATCTATGCGTCTGTAACCAGAATGGCTAATATATAGCACTGTGCTGTAGAATGCTTGATATAAATGTCCTTACTGGGACCTAGCTGCCAGTACTTGTTTCCTGCTTCCCCAGTATCCCATGATCCCTTGCTAGGAACGCAATACCTTAACACTGATAGAGAGTAAAAGGTGAGGGGTTATTTTTTTGTTTCATGTCAGGTTTCTTTTTGTTTGTTTATTTTGAAAGCACACAAAAGACACAGTACACCACAAGACATATAAAGTGTGGTAAAAGAAATGTTTGTAATACTTGTTTATCAAACTTTTGGTAATTTGTAAGTTACCACCTTTCTTCATGACCACGTAGGTGGTAACTTGCAAAAACCACCTCAAGTGGGTTTTTGAACATCTGAAGTTGAAAAACACACGTAAGTTCCTCTGCATGAGTAGTTTGTACTTTGTCAGACTTACAGTAGGTTATCAATGTGATCTATTGGAAAGGCACAAAAGAAAAGCTTACAAAAGTAGGAACTGGGCATACATGGAGACTTACATTTTTTCAGAGTTTATTTCCTTAAACTCTATTTCCTTAAACTGTGTTGATTAGGAAAAAGACATTGAGTTAGAGCTCATTTCCAGATGTGAGGTTGTTACAAGGTGGTAAGAGATACAATAAACAAAACGTGACAAATGTAAGGTACAGTACAATATTGAATAAAGTAAAAAGTATTATGTACTATATAGAATATCAGATGGTGTATGGTACTTTATTTACAAACTTGCAAGAATGTACAAGGGCAAAAAGTGGCAAGTGTAGAGTAGTAGCAGAGTATCTGATGGTGCAAAGTAAAAACATTTACTTAGTTTATTATAATAAATCATTAAATCATTTAAGTAGTGAAAACTTTAGTGTAACAGTACACATTTGCAAATATTTACAGTGTTATTAGTAATACATTATTAGCAGTAGTAGAACAGTGTGGAGTTGCAGTGGTGGCCAGAGGTAGGCAATGCACCAGCCAGAACTGGTGTGAAAGGCAAGCTTCAAGAGTGAGGTAAGGTAGATAATTCAATTGGAGGGGATTAAGACAGGTAATTTAAGAAGAGAAATTAATAAGGAGAAGATTGCTCTAGATTGTAGGAATGTGGATATAAAAGAAGGACTGATCAGCAGAGGTTTAATGGTAAGGGGGATAGAAAGAGCTAGTGTTAGAAGAGCGAAGGGAGAATTATGACAGGATTAAGGGGTTTTGGAGAGAGGAGAGGTAAAAGGTGAGAGCAGCAAGCCAGTATTTAGCCAGCCTCAGTGGGAGAGATGTCAAACATCAAGGAAGGAGAATGAGGTTAAGATAAAGGTAGCAGTGGTGGACAAGGAGTGGGGCAGTTTGGGACAAAATGGCAGAAAGAATAAAAAGGACGATCAGCTTATGGACAGGTTTGATTTGGGGGCAGTGGTGTAAACCATGTTAGTACAGTACACTCCAGTTAAACGAGATGCGTTTAATTGGGACGGCCACATAAATGGGATGTCTCTCCAAGCACCAATTCAATTCAATGGAAAACATAGAGTTAATGGAACGCTTAAGCGGGACATGCAGTCACACAGAAGCCAGTTTATTGGGATGATTTCTAGCACAGTTTTGCTATTTGACTAAGTGGTCTGACCTTTGATCTAACAGTGTCTAATGTACTTGGTGCTTGCTTGCTTCCTGCTTTGCCCCTACCATGTCTCTTTCTCTGAATTTGGCTGATGCAATTTACGTGCTACACCGAGCTTGGCAGGCAGTGAAGCCACATACAGTAGCAAATTGTTTTTGCAAAGCAGACTTTTTTGGGAGAGCATCAGAAGAGACAAATGCAACTGCCAGTGAAGAAATGCCAGTCTTGGATGATGTAAGCATACACTACTTTATGGATCATGCAGCGTTCGATGACTTTGTTGATATAGATTCAAATGAACCTACTGTTGGTGAACTCTCTGATGCTGAAGTGGTGAGTGCAATCAATAAGGAATCTGAGACTGACAACCAAACAACAGATGACACAACAGATGACGCGTCGCTTGTCACAAAAACCGAGGCCCTAACTGGGATTCGCACAGCTTTACTGTGGTGTCAACAACATGGGCAAACCACAATGTGGGATTCATTGTTCAATGCCGAAAGGAGCATACAAGCTTATGCCATTTCAGAAAAGAAACAGACAAGCATAACTGAATTCTTTGCTCCTCTTTTTTGTAGTGAACCTATTATTGAACAGGTAACAGTGCCAGGAGTGCAAACATTGCCAGAAGTGTATGATATACCATCTACCTCCTCTACCTCCTTTCAGGCTATGCCCCAAATCAGTTTGCCACACACTACAGAGCTGCAATCGGATGAGCTTTTCAATGATGACTACAACAGCCAGTTGTACCACTTCATGGAGGAGAAAGTTTACACCGTTCTTTAATAAAAATTACTAGTCGAAGTATATGGAGTATACTGTAACACTGTACATAAAGCACAAGCACTATAAATAAAGCACAAGCATACAAAAAAACCTCAAAACCCCTTTCATATTAATCAACTCCCTGCCTTCGCATTAATCAACTCCCTGCAAATGTCAGTGCATTTTGGTAAAAAAAAAAAATCAAACTTAGTTTTGTAGAGACGACCGTTTAAATGGGATGATCAGCCTGAAACTGAGCCATCCCACTAAAGCAGCTTCAACTGAATACTGTAGTCAAACTCTGACAAGATCATCTTGAGTAACCTTTGTGGTGCACAAGTAGTAGCATGTAGGATTTTTTTTGCAGTACGGCATGCCTAGTTTTGGGTAGAGTTTTTATTCATGGTGCTGATGTAGTTGGAGAAGTTGAGGTGCTGAGCCAGTCACAAACAAAGATTCTTAACATGAGGTACAACTTTAAGTGGGGAACCATTTTGAGTAATTGAGACTGGTGTGTGCTAAAGTCCAGCAGCATGGGGTCATGTCGCCGCACACAAAAAACACACAGCAATAAATGGCACAGGCAAAACATTGTACTCCCAAACAAGGTCGGGTAAAACAGTGACCCGAAAACAACAGCACAGCCCTGTTTCAAATAATGAGATTTCTTTTTTTTTATGGGGGGTTCTGCACCTTCAGTGCCTGACATGGGGGGCTTTGCCCCTATACCCACTGGACTTAAGATAATCAACTCAGGGGAGTTACGGACTTGGGGAATGGGGAGAAAAATGGGAAGGGGGAAATACTCTTTAGAAAAAAAAAAGTAGCAGCAGAAGGAGACCCGGCAGAAACTAAACATGGTCCTAGGTCTCCTGCCTCGCTGTGTGCTAGTGCCCTAGCCACTCCACTATAGGAGTGGCTCAAACAGGCACCTCAGCACACGGCAACTTGATCCCATTACAAGTAATGAATAGAGCGACTGGGGTAGTGGTATTTACCCACCACTATTATACCTCTGTCACTCTAAATCCTTTCACACTTTACACAGTATGGTTGTTGCAGCACTCTTCCTGGTGCACTGTTTTGACCTGGTACCAAGCCCAGCTAGCCTCTACTTTCTGCCAAAGGTCATAGAGACAGTTTTGTTGGCATTAAGAGTTTGCTCCTGTGCAACCAGCATTGAGTGTGGTCAAAGTCCCACTGAAGTGATGATTTCAGCCCAGGGACAGAGGCCCCAGAAGCAAATAGTACAGTGTCATCTGTGTACATGTGGATGTATGAGGAAACATAGACTGAGAGGAAATCATTTAAAAAGTAGGAAAAAGTATGGTGCCAAGAATGGAACACTGGGGAGTGGCACCAGATGTGATGGGTAGGGGGAGAATAAGATGTTACCAATTTGATCAACTTGTGCCAGTCACAAAGTTAGGAGTGGAACCACCAAAATGCCAGTTCAGACAGTCCTGACCCGTTAACTTATCCAGTAGGAGGGGATGGGCCACTTTGCCAAAAGCCTTAGCTAAATCAATGAAAATGACTGCTGTGAGTTTGCCCTGGTCCATACCATTCAGAATAGTGCCAGTGACCCAAATGAGGATGGAGGCAAGAGAGTGATGTTTGCAGAAACTAGACTGGAAAGCTGAGAGTATGGAGGAGTAGTCATGGAAGGAGGATAGCTTAGAAAGGACAAGTTTTTCTGGCACATTAACCAGGACAGGGAGTAAGGAGTTAGGATTGTAATTCTCAGTGGATGAGGAGTCTCCCCCTTTCTGTAGGGGGAGGACATTAGCCTGCTTCTCAATGTACGAGGCAGTAATGAGTTGAAAGTAGATGTTATTAAGGGAGGCACAGTTAAATAGTGTTTTATTTTTTAAATATTTTTTGAAACAAACATCATCGGCAATCAAGTTAAAAATGTTTCCTCATGACCTCATAAGTGGCAACTTCTAAATCCTTTAAAAAATGTGATCTTAGAATTGCACCTACATGGGGTCTAATGCTATTTGTGTGACGATGAAACAGACAGGCCACTCGTGAAATCTGCTACATTTCTATCACAATGTGTGTGTGATGATGCAGTTGTTTTATAAATGATCTGAGAAGTATATTGCAGGTCTTGGCCAAGGTCTGGTGCAAAGTTTTGGGTTGTGCCCAACAGGGAAATTGTTTTGTGTATGATCTGAAAAAAGTGATGCAGTATAGCTACCTAAAAAAGACAGAAACGTCATTGCAAAAAAACTACCAGAATACAGAGGATAGGATTAATTAATAAAGTGAAAGAAGAACTGAAATACAGGTTTAGGGTTTTTGATTTTTTTTAAATCTCTCTTCTTTATTAAAATTTTAGGTATAAGCAACAAACAACATAGAACAATAAATTTCATTAAATTCCATCAACAAATAAAATTAATAAATGAAAAAAAAAAACACTCTAATGTAAATCTCTAATGAACCTTCCTCCCCATCCTGGGACCAATATAACTATGAGTAAAATAATACACCCTAAAAACTAAAAAGTGACATATGGAAATTTGACTTGAAATCCCAAAAGTAAAAAGGAAAAAATCTGAGAAGGATGATAGAGAAACAATACAATCTGAATAAATTAAGGGTCATGAACATTGGCTAATTTTGACTTGGAAATTTTTATAAGGTGGCAACTAATTCTGAGGGACTCCCCCCATCGTCTTTACAAAGAAAGCATGTTTTTCATGGAAGTAAGAAATAATCTGAATCACAGTTAAATTGTGTCTTAGCTGAGCCTTCCGTTCTTTAAAAACAGGAGTAGAATGATCTTCTCAATGTTTAAGTAACAATTGAGTAGCTGTGACCCCTGTGAGGGCTATTGTAGATTTATCAACAAATGACAAGTCAGGTTTAAAATCACCTTTGATACAATTAAATAGATTAAACTCATAAGATTGGAGTATTTTATCCAGGATGTTACATTTTATTTCTGGCCAAAGCTCTTGAGTATACTGGCAGGACCAAATTAAATGGTCCAAGGAGTTAATGTTATTGTTACATTTATGGCTTGTGTTAGACTGTTTAAGGCCCATTGTATTTAATCTTAAGGGCGTTAAACAAGCATTGTGTAAACTTTTATAGCGGATTTATCTTAGGTTGTCAAGGGCTATGAACTTGTAAATATCATTCCACAATTGTGAACAAGCAAAAGAATGAGTTGTATCATATTTATCCCAAAACAAATTTTGGAAGGGTATATAAGAGAATTTTAATTTCAGAGGGCATTTATATAAATTTGAGATCAGATGGGACTTGAAGTCCATACAGGTTAATTCTGATATAATATTGGCCTCATGTTTAAGAAACAAGCAATTACCAAAATAGGCTTGTAATAAGAGTTTTAACATATAAAAATTAATTGTGTGTTTCTTGGACCAGTAGAAGACTTCAGAAATTTCAGAAAAAGCGAAATTTCCCTTGATCTAGAAATACATTCACCTGGGGGTTAACCTGACTAGGTAGAAATTTTGAGGTTAATATTTTCCCATGTAGGTGAAAGTTTGGGTTATAAAACACAAGTTGGGAGGTGCTCTGGGTTATATCAGTCTTAACAAATTGATAAAATTGACTGTGAATCTTAAAAGATGTACCAACAACTGTGTTTGTAACTTCTTTAGGGAGGTTTTTATATGTAGTATACAAAGTAACTTCTGGGCAAATGTTATATTTTTTAAGTATCTCTTTTCCCATCAAAACCCAAGCAGAGACATAGCAAGAAGTTTGATCATTATATATATGCCATTTTAAATACTTATTCATGTGAGAAGCCGTGTAATAAAGTATGACATTTGGTGACTTCTGTCCCCCTAGATTTTTAGGAAGCATGAGTTTTTGTAAAGCAATTCTACGTGTGCCCTTTAACCATAAAAAGTTGTTTATAACTGAGTGGAGTTTAGAAAACCAGGTAAGAGGAAGAAGCGCATTAAGCAAGTTAATAGGAAAAATAATCTGGGGAAGATATTTATCTTTATAATACTGATTCTACCCTGAAGAGAAATAGGGAGATTGGTCCATCTATTCTAGTCTTCGGTAACTTTTTGCAGAACTGTATCCAAATTCAGCTTTATTAACTGGGCTTCATTTTTAGATATAGTTATACCTAGGTACTTGATCCCTGAGGGATTCCATAAAAGATCCAGGTTACCAATTTCCTCTTTACAAAAACAGTTTGATAGGGGCATCACCTGTATTTTTTCTCTATTAAGTTTGTAATTAAAGACTGTGCTATAATCCTCAATAATCTTTAAAGCTGTTTTAATTGAATTCAGTGGGTCTGATACATGTAATAGTATGTCATCAGCAAAGGCCAATAATTTTAAATGGTGTTTTAATAAGGGGATTCCTTTAGTATCTGTATTTTAATTTAAAAGGTAAATAATGGATTCTAAATAAAAGTTAAATAGAATGGGAGAAAGGGGGCAACCCTGTCTAATGCCTTGAAATAGTTTAAAAGGGGGAGATAGTAGATTATTGCAGTTAATTCTAGCTGTTGGATTTGAATATACAATTCTTAGCTAGTTAATAAATATTGAGGGAAAGCCAAATTTAAGAATAGTAGCAAATAAGAAATTATGGTGGACTCTATCAAAGGCTTTTTCCACATCCAAAGACACCAATGTCCAAGAGTATTAATGTCCCTGGACGCAGAAGGAATATGTAAGATTTTCCTGAAATGGTCAGAGGCTTGCCTAGAAGACATAAAGCCTGCTTGATCGAGGCCAATCAGTTTCTGCCATATCTTTTTAATTCTTTGAGCAAGAATATGGGATAAGATTTTTATATTGTAATTAATCAGTGAGATAGGACACTAATTGGAAACTTTTTGTTTGGATTTATTAGGTTTAGGAAGAAGGATGACTTGTGCTTCTAGTAGCGTTTTGTCAGAAATACCTTCTGATAAGATGAAATCAAATAGTTGTTTTAGAATAGGGATAAGATGTTTAAATACTTTATTTTTTTTTTAGTTTATCCTTCTTTCCCTGGCATCAAGTCTGCCTTACCTGCCTCATGTCCAGGCATCCTCTCAGGCTCCAGCCGCCATCCCAAGGATCTCCCTGCACCACATCAGGCCTCGCAGCATTCTACCCCCATGGCTTGCCCCCCATAGCGGGGTGGTGGAGAGCCCCCCTACACTCAACCACCAGACCAGGATCCAGTATCGCTGCATGCCCTCAGTACCGGCAAGTCCTCTGCAGAAATGGCCATCATGCTGCCATGACTGGTGCCATTCTTTTCCCAGTTCTACCCCCTTGATGTGTGAGGCATGCAATGACACCAATGGACAGGGGCGTGCATGCTACTGCATGCACCCCTTCCCGGTGTCGGCCACAGCATGTCCCCCTGTAGACTGCCTGTGTACTGTGCTGCCTCCAGCTACCACCAGAGGCCACCAGCACACCAACTGCAGTGTGCCCCCCCACCCCAGAGAAGGAGAGCAGTTCTCTGGATGCTTCACCCTTCTCCTCCTCTGCCAACCCCCGATGACCCAGGCTCGTTCCAGAACCCAGGTCACCAGCATGGAATGAGGTGTGGCGTCCAGTGCCTCAACCCTCAGTGCCACTGGGCTGGTTAAGATGTTTAAATACTTTATAAAAATTTGATGTAAGGCCATCTGGTCCAGGAGCCTTATTAATCTTAAAGTTATTTATTGCCTCCTCAATTTCTTTTGGGGTAATCAAAGCTACTAATTTAGGGATTTCAGCCTTACTAATATGAGGACAGGAAAAATTAAATGAGAACTTTTCTTTCTCATCTGTGGAAGGTGAATTGAATATTGGACCATCAAGTTTTGAGTAATACATATAAAATTCATTGAGGATATCTTTGTCATCTGTTAGAACTATATTTAGATTTTCAGAAATTATAGAATCTATGTGTTTAGATTGTTCCATCTTTTTAATTCTTTAAGCCAGTAATTTGCTGGGTTTGTCCCCTAAATCTGTATAAGAAGCCTTCAACCTGATAATCAGAAGTTCTGCTTGTTCTTTAGAAATAAACTGAATTCTTCTTTAAAGTCTTGAATTTCCTACTGTTCCCGGGGTGAAAGGGAGTCTGGGTCTTTTGTTTCCAATACTTTCAGTTTATTAGTTAGTTCCCTTAATTTTTCATTTTGTTGCTTTTAATCTTCACCCCAGATCTTATAAACTCACCCCTTAAGTAACATTTACATGATGCCCACATTAAATCTACTTTATCAATTGAATTTGAGTTTTGATCCCCAAAAACCTGAATTGCTTCTTTAATATAATGTGTGATGTAATCTTGTCTCAGAAGGTTGGGGTTAAGTCACCACGAAAAACATCTCAAGTAGGAAGTACCTAATTTTAAAGTAATATATATTAGGGAGTGATCCGATAATGCCCTTGGTAATATCTGTGGGTCATGTACCAAGGGGATTAATTTATTAGAAATAAGGAAGTAGTCAATTCCGGAGAGGGATTTTTGGGCCTGAGAAAAAAGTGAATGATTTTTTTATTTGGGAAAAATATTCTCTATGGATCAACTAAATCATAAAAATCAATCAAATCATGAAAGGCTTATTATCCCCCTAGACTAAGTAATTTGAGGGATTTGATTTATCTAGGTTGTAATCAAAAGGTAAATTCCAATCTCCTCCTAAAACAATTTGGTAACAATGGTAAGGTGTTAAGCTAGAAATTAAATTCATATAAAAGCTTGAAGAAGCATTGTTTGGACCGTAGATAGACACAAACACATATTTAGTTTGAGCAATTTCACTCACCACTAAGATATAACCTCCTTCTTGATCTGAAACAAGTTTTAGTAAATTGAAATGCATGGATGAGTCCATTAGAATCACCACTCCAGATTTGGCAATATACCTCCCTGCTCCAGATATTGACTTGAAGTTGAATTTTTCCAGACATTTTACCTCAGAACTTAACAGATGTATTTCTTGTAAAAGAATTAAATTAAATCCCATAGACTTTAAATCATTTAAGATTGACATTCTTTCAGTTTTTGATCACAGCCCTTTTACATTCTAAGATACTATTTTAAGGGTTATAATACTCATGAAGAAACAGTAATAATGAGCTGAGTATAAAACAGCGATAGTTCCAAATAAGTAACAGGCCACCAGAATAATGTACGAGCCCCTTGCCCCCACCTCTCTTGAAGCTATCCCACCCCCCCAACAAAATACTCCTCCCCAAACATTGGAGAAGTCTCCAAAAGTAATCAATAACAACACAAAACATTACCATTAACATTTGTGAAGGTGGAGTAATGCGGTATATGTACAACACTTTCCCCCCAGTCCCTACGACTGACCTCCTATAAACTATAAATGTGGTGAAAAAAACTCTACCCTCACCCCATATGACTAACCCAATAAAGACCTAATTATTAAGTCACAAAAGCACTACTGACAAATCATTAATACCATAAAAGATTGGCAGAGAAAAATAATGTAGCAAAATGAGTCCTACATTATGAAGTACTAATGTGTAAAGAATAATACTGTTTAAATCGTACTTTTATGAAGTTAAATAATATTTCACAACTATCTTACAAAATACTGTGATGTCTATCTCTAAATAAAATGTTTCTTATCCAAGACCAGAGGGAAAAAAATATATTGTGCAGTTATCTGGTTTCCATATTGTAAAACAAATTAAACAGAAACCCTGTTGGCATATATCACCTGCTATCAGATAATGTCCTTTGTAACTAAATATAGAGCATTTTTGGCCTTAATACATTGCTGAATCATTAAATTTCCTTAAAGTAACATACCATTTTACCAAGTTAAGAGAATGAGTGAGAGGTAACCACCAAGAATAAAATTTTAATCTGGTATAATTCTACAGCAATAGCGCTTAGAGTTCAGGGAAATGAGGAGGAATATGTTATTTCAGGGGATGTATAGGTTAAGAGTAATTAATTAAACTGTAATTATGTGCAGGACCACTCTTTCATATTATTCCAATCTTTAGTAGATAAAGATTAGTAAAAAGGAGAGATGTCTGCAAAAGTACAAAACGAAGCAAGCTGGAAATAAATCTAGGATCAGCCCTGCAGGGATATTACAACCAGACCAAACTGAGCCCCTGTCTAATGGAACCTTTTAAAAATTATTCAGATGGTAGCAAATACATATAATCCCTATTTAACGGGTTCCAGCCTTATAAAATTATTCAGCCAGAATGGCCGCCTCTACTATATGTCAGCAGATTAAGTTATCCCCTGATGTGGAAGCTATAAGCCCTTCAACTTAAACCCTATTTAACAGGTAAATGTGGACCAGCATTTGTTGAGTAGCAGACTATGATCTCTCTCTATTTGTATCCAGTGGGGACCTCAAAGTGAGATAAGGACATCTGATTTATATTGTATGTCCCTTATTTAACGGGGAGGCACAGTACTTGGAATTTTTAGTAAATAAGATAGATATAAAAAAAAAGGAAAACTCAGTATGTGGCCCCTTAAGTCTGACAAAACTGGGAAGTGGCTCAGCACCAACAAAAACTATGGGTTGTTTTGCAATGACTAGGATTCTATTTAGCTGCTCCTACCCTGTAACAATAAAGCAGCACCAGTATTTCTCATTAATAAACCTCCTCAAATCCCTGAATCAATCCACCGAATGTTGACTTGTCTTTCAGCTTTAAAATAACTAATGTGGAATAGTTCTTACCTTAAGGGAATCTCCCACACATACCTTCTAATGTCATTTAAAAAAAAAAAACAAGAAAAATGCAGTAAACAAAAGAACCTTATTCTTTCAACCTGAAAATGATCAAATGCATATATTGATATTCCTATACTCGAGTCTCAGTACAGCAACATTTGCAGAAGAAAGAAGAAAAAAAGCACATTCTTTCTCAAACTGTAGTAGAGCATCTAAAAACTAACTACACATTTGGAAAGAGAATGTTATGTAGCAACTTGTCTCACTCCAAGATTCTGCTAAAGAACACAGGCATCACTTATAAACTTTCATAGGTTATATAAACTATTTCATATAAACCAAAATGAGGTGCTTACCATGAAGGCCAAAGATTAACTTGAATCTTGAGGTGCAATAGTGTTGTATAAAATAATTACTTAAATGTAAGATAGATAAATATTGAACTTGAAATAGAAATCGATTGCACCATTCTATTGAGAACAAGAAAAGGACTTGAGTATAACTAGAGATTGCCAAAACAAAAGATGCAACATATCACCAGACCCCTTTACATAGTCTCCAATATGTTGACTTGAGTGCTGTGGAGTGAATATCCTTCATGATGAGACTGAAAACATCAGAGTATAAGCATGGTGAACAACAAGGGATGCAGACTTTCAAACCATGTATCACAAAGTCCTGAACACTAATCAAATACACATATTTTTAATTGCCTATAGGCAAAGGTTGAATCCAACAGAGTCCTTATTCAGGGTCTCAGCCTTGTTTGAAAAGATATGGGAACAATCCTGAGAGTTGTGGGAAAGCTTGGCCCAGCGATTCAAAAGCATAATTTTTACCGTCATTGACAATAAACTATTTTGCTGGGTATAATATGCGAAATTTGATCCCTGCAGAAATAAGTTTATTCACAATAGGGGAAAAGTCCCTTCTCCTTTGGTGAACTTCATGTGGGAGGTCTTGAGTTACCCTAATTTTTATGTTTGCTTGCGCATGCATAGAACATTTATTTCAACTGTAGGAGAGAGCGCGGGGTTTGGGAGGTGCAGCACTCTGGAGGCCAATGGCCCCAGTGCCTTCTGAGGCTTGGCCCACTTTCCCCAATGTGGTAACACACTGCTGCTGACACTAGTTCAGCCAGCATGCCACCACCCCGTAATGTTTTCGCCACTGCAATCATAGGCCGCCTCGTCATTGCAGCGTCAGCCATTCCGCTGCAATGAGTGAGTGACCCGTCATTGCAGGGTGGTGCCTTGCCCTCTGCATGCCCCTGACCCAGTTCATTTGCTGATGGGGATCCCAGTCCCCATCAACATAATGTCCCCACTCCCAAGTTTCTGTTGTATGCCGAGGGGGTGCCCAGTCCCCCTCGGCACCATGCATCCCCCAATAGTCTTTCTTTTCCAACGGGGTGCCCAATCCCCATCGGCTTCAATACCCCCTTCCCTGTTCAATTTGCTGACAGGAGAGCTCACGCCCCATCGGCGTAATGTCCCCCCCCAATTTGTTGTCTGCTGGGGGGTGCCCAATCCCTTGGCTCTTGCCCCCACTCGGTATATGCGATGGGGTGCCCAATCCCACATCAGTTACAGCCCCCAAAGACTCAGGTGGCATGCTGGGAGGCCACCCCAGCATGCCAAATGTCCCTAAAAAAATTCCCACGTTTTTTAACCCTGTAAAACAGAAAATGGTCCCTCATTGAGTCCGTAGCCCCTCCCCAATCTGCGCCCACCCGAACCCTGCCTTCCCACACCCCCCCTCACCCTACACTTACCTCCGGAGCTCAGCTCAATGATCTTCAGTGGACTGGGAACACGTCTGCCTCTTCAAAGCTGACCACAAACTGAAGAAATGCCGGTAAGTTGTATAATGGCATAAATAGGGGGTTTTCAACTTTGGTGCATATCTCAGGCATTTTGGGGAATTTTGGCAGCAAATTTTCAACATGGGGTTATTGGGATCCCTTCCCATGAATTCAGCCACAGTCATGGCGTTACTCGGTCCCAAAAGGTGATTTTGTGGTCACTGCATGGAATCACCTCTCAGGACTGATTAATGAAAGGACAGTGCCAGTGTTCATGAAGTGGGCTCTCAAAAAGCCTATGTTGCAAATCTGGTGGAAAAAATCCCAAAAATTACTGTTTTATGAGAGTGTGTTATGCAGTTTCCATGCATGCTCATACCTTTGCAAATTTGTAATATTTTCATTCCAGATTTTCAACATTGGCATTTTTCCACACCTCCTTATAAACAGTACAGCTGTCATTTTCCAGCTCCTGACCGAAATGTGTTTTCACATTTCCGGTGCAGAATAGTGCGGTCACTGTGGGAAATCAGTGTGCAGGACATATTAAGAAAATCATAGTGACACTGTTCATGAGCAGCGGTCCTAAAATGCCTATGTTGAAAATTTGGTGACGAAAGTCCATAAAATGACTGTGTTATGAGCATGCGTTGGGCAGTTTCTATGCATGCTCATAACTTCATGAATTTGTAATATTTTCACTCTAGAGTTTCAACATTGGCATGTTCCACACCTCCTTATGAACAGTAAAGCTGTCATTTTCCACATCCTGGCCAAAATGTGTTTTTACACTTCCAGCACAGAATACCGTGGTCACTGTGGGAAATCAGTGTTCAGGACATATTAAGAAAATCATAGTGACACTGTTCATGAGCAGAGGACCTAAAATGCCTATGTTGAAAATCTGGTGACAGAAGTCCATAAAATGACTGTGTTACAAGTGTGTGTTGCACAGTTTCCAAGTATGCTCAGAAGTGCACAAATTTGTAATATTTTCACTCCAGATTTTCAACACTGGCATGTTGCCACACCTCTATATGAACAGTACAGCCGTCATTTTTCATATCCTGCCCAAAATATGCATTTGCACATCTAGCGCACAATTTCTTTATTTATTTAGTGTTTTGTTTACCGGGTAAGTGCACTAGCCATAGCAATGACTATTTTCAGGCACTACCCGGGAGGATACAATATAACAATACAGGAAAGACATTCCAATACACGTACAACAAAAATCGTTGACAACAGCTTTCAAGCAGGTTGCAAAAAATAGCTAAAAACAAGGAGGTTGCGGTAACAGTGTAGGAAAAGAAAAAAAAAAAAACAGGAGCAGTACAATAACTAAGATTACACCACAATTTGCTTTGAGGAAGAAGAAACACGACAGAGTAAACATTTTTAGTACTAATAAGGGATTGAAATGTTAACTTAGGGAAGGGATAATAGTAATGGCCACTGTGGGAAATTAATGTTTCAGACAGATTAAGAAAATTATAGTGACAGTGTTCATGAGTAGAGGTCACAAAATGCCTATGTTGAAAATTTAGTGAAATAATTCCACTAAATGACTACGGTACAAGCATGTGTTGTGCAGTTTCCATGTACGCTCAGAACTTTGAGCATTTTTAATATTTTCACTATGGATTTTCAACATTGCCATCTCTTCACACCTCCCTATGGATGGTACAGCTGTCATTTTTCACATCCTGCCTGATCTGTGTTTTCTCACATCTGGCACAGAATGGCATAGTCCCTGTGGGAACTCGAAGTTTGGGACACATTAACAAAATCACACTGCCACTGTTCTTGAGAAGAGGTCCCAAATGCTTTCATGAGGTTAGGGTCACAAAAAGGCCATGTTGAAAATTTGTACTGCAAATACCAACACACGCACAGGGCATTAGGGTTTCTAACCATAACATCCCACCCTGTACAGACTGACAGGCATTAGAGGTGTAACTTTGGATCACCGGCTGTAATACTCATGCCATCCCACCCCCACCCTGAAGCCAGTGACAGGCATCGACATGTGCCTTGCACTCTTCAGCCCCAGACTTCACCTCATTCTCCTGTACTGCACCCATTTCAGCATACATCCTTATGAAATGGGGTGACTGTGAAGCCAAACACCCCAAGGCACACCTCAACACTTGTCGGTGTGTACAGGATAGGCTGAGGTGAAATGCCATGAGCATTATAGGCAATGACCCACAGGCACACCCCAATGCCTGTCCATCTCTGCAGGGTAGAGGTGGGATTGGCTTGAGTTCAATTCTTCACTGCCATTCCTATTCTACATCTGTCTAACTCCTCCATGTCTAATGCTAATATCAGCAAGGAAACATTCGGTATTGACAAATGCTTGTTTTACTATTCCCAGGATAAATCTTTAGTAACTTTCACTTTATTTAGAACAAATGTTCTGTTGAGATAATTCAGAAAGCAAAAAATGAATGGTCTAGGAAGTTCACTCTTTGCCGGTAGTGGTCTCAAGGCCCTGTGGGCTTGCTCTGTTACATGTGAGGTGCCATTTGGAGAGTTGCCTGCAATATTTTTGCACAGGACTTATGCAAAGTGTATAGGGTCTGCACCTTTGGAGGATTCTGGAACCCTGTATATTACAACATTATTGCGACATGATCATCCCCCCAGGTCCTCCAATTTTTGCTCAAGTCTTTAACCTTGTGTCTAATATTAGGGAGCTCCGGATCCATTTTAGCCATCCAGTCTTCTAAAGATGACACCCTCATCTCTGCATCGGTGAGTTGGGTACTAATTTTACTCAAGGTTTCTCTTGTATGTTTGGATTCCTGAACCAAGTTAGAAATAATGTCTTTTAGGTCGCTAATTTCTGACATAAACTTTTCCTCTGATAATACATTTTAGCACTGGCCTAGGGCATATTTTTACCTGGATTTTGCTTAGGCCTTTTTGAGTTTTCTGCCCTGTCTGGAGTCAGAGGTGGAGGGAGTATGTTTGATTGGCATTTTCATTTCTACATCCATTTTTGTCTTGCTTCAGGTACATATAAGTGGCACTATTATTAGTAAAGTCTTTCAAGAAGTTTATGAGGCTGAAATTAAGCACTTTAGTGATGAAAAGGCAGTTGCTCATTAGGTTGGAAAATGGAGCTGCACAACTAGCGTCTTAGCTGCACAGAGCCATCACCGGAAGTCTTTGGGTTAGAGTTTTTGAACCTTCACTACACCCACTCCATCCACCACCATAATGAACCCAACTGAATTGAATGCCAAAGCACAAACCAGGTTTCATATACTGCCCAAAATATGCATTTGCACATCTAGCGCACAATTTCTTTTATTTATTTAGTGTTTTGTTTACCGGGTAAGTGCACTAGCCATAGCAATGACTATTTTCAGGCACTACCCGGGAGGATACAATATAACAATACAGGAAAGACATTCCAATACAAGTACAACAAAAATCGTTGACAACAGCTTTCAAGCAGGTTGCAAAAAATAGCTAAAAACAAGGAGGTTGTGGTAACAGTGTGGGAAAAGAAAAAAAAAAAACTGGAGCAGTACAATAACTAAGATTACACCATAGTATATGTTTTAACACCATAAATAATTGACATAGTTTGAGATTTACAGTTACATTCCAGATGAACACAGCACTAGTACAGTATGTTGTGAGCCGCAGAGCCACAGGATACAGGATGCAGGCCTTTGATACTGTGTGTGCCATTGCTGTTGCTTTACAAGAGCCCTACATGGCCATCCACAAAGCGAGCTGCAGGTCTGGAGCAGTGTTTGTGATGATGTAGCTGCTTTGCAGTTGGCCCACAGGATTGTGTCAAAGTCCGCTATAGGTCTGGTACAATGCGTGCAATCAGTGAAATACAACCCCCCCCAAAAAAAAAATTGAGCACACAAACAAGTGTCATGTATCAAATAAGATCAACAAAATGTTTTATTTTTGCTACTGACAACACCAGAACATGGTACAGCAGATGGTGTCAAAATTCAGACTTCCTGGCTGCCACAAATAATAATAGTCTGTGGTTGTGGGGAGTCTGGATTTTATCACCATCTGTTCCACCACATTTTGACATTGTGAGTAGCATAAAGAAATTTGCCTCATTATTGTACCTTGCATTATCTTGATCTTAATTGATACATGGTAGTTGGTTGGGTGTGTGTTCACAGGTTTTTGGATTTTACTGAATATTGTTGTACCTAGCTGCACCATGTATCTGAGGTACACTCTTTTGTTGCTTGCTGTCAGCAGTGCATGGAATGGTGTAAATGCTTCGGCATCCCAGAAAGTCTACTACAGGTCTAGTGCAATGTGTGTGACAATGCAGCTGTGGGCCACTAGCAAAGTTCACTTATCTAGAAAGATAAATAGACTAATTGAGAGACAGACAGACAGACAGACAGATAGATAGATAGGTTGGTAGGTATAGGAAGATAGACAGACAGACAGAAGGACAGAAAAAGAAACAGATAATCAAGACAAATAAAGATAGACAGAAAGACAGTTTACTTGTGTGTATACCTTTCTACATGCAAGGTGCTACACTAGTAAGCAATACAATTGAAACTGAACTTTGTCATACATCAGTTTTCCTGAGAAAATAATTTTTAATAATGTACAAAAATAATACAAAACTATAAAAATTAAAACCATAGATCAGCTTGTAAGCAATAGTGAATAACAACAGCAAACCATACACAAAGAGACCCTTTATATCTCCAAGCAAAACCTGAAAAGCCTGAGTGAAAAGGAAAACTTTCATTTGTTTGTTAACTTCACTGAATGCTCAGCATGGGCGTGAAAAGGAAATAAATTCCACCTACTCTGGGTAGAAGGAAATTAAAATCTCTGTCCCAGGCTTATTTTAATCTTCATGATGGAATAATTGAAAGTAAGCTCTTGGCCATGCATAGCAATAGTTTATGGCTGGCAGGGCACACAGTAGGAGATCATAGAGTTAGAGAGGCCCCAATTTGATAAAAGGTTTATAGAAACATAGAATTTGAGAGCAGATAAGGACCACTCAGCCCACCCAATCTGCTTATTTCTTTCCCTACCTACAGAATCACCGCAGACCCAACTCAATCTCTGGCTTGTTCTCACTCTCCACTTTCTTTCTACTAAGATTCCTTTATACTTTTCCCATGCATTCTGCCCCCCCCCCATTTTCCCCCCATCATCTTCACTGGAAGGCTGTTTCAGGAATACACCATTCTTTCTGTGCTGAAATACTTTCTCACACCTATCCCGAATCTACCACCCTCCAGCTTCATAGCATGTCACCTTGTTCTTGAGCTCCTTTTTTTCTGAAAAATACTTCCCTCCTGTACCTTATGTACTCGTGTGAGGTATTTAAAGGCCTCTATCCTATTGTCCCTCTCCCTCCTCTCTTCCAGGGTGTACTTACTGAGGTCCTTTAGTTTTTCCTCATAGGGCTTTGATGCAGACTGGGATCCATTTTAGTTGCCCTCCTCTGGATCACCTCCACTCAGTCAATGTCCTTCCAGAAATGTGGTCTCCAGAACTGGACACAGTTCCCAATGTGGGGTCTTACCAGTGATCTATACAGGGGTAACACCACCTCCCTGTTTCTGCTGGACATACCCCTCCCAGTGCACTCCCAGCATCCCACTAGCCTCTCAACTGCCTTGTCACACTGCCTGACATCATTAGGTCATCTGATATGATTTCCCCTATGTCTCTTTCCTGCTTGATTGTCATTAGTACAACACTTCTCATTTTGTACTCTGATCCCAGGTTTCTGTGCCCTAAGTGCATTATTTTGCACATTTTTGAATTGAAATCCAGCTGCCATACCCTTGATGACTCTTTGACTTTTCTCAGGTCTCTGCTTATCCTTTTCACCCCCCCACCCCCGAAATATTCATTTATTACAGATTTTAGTGTCATCTGCAAAGAGGCAGACCTTCTCTTCCAGTTCCTGTGCAATGTCACTTATAAAGACATTAAAGAGGACTGGTCCCAGTACTGATCCCTGAGATACCCCCAGTTACGTTGCCTTCCTTGGAGTGAACTCCGTTTACTAACACCCTCTGTTGCCAATCCCCTGGACCCAGTCCTAAGCTACCCAGCTTGCTTACTAGTCTCCGATGTGGAATGGTGTTGAAAGCCTTACTGAGATCCAGGTGAGCCACATCCGCCATTCCACCTGACCTAATTTCTTGGTCACCCAGTCAAACAACTCTATCAGACTAATTTTATATGACCTCCCCACCTGTGAATCCTTGCTGCCTAGTGTTTTGTAACTCATTGGATTCAAAATATTCCACAATGTTTTCTTCAGCAATGTTTCCATTGACTTTCCCACCACCAGTGTCAGGCTGGCTGACCTATAATTGTCAGCTTCTTCTCTGCTACCACTTTTGTGTAATGGGACTACCTCTGCCCTCCTCCAGTCCACTTTTTTGGCACCAGTTTCCCCCAATCTCACCCCTTACCCCCCCACACACTGCCTCACCCACCCCCCCTCTCTAATGGCACTTTCAGATATGGGGCCCTCCAGCCCATCCACCTTGCACTTTTGCCACCTGCCTCTACCAGCCGACAATGGCCCTTTATCCTGCCTACTTCTTCCTGACTCCCTCCTACCCTATACTAACTATATACTGTTCACCCTGAAACTTGTCTGAAGCTGGCTTATGTTGTCTCTCTCCATTTTTGGCTGTATAATAAATGCTTAGACATCTTTGTGTTTTTAAGACTGTAACCATTGTTGACCTTTGTATGTATGTTACCCTACATCCTTTGATGTGGAACCTTTGTAAATGAGCAGTTCCTACTCAAAGGTATTTGTAATCCTAGTGTTTAATAAAATAAAAATAAAAAAAGTCATCTGAAACCTCTCCTGTTTTAAGTAAACTGTTAAACAGGACTATCAGAGCTGCAGCCAATACCTCCCTGAGCTCCCTCAACATCCTTGGACACACCCTGTCTGTCCCCATTGCTTTGTTCAGTTTCAGATTAGTGAGTTCCTTCAGGACTCTCTCCTCTGAAAAAGGACTAGTGTCCACCTCCCTCTTCAAATCTGCTATTTTTTCTGTGGTCCCTCCTTTTCCCCTTTCTCTGTGATCACTGAGCAGAAGTATTTGTTCAACATGTCTTCCTTTTCCTGATCCCACTCTGCACTGTCCCCCCCTTCCCTTTCTAACCTTACAATCCCTCCCTTGGTCTTCCTCTTTCCATTTACATTCCTGAAGAATGCCTTGCTCCTTTTATTGCCACCTGTGCAATTCTCTTCAGTTTGAGACTTTGCAGTCCTTATTGCTTTCCCTGCATCCCTCTGTTTCCCCTGATATGCCTCCCTATCCTCCTCCCTCTGCATCTCCTTGTACCTTCTGAATGCAACCTTTTCAGTCTTTACCTTTCCCATCAATTCTTTCAAGAACTATAATGGTCTCTTTTTCCTCTTGCTTTTGATGCAGAGAGATTTTGCCTTCATTATGCTTGCTTTTAGCTTTGCCCACTTTTCCTCCAACCCCCCAGGTCATCCCCATTTCCAGGTCATCTCTGAGGCATTTATCCATCTTTATAAAATCTGACCTCCTGAAGCCCAGGATCCTCACCTGTGTGTGGTTCAATTCTGCAGCCATCCTTATATTGAACAATACCGTATGGGGATCACTGGCCCCATGCGGCCTCTTACCTTGAAGTCTACAACACTTTCCCTGTTAGTGAGCACCAGGTCCAGTAGTGCCCCATCACAAGTGGGTTCACTTTCTAGTTGTTTGAGGAACACCTCCTGCAGGGAATCTAGGCGAAGCTGCAGCTGGGAGGCTCCAATCTCACCAGCAGCACTTCCCCCTTTTCTGCTATTTTGCCAATGGCATCCACAAGTATGTTATCTAACTCCTCCCCCTACACCAGAGGACTGTAGATCCTGCCGGTTGGCATAGTGGCAACTTTGCCTGTCTCTAGGGTGACACACAGTGCCTCCGACCCCCCCATATTCCCTGGATCTCTGTCACTGTAATGCTTTCATTCACATAAAGCACTACAGTCCTCCTTTCCTTCCCAAACTGCCTTTCCTGGCCAAAGTATACCCTGATATGGCCATGTCCCAGTCATGGTTTTCAGTGCAGCATGACTTTAATGGCCACTATATCCAGGTCAGCCTCTGCCATGATGGCCTCTAGGTCTGGAATCTTATTTCCTAGACCTTTATTGGTCTCACATATGGCCTTCCAGATTTTGTTAGCACTCTGCATGTTACCCCCCCTTATTGCATTTTGTCCCCTTCTTCCTCCTCCCTCTTTTTAATTCTCCTGTTCCCATCCCTCTTCATTTTTATCATCCTGCTTCCCTTACTAGTTTGCACCCTGGGGGTTTCCCCTCCCCTCAGGTTCTCCCTACTCTCTACTTCAGCCTAAGGGGGTGGGCAGTCTCTGCTTCCCCAATTCCTTCTGCCACCCTTCTCAGCTAGTTTAAATGTTCATTAAAGTAACATTTAAACCATATACTGAGGACTATGATTCCCTTCCCAGATGGATGCAGGCCCTCACCTTTGAATAGGCTGTTATCCTCTCCCATGTAAGTCCCCAATCCCCAGTGTAGCAAAACCCCTTCTTTTTTGTTTTTGTTATTTAACCAGGTGAGACACACTAAGCTGAAAGCTTTTTTACAGGTGCAACCTGGGAGCACAGAGAAGTTAAGTGACTTGCTCAGGGTCACACAATATGTAAGTTGAAGCTGTGGGATTGAAACCCAGGTCTGGTCTGCTGGATGTCACTAGATTTGCAGCTCAGAGCCTTAAACCACTGCACCATACTGCCCCATAAACTCTGTGCATCATTCCTCCAGCCATGAGTTAAAGCTTCTGGTGTGGAGAGCCCTCTCCTCCCATCTGTTGTAAACAGGCAGCTCCTCAGAGAAAATGACTAAGTACTCTATCTGTCTAAGACCACTCCCCAGCTTCCTAAACTCCCCAGGCACTATTCCAGCCCTGTTCCTAGCCAGGTCATTGATCCTGAGGTAGACAATGAAATTCAGATCCCCCTTCCTTCCTGCTGCCATAGTGATCACCAGGATTCTTTTCCCATCCCTCCAGTCTGTGGCACCATGTAGGCACCTGACCTCCCTCTCCGCCCCTCTTCATATTCCAAAATCTATCCTCCTGACAATTGAGTCCCCAACAGATGTTGCTTCCTCCTCCTCTGTAGTTCTCTCCCACTCTTCTTGGGGTCTCCACTATGGAGGACCTCCATATCCTCCCTGGCCACCACCATGGGTGCCTCCTCCTGGCAGTCCCACATCACCAGAGTGGCACAAGAATTTTGCAGTGGTACCAGATGAGGAATTTGCCTCTGACCCCCCTGACCTTTCCAGAGCCTACCAACTCGATCCTTCTCAAGTCCACCACATTACAGCAGTTCCTCCTCACTGGCATCCTCTGAGGTAATGAGACAGTATAGCGTAGTGGTTGGATACTGAGCTGCAAACCTAGAGACCTGGGTTTGAATCTCACAGCCCCTACTTGCATACTGTGTGACTCTGAGGAAGTCATCTGACTTCCCTGTGCTTCCAGGTCACACCTGGTAACAAGATTTGGCTTAGTGTGCCTTTCCTGGTTAAACAATTTCCACTTTCTCTTCCCTAATGGTGTCAGACCTGGTGGCCCCTGCATGGGGAGAGCCCCCAAATCCTAGCCAACTCAGTCTTGAGTCTAATAATCTCTTCCCCCCCACAGCTCAGAGAGGCGCATGCAGATGAGACAGCACTGTAGTCTCCAGAAGGTCTCTCTCTGAAAACTGTTGCCCCACAACCACTGCACTACTCTGCTCCCAGCATTCCAAATTCCTATTGTGTCTGTGTTACTTAGAAATACTTATGTCCCCTTACCTTTGATAGGGAGTTGCTAGCGTTTCCCTTTATGTTGTTATACCCCTTTGTACACCTACCCTAGACAGGGCGGTGCTCCTATTTCTAGTATTGGACCTATACATTTGCTTTCACCCATCCTCTTTGTACCCTTTGCTCCAGATAGGGTGTTTTCAGTTTTACCCCCTTTTGTTATTGTTCTGCTTGTACAGCTATACCAGATAGGGTTTTGCTCCTATTCCCAGTTTAGGCCTGTATTTTACGTTCTGCCATTCCCTGCAGTGAATGCAACCATAGGAGTGAACAGGTGCCTTACCTTAGAGGACCAAAAGAGTCCTCGGCTTCCCTGCTTCCTTCTTCTGATGCCTGCCAAGGCCTAAGATGCCAATCTTGTCACTGTTTCACTCCTGTTCTGTTCCATTCATGTGATGGGACACAGCTTCAAAACAGCAGCTTAAATCAATTCACCACCTATCTGGAAGTGAACGCAAAATACAGAGGAATTATATAATATGATGTAGTTTGCAGGAGCTGCAGGTGGCAAAGGTGAGCTGCAAGAAAGAAAGCACACAGTGAGTAGATTGTAATAGTCAAGGCATAAAGCAAAACAAATATATATGGTTGGATTTGCCAGCTTGTATGAATGTTATAGAACATTCTTAAGACAATAAATGCCAACACTGATGATCCCTGGTGACTCATGTATCAAGAGTGAGAGTATCATGAAGGAATACTCCCAAATTTACACACAATCTACTGCCTTCAAAAAAAATCTCCTCCAAAACAGAGTTGGAAACCTTTCAAATGTTCTTGGTCCAGCAGCCTGGCCACACCAAAAGTATGTGTGGATTATCTAGATTCAGCCATAGCCAGTGCAATGCTATCCTATAACAGATCTCATTTCAAAGATGATCCATCAAAGACACTGCTATGTAATGGTCAAAGCCAAAAGATAGACTTGGCTGGGTATGATGTGCATTACAGTGAAGCTCCAGACTACGCATCTTAATAACAACCCCTGTGGTAGCATGTTCAAGCAAACAATAAGAGAAAGAAAAACAACCCTTGCAGTACTTTGCAGTTCAGGCAGTCATGATGCATTAACTCCCATAGCCACCAACTGCTTATTATTATCTTGAAAGGACTGGAACAAGACATTCCTCTCAAGAGTGCCACATTTTCCTGTAAGACCCTGTAGTCGATGGTTTAAATCATCAATGAGTGGTCAAAGACATCTAAGAAAGAAACTTCTGTAAGGCTTGCCTTAAGAAGCTAACTTTTAACTCTGACCAGTCGATGCTATAAGGTGGTATACAACCCAAATGAAAATACTCAGAAATGTTACATCTCTGTGGGTGGTCCTGCATCTGGGCCAAAACTACATTTTCTGTAACCTAATCCAAAAAAGTTATGTGGCAAAAGTGTTATAATTTGTAATAATTGGAGGAGCTAAGCTAGTTTATTGGGGTAGAGGGAAAATCACTGCCTGTTTCAATGTAGAGAGCAGGAAGCACTCCCTCAAGGAGGAATTTACAATTCCTGCAAAAACCAGAGCCATTGTTTTATGATGCACCAACAGGATCCTAGTCAGATCTCCTATGATGTAATATAGATTAAGTGGAACAAAATTCAGTTGACATCTCCTGATTCAAGAGCAGCCTAACATGGACTTTGTTTGTTTATCCAGAATCAACAGATTTCTGACATAATGTATTAATTATTCTGTTCCCAAAATTGCACTACAGGCAGAGAAACATGCCCTAATCCCAGTAACCTTGACATGAAAAAAGTGTCCCAAAGCCTCATACCTTTCAACAGAGGCAACTTCCCTAGGATTAAGACAGCAAGAATGGAGAATAAAGTCAACTCTATGAAAATCAGTTACTTGGTGATTGTTTATTCTTACAATTTATTTACCCCACCAGGACAAGACTGCTGAGTTATAATATTTTGTTTTCAATGGTGTCCTGATTTTGTCCATTTTGATGTTGGGTGGATTGAAGTCCTGAAATGTTAAGGTCAAGATTATAGCTAAATATTTTATTTTCAAAATACAGCCCAAAAGATCATAGAGGATTTTAGAGCAGATTACAAGAATGAATGCATGCATAACTTGTTGATTAAGGGTGGCATACTGACAGCTCGAAGAATTAGGAGCAAGAATTTTTATAACACATTTGATGGCAACTGGATACATAGTTCTCCAGATATAGTTCAAAATTGGAGCTGAAAATTTAACAACTTCTAACAAGCCAGAATGCACACATAATTAGACCATCATGCTTGATTTTCTAACAGCATCAAGAATTAGTAGCAAGGAACAGCCATACAAAGTTTGATTTTAATTGAATAATTCTTCCTAATGATGCAGGCCAAAAGAGCTGAATTTTCAACACCCTGTTAGAAGCCATAATGCATGCTTAATCACAATAGGTCACTATACTTTTCATGCCTTGGGCCTCAAGAAGATGTACTAAGGAATGAATATAACCATCTTGATCCTACAGGATATGTGTTTTTCAAGATACAGCTAAACTGAAATAGTCAGTCACAAGACAGCACACAATGTTCCCCTAAAGCACTTCTGCATCCTTCTCTGATCCTATAATCAAAGAGAGATACCATATTGTACATAGCTCTCCACATTAGCACATCTATTTGGTATTTTCAAAACAAGCTTATCCTGTGGTATATTGTGATTCCCACAACTTGTACTCTAGCTGGCTATTAATATTGTAATTGATATATGTGTTATATTGCCCCAAGTCACAGCAGTAAAAGAGCCTCTGTTGTGCAAATGTTAACTATCCTGGTTATAATGTTTAGCAAACAGTAAAATATGCAAATGTTTGACCCAAAGGCTTACAGCAACTGACCACTTCATTACAGTGGAAGTTCAATGATGAGCTTTGGTGCTGGAATAGCAGTGGCATGGTAAGTGTCTGTGTGCATGCAGACATTTATATATTATAGGGGTGCAGCTGATGCCCCTATAGTTAGGGTTTGATGGTCAGAATTATGCACTTTAATAATTTTGCAACCATTCCATCAATTCATATGAAATTTTGCATGCGCCATTGGTGACCAAACATCTCTGGATGTGACAAGTTTTGCTTTGGTCGGATATGTGGGTGCGGAGATACAGAATGTCCAAAAATGTGAAAATTACCATTTTTGTATAAATTATTTGTCATGCCAGTTCTCAGAAACGGTGAGGAGTTGTGGTCTGAAATTTGCAGGGAATACAGGTCTTGAGTCACAGATGTACCTTTTGAACATTTGGTGAAAAAAAATTAACCCATTTAAAAGTTAGTAAATTTTCAATTTTTCCATTATTTCCTATGTGACAAGTTAGATGTGCTATGTGAAACAACTATTTTATTGCCGCGAAAGTGGTAATTATTGTGGCAAATGTGAAATGTAGTGCCGAGATTCTGCCATCTTGTTTTCAGTTAGTGAGGCAAGCAAATTTAAATATTTCAAAAGATACTGAGAGATGGTAAACACCAACAGTTGTATTTACCTAATCAGGGCAGAGAAATCGGATTCTGGGGTCAGTATGTCCCAGAAATGGGCAGAAATAGTTTTATTTTATACACTGAGTTTTTACTGCCACAAATTGTGGCACTAGTTTCCTGAAACAAGGGGGTTTGCAGTAAATTGCAGCAAAAGGACACATTCTTTCATGAAACACTGGGTTTCTCAGTCAATTTCTCTCTCTCTCTCTCTGTGACTATGTCTGTCTGGCTGCAGTAGCTAGCAGTATGGTACTCTGCTGGTGAACCAACATATACAATACAGTGGCAGGGAGAAAGAAGCAAGTGTAGACTTTGAGGCTAGATTTGCAGTGCTATGAACCAATTAGATCTTTGCTTTATGTGAACACCTCGGGACCGTGGATGTGTATGTACTGTATTTGTTATGCCTGATGTGCTTGACTCTGAGTGTGACATATACTGATCAGCTGGGTTCCTATATATCACATCCATTGCCAACTACCTTGCTGTGTCTCTCAGTGTCACTTTATCACCCTACAGTTGCAGTCGGGTGGGGGGGGGCAAACTAGCAGAAACAGAAAGAAACACTGTAATTCAGGAAGCACTTGATTTTAAGCCCCCCCATTGTATATGTTAGTTCACCTGTGCAGTACTGTACTGTGAGCTAGTGCAGCTGGATGGATATAGCCACAGAGTGAGAGATAGACAGAAAGATCAAGAAACTTTTCATTTGTGGCACATGTCAATGGAGTGCTCAGAATTACAGAGTGAGGGAGGTGGTGGCGATGATATATGGGAACCCAGATGATCAGTTAATACAGCTCAGTCGGTAGAAACCAAACACATAAGGAAAAACAATTACATACAGATCCACAGTTTGGGCCATTCACATAAAGCAAAGCTCTAATCTATTGAGAGCACTGCAAATACAGCCACAAAGTCTGCACTTGCTTCTCTCTTCCTTCCCCTTCCTCATTGTGTATGCTAGTTCACCTAGGGAGTACTATACTGTGAGCTAGTGTAGCTGGATAGACATAGCCACAGAGAGAAAGAGAGAAGCGATAGAGGCTAAGAAACTTTTCACTTGCTGCACATTAAAGGAGGGCTCAGAATTAACATATAAAAGGCTTTAAAAACTACGGCTGGTTTTAAATCATTTGCTGCACACTCAATCAAAGCCCCGAGTCACCATTTATCATGTAAAAGGTAGCCTTCAATTGTAATTGGCACTGAACTAGGACTCAATGACATCGGCTGTTTACCATATTATATTTGTAGCCCAGTAATACATTAAATGTATATATTCCTGGATATAAATTATATGTGATGACTGCATTTCCTTGGCTGACATACGCAGCAAGTGAAAAGTTTCTCGATCTATCTGTCTGTATGTCTGTCTGCCTATCTATCTATCTCTCTCTCTCTCCATCTGGCTATGTCCATCTGGCTGCACTAGCTAGCAGTACGGTACTCTGCTGGTGAATCAACATATATGATAGAGTGGCAGTGAGAGAGAAGCAAGTGCAGACTTTGTGGCTGGATTTTCAGTGCTATGAACTGATTAGAGCTTTGCTTTATGTGAACACCCCGGGACTGTTAATGTTGATGTAATTGTTATGCCTTATGTGCTTGGCTACCGAGCATGCCATATTTACAGATCAGTTGGGTTCCCACACGTCACTTTCACCACCACCACCAACTACCTCAATCTATCTCTCAATGTCACTCTGTCACCCTACAGTTGCAGTCGGGGGGGGGGGGACTAGCAGAAATAGAAAGAAACACTGCAGCTCATAGAGCACTTGCTTTTATGGCTCTACCCCCCAACCCCCAGCTCTATTGTGTATGTTAGTTCATCTTTGCAGTACTGTACTGTGAGCTAGTGCAGCCAGAAGGACATAGCCACAGAGTGAGAGATAGACAGAGAGAATGAGAAACATCTAATTTCCTGCACATGTCAATGGAGTGCTCAGAATTACAGAGCGAGGGAGGAGGTGGCAGTGAGATATGGGAACCCAGATTATCAGTAAATACAGCACTGTCATTAGTAACCAAGCACATAGGGAAATATAATTACATACACATCCACAGTCTGGGCTGTTCACATAAAGCAAAGCTCTAATCCAATGAGAGCACTGCAAATGTGACTGCAAAGTCTGCAATTGCTTCTCTCTTCCATCTCCCCCACTCTATTGTATATGTTAGTTCACCTTGGGGGTACTGTACTGTGAGCTAGTGCAGCCAGATAGACATAACAACAGAGAAAGAGAGAGAGAGAGAAACAGAGAGAGATAGACAGAAACTGAGAAACTTTGCACTTGCTGCACATCAATGGAGGGATCAGAATTACCATATAACCAGTTTTAAAAACTATGGTTAGTTTTAACTCATTTGTAGGACACTAAATCAAATCCCCAAGTCACCATTTACAGTATCATGCGAAAGGTAGCCTTCAAATGTAACTGGCACTGAGCCAGGACTCAGTGACATTGGCTGTTTACCATATTATACATGTAGTCCAGTAATACATTTGGGGCAGGATTCACAAAGAAAGCCAAAAATCCTGCAGCTGTGGGAAAAAAGCCTGCAGCACTACAGAAATGCAGTTGTGTGATATTCATAAAGAAATTTTAAGCAGGTGCGGAATTTCGAAAAATCCCCACAGCTGCTGAAATTCAGCAGCTGCAGAAATTGTGCACATGCTGACAATCTGCAACTGCAGATCAGCAGCTCCAGGAATAGCTTAGAAGGCATAGCAACAGGTAAACTTAATTAGCTGAAACAGCAGACTTTAACAGGGATGCCACAGAATGAAGCTGAAAGCACCCACAAAGAGACCAGCAACCAGTCCCTCAACTGGGACCACTGCAGCACCACAGGTACCACAGGTACAGGCAATACCATGGCACCACAGTGGCCAACTGTTACTGCTGGTCCCCCCTTCCTGGGGTGTTCCTGTTGCCTGCAGGGGTAGCACTCACTGCAGGCTGGCCAGGCTCTACTGCCTGTGGGGCTCCATCATGGGCTGTACTGTGTCTGGTGGGTGTTGCCTGTTGCCATGTCATGGCAATGTGTGCTTTTGTTGTTGTTACAGCAGCCACAGTTATACTATTTGAGATGCTATTACCTGTGCCTTACCTCCACCTTAATTGATTCCAATTGCTGGGGCACTACCGCAGTTTACTGATGGAGCATTACACCTCATTCCACTCTGTGTAACATTTTTTCCTGGTTGTGAATAGCCTGTCAGGAGCTGTGCTTTACTTATCTCGCACCTTTTTTTCCTCAGGGACTTCTGCAGCTGCATTTTTTTCCACAGTCCTTAGTGTTGTTTTCTGCAGCTGCAGAGAGTTTTGCGAATAGCACTCAGTGCAAGTTCCCCTTTGTTTCCAAAGCTACGGCGGTTTTGGAGACTTAGGGAAGGTTTTGCACCTTCAGAATGCTTTGTGAATCCAGCCCTAAATGTATATACTACTGGATATAAATTGTGTGTGATGTCCACATTTCTTTGGTTGACATGTGCAGCAAGTGAAAAGTTTCTCAGTCTGGATCTTTCTCTCTCTGTGGCTATGTCCATCTGGCTGCACTAGCTATCAGTACAGTACTCTGCCAATGAACCGACATATACAGTGCAGTGGCAGGGAGAGAGAAGCAAGTGCAGACTTTGTGGCTGGATTTTCAGTGCTATGAACAGGTTAGATCTTTGTTTTATGTGAACAACCCGGGACCGTTGACGTGTATGTAATTGTTATGCCTTATGTGCTTGGCTATCGAGAGCACCATATTTACAGATCATCTGGGTTCCCACACATCATCTCCACCACCAACTACCTTGCTTTGTCTCTCAATGTTACTCTGTCTCCCTATAGTCACAGTTGGGGGGAAGGAACTGGCAGAAACAGAAAGAAGCACTGCAGTTCATGGAGCACTTGATTTCATGGCTATACTGACCTAAGATGCACGCAGCAATCACATCTTATGAACCGGACTCTCACTGTTACTGACTGGACCTAATCATAACTAATATAAACTGGGAATGCATATATATATATATATATTTCTTTTTTTATTATTGAGAGCAGACCCATGTATGGCTTTATGCATTGCAGTTTAACTTGAATGCTCCTGCACACCTGGCTATCAGGCGCAACGCTCTGCACCACCAGGCCAGTCTGTTCCCCTAGTAAGTTACTGGTATCCGGGGACATATTGGCACACATAAACCACAGTACAGAGAAGCTATTTTGAGGAAACCTGATGAGCTGCAAATAGGGATGTCATTGTGCATACTTCTGAGTGTTTGGGAGGGGTGGGGGATGAAAGGCACAGCCATAACAAAATAGGGAAGGAGAATAAAATAATACAACATTGTGTGAATATATTCAGCTGAAATGAATAGAATAGACAAAAGGTCTTAGTGTTGGACCTGGATCATCCCTGAACAGGTACTGCCATGTAAAATTTGAAGGGCAAACAGAAGAAACAATTTACATAGGACATGCTATACAGTTAGCAGTACGTAGTTCAATCATGGAAGTAATGCACCTTAACATTGTGCGTGTGTGTGTGTGCATTTTTAAAAATAGAGGAGAACAAGAGCCTTATCAAAAAAAACAACTAATTCAGGTGACTTCCACACTGCCATGATCATCATGAATGAAAAGAAATGGCATGAATGGAAATCAGTCAAAACAACAACAAAACTGATCTACAATTTGCAACTTGATATCGATTGCATGATACAGTGTTTGAAAGTATAGATCAAAGTGGTTTTACATGACCAGAGCAATCAAGTCACACAACTTCCCAAACAAACCACATTGTTACTGTAGGCAGGGACAAAGAAAAAGTTTTGTTTGTTCCCCAAAACACAGATTGCCCTTTAAGTTTCTTGGTGACTAGGTTCCTGAAGAGTCCTGATGCAAATATCACAGACAGTTCCTTACAACGGGGGCACTGGAGTGTGAGAAACTCTTGGAAGTGCTGCCCAAGGTGCGCCAAGACAAAAGACAGAGTTTGTCCAGCAACACTGAAGTTAGTTCCTGCCGGGTGGCGGCCTTAAGTAAAAGTTCTCACCTGGCTCTGGTCTTAACTACTACTACCCAATCCTAAAGACTTTAGTCTTGTCTTCTCCAAAGCAGACGAGATGACTTTACACCTTTTAATGGCACTCTTTGGCAGTGGGTGAACAACTGGCTGTTTGAAGTGGTCCTGTGATGGCACCTCCAAATATCAGCTGTCTGCTTCAGTTTCAAACAATGGAAAAAGTTGGAGAAGCCAGCCGCCTAACAAGTATAAAATAAAAGTAGGCTCTCTGACTCACTATACAGCCATTTCATCTGGGTAGAACCTGATATTTTGTTTTGTTGGTGGTGTGTCTTACTCTCCTCGGAGTTCATTCACCTTATTATAATGACTGTTCTCACTGATGAACACTCACTGATAGTCTGTCTATGGTCTAACAAGGGCACCAAAGACTTCCCACAACTAGTCAAAAATTGGTCACTGAGGAAAGGGGAACTACACCTATTTAGGCAATACCTTAAGGAAGCTGACTGGTCCCCTATTGATGTTTGCCATGACCCCAACTTTGCCCTCAATTACTTCGCCTCAATCTTCAACAGAGCCTGTGACCTATTTGCCCCCATAAAATCATCCAAAATTAAGGGTACTATCAACCCCTGGCTCAGCAGCAAGTTAATTGAACAAATGAAATCAAGGGACAACCTATGGCACAAGGCGAGAGCCAGAGGCTCACCAGCTGACTTCACAGCCTACAAGACAGCAAGGAATAAATGTGCTAGGTCAATTAGGAGTGCAAAGGCTACATTTTATAAAGAGAAATTAAGACAGTGCTGGGAAAAAGGGAAAGATTTCTGGGAGGACATAAAAACACTCACAAGGAGGGAGTTGAGAGCACCACTTGACCTCATAGTTACTTCTTCAGGCCCTATTCAATATCCAAAAGACCTCACTAATGCACTTAATTTAGCTTTCAAAGACCTAAGTTCAGTGCTCCACCCAGACTACCTAGCCCATGATCCTAACAGGATGCATCCTAGTTCCCAACTCCTCCAACCGCAAACCCCTCCCAACCTCTTTTTTACTTCAAGAAGGTGTCAAGGTCTGAAATCATCAAATATGTTAGAAGGGTCTTAGGTAAAACTAGAATGGGCAGTGACTCCATCGACATGAAGCTACTTGCTCTTGCACTGGAAGAACTAATCTATCCCCTTACTAATATCTTCAACATCTCCCTAAGGTCAGGCATATTCCCTGACTCATGGAAGACTGCCCTAGTTACACTGGTCTTCAAAAATGGGGACAGAGCTTCCTTGGGTAACTATCACCCAATCTCCATCCTACTACCCCTTTCCAAGGCCCTCGAAAGACTGGTGTCCGACCAGCTCACTGAACATCTGTCCAAATATAATCTACTGTGCCCCCAGCAGCTTGGGTTCCGTAAAGACCATAGTACCATCACGGCACTCACAGACATCTATACGACACCCTAGACTCTGGTATGATGGTGGGGTCTATATTTATAGACCTGACCAAAGCCTTTGACACCGTCAATCCCCAGATCCTGCTCGCTAACTTCATGTCCCTTGGCCTATCTTCTGACACAGTCTTTTGGTTCTCGAGCTACTTGTCCCATAGGAACCAACGTGTTAGGATAAATGGAGTCACTTCTGAACCCCGGAGTGCAACACTAGGGGTTTCACAGGGGTCTATCCTTGGGCCATTACTATTTAGCCTGTTTATCAACTCACTTCCCAGTGCCTGCCGTGCCAAAATGTTGCTCTATGCAGATGATGCGGTGATCTCAGTCCCTGGACACTGCTTGCTGGACATAAATGCTGCCCTTTAAGACAGCTTTTCAATACTCGAGTCATGGTTCTCACACAGCAGGCTCCTACTGAATTACAAAAAAACCAAGTCCATGAACTTCTCACATCAGCGGTCTAAGAAGAACACCCACCCTCTGATTGTCTGTAGTCACAAAGGTGACATATTAGAGCAAGTATCCACTTTCAAATACTTGGGCATCTCTATTGATGACTCCCTCTCCTTTGCTACCTACATAGACCACATCATAAACTCTGCAAATGTCAAACTTGGGATCCTATACCAACACAGAAAAGCTATGACCCCAGAGGCCCTCAATCTTGTCACACAGAGCTCCATATTGTCAACTATTGACTATGGCCTAGTCATATACAGTGCAGCCCCTGAGACCTCACTTAAGTGAGTAAAGCTTCTCCTTAACAAAGCCTGCTGACGTGTTTTGAGGGCTGATTATTACACTCACACCTGCAGCCTGTATTCTTTGACTGGATGGTTCCCCCTTTCCCAAAGGACCAAATACCAAGCCTGTCTACTTGGGAAAAAAGCGCTACTAGGACATACACCAGAATCCTTGTCTACACTCTTTCAATACAACCCTTCCAAAAAAATATGAGGAGCTCAGTCAAGGGCCACCAACAAGTACCATTTGAAAGAACCACCATGGCACAATGCTCCCTTTCGTACCACAGTCAACCATGGTTTAATGACCTACCCCCCCGCCATCCAGCAGCAAGAAAATATTGGCCTGTTTAAGAAAGCTCTCCATCTCCACTTGGATGACTCCCCCAACTGTGACTGCTCAGCTTATGGATCATCGCCTGGCCTTTCAACAAGACAAAGCCACTTCTGGCTGCTACTGTCTTCTCTTTCCTCTACCATTCTTCCTCCCTCAGCACTTAGCAACCTCCTTCTTAGCACTTAGTAACATGGCTTATGCTCTCTCTTTCTTGTTTTACTGAGCAGGTGTACAAACCTGTATATGTTGTTTGCTCTACATTTTGTCCACCTACTGTGTGCTCAACTTATTACCCACATTGATATTACCACTGCAATGCCTTTTGATTGTACTGTTGTTTTAAATGCCACTGTTTGTCTTTTTAGTACAGTTGTGTTGTCCATGACATGGAGCCTTGTAAAAGAGCCAATTGGCTCAAAGGTTGTAATTCCAAAAATGAAATGAATAAATATTTCAGTACTTCACTGTCTACCCACCCACCATCCACTATGCTGTTATTTGCTTGCTACAGTGGGGAGCAACTTTGCAAACTTGTTTCCAAATTCCTGTTCCTTTTTTGTACACTGCTGCTGTGCCATTATTGTTAAGTACAAAAAAACATGGTATGTCTTGAAGGATGGTGGTTGGTGGTAGCGGGCTACTGGGGGCTGTCTGCTGCAGTGCACATTTCTTGATCTGTCCTGGGTTCTGTGGCTGGGTTGGGGCTGGCATTATGTGTTTGTTCTTCTAGGCTTGTTGTATAAAGGGTTCAGCCTGGTCAGTGTGTGAAACAGTTGTTTTTACATTTCTGGACAAGAACATTAGAGCAGACTAAGATGGCACTTCACATCAGCTTTTTCCAGCAGAATGGCAGATGCACAGCAGCAGAGAGAGACCACACAGAATTTGCAGAACTGCCCAGCATGTATTACATACACCTAGTAGCACTACAGAGCCATAGATAGATGATGTAACAGGTTTACACAATGTAAACGATATAATAGATCAGGTGTTAGTTACTATATTTGAAGCTGTGCTTCTATTGCTCTCATGCCACCCAGTCTAAAACTGCAACTGCCAGCATGCAAGCATTTATACAGAATGTATGCATATCAAATCTGCTATAACAGTATCAGCACAGTGTTCAAGAATTGGGGGTAATAATAAGGCTATGCTGACAATTTGGTTGCTGTTTTGGTGGTTGCACAGCTACATACATGTATGGATCTATGGAGGGATGGCCGTGCAGGGCCCAGAGGGCCCTGCGCTCCCACAAGCTAAGAAGACAATGATCATACTTTCTCAAAAAGTTAGGAAATTCTTGGCAAAATCTTTGTTAATGCACTAGTTAGAATTAAAGCAACAAAAGTAGGGAAATGTGACATTAGGGTTTCCAACCCTAACACCCCCCCACCCTGCAGGCAGCAACAGGTGTGGGGTGTGCCTTGGGTTGACAACCATAAAGCTCACCCAATTCTCAAATAATGTACCCATCTCACCTCATTTTTACTAATGGAATGGGGTGAGCATTAGGGTTGACAACCCAAGGCATTCCCCACACCTATTGCTGTCTGTAGGGTGTGGGTGGGGGTGGGGTGTTAGGATTGGAAACCCTAATGTCACATTTCCCTACTTTTGTCACTTTAACCCTAACTAGTGCATTAATGAAGTTTTTTTTTTTTTTTTGCCAGGACTATCTACATATGTAGAGAGAGAGAGACATAGTACACACCACTTAATAGGGACATGGTTAGTGGGGTGACCTGGTTAATAGGGACTGTTGGCTAGAACCGTTTTTACACCATTACCTTCCATATTATCCACAACCTTTTAATGGGGACTAAAGTAGGTGGTTAATTGGGGTGGTCAGAGTTCAAATTAGTGTGTTAGAGACCCTTGAGTATCCTCACGTTTGCTAGTTGTTGCTTGTACGGTAGTTATAACAATTAGTACCTGTACTTAAAATCTGTATCAAGATTAAAAATTTGAGCACATACTACTTAAGCATTCTGGAGAGTCAGCAGTTGTGGTTAACTTCAACATGGCAACATGGTAATACGGTATGTACAATATAAGATTTTTGAGTCAAATACAGTTAATGTAGCACCCAAGCGTACAGCAAATTATCACACTCATGAGATGACTGATGCTCATTTTCTGTATCACATGGGTGAACTCATTTTAAAAGGAACAGCTGCTTAAACAGGATGCTATTTAATCCACAAAGATGTCCCTATTAACAGCTGTCCACTGTATTATAGATGCACGATAGTGCCCCTATAATTAAGGTTGAGTAGGGTGTTCAATGTTAAACCCCTAACTTTGCACTTTAATAGCCTTGGCAGAGTTTGATGAAATCAGCTGAAAGTTTGCATGTGTTGTCTAGGAGGCAAGATCCAAATCTGTGAAACATTTTATGATATATACTGTATACAGTACACGCTCATTTACATTGATTGACAGCTCAGAGTGAGCTGTCATTCCTTGCCTGCATACTGTATACAGTACGTATTCCTTGACAGCTCATTCAGAGGCCAGCCATAGTGGAGAGAGCAGGGCTGTGCTGGTCTCTGGCTCATGGAAGGAACAGGGAGAGTGGGGAGGTGGGGGCACTGCCTGCTGGGGTGGGGGATGGTCTAGTGGATCACCAGGGAATACTACATAAATGGTATTGAAGGAGATCGAGGAGTGGTCTGCTAGACTACCAGGGATGACATATAAATATATCTGAGAGACATTGGGGATTGGGGATCCACTAGACCACCAGGGGAAATACTGTATGTAAATATTTCTATGGGACATTGGGGATTGGGGGAGTCCACTAGACCACCATGGCAGATATCTGTATAGTGAATGGTAAGCTTGAACATAGGGAGAGAGGATCACATCACTTTGAGACTGTTGCAATTTGTATTACTACCTATTACAGTTCTACAACTACTGTACCTACAGTATATGTTATACTGTACTGGGGGGAGGTCCTGGAACAGAACATGTCTTGTTAAACCAACCTCACACAATATTACAACTGGGTGACAGGTGAGCTAGATAAGGGTCATGCAGTGGATGTTCTTTACTTGGATTTCAGCAGGGCCTTCGATTCGGTGCCTCATAGGTGGCTTGGGGAGAAGCTAACTGGTGTAGGGGTAGGGGCAAAAATGATGAACTGGATTACAAGCTGGCTGGGTGGCAGGCTATAATGGGTGGTGGTGAGAAGACAGCTCTCAACTCCAAGGCCTGTGATGAGTGGGGTGCCACAGGGCTTTGTGTTGGGGCCAGTATTGTTTGGACTCTTCATATCAGACATTGCACATGGGTTGGTGAGCAAGGTAAGTCTGTTCACTGATGACACCAAAATCGGAGCAGTGATGGATGGAGAGGAGGGATGGAAGCAGCTGCTGGGGGACCTACACAAGCTAGAGGAGTGGTCAGAGAGGTGGCAGCTGGGGATCAATGCAAAGAAATGTAAGGTTATGCACTTTGGAGTGAACAACCCAAGGAGAGAATACTGGCTGGGGGGGGGTTAAGCTGGGGATCACTGAGGAGGAGGAGAAGAACCTAGGGGTAATGTTACAGGGACCATGAACAACACTGCCCAGTGCAAGAGAGAAGCTGCAAAAGTGAACAAAATGCTGGGGTGCATAGTGAGGGTTTTTTGTCCAGGCAAAGAGAGGTGATCTTGCTCCTCTACAGGTCACTGGTAAGGCTGCAGTTTTGGTGCAGTTTTGGAGGCCATACCTGAAGCGTGATATCAAACAATTGGAGGGGGTGCAGATGAGGGCAACAAAGATGATATGTGGAATGGAGGGGAGAGACTATGACAGCAGGCTGGGAGACCTGAATATGTACACCCTGGAGGATAGAAGGGACAGAGGGGACATGATAGAGGCATTCAAGTATCTTAGGGGAATCAATAAGGATGGGGCAGATGGGGTCTTTAAGTTAAGGAGGGGGAAGGTCACCAGGGGGCACAGGCTAAGAATAAAGGGGGGGATAAGATTTAGGAAGGAAATGAGGAGACACTATTTCACAGAGAGGGTGGTAGCAAAATGGAATGCCCTACCAGAATGGGTGGTATGCTGTAAATCTGTGAACAACTTTAAAAGGGCATGGGACAGGGAACAGGGGAGAGTGAGGGTGGTGGAGGTGGGGGGTGGTAGTGGGATGACAAGGGGGGGTGGGGCAGCTGCAAACTAGGGGTGTTGGCTGCACACTCGAGCAGACTTAGCTAGACCGGGTGGTCTGTTTCTGCTGGTACATTCATATGTTTTTATGTCATGACCCCAGGTGGGCACAGCCCTGGCAGCTATGTGTTCTGTTCCTGACAGCTATGCATTCTGTCTCTGTCTCCCCGTACAGTATAACATATAGGCACAGTACTTTGCTTTACTGCAATAGGTATTGATGGGAAATACATGAATACGTACAACAGAAAATGCACCCCGCCGGGCAACACAGGCTCAAATTATTGCCCAGCTTTCCCTGACTCCCCCAAAGCCACCTCCTGTGCTACTTCTGCTCCCAGCCCCCTCTTGTCTAGTAGCTTCACCCCTCATCATCCCAGCCCCACTACTGTTGCGCTGGGCGGCGGGGCCGTATCCTTGCAGCAATTAATACAGGTTCACAAACTGTTTGGCACAGTAGTCAACTTTTGGAAAAACTGGGGAGTTTGGCACCAGGACCCTGATTTTATAAAATTGGGTGCATGGTCCTTGGTGCACTTGGAGTTTGCCACAGCCCTTTGAGTAATGCAATGTGTGTCGCTCTAAGGGCTTTTTGAAAATCAGGTCCAATGTGTAATGTCAATGTGTAAAGAGTGAATGTGCCAGGCCCTGCACTTCTGTAGGCAGATGGATTCTTCCCATGGTACAGATACAAAGGGCCCTGGCACACCTGTGCCTGTTCACATAGGTCCCACAGGAACCTGCGTGAATGAGAATATGATTCCATTATCTCAAAAAGAAAGGAAATTCTTTGCAAAAAAACTCCATTAATGCACCAGTTAGGGTAATTTAACATCACAACAGTAGGAAAATGCAGTGTTAGGGTTTCCAACCCTAACTTCCCACCCTCACCTGCCAAGCAGCAAAAGGAAACAAAATCATTATGGTTCTGACTGTCCTGAGTCTTGGGAAATCAAGGGTGGGGTTTTCTTGTGGTTTTCAACCCTTACACTCACCCCATTCTGTGAGCAGAAAAGGTCAGATGTGATCTGCTTTCTTCAAGCAGGGCCCACAGGTTGTTGACAACATGTGGAGAGACATTCCTGAGTGCAAATGACCTTTGGCATCAGTAATGCCAGAGGTCAAACTATATAAGAGGAGAATATCAATGATATTCTCAGTTGTGGGCCATGGCATATTCTGTTTATTCAAGGCTTAGTTTAATTTTAAGTTGTTTTGCTGTTATTTTTATCTGAAAGGAGCATTTATTTTGTTTTTATTCATTCATGCAGGATGACTGAGTGGAAAGTGAGCTAATTCTGACACAATCACTGAAGTTGATGTTATGTGTCAGTGCATGTGTGTACGAGTCAGGGCTAACTAAGATCACAGAGCAGCTTGCAGTAGTTTGAGAGTGGGTAATCATTTAGGTGAAGACCAGGGAAAAGGATCCTGTTAACGGCCTTGTGAAGATAGAAGTGCAGACATGAGGTACAAGGGTTGTTGGGTGGGTGTGGGGCGGAGATAGTAATAAGCTCTTCCTGAACACTTTTGGAAGTGCTACCAGGTAGACTGCACTGTTGGCAATTTATATTTTTTTATTGTTTTGAAGGGAAGAGTACTTTGCAGCTCAGAGGCTTCAAGAAGACTGACAGCTGGGGATTTGAAGCTGGCATGAGGGTGAACTACAGCAAGTGAAAGTGAACTGCTCAAGCTACTGGTTCCAGTCAATTAACACCTACAGTGTGGATAAATTCTGGCATGGAGGACCTAGAGTGAAGATAAATGCGATATCCTCACTCTAGGTTTGACCACCCCCTAGATAGTGAACATATATGCCAGAATTTATCTTCACAATAATTGCATAAAAAAATATACACACACGCACACATGCACACACACACACACACACATGCTCACACACACATACACCCCCCCCCCCCTTACAGCTAATAGACCAGGTTAATGAAAAGAAACAAAGAAAACAGAAAACAACAACAAATTTAATTCATGGGATCCATTTGAAACTTAATATTCAGAACATACATATCAGCGTAAGGTTTTTACTAGCACTGAATCATATCCATACATGCTGTATAGTTAGTACAAGCCTTGCATGAGCTTGAATGGTCCCAAAATAGGTTTTGAAAATAGTTCACAAGTTCCAGTAAGTAATGCAATCAGCAGCCTCCCATTAAATACTGGATTTATAATATCTGTAATTGTAACAGATGATAATTGCATTTTAAGTCAGTGTTAGTGAAAAACACTATATCTTTCCTATAGAACAATATTTATGAGTCTTAAACACATCACTATAGTTGCATGCTTTATGTATGCTTCTTGTAGAAGATACTATACATTACATGGGCCTTCTTTGTGCTGTGCATGAAACGTACACTGAATGCCCACATTTACATAATATAAACAAGTTCTATAATTATGTCTAGTAAACAAATATCACTGACATTGGGTACTAATGAGCTTTATATAGTCAGAGCAGCTCTAAAACCTACTTTGAGCTGTCGTGATCAAGGTGTAGGAATTATGCTTCTGATTCCACTGCAAAAAGTGACTACCAAAACATTTAACAGAGTGGCTTGTGCCTCCAGTGCAGAACATAATTCTCACAATATTGAAAACAGTACCATGTGATGTCATTTTACTGGTTCTTTTATCCACAAAGGCTCAAATGGGTCATGATAGAGCTTATTGGAGGATGTCAAAGATAGGCATATTGAAGAGCTGGTGTAAGGTGTAGCACCCTCTTAGAAGAACTGGCAATATCTACCACTAAAATCAAAAAGTAAATTATGCCTACTATATATATATATATATATATATATATATATATATACAGATATCTCATAGGGACCCAGTCGTGCCCCTGTAGTTAGGGTTGAGTAGGCAGTTTAATGTTAAACCCCAGTTTTTGCACTTTAATAACTTCACAACTGTTTAACAGATTTGCATGACATTTTGCATGCATGGTCTTGTGGGGGTAGATCTTTAGAAGTGCCAAGTTGAGTTTTGGTCAGATGTGTGGGTTCTGAGTTATGGATAGTGCAAAAAGTGATTTTTTTTTGTAATTTTTTCCTATTGGTTTTGCTGGTTTTCCTTCTGCTGGCATCTGTAGTGCCCAGATGGTTTGTAATTTTGGTCTGAAATGTTATGGGTAGGAAGGGGCTGACCCACAGATGTGCCTTTTCCTTGTTAGGTGAAACAAATATTAATCCTTTCCAAAGTTATTTAATTTTGAAATTTTGAAAAGTTGGTTCTGAGCATGCTCAGTAAGCTCTTCAAAATAGCTGTATGAAATGGAAAATGAATCCTTTTTTTGATTTGATGTTATCATTTTTTATGAGAGGAGAAATCCTTTTTTTTATTTTCTGCTATCTTGTTTTCCATTTTTGTGCTAAAAAATAATTAAAAACCCACAAAAATGATATCCCACAGAGACACCAACACATGTATCTTGCTCATCAGGACTCTGTTAGGTGGATTCTGCACTTCATTGTTGGAGAAATTAACGCCCCAATTTTATTTTTACATTTTTAAGTCCTTACAAAGTCCAGTAACTAGAGCTGCGAGTTTCCCACAGTGTGATACTCATTAATATTCATGAGTTCATTAGAATATAGTGATCACCCGCTTTGCTCTAAGGGCTGAAAAATCCAGCATTAGCTATGTAAAGACAAAGGGCCAGATTTTTGAAGCTGCAGGAATGCCACAAGTCACTGGTGTGCCAAACATATGACACACGGTGCTCGCAGCATTCCCCTGTCGGCGACCGGGATTTTCCATCCCTTGCACCGATCGCTGCACCTTAGACCATAGTTTTGTGGTCTAGTGTGCGCCACCCCTGGGAGTCAAAATAACAGTGTTTACACCAGAGCTTTGGTGCAAGCTGCCGTAAATCATGGAAACTGTCGCAACTGCATCCGAGAATGGAAATTAGAGTGCAGTTGTTGCAAAGGGTGTAGATTATTAAGTCATGTGGCACAGGGCTGGATGAAAGCCCTGCACCCCCATTTCAAAATTCGGCCCAAGGGGCCAGATTTTCAAAGTCCAGAGAATGACGCGGAGTGCTTGAGTCAAAAATAACTGACTCAAGGAGCAGGATGCATCAAACCTTGCACCAATTCTGATTTTCAAATGGTGCTTGCATCAAAAACAGATCGGCATGCACCAAAGTGACTTGCCCCATGCTTGCACCAAAAAAATGCCTGCACCATGTCAGAAGGGATGCCTCCATTACTGAAATGATGCATCATCCCCTTATTTGGGATTTTCAAAGAATGCAAGCCCTGTCCTTGTGCCTCAGATGCATGTCACTGTTAGACTAGTCAGAGCTAGTCTCAGGGACACTAGAGTATATATAGAGATCCAAAGCAGGTGGTCAGACCTGGTTATGCTATTATTAAGGGCCAGTATTCTCCTGCAGGACTAGTTTAGAACATTTTGGAGGCTTAGTCTTGGCCATTTCATCTGCCATTTTATTTTACTTGCTTGTGTCATTCTCGTCCTTTGCATAATTTTTCACTCAACTTGAACCATTTTTTTGACTCCACTTGCACCATTTTTCTTACTCAGCTTGCATAATTTTTTACTCAGTTTGCACCATTTTTGTTAGTTTGCGTCATTTTTTTTCCTTCAGTCATTTTTTTGACTCAACTTGCACCATTTTTTTTGGTGCAGCTTGCATCATTCTCATCCCTTACAACATTTTGTTGATGCAGTGGACCTCTTGCATCAGTTTGGGGGACTTTGTCACAAAGAACACTTTCCTTGCAAAATTTGGTGCACAGTATTTAGCTCACCTAGATCTTACTTAAGCTGGTTGTTTGATGCAGCTTGCATGACTCTAAGGGTCCTTTAAAAGTCTGGCCTGATATCTCTTTCAAAACACTCATAGTGGAAAGAAATACCTGAACTCTGCAGCTTGTATAGCAACTGTATATAAATCAAGAATTAAAAAGAAACAGCGAAATTAGAAAATACAGAGAGGACAGTCATAAACTTTCAATACAATAACATTGTGCAAACAGAGATTTAACTTATAAAAGCCTTTGAACTGGCAATAGTGCTCAATTCACCTATATTTCTTTTATGTCATGTCTGCTCATTTCTTAAAAACACACTTTTCTTATGTTGTCAAAAAAAAGGATCGTTAGGCAGTAAAAGGAAAATGTTGAAGGGGGGAGAAAGGAAAGAAACAAAGAAACACCACATTGGCATAGATCTCAATGGATTTAAAATGTTTCAGTCTCTCACATAAATTTGAAACACATTTGGATGTTTTATTAAACCTACATACAGTCCAACTGGAAAACAGGACTGAATAGTTAAGGGCTACAGTATATTAACAATGCTCGGTCCAAAATAGAAATGAACTGAATATCAGTTTCAAAAAATGAATAAAGCTATAAGATCCTACCTATGCATGCATCCATCCAAGTTAATTGACTATAAATTTCACAGACTGTGTAAGTTAATAGAAGTCAAAATATGCACGCATTAGTACGGAATAGCAAAGTACCAAAATGAACAAATCCGTACTCCATTGGTGATGTTGTAAACAGTCCATAATGTATTCAAAATTAAAAACATCAAAACTAAGTGGTGGAGAGCCAAAGTCAAACAATAAAAGGGGGTGGTGATAGCAGGGAAGAAGGGGGTATTTGTGCTGAAAAGTAAAGGTCTCAGTAGTACTACCTGTATATGTGAGTTGCCAAATTAACAATGCTCACCTAAAATTGGGAACCAGCCAGTAACATCATGGACAAAATACTGAGGGAAACAATGCGGAAGGAACAATGTGGACCAAAATATCGCAAAGAACAAAAGACATCAATGTAAAAATGCTGCAAATGGGAATGTTGTGCACTGCAAAAGTGAAGCCAATGTGGGTGAGTGTGCAATCACTGTGTGGCAAAGAGGAGCAGCCAGTGCCCTTCACCGGGACACCGCCAGCAGAGCAGCAGGTGCAAACACACATGCCCCACCAAGAGCATGGTCCACCACAAGGCACCGGCATGGAAGCATGGAGTGCAAAAACAACAAGGTGCCCACACAGGGAACAGTGCAGGCAACACAGTGGAGGGTACTCACCCTGCCGAGAAGAGGACGCAGGATGCAAAGGGTGCACAGATCAACAGATGGCAGCTGAGGAGAAGAGCCACTGCAGGAGCCCATACAACAGGGCAGAGAGGTATGGGGGGGATGATAAGTGATACAGGGGTGGGGGGGTGTCACACCGGTGCAAGAGATACACATGGGAGATCCGACCCTGGAAGGGGGGTACATGTCATGGGGAGTGGGGGACTGTGTGCATGAGTTGTGGTGATGGACCCAGGACTGGAGGACAGCCAGTGGACACTGAATCCCAACAGATAGCTGCAGGGGATGAAGGGTCACGCAATGGTATGGAGCCAGCCCACACACCAGGGAACAGGCCCATAGCGGGACATACAGGAGATGCGTGCCCTGCTAGCCAAGGTATGTCAGCTGCATGCTGTGTGTGACTGCCCCCCCAATAGTGCACACATATAGGGCTAATAGGCATCACCTGTGTGCAGGGTGGGGGCTGACTTGGCCAAGTGTAGTGCATCCTGCACCCAGTGGCAGGCCCATAAAACACTATCAGGCACTTGGAATAGTGGTGCGTGTGAGGGCCTACCACAGGAACACTGCTTTGTGTGTGTGTGTGTGTGTAAGATTCTTGTACTCTGCCATGCCACTGTCATTTGTCATCAGTTAGAAGGGAAAGACCCTACTGCAGCACTAGGGCTTCCTCTATTACAAGGAGCACACTTTGGATGACAAAACCTATTGGAAGTGTGCAGAATATTACAGGGGGAAATGCCCTGACCGTGTACACACTGCAGGGGAGGAGGTTGTCAAGGTGTTGAACAGCCACAACCACATCCCTGACCGTGGGGCCATAGGCGTCTGTGAGTCAGTCACAGAAATCAAGCAGAGGGTGGCACAGTCCAACAATACACCACACCAGGTGGTGGTGACCTGCAGCAGCAGCATCCTAACTGCTGTGGGTGGGAGAAGAATGTCCAGTGTCAACCTCAAGAAGAGGAGAGTCCACCATGTGAAGATGGCCACATGCCAGCCACCACCCCTGCCAACATCACTAGAGGACCTCACCATCCTGGAGGGGTACAGGACAACACACACCGGTGCCCCCTTCCTGCTCCATGACAGCGGTGGTGATGCCTAGATCCTCATTTACACCGCAGACAAGAAACTGCAACTGATGTCACAATGTGTGACATGATATGCAGACGGCATCTTCAAGACTGCGCCACCCCATTTCACAAAGCTGTACACGATTTATGGGGTACAGTATTGCACAGTGGTCCCCACTGTGTACATCGTAATGCCAAGCAAGATGGGCAACCTACACAAAGGTGTTCAGCACATTAAAAGAGCTGCATGCAGCCTGAAACCATCCATGATAGTGACAGACTTTGAGCAGGCCACCATCAAGTTTTTTGGCATGGTCTTCCCAGATGTAGGGCAGCATGGCTGCTTCTTCTATCTATGCCAGGCCCTGTGATGGAAGATTTAGTAGGTCCCAGAAGCCATGCGGTATTATACAGAGGAGGAGGATTTCGCCCTCCATGTCTGCATGCTGCCCACCCTGGCATTTGTACCCCCTGAGGAGGTGCCCACCGTGTTCCAGGTGCTCTGGTCATGCAAGTTCTAAGTCAGACATGACGAGCTGCTGTCCCCAATTGTAGACTACTTTGAGGACACCTAGGTTGGGAGGCCAATCTGCAGCGGTGTCTTCAGGTGTCCTGTATTCCCCATGGACCTGCGGGGCTGTTATGAGTCCAGCAGGATGGGCACTAACCACACCAACAACTCTGTGGAGGGGTGGCACCGTGCCTTCAGCACCCTAATTGGTGCATTCCACCCCAGCCTATGGAAGTTTATCGACACCCTGAAGGTGTAGCAGAGGCTCAATGAACTCAAGATTGAGCAATGCATATCAGGACGATATGTGCCACCATTGTAAAAGTGATGCAAGGACACCATGGCCCACATCCAGCAGATCATTGGGGAGTACAGCACCTGGAACATTTATAACTGTCTGCGTGGCATCGCACATAGCTTCCAGTTGCAGGTGTCACCATGCACATGCCTCTCCAGGGCCTGCACGCTATGACGCTGAGATCACTGAACTGTCCATGGATGGCCATTGATTGTACCCTTGGCAACATGCTGGCCAGCCTGACACCACTGCTGTGAGTTACCAGGGTCACCCTGGAGCCAGGGGTTACGGTGTGCCTCCGCTGAGGAGTGGCGTCGCTCTGTGTGGAGGGTTGCTACTTGTGCTTCTGCTTTGGGGGGTATTGTGATTCTGCTGTGGGGGGTCTGTGTCACTGCTGGGGGGAGCTGTGGTGGTGTTGTGGCTGTGCCTTGTCCTGGGGCTGTGCACCATCCTGGAGGGGAGCTGTACATCACATGTGTGTGACTGGGCCCTGCTGTGGTGGCGTGATATGTCTTGCACATGCAGGGTGTTCTGGTCTGGCATGCATCAGTGGTGGGTATTAGGTGTGCACATGGTGGTAGGGTGTGGGGAGAGTCAGTGGACTGTTAAGCGGAGGGTGGATGGCACTGTGCATTTGCATCCATTGTGCTCAATGTACTAAACCACTGTTAACCAGCTGTATCCATGTCTGGTGATCCTTCCTTGTGTGCATACACACCAGGGGTATACACCTGTCTGACTGTATGTTCCTGTGTCTCTGGCATGATAATCACTGTTGTGGCCTCTGCAGCACCCCCACAGATGTACTGTGGCCCATGTCTGTCCATGTGTGCTCACACCATGCATGCCCCTTGCCCACCCCATGGCCATAGCGGTCTGTGGACTTACAAGCCACAGATGCATGCATGGGCAGCCATATTGGCCAACATGGTCCCATGGCCCATAGTCTTGCATGTCCCCATTGACACCATGTCATGCCCCCATGGTGGACCCATGCACAATGCAGCTGGGCGGCGTGGCCTGGTCAGATGGTGCCACCCTCTCTGCAGTCATGCCCATGCCACCCGCCACATGCACTGTCATATGTGCATCTGAACAAATGGTTCAGTGGCAGGGGGCTCCAGAAATCTGCTGCATTGTACAGTCGCACCGTGCACATGCCTGACCACATTCTCATCCACCACTGGTGTGTTTGGAAGGATGGTCTGCATGCATTACATGCACTCCACCCTGTCCATCTGTAAAGTTGTGCACTGGGCCCACGTGTGGGGGCATGCAGGCATTCTGCAGTCACCACCCTGGCCCATCTGTATTGGCGGATGTGGGGACAGGGGGTGTGCCACAGATCAGGATGGGTGGTACCCACCACTGTGCTGTGGCTGGCACAGTGTTACAGCCATGGGTGTCTGGTCATGCAGTGGTGGGTGATAGTTCCCGAGTTGTGGGTGGGTCCCTGATCAGGGTGTGGGGGGCCTGCTGTGCTATCAGCCCATGTGGACCTATTGGCCACTGCCTGGGACCTCTGGTGTGGTGCTCCCACACCCCACCCTGTGACATCTTATGCCATTGCAGCACCCTCCACATTGGGTGTTTGCTGAAGCACCTGGGTGCTGTGTTTGTTGGGCATCATATCTGTTGCAGGTGTGTGTGTGTGGCACAGCTGTGTCTGACCACCTATGCTGTACCCTCCCTGTTCCTCCACGCCTCTGGTCATTGGTCATGCCCAGTGCATCCACACACTGGCACTGTGCCCTGTTCTGTGTAGTGCTGGGGCACACTACATTATGGTTCCCATCCCCTTGGAGCCACTGCCGTGTGTCCCAGCAGTCATGCTTCTGGCCATAGTCCATCTGTCCACATCCATGACTCCGTTGTCCTGTGACCACCTCTTTGTCTTACAAGTGTGGGTTGCTCCCCATGTGGGCATCTGTGCCTGTAGGCACCCATGGTGGGGGTCCAGTGACCTGCACACCCCGGCAGTGCTCAACCCATGCTGTCTTCCCTCCCCATGATCCCATGTGCTGTACACTGGCACTGGTGCCCACTGTGCTGTGATGGTCGGGTTCTGTCTGCGGTGGGTTGTGTTTGCTCCCTGCATCTTCCTTGGCCTGCACTGTTCTGTCCCATGTCGTGATGTACTGCCAATATTGCAGGAGGTGGTGTTTTTGCCGCTTTGTTTTCATTCGCAATATTTTATCCTGTGATGTTCCTGGCCAGTTCCCTAAAATTGGGAGCATAAGTGCACAATTGTGAAAATTACTTATATATATTTGGACAGATTGCCTTTGCTTCTCAGTATCAATAGAAAAAACAAGGAAAGTAAGAGACAATTATCACAAAGTTTAGTGCTGAAAAGCAAAAGTCTCCATAGTACTATAAGGGAACGGTCAAATAAATGACGCTCACCTGAAATAACAAGCATAGGTACACAATTATAAAAAGTGCTTATATATAGAACAATGAGCATCTGCCTTTCAATACCAAAAAGGGAAAAGGAATGAGAAAGAGAAGAATGGAGAAAAATTGTCAACCCTGCAGGCGCATGATGGTGTCACCGCTTGTGGCACCAATGTCAGAGCTTCAGGGTGAGCTCGAATTGGTTGGAGGGTCGGCTGGGGGGCGCTGGATTGAGTGGCATAGATAGATAGATAGATAGATAGATAGATAGATAGATAGATAGATAGATGATAAATCATTTATTAAGTGCTCATTTCCACAGACTTTGGGCTCCGTACAAACAACAACATTAAAATAAACACATTAATAAAACCAAAATTCAATTACAGTAATTCCAACAGTTTCATTCAGCAGTTAATCATAAAAGGCCAGCTGGAATAAATATGTTTTTAAGCCCTTCTTAAAGGCTTCCACTGAGGGAACCCTCCTCCTCCTCCTCAAATTTTCAGGCAAAGAGTTCCACGGGGTGGGTGCGGCAACGGAAAATGCTCTATCTCCTGAGTGCCGCAGCCTCACCCTGGGAAACTCAAGGAAGGTTCCCCTGGCAGAACAAAGTGCCCTGGAGGGGTGATAAGGGACAAGGAGATCTTGCAGATAAACAGGCTCCCCCTTGTGTAGGGTTTTGTAGGTTAGGAGCCCTACCTTAAAGACAATCCTCCACCTGACTGGCAGCCAGTGCGGTTCATGGAGGACAGGAGTAATATGCTCAGATCTTCTTGCTCCCATCAATAATCTTGCCGCTGCATTCTGCACCAGCTGTATTCTGCGGAGGTTGCCTCCAGATAACCCTATGTACAGGGCATTACAATAGTCCAATCTGGAGGTGACAAAGGCATGTACTAGTGTGGGCAGGTCAACAGGGGGAATCAGGGATCGGATTTGGGCAATAATCCATAAATGATAAAAACCACTACTGATGACGGCCTACACATGGACATCCACGGTCAGTCCATCGTCCAGGATCACACCCAAATACCTCACCTGTCTGGAGGGGACAAGAGGAATACCTGCTAACATTAGGCTGGAGATTGTCCCTGCACCCCCTCCTCCTCCTCCCCGATGACCCGGATCCACTACCAGCACCTCAGTCTTGTATGGGTTTAGTCTGAGCCAGTTCTGAGCCAACCATACCTGGATCTCCTCGAGGCAGTTGTTAAACACGGCAACTGAAACCTGGCTATCAGGTGCACAGGACAGATAGAACTGGGTATCATCTGTGTAACAGTGAAAACTCAGTCCGTATCGCCTGATGATGTCCCCCAGTGGCATCATATATGCCATGAACAGCAAGGGTCACAAGACCAAACCTTGCAGAACTCCACAGCACAGAGGGTTTGGGGCAGATGAGGCAAGCCCCATTGTTACCCTTTGCACTCTGCCTGTTAGGTATGACCTGAACCAGTAGATGATCTTGCCAGACAGGCCACATCAGTACCGCAAGAGGTCAAGCAGCACCTCGTGACCCACAGTATCAAATGCCACAGAGAGGTCTAGGAGGACTAAGACAGCAGATCTCTCCTATCCCTCGCCATCAGGCAGTCATTCAACACCCTTACCAATGCAGTCTCCATGCTATGCCTCACCTGGAAACCAGACTGAAATGGCTCATAGGAAGAAGAAGAGGTGAGGTGTCTCTCAAGCTGAACAGCCACCACTTTTTCAATAACCTTCCCTAAAAATGGAAGATTCGACACCAGCCTGTAGCTGCTGAGACAGTCCAAGACAGAGAAGGCTTTTTTAAAAGGGGTTTAACCAAGGCCTCCTTCAAAGCCTGTGGAATGATCCCACTCCTCAAGAAACTCCAGACGATCTCAGCAACAATAGGCCCCAATAGATCCAAACATCTGACCAAAAGCCAGGTTGGTCCTAGGTCGAGATCACATTGGGTAGGTCTCAGCTTAGACAGTATCCACGCCACCTCTTCCACCCCAGCTAGCCCAAACTCCTCCCAGACAGGAGGAGTGTCTCTGCACCTCTCAGACAGACCACCAACACCCTTTTGAGAGACACTCAAGGAGACCTCAGACCTGATGGAGGACACCTTGTCGGCAAAGAACAGAATCAGCTCCTCGCACTCAGCAATTGAACCTGCTCCCCCCCATGTAGACAGTCAGGGTGTAACAACCTGTCCACCATGTAGAAGAACTGAGATGGTCTATTTCTTGCTGCAGCAACTTCAAGATGGGTACAAAGGGGCTGTTCAAAGTAGGGAAGGGGAGGGCCACCAGGGGCCATGATATGAGACTGGAGGGAGGAAGGTTCAGGACGGAGATGAGGAGACACTTTTTTACAGAGAGGGTGGTGGCTGGGTGGAATGTGTTACCTGCAGAAGTGGTATCCAGGGGAACAGTGGACTGCTTCAAAAGGGGATGGGACAGGACAAGGGGGAGGGTTAATGAAGGGGAAGGGTGGAAGGGAAGGGCAGCTGCAGAATAAGGGGTGCTAGCTGCACATTTGAGCAGACTTGATAGACCTCTAGGCCTTTATCTGCTGGCAAATTTCATATGTTCGTATGTTCTTCCAAGAGATTAACCCCTGATAGTCAACATAATGTGACCTCAGGGCCAATCTGTCTCATTCCAGTCAAGATCTCCTCCAGCGCTTCTCTAACCTCCACCCCTTTGTCTCTAAACCATGCAGATCTTTATCAGGCCATAAGGGTCTGCAGCATGTAGACAAAGGGCGGACATGAATGGGTGCGATGGAGTTGAAGACGACAGAGGTGGCTCTATTATAGGCTGTCACCGCCTCCTCCATCCCCACCGCACATGCCCCTCTCACACTTGATAGGTCCAGCTCTGCCGCCAAGCCTATAGAGGAAACATCTCTCAAAGGGCGATGCCAGACAGTTTCCACAGGAGCAGGACCTTCTAAATGGGGGAGGCTGCTAACATGAAACCTACAGCGCCATGATCTGACCAACTTACTGGATCAACTCTTAGATCACCTATTTCAAAATTCAAAAAAAAAAAGACCAAATCCAGTGTGTGGCTGCCTGAGTGAGTAGGAGATGATACATTTTGCACCAGATCCAGGGCCCCCATGCTCCCTTCCTCCCCCCCCTTCCTAGGAGATCATAGGGAGGGAGGGACTAAGCCTCCTGGTGTAGCACTCATGGGTGATCAAGGGGGTGGCTTAGTGGAGGCCAGAGGCTGAGGCTTGGAGGAGTGTCAAATGCTTGGTAGGTTCCACCATTGCTTCACTGCATGCCACGCCTACCCAAAACATAAAAAGGAAAAATAAGCTCAACGCTAGTGCTGGTCTCTGGCGAGGCCCCCTGGAGCATCTGGAGCAAGCCCCTGCCACCAATATTAGCTGCCTGATGACTGGCACAATTGGGGGGAGTAGCTGGCCTCCCTCTACCCCTGCCCAGAGAGCAAACCAAGGCTCCGTGGGGTCGGGCTGTGGTGGGACAGGCAGGGAAAACCCATGGAGGGTCTGGTGGCTCCTTGACTGAGAGGACCATCAGAGACTCAGGAGGCATAAAATATCAGTGCAAAAAAAATGGAGAAAAATACAACAGAAATATAAAAGTAATGGCAATCTGTCCAAACATATAAGTACTTTTCACAATTGTGCACTTATGCTCCCAATTTTAGGAGAGTGTCATTAATTTGTCAGCTCCCATTTGGTACTACAGAAACCTTTGCTTTTTAGCACGAATACCCCTCTTCTTCCATTTTATTACCCCCCCCCCCGGTTTTTTACTTGACTTTGGCTCCCCACCTTTTGGTTTTGATGTTTTTAATTTTGAATACATTATGGACTGTTTACAACATCACCAGTGGAGTACAGATTTGTTCATTTTGGTACTTTGCTGTTCCGTACTAATGCATGCATATTTTGACTTCTATAAACTTACGCATTCTGTGAAATTTATACTCTAGTAACTTGGATGGATGATTGCAAAAGTAGGATCTCATTGCTTTATGCATTTTATGAAGCTGATATTCAATTCATTTCTATTTTGGAATGAGCGTTGTTAATATAGTCCTTAACTAGTCAGTCCTTTTTTCTGATTGGACTACAGTATATCTAGGTTGAATAAAACATCCAAGCATGTTTAAAATGTATATTAGAGACTGAAACATTTTAAATCCATTGAAATCTATGCTAAAGTGATGTTTCTTCATTTCCTTCATTTCTCCCCCCTCAACTTTCTCCTTTTACTGTCTAACAATACTTTTTTGACAACATAAAAAATTGATGTGTGTTTTTAACAAATGAGCAGACATAACATAATATCTCTGAAAACTGTGACATTAAAGAAATATAGGTGAATTGAGCACTATTGCTAGTTCATAGGATTTTACGTTAAATCGCTGTGTTTGTACGATGTTATTGTACTGAAAGTTTATGATTGTGGCTGTTTCTTTTTAATTCTTGATTTATATGCAGTTTTTATACAAGCTGCGGGGTTCAGGTATTTCTTTCCACTATGACTGTTTTGGAAGAGATATTTTTATATAGCTGATGTTGGGTTTTTCAGCCATTAGAGGAAAGCAGGTGATCATTATATTCTAATGAGCTCTTGAACATTAATGAGTATCGCGCTGCAAGCAACTCACAGCTCTAGTTACTGGACTATGTAAGGATTTAAAACTTAAAAAATATTGGTTATTCATTTCTCTAACAATAAAGTGCAGAATCCACCTAACGGAGTCCTGATGAACAAGATACATGTGTTGGTGTCTCTGCAGGAAATCATTTTTGCTGGTTTTGAATTTTTTTTAACACAAAAAAGAAAAACAAGATGGCGTAAAATAAAAAAAGAATTTTTCCCCTCATGATTGTTTCTACTATGAGTGTTTTGGGTGTTTCTTGTTTATTGTTTGTCACAATTTTGGAGCCTATGTTATTGTATACACTATCTGGGTTGTTAAAGCTGGTATGTTATAGACAGTTTAATTGATTTAGAACTCATTTAATGTTGCTTTATTGTTAATTGATAGTCTTATAAATCAGTCAGCTATGAAAACTTAGCCACGCCCCCTGATGAAGCCTCCCATGTATGAGGTAAAGCGCTGGGGCTTAGTGCCGTGCTCTCTTCAATAAAGGTTGGCTATGATGTGAACAACTTGTAAGTTTTACTATGTTTCTGATGAGTGCTACAAGTTTGTGCCTTTTGCTGGCTCTTTACCTAGCTGCTTCTGGATTTTTTATCCATTGTGGCGTGATGTAAATTTTGGAACAATAATGTGTGGAGCAGGCTGGCTTCTTGAATAGTATATTCAGGCTTTCTCATTGGCAGATATATTTTTCTATTACACGAGAAGCTGGACTTTGCATCTGTTTGAGTGTGATCTGGAAGGTCCCCCCCCCCCCATTTTGGAATACCAGTATTTTGTTTTCATTATACTGATTTTTTTGATGGATGCACCATTATTTGCACAGAACCTATTTTGCACACTATATGAACTTTCTTCTCGCTTTATGTGCAGTTTTTTTAGATTAGGGATCACTGACTTATGGACTGAATTTATTATCAACTGCATCAATTTGTCTGTTTTCATGCAGTTCCTCAATGCAAAATTTTAATCAGTGGACCATACCTGTTCAACAAACTACAATTTAGTTTGTGAAGTCTTCTGACTATTTTATGAATTGAAGTTCTTTGAAATGTGACTTTTGTGACAGTCTGGCATTAGCTTTATTTGGATTGAACACCAACACAAAACTTGGTGCTTGATACTGCTCATAGTGGAGGAGTGGCGGTTTTTGATGGCTTCGGATATACATTTGCCATTTGGGATCCATGAACTAGTTCTGTGTCAAAATAAGGATATGCTTATACTATCTCAAAAAGTAAGGACATTCTCTGCAAAAAAGTGCAACAGTTAGGGTTTAGATTAAACCGACAAAAGTAGGGAAACGTGATGTTAGGATTTCAAACCCTAACACCTCTGCCCCAATGAGGGGTGAAGTCTTCCTTGGGGTTGTCAATCCTAACACTCACCCCATTCTATACACTCATCAAACATCTCCATCACATCTCAGCTTTTTTGATACTGTAATGGGGTGAGTGTTAGGGTTGACAACCCCAAGGAAGACTTCACCCTTCATTTGCCTCAGGGTGGCGGCAGGGCTATTAAGGTTTGAAACCCTAACATCACATTTCCCTATTTTTGTTGGTTTAATCTGAATGCCATTAATGCAGCAGATAGGGTAACTTAATACCACAAAAGTAGGAAAATTTGGATTTAAAGTTTCCAACCCTGACTCCCCACCTTCACCCGATAAGCAGAAAAAGTCTTGGTGAATCAGTGGTGGGGTCTTCCTTTGGGTTGCCTACCTTAATGGCCCCCTTCCCTGCCAGGCTGTAGCCTATAGTCCAAAGCACAAGGAACAGCTCTAAGATAGTGCCTAATAGTGATACACTCTTCACAGGTAGAGAATTATATCTAGCCACATGTTACCAACACACTTTTTTGTAGCTTTCTTCATGTAGGGTGCTGTAGGCCCTACATGAAGAAAGGAGATCACTTGTGATGTTGTTTGCTCAGGGAACGGGATGGGAATTAGGGCTGACAACCACAAGGAAGACCCCACCACTGATTGGCAAAGACTCCAGAGACCCAAAAGCCTGATGTTTGTTTTCCTTTTGCTGCTTGGGGTGGGGGTGAGGGTTGGGAGTTAGGGTTGGAAACCCTAATGCCACATTTGCCTACATTTGTGGTGTAGTTACCCTAAGTGCTGCATTAACAAAGTTTTTTTTACAAAGAATTCCATTTCTTTTTGAGATTGTGGAATCATATCCTCATTCATGCAGGTCCCAAAGGGGCCTGTGTGAACAGTTGCAGATGCCATGCTCCAAGGGAAGACTCCATTCACATACAATGCAATGATGGATGTGGAAAATTCATAGTGCTGTCTGGTGGGCTGTGGAAGCACAAGGCTCTGTGGTCCCTGCACTTCTATGTGGCTGCAGCTACATGTGCACAGGGCAAAGAGTGCATCTGTCAGCCAATGCACAGGGATCTCTGACACCCAAGAGGGGAGAGGTAGGTGCAGGGCCCTATGCAGAGAGGACAGTTGTCTTCACTATATGATAGCCTGGCCCATGTTGACAACCCTGCACCTTTCATTCCCTGACTGGAAGAGTGTCACATAACAGTATCATCCCTCCATCCTCACCCCATCCAGCTGGGTTACTGCTCTCACCAGCAAACTCAGCTCACTGACATGGGATCACAAAGCATACCTGCTCAGGTCAAGACTGGCACTACACACACATTTTGTTAGTAATTATTATTATTTTTTATATAATTTTGTCCCCAAATTTTTAAGATACTGGTTTTATGATTCACCTTATAAACATGACATGTACCATTTATAGTATATTGAATGAAATGTCATTTCATACTAGAGGTCCAAAAACATGTCTCATCCAGGATTTAAAAAATTACACATCACATTTATGAGGTGGTGTGAAAAAATGGCTATGTTGAAAGTTCAGAGAAAAATGTTTAAAACTAGTGAAGTTATGAGTGAACACTGAAATATTGCAATGCTCACTCATAACCTAGGTATTTTACCATACTGTAGTTGTGCACCAGATTTTCAGCATAACCTTCTTATTACCCCACCTCATGAACCTGGTAGTTGTGGTAGGTGAACATTTTCAAATCCCTGCTGAAACGTCTTTCTGCGCCACCAAAACGTCCTTCCATGTAGCAGGTCTGAAAACACATTTTGGCTAAGATTTGAAAAATGACTGCTGTCATGTTCATGCAGTGGTGTGAAAAAATGGCTATGTTAAAAATTTGATGTCAAATATTTAAAATGTTGTCAAAATTAAGAGCGAGCAAAGAAGAATTTCAACATGTGCTTAACTTTGCCACGTTTGCACATTTTGACCCCAGATTTTCAAGATAACCTTCTTATGACCCCACCTCATGAACCTGGTAGGGTGTGGTAGGTGAACATTTTCAAAGCCCCACCGAAATATCTTTCTGCACCACTGAAACATCTTTCCATGTCACAGATGCAAAAACACATTTTGGCTAGGATTTGAAAAATGACAGCTATCACGTTCATGAGATGGTGTGAAAAAATTGCTATGTTAAAAATTTTGGGTCAAAATATTTAAATTTACCAAAGGTACATGTAAGAATAGAAGAATTTCAATGTACGTGCATACCTTTGCCATTTTTGCATATTGTGACCCCACATTTTCAACATAGCCTTCTTATAACCCCACCTCATGAACAAGGGTGGTGAAAATGTTTAAATCTCACCCAAAAGGTGATTTTACCAAGATACCACAAACTCACCTTTAAGGCCCGATTTGCATAATTGCACAGACACTGATCATGAGGTGGCATCCCAACAAGACTACACTGAAAATTGTGGGTCAAAATGTACAAAAATGACATGGATATGCATCAAAGTAAAAAAACAACAACATTGAAATACATTGATTCGCACTTACCTTAGTTTCTCATATTGCAGTCAGTGGTTCCAGCAGCAAGACGTGTCTTTGATTGGAGAGTAGATTTTTGCCCTCAGATGTGTTCAGGCGAGTGAGGGTGTGTGTTGGGAGGGTGTAGGGTGGTGGGTGCTCAGTGGGAAGTTGGGGTGGGCAAGTCAGATCTGCGAGGGAATTTTTTCTTTTCTAGAGGTTTATCAACAACATAAAAAAAGGAACAGTTTCATTTTTTACAGGTTGCATTAATGCTGGTATGGTAACTGGAGGGACAAAGTGCCACTAAACACCATGAAAAAATTACACACATAAGGGGGTGGCAATCAGAGGGTGGGGGGGCACCACTAGACACCAGTGAAACATAATCATAAGGTTGTGGTGATCAGAGGGTGGGGCTGACACTAGATACCAGGGAAACATTAGAACACATAAGGGGACAGTGATGGGAGGGTGGGGGCACCACTATAATGTACATAAGGGGATGGCAATCAGAGGGTGGGGGGTTCCACTAGACACCAGGGAACATTATATAAATAAGTGGACAGCAATCAGAGGGTGGGGGCACCACTAGAACCATGGAAACATTATTTAAATAAGGCAACAGTGATAGGAGGGTGGGAGGCAACACTAGACACAAGGGAAACATTATATAAATACATGTCTGTTGATCAGAGGGTGGGAGGTGCCACTAGACACCAGGGAAACATTATATCAAAATAGGGATGGAAGGGGGAGGGGGGGCGCTGCTGAGCAGCCAACAGGAAACAGCAAGAAACTTGAGCTCCTCAGAGAGATTTTGGTAAAATTAATAAAACCAAAGTTTTCCTGAGTGAAAATTAGCAGAAAAGCTTTCCAGAGTGTGTTGAGACATCAGTATTTGAAACAATGGGAAATTCAAAGGTCTCAGTCACCGCCACGGGTGACTTTTTTGCTCCAAGATGGCATAACAAGGAAGAGCGGCCTGTACCGCGAGGTGAATCCACCATCTCCCATGTGGTTCAGCCAGAGGAAGCCTCGTTGAGTACAATCCAGACAACGCTCCATCAGTTGGTTCAAACTGTGCAAGACTTGGACAAAAAGTTTGACACCATTACCCCATGGGTGTCTGCCCTCGAAAGCAGGATTTAGTACAGTGAGAATATCGTGCAATGCTCTGAATCCTCTACATTAAAATTGACTGAGGCAACTACTCAACTTATTAAAGAAAATGCCTACCTACACCAGCGACTGGAAACAGTCAAAAACCAGACTCGGGAGAGAAATGTGCGGGTCATCGGGCTATCAGAAAATGCTAAGGGGGAGGATAGTCTCAATTTTGCTAGATTTTTTTTGCCACAGCTTTTGGGCTTGGAAGATACAGATCCTCCATTCTCCCTCAAAAATGCATACCACATAACTCTGAGACGAACAGTACCAGCCTCCACCTGCAGAACCTTCCTGATTGTATGTACAGGAATTGAAGACCGGGACAGGGCCCTTACCATTGCCAGATGCTGCAGATCCTTAAACTATGGAGGAGACACCATTTCTATCCTCTCAGACCTCTCCTACAGCACTCAGCAGAGAAGAAAAGCCTTTGACAGCCTTTGAGGATGACTCCAGCAGCTGAAAGTTCAGCACCAACTGCTCCTATAGGTAAAGCTCTGGGTAACATGGAACGGCCAGCAATACCTCTTTAATGAGGTTAAAGAAGCAGAGAAACTCATGGGCCATATGGAACTAGAGCTCCAGGGATCTGATGAGCGCTGTTCCTTGGATGAAGACTGACCCTATTAGGATTATGGTACTGTACCCTTTATGTTACAGGACTTTGGTTGAGAGGCTACTGACTTTGATAAGTTTATAGTTTTAAACATCTGCTTATGCCTCACAGCTGTAAGTATTAGTTGAATGGTGGCCTGCTGGGCCCAATAAGAATCCCAGATACTAGCGTTTCAAATGTCTGTGTGCACACTTATTTACGTTTACTAGAAGATTAATCCTAGCTCAATATATACACACTCGTTTTCTCCTAATACTAGTTATGATATGGTGTATTCTGCTATATGATGTTTCGATGCAAGCTACTGAGATGTATTTCTCCTGGGAGCTTGGGAAAGTTCTTTGTGTACTATATCTATACTTCCTTTTCAAAACAGGGAATCCAATTGAAGTTTTGTCACCTTGATAAGCTGGCCTTTGGACTGTAATAATCCTTTTTATTGATTCCCTATTGACCTTCCTGGCTGCATGCCATATGGACATATTAGATTTAACAGACATTGGTAATTTCCCCACTGATGTACCAAATGAGGAGGTGTCTAACCCTAGTTTTTTGTAAGAGAACATACTGTAAAAGATTTTTACTTTCTGGTATTCTCCTGTGTTTCATTGTGTTGTAAGTAACCTTGCAAAATCAATAAATGAAAAATAAATAAAAAAAAAATAGGGCTGGCAATCAGAGGGTGAGGAGGGTGGCACTAGACACCAGGAAAATGGCCCCTACTGCCGGTCCATAATGTATGCTGATGATCTGGTCCTCTACTCCACCTCAAGCTCAGTTGAAGTCATTAATGATCATCTGACATCTGCATTCATCCAACTCCAATCCTGGTTCACCTCCAACTTCCTCATACTTAATCTAACTAAGACACAGGCTATGCTTTTTAGGTCCTCCAGGAAAGTCCCCACCAGGTCCCTCAGGTTATGTGTACTCTGCCATGATGGGTCTTCAGGATCTACTACTGACTCATTTAAATACCTGGGAGTAAGGTTGGACTCCTCTCTTGAATTCTCCCTTCATATAAGTGACATATGCAAATTGGTAAATACCAAGATTGGTGCTATTTACCGTGTTCGCCACTCCTTAACCCCTGAGGCCAGGATATCTGTAGTGAGAGGGGTCTTGCTCTTGAGTCTGCTGTACACTCTCCCTCTTCTCTCCCAGACTAATGTCGGTGTTCTCTGTAAGTGGGATATCACTTATAACAACATGTGCAGATTTGCTCTGTCGGCCACTCGTCTTATGCACCATTGCTTGCTCTACTCTGCTTTGCATTGGCTGTCACCAAGCACCCATTGTGCATACTCTTTAGGATGTTTTACTGACTCCTTGTCAAGGTATCCCCGGCCTGACTATCTTGTATCCATGCTTTCCCCTGTGCACTGCCCCCACTCTTTGAGGTTGTCTGATTCTCAACTACTTCCTCTCCCACCAAAATGTGGGAACAAGCTTTCTCTCACTTTGCTCCTAAATACTGGATTTCCTTGCCTCCTCACCTTAAGTGCTCCTCATCTCACGCCTCCTTTAAAACTGCACTTTTTTCTTACCTCCAAGCACTTAATATTTGTGACAGCAATATACCTGCATGATTCATTTCTCCTGCTCTTCCTTATTGTACTTTTTTCTCTCAGTACTCAGTTTTCTTCATGTGCTGCCATCAATCATCTCCTCATCCCTGAGGAAAGGGTTGTGTAGATTTATAATTATCTAGGCATGTTCTGTTAATTTGTATATTCATAAGCTTTCCATGTGTGGAAACTGCTTATAACTGTAATGACTCTGATTTAATGCTACCTGACTGTTAATGACTGTATTTGTACTCTCCCGGATTGTTCCTGAAAATAGGCAGGGTCTTTGCCTAGAGTACTTACCTGGTCATCAAAAGCAAATAAATAAAAATAAATAAATAGTAGCATGGTGATCAGAGGATGGGGGGCACCACTAAACACCAAGGAAACATTAGATATGTAAGGAACAGCAATGGAGGGGATGGTGGGTACCACTAAACACCACAGAAACATTAGATATGTAAGGAACAGCAATGGAGGGGGTGATGGGCACCACTAAACACCACAGAAACATTAGATATGTAAGGAACAGCAATGGAGGGGGTGGTGGGTACCACTGGACACCACGGAAACATTAGATATGTAAGGAACAGCAATGGAGGGGGTGGTGGGTACCACTGGACACCACGGAAACATTAGATATGTAAGGAACAGCAATGGAGGGGGTGGTGGGTACCACTGGACACCACGGAAACATTAGATATATAAGGAACAGCAATGGAGGGGGTGGTGGGTACCACTGGACACCAGGAAAACATTAGATATGTAAGGAACAGCAATGGAGGGGGTGGTGGGTACCATTGGACACCAGGGAAACATTAGATATGTAAGGAACAGCAATGGAGGGGGTGGTGGGTACCACTAAACACCAAGGAAACATTAGATATGTAAGGAACAGCAATGGAGCAGGTGGTGGGTACCACTGGACACCACGGAAACATTAGATATGTAAGGAACAGCAATGGAGGGGGTGGTGGGTACCATTGGACACCAGGAAACATTAGATATTAAGAACAGCAATGGAGGATTGGTGGGTACCACTAAACACCAAGGAAACGTAGAATATGTAGACAGCAATGGAGGGTGGTGGGCACCACTAAACCTGCAAACATTAGATATGTAAGGAACAGCAATGGAGGGGTGGGGGCACCACTAAACACCAAGGAAACATTAGATATGTAAGGAACAGCAATGGAGGGGGTGGTGGGTACCACTAAACACCAAGGAAACATTAGATATGTAAGGAACAGCAATGGAGGGGGTGGTGGGTACCACTAAACACCACGGAAACATTAGATATGTAAGGAACAGCAATGGAGGGGGTGGTGGGCACCACTAAACACCACGGAAACATTAGATATGTAAGGAACAGCAATGGAGGGGGTGGTGGGTACCACTGGACACCACGGAAACATTAGATATGTAAGGAACAGCAATAGAGGGGGTGGTGGGTACCACTGGATACCAGGGAAACATTAGATATGTAAGGAACAGCAATGGAGGGGGTGGTGGGTACCATTGGACACCAGGGAAACATTAGATATGTAAGGAACAGCAATGGAGGGGGTGGTGGGTACCACTGGACACCAGGGAAACATTAGATATGTAAGGAACAGCAATGGAGGGGGTGGTGGGTACCATTGGACACCAGGGAAAGAACAACTCACTGCTCTCAGAGAAGCCCACAGCACAATTTCCAGCTGCAGAAATCAAGAAAGTTCTGCTGTTCTCATACCAAGGAAGCGGGTCAATTGCTCCTCTCACTAAGCTGGACACCCAGGGTTTTGGGGTACCCAGAAAAGGTATTTCTGGCCATTAGTTAAAGAAACAAACATCAGAATCTAGCTAAACAAGTCCTGTTCAGCTATATTCTGGAGTTTGTTTTTGTAAATGCTAACATTTTTACATAATGTCCATGCTTATTAGTTTGAGTAGAAAAGAAATAAGATGGCAGGTCTCACACCACAAACAAATTCTTTGTGCTGTGAGTAGCAAACAGTGAGAAACCAAGAAAAGGTCCTGTAAGACTGAATTTTTGGTGTTGTATCAGAATGTTATTTCAAAAACCCTACTAAGCATGCTCAGAATATAAAAACACAAAACTTTAAAGCCTTATAACTTTGGAACTATTTAATATTTTTTTCACAAAACCTTTCAAAGGCACTATCTTAGGACAACACACTTGTGCCTTGAAAGTTTTGGGGAAAAATTCCATTCCATGTAGGCCGTAGGTGTGAGTCAAAAAAAAATCTCATGTTAAGTATAGTAAAATAAGTAGACCTCTGTAAGAAAAATGACATATGTGGATCTCAAGCGGCCATCACAAAACATTTCACAGATTTAGATCTTGGCTTCTAGACAACACGTGCAAAATGTCAGCTCATTTTGTCAAATGGTGCCAGAGTTATTAGGGTACAAAGTTAGGGGTTTAACATTGAACAGCCTACTCAACCCTAACTATAGGGGCTCTACCGTGCCCTTACACCATTTTCTCATCCTGTATTTTGTTATGTGATTGCCCAGATGGGAAATTAAAGGATTTTGTGATGTATTGAAGACATAATGCAAAATTAAATTGTAGTTTATTGAATTATGTGAATTTCAGTTGTTCTGGGACTATTAAAAATGTTTGTAGGTGAGAAAGTTATTTTTAAAATTTTAATGGAAAGAGTATGTAAAAGGGAATACTACAATTCATCATAATAATCATTCAAACAATCTCTAGAGAGGGGGGACTGTGTACACTCCAACCTTAGTTGTGAGGTTTTAGTTGGCAAGGAGGATTATGAGCTTCCCATTGTAAACCTGACATCTTGGAGCTCCTGCCACAGTACCACCTATTTGAAAGTGCTAGAGTACCACCTATTTGAGAGTGCTAGGTTTTTATTTGTCAAATTCAATGGACAGCAGAGAGTGGCAGTCCTTAGCAAATGGTGAGGCTATTTTTATACAAGACCATCACAAAGTCCCAATTTGAGAAGTCGTTTGTATTATTATGAGCACTACAATTTAAATGACAGAACCCTCATTTTTAAAAACTACTTATATTGTGAAAATCAGTGCAGGTAGCATTATACACAAAGCTATCAATCTCACATGCCCTTAGAATGATGATTATGCATTTTAATAGGAATCTGAGCAATTACTGCCTAAAACTCTCTTAACAGGTACAATTATTAAAAGGGCTATAACAATGGCTTAAATGGAAGTGATAGTTGAAGTATCTAACTGAAACTTACAGTCCAGCAATGAAATAGTGCAGTCTAGTGCAGGCAGAGGTGTAGGAGGGGCCAGACACAAAAATACCACTGTCATAAATAGAGACAATGGTGGATAGTTGTGACTCATGTCCAGCTGAACCACTGAGGGGAAGAACATAGTCTTACCATCCTGTCACAGTCCCTTATATCTCTTCTACTCGTAGCAATACGTCAGCATGGTGACATCACCTTACAGCTGTAAAAATGAGGTCAGTTAAATGTTCTTCCTACTATTGTCTATCTTTAATTTATTTTGTGTTTTTCCAAAATTTTAAATAAAATTATTAGAATTTTTTGGAAGCCAGTTAACTAGTTTTAATGGTCACTGCTCCCCTGTCTACAGAAACAAATCTGACATTAGAACACTAGGGGGCTTGTGACCACACTTCTGAGTTTGAACTTGTATTCTACAGTAAGTTCTATAATTAGCATAAAGTTCTATCTGTGGGGCATCACATTCTAACCAGAGGATGATGCTTATTGTAAATCACACTGATGGATCCCTGAGAAGAAACAATATCACTATGGTGAGTATTTTTTTTCTTTTTTTAGCTTCGGTTTAAAGTGACATTCAAATCCCAGGATGCTCTCACTCGTACAACGACCAAAGCAATGTATGTGTGGATGAGCTTTTCATAAGATGCATCAACACCATAAAACAGTCCAAAGAAAGAGAAACATGATAACTCCAGTTCTGTAATGTCTATTTCACAAATCCATTTTTCATCATTCCATCAAAAAAAAATCGAGATTTTGTGACTAACATCACTTCATCAGGCACTATGGTGGTTTTATCTCTTTTAAGATGTGCTTTAAGTTGAAGTGAGAACATGGCCCAGACCAATCTCATATGGTGTCCTGGCTTACCTGACCCACCTCCTTCTGTACTGCTGACTTTGAAATGTCATTCAATGTCTTTTGTTTTACTAAGCTACAGATTCGATGTGTAGCCCACTCCTTACTGACCTGGAGCATCAAATGTTGTTTTTGATTTGTCATTAAGAAAAAATATACTGTTTATACAGCACCAATGAATCGATAAATCTGTCTAAAAAAAGTGTATTTTTTTAATGGCATATAGTAACCAGCTTAATTTTGAGGTTGTGGGCTTCAATCAATATTTTATCAACACATGAGGGGCAAGGGTTTTATAATGCACTTATGACTTCACCATCCATGAGTTCTGGTCTTCTTGCTTCATGCACTGAGATAAACTGAATATTTTTAGACAGTTCATTGCAAATCTATTATTATATCACATTTTAGTTTTAATGCATATGCTATGTATGGATTAATATATGGGCTGCAGTGCATTATGGGAAATAATTCCATCAAGGGGTTCTGTGACATAAACATAGAAATATAGGCAATGATGGCAGAAAAAGAACAAGAGTCCATCTAGTCTGCCCTTAGTTCCCTATCTGCCTCAGGACCTATTGCCCATATGGGATGCTACCCCTTCCTGCCCACTCCCCTTCTGCCCTCCCTAACATTACCAATGTGAGTAGCCACCAAACCCTTCACTCTATCCCAGCCATGCTTGAAACCATTTAAGGTCTTGGTGCTCATCACATCTGTTGGCAGACTGTTGCACAGCTCCACCACACTTTCTGTAAAATAGAACTTCTTCACATCCCTCTTAAACATTCCTCACCAGTTTCCACTTGTGACCTCGGGTTCCTGAACTTTACTCCTACTAAATAGTTCTCCACAGTTCACCTCATTTATTTCCTTTATGAACTTTAAAGTCTCTGTCATATCCTCCCTCTTTTGCCTGAACTCAAGTGAGTACACATGCAGTGCCTTGAGACAATCCTAGTATGATCTGCCCTTTGGCCCTGAATCATCTTGGTCACCCTGTGTTACACTGTCTCCAGCCTGTCCCTGTCCTTCTTTAGGTGAGGAATCCAGAATGAAGCACAGTATTCCAGGTGCAGCCTCACTAGTGACCTGCACAGAGGTAGTAATACCTCAATTTTCCTATTGTCAGTACCCCTTTCTAATATACCCTAGCATCCTATTAGCTGTACAATAATCATTGTTAAACTGACATGATTGTTTGATGGAAGTACTACTGTAATGATGACTCCCAGGCCCCTTTCTTCTGCTGTAGTGGTCAGTTGTACCCTCAGTCCATTACTCTGCCCTGGGGTTTTTGTTCCCTAGGGGCATACTCTTGTATTTTTGGCATGGGAATTCAACTGCCAAATCTTTGACCACTTCTCTAGCCTTTGTTGATCACTTTGCATTTCCCTGGTTCCTTAATCGGTATCTTCCCTACCATAGTACTTTGTAATGCCCTCTCCAGAGTTGTTGATAAACCATGACAGAAAAGCTACAGTGGTTTATAAATTGTTACAGAACCTTGTGATGGAATGATTTCCCCCTAGATCTACAGTACATTGCATGTGTTATTTTATATAAGGCTTAGTATTTTTGAACCCCAGCCACCTCTGTTATAAAAGGTCCGGATGCCATTGCTACTGTATATATCCATCTGTATGCATTTGATTCACTCCTTTAAATAAATGTGAATTCCCACCCCAACCACCCACATTAGGAAAGACTCAGCATTCAATCATGTACCTTTACTGAAAGTTACAGGTTGTTCTCCTGAGTCTTCATGCTTACTGTAACCATTGGCAGTCATGAGTATCTTGTTTCAGTAGTGTTAACTGTGAGCATGTATTCCTGTGGTGCTTACTCGTTAACACTTGTAACATGAAGGAGCTTTTGAGCACAGACAACAGGAGAAAGTGTTTACTAAGCACAAACATATTATAACATCTGCATGCCAAAGCAGATTTTATAGCAGTAGAGTTTCTTCAGTGGAGTAAAGGGATAGTTTCATACAAAGTCAGGGCAGGTTCCAGGGCAATGACAGTAAACACTACTGATAGCTTGCATGAACAGTAAGTCCCCCCATTAATTGCTGCAGCTGTTTTCATCTCTTCATTATTCTTGTAAAATGGAAGAAATATTTTTTTACAATACTTTGTCAATGTCTGTTTTTATCTTGCTGTATAACATTTGAAAAACAGAGCTTTTCAAAATGAGTAGTGATATGTCATATAAGATGCCTGCAGTTAGCTCATGCATATGCAAATGAAAGTCTGTCTAGGTAATGGGACTCTGTGTGCTCTCCATTTACCAAACAAGAATACAAAATAAAGGTGTCCTTCTGCAACAATTTTACTTATCCAATAAGATGCCAAAAATGTCCACTTGGATGGTATGTGGGTAAAACAGCTCAAACACTCTGTAAATGCGTGGATGGACACAGATACACTATATTGCACACAGACAATCAGACACCAGTGGCCGGCAGAGCACCTGTCCCAGAACAGCATTCACTGAAGGATCTTAAAGTTGCAGTTTTGAGAGAAAACCTCAAAGACATTCAGACAAGACTTCTCTGGGAAGCCAAATTCATGACGCTTTTTTGAACAGATATATATGGGCCAAACACACATTAGGCTTCCTCACACATTGCCAGGTCTCAGACTGAGTTTTTATAGTTTCCAGTGCATCACTGGCCCTACTATTTAGAGTTTTTTTTTTTTAAATCCCCCTCTGGTTTTGGAACATACTGTAGGAGCCACCTGTTCTGACATAGCTTAATTAAAGGCAAACTAAAGTCAGAATTTGCAAAAAAGAAAAGTATGTTGTGCAGAGTGTTCTGATTTGTAGGCATACTCATCATGTGTCCTTCCCTTTGTTTGCTCTAAGGAGCTTTTTTTTAATTTGCCTGCTTGTTTTATAGTCCATGCGGATCTCCATGTTCACATTGTTTATGGCTGTTATGTTTCCTACAATGCTTCTTGTCCCATGCAGTAGTGCTGAGTCCAAGACCCATTAATTCAACAAGAGCTGTTTCTTTTGCCAAGTTTACAGTGCTGTAGCTATGATTTTAAATAATGATCCATGTCCAGGGAGCCCTAATGAAGGCTACGTTTAGAGATGACAAATACCTGAGGGATAGGTGAGTGTGCTTTTCTGCATGGAAACAGCTACTGTCATTACTAATTGTAGGATTGGTGACCTGGCTTTTTCATGGTTGCGTGTAGTTTGAAGAAATTAAAAGTTTAAAAATGAATTATTCACTTCTGTTGGCTAGACCTAGATGCATACCTAAAAAACTACAAGTTTGGATCAGAAAGAGTTATTTAGCTGAAGTAAGAATATCAGTGTCCTAACAACTGATTGCTGCTGCAGCAGTTATGACCCTCTGAATCAATGGCCCTGGATGCATGGTATACCATTATATGTGTAATGCAATTAGGGCACCACAATAAGAGCACCAAAACCAGTTCACCTGTCATGCTAGTGAACTGGATTTTGTGGCACTCAGCATGGAGGGTGCCATCCAGGTGTTGCGCCTCCCATATACCTCTGACCTGGAGGTGATTATATTGAAGTATGGTGGGTGGGGGGGGGGAATGTGCCAGATGGTGCCCTGGGGCATTGGGCATGATGTGGGTCAGGTGGCACAATTACTGGGTGCAATGTTTGCCATTGGCATTGTGCTGGCACCCTGATGGTCGTGGTTTTTCTTGCTGCAGTATGGGTGAACTGGATATATCAGTGTTACATGGACAGGAGGCATTGTAGGAAAGAGAACAGCCATAAAAAATGTAAACATGGAGATCCACAGGGGCCATAAACATGGAAACTTAGAAACATAGAATCTGACAGCAGATAAGGACCGCTTGATGCATCCAGTCTGCCCATTTCTCCCTACCTCCACTATTACCGCAGACTGTACCCAAGCTACAGTTTTTTCTCCTTACCCCCTTCCTTTCCACTATGATACTCTTGTGCTGATCACATGTAGTCTTGAACCCCACCACTGTTTTTGCTCCCACCACCTCTGCAGGAAGGCTGATCTAGGAATCCACTCCTCTTTTTGTAAAGAAGTACTTCCTCATATCCCTCCTGAACCTTCACCCTCTCCAGCTTCATAGCATGCCCCCTTGATCTTGAGCACCTTTTCTTCTGAAAAATACTTCACTCCTGTACCTTATTTATCAACATGAGGTATTAAAAGGTCTCTGATATATTCCTACTTTGTTCCAGGGTGTACATATCGAGATCCTTTAGTCTCTCTCTTTCTAGGGCTTTTGATGCACAGCCTGCACCATTTTAGTTGCCCTTCACTGGGCCACCCCCCTCTATCTCCTCCTGGAGATGTGATCTCCAGAACTAGACACAGTATTCTTGGTGAGATCTTCCCGGTGATCTATACAGAGGCAACACTACCTCCCTCTTTCTGCTGGTGAGACACCTCCCTATACACTCCAGCATCCAACCTGCCCTCCCTACTGCCTCGTTGCAATGCTTAGCCACCTTTAGGTCATCCAATATGATTACCCCAGGTTTCTTTGCTGCTTGGTGGTTGTCAATACCACTCCACCCATTTTGTACTCTGACCCCAGGTTTCTGTGCCCTAAATGCATTATTTTGCCCTTTTTTGCATTGAATCCCAGCTGCCATACCCTTGACCACTTCTCTAGTTTTCTCAAGTCTCTGTTCTTTCTTTCCAGCCCCCAGAGTGCACCCCACCAGTCACCCTCCCTTCCTTGGAGAGAATGCCTAGGAGGCAGTATGGCACAGTGGCTTAAGGCTCTGAGCTGCAAACCTGGAGACTTGGGTTTGAATTCCACAGACCCCACTTGCATACTTTGTGACCCTGAGCAAGTCATTTAACTTTCTTTTGCTTCCAGGTTGCGCTTGTGAAGACACTTCAGATTAGTGTGCCTCTTCTTGTTTAAAAAAAAAACCTCCAATTGCCACCACCCTCTGTTGCCTATTCCCTAACCAATTTCTTATCCAGTTTATAACCTTAGGACTCATGCCTAAGCTACAGAGCTTGCTTACTAGTCTCCTATGTGGAACAGTGTCAAAAGCCTTGCTGAAATCTAAGTAGGCCATATCCACCACTACATACTGATATAAATCCTTTGTCACCTAGTCAAAGAAATGTATCAGATTCATTTGACATGACCTCCACCTGTGAAACGATGCCACCTCACACTTTATAACCCATTGGATTCAAGATATTCCACTATCCTTGCCTTCAGCAGTTATTCCATTAACTTTCCCACCACCATTGTCAGGCTGACTGGCCTATAATTGCCAGCCTCCTTCCTACTACCACTTTAGAGTAGTGAGACTACATCTGCCCTCCTCCAGATCTCTGGAACCACTCCTGTTTCCAGTGAACTGTTAAATAGAACTGTCAGAGGTGTAGCCAGTATCTTCCTGAGCTCCCTCAGTACCCTTGGATGCACCCCTTCTGGCACCATTGCTTTATTCACCTCCAGATGAGCAAGTCCCTTCAGGACACTTGTCTCCAAAAAATGACTAGTGTCCACCTCCCTCCCTTCAAAGCTTCTGTTTCTTTTTTGTGGCCCCTCCCCTTCTACTTCCTCTGTGAACACCACACAGAAGTATTTGTTCAGGATGTCTGCCTTTTCCTTTTCCCCTCTGCACTGTCCCCCTTCCCTTTCTAACTTTACAATCCCACCCCAGTCTTCCTCTTTTCACTTACATACCTAAAAAATGTCTTGTTCCCTTTTGTCACCTCCTAGGCTATTCTCTCTTCAGTTTGTATCTTTGCACTCCTTACAGCTTTCCCTGCTTCCCTTTGTTTCCACTGTTATACCCCCTATCCTCCTCCCTCTATGTCTCCTTATACCTTCTGACTGTTACACTTTTAGTCTTTACCTTTTCAGCCAGCTGTTTCAAGAACCATAGCGGGTCTATTTTTCCTCTTGCTTTTGCTCCCTTGTTTGATGCAGAGGTTTGCTGCATTTACTATGCTCCTTTTTAGCTTCATCCACTGTTTCTCAACCCAACCCAGGTCACCCACCCCTGCTAGATCATCCCTGAGGCATTCACTCTTCTTTATAAAATCTGCCCTCCTGAAGTTCTGGACCCTCACCCTTGTGTGGTTCAAGTCCACAGCCATCCTTATAAGGAACCACACTGTAAGGTGATCAATGGTCCCTAGGTTACCTTTCACCTTGACATCTGCAATACTATCCCTAGCAATACAGTATTAGCAGGATATAAAAAAAACACCTTAGCCGGTCTGGTGGCAGTGAGGGTTGAGGCACTGGATGCCTTACCTCGCCGCCCCATGCCAGTGACTCAGGTTCGGGAGTGAGCTTGGGCTGCTGGGGGTCAGCGGTGGAGGGAGTGGATCAAGCATTCTATGGACTGCTGTCCTCTCCCGGGGTGGGTCTGGGTACAGTGTCCAGTGTAAGCCTGACACCTAGCAGAGACTGGGTGTCAGCATGTCTGGCCTGGTAGAATGGGGTGGTAGGCGGGGCAGCCAGCAGGTGCACTGCATGTGAATGTGTGCGCAGGGATCCCTTGTTGGCATTGCATCCCTGCCTCTAACAGAACATGGAAAAAAGGGGAGTGCCCAGCTGTTGCAGCTTGATGGCCATCTGTGTTGTCCTGTGCCACTCCGAGGGACCACTGTGAGTGGATCCATTGTGTGGTGGGGGAGTTGATCGGATCCCGCCACTCCCGCCACAGGGGGTAAGCCGTGGAGTAATTGGTGGTTGCACTCAGTAAGAGACAGCGCAGGTTGGACAATGGCCAGATCACAGGGGATGCAAGGACGATGAGGCTGGCTGGGACCCCCATGGAAGAAAAAAATAATACAAAAAAAAAAAACTCCTTACAGCAATCAGAGAGAAGGACACACTATGACTGCACCTACAGATCAAAACAGTCTGCAAAACATATTTTTTTGTAAATGTTGACATTAGTTCCCCTTTAACTTTCAGGACAGTCAGCCTCACACAACCTACATACTTTTTTTATTTATTAATTTATTTATTTAAAAATATGTTAACTTGGTAGGAAAGCACTGGACCGCAGGGCTCCTTTATAGGCTTGACCTGGGCACAAAAAGACAGGATCATTAAACAGATAAATACACTCTCACAGAATCAACAGGTCACTTGAGACAGGGAGGGTACCTAGGGATTGGTGAGAGGCACATGTGGTGCCAATCCATAAAGGGCGGTCGAGGGAAGTACCAGGTAACTATAGACCCATCAGTTTGACCTCAGTGGTGGGAAAATTAATGGAGAGTATACTAAAGGAACGATTGGGGGTGTACTTGGAGGAGGTGGGAGGTCTGGATAGTCGGCAACATGGATTTGTGTCAGGTAGATCATGTCAAACCAATCTTGTGGAGTTCTACAAATGGGTAACATCAGAACTGGACAGGGGAAAGCCTGTGGATGTATTATTCTTGGACTTCAGCAAGGCATTTGACTCTGTCCCCCACAATGGTCTGGTGGAGAGACTGATGGGGGTTGGGAGTAGGCCCTTTGATGGTCAGATGTATTGAAGACTGGCAAGCTGGATGCACCCAGAGAGTAGTGGTCGGTGGGGAGCTCTTGAACCCTAGAGAGGTTGGTAGTGGGGTACCGCAGGGCTCGGTCCTGGGTCCGATCCTGTTTAATGCATGCATATCGGACATCAGGAAGGGTATAGGATGTGAAATGAGTCTCTTCACTGATGACTCCAAGATGGAAGCAGTAGTTGAGGGAGAAGAGGGGAGATTGGCCCTGCAAGGGGACCTGGACACCCTGGAAAGCTGGGCTCACACATGGAAATTAAATTTCAATATCACCAAGTGCAAGGTGTTACATCTTGGGTGGGGAAACCCTAAACACAGGTACACCCTGGGAGGGGAGGCTCTGGAGGCCTCAATAGGGGAAAAAGACCTAGGGGTCATGGTGGATGCATGTATCAATAACTCTGAGCAGTACAGGAGAGCGGCTAGCAAGGCAAACAGGATGTTGGGATGCATCAAAAGGGGGATCACCTCTAGGAGCAAGGAAGTGATTCTGCCACTGTACAATGGAGTGGTTAGACCACACCTTAGTGTGTGTACAGTACTGGAGACCACACTTGAAGAGGGACATACAGCTCCTGGAAAGGGTACAGAGGAGGCAACTAAGATGATACGAGGACTAGGGGATTTGACGTATGAGGACAGACTTGAGGAGCTTTGCCTGTTTTCATTGGATGAGAGGAGGACAGCGGGGACATGATTGAGGTCTTCAAGTACCTCAAGGGAATAAATATGGTAAACATGGAGGGGATCTTTAGACTAAAGCAGGGAGGTATCACCAGAGGGCATGATTTGAAGTTGGAAGGAGGAAGGGTGAGGGGGGAAAAGAGGAGGAGGTTTTTCATTGAGAGGGTGGTGGACCCTTGGAATGCACTGCCTAGTGAGCTGGTTCAGAGATCCACAGTGGAGAGCTTCAAGAGAGGGTAGGACAGACACAGAAAGTGGATGTATCAGATGATAGCCTGTCCCAGGGGGCTGGGGATGGATGATAGGGGTTTCTGGAAGACAAGGGGGGGCCTCTGCACCCAACTAGGGATCTGAGGTTCGAGCAGACTCGATAGACCATAAGGCCTAATCTGTTGGCAAATAGTATGTTAGTATGTTAGAATGCATGTAAGAAGACAAACTAAAAATACAGATATGCACACATTACTACATGCACATAATACAGGCAGTGAATCAATATAAAGAAATGACTTTAAAAACAAGTACAAATGGCTTCAGAGAAAATGTGTCCTTTATATCTAAGTTTATAAAGATCAATATTAACAGCTTTACTAATACTTAAGTCAATATTTTTCCACGAGTTGATGGTTCTATACCAGAAATACCTTAGATTTATTGTTGTTTTAAATGCAAGTACTTGCAACAGTTCCAACTTATTAGATCTCAAAGATCTTGTGTATATTTTCTGTGAGAAAAGTTAACCAGTGGGTCCTTGTTTTATTGTCCTTTCTTGTAGGCTCCATAACTAATTGTTCTACACAAGCTTTTTGCAACAGTTTCTTGTACTTGTTAACATCAGATACTAACCAATTCAAATTTATATGTTCCAATAAAACCAGTTCTTAATTTTTAAGGTCATCCACCATATTTATTAATTCTTCCAAACCCATTAATTTGCACTTAGGTGGATTAAATATACACCCTACATTTAGATTTTACTTACTTGAACTATTTCAGCAGTTGCTACTGTTGTTATGGTACCACTTTGATGCAGCTCACCATTTTCATGTCTGGTCTCTCACTTTTTAAGTTACATGATAACTAAGTCCTGGTAGTCTCCTCTATTGTATTAAATGGATTTACTTCCTCTACACCATCCTGCCTGTTCCCCGCAAACTATTGTATATACTCTGAAATGCTGGTTAGTTTCTTCTACACCTGATGAAGGGAACTTGGATGATAAAGAGACCTAGCTAGTGGACAGCTTTGGGCTGGTGCTGGAGATTGTATTCAAAGCTGGGTACTCCACAGTGCACTGCACAGTATAAGCCCTTGGGGGATCTTTCTTTGATGTTGATTGAATCTAACAGCATACCTAATGGGTGAAGACTGATGTCTGTTAGGCTCACCACTTTAGGTGCAGTGGTCCCATTGCCTACAAGACTGCTGTTGTAGTTCTGGTATGACCTGGGGACAGCTGATATAGAGATTGTCATGTGTTTCTTGAGTGAGGGTGTTTTCCTTATGCTATTGAGGAAAGATGTGATGAAAACACTCCAGAAAAAGGTATATTTGAATCTTGGCATCATGTCCACCTAGAGACCATTCTGGAACCTTCCCTTTTTTAAGGGAAGGTAATCAAGAAACTAATGGTGACACATTTGTAGTGCTAATTACATCTGTCAAAATTTTGTATGAGCCTTTCCAGTTTGGTTGTTGAAAGTGAATTTCCCTCTGTCTTTTGACATACTAAAACATATAGTAACATAATAATTGGGACATCTCTTGCTCTTCTAATTTTTCTCTTTTGTGTCAGCAGCTGTTTGTCAACCAGAACAGGAGATGGTGGAAAAAGGAGTCACTGGGCCATCACAGACTTGGTCAGAAGACTACCAAACTAATATAAATCATAGGAAGGTGATTGCCCATAAATGTTCTGATTTCCATTTGAGCACCTGTGGTGTTCCACAGGGCTCAGTTCTAGGCCCACTTTTGTTTTCTGTTTATGAATGCGGCCTGACCTCCTGTTTGGAGTCTAATATGATTTTGTATGCAGATGATGCAGTAATATTTAAGTCTGGGGCCACCTCAGATCAAGCTTTTGTCCCAGTCCAACAGGATTTTGAATTATTTCAAATACGGTTGATCTCTCTGAACTGGTTTTGAACACTGGGAAAACAAAAGTGATGGTTTTTGCTGACCCAAGAACAGTCAGGAATGTCAATGTCTCTATAACTGATCTTAAGGGGGATAAGATAAAATTAGTTGATAGTTTTAATTATTTAAGGGGACTTTAGATGTTCATCTTTCCTTTGATCTTCAGGTTAGTAAGGTAGTTAAAAAAGTACATCAGAGGTTAGGAATGCTATTTAGAGTTGCACCCTTTCTTATACCTGAATCCCATGGATTATTGTCACATAGTTTTTTGCCTAGTGCATTTGACTACGGACTAATGGTCTAGTCAAGTAGCGATAAAATGTTACACAAACTTCAAGTTACTTATCACACAGTATGGTTCAATTTGGCCAGTAGGACTAAATTATCCCATTCCAAGGCAAACATATGGGACTTCAGAGGAGCTGACTTTGATAAGATGGCCAACAGAGTTAAGCTAGCCCTGGCAAGAAGAAATACAGGTGAGGGGGTACAGACAAAGTTGGCAAGCATTAAGGATGCAATACTTGAAGCAACATCCCATTGTGTTAGAGAGAAAAGCAAGAGCAAAAGAAGGAGGAAACCACTTTGGTTCTCAAAAACATTAGCAGAAAAGTTCAGAGCCAAAAGGATGGCCTTCAGAAAATATAAGGGAATGCAGTGGGACAAAGATAGGGAGGCATACCAAACTTCCCTAAGGGAAGCAGGGAAGGCAGTAAGGCAGGCAAATGCCCAAACTGAGGAAACACTAGCATGAACAGTAGAAGAAGGGGACATGACTTTCTATAGATACATTAGTGAAAGGAGAAAGTCCAGAGGGGGTATTGCTAAGACCAAAAGGGATAAGGGGGAGTGTGTGGAAGGGGACCAAGGAAAAGCATCTATCCTAAATAGATACTTCTGCTCAGTATTTACTGAGGAGAAGGTAGGGTAGGGCCCACGGCTCAGCACCATGGACACAGGGGGGGGAGGGAGGTGTGCACTATTCCCTTCACAAAAGAAAAGATCCTACAAGAGCTCACTAAGCTCAGGGTGGACAAGGCAATGGGACCTGATGGCATACATCCCAGGGTACTAAAGGAGCTAATGGTGGAACTAGAAGATACATTATCAGAACTGTTTAGTAAGCCTCTGAGCAAAGAAGAGGTCCCAGAACACAGGAGAAGGGCTCATGTGATCCCACTCCACAAGACTGGTAGCAGGGAGGAGGCAGAGAACTACAGACCATTCAGTCTTACCTCAGTAGTGGGTAAGATTATGAAGGCACTCCATAAAGAAAGGATATTGCAACACCTGGAATCCATAGGAGCACAGGATCCAAGACAGCATGGGTTTACAGCAGGAAGGTCCTGTCAAACTAATCTCATAGATTTCTTTGACTGGGTAACCAGAGTGGTGGACCAAGGGAGTGTAGTTGATGTCATCTACCTTGACTTCAACAAAACTTTCGATACTGTTCCACATAGAAGATTGATTAGTAAGCTGGGTAGGCTCAGGGTGGGTCAGAAGTTGGTCAACTGGGTGGCGTTAGTGGGCAGAAAACAGAGAGTGGTGGTAAATGGTATACAGTCAGAAGAGATGCAAGTCACAAGTGGGGTACTTCAGAGATCAGTCCTGGGGCCAGTCCTGTTCAATATCTTCATCAGTGACATTGCAGATGGACTGGAGGGTAAGGTTTGCCTGTTTGCAGATGACACCAAGATCTGCAACAGAGCAGATGATCCAGATGGGGTGGGCAGAATGAGAAGAGATCTGGATAAACTGGCAAAATGGTAGGAAGAGTGGCATCTGGGGTTTAACGCAAAGGAGTGCAAGATCATGTACATAGGGAAGAGAAACTCTGAAGCTACATAAGGTTGGGAGGGGAGCTGCTGGCAATCACAAGGGAAGAAAGGGACTTGGGCATCATCATCACAGATGACCTGAAATCATTCAAGCAGACCACTAAAGCAATAGGTAAGGCTAGAGGGATGTTGGGGTGTATTAGTAGGGGTATCACAAGTCATAAGAGGGAGGTAATAATCCCTCTTTACAAGACACAGGTTAGGCCCCATCTAGAGTACTGCATGCAGCACTGGAGGCAGCACCTGCATGAGGACATTAACAAAATGGACGCAGTCCAGAGAAGGGCAACCAAAATGGTGCAGGAACTGCATCAGAAAACATATAAGGATAGATTAACGGAGCTCAGTATGTATACCCTAGAACAAAGGAGGGAGAGAGGTGATATGATTGAAACATTCAAACATCTTAAGGGCATTAACAAGCTGAAAGAGTCTAACATGTTTCAATATAAGAAAAATAGTACAACAAGAGGACACGGCATGAGATTAGAGGGAGGCCAATTAAGAGGTAATGTGAGGAAGTTCTTTTTCACAGAAAGGGTGGTGGCTGCATGGAACAGCCTACCTGAGGAAGTGGTGGATATGAATACAGTGCAGGGCTTCAAACGGGCATGGGATAGGCATAAGGGAGGAATACAGATGAGTATGAATAGATAGGCCATTGACAGAGTACAGGCTTATGGCACATTTATATGGTAGGAAAAATGGGCAGATTGGATGGGCCTTAGAGTCCTTATCTGCCATCAACTTCTATGTTTCTATTCTTCTATTTATGACCATTCTCCCCTTGAGAACCCATAGCTGCAACTTGTTGAGAGAAACAAACTGTCCTTCCCTAGTGATTAGGATTAATATCAAGATGGGTACCTTTGTTTTTAAGAGAATTCAGGGTTACCTTCCTTCTTCAGTTTATTCTTCATTTGTTAGATCACAAAATCCAGTGGGAACAAGGGCACAGTTGTGTGGTTTGTTTAGGGTCCCCTACTGTAAGAAAACAATTGGTCAAAGATCTGTGGTCTATAGGGCAACTATATTTTTCAATAAGATCCCCTCTACAGTAATTAACACTAGAACTGTCAGGTCCTTTAAGTACAAGCTTGTACAATGGCTTGATTCCCTTACTGATTGTACTTGTTTTCTATAGTTATTCATTCTTATTTGTTTGTATTATTTATATTTTGTACTCTGTCCATACAGTATGTCCTGTTTGATAATATGTTTTTATGTGAAAACTTGTCGCTTATGAAAATGGGCAATTTGCTTACCTTACTAACAAGTATGAAAAATAAAACATGAAATGAAAAAATGAAAGGCAGAGTGGCTGATGTGTCTGGCAAAGATACTGCTGGACAAACAGGGCACCCTGGACCTGGTATGAGATAATTATGATCTTTGACTGTTATGCATTGATGCCTGATGAAGATCATCAATTTCATGCCAGCTGTGAATGAAAGGGTCTTCTTTGTTATTCGTCTGGACTTGAATACTGTATGTGCATTGTGCATTGCTTATATTATTAACTCATTACGCAAGCCAAGTAGAGGAAACCTGAAAGGCCAGCGAACAGTAAGAGACATCTGAGTAGAGCTGGTCAGAATCTGAGAATTATAAATTCATGGAAATTTCATGAAATTTAGTAAATTTCACAGAATTTTCCTAAATTCTGATTTTGGCAAAATTGAATCTTCTGAATGTGCTAGTCCAATTCTCATCTCATTCTGCAACCTTTTCTGGCTGAATTGCAGAAGAATACACATAATTTGCAGAATGAGAGTTCTAATACATCAGTCAGCAATACATGTAATCATTCTGCAGTTCAATCATTAGTTCTGTGGAATTCTTTTCTGCAGTATAAAACATTAATTTGCAATTCATGCTGAACTGTACAGTAATTTTTCAGTTTAGTGGCTCACTGAACTGTGGACTTAATGTATGAATTGAAGATCAGTGTATTAAACTATGGAAAAAAAGTGATCAGTTCTGTAAAATTTATTTCCACAGTTTAATACATTAATCCACAATTTATACATGTGTCTTTACACAGAGTGGGGTTACCAAAGTGCTGTCACTATTCAGTCCTTGATTTAACAAAAGTAAAAACACCCACTATGACAGCAAAATTTAATTTGTAAGGTCACCACAAGTAGTAATAAGTAAAATAACATGAGAATTTAAGATTAATCAATTATGTATTTTTCACACATTTTACTTCCCAAACACCATGTTTTTACACCATGTCAATGTGACATAGAAGAACACATAATGTAGTGCTGTTTTCCTGCTGGCTTGTTTGTCTTGGAATTCAATAAAATGCTTTTAAAACCATGCCTGGTTTTGTATGTGTAATGTAAGTAGCACAGCAGTGTGATTATTATGTGTCATTGTATTTTATGCTTTCTCGAAGTTTTTGTGGCATGTGCAACATGTGGTGTTCCATAAATGAACTTTTTTACATGCCCCCAAAAATTTCAGACAAGCCTCCCTTAAAGAGCTTTTTGCTGCTGTGCTTAATTAATGATGTCTCTACTGAGCTGCATCATGTTACAGATCGGAATTCCTCTTTCCACTTCCTTTATCTGAATTCCTTTCTCCAAGGCCATTTTTGTGTTCACTGCCCCAGACGTGTCTGCACCACTGCAGATAACATGTGTCAGAGGTGATTTATACCTGGTAGTTCCAGGGAGTGCATCAGAAGTAGGCAGGTATGAATTCTGGCTTTAACAGCCAAGGATTTATCATCACAAACCCTGCTGGCTGTTTCCCAGGAAGAAGAGAGGACTTGTGTCCACTGACAGTATTATTGTTGCTGCACCACACACAGCATAAAAGCAACGTGCCTCCTATAATGAATAAGCCATCCTAAAACTGGGAGTGTAGAGACCACCTTGTACTGCAGTCTTAGAGCTTTGAAGACAATCTGAGGTATGTTTTCCTGGTTATTGCGCATTTACAGCTAAGTTTACGCAGTATTAGGACTTTTATTAGGGCACATGCATCTGTTTGTACTTGGGGTTCAAATAGTGACTTACATGAAATGTCCAGAGTTTTTGCAGTGCTTCAGTTGTGTAATAATATTAACTTGCAGGCATTGGACTTGATTTTATAATGTGCCAATTGAGATACATGCTCCTTTTTTTTTGCTCACTTGCTCTCCTGGTGAATGCTACCCATATGCAGATCAGTCCAACCATCACATAGTCCATCTAGGAAGCTTTTGAGTTAAAGGGAATTTTTTTCCACCACTGATGCATTTTAGGCAATTTTAATGATTTTTTCATGACCTTAGTTGAATGATGATAGAAACTTGAAAAGTATGGCCCAATGCGAATCATACCCAGACCGCCGGTAGGAAGGACTCTCGCTAGATATTTTTCCTTTGTATTTACAGTTTAGGAGCCCTGTGGAAATGACCTCAACACTTTACTGTGTCTTTTAATGGTCCTTCTGAACTAAGCATATTTGGCCCACTAATGTGTTCTGTGCTCAACATGTTGTGCTTTGGTAATTATGTCAAGTGTTTTTAAGGTTTTTGCTCCAGGCATTGCTCACCATGCTAGTTCCAAAGGCCATCCTGCTTGACTGCCCATTGTATGAAGGGGTGCAGAAATGCGAACTATTGTCTTGAGGATAGTTTGTGTATTTGTAAAGTCAGCATTGTGATCATCAGACAATGCATTCCTAGTTTTATTGCTAGGTGGTGATTCGTTTGTCATTGGTGTGGTAGTTAGGCTGCACAAAAAATCTTGCTGGAGTTCCTGAATGTTTTTTTTGATTTCTTATTGTACATTGGTGTGTGTACAGTATGTGTGTGTGTGTGTGTGTGTGTGTGTGCATGGGGGGTGTGTCTGTGTGTCATTGAATTGTAAAAAAATGTAAGTACAAGCAATGTTTTCCAGTGCATTTGGGGGGGGGGTGCAGCTATTGTGCACAGTATCCTGCCTTTGTCTTTGGTGGGGTGGCTGAACAAATGCACTTTAGAAAGCATTGTCTGTAGTACTTGTTTTTGACTGCTTTTTTGTGTATTGCCTTTGGCGGTGGGGGTTGTTTCTTGTGTATTTGTGCCACTTAAAAAAAAATTGTGGGTTCCAGGCAATGCACTTTACAGTGTGTTTGTTCAGCAAGGGTGGCCATTGTGCACATTGTCCTGCTTTTGTCTTGGGTGGCTGTACAAACTCACAAAGAAAGATGCATTGTCTGAAGGCCTTCACTTCTTTTAGACAGCTTTCTTGTGATTTGCGGAGGGGGAGTGGGGGTTCATGTGCATTTGTGTGCCTTTTAATAGATGTTTCTGGTTCCAGGTGATGCACATTTCAGTACATTTGTTCAGCAAGGGGCAGCCACTGTGCACACGGTCCTGTCTTTATCTTGGGTGGGGTGGTTCGACCAATGCATGTGGAAAGGCATCTTCTGAAGGCCTTTATTGTTGTTTTCTACTGCTTACTTGAAGTTTGCTGGGGGACCATGTGTATTTCAGTAACTACAAAACATTTATTTACAGGCCATGCATTTTCCAGTGTGTTTGTTTGTCAAGGGGTGGCCACAGTGCACAAGGTCCTTCCTTTGTCTTTAGTTTGGTAGCTGGACAAACACATATGGAAAGATACATTGTCTGGAAGCATTACATGTTATTTTTGGTTTCATTGTCTGGGTATTTGCTGTTTTTTTTTTGGGGGGGGAGCATGTGCATTGAGTGTAACAGTGACAAAAATAGACCACAAAAGTTGTGGTTTCAGCCAATGCATTTCCAGTGTGTTTGTTCAGCAAGCGGGTGGCCATTGTGCACATGGTCCTCCCTTTGTCTTGGGTGGGGTGACTGGACAAATGCACATGGAGAGAAGCATCATCAGGTGGCCTCTGACTTCGTTGTTACCCTGTAATTGTTTCGAATGTTGGAAATTATGTATGGTATTTGTTGATGTATTTTTTCATGTGGTCTGCAGGCAACTGAGCACATTCAACCATTTTGCTGCAAGGAAAGTGACAGCGTACTGCCATTTTGTTTGCTGACAAGTGAGGGCATGCCATCATCTTGTCAGCAAGGACAGTGACGGTGCACCACCCTTTTGTTTGCTGACAAGTGAGGGTGTGCCACCATCTTGTTAGCAATGAAACTGATAGCATGCCACCATTTTGTTTGCTGGCATGTGGGGTGTGGTACCAATGTTTGCATGGTACCTATGTACTGATCCCATTTTTGTTGTATACTTTCTTGTCTGCTTAACTCAGCTTTGTGTAGTATAACCTAGTGTGCTGCATACTCATCATCACATGTCATAAGCATCTGTGTGTGTGTCTCAAGTTTGTTTGGGTGGAATTGGGGGAACAGTGCAGAACATTACAAGACAATGTGAAAAAATTAAAACCTTAGAATTAAAAATGATTTTTTGATTGGGGAATTGCTCCTTTAAACATCTATAAATGGGCAGATTTGTAAATACTGTAATTATATAATGCTTCTGTAAAATGTTTGTACGATTATAATGATTAGATAATGAGAAATGCACTGTTTGGTGCCCACTGTTGTACAAGCCACACAGCATTTCTGGAATCTCAGTTTTCTGTTGTAGAGTTATCTCACTAGATGGGTACTATTTCACCTTTGGATCACAGTGTTCAAAAAAGCATAGCAGAATTATGGGATCCGTATGATTGCCCAGCATGAGGTTTCCCGACATATGGTTTCCCGATACTACTTTCCCATCATTGCTTTTCCCGACGATATTATTTACCATTGACAGTTTCCTGACTATTAACATAATCATGTAATTTAAAGGAATTAAAAATCGAACACTTTCCTTCTATCTATATATAACAAAAAAAAAATCATATCTCTTCATGATTCCGAACTATTCCCGACTATTAGCTTCAACTGTTGCAAATGCAGAGCGCTTGTAATTAGCAACATAAATTTACTGTACAAAAGCATGCTAATCTGTAACCCCTTGTCTCAAAGTCCCAGCTCACAAGAGTCACAAGTAGCACTACATCTTCAAACTCTAAAAAAAAATCATATCTCGGCGCGATTCCGAAATCCCAAGGACTGACTTTTGCTCGGCAACAGAGAGAGTGCGCAACTAGACAAGGGGCTCCGCTTCGAAACCCGAGCAGGTGTGAACAATTACAGGTGTTCTGACAACTTTTGAAATTGGAAGAGCAGGCTGCTTTCTCTTTTTGGAACCTGGGACACTGACTCGAACTGGTGCTGTGTCGCACAAGACAGGGATCATTTGTAATAGATTAGAGAAGCAGCCTGGAAACAATTACTGGTGCCCTGACAACTTTAGAATTGGAAGACCAGGCTGCTTTCTCTTTTTGGATCCCGGGACACTGAGTCAAACTGGTGCTGTGTCGCACAAGACAGGGATCATCTGTAATAGATTAGAGAAGCAGCCTGGAAAGGACTTTCTCCGTTTTTCTTTTGGTTTTTTCTTACTTGCTGGGGCTGAAATCTCATGAGAACAAATATCTCGTTGTCAGTAGAGACCTGCTTTTTACACAACATTTTGGGCATGATTCAGAGGGTCCTGTGTCTGATATATGTCTGTCCTAAACCAGGACTTTTCGATCAAACGATATTCGGGCAAAGACATGTCGGGAAATCAGATGACAGGAAATAGGTCACGGGAAATACAGAGTCGGGAAAATGAATGACAGGCAACCATACTAGACCCAGAATTACTCTACTGTGGGTTTGAAAAAATTACCCTTATGTCACAGTTTGGTAACCCTATCTCATAAACAGACCCACATTAATTCCAGTGTCCTAAGTTTGGAATTTCTTTGAAAGTTGCCAATGTGTATTTTGAAATTTCATTTAAGTGAAATTCTGACTTTCATGCCAATCCCACTGGTGAAATTTTATTTTCACACAGCACTACATTTGAATGGTGTGGCAAATGCCCCCCTCCATGGTTGGTTGAAAAAAGCAGCATGTGGACTTATATTGAATTCAGAATGTTTTCTTTCTCACATTTCATCTGTCTGAATGACATGTTCTGTGTTCTATCCCAGTGCTTGCATGAAATCCCAACTAAGTATCCAAGGGGATATTTCAGGAGTGTGAAGCAGAAGCATGAAAATAGTGCTGTTTCTGCACTGAACCTGCATATTGAATAGTTTAGTACTATATCATTATTAGCAAATGTTCTGGGTAATGCAGTACAAAATCACACAAACTCCAGTCATTTTCTTGGCTATCTATGAATAGCCAAGGCAGCCAGCAATCGATAATTTAACAAAAGGATGACAATGACAACCCCCTTTTTCAGTACTGCCCTTGCAAGTCCTATTGTCCTAGATGCCTATGTTTCTGCTATCATCATTGGCATTATTAACCCAATAGCATGAGAATAATTAAGCAATAAGGCATGACAGGGTGTGTGTTATTGTGTAGTAACGTCATGCCTTGGGTGGTTGAAGCACGAGACCATAAACTGAGTGTGTTCAACACCCATGAAGTGATGTTGCTATACAATAACACACACCCTGGAGTGCCTTATTGCTATTATACAGTGGCTCCTTAGTTAAGAAAAAAAAAAGAAGAAATAATTTTTTTTACTTTTTTTTTTTATTTTGGTGTGTGGAGGTACATGATTACAAAAAAAGTCCTTTATATTTCTCCACCAATAGGTGGAGCTGCTCTCTAGATCCTGATGCTGCCTGCCTTTCATCCCAGAGGTGTGTCTTGTGGTGCATTGAGCTTTTGCCATTGATCCTTGCCCCCTCCTCCAATGCTGCTGTTTTCCCAACCATTATAGGGACCTGCATGTTAACATTTTTTCCCCATTACGTTATAGTTGTTATTGTAGTCAGGGAGTTGCTTGCCAACAGTACAGGATGTGCAATTTAGGAGCCTGAGGAGATGGGAAGACTTTTGATGCTAGGTGACAGCCTTGATGCTGGTGAGTACAGGTGAAGCAGGGCCAGGATGGAGGATGCCTGACAGTTCAAATGGAGAAAAAATATTTCATTTTCATGGCAGCTTTTGACCCCCAAACTGGGCAGGGTCAGTGAACCGCATGACTGGCAGTTACGGTCTATGCTGTGACTGAAGCCACTGGGTTCAGGGGAGAAAAATGGTCTTGATAATGAAGTTTATTTTCTATGCTGCAAAGTGTTTTTCTGTTCTTTGGGAGAAGATCAGAGGAGAACATGAAAGAAGTCAGCGCCGGTGTGTTGAGGCAGTTCGGGAGTGAGGATGTCTGAGCGCGACGTTTAGAATTACCGGAAGCCGCTGATTGCTGTTGTTCCTTTTTTTAAATGTCACAAAAAAAAAAAAAAGAAAGAAACAATGTTTTGTGTGGTTTGATTACATAAGATCAGCTCCTCCTGGCTTTGGTTGACTACGTTTGAAAATGTGTACATGCCAGTTTGTGAATGCTTCTGGCAAGTGGAGGAATGTAAAGCAATGTCGGCTTTGGGATAGTTGAGCATGGCCGGCCAAACTGCGATATTTTCTTCTATCCCCATTTTTTCAGTGCTTGAACCCGGTTACACTGCACATGTAAATGTACCAAATGAGGTAGTGGCTGTAGTGGAATTTAAACCTGGTCTTCATGTTTACAAGCATCATTTATGCTGCTAAGCCAATCAGTCTGCCTAGTGTCATTGATGTGAAATACTCTCTGCCCCACAAATTGTGTGTGTGCATGCTTCTATCAAAGGTCCCAACCCACAAATGCTCTGGAGGTCATAGACAGCTACATACAGAAGTTCATAGACATTTATGCACCAAAGTCACAGAAGTCTGGCAGGACCTATGTACAGAGCACCTTATGTGCCATGTGGATTGGACATTTAGAGACATTCACACCTGATACACGTGCAACAAGTACATGACTTTTCCTGGATGTATGCACATTTTACTTGTGTGAATGTCCATCCACAGCATGGGATAAGCATTTTTTACATGCAGAACACAAGGCCTGACACTATGTAGTCAGAGGGGCTGCAGTAACATTGTGAAGGGCCAAACATCACTGTGCGTATCAGACACAGTAAACACTTATACTGTCATACTCTGCACAAGTAAAAGGTCTGTACCACGTTACTCTCACACATGCTGCAGCCCATGTGTGTGCACATGCAGAGGTTTGAACTACCTGAAGACTAATATGTGCCACATTCTTTAACTAAATAACACACACTGCACATACTACAAGCAAGTCACAGACACAGTAACAGCTGTATAGAAACATAGATACTTTACTGTAGTCAGTAACATAAATATTTAGCATCATGGGCCCATGGATCTTTACTTCAGCTTTGGGGATGAATCATATTACGGCACCCACCACATGGCAATGTGGTGTGATAATACTGACTATGGTGTTAGCCTTGGTGACTGGGGTGATGTACGCTATGAGCCCACAGTCATACCCACACTGACAGGACAGATGTTAAAATACCACTGCTTGCCATATCCTCACAGTAGGGCACCTGTTGCATGGAGATGTGACCCAGGCCATTGACAGGCCAATCATCTAGTAACAGCCATTCCTCATAGACTGAGTCCACTGCAAGGTCATGATCATCCACTAACATCGTGGGGGCTTCCTCTGTGACACACCACACTCTCCCTGTCCAGAGGACAATGGCTCTAGCCTCTTGAATGCCATCTTGAAATGACAGTGGAAAGTAGTCAACACTACACATGTTGTGACACAAAATTTGTGTCATGACAGCACTGTATACTTACCCATGGTTCTATGTGATAACGGTGACTGCAGAATAGAGAATGCCATTTGGGCGAGTGTACATCGCCAAAAAAGAATTTCGGTGATGCACACTCACTGCGAATGGCAAGAGGGTGCCCAAGATCTACAGGTTTCTTTTTATTGTGGGGGGCTGTGCCCCTCGAACCCCCCACTAAAGGATTCTGAACTCCAGGGGGGTGCATGTTGGGGGGGTGAAATACTTACAAAAACAAGCCACCTATTGGCCCAGGAAAAAAAAACACGCTACACGGACCCGAACTCTACACCCTGCACCTTCCAACAGACCACCCTCCCCACCATGCTAGCAGACCAGTTTGACAGTTGCCCACCACATCTTCTCCCACATACCTTCCCTTCCCTTCCTCTCCCCCCCCAATGTGTGCACTTCCTACCACCCTACCTCACCCATCCAGGTATCTGGTCGCTACCCTGCCAGGTAGCTCTGAACACAGGCGCCGTAACTGAGTCGCTGGTTTTGTAAGTGCTCAATAGTGGTCGCCGTGTTCACTGGATACCATTACCCATTGGGAATCTACAACCTTCCAGTAAACTCTGTTCTAGTTTGTAGATCCTGGGCAAGGGTGACTGATAAGAAGAACTGTTCTGTTACTAGTTTCAGATTTGTAACCATTGTCTTCACCATCTTTCATCAGAATAAGGGGACTGGACATCATAAACACACAGACACACACTCACACAGACACAGACACAGACACAGACACACACACACACACATACACCACCACAGCCACCACCACCAGGACATACTGTAACTGCAAACCGCCAGACCCATACTCGACTGGTACTTGATCACTACATGCTGCACTTAAGGGGAACCTGCTGCTGAGGGAGAATAATGATTTGTCAGACTGAAACAAGTGTAATGACTCAGGCCCTGACTGTGTCATCACCAATATCATAATTATGGCCAATGTCACCAGAGACATGCCCTCTGCTCTACTATGAGATCTGGGTCACACATATAGACATACAGTATTATACTAAGGTTGTTCAAGTTGGACCTGTGGATGCAACTCCTTGGTTAACAGTAAGCCTATGCATGTTGTTGCTAAGTTATAGTACATGATCAGTGATGCCACAGAAATATGTGACTGGGAAAACTCTGATCCTTTGAGGAAGTACAGAGGAAGTTCAGGATACTCCACAGAGACTTCTACCGATATCTACAACTTTGGCAGTACTACGACACCCTTCCCAGAGGAGTAAGAACCCCTAAACTACACCCTTCACTGATCACTAAACTAGTCCAATTAAACATTATTCTGAATCAGGGGCATCTGATCTTTGCCTTCTATCAGTCACTTATAGCTCCCAAGAAAAGCTCACAGATGATACATGCCTATAATGGCAAGAGGAATTGGGGCTCCCCATCACCACTACAGATTGGCAGCTCTCATGCCAACATGCAGCAAAAGTCCCCAGCTCGCACCAGTGGGGAGAGTATGCCTGTAAAAACCTAATTCAATATTTCAAAACACCAGTTATCACCAGACACTACTCACCTATGGGCACAGCTGACTGTTGGCACCATTGTGGAGAGAAAACAGCACACCACACACACACATCATGTGGTCATGCCCCAAATTAAAGCCCTTCCTACAGTCTATCCAGTCTGAACTCCAGGAACTGTTCGGGAGGCAGGTACAGCTTACTGAGAAACTATAAATCCTCCTACACTTCACTCATGGATTCAGAGATCCTAATATTAGATGCCCCCTAAACCTTCTTATAACAGCGGCCAAGAAACCATAACCAAAGCTTGGCTTACCCCAAGAATTCCATCCATTCAGATTGGTGGCTAGTGACCAAACAAATTTACCAAATGGAAAAAATCACCCGTAAATGTAATGATAGAGAGGAGAAGTTAACTCCAGATGGACACTTTGGCTTTTATACTAAATGTCAAAGGATAGATCTTTCATTCCTTAAATTTACTCCATCCCCCTTCCCCTGTTTTGTTGACCTAACAGTATTTAACAGAAGTGGGGCACTGCTGGGGTCTGGGTCTCCACTCCTAGGATTTTCTCTCCCCCCCCACTCGTTCTTCCCTTGACAGACATTCACCTTCACTGAGGCCCCTGTATGGGGATCCACAGAGATGTGCACAGATGAAATAGAGATGCAGATGAGGGGTCCACCTTTAGTTTTCTTAACCTAGTAATGCTCATATAAGTTCCTCCTCTTGGTTGCAATATTAAGTAGGAGAGGACCAATGAAATAATCTCTCTCTGTATTCATTATGATGTACTATGAGGCATCTGGGCCCTTGCTAGAAGATATCCTCCCAAACAAGCCTATAAGTAATGCTGTGATGAAACTCTGTAGTCTTGTCAACTGTTTCTTGTAAAAACAAAAAAGAGGAAATTTGCAAAAAAAAAAAACAACAAAAAGGCATGTGTGACAAAGATAGAACAGGCAGCTGCAGAGTGAATTATCCAACCATTCCAGCTCACTCTGGTTTACTTCGGGCCAGAGGGGGCATGGGTTTATTTGTCTGAGTCCCCACCCACCCTGGCTGGAGGGTAGAAGGTCACAGGGTAGGAACCATACATCATATTGTCATGTACTGTATGATAAGTGCATTGCATAATATTTATTGGCCATGTCTGATGTCAGCTGTTTGCCATTGCTTACAGAGGTGACAGAGGAGTCCAGGGAAGTCCACCTTCCATGAGATGCCACCTGGTGATATGGAGCCACTTGGTGATCTGGCCCTAACAGGACATCACCATTCCAACTTGGTAGATGACACCCTACTGCTCCTTCATTTTAATTATTACAGCACTATACAGATGCTGTCAGCTATCTGTGGGCCATCAGGTATGTGTATCATTTACAGTGATAGCCACTGTATCTGTAAGTAATGCTATATCTCTCACTGTATGGCCCTGTAAGGTCCCAACTAAACAATTTTATTCACTGTACTGCCTGATGGTATGACACTGACACTTTATCACAAGAAGGAATGGAACAAAAGTAAATAAAAGACAAGCTCCAATGACACTGGATCAGTGCCTCAGTTCACTGATCAGAAAAATGCCAACTTGTAATTTGTTTTTGTTGTAATAGGTGACTTTGGTTTTGAACTGACCAGCAAGGGATAATCATATAATAGCTGACTCAACTATGAGTAGCTTCTTTGTCATTTGATTTCAGATTAATACTAATAAAAATGAGGAGGTTCTTGTCAAAAAATGTTTAAAAGAGAAAGAACTCTGGCAGAGCCTAGGATATAAATCGGATTTTTGGTTAAATACTATCTTGACTATGATGGAGAAATATAAGCTGTCTCACTTGAAGAGAGCTGTAGATAAAGGAATTCTGATTAGTACAAAATATAAAAAATAGATACAAAAAATGTAAAAAAACATTGGAACAAAAGGGACATGATTTTGACAGCAGATTCCTACTATTCCAAATGTTCACTGCAAATAATTACAATCATGGCTTTAAAAAGTAACTAGAAATATTAACTGACCCAGAAATTCAACTTAATTTTATCTGTTACAAATTTGAGCAGTTCCCTAGTAATGTGTTGGACCTTAGATATAAAACATTGGAATAAATATTGAGGATTGTGATTGTGGGAGTGGTGGTAAGGAAGATCTAATACATGTCCTGTGGGACTGCAGATGGTATGAAAAATTGTGTATATACTGGATAAGTCCTTTTTTAAACAAAGTTTATTTATTAGATAAAGCTGAATTAACAAATATTCTGTTTCATACAGAAAACACTTCAGCAATGGAAAGGCTGGCTAAATACCTTCATGCTATTTGAAAAGTGAAGAATGGAATAAAAATTGTATAGTGATGTCCTTCAACTTTGTATCTAAGAAAATTATTATTTATGGATTTTTAACAATGTATTTATGTACTTTGTACTGCCAACTATTGTTTTTAAATGCACAATAAAAATTGAATTGTTGTTGTTGAAAAGATTAATACAGTACAAATGTATAACCTTACTTATAAAATGCAGTCATGAATTGGAACAGCCAGATTTTTTTTGAGCTTTGATACACTGGACAAGCTTCAATTGTATCAAGTTTATTATAACATGGATTGAAGAAAGGGGGAGAGGTAATTGGCCAAACACCATCACCTGATTGTGCATTAAATGCCTATAAAGACACAGTTGCTGTGATGCTTCCCACAGCAGAATCCCTGAGCACAGCGGGACTCGTTATGAGGGGTAGAAGTCAGAACTGAAAGGCAGCCATTTAAATGAGTGGCTAAGCAAGTGAGGGCTACACAGGAATCAGCTGTTTTGAGAACCAGAGCCTCAGCCTCTTGGCATGTAAGCCACGGTCAGGACATGGTTTCACCAGGGGGAGGTCATGTCAGACCAACCTCATTGAATTTTTTGACTGGGTGACTAGGGAGGTGGATCAGGGGAGGGCAGTGGACATGGCCTATCTGGACTTCAGCAAGGCCTTTGACACTGTGCCACATAGAAGACTATTACACAAACTGGGGAATATTGATGTGGGCAGGACAGTAGTGTGGTGGGTAGGTAACTGGCTGGGTGGCAGGACACAGAGGGTGGTGGTAAATGGCTGTCACTCCACAGAGGGAAGAGTGACCAGTGGGTACCACAGGGATCAGTGCTGGACAGGTCCTATTCAACATCTTCATCAGTGACATTGCGCAGGATCTAGAAGGCAGAATTTCACTGTTCGCTGATGACGAAAGCTCTGTAACAGAGTAGACACACCAGAGGGTGTAGACAGAATGAGAGGGACCTGCAGAAACTTGAAGAATGGTCAAGGGTTTGGCAGTTGAAATTCAATGCAAAGAAGTGCAAGATAATGCATATAGGGCACAAAAACCTGGCACAATATATCAGTTAGGGGTGAGGATATAGCATGCACCAAGCAGGAAAGGGATCTTGGGGTTGTCATCCTGATGACCTCAAGGTAGGGAAACAGTGTGACAAGGCATCAGGTAAGCAAATAGGATGCTGGGATGTATAGGCAGGGGCATCACCAGCAGGAAAAGGGAGGTCATAATTCCGCTATACAAGACACTAGTGAGGCCCCACCTGGAGTACAGTGTACAGTTCTGGAGACCATACCCACGTAAGGACATAGACAGGGTAGAGAAGGTTCAGAGGAGGGCAACAAAGATGGTGCATGGATTGCATCACAAGTCCTATGAAGACAGGTTGAAGGAACTGAACATCTCCCTGGAGGAGAGGAGGAGAGAGGGATATGATAGAGACATACAAGTATCTTACAGGGAGAAACAGGGGCAGAAAACACTATTTTAAGCGAAAAGATGTTCCAGGACTAGAGGCATGGGATGAAGTTGGAGGGAGGGCGATTCAGAGAAACATGAGAAAAGAATTTCTTCACAGAACAGGTGGTGGACAAGTGGAACACCCTGCCAGAGGAAGTGGTGGGGGCTGAAACAATCACGAGATTTAAGAATGCATGGGATAGACATAAAGGAATTCTAGAGGTCAGGGGTAAGGGGAAACAGACTTCTAGGAAAACAAACTGAACTTACAAGCTCAAATGGGCAGACTGGGTGGGCCATAGGCCCTTATCTGCCGACACTGTCCATGTATCTATGTATCTATGATATTGTGCCTGAACACTAGCAGTGCTCTGTTTGGGCACAGTAGGTGGCAGTGCAGAATGGGATAGGCAGTGGGAGTGAGCGAGTTGCACTCCCGGAGCTACAGTTGAGGAGGCAAATATGCCCCCTGCTTCCTATTGTTACTGTCAGCAACTGTGCGATTGCAAAGTCTTCATGCAGTGTTTCTCTTCCTCCCATGGCATGAAATTCACTCCTACTGAGCTGCACTGTGTGACTAGTTTCCCCTAGGTGCCTCAGTTACAGTGTATCTGTGTTTCTCTATCTGTCTTAGTTGGTCTGTCCAGTAGGGCTGACTCACTGTCTCTGTGACCAAATAGTGAGTGGCCCCTTCCGAGGCATATTTACAGACTTACAGACAGTGATGGCTCCCCCCCTGCCCACCATACAGTGAGCCAAGAGGCCGGGACATTAGAATCAGAAGTCCCCAAACCCCCAACAGCAGCAGCATGCAGCCCACTGTGCGGAGCACATGACTAAGAGAGAGAGAGAGAGCACAAGAGAGGGCCAGATTGACAGTGAGAGGCAACATGGAGACTTATGTGCTTTTGTCCCCACTTCACCCCCCCCAACAGCGCAAGCATGGAGAGGCAGTCTCACAGCGAGATCGGAAGAGGTACTGTGCAATTTTGGCACTGCCCTGTGTGTCACTCAGGAGTGCAAGATACAGCAAGCAATGGCTGTTTTTTTAGTGTCTCTCTTTCTGTCAAGTGCCTGTACTGAGGCTGTACCATACTGCAAGCCTAATAGATAAGATCTGCCACAGCATCTGAGAGACAGAGAGAGAGAGACTGGAATCATTTGCAAACCTGGCAAGAGACAGGACAGGGCTGACTGTGAAAGACACAGAGAAAGAGACTGACAGCAAGATCAGGAGATATGAGGAACACTTTTCTGCACTTTCCTGTCTGTGTGTTTGGCAACTCAATGGCACATAGCTAATTTTTCCTGTAGCACATGGAGCCCTCCATGTCCTGTCATAGGGAGGGAGAGAGAAATACAGGAGAGAGAGAGAGGCTGGCATTAAGGTACTGTTGGCAACCAATGAGTACTGTTGTCTGTGGAGCCTGCAAGAGAGAGAGAACATGAGTGCCTCAGTTACTGTCAGCACCGCATATTTACTTTTCTTTCTCTCACTCTTTGTCTCTCTGTGATCACCACCTGCACCTCAACAGACAGAGCTACAGCCTGCTGCTCAGCCACCCACAGATATATTTTTCAGAAGCATATATTCAGCTGGCACAGTGAGGGAGACACAGTGACAGAAGCATCACATATCATATGTTGCCACAGCAAGCAGAGTAAGGGGGTGGCATCAGGAACACCCTGATGGCACAGTACACAGCATTATGTGACACAAAAATATCAGAGATCACATCAGCAGTGTCTATTTGAGTTTTCTGTGTGGATAAGAGGTATGTAATGTGGGTGTGTTGTAAGGGACTACTTTGCAAGGCAGCAGGATACAGTCTAGTTTTTCCTCTTTCCAGCTGTGAAAGAAGCAGTTTTCCACCATTTTTTCCTGTGTCTTTCACAACCCATGTTATAAGTGCAATAACCCACTCCAGGGTGTGGGTTTATAGGCATTAGATACACTCCTGGGGTGTTTTTAGGACACTTGGCCTGTAGCCTCGTGCCTCACAGCACACCCCAGGTGTGCATTAAATGCCTGTAAACCCACACCCTGTCATGGGTTATTGCTTACTTACATCATGGGGTAATAGACTGCTGACAGAATTGGAACCTGTAGGAAATATGGACAGGCATATCAGTCCATGGCACAGCAAGTGTTAACATCTACACATTTGCAGACAATGTAAATACACTGGGAATAATAACAAGTAAAGTACTTGAGCAATAATCATTACATGGCTATAATAGCGCAGACTTATACATGCAACAGAGCTTGTACAAATTAAAATGGTGTGTAGACCAAGAGGCATTTTAATCAAGGCAAGTAATTAGGTACAGTATAACTGCTAATAAACTGAGCATCTACCACGACCAGCTCCTGAAAAGAGCCACATGAACTTAACAGAGAGACAAATAACCGGAGGATGATATGCCCTGAACTCACATAGTACTGTGATGACAGTAAGCTGCCATGAGTGAGCTGAAACATACAGTAACTATACAAGTGGAATTTTCTGATTTATAATTTTATTTGATTATGGTCTAAACACAGAGGGACATATAATAGACTGTTGAGTGTGACACAGAACTTGGTTAAAAGAGAATCAGGTAATAAAATATTTTTAACATTATGATGTATTGTTCATGGACACTGACTGTGATTTTTTATGATTAGGACCACTGCTCATGAGTAAGGGGCCCATTCTGAAATGTAAGGTAGCTTTACAATGAATAAAACTGGACTTTATACAAAGTAATGATAGTGTCAGGTCTTTTTCTTTTTGTCATTTACCCAGAAACATAGAAAGGTGTCAGGAGAAAAATATTTATATTAATCTTTGCCCATGGACTGGCAGTATAACCTATGGGTTAGAGTAATGAGTTGTGAATGAGATTGGTACTTCAGCAGCCCTGGGTTTGATTCCCACAACCTCCACTTGCATATTATGTGACCCTCAGCAAGTCACTTAACTTCGCTGGTGCTCCCCGGTTGCTCCTGAAAACAGGCCTTGTGTCTGGTAGGCCTTACCTGGTTACCAAAAAGAAAGGAATGTCCTACCTCAGCCATACCAACCTACCATTGGTTGTGTCTAGGCTGAATGTCCATCAGTAGTTTATCCCCTTGTGCTTGCTCTCTACCTCTTTTGCTGCCTTAATTCTCATCAACCCTTTATTGCTGTCCCATGCTCTCTTGAAACTTAGAAACATAGAACTTGATGGCAGAAGAACACCTAAGGTCCATCGAGTCTTCCCTTACAATACTACTTTATCCCACCTACTTACTGCCCTGGTGGGCTGTATCCCTCTGCCCCTGCTACCACACCCCTCAAACCCTTGCTGTCTCCCTTGGGGTCTATAAGTCCCCCTGCCTGTTCCAGCTGATTTTAAACCTGTTAAGGTTAGCTGCCCCCACTACTTTTGCCAACAGTCTGTTCCATTGTTCTACCACCCTATCAGTGAAGTAGAACTTCCTCATGTTTCTACTGAATTTGCCCTCCATTAACCTCTAATCATGAGCCCTGGTGACTGCATCCCTATTTCTTACAAACAGGTCTTTACTATTTACCTTGTTTGTACCCCTGACGAACATATTAAATAGGATAGGTCCTAGGACTGAACTTTATGGCACTGAACCCTACGGCACTCCACTTGTGACCTCCCTGTTCCCTCATTTAACCAAATTAACCACTATTCTCTGGTTGCCCTCCTAGGTTACTGCATCACGCTCCACTCCCAGGTCCTCCAACTTGTTCAGCAGCCTCCTTTGTGGTACTGAATTGAAGGGCTTGCTGAAGCTGAAGTAGAACAGATCTATTTCCTGTCCCTTGTCTTTCATCTATTGCCTTGGTGTCCCAATTAAAAATATGTGGGAGGCTGGTCTGGCAAGACCTCTCTGAGGCAAACCCATTCTGCTTTTCATCCTGTAGTCCATAATCCTCTAGGTAAGTCACCAAACCATCCTTCATGGTGGTCTCCATCAACTTACCTGTGATTGCACTAAGGCTGACAGGCCTAGAGTTTCCTGAGTCATCCCCCCCCCCGTGAAGTGGTACTACATTGGTGGATCTCCAATCTGCTGGCAGCACTCCAAAGTGCAGCAAGTCATTGAATAGATGGGTTAAGGGTAGTGCCAGTTCTGCTGCCCATTCCTTTAGCACTTGTGTGTGCAGGCCATCTGGCCCTAATGCCTTGTCTATCCTGAAAGCTTTTAGTCCCTTTTGTACCCTGCTGACTGAGATCTGTACCTTGCCCATCTCCTGCACATTTTGGGGAGGCCTTGGTAGCACTTCTTGGCAGAGGATCTTTGTCTTCTACAGTGAACATAGACCAGATGTTACTGTTTTGTACACTTGCCTTATCCTCCTCCACTGCTATCTCCCCCATGGTTAGCCTAACTATCCCCATCTTACTTTGCTTTTTTCCCATATGTGCCTGAAACATTCTTTTTTTCCTCACCTTTGACTCCCTCAGCAATCCACAGCTCCATGTTTCATTTGCCCTTCAAACTTCCACCCTTGCCTCTTTTACTTTAGCCTGATACTCTTGCCAGGCTTACACCCCCTTGTTCCTCTTGTACTATGTAAAGGTCCTTTTTCTTCACAGTCTCTGCCTCCTTCACCCCCTTTGAAAACCAGATGAGTCTTTTGTGTTGGTTCCTTTTGGTGGCCTTCCTTGCACAAAATTGGGTTGCCTCCAGGAAAACCCTTTAATTCTGCCCCATTGTTCCTCCACACTCTTGATTTGGTCTATCCCTGCCAATCTTTCTCTGATTAATTCCCGCATCTTCCCAAAATCCATATGCTTAAAGTCGCGGACCATTGTCTTTGAGGGGTCCATTGTTCCCCTGATCACTTCAGTGTTGCTGTCACTGGATCCCAATGGTTCCCTGACAGCCACCCCCAAACTTTTCAGAATTGATGAGTACCAAGTCAAGTATGGCATCCTGCCATGGGGGAGTCTTGACCAGCTGCACCATTAGACAGACTTGAAGTGTATCTAGCAATGCTTGACTCCTGGTGTTCCTAGCTGCTGGGATGTCCTAGTCTTTGTTTGGCAGATTTAGGTCCACTACTAACACCAGATCCCCTTTTGCTGCTTCCTTTCTGATTTCCTCCCCAAAGTCTCTGTCCCCTTCCTCTTTCTGCCCTAGTATGTAGACCACTCCTAATCTAACTCTCTTGTCAACAGCTGTTGTCAGTGGCATTCAGCTAGATTTAACTTCCCCTTTTCCCTTTTTCTTATAGCCCACACTCTGTCACCTCAATACCTTCAATAATTTATAGGGCTACTGCATCTCTACAAACAAGGTATATCCCAGAACTGCTAGATCCCATTCTTTGTTGCCATGGCCCAAGTCTCCACAATGGCCATTAGATCTAAATTAGCCTCTGGCACCAACGCCTGCAGTTCAATCTCCCTCCCTCCCTCACTTTTTACCTTTACTTGGCCCTTGCTTACACCACTGCTGGCTTCCCCTGATCCCATTTCTTCATCCAGCGGAGCTTCTGCTGGGAAGGGCTCATCTGTCACTGTCTTGGCATTTGCCACCTCCCTTGGCAAACTGTTTCATCAGTCTGCCACCCATTCTATGAAGAAGTCCATTCATACGTCCTTCCTTAATCTAACTCCCACCAGTTTATACTTGTGTCCCCTTGTTGCTGATCCTTTGTTATGCTTAAACAGGTAATGGCACTCTACCCTGTTTATCCCTTTCTAATCTTAAAAGTTTCTATCATGTCCCCTTCTCTCTTCTAGCCTCCAGTGAGTACGTTTTTCAGGCTGGCTCATAGCATCTCAGATTTCCAACTGCGCATTACCAACACCCGTCAAGCTGTAAACTCTAGCCTTGGTTTGGCATACAGAATTAGGAATAACCTGTTACTGCCTGTTTATCGGTTGCAAAGGGAATACTTCCTCCCAAACGTATCTATAATGTCACTATGTATGCGCCTTCTGCTTCTAAACTTGCCCTAAAGTAATAGGACATCAATGGCAACAATGTATGCCATTTTGTACTTGCAGCTAATAGACTCATACCTCACTGTAACCTGTATGAGACACTGGAGTGGCTTCCTCCTAATGTTATGCATGACTTAGCCATGGGGAGCACTGTTTTCAATATTCTGAAAAATCAACAGCCCCATCTACTTGCCACTGAACTTCAAACACAGGTCAACCCTTACTCCTTAACATCCATGGACATTCACCTGCCAACTGTGCCTAACCATAAGACAAACCTTGGGGTTGCAGCCTTTCAGAATTTTGCTCCTAGGATATGGAACAATATCCTCCTTCAGATATGAAGCAGTGCAACTCCTGGGGGGTTTTGACATGCATTTCATAAACACTTACTCTCTACTGCCAAGTTTATCTGCTCCTCTAAGAGATATGTCATTTGTACACTGTACATGTGCACTGTGTTTACCCCACTTCATTTGAAGTGTTTCATAATTTATACTTGCTTCCTAATGGTGTACCAGGATTGTTATATTTGATCTTATTTTTGCAATTTTAATCTTTGTATTATTGTATTGTCAATGTGCACTGTGTTGTGCTGTTCTCGCTCAGTTTAACCTCCTGGATCGTGCCTAAAAAAGACAGCTTCTCTCTAGTGTACCTACCCACTTAAGATAAACTAAATAACAAAAACTAACTAAATATTATTTTCCCTGATGACCCTGTAAAATCTTTGTGGTCCATCTTTAGATAGATTCTATGCAGTCTTAATTCTTTTTTAGGTATAGGCTCTAGAATGGGCACTGTACATGAGGTGTGGCCTCACCAGACATGGTATGTGGTCATAATGTCACAGACGAAACCACGCACATCACACTCACGCATGGAAAACAGCATGCGGCAATGCAGCAGCAGCTCGTAATGCCATCTGCAAATGAACACCGCATACCCGATCCCTCAGTTTGTTTTTTGTAGGGGGGCACCACCCCCTGCACCACCACCCCCCCCAGAATAAATATAATCAACTCAGCAGGGGTAGGGACAGCGGGGCAAGTTAAAAAGCCAAATCCAGCACTAAGTCATGGCCTCACAGTCGGAAAGTAAAAAACAATTCCTGAGCAGAGTTTCAAACCCTGGTCTTCCCCCTCATCTACTGCTATGTTGGGTGCTCTAGCCACTTCACTGTGGGAGTGGTTCGACTGAGCAGCCAACTGGCGGTGGTTACATCCACTTCCTCTTTGGTACGGAGCAACTGGGGGTAGTGATATAGTTGTATCACTCATATACCCCTGTCACTCTCATACCACATGCGCTACTGACTGCATGGTTCTTTATGCATGGTTTAGTCAGTGCTATACTGACCCGGTATCCCAGACATCCATAAAGGTGCAACAGTACCTCTTTGTTTCTACTAGATGATCCTCTCCCTGTACATTACAGCATCCTGTTTGCCTTTTTGTGTGCTCTGGTGCACTGGGTCCTTGACTTGAGGCTATCACTAATGATTATTCCCTCAAACAACCTTTCCTTAGTGGTTAGGCTGATTTTTCTCAACCCTTACCAATAACCCATTTTCAGGTTAGCCTTGCATTTGTGCATAACAACAGCACATTAAACTTCAGTTGCCATGCTTTGGACCACTCATTCAGCTTTTCTAGGTCCCCCTTCATGTCACCGACCTCTTTTGTGGAGTTTACCCTGCCACAGTTTAGTGTCATCTGAAAATAGACACATTTTTCTTTGATCCTTTCCTTTGTGTCACAGATGAACACATTAAATAGTACTGGTCTCAGCACTAACCCTTGTGGTACCACACTATAACCTCCGAGAACTCTGAATGTTCCCTATTTACAATCAGCCTCTGAGGCCTTCCATTTAGTCAATTTGCTACCCACCATGTCAGCTTTGCCCCAACCCCTGGATACCCAAGCCTTTTAAAAAGCAATCTATGAAGTACCAAGGCAAAAGCTTTCCTGAAATTTAGATACAGCACATCCATTGCCTGACCCATGTCTATTACCCTTGTTACAGAGATGAAGAACTCTATCATTTTTGCCTGGCATAGCCATCCCTTCATAAAACCATGCTGCCTCCTGTATTGGATCCCATTTCCTTTAAGAAATTCTACCAAATGCACCTTGAAAATGGCTTCCAGAAATTTCCCTCTTTAATTCATTAATACTACATCAGTCTTCAGGGAGTGGTTGAACAAGATTCTCAAGGGCCATGCAAGTTATAGCCCTAATTCCCTCTGCATTCATGGGTGTAACCAGTCTAGTCCTGGAGATTTATCCTTCCCAAATTTTCTTAGTCCCTTAGGTACCATTCATCTAACAATGGCCCCAAGTTCAGTTCCTTCTGCCCTTCCTCCCATAACCTACTTATTGTGGTCAGAGAATGGGCCTCCTCACCTCTACTATGAATACTGAGCAACAATACTGAGGATATCAGCCTGCTTCCCATCCTCCTCTGTCCATATATTTCCTGACTGTAGCCTCACAATGCCCTCCCTGGTATTTCTCTTATTCTCTGATATGTCTAAAAAAATCCTTTTCATTTTCATTTTCATTTTTCTTCATCCCCCAGCTATTCTCAGTTCCGTCTACACTTTTGTCCTCCTTACAACTCTGCTAGCCTCTTTCATTCTCACTAAGTATAATCGCTATTACTCTCAGATTGATTCCTCTATTTCCATATTTAATTATTTATATATTCAACAATTGAAAAGTTTTTCCAGGAAATACACACTGAGCTGATAACAGCTTGTTTCCAGATGTGTCTTGGGGGAGTGGGTAGAAGGAGATAGCTAAACAGTTAAATTATTAGAATTACAAGAAGTCAAATACAATTATATAGTATTGCAAGCAGGATCATAAATATTAGAGCCAATTAAGCAACGAATGCAATTAGAAAATAAGACACTCTCTTATATATAAAAAAGTGAAAAATAGGGGAACAGCATGAACAAGGCAAAACCAGAGAAGAGGAGTAAGAAGAGGATAACAAGTAACAAGAGAGTAGCAAGAGGAAAGAATCATAGACAGTTGCAGGAAGGATAACAGAAGTCATAAAGAAGAGATTTTAGGGAGGAAGGAGAAGAGGCAGAATGAATAGAAAGGGAAAGAGAGGACCAAAGTTTAGGAAAGCAGTAAGAACAAGCATTTTCAATGCCAAATGTTGCTTGCTTGTATGTGCTATGTAGGTATTTGGAAGTCATTGGAGTGCAAATATTGAAAATTTGCAAACTTACGAGCATGCATAGGAACTGCGCAACGCACGCTCGTGAAACAGTCATTTTTAGGAAGTTTGTGACCAAATTTTCAACATAACCATTTTAAGACCTCTGCTCATGAACAGTGTCACTGTGATTTTCTTAATGTGTCCCATACATTGATTTCGCACACCGACTGCGCCATTGTGAGCTAGATGGGCGGAAAGATGTTGTGGGTGAGATGTGAAAAATGACAGCTGTACTGCTCATAAGGAGGTGTGGTAAAATGACAATGTTGAAAATCTGGAGTGAAAATATTGAAAATTCGCTAACTTACCAGCTTGTGTAGGAAATGCGCAACGCAGGCTCATAAAACTGTCATTTTTAGAAATTTTTCCACCAAATTTTTAACATAGCCATTTTAAGACCTCTGCTCATGAACAGTGTCACTGTGATTTTCTTAATGTGTCCCTTACAGTGATTTCGCACACTGACTGCGCCATTGTGCATTACATGGGCGGAAACACGTTTTGGGCAAGATATGAAAAATGACAGCAGTACTGCCCATAAGGAGGTGTGGTAAAAAGACAATGTTGAAAATCTGGGGTGAAAATATTGAAAATTCGCAAACTTACGAGCGTGCATAGGAACTGCGCAACGCAGGCTCGAAAAACAGTCATTTTTAAGAATTTTTCCACCAAATTTTCAACATGGTCATTTTAAGACCTCTGCTCATGAACAGTGTCACTGTGATTTTCTTAATGTGTCCCATACAGTGATTTCACACACTGACTGTGCCATTGTGCATTACATAGGCGGAAACACGTTTTGGGCAAGATATGAAAAATGACAGATGTACTGCTCATAAGGAGGTGTGGTAAAATGACAATGTTGAAAATCTGGAGTGAAAATATTGAAAATTCAAGAACTTATGAGCGTGCGTAGGAACTGCGCAATGCATCATTGATAAAATCAGTCATTTGTAAATTTTCCACTAAATTTTCAACATAGGCTTTTTGAGAGCCCACCTTATGAACACTGGCAGTGTCGTTTCATTAATCGGTGCCAAAAGGTGATTTTGAGCAGTGACTGTGAAATCACCCTTCAGGCTCGATTAACGCCATGACAGTGAGAGCATTCATGAGAAGGGGTCCCAAAAACCCCATGTTGAAAATTTGGTGCAAAAATTCCAAAAAATGCCTGAGATATGCAGCAAAGTTGAAAAAACCCTATTTATTACATTATACAGCTTACTAGCATTTCCTCAGGTTGCGGTCGGCTTTGAAGAGTGCAGACATGCTCCTGGTCCACCAAAGATCATCGCGCCAGAGTCCAGAGGTAAGTATGGGGTGAGGGGGGTGTGCGGAGGCAGGGTGCACAGTGGGTGGGCGAGGGTGAGGGCCCAGACAGCTAGGGACCGTTTTTGTGTTGCAGGTTGTTTTGTAAAAAAAAAAATAGGAGGACTATGTGGGGCGTTTGCCACGCGCTGGGTGGGCTCCCAGCGTGGCACAAAGATGGCTGTTTGGGGGGTGTGGAGTGACAGGGATTGATCACCCCTGTCGGCGATAGCATCTGTTGCCATGCTGGGGTGGGCTCCCAGCGTTGCACCTTGGACTCTTGGGGGGGACAGTGGAGCCGATGGGGGATTGGGCACCCCCATTGGCTATACGATGTGCTGCCACACTGGGGTGGGCACCCAACATGGCATGTGCAACTCTGTTTGGGGGGGGAGCGCAGCACAGCTGACGGGGGACTGGGCACCCCCGTTGGCTATACAGTGTGTGCGAGGCGTCAGCACGCAGTATCGTGTGTGTGTGTGTGTTTAGGGAGCGCGATGAGCAGGCGATATCTTATCGGCTGCTCACTGAAGCGTAGCTCCCCCTTTCAACTGTACTCCACTGCATTTTCGACTCCTGTCATAGACAGCTCCAGCAGCTATTGGAGAACTGCGGCCGTGCCTGCAAACACACTGACTGAATTGGAAGAGGGCTGCCACACCTCCAAAAACTCTGATGATGGCACTATGTTTCTTGCACATGCGTCCAAGCAACATAAAAATCAGCTTGACAAACAGTAGATTTTCTAGAAGAAATAGAGAGAGAATGGAAAGTATTGTTGCAGAGAGGGCAGGAAGAAGAAGAAGGAATCTGAGCTAAGACGGAAGGTTGCCAAACCAGAATTTGGATAAAAAAGACACATAATGGGAAAGGCACCTAGCATCAAGAGAGGGGAGAGACAGGGCTAAGTAAAGAGAGCAGTGCTGAGTACGAGGGAGGCAATCTAAAGCAAAATACTGACTTATATTGTCCAAATTCAGTCATCTTGTCAGTGTCTCTCTCACTTCCCTGAAGAACCAGAGTGACTTATTGTATTTTTGTTACTCACAGTACCTACTTAACACAGGTTTTAGTGAGTTCAAAAAGGCAAGCCTCAATGAATTTCCACATTTTGGACAATTTGTTCAACTACTCTTAGTTTGTCTTGGAGGGTCTCCCTTATTTTTCTAAAATCTGCTCAGAGGACAGCTTAAACTTCTGACAAGTATTTTGGTTTTTGGTAATCTAGGGCCAAGGTGAACCAAACCCTGTTAAGATCATGTATTCCCAGTGGTTCCCTTACCCGAACCTCTTACATTGTTGTCCTGGTTTGACAGAACCAGATCAGGGATGGCTCCCTCTCTGGTGGCTCCTTTCACTCAGTGTACAAGGAAGCTCTCTTACAGTGAATCTACATGGATATGGCTCCTTGCACTCCTAGTTGTTGTTTTTTTATTTTATTTTATTTATGACTTTGATAGCTGGGTAAGTGCGCTGATCCCAGGGATCATTTTCAGGCACAACCCGGGCCATGACACATGGCACAGGATGGCAGAGAATACGAGGTGAGCAACCAAAAAATATACATGAAGGAGATCAAATTTGGAATACAGCAATTGAAGCACAATACACTGGCATGGTACAGGTCCAGTGAGTGACAGCAAAATGCTGTTTACAATATGATGCTAGGTACACAGACAGCAGTTGTAAACAAAGGTTGGTACATAAGTCAGGTGGGCATGATTGTGACATAGCATATACAGTGGGAGCAACTATACAATGTGTCATACATAGAGTTATATATAGACTATGTAAAAGGTAAGAGCTGACAGATCAGCAAACTTACAGAGTAAGAGAACAGGCAGGAGATAAATTGTAGTCGGGGATAAGTGAGGCTAAGTGTGTAATGCCTGGGGGTAGGTTGACTGGTGCGGCTAAGTGGGTAAGCCCCTGGGAGTTAGTAGGCTAGCATGGCCAGGAGTGGACCCCTTGGAACAGTGGCAGTAGGAGTTTGCCAGTAGGTACGTTTTGAGGTGGGATTTGAAACTGGTGTGAGTGTTGATGGTCCAGAGTTCTGTCGGCAGGCAGTTCCACTGTGAGGGGGTGGCTGTAGAACAGGCCCTGCTGCCCATGTTAGTAGATATCCTGGGAATAGCTAGATGATGGATACCAGTAGAGTGGAGGCTGCAGTGCATGGTCCAGGTTTTCAGTAGAGCAGCAAGAGGGGATGCAGTACCCATGTGGATGACTTTGTCCACCATGCCACAAAGGGCAAAGTCAAAGCATCCCTGCAGCGGTAGCCATCCTAGGGTACTGTGGAGTGTGCAGTGGTGGGTGGAGAAAGGGGCCAGTAAAGCAAAGTGGCAGGCACTGTTATAGGCAGTAGAGAGTTTAGCCAAGGTGGCAGCAGAGGTTCTGGAGTATATGTGAGAGCAGTAGTCCAGGATAGGGAGGAGATTTCCCTGGACAATGGCCAGTCTGGCTTCAGGGGTGAGGTATTTTCTGAATTGATATGTGACTCCTAATTTCTGATTGAACCTGCTGAAATTGGAGTGGACATGTTCGGCGAAGGTGAGAGCAGGGTCAATCAATACTCCTAAGTATTTATAATTATCAATATCTTCAAGGGCAGAGCCATCAGGGGAGATAATGCAGAGGGGAGCATGGGTTTTGGATTTAGCAAAGAAAGGCTTTGATCCGAACAGCATGGATTTCTTTTTTTGGCATTAACTGAGAGGAGGTTGTTTGAAAACCAATTGTGGGCAGAGGCATAATTGTGCAAGAGTACTGAGGAGATAGTGACCATAGATTTGTTGCTGTGGAAGAGGACCAGGTCGTCAGCATGCAGGAGGGAGTGACAGTTGAGGCTATCAGAGGGAAGCAAGTTTACAAGTATGGAGAAGAGGAGGGAGCCCAGGATTGAAACTTGCAGGTCCCCCACAGAGACTGGCAGAGTGGTGGAGCTAGTTTGGCCCAAACACACAAATTGAGAGTGGCCAATCAGGTAGTTGATGAACTGGTTGGTGACTTCCTGTGAGCATCCTAGGAGGCTAAGTTTGGAGGTGAGGAGGTCATGGTTTACCATGTCAAAAGCCTTCGAGAGGTCAATGAAGACGGCCCCCGTGGCTTTACCTTTGTCCATGTTGGAGAGGATGTGGTCTATTAGAAGGGCAAGGGCAGTGGCAGTGGAATGGTTCTTGCAAAAACCATGCTGTTGGTTGCATAGGAGGCTGTGCCTGTCTAAGTACCGGTAATCAGCGAATTGGTTGTGAACAGCTCTCTCGAGTAATTTACTAAGATGAGGGAGGATGGATATAGGACGATAGCTATCGGTGGATTTGGGTCACCAGATTTAAGAATGGGGATTACTTTAGCTATTTTCCAGGGGTCAGGCATAGAGGATGTAGAAAGGGCAAGGTTCAAGACATGAGTTAGTGGTTTGGCTATGGCTGGAGAGACCAATTTGAGGAATGCTGTGGATAGTTCATCTGCACCTGGGAAGCCATGGTTAGGCAGGCTTTTGAGTAGCCTAAGCATGTCGCAATAGGAGAGGGCTTTGAAGTAGAAAGGGGGCAATTGGTGGTTACTGTTGTAGGTGCATTGCAGTGGATCAGGTATGGTGGGTGGGCGTTGTGGTTGGGCAGTAGAGAGTTTGCTTACATTGATAGGTTCGTGAACTTACTGTTGAAGACATTGGTCACTTCGAGAGGGTCAGTGAGCAGGCCATCCTGGGAGCTGAGTTGGGGTGCAGCATGGCTGGTACGGGGGTTTAGAAGGGAGTTTATTGAATCCCAGAATTTTCTGGGGTCCTGAAGGTTGTCCCTTTGGAGGTTGTGGAAGTGTGTTAATTTTGTAGATTTTGCTTGCTGTTTGCATTTGTTCCTCAGATGCCTATATGCCTCCCAGTGGGCAGGAGAGGAGGTTGATTTGAAAGTTGACCAGGCATGGTCTCTGTCCTTCATAAGGGTTAGCAGGTCACTGGAGACCCAGCGTGAGCTCCCCCCCAGTCCACATCTGGGAGATTAAGATAATCCCTTAGTACTGCATTAATTTATGAGTTAGTCCTTCTGATTGCTATCCTAGCTCCCATTCCTACTCCTCAAAATAGATTGATAGTCTGTCGGCCACTCCCATGCTTAGATTCTTCCCATTTTCAACTACCAGCTGCACCCACACTGTTTCTATCCCACATCATCTTCCGGATCATTGGCATCCTTTTTTATATATTTTCTCTAAGGTAAAGTGTTATACCTTACTCCAGCTTAACCCCTATCTTTTGTGAATAGAGCATATACCCTGATAGTGTGGTCCCTGTCATAGTTCTGCATTGCCCATATTTCCATGACTGCTATTAAGTCCAGTTGGGCATCTGCTGCCAATACCTGGAGGTCCATCATTTTATTTCTATGACTCCTAGCAGTAATAACTGGGTAACAAGGGTTGTTGACAAGGGCCAAGTAGCAGACTTACTATGCTTTGACTTTAGAAGGCCTTTGACTCAGTACCACACTGAAGGCTGCTGAAGAAGATGGGGGATCTAAGTTTAGTTAGAGAAGCAGTAAAGGAGGTAGGGAGGTGATTGGAGTGGAGTCAGCAGTGAGTTGTGGTGAATGAGGTCAGATTAGTGGAAAGTGAGGTCCTCAGCAGAGTACCACAGGGATCTGTTCTCAGCCCGATCTTCTTCAATATGTTCATCAGTGGCATAGGACAGGGAATCCAGGGCATGTTGTGCCTATTCGCAGATGGCAATGAACTCTATAATAGATTTGGTAACATGGAGAGGATAAGGGAATTGCCGAGAGTCCTGAAAAGGCTGCAAAACTGGTCCAGAGTCTGGGAACTGAAATTCAGTGCCAAGTGATGTACGTAGGGAACAAAACCCCAGAATAAAGTATTGGATGGAAAGGGTTCAGCTGGAGACATCAGAGAAAAGAGATCTAGGAGTCATCATTAGTAACCCCCTGAAACGAAAAAAAATGTAAGAAGGCTTGTAGCAAGGCTAACCGGATGCTAGGGTGCATTGGGGCAGGGTTCAACAGTAGGAAGCAGGAGGTACTGTTACCTCTTTATAGGTTACTGGTAAAGCCACATCTGGAGTACTGTGCCCAGTTCAGGAGTCCTCAATTAAAAAAGGACAGGGACAGTGTAGAGATGATACAACTCAGGGTGGCCAAGGAAGGCAGATCCTATGAGGATCAGCTAAAGGTGCTGAAAATGTATTCACCTGACATCAGATGAGAGGGAGATATAGAAACAGAGAAACATAGAAAGTGACAGCAGGAGGAGACCAATGGCCCATCTAGTCTGCCCATCGATACCCGGGATCTAGTGCCAATCCGAGGACCTATTCCTCCCAGTATTTTTAACTTTCCCTATTCCAGTACTGTTTTTGTGAGCCTTTACTCTGTCCCACCCTCACTTGAATCCCACCAAGGGCCTGGCACCCACCACATTGGCAGGCAGATTGTTCAATGGCTCCACCACCCATTCAGTAAAATAGTATTTCCTCAGCTCTCTCCTGAAGATCCCTCTCTGCAGTTTTCATTCATGTCCTCTCATCTTTGAGCTAGTGTTCTTACTGAATAGCTTAGTGTAGGGTATTTTATTAGCGCCTTTAAGAAATTTAAATATTTTGATCATATCCCCCTTCTCTCTCCTTGTCTCAAATGAGTACATGTTCAGTGTTTTTAGACTCATAGGAGAGACCTTCGAGGCCCTGAATCATTTTTGATGCTCTTCTCTGAATGGCTTCCAACTTATCCCCATCCTTTCTAAGGTGAGGATTCCAGAATTAGACTCAGTTCTCCAGGTGTGGCCTCACCAGGGATCTATAAAGGGGGAGGATCACCTCTCTGCTCCTACTATCGATTCCTCTCCCTATACACCCCAGCATCCTATTTGCTTTGTTGTATGCTTCATTACACTGACTTACTGTTTTAGGGTGTCACAAATGATAATCCCTATGTCCTGCTCCTGTGAGGAGGTACTAAGTTTCACCCCATTTTGCCAGTACTCTGTCCTTTGGTTACCCTTCCCCAGGTGCATTACTTTGCACTTCTTGGTATTGAACATCAGTTGCCACACATTTGACCATTTTATAGTCTTAGGAGGTCTCTCTGAAGTTCCCTAACCCCCTCTGCGCTGTCCACCCTTCAACAAAGCTTAGTATCATCTGCAAAGAGGGCAAGCTTGACCTGGATTCCCTCACCAATGTCACTAATGAACATGTTGAAGAGGACCGTGCCCAAGACTGATCCCTGAGGCACTCTACTTGGGACTGCTCCTTCCTTAGACCTCACCCCATTGACAACAACTCTCTGCTGCCTGCCGCCAAGCCAGTTATGTGCCCACCTGACTATGTTCTTTGCTGTACCAAGGTCTTCCAGCTTCTTCAAAAAGGTGCCTATGTGGCACTTGGTTGAATGCCTTGCTGAAATTGAAGTAGAGGAGGTTCACTGCATGGCTCCTGTGCAGTTCCTTTGTCACCCAATCAAAGAAATCAATGAGGTTCATTTAACATGACCTCCCCATCACAAATTAAAGCTGCTTGTTGCCCTGAAGACCATTTTTTTTCTAGGTATCCCATGATGTCCTGCTTGATCAGTGTCTCCATTTGTTTACCACAATAGATGTGAGACTAACTAGTCTGTAGTTTCCCGCCTCCTTCCTGTCCCCACTCTTGTGAAGTGACATCAAGTGACATTCTCCCAATCTTTTGGTACTGCTCCCAACTGCAGGGAGCTGTTGAACAAATGTGTCTGAAGGACAGCGAGTTACACTGCCAGTTCCCTAAGCACTCTTATGATAGAGACCTTCAAGTTTCTGAAAGGAATAAACAAGGTGAACTATGAAGAGCTATTTCAAAGGAACAGAGAAGCTATGACAAGGTGTCATGAGTGGAGGTTAATGGGGGTAAGGTTTGAAAAGGATGCAAGAAGTATTATTTTATAGAAATGGTGGTTAAGTCATGGAATGGACTGCTAAAGCAGACTCAAAATTGTTGCCAGAACCACAAACAGCTTCAAACATGACTGGGATGGATCTTAGGGTACAGTAGCTGCTCAGTAGATGAATGAGGTGGAAACATGAAAAACAAAAGGGTTAATAGGATAAGCAGAGACCCCACAGAGACAATAGGTTCCATGGTATGACAGGGCAATACGGAAATACCAGATGGACCATCGGCCTTTTTTTCTGCTGTTGTCATCTATGTTTCTATGTAATTAAAACTGCCTACCATAAGTTAAGTTTGTCTTTCCCACCAACAAGGTCACATGCTCAGTCTGGTGTTCCAGCTGGGTCTTGCGGTTAATAGCCTCAAGATTGATCAGGTCTCATGGTCTGATCACTGCACTGTGAAGTTCATGCTTGGGGCCCCCCCGAAAGTCCTTCCCCTGTGGAGATGGTCAGCTACCACCATTTAAGGGGTTTGTCCCCAGAGGGACTATTGGCATTAGCTGACCTATCTAGAGTGGATTCAGCTTGTTTGATTGGCACTAGTGAGGTGGTGGCCACCTATAACAGGGTGGTATCTGAAGCACTGGATGTCATCGCCCCAGTTTGTATATGACCCAGATCTTCTCACATGAGATCCCCCTGGTTTGATGGGGATCTCAAGGTGATGAAGATCAAGGGTCAGAATTTGAACCGTTGCTGGTGGAAGACCTGGTTGGAGGCCAACAAACTGGTCCTGTGGATGCACTATGGTGAGTACCAGGAGGTAATTTCCAGTAAGAAGGCAGAATGTCTGCCCAGGGATATTGCAGCAGGCAAAAACAGACTGTCTCATCTTTGTCGGACTGTGGATAGGCTACTCCACCCTGCCTGTCCACAGCCCTAGAAATACTTTTTCATCCACTTTATGTGAAGAGTTTGCTCTATTTTTCTCTGACAGAATGTCATCTATCTGGTCGGCGATTCCATCAGTGAGGCAATTGCTGCCTTGCAGTGGTCGGATTTAGATGAACATCATCACTCCACCAATCTGGGAGGAGTTTAAACCAGTGGAGGTGGCAGAGGTCATTGAGATTATCTAAGAGCTGAAGCACACTTATTGTGAACTGGACCCAGCCCAGACATGCTTCTTAATGAGATGTGCCAGGACTGTTGGCCCGGTGTTTGCCAGAATTGCCAGGTGCTCGATGGTGGAGGGGGTTTTCTCAGTGGCTTTGAAAGAAGCGCTGGTGAGACCCCTCCTGAAGAAACAATCTCTCGACTCAGACATCCTGTGAATTACCATCCTATCTCCAACCTGCCATTTTTGAGCAAGGTTGTTGAGAAACTTGTGGCACAACAGCTCTAGGATCACCTTGTGTCCTTTGATACCTATGAGCCATTTCAGTCTGGTTTTTGGACCAGACACAACACAAACACTATTAGTTAAGGTGCATAATGATCTGCTCAGGGCTAGAGATAGAGGAGACAGTCAATTCTTGTTCTCCTCAGTCTCTCCTCAGTCTTTGGCACTGTGGATCACTTCATGCTTCTCGATTGTCTCTGTGAGTACTGTGGACTTGTCAGTGTTCTCATCAAAGTCCTATCTCTCTGATTGGGTGCAGCGGGTAATGACAGGGAATTTCTCCTCCTCCCAATGCCCCATCATGTGGGGTGTCCCAGGGCTCAATACTGTCACCAGTGTTGTTTGCAGTGTATATGCTGCCCTTGGGTAAGATCATTCAGCAGTTCAACGTGGAGTTTCACTGCTATGCAGATGGGTACTAGTAAGCGCTAACAAGAATAGCGTTGGCATGATGCGCATGGTAATAAAGGTGCCATTTTTTCTTTTGTGGGGGCCTGCGCCCCCTGCACCCCCCAGACTAAAGGATTCTAACTCCAGGGGGAGCAGATATTGGGGAAAGTTAAAAATTGTGGAGCCATGGAATACCGTTTCCACAGCTCCACATATCAGAATGTATGTCCCGAGTGCAGTAAAATGTTTGGAGACCAAGATTAGAACCCTGGTCTCCAATGGCACTGGCTGAGCTGCTCGATGCCCCAGCCCTCCATGTCATCAGAGCAGCTTGGCCAGCCTCCTGGTTCCTGGTGCTATTGTGCATTGTCAGCATCTGGGACAGCAACAAGGGGAGCGCTTACAGCAAGCGCTGTAACCCCATGCTGTCCGAGTGAGCGTTTACCAGACTAGTGCCATATAGTGCGGCGCTATTCTGGCAGAACTCACTTGATGGGGTACCATACAGATCATATCCAGCTGTATCTGTCATTTGCACCAAGATGATCTGATGCTGTAGACATGCTTAACACCTGTCTGGCTAAAATAAATGACTGGATGTTTTCCAGCTGGTTGTGACTGAACCCGGATAAGACAGAGGTACTGGTGATTGAGCCGGGTCACGGGTATGATGGTTTGGCACCTGGAGCTGACACAGTACTTTTTCTGGGGTCTGCTCTGTTGGTGGCCTCCTTGAGGATGCGCAATCCTAGTGTGATCCTGGACAGCAGACTGACACTTGAAGATCAGATGTCTTCTGTTGTCAAAAGTATTTTTTACCACTTGAGGAACCTTGCCAGGATCAAGCCCCTCATTCCGCCTGCAGATCTGCTGACACTAGTACAGTACATGCCTTTGTTACCTCTAGGCTTGACTATTATAATTCTCTTTACTTCGGGGTCATGGGAGGTACCATCCACAGACTGCAGCTGGTGCAGAATGCGGCGGTATGGTTACTGACGGACCTTTCTACAGTAGGTTCATTCATGTGACCCTAATCCTGCATGGTCTGCACTGGCTGCCTGTCAGGTGGAGGGTCCTTTTCAAGATGGACTTGCTCACATTTAAGGATCTATATGGACTGGGCCCTGGCTACCTGACTGAGCTCCTGACACCTGCAACCTCTGTCCACTCCCCCCGCTCCTCATTGAGGGGCCTCCTGGACTTTCCCAGGGTTTGGCTCAAGACACTGGGTGACCTCGCCTTTAGTGTCTCCAGGCCGACCCTATAGAACTCACTACCACCTGCAGTCTAGGAAGCCCCCGATTAGGGTGTTCAAACAGGCTTAAGGCCCATCTCTTCCTCCTGGCCTATCTGGAATAACTTTCTCCACCCGACTGTCTGAGTAATTTTTATTGTATATGAGGAAGCTGTGAATATGAATTTTAGTTATTTATTTTAATGTTTTGCTTTTATTACTTGTATTATTTTATTGTTAGATGCCCAGAGCCTCCAGGAATGGGTGCCATAGAAATAAAATGTGCCTAGCCTTGCCTTTTCTGTGACTGCTGCTCCATCCCTTCCTCCATTTAACTGCACTCCCTTTATTTGTGCATCATCTTAATCTGCCATCCCTGTCATTCATTGACCAAAGGACAGACATTGTTCATTTTGAGTTGGGAGAGAAGCATTGCAGATGTGTGTGTGTGTGTGTGTGTGTGTGTGTGTGTGTGTGTGTGTGTGTGTGTGTGTGTGTATGTGTGACTTAAACCTGTTAGTATACAGTAATCTAAATACATAATTACCCCTCCATAGTTTAAAAACCTGCTAAATCTTACATCAATCTCATGCCACGACATCCTGTTGCGATCCCTGCTAAGATGCCTACCATCTCTAAAAAAGTACTCTTCCCAAAAAGTTCCCTATTCCCCCAGAAAGAACACTTCATTCCTCAAATCAAACCTTTTGCAATTGCTGAACTCCTTACTTTTCTGCTCTCTGTCCTCAACCACACATGGTACTGCTAGGATCTGAAAAAAGGTTACTGTCTCTGCCTCTATCCTCAACTTCCTGTCTAGTCATGGAAGCCTAATTCATCTTGTCTACACTGCTGCCTGCCAGGTTATTGGTGCCTAAATAAATTACCACATCTGGCTCACCATCCCCTACCTCCCGTATTTCTCTAGGTGAGGGAGCATTCTGCTCATCTTTGGCCCTGGCAAGCAGCAGACATTACTCTCACACGACCCTTCACGTACCTCTGACTATGAGGCTTTCTGGAACTTGAATCTTCCTCTTACACCAGCCCTGTCCAACTCCCTCTGTACACACTTCTCTGGTGCAACGTCCTGTCCCAGGGATTCTAGTGCAAGTTTCCCTTTGTGCTGAGCTGACTGAATCGGTTGTGCCAGTTGTAAAAACTGGTTCCTGGTCTATTCCCTGAGATTCCCCCCTTCCCAGTGGAACCTCACTTTGTCCCTAAGGGCATCGAGCATCAACAAAGGCCCAAATTCTCTTACACATGGGGAATCCTCCATGCATCAAAGAACTCTCTGGAGATGATGCACACAGAGGCCATGCAAATGAAATCAACATAATGGCAATATGTAAAAAGCTATGATAGCAGCAGTACATGATAGCAGAGAACATTTTCACCTATACTTTTTCATTTTATTTTACATTCCCCTTATCTCTTGCCTTGTATGATACCCTTTTTTCCCATTTTGAGATTGCTGTACCACTTTTGTTAAAATTGAAGTAATAACAGGACTTCTCCTTTTAATAAGGCTCGGAACAGGTTTTAATCACTGTTCTCTGCTGTTTCAACACATTGTTTCAGATCACTTTTCTTGTGACTGTAATGAACTATCATGCAGCAGACACTGTTCTCTGACATTATGGGAAAACTGGTATTCAAACACAGTTGAGAATACTCATGAAAACCTGGTTTGAGCTGTATTAAAAAATTACTCCTTTTATTATTTCAAATGTGAAAAAAATGCTAAAGCAGACTCAAAATAGGTACAAGACGGGTATCATACAAGTCAGGAGATAAGGGGCAATCTAAAATAGAATAACAAAGTATTTGTCAAAATTTTCATCGCTATCATGCACTGCTGCTTTCACATGAATGGAGTCAAAGGTTGTAGCACAAATAGCAGTATTTGTGGTGTATCATTTTGACTCTGTTCACATGAATAAAACTTGTTTTTGGCCTATTGCCTTTATGTTTATTTCATCGTAGATGCATCAAAGTGCTTTAGTTTTGGTTAGTTTTTGTAGCAGCACCAATCCCAACCTGTGGGCATGTCTTTTGTTATGGACCTATCTCTGGAAGATGGCACCACTGCATCCCTTTCAACTGGACAGCTCTCCCTCCCATCTGCTGCCTGCCCAATTATAGTGTTGCTCTGTGCTATTAATTTGCATGGATGTGGTATGCCATGCACTTCTCTCATCCTGCTTTCCTCTCCTTATGCTGCTTTAACCAATGTCTCAAGCAGAATGGCCTGCACTCTGGTGCTCTTCCTCTAAGTTCCTCTTTGATTAAGTCCTATGTCACTTAACCTCATAGTGCTGCACCAAGTGGTACAGTTACTACAAACGACTCACTGAGCTTGAGGGTAGTACTCTTATATACTTCCTAGTGCCTAACATCCTGAAAGTACTCCCCTTTACCTTCTGCCTCTGAACACCTATAGTATATAAGACCCCTGCTACTGGGTCTCCAATTAGCTGGTACTCAACTCCGCTACAAGGTAAACAACCACTGAAACAAAACACAAATAAGCTCTTACTTCTACCTGCGTACCCACCCACCCACCCACACTGCCACTTTAAGTACTAAATAAACTATTTCATTAAATGCTGGCAAGCTGCTCTGTTCTCTCCTCCCTTTCGGGTCTCCCAACCCAGGATTTCTCAGTCAGATACTGTACATGGGTCCTATTCAGTATGCTGTAGGTCCAGTCTGGTGTGGATGTTTGGTATTACTGCTGTGCTGTGTACTGGCATGGGCTTTGACAGTATCTCATGTTGACATAGAAACATAGACAATGATGGCAGACAAAGACCAAAGCTCCATTCAATCTGCCCAAGTTCCTTATTCAGCCCTGGGGCCTACTGTTCCTCCAGGGTCCTAGCCCTCCCCAACCCCTCCATTCTCCTCTCTGATTCTGACATCCTGAGCAACCATTATACCCTTAATTCTGTCCTAGCCATGCTTAAAAACACTAACAGTTCTTGCAGCCACCACTCCAGCTGGCAGCCTGTTCTACAGCTCCACTACCCTTTGTGTAAAATAGTATTTCCTCACATCCCTCCTGAACCTCCCTCCTGTTAGCTTCCACTCTTGACCATGTGACTGCGAACTGGTGTTCAAATTAAATAGTTCCCTGCAGTTCACCTTCTTAATTGCTTTTAGAAATCTGAAGTTCTCTATCATATCTCCCCTTTCCTTTTTGCTTTCCAGTGAGTACATGTTCAATACCTAAAGGTTTTCCTCATAGGACATGCCCTGCTGGCCCTGAATCATTTTTGCTACTCTGTGCTGCACTATCCCAAGCCTATCCCTATCCTTTATGAGGTGAGGACCCCAGAAATGGGCACAGTACTCCAGGAATGACCTCATCAAGGATCTATAAAGGGGAAGTATAACCTCCCTTTATCTGCTATCAATACCCCTCCTGATACATCCAAGCATCCTTATTTGCCTTGCTGTAAGCCTTGTTGCACTGACTCAATTGCTTTAGGGCGTCACTGATGATAACTCTAAGGTCTTGTTATTCTTCTCATTCTTCCTCCCTCTGCTTTTCTTTATAGACACAAAATTAGAAATGCCCACAATTAAACTGCTGAAACTAGAAAACTAGTAATAGAAATACACACAATTAATGAGCTGAAACTAGAAAACTAGTAATATCTAATTTTGCATTATCTGTGATTTATTTTATTTCTTATTAATTTTTTTTTTTAGTAACCATGTAAGATCCACTAGGCACAATCCCTGTTTTTAAGGGCGACCCAGCAGCACTGGGGAGGTTAAGTGACTTGTTCAAAGTCACACAGTATACAAGTGGAGGTTGTGGGACTCAAACCCAGGTCTGCTGGATGTACCACCCACATTCACAGTGTGTTACACTAATCTTTAGGCTACACTCACAACCAAGGCTGAAGTGGGGTTAGAAACCATAGTTAGACTGCAGTGTGTACACTGAAGGTAGGGAAACTGTCCATTACCCAACACAGGCAATACCTGCTTTCCAGGATGGCACTGGCCAGTAAGTGTCCTGTTGAACTGATGCTCCATGACCACATGACCATGCTGCACCAAGAGTGGCACAGTTGTTTGGCCTGACTGAATATATGACCAGGATGGCAGCAGGTAGATGACCACAACACTCTAACCATTCCACTATGGTTTACAGAGCCTAATGGCTGGGTATACAGCAGTGGATTGCATCAAACTGGATGGTTATGTTTTATCATCTAAGTAAGGTTTCCAGTGTGGGGTACTGTATATACACAACATGTAGCTCTGTCGGTTTATACAGGACAGCCCTTGACACCCTCCCATTTTCAATTTTCTTGTGATATGATTAAAGGGTTGCTCATGTGGCTCCTTGAGATGCCCATGGTAGGCAAAGTTGTTGCCTTGCATCACATTGTCATACCTCACCTGCATAGGTGGCAGGGAGGCATATTGTGACCCATACAACAATGTGTGGGAGGTCATCTGCTAATCTGTGAGTTTGTCAGTGTGGTTTGTATGTTGCTATTACATCAGGGTACTGCAGCTTGTTGCATGTCAAAACAACAGATGTTTCTGTTTATTTCAGTTTGACAACAATGGCCATCAGGTGTGGGCTCTCCATCTGCAGGTGGTAGCAGAAGGAGAGGAGTGACACAATTTTTGTTACCCCATGCCATTCCTGTTACATCCCCTTCACTGTGTATTCATACCCCATTAGCAACATGTGCAATCCTCCAAAGAAAATCTGTTTGTGCTACATTTGAATGCCATGTCTAGTAATCTACATAATTCAGCATGCCTTCTATATAGGGCTGTGATGTGTCTCTTGTACATGATTTAATGTGTTGGATGGGGATAATAGTCTGTCCTGCCCTGTCATGTGGAACATAAATGCTCTTAGTACCTTTGGATTGCTGTTTATGTGTGGGGATGTCATGAAGGTCAACAATGCATATACTAACTAATGATTGTGTGATTCCATGTCTTCCCTGTGTGGACCAGTGAGCAGGCATGCTGTGGAGTTGCAGACCTGCTATGTATGTATATGCCTCACTGTTGTCAATTCCAGGTAATGCATACCCCAGAGGGGCTGAAATGAAGAACATTCATGATTTAAAACAGCAGTGCAACAAAACTGGGCAAAAAATTGACCCTGCCCTTTCTCCATTACAAAAGATTCCATTCTTGTACATGACTATGTGTTGGTTGGGGACAGTGGTTTGTCTTGCCTGTCATGTGGAACATAAATGCTGTGTGCACCTGTGGATGTCATTTCTGTATGGGGAAGTCATGATAGTCAACAGTGTACACACCTAATGGCACTTACACCATATCAACCGTAGCTGTCTAGGAAGCATTTGTTGATAGCTGCACTGTACACTATAGTCACATTTCAGGAAAAGAAACTAATTATTGTGCAATTCCACATCCTTCCAAGGTTATAGCTGTGAGCAGCCATGCTTTGGAGTAGCAGCATTGCTGTATATCTATATAACTGACTATTGTAAATTCCATGTATATGCATACCCCTAAGGGGGCTCAAATTAAAAACCTTCCCAAATGAAAGATGCAGTGCAACAAAACTGTCCAAAACATTTGACCTTGCCCTTTTTTCACTAGAAATTATTTCAGGCCTCTTCCAGTTTTATTTGGCGGTAACATTTTCTGGTTCTACCAACATTTGAGTATTTTATAAATGTTTTAATTTAGTTTTTTCCCCCATTAAAGGGACACTGTCAACCCCCTTAGGGCTCAAAGTGTCCCTAGTTTAAAAAACACATTTTATGATTGCTAAAATTCTGTAAAGATTGTTGATGTAGCTTGTAGTTTGATTCTGACTTTTATGTTCTTTAAAAAAGTGAAAAACAGACTGCCCAACATACTGGTGTTACCACACCAAAACAGGTTCGTTTATATTCCTTGATCAGCTCCAACTGCATCTTTCCTAAACTTGGGAACACCCACTACACAGTCTAGCCCCTCATGATGCAGTGGGAGTTTAGTAGGCTACTGCTTTATGAGTGACTGCACTGTTTAGGTGTGTTTCTAATGATCAGGCAGTATGCAGTAAGAACATATCCAGGATTGTAAACAAAACAAGGTTGTTTATACATATATTGCCATGTATTTCAGTTCTACTAAACATGGAGACAGACAAAACAAACAGTAACATCAGTGAATTTTAGTGAGGGTAAGCAATCATAAAATGTGGGGTTTCAACTAACTAGACATAATATGATGAAAAACAGGTTGACAGTGTCCCTTTAAGAAAAAAAAAGATGGTCACCACAGTTGTCTTAGAAATTGCATTGTAGACTTGGCAATGGTTAAGATTAAGAAAATAAAAAAACTCCTGGTGCGCCTCACAGGAGGTACCTAGAAAAGTAGATTCGACAGGTTTATTAATCTTTTTATTAATTATACCTGAAACTAGCTTTTGGAAAAACATTTCTCATTGCACTGCTGGTCTAAGTGTTTCTATGATTTTGTGCACTTAGTGGAGCACCTTCTATTTCTCTCTTCCAAGCTAAAGATTCAGAACAATGGAATGGAACAGACGAGTGAATAGTGCTGGTATCTGTACTGTTCTGACAGTCCCATCAGGAAATGCAGCCAGATCTGGTGCTGGGGGGGAATAAAGGAAGTGACAATGAGTTCTCCAGAATATTGCAAGGATAGAGATAGAGTAGAATGAGAAGCTGTGTAGCCATAGAGGAGTGTGTGGAGCTATAGTTTGGGTATTTGGAGTATTTTGGATACCTCAGATGATTCTATCCAAGGATCAGAAGGTCTGAAAGTCCAGCAAGGAAAGGAGTGAAGATAAAACAGTGTGTTGAAGATGGGAGAGTTGCTGCTACAGCTACAGGAGTTTGGTTCTGTTCAGACTGATTTTCTTAGACAAGTAACAAATGTATTTTGTAACCATGGACTCAGATGCTTTTTAACTTGTTAGCTTATTTTTTCAGGACTGAGAAGAACAAAGGACTATTTGGGTCCCTTTAATAAATTAAGATTTTATGAGATAGTGTACCCCTTTGACCTGGCTGCTGTTGAGGCATTAAAGCATGAATGTTTTAACATATAGTTGGAGGATACTGAGGTACTTTACAGAGCAATCACTAAAAGCCTGACTTTGTGTTTAATATTACTGTATGTATTCTTTTACTGAGTTTTTTTTATTGGGGCTGATTGTTGCAGTTATTATAATTTTAAATCTCGTAACTTTTCTTGTGATTGGCCTAGTTTGTAGGTGACATCATCAATTCTGATGTCTATACTCTCACTTCCTATGTACGTATATAAATCAGTGAGCTAGTACACATGGAAAGGCATTTTGCTTTAGGAAGAAGATTTGCAGGCATTACTAACATCACAAGCTGCTCAGTTATTTTTTAACTCTCTAAGCTATAAACTCAAGTTGCTTACTGTTCAAGTTTGTAAGATGATAATATTTGGTCTTTTTAAACTGTATAACCATAGTTGTTTGTAGCTATCAACATTACACTGATTCCAAGGAGCAATGTTCTTTTCTGTAATCCTCTAAGAACAGCTTAAGCTTCTCAGTCTGTATTTTAGTTTTTAATACAGACATCCTTTAAAAGTGGTGCTAACCCACATACATCAATAGATTATATGTGCCCAATTATCCACAGCTCTTACAGGTGGTGGAGGATGACCTGAGAAGGTGACAGGAGTTACCACTGAGCATTACAGGAAAAATTGAAACCTGTTGGATGAATATCCTTCCATATTTCCTTTTTGTGTTCTCAGCTGTACCAATACCTCTTCCCAAGTTAGTTTAGAAATTAATCAAATGATCATGGTCCAAATTTGTGTGGGGAGGTGAAAAAACTAGACTCTCTCGGACTATGAAAACTATGGACTGAGACAAAGGGGGACTGGGAGTACTGAATGTATTAGCCTGTTTCCATGCATGCCAGATATTAACCCAGTTAAGAAGATATGCGACCCTTGAGTCAGGTGGCCCTGGCCCAGAGGGACGGGAGTTTGCAACCAAGGCTTTTGGAAAATAGAACAACAGACTTTAAACAAATAGACAACATGTATGCCAGAACAATGCTCTAAACACAGTAGGAGGCTTTAAAAGTAGGGGAAGAGCACACAGGGCTCTATAAATATACTAGCATAAGAAATGCAGCAGGGTTTCAGCCAGGAAGGATAGACCCAACTTAAAAGAAATGGGAGAGACTTGGGCTTCGTGCATTGGTGTAGTTGTTTACAGGAACAGATGTAAAATTGTTTGCACAATGAGAGTTGGAGTTTTTCCTGCAACAGAGAGATCTTTATTGCTATTTACAAGTTAAGGATGTTTCTGTAAAAGAACCTTGCAAATCCCAAGTAGCGCAGGAGATAAGCCCTCTCCAGGTAGTAGCAGGGCAGGTGGTAGAAGGAGAGATCATCCAGTGACCAATTTTACACCTGTATAGCACCTGTTCCAAACTGAGTTTACAGGTGCTACAGGGCAATCATATGAAGTGGGAAAGGGAGAGAGGAATGGGGTTGATGGACAAAGAGTAGGAAAAGTGCTAGGCCAAGTGGCCAAAGCTAAGGCCTCGAATACCTGGTGGGAACATTGATGGAAGGCAATGGCAAGATGTCTTAGAACACCCTCTATCACAGCCTACTGTAGCCAAGGGGATGCTGACAGGTGTTGGAGACAATGGGCACACAAGGGCAATCATGAACATATTTTTTGGAGTTGTCCTAAATTGCAGACGTATTGGCTACAAATAGCACAGGCAACTACACAGATATTTGGTATCACCTGCTGACCTATATCAAATTTCTTCTTTGGAGAATCTGACTAATAATAACCAATTCAAAGGGAAAAATCTATTCATATAACATTCTTATCGCTGCTGCCTCAAAGAAAATTACTCAAAGATGGTTGCAAGTGACCTTTTCCCCAGCTAGAGAACTGGGCGACAAATCACAAGCAGATACTTTAAATGGAGTGGTTAACTACTAAATTGCAACTGACCACTGAGAAATGTAAATTTTGTTGATTAACAAGTTGAGGGGACCTCAATCCTCCAACAATTAGATAATTTACCCTGAAGAACAACAGCCAGAGAGCTATTTGGTGAATTACCAATAAGCATGGATCAGGATCACATGGTTTGACCTCATACTACTAAAGTCAGTAAGGAGCTAGGAGGCTTGCAGCCTATAATTGCTCCTGTGACATTAAGAATAGTAGCATATATTGCACCCTGTAAGAATATGGTTGTCAAGATGACGTTTGAACTCAGATTTTGTTTTACTCACAATGACCTCAAAAGGACGTTTATTCCACGGGTTTATTATTCTTTGTGTGAAGAAAAATTTCTGACGATCTTGTAAAAACCTATTCCTACTAAGCTGAAATGGGTGTCCTCTGGTATTATGTGAATCATTTTTTGAATTCAAAGCCCAATTCTGATAATAAATAGGGGTCTTGGACTAGAGCGAACATAAAAAGGAGATCACACCTAAGGCGATAAGTTGATAGGGGCATTAGATTTAACAACTTCAGCCTGTTATCATAAGGCTCGTTGTATAGGCCAAAAATATGCTTGGTGTACCTTCTTTGGACCCTTTCAAGTAGTGAAATGTCAGATTTTTTAATGGGACACCATCATTGTGAAGCATATTCTAAATGGAGTCTTGTGAATGCCTTAAAAAGGGACATGATAACCTTTGCTTCCCTAGATCTTATATTTCTTTTGATTTACCAAATGACACGGTGGCTTTTGTTAATGGCCTCATTAATTTGTTTGGAATTGCCTAGGTCTTTGGAAATAAATATCCTCAAATCTTTTTCTTCTGTGGTGGTAGCCAACTTAGTTCATTTTAGTGAATCTTGTGCTAGTGGATTTGACGGGCCCAGATGCATTACTTTACATTTTGTGGTGTTCAGTTTCATACCCCATTTATTGACCCAATATATTATTTTGTCAAGATCATTCTAAATGGTTAGTGTCTGTTCAAGGGTAATACATGGGCCATAGATTTTGACCTCATCTGCATATTTAATTGCAGATGATATGCAATTTTTTGTTAAATCTGAAATAAATACCTGGAACAGACAGGGACCCAATACTGAGCCCTGTGGAACTCCACTGATCACCCATCCAGTCTCAGAAAAATGCCCTGTAATAAGGACTTTTTGGGATCTATTACACAACCAATTCTCAATCCAGTATATTATGTTCTTATTGATACTTTGTTGTATGTAGTTTAGTGATTAATGCCCAGAGTGGCATAACTTTGAATGCCTTGTTGAAATCGAAATAGATTATATCATAAGGTGTCCGATGATTTAGTTGTAAGCAGACTTGTTCATAAAAGCACATGAGGTTGGTAAGACATCCCCTCCCCTTTTTAAACTCATGTTGTTCTGGAGCTTTGTTGTTAAGTACCGGGGTAATCAAATCCTTGATTGTACTTTCCAGAAGTTTACAGACTGATGAAGTAAGGCCAATGGGCCTATAGTTTTCCCAATTATTTTTTGGACCTTTTTTATGTATAGGTATAACATATGCAGTTTTCCAAATGGCAGGGGCAAAATCATTAGATAAACAGTCTTCCGAAAGAAGCCTAAGTGGGTGGGTGAGTACATCCGCAAGCATTGGGTTGAATCCATTACTAGAAAATGAAGCAGTGCAGATAAAGGTTTCAGTTCTCTCTTTTAGTTATCAAAGTTTAATTCATGCTTGGCTTTTGCTTTTTTTATTAAACACTTGCCAATGGAGTTATTGTCTCTCCTCTATATGGGGACAGCATCTGGCAGAGTTTATAGTGGATGCTATGGTGGGATGATTTTTTACCTGTATTTTATTTGCCATATCTTTGGTTATCGAATGTGTTGTAAAATTTATATAAAAATCCTTTTTTTTTTTCACATGATGTACTGTGATGTTGTATTTTTGGGGTGGTTTGTTTTGGGTTATTGGAAAAAACAAAAAAGTTCAGCAAAACAGTATTTAAAAAACACTGGATGCCTTGATTTTTTTAGTTTTAAGGACCTTAAACAAAATGGTTCTTTATCTACTCTTTTGTAAGGAGTTTAAGATTAAGGCCTCATGCAACCAGAGATTTAAGTAAATTTTAATTCCAGCTTATTTAATGAGATATTTCATAAGATAGTCAGGGGGTTATTTTGAAGTATCCTCTTTGCTATAGCTCTGTGAAAAATTACTGGTAGCTATTTGAATATTTGATATTCTACTGTTTAGAAAGTCTTCCAGAAGTAGCAGATGCAGCAACCTACCAACTACCTTCCCAAGCATCTATTTACCAAGGCTCCCTGATTTTTCAATGGACTATAAAGCAAAATTACTATCCCAAAACCTATAAAGACTGCAGCTTTCAGAGAAACAGCACTGGGATATGCATTCATCAGATTGGTGCATTTTAATGTGCAGAACTAGCCTAACAATCAGGGAAGTATACCTCTTTAGTACTTTTTATTAAAAATGGCCTACCAGTTTGGTAGAGTTCCAGTGGCTGAATTAAACAAACTAAACTGGATAATATAAGCAATGAAGGAACTTAGGAACTTCTTCTAATTAAGAAACTTATATCATACTATCTGTGGCTTTGCAGATATTGCACAAGAAAGCTCATAATTATAATTTAATTTGTTGTTAATTTCTGTTTTTGTATCCATAGTTTAATTGAATTGTGGGGTTTTAAAGCAGCAGCATTAGTTAACAAACATTTATATAATTGAGTTGGCAGTTAGGATAAATCAAATTATCAATATATCTGATTTTTTTTTTTGCTTCATCCCATTCCTGAGGTGAGATACAGGATTCTGAAGTTCTTAAAAGTTATTGGTCCATTGCCAAGTCCACCACCATGGATGTAAGTATATCAGAGTGGTGTTGTGTTGTTTGCCACTAGAAGCATGTGTGGCAACACCATGACATATCTGGATTATAAATACAGTGGGTGCAGTTAGTGTGTTATCTCTGGGCAGAATATTTTTGAAAATAGCTGGAGGCTGCCATCCTTATTGTAGATCCACAACATTTGCAAAAGTTGTAATTAATCACAGTCCTAAGAGTAGCTGACTGAATTTAAAATACCCCAATGACCAATGTAAGATTTATCAGGAATACGTTCCTGCTAAAAAAATGTACTGTAGGATGACATGTTTTGCTGGCTAACTAGTACTGCTGCTTTAAATAGCTTTGTGCTTGTTAATTAAAAAACACCTGTTATCACTATTTACTGCTTCTGTATTATGCACACGAGAAGCATACAGTAATTAACTGGTATAAATCCATCAAAAAGTAAAAAAAAAAAATGCCTAAACATAGAAACATAGGAGCACAGAATTTAATGGCAGATAAGGACTACTTGGCCATCCTAGTCTTTCCATTCTTCCCTGCCTACAGTATCAGCACAGATCCTACCTGATTTTTGATCCATTCACCAACCCACCCTTTTCCTTTCCCTTTCCCTATGATTCCCTTATGCCTATCCCATGCATTCTTGAACCCCACCACTGTTTTTGTCCCCACCACCATTGCTATAATCCACCACTCTTCCTCTGAAGTACCTCTTCACATCTCTCCTGAATCTACCCCCTCCAGCTTCTTATCATGTCCCCTTGTTCTTGAGCACCTTTTATTCTGAAAAATACTTCCCTCCTGTAACTTATTTACACCCATGAGGCATTTAAAGGTCTCCATCATATTCTCCCTCTCCCTCTCTTCCAGGGTGTACATATTAGGTCCTAAGTCTCTCCTCATAGGTGGTGAAAGCCTTACTAAAAGCTAGGTTGGCAACATCCACCACGCCACCTTAATCTAAATTCTTTGTCACCCAGTTAAAGAAATCTATCAGATTCATTTGACATGACATGCCCGCCTTTGTTGCCTTAGGTCTTGCAACCCACTGGATTCAAGATATTCCACAATCTTTTCCTTCAGCAGTGATTCCATTAATTTTCCCACCACTGATGTAAGACTAATTGGCTTATAATTGCCAGTCTTCTCCACTACTACTTCTGTGTAGTGGGACTAAATCCACCCTCATCGTGTCCTCTGGAACCACTCCTGTTTCCAGCAAGGTGTTAAATAGAATTGTCAGAGGTGCAGCCGGTATTTCCCTGAACTCCCTCAGTACCCTTGGATGTACCCCAGTCAGCCCCATTGCTTTGTCCACCTTCAGATTAGCAAGTCCCTTCAGGACACTCACCTCCCAAAAAAGACTAGTGTCCCCATCCCTCTCTTCCTCCAAATCTTCTGTTACTTTGTTGTAGCTCTGCCCTTTCTCCTTCTTCTGTGAACACTGAGAAAAAAGCATTTGTTTGCGATGTCTGCCTTTTCCTGGTCCCTCTCTGGCAATTCCCAGCTTTCTGTTTTAAACTTACAATCCCATCCCTGGTCTTCCTCTTTTAACTTACATATCTAAAATTGTCTTGTCCCCTTTCATTAGCTCCTAGGCTATTCTCTCTTCAGTTTGCACCTTTGCATTCCTTATTACTTTCCCTGCTTCTCTCTGTTTCCCCTGATGCTCCTGTTTTTTTTTTATGTTACCCTTTTAGTCTTTACCTTTTCAGCCACTTCTTTCTAGAACCATAGCAGTCTCTTTCCTCTTGCTTTTGCTCACTTGTCTGACACAGAGGTTTGTTGCCTTTACTAAGCTCCTTTTTTTGTAAAATATTTTTATTCTAAACATTATAAAAATCAACAAGTACAACAGAACAATTACCAACATTTGATTGAATTATGTGACAGATAATCAATTGTGAAAACATATATTAAGAACAAGTTCATAAAAACAAAATTCAGCAGTAACAGGACACGTGGACCATAAAGGCACTGAACTGAGAGGGTGCAGTTCTTCAAAGGTGAAGAAGATCATGGTACTATTCCCTCTGGTAAATACAGCTACATGACCCTCTACCAGGGGAACAGGCTACTCTCTATAGCAGCCTCCAGCATTCCCCACAATAAGTCATGTTTATACTGAGTGTCCGTAGCTTTAGCTTGGGCATATTCTATCCTCATACAATTTAAGAAGTTGTTAGCCCAATGTTGAATTGTGGGAGGATTCTCTGAGATCCAGTTTTGGGCCTACGTCTTTCGGGTGTTGACAAGTGCTAATGACCAAAGTATAGCATCTGGTACTGACAAGTGCCTATTTGGGACTGCTCCAAGTATAAATTCTAATGGGGATTTGGGAGGGGCAGAACCTAATACAGCAGCCATTATCCGGTGAACTTAATTCGAAGATGCTGTGATTTTGGGGCACGTTACTACCATGAGAAGAAAGGATCCCTCCTTTACTTTGCATTCAGAACAGATCTCTGACTTTTCAGGATTCAGTTGATGCATTTTTTGAAGGGGAATGTATGTCCTGTATAAAAAGTTAAGCTGCATTTGTCTCAATCTATTGTTTTTGGAGCAGTTGTCAGGATACCTGACAGCCTCTTTCCAAATGGATGGGGTTCACACTAACCCCAGGTGTTCCTTCCATTTTTAATGATTCACAGTAGTGGATGTGTCCCAGAAGGACCTCATAATAGAGAGACAGTGGCTTGGTTTTAATAATTCCTCTTCCATTCGGGTCATGCTTGGGCCATTATGGGGGGGCACACCTAAAGCAGCAAGCAATTATCGTACCTGTAGGTACACAAACAGGTCACCCAGGGGGGAGGGACTATGTTGTTCTTTGCTCACAGAAAGAAAGGAGACTGTTTCCCTTATGCAACTGTGAGATGCACTGGAGACTTTTTTTATACCATCTCAGTTGGCCTCTGTGTAGGAATGCTGAATAGTTTTGGGTGTGTTTTAAGGTGCATAGTACTGTAGTATTTTGAGAAGCCAGCTGTGAGGGGATTTTAGGTAGGCATGCACTGCCAGCCAAACTTTAATTACATTTTAGGCGATGGGATTTTCATAGTTTGTAAGGTGCTTGAAAGCTATGAGAGGATAAGGCACATCCCTATGTAGGCCTCCCCCCACTTGTTCACCTTCCATGGTCATCCACATAGGTATACTTGTGTTATGGCCCACCAGTAGGCAGGCTATCTGGGCCACCCAATAGTTCAACTTAAAATTCTGAAGTCCCCCTCACCCCTCCTGTTTGGCATCAAGAGTATAGGTTTACATATTCACACATTCCTCACCTTCCACAGAAATCTATGTTTAATAGCATCAAGTTACTTGAACATTTTATCAGGAACATAGACAGGCAGAGACTGAGACTAATATAAACATTGGGGAATAATGGTCAGTTTTACTATATTCACCCTGCTTAAGAGGGTCAGCAGGAGGTCCGTCCATCTCTCACACACTACTCACTAATTGAGACAAGAAGAAGACCATAGTTATTGTTCATTAATTGGCTCTCCTGAGCAGTCATGATCACCTGTAGGTACCTGTCAGGATCCACCACTTGCACTCCTATAGGATTGCTGAAGAGTGATTCCCTGTAGAGCCTGCCCACTGGCAAGATCTCACCTTTAGTCCAATTTATTTTATGGCCAGGTAAAGCAGGCATACTTATTCAGGAGGGCCTGGACATTGGGTAGGGCTACAGCTGGATTTTTCAAGTACGGAAGCAAATCATCAGCAAACAGAGTGATTTTATGTTCACCTTTGCCTCAATGTCCCTCTGTACCCAGGTGCCGAAGGACTGCCTCCACCGATGGTTCCAGGGTCATTGTGTATTGTCACAAACCCACTCTTGGGGGTCAGGCCCACTGAGCTCACAGTACCCATCCTTAAGTGCAATCCATGATGGGGGGAAGAGAGGTATCCTCCTCATCCTTTAGAATGCTCACTGAGGTCATGACTGCACCTCTGCCATGAGGACCCAGGGAGTCCCTCTAGCTCTGGATAAGGGCACAATACCAGTCTCAAGTCTTGTGGCCAAATACGAACCCTCCCTTGGCTATTACACAAAGGAGGAAGGCCCAGGCATCACACTCTCTTCAGAGGTAGCAGTGTAACACCTGATCTGTCCTTCTCACTACAGGACATGCAAAAGCCTGGTTTGAAAATCTTACAGACTATGGTATGAGGCTCTGGTATTCACTCTGTCCTTACAGATGTCTCTTACAGATCATTTTCTCAATTTGGTTTCTTATAATGGCTCTTTTGGCAATAACAGTTTTCACATATTATTAATAAATCTTCTATTGGCTGGCCTGGTGGCACTGAGGGTTGAGGTGCTAGACACCACACCTCACGTCACAACAGTGACCCAGGTTCGGGAATGAGCCCCGGGGAGCTGGGGGTCGGTGGGGAGGGAGTAGGATCGAGCATCCGTAGGACAGCTCTCCTCTCCCTGGGGGGGATCCAGGGGCATCCCGGCACAGGAGGGACCCCTGATGGAGACCAGAGGTACCTCAACTGCTGGGATCACAAACATAGCCGGAGGCAGATGCCGGGCCAAGAGCGCGGGTGGAAGCGCGCACACTCGGGGCCATTGGCATCAGTGCACACCTGCCGACATATGGGGGTGAAAAAGGTGGAAAAAGGAGGGCACTGGTTGCAGCGGCATGATGGTCATCCCCACGCTGGACTCTCCCGGTACCTGGGTGCGTGACAATGCTGGATCCGGACTGGGTGGGTTGAGCTCCAGAGGGAGTGCTCCCCACCCCCCCACCGTGGGTGTAGTCGCGGGGCCTAATTAGGTGGCTGGGGGAAGTTCCGGGGGGTCGGCGGCTGGACAGACCTGTGGGTGATGCCAGGACGTGCAGGTAAGCTGACCAGTGGCCCGGGGAGATAAAAAATAAGAACAAAAAAAAAATAAACCTTCTACAGTCACACATATAATATAAGAAATTCTCACTCAGGCAGATATTCTTTTGGGAAACAAATGTTTTACTAAATACTTAGATAAATACAGTTACAACTAAAAGAGTGTATACTAATTTGGGTTACACTATAAAAAACAGAATGGGAAAAATATACAGAAAAATGCATCAAAACATGCTAGCTAAGTCTATCTTGGGTATGACGATTTCGAAGTCCAGAGAATCACTGGTTTGCAAAATATTTCAGTCTTTCTGTAGCAGCCTTTGGTTCTTTGGCAGTCTCTGTGCTGACAGGTGTTCTCTGTGGTCAGGAGAGAGTCCAAGCAAAATGTCAAAATGGCTCTAAGTGTCTGTGTTGGAGAGTTTATATAGAAGACCCCCCCAGTCTGTGAATAAAAACTGGCCCTTTCAGGTCAATGAATAGAGGTTGACCTTTCTCTTTTTAGGCCACTACATGTCGCTCTTGCGCTGCCCCAAAGTTTTATTTTCCTGCTAATCTTTGATGTCAGATTCCCTTAGTTAACACAGGGTTTATAACCACACACAGGCCTGATAGAAGGATGTTTCTTGGCACTTATAAAAAATGTGTCAGTGTACTGTGGGAACCTTTTCTGTCACCTCTTGTCTAAGACAATTTCCCTTTTGATCTGAAGGGTTTACAACAGTGGAAATAACTTCTCTCATCCTGAGATTTTGAATAGGCTTAATTTAATTAGTTATAAGGAAGATCCTGTAAATTGTATGATTATACAAGTTGATTTTATTACTTTTGTTTCCCTTGGCCAGTTACCATTAGAGGAATACTCTTTGATCATTTACCCACAAGATTTTTGATAATAACTTGTCAGATTCCTGCAAGCATGGCTGGTCTTGTTGGTCAGAGGAAGCTCAAACCCCTTTTTTTAAAAAAAAAAATCCAGTCTCTTCTCTATGTGCCTTTGTGCTGACACCGGTATGTACATATAATTACATAACAAAAACATACATACAACATAATAATATCTACAATTAAGGGCAAGCAGCCAGGAAGCTTGACACACCCTTTCCTTCTAGACTGAATTTGTGGGAATCCATCCCTAGGCATAGTATGATATTCACAAATTCTGCTCACTGCTCTAACTGGCAAGATACTCTGTGTGTGTTGGCATTGGCTGATCCAGCCCTGTGGGTAATGGTCATATCATAGCCCTGTAAGGCACTACTCCACCTTAAGAGATAACCATTTGTTTTCCTCATTTGTGTTAGCCACACCAGGGGGTTATGATTGGACTGTACCTCAAAGTGCCATCCGCAGAGGTATGGCTCCAATTTCTTCAGGGCCCATACCAGTGCAAGGCATTCCTTTTTGACTATGGAATAGGCCTGCTCCCAGGGAAGCAACTTTTTACTAAGGTATACTACTGGGTGATCTATCCATTGGTTAGTGGGCTGACTGAGGACTGCTCCAGTCCCCACATCTGAAGCATCTGTCTGGACTACAAATGGCTTACTGTATTCTGGACTTAATGCAACAGGGACACTGCACAGTGCCTCCTTTAGCCGTGAGAAGGCTCATTCACAGGTTGGCTCCCATTTTACCTTTTTGGGCATCCTTTTCTTTAGCAGGTCAGAGAGAGGAGCTGAAATGATAGTATGATTGGGTACAAACTTTCAATATTACCCGGCAGTCCCTAGGAAACTCTGAGCCTGCTTCTGGGTTTCAGGCCTGGGCCATGCCTCAATTGCCTCAATCTTGGCTTGACTGGGATGAAGCTGCCCCCGCCCCACTGCATGTCTTAGGTATGCCACCTGTGCTATGGCCACCTGGCACTTTTCAGCCTTGACAGTGAGCCCGGCTCTCTGTATCCTGCCCAACAATTCCCTCTGGTGGAACAGGTGTTCCTTCCAACTGGTACTAAAGATCGCAATGTCATCCAGATACTCCACTGCCTACTCTTAAGTACCATGTAACACCTGGTTGACCAACCTTTGGAAGGTGGCAGGGGTGTTCTTCATTCCAAAAGACATTACCTGAACTTGAATAATCCTATTGGAGTGATGAAGGCTAACCTCTCTCTAGCTCTGGCAGTTAACTCCACCTGCCAATACCCTTTTGTCAAGTCAATTGTGGTAAGGTATGTAGATCCTCATAACTTGCCCAGAAGTTCATCCATCTGTGGTATTGGGTGGGCATCAGACTTTTTGACTGCATTGGGTTCATGATAGTCCACACAAAAGCAAATAGAGCCATCCAGTTTGGGAATAAGGACTACATGTGAGGCCCAGGGACTGTGGGATTTCTGGATTGTCCCTAAATCCAGCATTTCCTCTACCTCCCTCCTAATGTCCTTTAGGAAGGCCTCAGACACCTGGTAGGCTATCCACTGTATGAGTGCTTACATCCCCATGTCAACATCATGTGTTACTAAGGGGGTATTTCCAAACTTGGCTGTAAACAAAGGGGCAAAGTCTGCTAAAACCTCCCTTTACTTCCTGGGTATGTTCTGGGGTCAGCTGGAGTGACAATTTGATTACCTCCACAGAGGACGCTTGTTTGCCCCTAAATCCAGCATTTCCTCTACCTCCCTCATAATGTCCTTTAGTCAGGCCTCAGACACCTGGTAGGCTGTCCACTGTATGGGTGCTTGCATCTCCGTGTCTACATCATGTGTTACTAAGGGGGTTTGTCCAGGCATGGCTGTAAACAAAGGGGCAAAGTCTGCTAAAACCTCCCTTTACTTCCTGGGTCTGTTCTGGGGTCAGCTGGAGTGACAGTTTGATTACCTCCACAGAGGACTCTTGTTTGCATTCCTCCAAAAAGTCTAGTAGGGGGTCTTCTTCATCAGTCTCCTCCCCAGGACTACACACTGGAAATACCATGTCTGCCCTATTTGTATATGGCTTCATCATGTTGACATGATACATTCTATAGGTATGTCTCCTTTCAGGCAGTTCCACAATATAGTTTACATCATTAACCTGTCGGACTACCTTGTATGGTGCTTCCCACTTGGCCTGCAACCTATCTTTCTGAACCAGAATGAGGACCATGACTTCCTGACCTACACTGCACAAGCGAGCTCTCACTCTGCAGTCATACCAGACCTTTTGCTTCTGCTGGGTGGCTGACAGGTTGCTCTGGGCTGCTCCCATAAGCTTCTTTAGCTTTTCCCTAAACTTTATGACCTACCACACTGTGGGAGTTCCTGGGTGGAGTGCTTACCTTTCCAGTCTTCCTGGATCAAATCTAGGGGGCCACACACCCTACATCCATATAAGAGCTCAAGGGGGAAAACCCTGTTGATTCTTGGGGCACTTCCCTGTATGCAAACAGATGGGGAAGGTATTTCTCCTAGTCCCTCCCATGCTGCTCACCAAATGCTTGGAGCATTGATTTTAGGGTACCATTAAACCTTTCCACAAGCCCATTGGCTTGTGGGTGATAAGGTGTTGTACATCTCTGCACCACCACACACTTCTCCCACAAACACTTCATCAGGTCTGACATGAAGGTACCACCTCAATTAGTGATCATCTCCTGCCAAAACCCAGCATGGGAATAAATCCATAGCAAGATGTATGCCACTTTGTCTGTCCTAAATGAGGAGAGGGCAACTGCCTTTGGATATCAGGTGGCATAATCTACCACCATCAGTATAAACCTCTTCCCAGAGGAGCTGGGGGTACTCAAAGGTCCCACAATACCCATTCCTTCCCCCTGGAATGGCTTCTTCATAATAGTCAAGGGAATTAGAGTGGCTTTGATTTTACTACCTGCCTTCCCTACTTGTTGGCACTGGTGACAACACCTGCAATATTCCTTCACCTGCTGGGTGCAGTTGGGTGAACAGAAATTCTGGGCCAATCGCTGCATGGTGCATGCTAGTCCCAGATGTTCAGACATGGGGATTTCATGAGCGATCTTGAGCAACCACTCACGGTACCCCTGGGGAACAACAAGCTGCCTGCCCATCACCCCTCCCTCTGCCCTTACATCCTGCGTGTACAACAGTCCATTGTCCCAATATACTCTATGCCTACTGTCACCTCCCTGTGTCTCATCAGATTCTGAACAAGCCCTCAGCCTTTTCAAACTAGGATCAGTCCTTTGAGCAGCTGCAAATTCTTCACATTTTCCCAAGGCATGGGACATGTCCCCTTCAGTTTCTAAACTGGGGTCCGTAACTCTGGTTTCAGGGCATTTAGTGTCATTTCCATCCCTAACCTTCTGACCACTGGCTTCCCCTCCATCCACAGAGTAACCTTCTGTAGCTGTTTTGTGATCAGCTACTTGGGGATGTTCTATACCCCATTCACTACCCTATATGTCAGAAGACGCAGGCTGGGTAACCAGCCTCCCATTGTGTTCCACAGGGGCTTCTGTGGGGTCCAGGTAACTACAATCAGCCTTTGCTATCTGACTGTGGGTAACTGCACACACCACTCCCTTCTGGAGATTGTTTCCTATCATCACATCCAGGGTGAGGTTGTCTGTCCTTTTCGCACCCTCTCTCCTGTCTTACCCCAGTCCTGGAGAACACTATCTAGTGGCAGTCTTTTCCTCCCCAGTGAATCCCCTTACTGTTATGAACTGATTTGGTATAAGCTGTTCATGCTCAATAAAATCCCCTTTTACTAAGGTAAGTGATGCCCCCATGTCCATTAACACATGGGTCTGCACCCCATTTACAGTAACCGGGTGTATGTGCTCCCTCTTGTTTATAGGCATGCTCTCAGGGATACACAGTGTACCCAACTCTGTTCGAGCACCACTCTGTCCTCTCTGTGCCTTTTTAGGACACTGTCTAGCAAGATGCCCTGGCTGTTTGCAAAACCAACAATCATAATTTCTTTTATCCGATAAATCCTTTTTTTGTAACCTGGTGCTTTCCACTTTCTGTGGAGTCATTGAGGGTTTTAGCTGCCCTGAAGGTGCTCTTTTCCCCTTCTGTATTGCCACACTGCCCCACTCCCTTTCAGAGCAGGCCTGTTTCTGGTACAGTGATCCAAGAGCTCAGCAGCCTCTTTCACTGTTTAGGGGGTCTCGGTCCTCTAACCAGGTTTTTAGCTCTGCTGGGCAAGGCCAAAAGAATTGCTCCAGAAGTAAAACCCTTTTCAATTTTCTCTACAGAGTTTGTTTCCACTCCTTCCCACTGTTTCAAAAATTGATGTTGTTTTGTGGTGAGTTCCTCATAGCTTATGTCATGGCTTCTCCAGAGCTTACAGAACTTAATCCTGTATACTTCAGGCATTAATTCATGCTTTTTAAGCAATGTAGCTGTAAGTTTCTCATAATTACTACTGTCCTGATTATCCATTTGGCCTAATTCCTCATGCCCTTTTCCAGTAAGTAGTGTGAATAGCCGGGGAGCTCCAGGACTCCCTGGGTATTTTAGCCTGGATGCAGACCTTTTCAAATTAATTCAAAAATGCATCATATCCTCCCTCTCTTTAAATTCAGCTATTAATTTGGAATTTAATTTATGCCCCAGTCCTGGGGTTCCAGGTTCACCCCTGCCGCTTACCTCCTTTGGTGTTGGTCATTGGAGTTGTAGCTTTTCCAGTTTGAACTCCCTCTACCTCTGTTTTTCTCTTTCTTTGTCCTCTATCTGAAGTGGTCTTTCTCTTTCCTCAGCCTCTTGCTGCTGATGTTTTTCCTGCAACTCCATCTCAGACTTCCTCTGCTCGAATTCCCTCTGCTGCTGGGCTTCAAACCTTCTCTGTTCAAATTCTTTTTGCTGCTGGGCTTCAAACTTTCTCTGCTTGAACTCCAGTTTCCTTAGCTCAAATGTAGCTGGATCCCTTCCAGCTCCAGCTCTGTTGTGACCCTCCCCTGGTGCTGTGGCTCTGGGTTCCCTCTGGTCTTGCTGTCCTCCTCCCTGGGACTGCACACTGCTATGTCCCGTGGCACCCCCATGTCCAAGGTCTCGTCTTTCTCAGTCATGGGTGGTGACTCGAGGTCCTGGGCAGTCGCTTGCTCATTGGCTGCCACAAGAGTTTCCACAAGGTGCTTTTTGGTTCACTCCTTGCACTGTACCTCTCTTTACTGACGCAACTGCTTTAAGTATTCTGCAGTGTATTCACTGTAGATGGAAGCCATCTTCTTCCCTAATTACTGCTACACTAACTTTACACCCAAGAATAAAACAAAAACAGGTAGGGAACTTTATACTGTAACTAAATTATATATATTTTTTATAACCTCTGCTTTGATTGTGTGTGGACTGTTTAAAGTTTATCAAACTGATACACTGGGATCAAATACAACTGTTATGCCTGTGCCACTAATCTCTCGAATCGCAACAGTATGCAACCAAATCTCTCAGATCCCATAGCTGTGCACCAGATCTGTCATGAACCCACTTCTGGGGAGTCAGGCCCACTGAGGTCACAGTGCCCACCCTTAAGTGCAATCCATGATGGGGGGAAATGGGGTACCTTCCTCATCCTTTAGAATGCTAGAAAAGGTAATGACTGTACATCTGCCACAAGGATCCAGGGCATCCCTCTAGCTCTGGATAAGGGCACAATACCATTCTCGAGTCTTGTTGCCAAATATGAACCCTCCCTTGGTTATTACACAAAGGAGGAAGACCCAGGCATCACACACTCTTCAGAGATAGCAGAGTAACACCTGATCTGTCCTTCTCCCTACAGGACATGAAACAGCCTGGTTCAAAATCTTGCAGATTATGGTATGAGACTCTGGTATTCTCCTTTTCTTTACAGATGTCCCTTACAGATCCTTTTCTCAATTTGGTTGCTTATGGTGGCCATTTTCGCAATAACAGTTTTCACAGATTATTAATAAACCTTCTACAGTCACAAATATAATATGAGTAATGCTCACTCAGGAGGATAATCCTTAGGAAAACAAATGTTTTACTAAAATACTTAGATAAATACAGTTACAACTAAAAGAGAGTATACTAATTTGGGTTACAGTATAAGAAAAGGAATGGCAAACATATGCAGAAAAATGCATTAAAACATGTTAGCTAAGTCTACCTTGGGTATGAAGATTTCAAAGTCCAGAGAATCACTGGTTTGCAAAATATTTCAGTCTTTCTGTAGCAGCCTTTGGTTCTTAGGCAGTCTCTGTGCTGACAGGTGTTTTCTGTGGTCAGGAGAGGGTCCAAGCAAAATGTCAAAATGGCTCTGAGTGTCTGTGCTGGGGAGTTTATATAGAAGACCCCCCAGTCTATGAATAAAGACTGGCCCTTCCAGGTCAGTGACTAGAGGTTGGCCTTTCCCTTTTTAGGCAACTGGGTGTCACTCTTCCACTTCTCCAAAGTTTTATTTTCCTGATAATCTTTGATGTCAGATTCCCTTATTTAACACAAAGTTTGTAATCTCACACAAGCCTGTTAGAAGGATGTTTCCAGGCACCTGTAAAAAGAAATGTCAGTGTACTTTGGGAGCCTTTTCTGTCACCTCTTGTCTAAGACCATTTCCCTTTCGATCTTAAGAGTTTACAACAGTGGAAATAGTTTTTCTCATCCCAAGATTTTGAACTGGCTTAATTTAATTAGTTATAAGGAAGAAACTGTAAGTTGTATGATTATACAAGTTAATTGTATTACTTCTGTTTCCCTTGACCAGTTAACTTTAAAGGAATACTCTTTGATCATGCACTCACAAGCTTTTTGACAAGAACTTGTCAGATTTCTGCAAGCAAGGCTGTCCTTGTAGGTCAGAGGAAGGTCAAACCTCTTTTTTTTAAAAGCAATCCAGTCTATTCTCTATGAGCCTTTGTGTTGACATTGGCATGTATATATAATCACATAAAAAAGCATATGTACAACATAATACTATCTACAATTAAGGGCTAGCAGCTGGGCAGCTCACCACACATATATTAAAGTGAAAAGTGGGCATCCCTGCCTACTCTCCCGAGAGAAATTGAAGGGAGGCATAAGGGGGCTACCAACACCTGAGCTTGGTGTTTTACATATAAAGTTTTAATCCAGGCCAGCATATGGGGACCTATTCCAAATCTTGGCAGCATGGTGAACATGTACCCCCACTCCACATAGTCAAATGCCTTCTAGGCATCCAGGGCAAGAACTGCTGCTCCATGAGACCCCAAATTACATGTCCAGTCCTGTAAAGAGCATGAGGCAAATAGTAGGAATCAAGTCACAGGCTGGAGACCAGTTCCCAGCTGTACTAGCCAGTAGTTCAATAATTAGAGAAGATGGGCTGATCCACACACACATCCCTGGGGGGGCAGAGTAACTGAGCTCTGAGCTCTGTGCTGAATGCTGCATTTTAGTGCTGTGTTTTCTCTGACAGCATTGTTTTACAAATGTAATCATTTTCAATGCTGGAGATTTACTTAAAACGCATAGGTGATTACTGTTGGTATTTGCTTGTCCTGGTTCTGGTTTGACCATGTTTTGGACAAAACTTTGGCTCCTCTATACTCTGTTTTTACCATGGCGTCTCTTACATTTTAGCTGAGAATTTCTGATTTTTTTAGCCGAGAGATGAATGAACCCCCCACTGAATTAACTTGTACTTTTGGAAGCAGAAGGCTTTCGCAGTGTCTTGAATAAACAGAGCTGTCATTGTCATATGTCCAGGAGCCGTCCTCAAGTCTGGGATGGGCGTTCATATTTGGATGCTTTTTTATCTTAATTTACATAAATATGAAAATGCATCTGCTGGCTTTTATTCGGGTTTGTGAGAAGGATCTCTCTCTCTCTCCTATCGAGAATCATTCTTTTGGGAGTAAGACAAAGGTGACAATGGATGAACATGCAAGTGGCAGCACCTTTGTTGCAGAAAGGCACTTCTGTTCTTTTGAACAGGTATGCCAGTTGCTGCCTAGGGTGAGGGGGACTTGGATGACTAAATGATGTACCTAAGTTATTGCACTTAGAGAAGTGCTTTCTGTTATATATTTTTACAGATGTAATTCTAAAGCCTAAAGTGCCTGAGGAGCAGAGGACAATATGAGTACTTAACAAATTTGCTGCATATTCCTGAGGGCTCTGTGGGTGTTTCCTACAAGGTCTTTCCCTCTCAACTGGTGAGAACTGGAATCTATGAAATGGCACCTTTGCAAGTGTGAGGACAGGTAACTGCAGAGTGCCACATCCCATTGTCCAGAAAAGGAAAAGTCACAGAATCCCTTGCAGCACTCCAAAGGTCATTTTCTGGATGCAACTAGGGATCCCCCAACCTGAAAATGGCGATGAGGTACATTTTTTCTTCCAGGCATGGAACACTCACAATTCCTACAAAAAGGCAACAGGCTGTAGTTAGTGATGGCTGGCTAGGAGGGTCCATTAGGACATAGACCTGGAGACCTGCAGCATGGACAACACTTACTGACAAGGGGTGATAGGCTGGAATTTGTGCATTATACTTCAGGCCAGTGCCGTGCTTCACTGCTGAAATATTCCTTCGATCACTGTATCTTTCTTCTCAACAAAGTGTTCCACTGCCAGGGGCTATCAAAGTAGCTGGATGGATGACCAGGGTAAGTAATTCTTAGCCTGCAGGGGTATAGATGTGCAAAGTCCCAGCCATGCAAATGAAACTTGGATTTCACTCCATTAAATTGCTGTTGGCATGATTGCAAGTCCCAACTGTAGTCTTGGAAGTCAAACACCCACTGGCCATCCTCCAACCAAACTGAGCCCATAGACTTTGCAACCTTTAGTTCCTTTTCCTTATCTGTGTCTTAGAGATATTTTATTAGGACATGCTGCTTGCAGTTTCCTGGCTTCAGTTTCATCCCTGTCATATGTGTCCTTTCTATCCTGAAATGGATTGCTTCTTCCCCCAACTTCAGTTTGTGTATAAGCCAATGGTGAACGTCCCCTTCAGGATTGTTTTTCTCCAAACCTTCAGGTAGCCCAGTAATTCTGAGGTTAGAGCATCACAACCTGTTTTATTGTTCCTCTGTCTTGGCCTGCAGCTCTTGCACTTGCTTTTTCAGGTCATTCCTTTCATGGCTGATGTCAGCGACTGTGTCCTCCATTTCTCCAATTTGCTTCTTGGCTTCTTCCAAGTGTGTTGTGTGGGACACTGCAGTTTCCAATAGCCCCAATACCATTGTTTGGAGATGGGAGATTTGGGCAGTGATATTTGTAAACCCAGCCATCATTTCTTGCTGCATATTACTGAGCATGGCTGGCATGCAGGTCAGGAATATTTCCACTTCAGTCATTGTTCAGCCTTCTTGAGCACTGGTGGTTTGAGGGTGGGTGCGAACCGTGTGGGTTCACTGCAGATCTGTTGCCGGCGATAGGAACTGAAACTGAAGTTTAGTTTTCTTGTTGCCCAGCTTGCTTGCTGCCACTGGGTGTTTGCCCACCATTGTTGCTGCTTTGGAGAGAAAAGCTGGTCTGTTTCAGCTCCATTAAGAGGAATCCAGCATCCTGCCCAGTTTACCATGTCATCCTACTGTGCTCTCTTTTTCCTTTGCCCACTGTTCCTCCACCCCACCCAGGACACCCCCCCACCTGGTAATCACTGAGACATTCACCCATCTTTATAAAATATGCCCTCCTGAAGTCATAGAAACATAAAAGCATAGAAGTTGATGGAAGAAGGAGACTGCTAGGTCCATCTAGTCTGCCCATTTGTAAAGTCCAGGAACCTTTCCCTTGTGTGGTTTGATTCTACATCTGTTCCTATATTGAACCACACCATAGGTGATCACTGGTCAACATGTGATAGATGTGCAGAGGGGGACCATGAAAAGGATGTCTGCCTTTTCCTGGTCTGCCTTTTCCTTGTCTCCCTCTTTGCAGTCCACCCTTCCTTTTTGAACCTTATGCTCTCATGCCTGGTCTTCCTCCTTTCCTTACACATCTAAAAAATGTCTTGTCCCACTTTGCCACTGCTTGGGCAATTCTGTCTTCAGTTTGTACCTTTGCACTCCTTATTGTTCTCCCTGCTTTTCTCTGCTTCCCTAGCTTCTTCTCTCTGCATCTCTTTATACCTTCTGAACGCTATCTTTTAGCCTCTACCTTTTTCACCACCTCTTTCAAGAACCATAGCAGACTTATTTTTCTCTTGCTTTTGCTCACTTGCTTGATGCAGAGGTTTGTTGCCTTCACTATAGACCTTTTTACCTTAGCTCACTGTCCCTACACCCCAATCAGGTCATCCCCCCTGCTAAGTGATCCCTGAGGCATTCAGTCATCTTTTTAAAATCTGCCCTTCTGAAGTCTAGAACCCTCGCCCTTGTGTTGTTTAATTCTTCAGTAATCCTTATCTTGAATCACACTGTACAGTTATTGCTGTTCCCCAGGTGGCCTCTCACATTGATGCCTGCAACACTGTCCCTGTTAGTGAGTACCAGATGCAGTACTGCCCCATCATAAGTGGGTTCACTGACTACTTGACTAAGGGTCACCACCTTCAGGGAGTCAAAGATGTCTCTGCTTCTAGGTGAAGCCACAGCTAGAAGATTCCAATCTACATCTAGCAGATTGAATTCCCCCACCAGCAGAACTTCCCCGTTTTCTGTCATCTTGCCATTGGCTTCCACCAATACCTTATCTGACTCAGCTCCCTGTGCTGGAGTTCTGTAGATTACTCCAATGCAAATTGAGGCTCCCTTCATCATCCCTAGGTTGACCCAAAGTGCTTCTGCTCCCCCTGTATTCCCTGTATCTCTGTTGCTTTTCTGCTTTCCCTTCTCATAAAGCACCACACCCCCTCCTTTGTTCCCACCCTGTCCCTCCTAAACAGAGTATAGCCATGTCTCAGTCATGATTTTCAGTGCACCATGGCTTGGTAATAGCCACAATATACAAGGCAACCTCTGTCATTATAGCCTCTAGGTCTTGGATCTTATTTCCTAGACTTCTAGCATTCACACACACGTTCTTCCAGATTTTATTTCCACTATGCTTGGTACCCCACTTCTTTCCATTTTTGCCCTCTCTCCTTCCTTTCTCTCTTTTTAATGCATCTGTTCCCATTCCCCTTCATTTCTACCACCCTGCTTCCCTTATTAATTTTCACCTTGAGGTATTCCATCCCCACAGGTTCTCCTTATTTCTACTTCACTCTTTAAGGGGAAGTTACCTCCTCCCTGATTTCTTCCATAACTCCCCTTGGCTAGTTTAAATGTTCATCAATGTAACATCTAAACCTTCCACTGAAGACTGTGGTTCACTTCCTGGATGGGTGCAGGCCATCACCACTTTAAAGGTCATTATCTTTCCAGGTGGATTCCAGCTCCCCAATGTAGCTGACCTTCTCCTTACTGCACCATTCCTTTAACCATAAGTTGAAGGTGCTTGGTGCTGAGATTCCTCTCCTACCCCCATCGTAGACATGCAGCAGCTCAGCAAAAGCCACTAAGTACACTATCTAAGACCCCTACCCATTTCCTTAAACTCCCCTTGCACTATCTCAGCACATCCCTAGGCAAGTCATTAGTTCCCAGGTGGACAATGACATCCAGCTCTGCCTCCTATCTTGCTGCCATAGCAATCCTCTGGATCCACTCCCAATCCTTTTGGGACATGGCACCTCCTAGGCACCTAACTTCCCTCACCCCCTTTACTATTCCCAAATCTATCCCCCTCACAATTGAGTCCCCCACCATAAGCTGCTTCCTCTTACTCTGGGGTTCTGTTCTTCCCTCTTTGGGGTCTCCTGTCCAGAGGACCCCCATCTTCCCTGGCCACTACCATGGGTGCCTACTCCTGGCAGTCCCAAGTCACCAGAGTGGCATAGGAATTGTGTAGTGGTACCAGAGGTGCCTCTGACCCACCACATGCATCCTTCCATAGTCAACCTTAGTCAGGCCATTCCTTGTCCCTGGCATCCTCTGTGGTAACAATGTCAGACTTGGTGGTCCTTGAGGGGAGGAAGAGGTCCCCCAAATCCAAGCCAACTTGGCATGAAGTCTAGTGACCTCCTCCCTCAACCCAGAGAGGTGTGTGCAGATTGGGCAGTGCCACAGGTTCCAGAAGATCTCTCTGAAAACTGCCACCCCACAGACACTGCTCTGCATCACTCCCAGCATTCCCAGCTTCTATGCGACATATAGATCTGGAAGTATTTATGTACGCTTACTCCGATATAGTGTTCCTAGCATTCCTATTTTTTATTTGTTGCTGCTTTGTCCCCAGTACCTGGTGTACATCCCCTTATACTGTTACCCTAGATAGGGTGTTGCTCCTAGTCCCAGTTTTAGGCCTGCCTTTTACCTTCTTCCCTTCTTAGCTTCCTCCTTTTCTGTGTTGTTACTTGTGTTTCCCACACTAGATGTGAATCCCATTATACTGTTACCCTAGATAGGGTGTTTTTCCCATTCCCAGTTTAGGCCTGCCTTTTACATTCTGTCCTTCCCAGCAGTGAATGAAACAATAGGAGTGAACAGGTGCCTTATGTTAGTTGACCAGCAGGGTTCCCTGCTTCCTTCTGCTGATGCCTAAAGTTCCATTCTTCCTCCTGTTTCACTCGTGCTGGGATACAAACATGTTTGAGGACACATTAGGAGTGTTTCCTCTTAACATTACCAGGGGAGCTCCTCCAGGTGGGACATTCTGTTCTGCAGCAGAGCCCCTGATTGGACCTCTTGCTGCCTTATCACCCTTCTCCCATGGAATCCAAGCTGTAGAGACTGGAAGCGGCAGACCTTTAGGGTTCTCCATGGTTCTGCTGCTGGAGGGCATATGATTTCAGTATTCAGCTAGAACAGTTATACTCCACTCAGAAACTATGCTGGCCCAACTAATCTCCCAGACCAAGCCCTGCCATTACTTTCTATAAAAAAAGCTTTGCGCTTTGGCCTCCATCCCAGTTTCCAAAGACCTTTATTGTCTCTCTTAGTCCTTAGTCAAACATAAGTGCCATTTTTAATCTGAACTGCTGCAATTGAAAATGGCACAATCCAGTAATAATGGAAATAATTTAGTGACTTCCACTTCTACTATTAGCAATAATGAACTGAGGAAAAAAATATCAAGAAGCTGACACCTTAAATATCACATGCTCTCCCCAAAGTTCTGTCTCCTCCCGTGAATTCCATTTGTCCTTCTATAGAGGACACTGAATAGATGTTTAATAATCATACATATCCCTCAGCTTTACTGCCAACAATAGAAGCTGTCCATGTTAATAATTCTTCCCATAATAATAATACAAAAGCGATAATCTCAAATGAAAGCTTACTGTTAAATAGTAATAATTTAAAAGTAAATACAAAACAATTTACTCCAGAAAGGGTCCAATTGAAACTGAACCTCTTATGGGACCCATCATAACTGTTTTTGAAGTAAAGAACATTGGAAATAAAGGGAGAACAGCTGATAACAGAAAAGTGGTACAGGTTCTGTTAATACATATGGGCAATGTTCAAAATTTAAATAAAAGTAGATTGAATCTTTACAGCCACTTAAATATTAATTTTGATATTGATACTGTGTTACACCAGATTGAAGAGAACTCCTATAAAACTGAAGAAATATTCCCTCAGCAAAATGTTGAGCAATCAGGAGTTTGTCATGCCCCCGATGTCTTAAGTAAGCAATAATCCATGACAGGGTATGTGGTTATAGGGCTTTAGTCCATTTCCCAGGTGCATTGTGAGGCACGGGGCTACAGGCCTCATCTGGAGGGTGAATTCATGTTTTATTCTAGTAATGGTAAAAATGTAATTGACTTTGCACTAACTCAGATAACAGAGATAGATATGGTGAAAGATTTAAAAGTAACACTAGGCACAAAGCACGATCATGCTGCACTAATAATCACATTAATTTGGATAAGTCTTCGAATTTGAGTAATGAGAAACATGTCACAAACCAGTATTTAGAGGTCATAGGAAAAACGTGGCTTATTGTAAGTCAATAATTGAAAGAGCATTTATTCTGCCCTGAAAATATAGTTCTAATTGATAATATTAAGAGCGTAAAAGACCTCAAGAATCAGCAGTACTGTACTTCTCTCTGATCTTTATTCAGGTTTTATTTCAGTCCTATGTCATCATAGAAATATATCTAAAAAAACATAAAACATGATTTAATCATATCCGTAAGGCAGCAAAAAGTGAACTATTTAAGCTAGTCAGGAAAATTAAGAAAAACTCATCTAGAAAGAATATAACAGCACTTAATTACACCCAGAAGAACTATAATATTATTTTGTAAAATGAAAACAATAAATTTCAGCTAGATCTATCAGACCAAATAAGACATATATTATAAATAGGGACCTGTAGATCATTTTGGATAATGGTGGCTAAGGGTACTAGTTAAGAAAGCAACCCTTCAGTATTAATTTCTGTTGAAAAATTAATCACATTTTTTTCATAATAATTTTTATGGCTCTTCTGCAGCTCATAATCTGAATTTATTCAAATTAGACAGTCATGATGAATACATTCCCCTACAATTCACATTTTATGAAGTTGAAAATGCTGTTGTGTCATGCAAACTTAATAAAGAGCCAGGGATGGATGGAATCCCCTGACATGCATTCAAATTGCATCTTAATATATGTGTTCCTTTCCAGACTGATGTCTTTAACAAATGTCATAGAGAACAGTTTATGTTTACTAGTTGGAAATTAAATGTAATGTCCCTTTGTTTAATAAATGGAGTCATGAAAGATATCAGAAAGTACTGACCCATCAGTTTACAAGATGAAATTTTAAAATGTATACAAAAATATTACTAGAAAAGTCCAGTTATGGGTTGACAGCAATAACATTTTATCTTCCTTGCAAGCAGGATTCCATCAGAATTTCTAAACTACTGACCAAATATACATATTTTCGCACCTGATTGAAAACAACATTAATCTTTAAAAACTCAAGTTATTCATAGCTTAGTCTGGCCCAGTGGTGAAGAGGGCTGTGACACCTTGGGAACTATACCTCTTTCCATGCCGGTGACCCATGTTTGGGAATGGCACAGAGTGCTCAGGAGCCAGCCAGGAGAAGAAGGATTGAGTGGCTATAGGACTGCTCCCCTCCCTCAGAGTGGGGGGATTCAATGACTTACTACTTGACTGCCACCTAGAGGAATCAATATGATGGTATGTGTGAGGCACATAGATGGGAAGGACCCATGTTCAGAGCTCCTGGGGTGTCTTCACTGAGGTGGAGCTCACACAACATTCTCATTACACATCTGTGGAGTCCAGGGGAGAAAATTAGGAGGAAAAATTGAGGATGGGTTCATGAAGCCCTGCCCATCAGGCTGATGGCCTACCCAATCTCTCTGGTCTGGGACAGTTTGTATTTGTGACCTGGGTGGGGGAGGATGTCCCTCCCTTTACAGCACTACCATGGGTGGGGGGGCAATCCATGGGGGATAAGTTTCCCCAGCACCAGAGGAGATTCAGGACAGCTTTGACTGGTGGAGATGGGGCTGAAAACAGGGCTTAGTCCTGCCAAGGAAAATAAAAAATCCTACAATATATAAAAAAAAGTTATTCATAGCTTTTATTGACTTCAAAGCAGCATTTGATGCAATCAGCAGAAGATATGTTTGGTTTAAGTTGCAAGATAATAGTTCAAGTTCATATCTATTGTTACTTATTATACAGTTATACATAGACAACAAAACTCTCATGAGATTTGACCTACAGGGCAATCCTATAGAAGCCTTCCCCTCTAACAGGGGTGCAACAGCATGACTGCATGATAGCCCCACTACTTTTCAACATTTATATTAATGAGATCCTTTACTGCCTTGCTGATCTAAATTTTCATTCACTAAATATACTTGTAAAGTCTTCTGCAACATTAGCATAAGTAGATGATATGTTCTTATTGTCTCTCTTGCCAATTGGGCTTTGGTGAAAACTAACACAGTTTACCAACTGTGCATAAAGTATAAATTAATAGTAAATTTTGAGAAGACTGATGTCATGATATTTAGTGGAAAAAAGTCTAGTAAGTTTTATATGAATCGTAATGCTTTGTAATCAGTATCTGAATATGTTTATCTTGGAGTAAAATTTACCACCAATGGAACATGGACACAGCATTTAAAGACAAAAGTAAAGGTTACATTAAAACAGTCACACAGTTGTTAGATTTAATTATAGTTATTCAAGCCTACCACACCTTACAGCCCAAGATAATTCAATTATGCTACACAGAGCCGAGGTATGAGGATATTATTGTCTACATTTAATTGACATACCATTGTCATTGTTTTACTGCACTTTGTTAGGGGTCATAAAATCTTGGCTGAAAGATCTAGTACAGGCAGAGCTAGGGAGGAGCCCTATGCAAGCAGTGGTCAGTAAAAAAGGACTGTAGTATGCTATTGGATTAGAATCTTAAATAACTACCACTTGCAATGCTTTAGACCTGGGTTTGGGAGTGAGCCAGGGTCATTGCAGGGCAGAAGACAACAGAGCATCTCATAGATATTCACCTCTTCAGGGGACGGAAGACTACCTATCCCACCTGTGTTACTGCCACCTAATGTCTCCAAGTGGTGGTTGCAAGTGGGGATGCTGGAAGAGGGAGGGAGATGTTGCCAAGCTCCAGTGTACAGACACTTGTGTTTGTGTGTGTGTGTGTGCTGGGCCTCCATCAACATCTGCGGTGGAAGAAAAATGGAGGAGAAAATGCTGGCCATGCAGAATGTTGTCCTGTCACTCCTTGCAGGCCTCATTCCACTGACCAAGGTACTGTTGCCAGACAGACCATTAATGCCACCAGAGGAATGTGGGTCCCTTCTGGCACCCCATTGTGGGGGGTAATCCAGGGAAAACCATGGCAAATGGTAAGACTAGGGGATGGTAGTGATGGGGCTGCTGGGGATGGAGGGTGTCAGGGCTTGTTGAGCGATGCGAGGACTGAAGAAAAGCTAACCAGAGGAGGGGGGATAAACAGACAGAAAAAAAAAGAGCGTTGAATAACAGAATAAATCCTTGACCTAAAGACTGTCTAACAGAAAAGATCAAATGGCAGAAAAAACTTTATTTCCTCATGACTCTGTAAATTGAAATATATTTTGAATGAGGTCAGTTTGATGTCCCTTTGGAAAGATTCATTAAAAGGCATCATTATTGCTGCAACGTGTAAGAATTTCATCAAGAATTGTGTTTTCATTTTTATCAAGGAGATCATTCAGGTGTAAGAAATTCCAATGGTATTCAAAATATAAAGTTTGACATGTGTGTGAATTATACCCGCAGTTACCTTTTTTCCCTAAAGAACATTGGATAATAACCTAATGCAGATTTCAATCCTTACCATTAAGAAAATGGAAGCTAGGTATAAAGAAAATACACATCCTACTAAATGAAAATGCCCTTGCAGAAAGGGACATGAGGAAGATCTCTTTCATGTTATTTTTAACTGTCCTCTGTATTTAAAATGGAGAACAATGTACATTTTAGACATAATAAAATTAAATTCTTTATCATAATCAGACTGTAAGGAAATTTTCCTGAAATCACTGAGTGTCATTGAAGGTTGAAGATTTATGTGTTACACTGAATCTTTTATGAGGCATAGGAAAACATTTCCTGTTAACATGTATAAAATTACAGGTTAATTGCAAGACAAATATTAAATAATGTATATGAATACTGCTAGCATACCACCAGCACAGAACATATGTAATATTTATTTTTGTATGTGTCTAAAGTGATTATAAATTTATGTGTGCATTTTTTTTGTAATATTGAAATGACTTTGGTTGAGCAAATAAAACTTGAAAACTGAAACTGAAAGAGTTAAATTTCAAGCTGCTCTTGTGGCACAGACCACACTCTTGGCTTGCATGTTAATGGGAAATCTGATAACAGGTCAAAAATTTACAGTGGGCAGATCCAGTACTTTTCTGGTGTTCCACAAACTGTCAACCATGTTTTGCAGGAAGAATGACCCAGCATCCTTCATACTGTTTGAACTGTACACAACATTTACCACACCATCATACTAATATGGACTGGTGGCCATTACTTTGGGTCATGGCTGACATGGCAGATTCTGTATGGTTATTATAATGGTGTTTAGAGATTCTGTCTGTTATTATGGCTGCCAATTTGTGGTACACCAGAACAGTTCCAATTTGATCTGCACTCCAGTTCCAGCTCCATTTCAGTCACTGCCATGCATTGTTGTGCTATCCACTGTGACCATGGATGCTTAACTATGCACGGTAGGTAAACTTCCTTATATGGTTGGATCAAGGGGCACTCTATTGAAGTCAGCATATCATCATTGTATTCAGGCAGCTTTTTCATGAATCTTTGGACCTTTGTGGATAGGACCTTTAGTCAGAACACTGGCTGTCTGACAATATAACAGATTGCTGTGGGTAAGGGAGGTGGACCAGTTATTTAGTTGCCATTCAGCATCTTCCCCCAAATCATTTAGCATGGCTCTGTAAGGAGGCCATACATGGGAAATATTCATTTGACACCTTGGAGTGTAAGGGTAGAGAGGGGATGTCACCAAATTCACAATTTTGGCTTCTGGCACTGTGCCAGAAGAATTAAATTTTTTGTGTGCAGGAATATTGTATTGAAGAATAGTGCAGGGCAGAAGATGCCCAGGTTGACGGAAGGGTAGCCACAGGACTAGCCATGGCCACCTGGGAAGGGCAAGGGATTTTGATTTGTTAAACATTTTCTCATTTTTAGGCCTAATAATAAAATCCTGCAAGGGGCTCCAACCTTAGATGCAAAATTCAGATGCAGTGGTCCAACTGTTCGGACATATGACCCTTTTTAAAATAGCATCTGGCAAATCCTTACCCAGTCCCTAAGTATCTAAGGATACAACATATGAATACTCACTGAATATTAAAAAAAAAGGTACTCACACTCTCAGACTGAGCACCACAACTCTAGCACATGCTTGGAAGCAAGTAGGCCCACCATCACCATATAGTATGTTTTTTACAGTAGCACAAGCCAAAAACTAGTCAGCCTTGTTGGGTCAACCCAAATGTTTTCCCTTTCCACTCACCCGAGCTAGACATATCACTATTTAAAGTATACCTGTGTATAGCGCCTCTGCAAGACTAGTAATTTAGATGACCCCTCCAAGTTTGGTACAGTATCACCTACTGTATGTGCATTATATGTTTCATGTTGTATGTCAAAGTGGACAGCATTTCTGTCCTTGAGAACCCATTGCATGCACACTGTGTAGCCAAGCCTCATTTGTAGTAATGGTGGGGATGTCACTCATATGTTGCACATTGAGGGAGAGGGTACAGTGTCACTCAATTGTTGCATATAATTATGTTCTGTCATGCTGTGTGGATTATGATTGATCTGTCTATCCACCCTTCTCATGTTCCACAAGCTGTGATTGCTTCAACTGCTGGCCCAGCGTCCATGTTTTCCCTTAGGGACCCCTCTTCACAAGCTGCTGCATTCCTGACAGGTGGTATCAATCTCCATTTTGTCTTCAGCAGCAGAAGCAGCTGTATATTACTTTGTACATGTTTGAGTGGATGGGAGGGATGGCACATTTCTTGTTTGGTTTGCTTAAGTTTGGGCTTCTTGGGCCAGTACTTTGAACAACTACACACAAGGTCAGACTTAGCCTGGGACCCGCATGTTTGAGCTTCTGAAGATTCAAGAGTTTCCAGTTAAACCTGGAACATACTTTAATGTACAGAGCTCAAAAGTGCAGCATCTTATAATGCAAAAAAGTATATAGAATCATAATAAGAGCTAAAGGAGAACCCAAGGTCAAGCTCCAAGGTGCAACAGTAATGTTACATAATGAAGACAATAATAGTGCCAGCCAATTTTTGTAAGTCTTCTTAGTAAAGGTACAAAGTTGGAGGCTGGACGTTTCCTGGCATAGATTGTCATGGTGGGAACTTAACATTTTGGTGGAATTTATGTTGTCTAGAGAACTTGTAAGGTAGTTTTATATTGGGATTATTAATGAGATCTTCAGTGAGCAAGTTGATGGCTAATAGAAGTTTTAGAGCTACACATCTTGATTAACAGTTTTGCCATGATAACTATGAACTATGAGATCTGTTTCACCATAACTGTGAATGACAAATGTTTGAAGCCTGTATTTCTCATTAATTATAAATCTTAACCATGTATTATAAGTGGAGTGGCACATTTTAGAGTGTTTGCTGTAATTAATTATTTCTCAGGTGGCTGGATGCCCTTGGTGGCACTTCATGTCTCAACCCACCAAGGCCATATGGTTATCAAGGAATCACTGCATGCTCTGTTGTATATTATGCCTTACTTCATGCATACCCATTAAGAGAAATGCTTACATTCACCATCAGCATAAGGAAATGGCCTGTGTATTCATGACCATAACATCCAGCAAAAATACAAATGTAATGTGCCTGTACTAAGACAGAGTAGGGAAACAAACTCTATGAAACAGATGTCACAGCAGAATATGAGGCACACTACACTAACTTACAGTTTATAAATCCAAAAGTGTGGGGTCAGAGGATAATATTGAAACATTTTTAGAAAAATTAAACATTCTGAAAACTAAAAAGGAGGCTTTAGATCACTTTGAGAAAGTGACAACTGAAATGATATCATTTTATTGTGAGCAAAAACTCCCAGTCCACAAAGATACAGTGAAGAATGGTGTAAGACTTTTCAAGATGACCTGACTTCATGATTAATGTATGCAATAAGACACAACAGGGTGTTGGTTAGCAGGGTTAATGCATGCTCAGGTGAATAATAAGGCACAGGATTCTTGCCCTGAGTGTACTTAACACCTGGACATGGATTAACTGGTTCCATGTCATAATAGTGATTGAGAAACAGTGATTGCTATTATGGTGAGTGTACATCACCAGAAATGAATTTCGGTGATGCACACTCACAGAGCAGGAAAAAAAATGCACCCGAGACTTACAGGTCTCATTTTTAATGAGGGGTGCTGTGACCCCCGCACTCCCCTGTGGAAGGCTTTGCCACCCCTCACAACCCCTTACTTATGGATTCTCAACTCCAGGGGGGATGCATGTCAGTGGGGTGCAAAACTTGATAAAAATACATGCCACCTGGCAGCAAAAAAAACTCCTGCACCATGCTGGACCAGAATCCTGTACCCTGTGCCTCCCAGCCGACCACCCTCCCCATGATGCCAGTGATCCAGCTTGGCAGCTGCTTGCCACAACCCGTCGCATATGCCATCCCTCCCCTGCCCCCCCATGGGTGCACGTGTGTGCATGCATACATGTGATAGTTCCTGTCACAGTTTTCACCCGTCACAGTATCCAGCCACTTTCCTCCCTGGGTAGCCATGATCACAGTCGCTGACATCGAGTCACCATTTTTCTAGGTGCTCAATCTTGATTGCTATGGTCAAGGACTACCAGATTAACCCCAATCAATGCCTTGGAGTGTCTAATTGTTCTTATAACTGGGTCATTATGAAAAGTTTAGGGGGAAAAGGAAATACATTAAATAGAATTAATTATTAAAAGAAAACTAAAGTTAATTGCAAATATAATATTTAAGCATAAACTTTATTTTTAAAAATAAAAATAAAATTAATATTAAAAGAAAGTTTAAACAGTAAGGGGCTTCAAGCATGCACTGGATAGACACAGGGGAGTATCAGTAAATAAGAAGGAGAGATGTAGGGGTGCTTGAGACCACTTAAGGTCTACAGTAGGGATGGGTGGACCGACCCGCTTAAAATCAGACCTCTCCCCCAGATCCAATGTGGTCTGAGGGACTTGGATCAATATGAGCCAATGGCTTAATTGTACCAAGTCCAGATCCATTAGTTGTGAGGGGCTATTTTATAAAAAAAGCAAAGGAGTGAAGAAAAAGAAACTGGGTAAATAATAAAAGCATGAAACTAGACTTACACACAGCAGGGGACATGTATGAGAACTGGCATGGGGAGGACAATCAGTGTAAGCTACCCATTTCAAAATACTAAGGGCAGGATTCACAAAGAAAGCCAAAAATCCCACAACTGTGGGAAAAAGGCCTGCAGTACTGTAGAAATGCAGTTGTGTGATAGTCATAAAGAAAACTTGTGCAGGTGCAGAATTCTGTAAAAATCCCTGCAGTTGCAGAAATTCAGCAGCTGGGGGGGAAACTGAGCAAGTAATGAAAAGCCACAACTGCGGAAATGGCTTAGGAAGCACAGCAGCAGTGAACCTAATTAGCTGAAGCAGCAGACTTTAACATTAATGCGATAACATGAAGCTGAAAGCACCCACAAAGAGACCAGCAACCAGTCCCTCAACTGGGACCACTGCAGCACTACGGGTACCAGCAATACCATGGCACCACGGTGGCCGACTGTCACTGCTGGTCATCCCTCCATGGGGTGTTCCTGTTGCCTGCAGGGGTGGTACTTGCTGCAGGCTGATCAGACTCTACTGCCTGTGGCGCTCCATCATGGGCTGCACTGGGTCTGGTGGTTGTTGCCTATTGCCATATCATGGCAATGTGTGCTATTGTTGCTGTAACATCGGGCCACTGCTATAACCACTGGGAGGCTATTACATGTGCCTCACCTCCACCCTAATTGATTTCAATTGTTGGGGCACTACTGCAGTTTGCTGAGGGAGAGTTACACCTCACTCCAATGTGTGTAACATTTTTTCCACAACTATGGAAAAAAACTGGCTGAGAATAGCCTTTGAGGGGCTGTGCCTTACTTATCTAACACTTTTTTTTCCTCAGAAGACAGGGTCTTCCGCAGCTGCACTTTTTCCCACAGTCCCTAGTATTTTTTTCTGCAGCTGCGGAGGTTTTTGTGAATAGCACTCAGAGCAATCTTCCCCTTTTTTCCATAGCTACGGCAGTTTGGGGGACTTAGGGACAGTTTTGCATCTTCAGAAAGCTTTGTGAATCCAGCCCTAAGTATCTCACTTTTAAGTGTCAGCCTCACTTAGACTGTACCAAACGATTTCAATAAGACATCCAAAGCAATGCATGTCATTGTTTTCAGTGGAAAAATTCAATGGAACTCCAGGAAATGCCTACCTTTGCGGAGTCATTGACTAAAAAAAATAAAGATGAGATTTTATTTTCTAAATGTTATGCCTAATACATAGTGAAGATTTCTTTTCAATTTTAAGTGGAGTTCCCAACAATCACAATGGCTTTGGTGCAGATTCATCAGTTATCTTTATAAAAGTCTTACACAGCACTGGGGAACTATGGGTTTGACTTTGCCTTGGTGTCAGGGTTTGAACAGTATTAAATGTTTAAAGCGGTTGCCACTCACTTTGTGATTTGGATGACTTTGAAGCCAAGGGATTATTATATATCTGATTTTTTGAGAACAGCCTTGGCTCATATTTTGTGGTTTACTTCAAACATCCAGGCGTGCAGATATTTTTAAACAGCTTTTAATATTAGCTTTTTCATTCATGACAAATACATTTGTCCATCACTAGTACATTTTTAATTTCTCTTTCTTTGAGGTTTCATTTTGACTGTACAAACTTTCATACTGTGGCTGCATTAAGATGGTAGACAGGACATTTCTGATGGTAAACAACAGGCCACCATGCTAAAATGTTTAATTTTATGATGGTGGGTGTAGTAGTACAGAAGTAAATTCAAATTTTGGGGGGGCTGATGCAATGAGTTGCATTGCACTACTACTTATGTTGGGGCTACTGGAGCCATGTATTTTAATTGCTTTTAGTATAAAATCTTCTGACGAACTGAGGGGAACAACTGTGAGGTCCGGTTAGACTGCAACAAAGGAAACAACAGCTGCCAGCGTAGGAATTAACAGTAGGCTTTGGTGGCGATTTTTCTAATTTAGTGTCTGGAATCTGTTTTGGATATTCTTTCAAGGGCACTACTAAGGATATTTGGAAGCGTTTAAGCTTAAAACAGACAAGTGTGGAGGGAGGGAACTGTAAATAAGCAAATGCTACTTCCAGTTCCATACTACATAAATTACCTCATCACACAGTTATTCCCTCATTTTGGCTGATGCAGTGAGCTGAATAGTGCCACTACTTGTGCTGGGGCTACTGGAGCCATGTATTTTAATTGCTTTTAGTATAAAATCCTCAGACATACTGAGGGGAACAACTGTGAGGTCGTGTTAGGCTGCAACACAGGAAACGAAAGCTGCCAGGGTAGGAATTAACAGTAAGCTTGTGGTGGTGATTTTTTCAATTTAGTGTCCAGAATCCATTTTGGGTGTTCTTTCAAGTGCACTAGAAAGGATATTTAGAATATTTTAAACTTAAAACAGACTAGTGTGGAGGGAGGGAACTGGAAATAAGCAAATGCCGCTTCCGGTTCCATGCTACATAAATGACTTTACCACACTGTTATTCCCTCATTTTGGCTGATGCAGTGTGCTGAATACTGCTGCTACTTGTGCTGGGGCTGAAACAACAGCTGCCAGGGTAGAAATTAATGGGAAGCTTTCATGGTGATTTTTTCAATTTAGTGTCTGGAATCTATTTTGGGTGTTCTTTTGAGGGCACTACAAAGGATATTTGGAAGTTTTTAAGCTTAGAACAGACTAGTGCGGAGTGAGGGAACTGGAAACAGGCAAACCTTACAGTCCCTACTATTCTTAAGAACAACACCTGGTGAGTGTCAGTGAGCTCAGCAAAGGTGACTCAGCTAAGGCAAACAGCTTAGCTGCATTTACCGTGTCAGTTGGGTAAGCCAGGAAACCAGGGGGAACACTCTGTAATTTTGGGTAGTTGTTAATCCTGTATATCTGTAGTAAAGTGAGGTGCAACTGTGAAACCATGAATACTAATGTAGAAACAGATAGAGTATGGCAACAATCTGTTACAAACACACTCCGGGGGTCAGGCCCTATGCTCCCACAGAGCCAACCTCGAAGTGCAATCTAAAAGAGTTGGTTTGCAAGGCTACAATCACAAAGATTTGTTTGCACACTGTGAAATTATTTGGTGACATGAGCATTAACAGTCAAGTGTGTTGGACTAATAAACTATAACAGTTCACACACAAAACAAGGCAGTGATTGAAAAAAAAAGAAATATATCATTTTGGTTACAGTCAAAGTTCCCTACCTGTTTTATTTTTTTTAGGTGCAAGCTAGTGTAGCTGTAGATTAGGAAAGAAGATGGCTTCCACCTACAGCGAATACACTGCAGAATAACTGAGGCAGTTGTGCCAGGGAAGAGGAGTCCTTTGTGAGGGGTGAACCAAACAGCACCTCATGGAGGCTCTTGTGGCAGCTGATGCACAAGCGACTGCCCAAGGCCTCGAATCATAGTCGGTGACTAAAAGGGACCAGACTTTGGGTGTGGAGGGGCCAGGGACCACTGCAGTGTCCAGTCCTAGGGAGAAGGACACTGGGACCAGTGTGAACCGAGAGCCACAGCAGCAGGGGACGGTCACCACAAAACTAGAGCCAAAAGATATCAGGCTGCAGATAGAGTTGAGAAGAATGGAGCTGGAATTCAAGCAGAAAAGGTTTGAAGCCCAGCAACAGAGGGAGTTTGAACAGAGGAAGCTGGAGATGGAGAGAGAAAGAGGAGATGCAAGAGCAGTGAGAGGCCAAGCGAGAGGAGAGAGAGCACCAAAGGAAGTCTGAACTAGAGAAGCTACAATTCCAAAGACCAGGGTGAGAGCAGGTAAGTGGCATGGGTGAACCTGGACCTCCAGGACTGGGATACAAATTAACTTCTAAATTGATAGCTGAATTCAAAGAGGGGGAAGATATGGATGCATTTTAAATTCATTTGAAAAGATATGTATTCAGACAAAAATTCCCAGAGAGTCCTGGAGCTTTCAGCTATTCCTGCTGCTTTCTGGGATAGCTCATGATGCATTAGGTCAAATGGACAATCAGGACAGTAATGATTATGGCAAACTTAAAGCTGCCTTGCTAAAAATGTATCACTTGGCTGCTGAAGCATACAGAGTTAAGTTCCATAAGGCTAGGAGAAGCCCTGACAAGATCTACAAGAAACTAGCTACAAAGCAATGTCAGTTTTTGAAATGTTGGTGGGAAAGGGTTAAAGCAGACTCTGCATAGAAAACTGAGGATGTTGTACTTTTGGAGTAGTTCTTTTAGGCTTGCTCAGCAGAGCTGAAAACCTGGCTAGAGGATTGCAATCCAAAAACAGTGCAGGAGGCTGCCGAGCTCTCAGACCGCTATGCCAGGAGCAGGCCTGCTCTGAAAGGGAGTGAGGTGGGTGTGGCAGTGCAAAATGGGAAAAGCATGTCTTTAGGGCAGATAAAACCCTCACTACCTCCCCAGAAAGTGGGCAGCTCCAGGTTACAAAGAAAGGATTTGCCTGATAAAAGAAATGATTGTTGGTTTTGCAAACAACCTGGGCACATTGCAAGACAGTTTTCTAAAAAGGCACAGAGTGCACGAAGTGGTGCTGGGAAAGAAGTGAGTTTTTTGTGTATCCCTGAAAGCATGCCAGTAAACATGAGGGAGCACATACACCCAGTTACTGTGAATGGGGTGCAAACCCATGGGTTAAGGGACACGGGGGCACCCCTTACTTTGGTAAAAGGGGATTTGGTTGAGCCTGAACAGCTTACACCTAATCAGTTTGTTATAGTACGGGGATATACTGGGGAGGAGAAAACTCTGCCACTTGCTAGTGTTCTCCTGGACTGGGGTGAGACAGGAGAGACTATGTAAAACGTTGCAGTGGCAGAAAATCTTGTCCTGGATGTGATTATAGGGAACAATCTCCAAAAGGGGGTGGTGTGTGCAGTTACCTGCAGTCAGGCAGCAAAGGCAAATTGTGATTCCCTGGACCCCATAGAAGCCCCTGTGGAAAACACTGGGAGGCTGATTCCCCAGCCTGTCTCCTGATATGGAGACTAGTGAAAGGGGGGTAGAAATTCCCCAGGTAGTAGTTATCAGAACATCTACACAAGATTATTCTGAGGAGGAAGGGGTAGCCAATTGTCAGAGAGCTAGGGACCCTAGTTTAGGAATTGAAGGGGACCTGTCCTATGCCTTGGGAATGTGTAAAGATTTTGCAGCTGCTCAGAAAAATGACCCTAGTTTAGAGAGGCTGAGGGCTTGGGCAGAATCTGATGGGACACAAGGAGGTGACGGGAGACATAAAGTGCATTGGGACAATGGACTGCTGTATATGCAGAACATAAGGACAGAGGGAGGGGTGATGGACAGTCAGTGTGTCGTTCCCAGGGATACCATGAGCAATTGCTCAAGACTGCTTATGATATCTCCATGTCTGGACATCTGGGAATTGAGTGCACAATGTAGCAATTGGCATAGAATTTCTATTGACCCAACTTCACCCAGCAGATGAAGAAATATTGCAGGTGTGGTCACCAGTGACAAGAAATAGAGAAGGTGGGTTATAAAACCCAAGCCACCCTAATTCCCTTGCCCATAGTGGAGGAGCCATTCCAGAGGGTAGGAATGAATATTGTCTGGTCTTTGAATACCCCCAGCTCCTCCGGGAAGAGGTTTATCATAACAGTGGTGCATTATGCCACCCAGTACCCAGAGGCTGTCGCCCTATTCTCACTGAGGACAAAGTGGCAAATACCATGCTAGGAATGTTCTTCCATGTGGGGTTCCTGCAGGAGGTTATCACTGCTCAAGGGGGATCCTTCATGTCAGACCTGATGAAGTGTTTGTGGGAGAAGTGTGGGGTGGTGCAGAGATGCATGACACCTAATCACCAGCAAGCCAATGGGCTTGTGAAAAGGTTTAATGGTACCCTTAAATCGATGCTCCAAGTGTTTACTGAACAGCCTGGGAGAGACTGGGAGAAATACCTTCCCCACCTGTTGTTCACATACAGGAAGGTGCCCCAAGAGCCAACAGGGTTTTCCCCCTTCAAACTCTTATATGCATGCAGAGTGCGTGGGCCCCTAGTCTTGATTTGGGAGGACTGGGAAGGCAAGCATGACACCCAGGCAACTCCCATAGTGGATTACGTTCTTAAGCTTAGGGAAAAACTGAAGGGGCTTATGGAAACAGCCCAGTGCAATCTGGCAGCTTCCCAGCAGAAGCAAAAGGTATGGTACAACTGCAGAGCCAGAGATCGCATGTACACTGTGGGTCAGGAGGTTATGGTCCTCTACCCAGTCCAGAAAGATAAGCTACAGGCTGAGTGGACAGGACTGTTCAAAGTAGTCAGACAGGTGAATGATGTAAATTACATTGTAGAACTGCCTGACTGGAGACATACCCAAAGGATGTACCATGTCAACATGATGAAGTCATATGCAAATAGGGCTGAGATGGTCATTGCAGTGTGTAGTCCTGGGATGGGAATGGATGAGGAAGACCCCCTTCTGGACTTGCTGGATGAAAGCAAGCAGGAGTCCTCTGTGTAGGCAATGAAAATGTCATCCCAGCTGACCCAGGACCAGATCCCGGAAGTAAGGGATGTTTTAGCAGACTTTGCCCCATTGTTTAATGCCAAGCCTGGATGAACCCCCTTAGTGATGCATGATGCAAATATGAGGATGCAAATGCCCATACAAAGGACAGCATATCGAGTGCCAGAAGCCATCCAAAAGGACATTGGGATGAAGGTGGAGGAAATGCTGGATTTAGGGGTAATCCAGAAATCCCATGGCCCCTGGGCCTCTCCCGTAGTCCTCGTTCCCAAGCCAAATGGCTCTACTCATTTTTGTGTGGACTATCATGGACTTAACGCAGTCATGAAATTGGACACCCACCCAATGCCATGGATGGATGAACTACTGGACAAGTTGGGAGGGGGGACATACCTTACCACTACTGACCTGATGAAGGGTATTAGCAGGTAGAGTTAACTGCCAGAGCTAAGGATAGGTCACTCTTCATCACTCTGATAGGGTTATTTGAGTTTAAGGTATTGCCTTTTGGAATGAAGAACGCCCCTGCCACCTTCCAAAGGTTGGTGAACCAGGTATTACATGGTACTGAAGAGTATGCCATGGCGTACCTGGATGATATTGCCATCTTCAGTGCCAGCTGGAAGGAACACCTGTCCCACCTTATGGAAGTGTTGGGCAGGATACAGAGGGCCGGGATCATTGTAAAAGCTGAAAAGTACCAGGTGGCCATGGCTGAGGTGGCATACCTAGGGCATGTAGTAGGGTGGGGACAGCTCCATCCTAATCAAGCAAAGATTGAGGCTATTGAGGCATGGCCCAGACCTGAAACCCAGAAGCAAGTTCAGAGTTTTCCAAGGACCACAGAGTACTATAGAACATTTGTGTCAAACTACAGTGCCCTAGCAGCTCCCCTATCTGGCCTGCTAAAGAAAAGAATGCCTAAAAAGGTAAAATTAGAACCAGCCTGTGAATGAGCCTTTACTTGGCTAAAGGAGGCACTGTGCAGTGCTCATGTATTAGCCAGTCCAGACTACAGTAAACCATTTGTAGTCCTGACAGATGCCTTAGATGCGGGTATTGTGGCATTACTTAGCCAGACTTCTAACCAAGGGAAAGATCACCCAATAGTGTACCTCAGTAAAAAAATTATTTCCCAGGGAGCAGGCTTATTCTACAGTGGAGAAAGAATGCCTTGCAATGGTGTGGGCACTAAATAATTGCCATACCTATATGGGTGGCACTTTGAGGTACAAAACAGATCATAACCCCATGATTTGTCTGGCACAAATGGGTAAAACAAACGATAGGCTTTTAAGATGGAGCCTTGCCTTGCAGGGTTATGACATGACTGTCAATTACAGGGCAAGGGCAGCAAACGCAAATGGGTTATTCTGACAGAGCAGCGAACTGAATTTGGGGAACTCATCCCATGCCTAGGAATAGATTCTCCCAAAGTTCAATCTAGGAGGGAGGAGTGTAATGTGATAACCATCTACTAACTGTGTGCATATGATATGGATATAAACATATATTTCAGACTTCTGCTTAGGAAACAGGCCAAGCAGCAAAGCCTCATGGAACATGGGATTTTAAAAGAGAGGAAAGAAGGGTCTGTCCTCTCACTGACTCCATGGATAAACTAATAAAGAGCTTCTTTTTGATACCTACCTTTCAGAGCCTGTGTTAGCTGCTATAACATTTTATAAAACAGCCAGTGTTTTGAACCTAGGAAACTGGTCATAAGAAGGTTACATTTTACAACATCAGAAGTTAAGTCATTTCTGACAGATACCTGTGAAAATTCTCACAGCTAAGAGAGGTGTTTTGCAGGATGTTGGTCTGAAACATCAAAGGGGGAAAGCAATTATAAACTATGGTCTGATGAGGAAATAGACTGTCTTATTCATAATTAAGATATTGCTATCTTTGCAGTTTTCAAACAGGCTGTCAACTGAGGCATTTGGGTATGCATTGGTCATGTTACAAATGAATTACAGGACCAAGAGTAACCTCATATGCTGTGACATCACAGGGAGGGTGGGGCTATAACTTTGAATATTATCACCTGGCTGAAAGGACAGACTCATCTTCTACTTTGGACTCCAGAAAGGACACACTCTTTTTCCAACTTTGCAAGAGTTAACAGACTTGTGTTCTGGACTTAAGGAGCGCTTCTACAAAATTAGGTAATTTGAGCACAACTATTCAGTAACTGAAACTGGGGTAAAATTAGTTACTCAGTAAAAGGCGGTTTGTTTATAATTGTCCATTTATTTTTCTGACTGTACCATTAATGTTATAAGTTCTGTGTTTTGTATTTTATTTACTATTTTTAATTTCAGTAAACTTTGTTTTCCTTAAAATCCTGCCTGAGACATTTTCTCATTTTGAGTGTGGATGCTGGGCCAGTGTTGATAATTCTGACATAACTGTTAAAGTGCTTATAGTGTGTCACCATATGCAGCAAGGTAAGGAAAAGCCTAGGTCTCAATTGAGTCAGAAGGGGGATTGTGAACCAGGTTGTGTGCCCACTGGGTTAAGCATTGCACAGCTTTCCCTGAAGAGGTAATGATATTTGGATCTGTTACCTAGGCATGCTAGCAAACAAGAGTTCATATTTGAACCCAGGACTTGAGACTGGTAGTTGCTTGGACCCAAAACAGACAGGAGATTTTCCTGTTTGTCTCCTGTTCACATATTGCACTTCAAGGTTGGGCACTGTGGGAGCAGAGGGCCTGACCCTCTAAGTGCGTTTGTGACACCGAGAGCCGAAGATTTAGAATGGCTGAAATATTGAGACTTAACGGGTTGCTTACAAGATGGTGTGCCAGAGAAAATCCCCAATTTATGGAGAATTGGAGCAGATTTGAGCATTCTAATCATTTATGTGCACCAGATGGATTACACTTAAATAGACTGGGAAAAAGGGTATTTGCAGGTCAAATTAACAGCACAGTAAGGAACTGTTTAAACTAATAAACAGGTGGTCTGGGGGTGGGAACTTCAAAAATGAATAAATGAATAACAACAGTGATAAAAATGAAACAAATGGACACTGGAAAACATTAGTTATCAATGCAAGAAGTAACAACAACAAAAAATGAAGAGCTAGAATAGCTTCTGATTAAAGAGGATATTGTACTTAGTGCAATCACTGAAACCTTGAGGGGCAGAGATACATGGTATAGAGACATTAAGGGCTACCAAGTTCTCTTTAAGGACAGAAAGCAGAAAAGGGGGGAGTATCTCTATTTGTGAGAAAGAACATCACCGCTCATCAACTTGAAGTTGCTTTGGAAACTGACATAGAACAGATATGGATAAAATTAAGAACACCTAATAAAGATAAAATAGTTATAGGAGCATGCTATACGCCACCATCATGCACTTATGAAAAAACTGTAGAATTTTTGAATTGTCTAAAAGGACAAGACCCAGGCAACATGATACTAATAATGGAGGGCTTCAATTTCCCATATATTGACTGGGATAAGGGTACAGCTGAGTCTCAGGCTGAGGCTGGGTTTTTGGAAGTACTATAAAATTTAAACTTAGAAAATTATGTCAGGTGTAACACTAGAAAGAACCACATCGTTGCTCTAGTACTCACTAATCTAGAGGAGGAAACAGTCTACTGTACCACAAGAGTACCACTCTGCGAAAGTTACCATTAAATTGTTTAATTATGTATACAATAGCAATTATTACAGTTAGAAAGACTGAAGTTACAGAACTAAAGAGCTACAAAAAGGTTAACTTTTACAAAATCAGGCAAGCTTTCAAAAATTGAAACTGGAAGAATGACTTCAAAGGAAAGGGTGTACAAGAAATGTGGGACTTATTAAAAACCTGCCTGTACTCAGTCATAATAGAGTATATCCCAAAAAAAGAAAATTTAATACAAAGGGGAAAATACACCATGGTTTTTGAACAACTAAATAAAGCCCTTTAAAGTAAGAATAACGTGTAAAAAAATGCAAAAAGGGAGAACACCCAGCAGGCCATAGTGAATTACAGAACCAAGCTAAGACTTCTTAAAAAGCAAATAAAACAAATAAAGAAACATTATAAAATAAAACTTGCTAAGAAAGTAGGTGACAACAGGAAATCCTTTTTTGACTATGTGGCTTCTCTCAAAAATAATAATAAGTTGAACCACTAAAAATGAAAATGAGGAGGCTACAGACTGCAAAGAGATGTTAGAAATATTTAAAAGCTATTTTGAAGGAGGGTAAACTAGACAGTACAACAAAAGTTGATAGGCTGAGTAGCTTTCCAATATCATCTGTAGAGAATAGATTGGTAAGATTGCAAAGAATAGATTGGTAAAATTGGATCCTAAAAAGTCACCAGAACCAGATGGTGTACACCCAAAACTGCTAAAGTAGCTGTCCAAAGAGATTAGCCTACCTACTGTATGAAAGATATAGTTTAAAAATCTTTAGATGATGGAATAGTACCTGAGGACTGGACTATAGCTACTGTAATACTTATCTACAAGAACGGAACTAGAACAGACCCCAAAAACGATAGGCCCATAAGCCTCACTTCTATCCCTGGCAATGTTCTTGAGGCAATAATAAAGGATGAAATAGAAAATCACCTAGTGTCTCAAGGACTGGTAGATCCATTCCAGCATGGTTTCACAAGAGGCAGATCATGTCTCAATTAGCTATTGTACTTTTTTGAAATAACAAATAGGGCAATGGAACAAGGTATACCTGTGGAAGTGTTGTTTATGGATTTCGAAAAAGCTTTCGATAGTGTGTCACATAGCGAGCTTATAAAATCATTAAAAGAAACAGAGTTAGGCAACAACATACAGTAACTGTCTGGATAGAAAAGTGGCAGGGAAAAAGAAAAGAAAGGGTACGCATCAAGGCACATTACTCTTGTTGGGCAGACATGACTAGTGGAGTGCCTCAGGGATCCATTTTGGGCCCAGTATTGTTTAACACTATGGTTGAATCCATCACCTGCAGCAGCAATTCGTAGTTGGTCAAATTTGCTGATGACATGAAAATTGGATCCACAGAAACAAACAGAAAGGAGGCAGCCCTCCTTCAGGAAACTAGAAACATAATAGCAGATAAGCTAATATTAAGAAGTTAAGATTTATTCTAATCAAATGTAAAATGATGCACTTTGGCCCCCCAAAAAAATCAGCAATTTAAATACTACATAGAAGGAGTGTAAATTTCAGTAACTGAAGATGAAAGAGACTTGGTTGTCCTTATTTATAATAACTTGAGTTTAAACAAACATTGCTCAAACATTGTTAGGACAGGAAATGGCACACTAGCGTCCATAAGAAGAAAAATCAGGAGTAGAGACAGCGAGGTTATACTGCCCATGTATGTAGCCCTTGCCTGCCCCCACTTGGAATATTGCTGCCAAGTGCGGGCTCCATCAAACAAGTCTTATGGCAGGAAACTCGAGGGGGTGCAGAGGAGACCCACCAAGATGGTAACCAACTTAAAAGACAGCACCTGTGAGGAGAGATTAAGAGCTCTGGGTCTGTATTCACTTCAGTAAAGGTGTATTAGGTGTGACATGTGCTGTGTTTATAGTGCCTTTGCAAATGGTCTACAAACAAGACCAGAATCAATAGCAAAAGAGGCCATAATAAACTATTAAAAAGAGAACATTAGAAGAAAAACCTTAGAGGTTCTTGGTTCTCACAGTGTGTAGTGGGAACATGGAATACTCTTCCAGTGGCAGTGGCAACAATTAGCAACATGGAAATTTTTAAGAGGGCAATGGACAACTACATGAGAGATCGTGCTTACTCGATCCATAGTTAATTTAAGGACCAGGTCAATAATGGCTTACACTACAGACCTGTACAAGTTCCTATGATTCCTATGATAAAAGTAGTATTTATGAACATATGAACATACAAAATTTGCCAGCAGATAAAGGCCTAGAGGTCTATCAAGTCTGCTTGAATGTGCAGCTAGTACCCCTTATTCTGCAGCTGCCACTCTCTTCCACCATTCCCCCATTGACCCTCTCCCTTGTCCTGTCCCATCCCCTTTTGAAGCAGTCCACTGTTCTACTGGATATCACTTCTGCAGGTAATGCATTCCACCCAGCTACCACCCTCTCTGTAAAAAAGTGTCTCCTCATCTCCCTCCTGACCTTCCTCCCTCCAGTCTCATATCATGGCCCCTGATGTCCCTCCCCTTCCTTACTTTGAACAGCCCCTCTGTACCTGTCTTGTTTATTCCTTTCATGTACTTAAAGGTTTCAATCATGTCCCCCCATCCCTCCTCTCCTCCAGTGAGTACATGTTCAACTCCTTCAGCCTCCTCTCATATGATAAGTCCCCCAGCCCCTTGATCATCTTTGTCACCCTGAGCTGCACCCTCTCCAGTAACTTAATGTCCCTCTTCAGATACAGGCACCAGTACTTCACACAGAACTCCAGGTGTGGTCTAATGACCTATACAGTGGCAGAATCACCTCATCCCTCCGAGAGGATATACCCTTTGCAATGCAACCCAGCATTTTGTTGGCCTTTGCAGCTGCCTTCCTACATTGTGCCGAGTTGTTCATTGACCCTTTAATGAGCACCCCAGATTCTACTCCTTCTCCTCTGTCTGGGCTAGCTGCACTCCCCCCTGCTGGTAACTCCCCCTTGGGTTCTTCACCCCAAAATGCAGCACCTTGCACTTTTTGGCATTAAATCCCAGTTGCCAGGTGTCAAACCATGTTTCAAGCTTTGCCAGATCATCCTGCAACCCCTGCCATCCCCCTAGGTCATCCACCACCGCTCCCATCTTGGTATCATCAGCAAACAGACTGATCTTGCTCTTGATGTCCAATGATATGTCTGCAATGAATATCCCAAACAACACTGGTCCCAACACTGAGCCCTGTGGAACATCGCTTGTCACTACCCTTGGGTGTGAGAACTCCCCACCCACCACCACCCTCTGTTGCCTTCCCTGTTGCCAGTTCCCTACCCATCTCACCAGCTTTGCAACCACCCCAGTGCCTTCTAACTTACTTCCCAGCCTCCTATGTGGCACTGAGTCAAATGCCTTACTGAAGTCCTGATACAGGACACCCACTGCATGTCCCCTGTCCAGTTGCCTAGTTACCCCATAATAGAACTCCACCAGGTTGGTTTGGCAGGATCTGCCATGTATGAAGCCATGCTGTCTGCTGTCCTGTAATTCTTTGGCCTCTAGGAGTGTCACCAGTCTCTCCTTCAGGATAGTCTCCATCAGCTTACCCACGATGGATTTGAGGCTCACCAGTCTGTAGTTCCCCAGTTCATCCTTGGGGGCACTCTTGTAGTGGGGTACCACATGAGCCATCCTCCAATCCTGAAGTGCACACCCTGAATGTAGTGAGGCATTAAATAGGTCTGCCAAAGGTCCCACAAGGACCTCTGCCAGCTCCTTCAGTACCCTGGGGTGGATGCCATCTGGGCCTGGTGCCTTGTCCACCCTCAGTGCCTTCAAACCCTCCTGAACTCTGCCCTCCATGATTTCTCCATCTATCACCCCCTTCCCCCATTTCTGCCATTCCTCCCCTTGGTATCACCCGTCTTCTCCTTAGTAAATACCAAGCAGAAGTAATCATTTTAGTGCTTCTGCCTTTGCACCCTGCTTCTACCCAACCCCCTCCTTCCTAATCCTTACTATGTGGTCCTTACAGCTCCTTTTCTTCCTGATGTACCTAAAGAAGTCCTTCTCACCATTCTTAATGCCTTGTGCCAGACTGAGCTCCATAGATGCCTCGGCTCCCCTTACTGCCTGTGTCACCTAATGTGTTCGTTGATTAGATGCAGTGACTGAGCTGGATTTGTGATGCAAATGGAACATGTGTCAAGCTTAACCCATTCTTGCATTTGTTAATCATGGGCATGGGATTGCTGATAAAACAGAACTGATCAGGCTACAGAAGGCAGCTAAAAGAAACTCAATTATACAAATCACTCATACATTACAAATCCAACTTAGTCACAGCATCTAATCAATGAATGTATTGTAAATAATAATTAACAGCGAGCATATGAGCTTGAAGTTAGGAATGCAAAGCATGTAAAAATAAATAATGATTATGTAAATATAATTAGTAAAATGAATAAAATTGCTTTTGAACTCTGAAGTCACAGCTCAAGCTGGGGTGAGACACTGTCAGAACGAGAGACAGACAAGAGCAACTAACCCATTGCGCTTGTGTCTCTCACACACACACACACATGAAATACCTCTGCCACCTGACTAGCTGCTATGTTGGTCAGGTGGCATAGAGGTATATAACGTTGTTTGTGGTGGGAATTAGTGTGTGGCTGTGTCTGATAAAGTCACAAATGGAACTTTGAGTTTACTTTATTTTGTATTCTTTGGTCACGGGTTACCATCTGCCACTCTGCCAAAACCTCTAACGAGTGACTGTCTTGTATTTTAAAAGAAAAACACACAAAAAACAGCTAAAAAGAACAATGGGGAAATAAAAGAAACAAAAAAAAAGATCAACCTGCCTGGTGAGGGGAAGCTTTCAGTGCTCCTCACTCACAGTAACTTGCCCGACTCTATGTCCTCATGGTTTTCAGACCTTATCTGCTTCACCTTCTGTGATTGTAAAGCCTGCAAAATGTGTAAGTGACAAAAGTTTAGTGAAATATAAAAAAAATAAGCTGGCAGTTAAGAAAATAATAAAAGGGGAATAGGAGAAATAAAAAGCAACAGATCATCAATCTGGCATGGTGGAAGCTTTGAGTGCTCACTCCTCATGTTTCTTTTCAAGTCTACTGTGCTTTATATTGTTTCATTTAAAGTCTGAAAGTGCCGGTGACTTAATTTTATTTTTAAAAAAAGAAACTGAAAAAAACAAGCAGTTAAAAAAAGAACAGAAGTGGGGGAAAAAAAAAAACATATTGACCTGGCATGGGGGAAGGGAAGGCCAAGGGTAGTGTGACTTGATGAGTGAGTGACTGTCTTTTGGGCTTACTTCTGCCTTCAAATCAAATTCACAGGCACATTGAAGTCTTAGTTTGAACAACAGTCAGTTAGTCCCCTCACCTCCTGCCTGTCTCGAGTGAAGTGAACCACTGATTTAGGGAGGAAGTTGCTGCAAGATCCTATTTTGCTATGACTGGACTGCTGTGCTTTTCCTTGCCTGCCTGGCAGGCATTAATTTAAAAAAAGATTTTGGTATAGTTGCATATCATGCTTGCCAGTTTACCTGTGTGTGTGTGTGTGTGTGTGTGTGTGTGTGTGTGTGTGTGTGTGTGTGTGTTTATCTGCTGTTGTGAATATATTACATGGTCTACTGCTCCTACCATTGCTGTGTGCTCCCTGTTAAATAAAAAAAAAATCTTGACCTGACCCACCATCCTGACAGTGGTATTCTTCTTGATAAACTGCCTGTCCTACTGGGCAAAGGAGGGGATATCTTTCAGCCTCAAATGGAGTAAATTGCTGCAAGACTGTACTTTGCTGTGACTGGACTGCTGTGTTTTTTATTGCCTGGCAGGAATTAAAAAAAAAATAGAGAGTTACATCACTTATGCCAGTTCCTTTCCCATTTACCTATGTGTTTGTTGTTCTCATTACATTTCTGTCCAATTTCTCCTACCATTTTTGTGTGCTTTCAGCTAAATAAAAAACAACAGTTCATAATGTGCACCAGCCAGGGAGAGGAGGAGGCAGAAATGGGGAAAAGGATGGTGAAATGTATGGCACAATCAATACTGCAGAATCAGACTGGTAAAAGACCAGTTGCTGTGACATCATCCAGTAGCTGTAGTGGTTTTTCCTCAATGCTATCCAAACAGTCAGGAAAGAAAAAAAAAACTAACTTAATTAAAACAAAAGAGGCAATCGGCACCACAAGGAGTGGCAAGCAAAGATGTGGTACTTACAGTATGTGTACCATAGTACCACTACACATTTGAATGAAACAGATGAGGAGAAATCTAATTCTGATAAGAGTAATGAAATGGAGGATGTAGACAAGGAGGGAGAAAAACAGAAGGAAGTGGAAAATCTGAATGAGGAAGAGGTTGCATTTGCACATATGCAGGATGAATGCAGTGATTTAGACTTGGATGAGACAGACATGAATAGAGTAGTGCAGGTGCAAGATGAACAAGATGAGGGGGCACTGCATTCTGATTTGGGTTATTATTGGCTTGGATGAGCTGTTGAATGAAGATAAGGGTGAAAAAGAGACAGTCCTTGATGAGCATTCCAGTGTTGCAAAAGAACAATAGAGTGGCAGTGACAAAGGGCAATATACTATGCCTGATAATAAAACAAAAAAGGTGACCTCTTATGTGTGGTCTTACTTTTCTCTGGCTGCCAATCATGAGTTACGCAAAGTCTGCTCTATATGTAAAAAGACTATCAGTAGAGGGAGCAAAAAGGGTGCATTGGGTACCTCAGCATTAAAAAGACATTTAGAGAAATGTCACCCATTACACCTGAGGCATGATTTTTTTGGTCAGAGATAAAGATGACAACAACATGCAGGCAGAGATAGGTCAGACTTCTCCTGTACCTGTTGTATCAAATGGTAGCAACAGCCCTGCTGATACAGTTCTACTGTCAACTCTTTCTCAGTCTTCTTCAAGAGTCAGTATTACAAACAGTCCCCTTTTGCCCTTACTGTCATTCAGCTCTCCTAATGTCGGCTGTCTGAAGTCTTCAAGTGCTAGAAGGCTGCTCACAATTTCTGAAATGATTGAAATTAAAGCCAAATACCAACATACTCATCTAGAAGCAATTGATATAACAAAACTAATTTCAGAGTTGATAGCACTGGACTTATAGCCTTACAAAATGGTGGGGCATGTTGGATTCAAAATCCTTTTGAATCACCTGTCACCACAATACAACATTCCATCCAGGAAATATTTCTCTGCTGTTGCCATACATCAGATGTATTAGTTAGTACATGTTAAACTAAACAAACTCTGGCCAGAGCTGATCAGGCTGCAGGTGAGGAATTTGGGGTAAAGAATATATTGAAAATTACCAAAGTTACAAGCCTGTATTAGCAAAATGTAGTGTAGGCTCATAAATTTGTTTTTTTTGTAATATTTTTGCACCAAATTTTCAACATAACCTTGTTATAACCCTGCCTCATGAAGAAGGACAGAGCAAATGTTCAGCTCCTGCCCGAAAGGTGATTTCATGCAAGAACTGCAAAATTGAGTTTTGAGATGAAAAAAAAAATTGGAGACAGGAGTAGAAAAATGACAGCTCTCACATTCATGAGGTGATGTAAAGAAATGGCTATGTTGAAAATTTGGGGCACAATTATTGACTATTACCAAACATATGAGCCTGTGTTTGCAAAATTCAGCAAAGCCTCATTACTTTTTTTTTTGAATATTTTTACACCAAATTTAGAACATAGTCTTCTTATGACCCCACCTCATAAACAATGGCAGAGAAAACCTTCAACGCCTGCCTGATAGCTGATTTTGCACAAGGACCATGAAATCAACTTTCAGGATGTAAAAAACAAAACAAAAACATTTTGGCTAGGATATGAAAAATGACAGCTGTCATATTCATAATGCGCTGTAAAGATATGGCTATGTTGTAAATTTAGGGTAAATATATTGAAAATTACCAAAGTAACAAGCATGTATTTGAGAAATTTAACATAGGTTCATAACTTTATTTCTTTAATATTTTTTCACCAAATTTTCAACATAGCTTTCTCATGAGCCTACCTCATGAACAAGTGCAGTGAAAATTTTCAGTTCCTGCCTGAAAGGTGATTCCACGTAGGGACCATGAAATTACCTTTCAGGACAGATCTGCCTAATGACAGTGCCATTGTTCATGAGGTAGGGTCCCAAAGAAGGCATGTTGAAAATTTTGTCCAAAAATATGCAAAAATGCTCAAGTTATGCCATTAAGTTCAAAACTCCATTGAAATACATTGAACTGCATATGTGGTTCTTCAGTTCACGGTCTAGCTTTCAAGAGTGAAGACGCATTTGTCCAGACAGGATTATGGCGTTGGACCCCCAATGAGTAAGTAAGGACTTGGGGGTGTGTGGGTGGTGGGTGCTGTGTGGGAGGATCAAGTGGGGGGGATGGAAAAGGCACAAAAGACATCGATGGACTGTTTTTCCTTTTTGTTATGTTTATATTTTTTGGCGCTCAAGTGCTGCTGACCCACACACATGGAGCAATGGTTTACCCTCTGGGCAGGGGCAAGGGGTAGCCAGCTATGCTCCCCAACAAATACATCTCGTCGGGCGGGCCTTAAGGCAGTGACAGCTCAGAGAATGGTTGTGGCTGTGCTTATTTTTTAGAGGTGTTTTTCCCTGAACTGGAGGCATGGAGTGCAATGATGCCATGGCAGAATCCTGCCCAGCATCCACACACCGCCCAGCCACAACCTTGGTCCACTCTGGTAAGCTACTCCCGTGGTCACCCAGGGGCATTACACAGAGAGGTACGGGATACTCTTCTCCCTCACTGGAAATGGAGAGCATGCAATTGCCACCATCTCCCCAGCCAACCCTCCAGCTTCCCAGGCCCATTCCCAAACCTGGGTCACTGGTGCCACAAGCGGTGACTCCACCACTGCGCTGGTGGGTCACCCTCTGTTATTCCTTTTGTGGGGTAAAAAAATATAAAAAGGACCAAAGAATCACCCATCACAACACTGGGGGATTGGGTTCCCCCAGTGCCACTGTTATGTTTCTGGGGATGGGATAGTGTGGGGTAGTGGGTGCTGAGAGGGAGGGTCAGGTGGAGGGATAAAATAATGTCTATTAAAAAAATAGGCGGCATGAAACATGATCTGCATGGGGGGATTGGGCACCCCAGTGTCATTGTTATGTTTCTGGGTGGTGTGTGGGTGTGTTGGGTGCTGAGAGGGAGGGTTGGGTTGGGGGATAAGCATAATTTTTTTTGAAAAGAAATCAGCTGTCATGGCAGAATACAGCACACTCTGCCATGACCAAGATGAGCACTTCACTACTCTGTGTATGTGCTAGTGGTCCCGCATGTGCAGTAGAGTGCAGTGGCCATCTTGGGCACGGCAGAGTGTGCTGAGTTCTACGTGACCGCCATTTGTTGTTTTAAAATTAGAGATATCCCCACAAACCCTCCATCTCAGCACAACTGAAACATAAGCGTGACACTGGGGTGCCCAGTCCCCAGTGTCATGATTAGGATGGCTGATTTATTTCACATAAAAAATGTGTAGTGTGGGCAGACTGCTCCATGGACGCAGAGGTGACTGTAGTGGATCTCCAACATGTTGTTCAGTCACAAAGAATGCAAGGAACGCAGACTCCTTTTTTTTAAAAGCAAGAGGTCTGCAGAACTCCACCAACTGCAACCCTAATAATGCTTTAAAAGATGCAGTTGCTGGGGTTGTCCATCTGACTACTGACATATAGACAAACTGCCAGCCAGAACCATTTATGTCACTGACTGCACACTGGGTGTCATTTACTCCCTGTAGTGACACAGACAACTGCCCTCTGAAACTGGCTTCTCTTCACAACCAGTATATCCTGTAGGATCACACAGCTTCCAACATCCTGGATGAACTTAATAGAGAGATACAGTACTGGCTTACATCACAAGGGCTTTCTGTAGGTTTTATTGTGGCTGACAATGGTTCAAACATAAAGAAAGGATAGTATGATTGGGACTTTGTCCACATTCACTATTTTGCATACTGTCTAAATTTGATCGTGCATGCCCTTATGGCAAAGGACAGAGATATAAAGGCTGTCACATATGCAGAAAAAGAATATGCACATATTTCAGCCACTCCTGCAAAGCATGTCAACAACTTCGGGCCATACGAGAAGAACACGGACTGCCTCCAAATATGCTCATCCAGGATGTTGCAACAAGGTGGAACTCTATCTTTTACATGTTCCAATGATTGCTTCAGCAAAAAAAAAGGTTGTGACGGTATACACGGGAGAACAGCATAGAGGATGTCAATGTGTACATTCATTCTCAGCAGTGGGCTGTTTTAGAGCTTCTCATCAAGATCCTACAACCCTTTGAAGAAATTACTAGGGAAGTGAGTTCTAACAGTGCCACACTCAGCCAAATAATCCATCGATCAAGATTCTTAGATTTAAGCTAAATGCAATCAGGGATGACGTGGAAGGTCCAAAGCGCCAGTTACAGATGGGAGAGTATTGTGCCACTGAAAGGGACTTGCCACCCAGATTAAAAAAAAGACATACAGTAGTCCATCGAATTATTAAAAAAGTCAGAGATGATGATAAACTCAGTGAAATGCTGGTGGCAGAACATTATATCAACAGTACTAGACCCATGGTGCAAGACAAAACACCTCTCACAGCATGACCTAAATGTGTTTCAAAACTGCACATAGAAAATCATTCAACAAATAGATTTGGTTTTGAAAAAAAAAACATGACAACAGATGCAACCCCCTCATCTATTCCTCCTGCACCATCACAGCCCTCTCTTTTCAGTCAGGCTACAAAATAGTCAGCTGTTGCCATTCATTCTACCCCCATAATTCATCTTTGTAGTAATCTGGATGCTGTTGTTCTTGAAAAATCAGACCTTCCTTCTCCATATGTCACTGCTTCTGCCCAGGCTATGGTTGACTGCTATTTTTCAGAAAAAAGTATAAAATAGAATGAAGATCCCATGCAATACTGACAAAGCAAGGAGCCTGTGTGGCCTACACTTGTGCAGGTAGCTTTGAAGTACATGGTCTCTCCCCCAACCAGTGTGCTTTCAGAGCGACTCTTTCCGAGAAATGTAGTAACAGATACACGATCTAGGCTACTGCCAGAAAATGTGGAAAAATTAACAGTCTTAAAAATAAACCTTCTCTTGATTGGTCACAGCTATGACCCAGAGGCAGCAAATACATTTGGCAGTGACCACAAAGATGTGTACATGGAAGAGTAGGAGGATCACCATTTTTTCAGAAAAAGAAATAAGTAATCCAGTAAGCCCATATGTGGTCTATACAATTGTTCAACCTGATGGCACAATGTTTTCAGCATGTCTTGATTAACTTGTCTAATTTTTGGATTGCCTGAACCTGATGGCACACTTTTTGCAGCATGTCCTTATGGACTTGTCTAATTTTGGGATTGCCTGAAGTTGACCCTGATGGCACAATGTTTTCAGCATGTCCTGATTAACTTGGCTATTTTTTTGATTGCTTGAACCAGATGGCACACTTTTTTCAGCATGTCCTAATGGACCTGTTTTATTTTTGGATCACCTGAAGTTGAACATGATGGCACAATGTTTTCAGCATGCCCTAACTGACTTGACTGATCTTTGGATTGCCTGAACTTGATGGCACACTTTTTGCAGAATGTACTAATGGACACAGCTAATTTTTGTATTGCCTGAATGTAGGTCTGGACTCCTAAGGATATGCAGTTATTTTTTGGTAGAGGTCCACTAAATGTGTCACCAGTTTGGGTGGGTGGGTGGAGGGGACACCATGCCATAGAAAATAACTGCATGACTCTCAACTGAGCAGAGAATGAACTAGTACAACAATGACAAACTGATATGTCCATTGTACACTTTTAAGTGGGAATGGAATCCCCTTTTGACGTCAGACAGGTCAATTTACAGTAACAGCACTACTGAGGCAGGCAACAGAGGTCAACTGCATGACTCCCGTTTTCAAATGACTAGCGCATCAGTGCTATAATCTCATAGTTTGTTTCCTGAAATGCTGTTTACAATTCCATGTGTGTGTGTCACAGATCTCAATGTCATTTTATTCATTTTTTAGCAGATTTTCAGATTTCTTCACATTTTACAGAAGATTCTGATTTGAATGAGAACTAATCAGAACTTTGGCCTGGATCCTGATCCTGATATTGAGGGTCAGGACCTTTTCAGGTCTGCCCATTCCTAGTCTACAGAGGCAGACTAGGCAGGGACCATTTGGGCAGCCTGGGTGGGCCAAGCAGTCCTTTTCAGCTGACAAATTTCATGTTCCTGTTTTTAAAAGGGGTTTCACTTTTTAGGGCTGCAATGGGAGGAGTCCTGCAGACCTCTTGCTTTGAGAAAAGGACTCACTGCATTCCTTGTGACTGAACAACATGTTGGAGTTGCCCCACAGTCACCTCTGCATCTGTGGAGCACTCTGCTTGTTGTTCCCAGTGGCACTGAACTATTCTTCCACTGATCACGACACTGATGGATTGGGCACCCCCAGTGTCACTCTTATGTTTCTGTGGGTGGGGTGGGGTTGTGAGTGCTGAGGGGAGGGTCGGGTGGGAGGATATGTATAATTTGGAAGAAAACAAAACAATGGGTCATGCTGGAACATGGCACACTCTGCCATGTTCAAAATGGTCACCACACTCTACTATGCATATGCTAGTTGTCGTACATGTGTAGTAGAGTGTGGTGCTATCTTGGACATGATGGAGTGATATGTGTTCCACCGTGATCCGCCAATTTTGTTTTGTTTTAAATTATACATAACCCCACCCGGCCCTCCCTCTCAGCACCCACCACACCACACCACACCCCCTCAGAAACATATGACTGACACTGGAGTTGCCCAATTCCTTAGTGTCCCAATCAGGACTCTGTCATTTTTTTAAATTAAATTATAAATATCCCCTCACCCAACCCTCCCTCTCAGAACCCATCACACCCCCCTAGAAACAACATAACAGTGACACTGGGGGTGCCCAGTCCCCCAGTGTTGTGGTCAGACCATTTTTCTTGTGATCTACTCCCCTCCACTACCATGCATTAGCTGTTGTTCATTTTTTTTAAATCCCCATCGACCTTCCCTCTCAGTATCCACCACCCCACTCCCCCCCATGAAATGTAATGCTGACACTGCCCAATGCCCAATCCCACAGTGTAGGAATCCTTTTTTTGTTTGTTTTTATACCTGTAAAAAGAAAACCATCCATTGATGTCTTTTGCAGCTATTAAACTCCCCCTACCTGACCCTCCCACTCGGCACCCACCACTCCGCACTCCCCCAAGCCCTTACTTACCCATCATGGGTCCAATGCTATAATCCCCTCTTTATCATAGACACATCTTCACTTTTCAAAGCCAAACTGTGAACTGAAGAAACAGGTATACAGTTCAATGTATTTCGATGGGGGTTTGAACTTAGCGGCATAACTTGGGCATTTTTGCATATTTTTAGCCCAAAGTTTCAACATGTCTTCTTTGGGACCCTACCTCATGAACAATTATACTGTCATTAGGCAGATCTGCCCTGAAAGGTGATTTTGTGGTCTCTGTGTGAAATCACCTTTTTGGGCTGGAGTTGAACATTTTCTCTGCCCCTGTTCATGAGGTGGGCTCATAAGAAGGCTATGTTGAAAATTTGATTTAAAAATATTTAAAAAACAACAAAGTTTTGAGCCTACATTGAATTTTGTAAATGCAGGTTCGTAATATTGGTAATTTTCAATACTTTTTCCCAAAATTTACAACATAGCCATGTCTTTACAGCACCTCATGACTGTGACAGCTGTCATTTTTCAAATCCTGGCCAAAATGTTTTCTTTTACATCCCAAAAAGTGATTTCATGGTCCCTGCTTGAAATCACCTTTCAGGAAGGAGTTGAAAAGTTATCTACCCTTGTTCATGAGATGGGGTCATAAGAAGGCTATGTTGAAAATTTAGTGTACAAATATTAAAAAATGACAAAGTTACAAACCTACATTGAATTTTGAGAGCACAGGCTCAAAACTTTGGTAATTTTCAATATTTTTACCCCAAATTTACAACATAGCCATTTGTTTACAACACCTCATGAATATGACAGCTGTCATTTTTCAACTCCGGCCCAAAATGTGTTTTGTGTCCCGAAAGATGATTTTGCATTCCTTGCACAAAATTAACTTTTAGGCAGAAGCTCAACATTTGCTCTGACCTTCTTCATGGGACAAGGTCATAACAAGGCTATGTTGAAAATTTGGTGCACAAATATTACAAAACAGCACATTTATGAGCCTACATTACATTTTGCTAATGCAGGCTTGTAACTTTGGTAATTTTCAATATTTTTACCCAACATTCCTCCCATGCAGCCCTATCATCTCTGGCCAGAGTTTCTTTGTATATGTTATTATATTGGCCACTAGGTGGCACAGAGTGGTCATGCTGTACTTTTTTTGTGTTTTGCCTTACTTTGCATTACAATGCTTTTGTCTTCCAGTACAGGATCCACTTCAACAAGCAGTTTTCTTCCATACTGCTAAATGTGAAAGATTGTTTATTTGGAGGGGGCACAATGCAAATGAAGGGAGGACCTGAATATTGGTGCAGTCCAATATTTAGAGTACGAGCACCATGCAAAGCCATTTTGTCCAGTTCCCTTGCATGGTGCAGATACCGTCAACCTTAAACACAACTTACTCCTGTGCAACTCTAGCGGTTGGCAGAGGAAGTGCGTTGGTCCCCCTGACCCCCAACACAGTAGTCCTTGATGTCTAGTGGTGCCCCCTCACTCCAATCCCACTGCCGTATATTACATTGCATGTCCCTGGTGCCTAGTGATGCCTTGCTCTGATCCCACTCCCATATACTGCATGTCTCTGGCATCCAGTGGTCTCTCCTCCCACCCAATGTCCACCCGATAGTAAATGTATATTTCCATTTGGTACAGTGGTCCCTCTCCCCACACAATGTCTACCCAATAGTATATTTACATTTCCCTGGTGTCCAGTGGTTCTTCCCTCCACCTGATGTCCTCCCATTAGTATATTTAAATGTTACTGTTGTCCAGTGGCCTATCCCCTTACCTGCACTCATGCCTGATATGTAAATAATTATTCCCTAGCTTCCAGTGGTCTTCCGTCCTGATCCCCGGTCTAACAGAGTAACACCATCCCCTGGTGTCTAGCTAACCCCCCTCCCTATCCCTGATCCCTTGCATAACATAGTAAAGCCATTACTGGAATCCAGCAGACTTCCACCCCCCACCAGGTAGTGCCCCACCACTCCACTCCCCCCATTCCAACCCAGAGCAGGTGACCAACACAGCCCTCTGCTCTCCTCCACAGCCAGCCACCAACTGATCTGTCAATGAGCACATACTGTAAAAACTGATTACACAGTACATGCTCATTGACAGCTCAGTTGGTGGCAGGTTGTGGTGGAGAGTGGTGGTCTGTGCCAGTCACCTGCTCAAAGTCAGAGTGGGGGGGATGGTGGGGCACTATCTGCCAGGGTGGGGGTCCACTAGACATGAGCGAATGGCTTGACTATGTTATAAAGGGGACAGTGGATAGAGATGGGAGTCTGCTAGACACCAGGGAATGGTGTTAATGTATTATACGGGGAATCAGGATTGGATGACCACTGAACACCATGGAATGATTACTTATACATCAGGCATGAGAACCGGTGGGGGGAGGGAGCACTGGACACCAGGGAAAGTTTATTGTTAACATCAGGACGGTGATTGATGGGTGGGACCACTAGCACAAGGGAAAGTTTATTTTCAACACTGAGTCAGTGATCAGTGGGAGGGGGTCACTAACACCGGAGAAAGTTAATTTTTAACATCGGGCCAGTGATCAGTTGGGGGGGGTACCACTAGCACCAGGGAAAGCTTTTTTCTAACACTGTGCTAGGGATCAGCCCGGAGGGGGGAGCCACTAGCACCAGGAAAAGTTTTTTTTTTAACTTTGGGCTGGCAATCAGCAGGTGGCACCATTAGCACCAGGGAATTTTTATTTTTACCATTGGGCTAGCAGATGGTGGGGGAGGACCACTAATGCCAGGGAAACTTTTTTTTTTTTTGCAATTAACATTTTATTAAGGTTTCAAAACTACATAGAATGTTCTTACACATACCACAAGCAAAAATGTAAATCTCTGCATACAACCAGAACACATGGTCCCAAAAATACATATTGATTGCACAAAGGACAGAGAAACCTTAACAGAAATAAAGGTCAAATAACAACATACTGATAACCATCAATAACCCATCGTCCCTTCCCAATATACTAAATGCAAGTCATAATCCATAATTAAAAGACAAAGAACCTCTGTGTGCAAACACTGAGGCAAGGGTTACCCCAAAGGGCATTTGGCTGGGAAGCCAAGTTTCAAGAAAATACAAAATCACACATGCCCCCACAATGCAAAGCATCATGGGCTGCATATGCTGTTAGCACCCTTTGCAAACTGTGTGAGAGGCCTTTCGGCACCATGCAATTCTGCTTAAAGTTGGACCAGCATAACATTCTGTGGTGATTTGCATATGCAGCCCATGATGCTTTGCATTGTGGGGGCATGTGTGATTTTGTATCCATAATTAAACTACATAAATAGTCACTAAAGGCAATAAAACTTATCCAAGTGTAACTATACAATCCAAAAACAAATCTAAGATATTACAAAGGTAGTCAACATCTAGGCATAAAAAAGAGAAATAAGTGAGACAGAATGAAATGTATAAGGCCAAAAAAATAAAACTCACAACAAACCACAGTGTCACACAGCCCAAGAAGCTTACTTAAAGACCAAGCCTGAAGGGGAAGGTGTGGATAGTGATGACTTCCAGTAGAAAAATGAGCACTGTCCCAATTATTTTAAAAAATACCAAAAAGATACTGGAATACACTCCCAATAAAATAAAAAGACGTGAGTGAGGTGATCAGGATAAGTAGGGTCCCCACACTGTATCATAAAGTGCGATCTTATCCATAGCTATGTAAGATAAACATTCCATACCTGTGCCAGCAAGTCTGTACATGCTGTTTTTCCACTCATCCATAGTAGGAACAAGTTCAGACCGCCACTTCCTATACACTATTCACTTGGCCTCCATAAACCAAAGGTAAAGGGATCTTTGTTGGCCAGGAAGCCTATTGGTGTTGCTGAGAATCAAAAGAAAGGCATCCATGGGGACCGAGCACTGCAGTACACCAGAAAGTTTAAGCTGCAGTTTGGTCCACCAATCTGCCAACTTAGGATGGAACCAAAGAACATTTAATAAGATGCCATTTTGCTGATGGCATCTCCAGCACTCGGAATCACAAACCACATTCATTTTCTTTAGCTGGTCCAGTGTCCTAGTCCAAAGGTGCAATGTCTTCCATTGCATAAGGCTCCCTCCAACATCTCAACAACAACCATAAACATTGGACAAACAACTGTCCCAGACTTCCTCACTTAAAGGATGATCATCTGCTTTTCTCAGCAACCTTTAAGATTAATCACATAGGGAGTATATTCCTGCAGGAGGCCCTTATAGACTTGACCAATTTTAGAGAGTTTTTTTAGTAATACAACCCCCACCTACCAACCCTAAGATGTCATCCCAGATACCCCTCAAAGGCAAGCAGGGTTGAGAGCCTGTAAAAGTAGTGAGCAAGTGCCAGATTTGGAAGTACCTCCACAAATGGGATTGTGGAAGGGAAACTTGGGTTTTAAGGGTAGCAAAATCTTAAAAAATTCCAGACTCAGAATGCAATAGATCTGAAACCCACAAGATCCCCCCCAACAGGCCCATTGAGGCCAGTAAATAGGTGAACCCCCACTGACAACTTGGGATTATGCCATAGTGGCCACCTATGCAAAGGGGGGGGGGTCTTGCCATGAAGTAGAAGCTATTTTGGCCACAGCTTTCCAAACTCTATTAATATATTCATGGATAGGATAGCCTGGTTGTACTCTAGTGGGGTCCCATATAAACATTTCAGATGTTATACCTTGAGCCTGATACTCTTCAAGAACAATCCATCTAGCCAGCTCCATGTAGTGATCCATGTACAACCACATCCAAATCTTCCAGAGACTGGTCACCAAATAATGACCTTTAAGCCAGGGAATGCAAAGTCCCCCCTTTAGCCCACAGGGCCATGAACCACAACAATGAAATTCGAGGTCTCTTCCTTCCATAGAAAACTTCTAACAAGTTTATCCAAAAATTTACAGATGGATTCAGGAATGGGCAAAGGTAAAAGTGAATGATATATAAAACCCGAGGGAGGACCATTATCCAGAGAGCATGGGATCTGCCCCATAGTGAAAGATGGAGATGTTTCCACCTGTCAAAGTCATCCCTTAATAACTTTAATGGGGGGGTTGAGATGAACCCACTCCCTCCAATAGGGAGAGATAAGAATATGTAGGTATCTTACCAGGTGCTGGGCCCAAGACAATCCCACAGTCTGAAGTGAAATAGAAGCAAACTTAGAGTTCAAAGCCAACACCTGTGTTTCCCCCAGTTATTGCAAAGATTAGAAATCTCTGTAAATTGATTTAACAATGTAACTAGTACAGGGATTGATTGGGCTGGGTTCCACAAAGTTATAAGAATGTCATCTGCAAAGAGCATTGGTTTAAACACCTCTATGCCCAAATCGATCCCTGGTACGTAGGAAGCTTCATGTAATTTCTGGGCCAACGGTTCAAGTGCCAAAACAAATAATGCAAGGGACAGAGGGCACCCTTGACTCATTCCTCTGCCCAAAAGGAGCCGAGCTGAGACATAGCCATTCATAAGAACTGAGGCATGCAAGGCAGAGTAAAGGGTTTGAACCCACCTAAAAAAAAAGCCCGGAGAGCAGCAAACAAGTATGGCCATTTGATGCAGTTGAATGCCTTCTCTGTGTCAGGGGCTCCTGCTGCCACAAGATCTGGTGAAGACTCCTCAACACACACCAGGCTTACCAGCCAACTGATGTGATCTGCCCCATCTCTCCCCCACCACAAAGCTAACTTGGTCTGGATGGACCAAAAAGAATAATACCTTGTGCAACCTAAAGGCCAAAACCTTGGCCAGAATCTTATAATCCACATTCAGGAAAGAAATGGGGCAATAACTGGAGCATTAATGGGGATCTTTACCCTTTTTCCGCAATACATAAAAAATGGCTTCAGTCATGGAGTCCGGCAATGATGAAGACTCCCAGGCATCCTGAAGCATAGAAGCAAACAAAGGCCTAACTAGGTCAGCAAGATGTTTACAAAGCTTAATAGGAAAGCCATCTGAGCCTGGCACCTTACCACTCATAATTTGGCCAATTGCTGTTTTAATTTCCTGGGGGGTAATTGGACTTTGTAAAGAGCTATGCTGCTCATCAGTTAATCTGGGGAGTTCAATAGATTCCAAGACTCCAGTAATATTCTGAACAGGCTGGTCCCCTTGAGCCAACTTAGAGGCATATAGCTCAGCATAGTAAGTATGAAAGGCCTCATTTACATCCTCAGGAACTGTTAGGAGAGTGGAGTCCTTCTGGATTCACAGGATCTTAGCCTCGGCAGTCATCTTCCTTAACCGATAGGTGAGCAGCCAGCCTGCCTTTTCCCACCCAATCCCAATAAGCATATCAAATATGACATAAAGCAAATTCGGCCTGTTGAGAATTTTAGTATTGATCTTATACTGAAGGGCTCTTTTAGCTTGGAATAAGGTAGAAGAGTGGTCGCCTGCCTTGTTTCATGCCTGCAAATCAGCTAACTGATCCTCCAGAGACTGCAATTTACATGCCCTTTTTTTTTAGCTGAGGTGTAGGCTATGATGCGGCCTCGGATAAAGGCCAAAAGCCCCTCTGAAGCCCAATAGCCCACCACTTCCTCAGTAAGGTTGAGTTCCAAGTAAGATTGGACCTCCTGGTGAAGCCAGGTTAAAAAAGTATTGTCCTTGCATAAGCTAACATTAAAACACCATCACTTGGCTGCAGCTGCACGAGTCCCAGGGTGAAAGCTAAAGGTAACAGGGGAGTGATCCAAAATTAGAATGGGCTCAATAGTAGAATGAAATGCTCCATGGGCGGCAAAGCCAGATGCAAGAATCATGTCACTTCTACTATAAGTGTTAAGTGGGGCCAAATAATATGTGTTATCCTAGCCCAAAGGGATTTCCAAGTGCCACACATCCTGGAGACCATGTTCCTGCAACAACTTAAGAGCACTGCTGCCCACAGAGGGTGCATGAGAGGAAACCCAACAACTATCACACAATGGATCCACCACCTGATTCATATCCCTACCCAACAAAACTGCAGCAGGCTCCATATCTAACAATACCTAAGAGACAACATGAAAAAAATGGAGATTATCAATATTAGGAGCATAAAGCATACTCAGAAGCAAAGGTTTCCCATCCAGCCTGCCCTTAACAAAAAGCCATCTCCCCTCGTTGTCTCACTTAACCTGATCAGACACTCAACTGACCCCATGATGGCATAACATTTCTACCCCCATTTCTACATTTAATAGGTGGACTCATACACCTGACCCCCCCCCAAAGTTTACCTAATTTCTCTGCCTTCTTTTTGACTAGATGGGTCTCCTGCAGAAATATTATTTGCCCCCTGTTTAAGGACCATCTTCTGTTTAATAGGGCTAGTCAGCCCATGGACATTCCACAATATGGCTTTATAAACCATATATGGATATCCATCAAAATCCACCCACCGTCCCCACTCAGCATGGTAAAAATGAAAAACAGCAGTATCACTCTGTCTCACTATGCATAACCACAAACAACTAACTGTAAGAAACTGACAAATAAATAACACTAAAAACAACATATAGGGTGAACTATATACAAAGCAAATAGATAAATAATCCCCAAGATCCACAGCATAGGAAACTTGGTGGTCACTAGGCTGCTGCCGAAAAAATGTATGCAAAATCCGGCATCCCTTGTCACACCCCTCTACATAAAATGCACAATAAAAATGAAAATAAAGGGTTTCAGTCAAGAGCACTAAAATCATTCAATACAGCCCCTATAGCACATTGGAAACTGATCCCCAACTAAACTGTGAGGGATGTGCCTCTAGTCTTACAGGAGGGGAAGAGGTGAGGGTACAAACATCTTGACAGCCCCCCTAAGCCCGAAGCCCTGAATAAACAAAACTAAAGGAACTACTCTTCTATATAAAAATATGAAATATGAAAATATGAAATGGCGTTCCTCTGCTGGCAAGCCTAATCTATTCCCCCGACCACCCCCCAACAGCAACACCCAAAACTCTCCCCTTCCAAGACAGGGGCACTGTATGGCTATAGGTAAAAAAGGGGAAAGGGGGCCAGCAACAAAATACATTCCATTGCCAGCAGTGAGGATGTGCTCCCTCTAGTGATCATTATTGAAACCAACAAGAGTCCCCACTATAGTAACAAAGTCTAGTCAGAGCCGATGTAGCTGCACCAAGCTCTTACCTGTCTGGGGATCAGAGTGGTGGCAGCACAGCTCGTAGAGCACTGAAGCACCGGCGGTGACATCGGAGCTGGTCATAGAGCAGTGACGAGCAGTGATGATTGCCTTTCATAAGATGGTGGCAGCAGTGACACTGAGCTTGCGAAATACTTGCACATGCACAGTGAATTCTGAAGTGCACCTATGAAGTAGTGAGCTGTGGGGAGGAAGAGATCGTTCTGCGGAGGGGAGAGCTGTTGTGGAGGACAGCTGCTGTAGAGTAAGTGTGTCATGACATTGCTGCAGCACTGTAGGAGAACACAGGGTTGTGTTCCAGAGCTGACCCCCTTTTCTTCTACAGTGATGGCATAACATCTGCTGAGCTCTGCCCATGCAGCAGTACAAAGAACATACAGGGCACAAAAGTAAAGAGAAGGAGAAGACATATGGGCACCAAGCAGAAGGCCCCGCCAAGCACCAGCCACCCACAAAAGAACTGTGAAATCTACAGATAAGGGTGCCATCAAATGGCAACATCTGAGAGTTCTGAATCAAATATAATACAAAGGATACAGACCCTCTTCCCCTTTCCACCCCACATGCAACCGCATCAATAAGGCACTCTAAAGTGCAATAAAGAATAAGGTAAGAAGGTAATTCACTTCCTCCCACCAACACCTCTCTATAAAATAAACAATATTCAAGTTGCTGATCACCGTAGTGTGGCCACTGAATTTAATTCATATTTCACCTCCTGTGCATCTGCTCTCCTATCTACCTTGCCACCCCCCACGCGCTAACCCCTCACCCTCCTCTCCCAGACTACCTTCCTCATCCCCCTCTTTCTCCTTTTCTAGAATTACACCTGCTGCCACCATGGAAGTGCTACAGTATATGCCCTTAACCCCTCCAAAGCAGCTCGCCTGATGGTTTGGACCCTAAACTGCTGTATTTATAGGCTCCAGCTATCTGTGCTCCGCTATCTGATCTACTTAACTATTCTTTCGCCATGGCTACTATCCCATCTGTTTGCAAGCATGCCACTGTCCTTCCCCTGCCCAAGGGTGGCGACCCTTCCACTCCTGCTAACTAGTGCCCCATTTCTTTCCTTCATACCCTCACTAAACTCCAAAACCATCTGGTTCTCTCTCAATTAACTTCCTATCTCTCTGACTCCAACTTTCTCACTCCATTTCAATCTGGGTTCCAGAAGAACCACTCCACCACTACCTCCCTAGTTAGACTCACTGACTCCATCCTCTCAGAGATGGACAGTGGTCAAATCACTAGCAAAGGCTTTCAACAATGTCTCTCACACCATTCTTTTAGATTCCCTCTCCTCAGCTGGCCTAACTGACTTTTCCACAAGCTGGTTCAAAGCCTACCTAGTAGGTAGGTCCCATTTGATCAGAATAGTGGAAGCCATATCTCCTCCTCTCCCTATCAACACTGGCATACCCCTGGGTTCTGTACCTATCCTTTTCTCCATTTTCCTAAATGACCTTCTCTCAGTCTGTTCATCCACCTCTATCCACAGGTATGCCGATAATACGGTACTCTTTATTTCAGGCCAGTCCCCCATTGATGTTGAAATCAGACTTCAGCATGACTTCAATAAAATTCATCTCTGGTTCAGCTCCCATGAACTATCCCTAAATGACAAGAAGACAGTATCAATGACCTTTGGCACTAGGCAGAGATTCTCTAGGCTCCCCTCCCTGCCCTCCTTTCATAACCTAGATGGGACAGTCCTTGAGGATACCTCTTCCTTTAGGTATTTGGGGGTTTGGCTGGACCAACACCTCAACTTCTCTGGACATGTTGATGCTATCCTAAAGAAGCTGCGCCCCAAACTTGGCACATTATACATGAACCATAGCTGCCTCCCGCTACTGGCCAGGTGCGAACTAGTCCAGAAGATGATATTACCTATCTTTGACTACTGTGATGTAGTCTACAGTGCCACTTCCAAGTCTTCCCTAACCAGATTGGATACCCTTTTCAACTCCTTTTGTCGCTTCGCTCTAGATGCCTCCTCACTTAGGTACCACTGTATCCTCTACCACTTCCTGGTTTTTTCCTCCTTAGAAAATCACCGCCACCTCCACTGCACCAAATTCACACTTAAATTTTGGTTTGGTATGCTCCTCTCATATCTTACCTCCTCCCTATCTATTGTCCCCAGACCAGACCATTCCCTTAGATCTTATGACTTTCAACTAGTTCCTCATCAGTCTACTGTAGCATGACAGTTGGCCTTCTTGCATCGCTTCCCTAATCTATTGAATGCCCTTCCTCCTCAGATTCACCACTCTACTTCCCACCACTCCATCTTTTTAGCCCTTCAAAACTTTCTCGCAGTAAATTGTACCTGTGGATAAGTCTCTATTCCCTCCCCTGTCAGCTGGTACACTGTATTCTATCTCCTGGTTGGCTAAACTGACTCACTTGTTGGTTGCACTTCTCTGTTCCATTGTGATTGCATACAAGTGTATTTTATTAATGCACTATAATGCACATTACTTTGTTAAATTTTTCACTGTTTACTCTGTCATGCATCACTGTATAATTGTACTAAATGTATTAATGTTGCTTGATGTATGTATTTTAAGTTTGTATGTATATTCTTCCAATGACCCTCTCCTCCATGATGCACAGGGAGATGAGCAACCTGTTGTTCAGTGTGTCTTTCCTGGTGAAACATTTCAATAAATAAAGAATAATAAATAAAAAATAATAATTAACAATTAAAACATTCTCCTATGAAGCAAAATCAGGTCATCAAGGGAGACATCAAAGCCATCCTACTTACAAACATCCCCCCCCCCCGAGTGCCCAGATGTTGCATTCAATAAACCAGAGTAAGAAAGGCACATAGCCAGAGATCCGCTCACAAAAAAAACCTCACATACAGTCCACTTTACAGTCCCTCATGTCTCTCCAGGATGGTCGTGGCTAATGTCCATAAATTCACCTTCCTCTGATACAGGCTGAGATGGTACAGGAGCCAGAGATGATGATCTAACAGAGAAGTTACCAGCACAACCAGACTCAGCATCCCAGTGTTGCAAAGAGGCTGAAGCTGAAACACATTGTGGTTTGGGCATCAAAGCATCAGTGCCACCCATAAGCTTGTCTTCTTGCTCTGCTCTGCTCTGGGACCCAGTTGAAGAATATACCACCTCACATCCATGGGGTTCACAAAAGATTCCACAATCTTACTGGTAAATACCCAGAGCACAGTAGGTAGGTAGGCTTAGGATGCACATGATACCTCGCTCCTGGGTGAGGTCCTGAACCTTATCAAAAGATTTTCTCTGGTTCACCACCTGTTTGGGATAATCCAGCTGCACAAACAGCTTTATACCCTACCATAGAAGTTCCTTTTTCTGGTGTGCTTTAGATAAGATAAGCTTGTGATCCTGATTGTAAAGGAGTCTAAGAACATGTCTGGGGATGGGCAGGTATATGCAATGGGGAGGGCCAGATGGGACCTGGTACACCCAGCCAATCTCTACTGGAGAGCTCTAGCAGTGGTCGGTAGTTGCAGGAGCAGATGCTGGAGAAACTTGAGCATGTTAGAGCCTTCAGATTTCTCAGGAAGTCCTAAGAGCCACAAATCATTTTGTCTGCTCCTCATCTCCTGATCATCTCATTTGTCCCATAATTTCTGAAGCTCACGCTCCAGGGCAGAATCATGGTGCTTCATCAGATAGGCCCAGTCTTCAAGCTTGTGGACCTGTTCTTCTGCCTCCAAGATATGGGAACCAAGATTAGCCACAGTGCCTTTTACAGCTTCCAAAGCAAGATTAATTCTGGAAAGCTGGTTGGTGATATTACCCATGAAATTCTTGATTTCTGAGAGCTCCTGAGAGAGATTGTTTGAATCAGCATCAGACTGTGCAGCCACCATCTTGGAAGAGGAGCTCCCCAGGCTGCTGGATAACTCTTTACTTTTTTGATCTTTGGGCATGTTAAGCTCCAAAAGAAGGTCAGAGTCTGGCTTCTGGACCTCTAGGCCAACAGGCTGGTAGTTCAAAAGCCACTAGAGGGATGAGTAAGACAGCAAATTACAGCTGATAGCCAATCTATAGGCAGGGGGCTTCTATAGGAACAGCCCCCTGAACCAAGCTGCTCTCAGCTCAGCTACATTATGTGACCCTGAGAAAGTTTATTTTTAACATTGGGCTGGTGATTAGCGGGGGAAACACTAGCACCAAGGATAGCTGTCTGGGACAGGGCAATTGGGGGTGGTGCCATGCAATCCAGCCTCCCGGTCGATGCAAATGAGCCCATAATGGGCATGCAAATGGCCCCTTAGTTCCTTGTATGCCCAATGGACTCATTTGCTTGGGTCCATTTGAATATCAGAAATTTAGTGCAGGCACAAGCCATTGTGGCACCCTATTTTGGGAGCCATATCTGCCTAGCACTAAGTGGCTTAGCACTGGGCTGACATGGCCATAGATTCAGTTGACTAGTGCTGGTGTGCTACTCCACTGAATATATCATCTTTGGGCACCCAGACAAGCACAAGGTGCAGCCCAAATATTTGCACCTCTGAATATCAACCCCCCTGACTGTGTCAAGTGTAAATAACTATTTACAGTCTTAGAAAAAATGGGATTAGTAGAAAAATTAAAGACTGGATAACAACAATATACACTATACATCCCTAATAACTAAATTCAGTACTAAAAGAGCCTGATCTCATAGCAATAATATTTGCAAGGGTACCCAGTGAGGTGCCCCTTGTCACCACTGCTATTTGTTACAGCTTTAAAGCCATTGATTATTATTGTCAGAGACAGGGATGGGATACTGTAGCTGGTGTCAAAGGAGTTAAACATGAACATAAAATGCCATCTTGTATAGATGATGCACTATTTTAATTAACTGATTCCAGACACCAGTTGACTCTTTAATGAAACTGTTTTAAGTTTCATACAGAAGTGAAGGGAAATCAAAGATTGAAAGCACAATTAAAACAACTTCCTTTTAAGAATATTTCACATTAGATAAAATACTTAAGTATAAATACCAAAAAAAATCTGTTGTATTTGGCAGCTCTGACTGTAAAGACTACATAAAAAACACAAAAACAAATAGGCAACACCTGATGAGATGATTTTTTTTTATTTTAATTTTATTTTAAACTTGTGAACTGGGTGAACCTCAGTGCACAAAATAATCATTTTCTTGGGGGACCCAGAATACATAACATAAATAGTAATACATGGGTGGGTATGTGTAACTAGAATTTTACACACACCCAAGGTGTGGGATGGTACATAAACCTCGACAACGGAGCTCAAGGGGTTTGTAAAAGCACCCCACATCAAGGGTATGTGTAAATGTCTGGTTTATGCACATCCACATGTTTTGTTTTTTATAATGACTAGTGAGCATTTTAATTAATATGGGGTTTCTTTGATGTGCTTAATTGACAGCAGTTTTGTTACTAGTGCTCATGCCACACCAAGTGCAGGCATGACTGACAGGGACTGATTACAACTGCCAGCTGTACAGCATTATTACAACTGGGTAGTTATAATGTAGTTTTACAAACTCATTTTCTGAGCATTGAAAATGATCACTAGTAATTATAAGTACATAACAAAAGAATACAAACATGATCACAGTATTGAAACCAATTAAAACATTTACCAATTGAGTTATCTATGCAATATTGTTTCATAATCTGCCACTAAACATAACCAGAAAAACAGCAGTCTTAAAAGTGAACATTCTTCCAAACCTGCTGTATCCCTCATCAATAATAACAAATTATATCACAAAACAAACAGCACAGGATATTCACATGGAGTTTAAGAAATGTGCTGAGTGATATGAAAATTCACAGAGACTCAATAAGATAAAATTATTTTTGGACTATGCTGCAGATGCTATTCAATACTGTCATGGCTACAGCAGCTTGAAGTATGTAAGAGAATTAGTCATTCAAGAGCCAAATACTAAATAAGTATATTGGCTCCCCATCTTCCTACCAAACCTATCTTCTCTCATTCTTTCCAACATCCTCATGCTCCCTATGTAGCATTGACTGTCATTTCCTTTTCCTCCCCGTAGATAATTTGCTGGCCAAGTTGCTTTCTTCTATCTTTTTCTTAAGCTCTCTGGTCTTCTCTTCCCCTGTCAAACTGCTCTGCCTCTTTCCCCATCTCTATTAAAACTGTCCTTCCCAACTTCACAGCTCACTCCTGCAGCTGTTCCTGACCACAGCTCTGTCTGCTGCCTACCATCCCCGTGCTGTGGCTCACTTAATTGCTGATTTTCACTGTGATTCTCCCCCGCCTTCCCTCCTCAATTCAGCAAGTGTTTTCTAATCTTGTTTACTTGCAAATTCACTTCACCATAGACACCTTGTTGCATTGCTTTACTCTTCACTGAATAGTTGTTTGCTTGGATGACTGTTAATTCTTTGCACTTATTGTACCTTATGTTAGTGTTTACCCTTCCACACCCCCTCCTCCCAGGATGCAACACCAGCTCAGTATGTCTTTTGTGATAAAATATTTGAAATACAGTAAATAAATATTGAAACAAAAATCTTTTTTTAACTAATACACAAGTAAAATGCTGTACAGTAGGTGAATATATTGATCAATGATAAGAAATTGCTTAACCTTTGAAGTCAGAAAGTTTACTGATAAACTCTTAGAAAAGCATTCTTTTAGTACAGTAAAGAACAAGCAGCAAAGCAGAAGAGGTGCACGCAGCAGAAATGCTAAATATCTAAACCAATTTTTGAAAATGTTCAGTCTCCCACTGGGGAGGGCTGATGCATTGTATCAAAAGGGTATTACCTACTGGGATACCTTACTGAAGTGAAAGCTGTACCTGCTTTTTGCTACATTTGAAACTGCTGAGTGTGCCTTTTGTTATAACATCTTGTGCCATTGCTCCCCTTTGTGACTTTACCTGCAGTCGGTATTATTGGAGCCAGTCCGAGATGGAGGAGGAACAGAGAACATGTCACCAGAGGAGGAGGGTCAGTACCATACAAAAGACCTGCGCTGCCTGCAGTGTGAGCACAGCAGCGTGAGCGTGAGTGGCATTCGGCAACAGAAAAAAACTTTGGAAGTAGTTTATAATCTGGATTTGTTAGTGTTTTTACTCATACAACAAGTGCTACAGGACTCTTAATTCAGGAGAGACGTCAGCCAATCAGTGTCAATAAGGAGGAGCTTGGAACTTTACATTTCAGTCCCATTTACACAGCAGTAAGAACTCTTGTCAGCTGATTTCTTCGGCTGTTGTTTTTAATTTCTTTGCCTCCCTCACTGTTCGGGACTGAAGCAGCAGTACTATTATGTTCTGATTCGAGACCCTGATTTCTGTCAGCTGTTTACATCAGGACTGAAGCTCTGAGATACTGCGCTGATTTTCAGCCTGAAATATCAATATGTCTGACTAGGAGAGTTGTATTTGTCTAAATTAGAATTTAATACTGTTCATTTACTTAAAGGAGCTGTGTACGTATTAGGTTTAATTACAGAGTTTGGGCTTTTCTGCTGCTAACTACAGTATTTGTTGCAACTAAGTAGATTAAATTATAAATTTCAAGGAATTCTATGTTAAGTTGGTTAGGAGTTGTAATTTTGTAAAATGTCAGTGTTTTGCTGGGGAATTTTAATAGTGAGATGTCAGTTTTTATTAAATCCAGGATATCCTCATGAGGAGAAAAATGGTGTTGTAAAGCTACATATAGTAACAATACATAAGGGAACCATGCTAGGGAAGACAGACATTTAAAATGGATGGCACGGTGTAATACAGGCAAATTTATTACATAACAACATTGAAACTACCTTGATAAAATGGGTATGTATCACCATTAAAGTGCTGAGTGGATGGGGTCAGAAGGCTGGTCTTAGTAGAAAAAAAAATTATGAGAGGAAGATTAATAAACCCAAAATGTGTAGATTGAGTAAACTGATAGTAATTTTAGGATTGTTAACGAGAGGGGATGTCCACTTAAACCCAGGGCCTTTATCTAATACAAATTTTGATTGTACTGCAGAAATATTAAAGGCAAAGGGACTGAGGGTTGTACATATTAACATATGTAACCTGTTTAAAAAAAATAATTTTTGAGAGAATGGCTAACACAATATAAACCCACTATAATAATAATAACTGAGTTGTGGTTACATTTAAAGATTCAAGATAAAGATATAGCACTAGAAAATGTTAACGTGTGGAGAAAAGATAGATCTAAAAGAGGGTGTGGAGTAGTAATTAATGCTAGAAATTGGACTGACATAAAGGAAATGGATAGGTTAAATAAATGGACTGAAGCATAAATTCTCCCATTGGAAATAAAACTTCCACATTCTAAACCTGTGTTATTACTTGGTATTTATTGTCCAATGAAAAGTAATTTTGTAGTTTTTGAAGAAATGCAAGCGACCTTAAAGGACTATCTTATATCTCACAAATTAATGCTAACAGGGGATCTAAATGTTTATTGGGGCACAATAGAAGTTCAACATAGTCTAATTGATATGGCCACTACCCTGGGACTAACTCAACTTATAAAAGAAGTAACTAGACTAAATATAAAGAATCCTAGAAGCTCAACTATACTGGACCTTATTTTTACCATAAATACTGATAAGTATGTGAAAAGTGAGGTTTTGCCTGATATAATATCTGATGACCAGAGGGTGTTTTGTATAATGAATCAAAAGATAAGAGAACCTAAGAATATTATGCATACTAGGCCACACAAACATTTTGTTTACATTAAATTTATGCAGGACTTAGGAGGGTATAATTGGGAAAAGTTGGAACTGGTCCCAAATATGGGAGATGTGCGGGATATGTTTCAAAATGATTTTATACCTATTTGTAATAAACATGCCCCCATGAAAATTAGACAGGTTAAATCAAATAATGCACCATGGTATGGTCCTGGATTATTTAAAATCAAAATAACTAGGGACAAGGCATGGACAAAAGCCAAATTGACTAAATGGAAATCAGGAGTGAATTACATATGAACAGTTACAGAATCTATATACTAAAGAAGTAAGGAAAGCTAGACAATCCTATTGCAATGAAAAATTATCTAAAGAAGTGATAGACAATCCAAGGGCATTCTGGAGTACAATAAATAAACTACATAAGGGATAGAAAATGGGTTTTCCTAATCAATTCATGATTAATGAAAACAAAATGGAGTTAGGAAGTAGAGTGGTAAATGAATGTAACAATTTCTTTATTAACATGGGCACAGATGCATTAAAAGCTGGGATGAATAATATGAAAAATGTACCTCAAATGAAAACTAAGGGAGATCAATTAGGTGAGGAAAAAACACAATAGGAAGAACATATGGAATTTAAATTTGCCACAATAACAGGTAAGGAAGTAAGATAATTATTGTTTAAAATCAGTACAAATAAAGCTGAAGGTATGGATGGAATACCAAATATTTTATTAAAGTGAACAGCTCCAATCATAGACCAGCCTATGGCTAATCTATTTAATATGTCTCTCATAAATGCGGAAATACCCTCAATCTGGAAAACAACAAGAGTAGTACTGGTTCATAAATCAGGATCTAGAATGCTCAGAAGACATTAAAGGCCAATTTCTTTATTACCAACAATGTCAAAAATACTGGAAAAAATCATGACAAAACAACTGTAGGCTTTCCTTGATGGACATAATGGGCCAGATATTCAAAAGGGTTGCACCATGCGCAACAGGGTTGCGCATGCTCAAGTCCTAAATTGCGCCATTCTGCGATATTCAGCAGGAGGCAGTTGCGCCACTGAAAACAGCCTGAGCAACAGTGCAATGCAAATGAATGCATGCTCAACTGGAGGGGGAAGAACCATGCATAAACTGCACAGCCCGATATTCAGCCGGGCTGTGCAGAGTTGTGCAGGCGCAACCCCCAACCTGCGCCTGGCAGGACTTTGGAGCAAAAAGGCTTAAGTCGAGGGCCACCTACAGGTGAGCTGCTGTATTGCAGGGTACAACACAGCAGCTGCCACCTGTGGCTGGCCCCTCAACTCAGTCCCTGTGCCCCCTGCAGCCCCGATCGCGGGCATAGTACCCCCCACCAGCCTGATTGGCGGGCATCAATGTGGCTCCCTCCCGCTCACATCTCTGGTGGTCCAGTGGACTAAAATGCCCGATCACGGGCAGAAAGTAAACTGAACCCCCAAACATCTCCCTTGTGCCTGATCGCGGCAGTAAGTGTATTGAACCCCCGAACATCTCCTTGTGCCCAATCGCGGGCAGTAAGTACATTGAAACCCCTCGAACATCTCCCTTGTGCCCGATCGCGGGCAGTAAGTACATTGAAACCCCGAACATCTCCTTGTGCGATCCGGACAGTAAGTACATTAACCCTCACTCAACATCTCCCTGGTGGTCCAGTGGACGAAATGCCGGATTGGCAGCAGTAGGTTGAACCCCCAAACATCTCCCGGTAGGCTGGGTCCCCACCCCACCACTCCGAAGCTCCCACCACCCCGCCTCCCCGGCAGCTGGCGGGCGGCAGCATCCCACCCATTCTGCCACTGCCGCCGCCGATGACTGCCTGGTGGCTGCATGCCCATTGGCTCTTGCTCTGCACCACCGGGTGTGCAGCCCACCAGGCAGTCAGTCGGTGGGCAGCGGGCAGCAGGCGGTGGATGTGCTGCCGCCGCCAGCTGCCGGGGAGCGGTGGTGGGCTTCATGGGTGGGGTGGGGGGACACTAGCCACCATGGAGATGTTTTGGGGGTTCATTTACACTGCCCACGATCGGGCATTTCGTCCACTGGACCACCAGGGAGATGATTGGGGTGGGGGTTCAATGTACTTACCGCCCACAATCGGCACAAGGGAGATGTTCGGTGGGGAGTTTCAATGTACTTACTGCCCACGATCAGGCACAAGGAGATGTCCGGGATGGGGGTTTCATCGTATTTACTGCCCGTGGATCGGGCACAAGGGAGATGTTCGGGTGGGAGGGGTTCAGTTTACTTTCTGCCCACGATCGGGCATTTTGGTCCCCTGACCACCAGGGATGTGAACGGGAGGGGGGAGTTATTAAACATACCACCCGCGATCGGGCATTTTGGTCCACTGGACCACCAGGGTTATGTATGGGAGGAGGTGGGGAGCCACATTGCTGCCCGCGATCGGGGTGCATGGGAAGGTCGGTCCCCGCGGCTTGCTGCCTGGCAGGCGCCAGGTGCAAGTCCTCGGGATCGGCCCACCTATACTATGTATGCAAATGGGGCCATAATCATATGCAAATGGCCCCCTTGTGCCTTTGCATGAATTATGGCCCCATTTGCATGTCACCTTTTGAATATTGTGATTTTGGCGATGGCGCAATGGTACTTGGGCGCAATGCAAGTTGAATGCTCCACTCTGACAACTTGATGTGGCGCAGTTCCATGTACCATCGCAAGTGGTTGTGGTTGGTGATATTCAGTGAGTTGCCTTAGTGCAACTCCTTTGAATATCGCCCCAGCCACACCCCTGCGCAATTATTTTGTGCAGCGCTAGGGCTTGCACCTCAGAATGGTGCAGTTTGAATATCCAGCCCAATGTCCTTAATAAGTATCAATCAGGCTTTAGACCAGAGGATGGAACTACTGCAGCCCTATTAAAGGTTACAGGAGACATTGTGGCATGAATGGATGGGGGATGCCAGTGGGAGGTATATTTATTGATCTTTCAAAAGCATTTGACACCTTAGACCAAGGCATCCTCCTGTCCAGACTGAGAACCTGTGGTATATCTGAGACAGTGGTTAGATGGTTCAGGAATTATTTGGAATCTAGACAACAACAGGTAACTATTAAGGAATGGTCTTCTGTCCTGAAGGAGACCATCTCGGGTGTACCACAGGGATCCATACGTGGACCAATTCTCTATAATATAAATTATCACCTCTATGCTGATGACACAATTATTTAAGCAGCTGGGTCATCAGTAGTTTCCATTCAGTTAATATTACAACAAGCTTTTGATTACCTGCAAGATTTTCTGATAAGTTCTAAATTGGTTCTAAATGAAAAAAAATGCAGGTTATGGTTTTTCAAAGGGGCAATGGGGTTAAAATTGAACATAATAGATTACAAATTGTGACCTTCGCAGGGGCCATATTGGAGCAAGTAGATAATTATAGATATTTGGGGGTTTATCTAGACAATTACCTGAAATGGGACATTCATATTGAGAATATCTTAAAAGAAGTAGGGAAATGTCTAGGATCTTTGTATAGAATTAGAAATATTATGTCCTTAGAGGTCAGACATCTTATAGTGAATGTTATGGTATTACCCATGCTGGAATATGGAAATTTAATATACCTGTACATTGGTGCAACAAAAGGACAGTTGATTAAACTGGATGTCGTGTACAATAAAGATACACATTAGGTGTACCAAAAATGACACATAGATTAGATATGTATAGGGAATTGGATTGGCTTTCTCTCTCTCTCTCAAAGGAGAGTCTTAGGTACAATTATATTTATGACAAAATATATTTTGGGGAAAGTACCAGAGTATGTTGTTGAGAGCATTTGTTTTAAAACTCCTATAAGGGGATTGCATACTGTGAACAGTTTGGAATGTATGGTTCCAAAATGAAAAAGCGGTATTGGGTAAAAATCATTTTTCATGTTTTGGGCCCGTATTGTGGAATAAATTACCTGGGTACCTAAGACCTTTGAATAGAGAAATCCAGGCAAATGCAATAAAAGAGTGGTACATTAAACACATAAATATTGAAGGGGAATTAGTATAGTTGATAAGTACAAAAACAAACAAAAAAATGGTAGTAACTATACTTTGAGAAGGAGCTTGTCTTATAATAAGACATATAAACATCTTAAATTTTGCACTTTATTTGTATTATGTAAGTGACATTTGTATTAATTGTTACACTTGTATGAGGATACCCTGGAAATGATAAAATATTATTGTCACTTGTTTTTCTTTTTATTATGTTGTACTATCTTTAATGTAATTTGTACGTTTAATGTAAGAGTAACTGGAATTGGCTTTCTTGGACCTCACTGTAAATGAGCTTCTGCTCAGTGGAACCATCCATATTCATTTTTTATGAATAAAAATGTTACCTACCTACCTACCTACAGGGTTTTAAAGTTTGAAAAGGTGTAAAGAAAATACAAGGTAACTATTTCTGATCATTACAACAATGTGCCAATATGATATGTTTGTTCAAGCAAAAATTAGTAGGTAGAAATAAATTTACAATGGGGAACTCATGAAATGTTATGTAACCCATGCAAGTTTGTATCAAGCATATGAGTATTTAATTTTGAATAAACTAGACAATAATTGGTAAGGAAATGGAATCAGTAGTGGGTCTGGAAAAGAAGGGTTTCAACTGGAACAAGACAATTGGAATGTGGTTATCAAATACAAATAGTTTCAAATTACAATGTAAACTAAGTAATAGACTACTGTACTGTATATGTCTCCAGCTAAATTTGATATTATTTGTTTAAAACAGATACTGCATAATGGTGCAAGAAATTCAAACCAGAAATCCTGTCACTCAGTCAATGCTTATAAAGCTATATTAAGATCCAGAAATGTGGCTATATAACCATTGTGGAATTCAAAGTAATGAATGTTTACATAACTAAAGCTCCAAAAATATTTCTTATATAAATATTCCAATTGTAGAGGCAGTGTGGCCTGGTGTTAAGAGCACCAGCATAGAAACCAGGATCTCACAGGTTCAAACACCACTAGAACCAAATACTCATGGTGTAATCTTGGAAAAATCATTTAGTCTCTCAGTGCTCCAGTCCATCCACCAGTTGAAATGGGTAGAAACAGGATCCCATCAGAAATGACATGGTGCACTCCAGCTGGGCTATCCTAAGTGAACAATTTGTGCAAATAAAATAAATACTTGGAGATAATCTGAAACTAACATACTAAGATACCATCCTTTTGAAGTAAATGATAAATGATGCACTTATTGTGTTTTATAAAATGGGCAAAAAAATCTAAATGCTGATTGGCTAAAACTGATTTTTAGCCGTTTCCTTATAGTGGCATAACCTGCCAACTGGCACGGCTTGTGACAAGCAGAATGGAGCACATGGAGAAATCAATGCATGCAACCCCTCTCCAGCTGCTCAGCTAGTAGCCCACAGAACCACAACAGCTGTAACAGGGAGAGCAGTGGCACAATACTGTAAAAATCAATACTTTGCTTGGACTAAGAAAGGGGTAACACATACTCTTTTTCTCACAGGCAGTTCTCCCATTAATCATGGTGTTAATTTCTTGGCACTGCTGCAGCACCTTTTCTCTGCTTCCTCACTGAATTCCTCAGTGTCACCTCCCCCAGGATTCCTCTGCGCCACCTCCCCCCACCCCACCAACTGTCACCTCAATTGTGACCCTGACCCTCTTTCCACAGAAGAGGATTTCTCACACAAAAAAAAGTCACCAGAGATGCACTGTAAATCCTCTTCCCTTCCAAAGATAATCTGTAGATGAGGTTGAGATGCGCTGTACCACGAAGATGCTCTAGTGTGGTGGCTGAAAAGGGACACGCCCACCTCTATTAAATGGACATTGTGAGTTTAAAATTATACAATTACAAGCTGTGTAGAAAAGAAAATGACATAGAGTGTGTTTTTGTGTGAGTCGAGGAACCAACTAACACTATATGTGTCGGGGGGGGGGCCCTCCTAGTGACCAAACTAACTACAGTGTTTTGTACAGGACAGTACATTAATTGAGGAACTATTTTTAGTCTCCTAAATGGAAACCTCTTTTTGTCTTACTTTTTTCCTTTGAGCTTTTTACTTTTTTTAATTTCTACCTGTAGGGCCCATTTTTAAGCAGAATAAGACACTCTGAGGTGTGGGTTATGGCCTGATAAGAGCACTTTTCAGGTGCTAAAGGCACTCGCTACAAGTGCCTCATGCCTCATAACACACCTGGGGTGTGCTCTTATCAGGCCATAACCCACACCTCATTGTGTCTTATTGCTTGCTTGTCCAACTCACTGGATCCTTCACCCCATCAATGGAAAATGTAAATATATAAAAGGGCAGTAGTTTCAAGGTTGGGTTCTAGAACTAACTTGATGGACACTGTGTTTATCTGCTTGTATATTTCTATGTTTCTAAAACATAACTAATGTATAAGATATGCAGGTAGAAAAAGGTCATTTAAGATTTGTATTAATAGTGTAAAGCCCTGAGGTTTTGAGTATAGGAAGAATTTTAATAAAACCTCTTTATAGATTTATTTATTTATTTATAACATTTTGTTAACCAGGTTAGCCCACTGGGGCCCTGAAAGTCCCTTTTTCAGAAGTGACCCAGAATGAGTTACAAAAAGCAGTGCAAATACACACAAGTGATACAGTGCACTACATAGAGTACATTAATATGATGACAATATACAATATACAGTTTTCATTGAGGAGAGCAGTTATATACTGCACAATTACACAGTTCAACAGTGGCAGCTGACAGACTTAGGGCATTTGATTTTTGTGGCCAAACCACAGTGGGTGAGTTGGCTATCCATCAGGATAGGAGCAGGGGCTATGGTTTAGCAGGTGTGCCAGCAGTCCCTTCTAGAATGTGGCCAAGGAGAGGGCTTCCTGAAGGTGTCTGGGAGCTTATTCCATTGTGAAGGGACTATCTGGGAAAAGGATTTACTGCCAGCTGCAGAGCAGGCCCTGGGCAGATCCATATTTTTGTCTGAAGTCCTGAGTAGTCTGCTGGACTGCTTTGGGGCAAGTAGCCCAGTTAGCCCTGCAGGAGGGTCAACATCAAGAAGCTTATATGTCCAGCTTAACAGGGGGTACTGGAGCTTATGGTTCAGGGTGGGCCAGTTGAGTGAGGCAAGGGCTTCACAATGGTGGGTCTTTGGATGAGCTTTCATGGCAAACTGTGCGATTTTATGGTACAAAGTTTGTAGTCTAGAGTGATCAAGTTTTGCTATGCCCAGTAGTGTTGGGACAGCATAGGTAAGAGTTGGGATGAGAATACTCTGTGTGATTGCCAATCTACTGTCAGGTATCATGTTGGCACTTAGACGATAGAGCAGGCTAAGTTTTTGGTGTATGTTTTTTGTTACCAGTTCTACATGTGGCTTTAGAGTGAGCCCCTGCTCTAGTGTAAGGCTCAGGTATCTGAAGGATTGGACCACCTCAAGGTCAGTGGCTCAGTAGGTAGCACACTCGCCTCTGAGGCCAGGAGATCAGAGGGTTGTGGGTTTAGTTCCCACATCTGGTACTTGGGTTAATATCCCAATACTGACACTATAGTGCAGCATGAGAGGGATGCTGCACTTCTGAGGTGCTATCTTTCAGATGAGATATTAAACTGAGGTCCCATCTGCCTGGATTGGTGGTAGTTCAGGTGGATGTTAAAGGTCCTGTGGCACTTATCAAAAAGAGTAGGGGAGTTTTTATAGAAATAATACCCATATAATACATACTAGATAATCAGACATAACATTGTAACATTGTAACCAAAAAAAACTCATTATTCCCAGTCATAATACCTTAATACTTACATTAGATTACTTATATTTACTAAAGTGGGTAAAACCCTTCCACCACTTAGCAACCTTACATGAAGAAAACAACTGCAAATCCTATAAATAAATCTTTGAAAGTTCATTTGATACCAAAATGCTGTAACATTCATATGACATTTTCCTTTGGTAAATTACTCATTGACATCTTGCCTGCCATAAAAAATAGCGTACACAACAAAAAAATAAAGATAAAGTGTGCATATGAAAGTCTACTAAAATTGATGGATAAATTCCTAAAACCAGTATATCATACATAATGAAAGGAAACCAAGTAAACTTCCATATTTTAGCTAGAAAAGTCCACAAGTTTTTAGAATAAGAACACTGCAAAAGAAAATGCTCCACAGTTTCTTCTATATTTATACAAGTTAAGCAATAGAGGGGATAACTCCTTAGAAAATGTTTTATAAAAATTCAAAGGAAACCCATCGGGACTGGGTGCTTTATCTGGAGCAAGGCTATTCATAGCCTTTGCGATTTCCTCTACAGTTATTGGAGAAAGCAAAGAAGCCTGAGATATGTCATCTAAGATGGGAAGATCCAAAGAACCCAGAAAGGCCTCTATCTCCTGAGGCAGTATTTGAAAAGGACATTTCACATAAAGTGTTTTATAAAATGCCTCAATAACCTGGGCGACCTCTTGGGGTTCCATTTTAGTAGAACCATCTGGAGACCGAATAGAGGGAATTAAACGGGAGCTCTCTAATTGGCACAGCTGTAAGGCTAACATCCAACCGGCCTTTTCGCCTTGGTCGACATATTTGGCCTGAGTCTTAAAGAGGGTATATTCCACCTTCTCCTTTATCAGCTCAGAATATTCATTACGCAGCACCATCAACTCTTCCAGGGTAGTCAGAGATGTATTGGAGGCCAAAGAATTCTCCTTCTCCTTAATCTGAGTTAGTAAGGATAAAGCCCTAGCCTCCCTAGTCCTTTTCCTCCTAGAAGTTATTTTAATAAACTCTCCCCGGAGATAACATTTTAGAGAACACCAGAGAAGGTCACCTCTTATACTGAGGTCTCCATTAAGTTCCAGAAAAGTAGAAATCAGAGTTTTAATGCGGGAAACTGAGGTGTTTTCCTTTAATATCTGAGAATTCAGCTTCCAGACCATATCCTGCTGGGCCTTAACATCCAGAGAGATAACTATCCAGGTTACTGAATGGTCAGAGATAACTATGGGCTCAATACCAGATTGACAGAGTCCATGCATAAGAGAACAGCTAATTAAGAAGTAATCTAATCTTGACCACGATTGATGAATGCTTGAGTAAAATGTGTAGAGCTGCTGTGAAGGATTCACTGTCCGCCATGGGTCACACAGGCCCAACATCACCGTTAAATCCTTCAGAGAATTCTGTGAAGGCGAGAGCAGTTTCAGCGGCCTATATGTCCTATCCAAGTCCTGGGTAGGTGGGATATTCCATTCCCCCCCTAAAATCAAAAGGGAGGGTAAGCATGGTGCTATTTTATTAGCCATCTCCATTAAGAACTCTGGGTCCCCTCCCGGCGGGCCATATACAGAACCCAAAACCACAGTACTACTATTCAAAATCCCTTTAACTAACACATATCTCCCTTTGGAGTCAATGAGGATCGTCTCCACTTGGAAAGAAATATTCCTCTTAATTAATATAGCTACTCCCCGACTCGAGGATGAATCACCAGCTGTAAACACCTAAGAGATTCCTTGCCTACATAGCCAAAGTGCTTCTGAACTTACCAAATGTGTTTCTTGAAGCAAAATAATACCCACATTCAAAGGAGCACAGTGCTTAAGAATCTGGTATCTTTTTGATATGTCTCTAGCTCCTCTGACATTCCATGTAACAATTTTCACAGGGCTATAAGCCATATTTGTCCCTGAAAAACATCCAAAATAATATACCCATCCTTACATAAACTGATCCCCTATGCCACACTCCATCCCATCCCCAAAACCCGATCCCCCCTGTAACAACATAATTATACAATAACGCAAACAATATGTAAATACCAAATACCATATCCCTCACCCCATTGAGCCTTAGATACCAAATATTACCAGTAACTATGGTATATACTCAAAATATCAACACTCCAGAGAACCGTAGAAACCCCGCCTCCCCCCCAATGAAGCCCCAAAACTATTTACAATAGGCTTATCAGTCCAGAAAGGAAAATATCTGTACTTATTTAATGAAGTAACAATTAGCCAACCCTTGATGGTGCTATTTGTCCCCTTAAACAAAAAGAGCTGAGAAAAGAACCTGTCAGCACTAAGAGCATCCATATCATAATAATGATCCTTTGAGCTAAGGAACATCTAATACTGGAAACAGCCAAACAAAGGAATACTGAGATGCCATCCCCCCCAGCCAATGCGCTATGCAGCCTACCCGGTCCTGCTCCAACCCGGAGCCCCCGCGTCCCCCTTCCCAACTCACCTTCTCTGAATTAGCTAAGATAGAAGTTGCACCCAGATTAGGAAGTACAATCAACCATAAATTACACTGCCCCTGAATCTGGTTAACCAGAGGCGGACACACCCAAAGAACGAGAGGCACGGATGGATCACCCATCCCTCCCATCCCTCAGGCCACCCTAGCCTTCTCTGTCACCCGATCAAAGGCAGCACCCCTAAACATGGGAACAGACCCCGACCCAGATTACCCAAATGTGTAAATAACCGGCCACACCAGAAGCCACACAGCTAACCAGAGCCCAAGTACTGCAACAAATACAAAATGCCCTGATCCTATTAACACACTGTTTCGCTTAGCAACCTCTTAGTAGCAGAAATCCACCTAGAAAAATGGTGGAAGTGCCCAAATTGACCAACCCAATCCCGCAACACTCAGTGTTCTGAGGGCAGATTGGGAGAAGGAAATAAGGGCACCCCCGTCAGACCCAGTGGGTTCCCACCAGGGAACCACACCCATAACATTGAATCCTTTTATGCAGCAGAAGGCCCTCCCCAACCTACACTAATTAAACCAGAAATTAGCCCATGATGTACCTGAGGTTATACCAGGGAACTTCACACGATAGGGAAAGGCCTAAAGCCTCAAGCCCCACCACCATAAATCCAGGCAGAATCGGAAAGGCACCCTGGGAAGAATGAGAGGCACATGCGATACTCCCATCTTCTATGACCACCATAATATGTCATCAACTAGCCCTTCTACTGATTTAAACCAGTATTATTAAAAGTCTGTGCAGGCCTTAAACAGAATTGTCCTGTTCCGAAAGCAGCCTGGCACATACCGGATCAGTGTAACAACTAGAAACCTTGAACGGTGGCGTATAGAAATGCCTCTGACCTTAACAATGAAAAAAGAAATATTATTATTTACTTGCACCTGAAGGTGAGACCCCCCCACAAGTCCCAACTCTGCCCAAGAAGACTGACCTGATATTACGACATTCCATTCATGGGGAACAAATTGGGGAAGGAAATAAAGGCACACCAGGTGGTCCTTCCCCCCATGCAACTGCCCACTGTGAAAACAGGTTCCCCCATGAGACCAAAGTTCCTCACCCGGGCCAACCCAGCCAGAGTCCAGAGATCCCCCCAGAACCCACCGGACAAGACCACTCCTCATCACATCAACAGGTAAAGCAAACTAGTCACATCTTATCATTTAACAACCTAAGACAGCAAAATATCATAGTAAAAGTTCAGCCCTGTTTGAAGAGATCCGGCAGCCATGTAACCAGGTCAGATGCTGCTTGCTCGGGAGTGTCATACGCCAACCAGGATCCATGCACTGAAACCCTTAATTTAACCTTGTATTGCATCCTGAAAGGTATTCCAGTGGGAATTAATTTGCTAACTGTAGAATGGAAGGCAGCCTGCTTCTGGTGTGTTTCCTGAGGTAAATCCTGAGTAAACCTGAGGGCTGCATTCTCCCATGTGATTTTCTGTAGCTCTTTTACTTTGCTCAGAACATGTTGTCTCTCCACACAACTTAAAAACTTCACAATAATTGGCCTGGTGGAGCTTCCAAGGGAGGTCGAGGTCAAAGGGAACGATGTGCCCTCTCGATTTGGTAGCTAGGATTGAGAGGGGAAGGGCCGACCATCTTTTGTAAAAGCTTCTGGACAAAGAGAATAATATTGGGTCCTTCCTCTGTTTCTGGTAGGCCAAGAATCAAAATATTATTCCGTCGACTCCTGCCCTCCAAATCTTCCGTCTTCAGTTGCAGTTTGTGAATCTGTTGATGCAGATGGGATATTTCAGGTTTAGTCTTTTCTCTCCATTTCTCTAATGAGACCAATCAGGCCTCAGTATCCCCACCCTTCTTGTGAGACCATTTAAGTCGCTGCAAAGAGATTTCAGCTCCACCGAGATATCAGAGAGTGTTTCTTTGAAAGGAAGCATTTCTTGGAGGAAACGATCCTCAGATAACGGAGTTGCAGCCATGGATGAAGGGTTCGGTTTGTCTGAACCGGCTTCTTGGGCACGTTGCTTCTTAGGCATTTTTTCTGGTGTGGCTGGCAGAGTATGCCTTGGCAAGGCCTGCTTCATGTCGGCCTCCATAAAAAACAGGTATAGCAACACTCGAAACTGAAAACCAGTGAAAAACAGGCCTGATAGTAATCAGGTCTTCCAGGTACTCTTTTAATTAGTAAATACTTTAATAATACACACAAAATAGGTGAAATAGGCACGAGGCAGCGGGAGCTCCGTTTCAGCACTGCTACCAGGGACCCTGCATCACGTGATCTCCCATCACTACCTTCTCAATCAACTTTCCCAAAAAGGGAAGACTCAAGATGGACCTGTAGTTGTAGTGATCATCAGGGTACTCAAGTTTGCTGACTACACTAAATTAGCAAGAAGAGTGGACAAGCAGCTGAAAGCGATTCACATACGGGAACTTGCACACATTAGGGGCACAAGCTGAGAAATAGGGGTTAAGATTATTGTGGGGACATGCAAGATAAGGGAAAGGGACCTGGATTACACATACAGCAGTGCAAAATTGTCTAGCACAATTGACAAAAGAGAACTCAGTAACTGCAAACAGTAAGCTGAAGTTTGACAGGCAGTGCACTGATGCAGTCAAGAGAGAAAATGCAACGTTGACGCATGTAAGGAGAGGGGTAAATAGCAGGTCAAGGGATGTGATTCCTTCCCATACACAGCCTTCATTTAGACCCCACCTGAAATATTGTGTCCTGTTATGGTCACTGCTCTACAGAAAGGACACTGAAGGAATCAAGTGGTTTCAGAACTTGGCAGGGTGGCCATCAAGCTGACTGGTGTCCTAAGGGTCAAGAGATATGAGGAGAGATTGGACAGTTACTCATTTTTTGTGTAGTCTACAGAACAGACAGCTGTACAGACAAGGTCACAGTGTTCTGATTATTGATGGGAATAAACACGGTAGAATATACAAAGATGTTTCAGCTTGTGTAAACAGAACTAGAGAGTATGCCCTCAAGTGAGTGGGAGTCAAAAAAGGAACATTAAAAAGCATTACATCACAGATGGTGATTAACATGTGGAATAGCCTACCACTGAGGTTTTAGAAACTAACACTACTTGGACTTCTAAAACAGGTCTAGACGTGGCAGTGAGGGTTGTAGAGCATGAACAGGAGTAACATTCAAGCTGTTAAGGGTGGATGTGTGTAGATATTTTTTTAAGATTTTTTGTTTTTCTGTGTGTAAATTTAGTGCTCGTGAAAAGTGCTGGAATAACAGCACTGGAACTGGAAATTCTGGTTTTCCACATCACAGGTACACCATGTATGAACACAGAGCAAGCTTTCCCACACCTCTCCATCAATGAGCCTCAACCCTGCCATTTAAGGAACCACTATGTAGGTGAAAGGGCAGTTCAAACTCCATGCACATTCAGTTACTGGCTTCTCATGTGAGACTGCCAGAAATGGTGCCAATTAGTGCCAATTGTCTTAATGGTTTTGCAATATGGACATCTGCTCTCTGGGAATTGGACTGAGGCCAACTAAACTTATTTCACATAACACTGAAAAGCCTTCAGGTGATAATGGATTTGACCACTACTGACTTAAGCTGGATTTGAACCGTGACCTGAGCTGAAAGGCTCCTTAACCTGCTACCAATCTCCTGACCCATCCAGTTCTCGATGTATGTTCCTATTTAAATGGGTATATTCACTATGTGGCAAGAGGACAGACATAATGGTCCCTATGTCCCATCCATCATCACAATACTATGTTGCCATTTTACAATGCTGTGTATGAGTGATGAGTCTGAGTAGAGTTGTGAAGTAGTTTTTTTCTCATAAAACTAGTCAATCCCATTCAGCCTTTCCAATGGCATTGCCAGCCTGTTTTAATTAAAATAAAAAGGCTCATAGGAAATGTTTTCAGTAGTACTGGCTAAAATGCATGCAGGAGTGATTTTCTACCTTGCAATAAAGCAAAATGAAATCCTCGCCCTGTGATCATGGGTACTGTATGCACAGTTAGAGCAGTGAGGAATTATTTTCCACAGGCGAAAATTGCATATTTCACATTCACTTCATTTCATGGAAAATATTAAACATTTTGTGAAATTCTGCCATGCACAAAGTCCTCAAGTTGTGGAGAAAGAAAAACTTGCAAGTGAAAGAACCCAAGTCACAGTTACTTTCTCTGAACTCAGAAAAAAGAAAATATTTGCTGCCAAGCAATTAATAAGTCTTATAGTCACAAACAGGTTGTGAAAAACAAATGTGAAATATGGTATTTCATAACATGTTTCTGCATTTTGTGAAATTTCACCCAGATTTACTCATGGCCCACCTTTCCAACACAACTGGATTACATCACATTTTAAATATGTCAGCTATTTTCAAGAAGGTTTCAATGGGAATCTGCAGAGGAAGACTCCCAAGATCTGTCTATGTATTTTTAACTTGATGAACATTAACACAATTTAGACACATTGTAACTAAGACAGTCATCGTTTGTATTTTTATACATATCTAGGGTGCCACTTTAAGGCTTGGATTGCCAGCCAGTTCACCTCCTGATACTGGAATTGTTTAGGAACAACAGTATAACAGGGCTGGGGTTCCAGGTCTCAGGATTTCCTGTCAGTCCAACTCTTCAGGGGATGGCATTGAGCACCAAGTGTGTGTACTGAGAACAGAGGCGTAGGCAATCAGAATACCCCTTTTAATTTTCCCCTTAGGGGAGGCAGGGGGCTATGAGGATTGTTGGCACAGAAGAGAAGCAAAGGGAACCGTCACCTCTGGGGAGAGAAAGGTAAATCTTCTCTGTGACTGGCAATGCTGCTGTGTATCTGGAAGGGCAACCTAGGGGAAGACATCAATTTTTAGGGGGGAGTCAGTCATAGTTTTGAGGAGCACCTTGCTTGCAAAACTGGCCATGATTTTTCATGGTCTCTCCAGGACATGACAATTCTTCTGTTTTATCAGGCAGCTTCTTTGTGAATCATACTACTTGTGCCTAATCCACATGCATAGAAGGTTTGAATTAACTAACCTTTGTTTGAGGATTGTGATAACAATGTACACTATTAATAATGCTGTACTGCATTTGTTCAGTGGATTTGACTTTAACCTTTTGAAATAACTTTATTCACTGGACCAGACTAACTTCTGATTCAATCAGCATAGACTGAAGGAATGTACTGCAGCCGTGTGTCTGCATCGATCCACCCATAGAGGAATGACCTGGGGAGGGCTGCTGCTCCTTAAGACACTATAATGAACACTTTTGCCATCAAGATTATGAAAGTGCCTGAGTACTAACATACATGCTTTGTACTACACTTTGTTTGCTGGACATTTTGAACCAAGGACCTTGCCTTGCCTTTCCTTGTGTTGTCTTCTGTTTCTACTGCTGCAGAAATCAAGAGTCTCTAACATTGTGTTTTCTTTTTAGTATTACTGTTTATTTATTTTATTTATTTAGATACTAGGATTACATCAATCTCTAAACCAGGGGTTCTTTTACAAAGGCTCAGTGTTGATTCCATGTGATGATAGTGATCACAATACAGTGATCACTATCATAGCAAATGTATATCGCCGAAAAGCATTTTGGTGATATACAAATGTCAGCGACCCGACTTCCGGCAAAATAAAGTGTTTTTTGGGGGGGCTTTTCCCACTGCACCCCCTTCCTAAGGATTCTTAACTCCATGGGGATGCATGTCGAGGAGGGGGAGAAACACAGTGGTGGAAAAAATAAAATAGAAAGTGGCAAGCAGCAGCAAAACAATTTGACCTAGACAGGTCCCAAACCCAGTGCCTACTGCACCATAGCCAGCCACACTCACCACCACACCACAGGGCTTGCTCAGTTGTAGCAGGCTCACCTCTCCTCCTAAACCCTCCCTCCAATCCCTTCCCTACAGCTCCCTATCCCTCTCCTTCCAGTTGCTTTTGTCACTACACCATCGCTACCCTTGCAGGGTAGCTGATGATGATAGTGCTATAAATGAGTCACTCTTTTTACCATCGCTCATTTATAAGTGCTATCATCACTGGATACCCTCCGGGTTAGACAGGGAGTGTACAAACAAACACATATTGGTTACAGAGTGTGGGGTTACATAATCAGAAGTAGTTACAACAAAAAACACCTGATTATACATGAAATTAGTAGGAGAGAACACTAAAGGCAGACAAAGGAGGTGAGTTAGCCATCAGGAGATAGACTTAGCCATTATAAGTGCTACAATGGAGAGAGGAGCAGTGAGAGTACTGGAGTTTATGAATTGTTAAGTGCTACTTTACCTCTGCATGAGTGTTTGATCTATCTTTGCTTCATTGTATCCTCATTCTCTGCCAGGATTACCTGAGGGTGCTATGTGTTACATAGAAACATAGAACTTGATGGCAGATAAGGGTCACTTGGCTTATCCAGTCTGCCCCTTTCTCCCTACCTACACTATTACTGCAGAATATGCTCAATCTGCAGCTCTTTCTCCCTTCCCCCTTCCTTTCTACTATGATTCCCTTGTGCTTATTCCATGCATTCTTTAACCCCACCACTGTCTCTGTCCCCACCATCTCTGCTGGAAGGTTGTTCCAGGAATCCACCACTCTTTCTGTGAATAAGTTCTTCCTCACACCTCTACTGAATCTACCCCCTTCAGCTTCACAGCATGTCCACATGTTCTTGATCAACTTTTCTTTGAAAAAATACTGCCGTTCTGTACCTTATTTATCCTCATGAGATATTTAAAGGTCTTTATCATTTACCCCTCTCCTTCCTCTGTTCAAGGGTGTGCATTTTTAGGTCATTTAGTCTCTCCTTGAAGGGTTTTTGATGTAGACCTTGCACCATTTTAGTTGCCCTCCTCTGGATCACCTCCACTCTGCCTATGTTCTTCTTGAGATGTGGTCTCCAGAACAGGACACAGTACTCTAGGTGGGGTCTTACCAGTGATCTATATAGAGGCAAAATGACCTTCCTCTTTCTGCCGGTGATACCCCTCCCTATGCATCCCAGCATCCCACTAGCTCTCACTACTGCCTTGCCATACTGCCAGGCCAGCTTTAGGTCATCCAACATGATTATCCCCAGGTCTCTCTCCTGCTTGGTAGTTGTCAGTACCACACCATCCATTTTGTATTCTACCTCTAGGTTTCTGTGCCCCAAGTGCATTGTTTTGCACTTTTTCCCGTTGAAACCCAGCTGCCATACCCTTGACCACTCCTCTAGTTTTCTCAAGTCTCTGTTCATCCTTTCCCCTCTCCCCCACAGAGTGTCCACCATATTGTAGATTTTGGCTTCATCTGCAAAGGGGCAGACCTTTCCTTCCAGCTTCTCTGCAATGTCATTTATAAAGACATTAAAGAGGACAGGTCCCAGCACTGATCCTTGAGGCACCCCACTGGTCACCCTCCCTTCCTAGGAATGAAATCTGTTTACTGTACCTCCTCCCTCTATCAATTATCCCCTTAGGGCCTAACCAATTTCTTATCCAGTTTACCACCTTTGGACCCACTCCTAAGCTACCCAGCTTGCTTAATAGTCTCCTATGTGGAATGGTGTTGAAAGCCTTACTGAAATCTAGGTAGGCCACATCCACCGCTACACCTTGATATAAGTTCTTTGTCACCCAGCCTAAGAAATATATCAGGTTCATTTGACATGACCTCCCCCCTGTGAAACCATGCTGCCCTGGGTCTTGTAACCCACTGGATTCAAGATATTCCACAATCCTTTCCTTCAGCAGTGATTCCATTAAGTTTCCCACCAACTATGTGTTAATAAATGGGAGGCTGCAGTTGCCAGCTTCATCTAACTATGTCTCTCTTTTTGTCACATTTTAAGGTAGGCACCACACAAGGCTCATTCAGAGAAAGCTGGATTACTGAGAAGCTGAAACTGTAAGTGTTTAAGTGATAGCACTTTTCGCAGACTGGTCTCTACCAGCACTCAGTCCTCATTGCCACCAGTTTTTACAACTCTTAAGACTCCTGAATGATTATCTTGGTATGCTGCCACCATGCAGCTTGACTCTCTTTTGACATATTTCTAGGTCAGAATCCTAGCAGAGCCACTGCTCACACAGTACAATGACTTCTCCCAAAAAGGCAAACAATGCACCATTTTAGTCATAGCTGACAAAGCTAGCTTTGGATAAGTTTTGCAGCACGTCTCTTTGGAAACATATCAATGACTTGCCAATTACCCCAGGGTATCTATACCTTAAAAATTCAGTACCAGAGAGCAGGAAGAATATAAAAATAACATTTAATACTCATTGATTTGCACATATGGTACAGGATTATGCAAACTAAAGTCTATGGGCAATACAGGATACTACTGAAATGAAGAACAAAACATTTTAAAAGATACAGATCATGCAGAAAATCATATCATATAGAATTAGATATGGGGGAGTGCATAATGAGAATTTAATGCACACCCAAGGTGTGGGATGCTACATAAACCCCGAGGGTGAAGCCCGAGGGGTTTATCAAAGCATCCCCCACCAAGGGTGTGCATTAAATTCTCATTATGCACTCCTCCATATATTGTTTTATGTAATTGCTGAGTGACGTTTTTTTCTCCCACCAGATAAAAAAGTGACTGTGACACAGGATGTTTGTTAATTATATTGTATGTAGCATGACACAGCTTTAAACACATTTATTTAGTGCAGAATAAATTTTTGTTTTTGTAAAGTACATCAACATCAGTTTTTTAAAAGATTTGAATATTGTTGCTTTTAGATCTGTACAGGAGATCTACAGTGTGGATTCTATGTGAGAACAGCAGCTGGTACAGTCAACAAGTAAGAAAAGAGGTGTCAGTTAACTGCTGCAAGTAAAAAGAAATGCACATAAAAATTAATCTGACGCAAGATTTTGTCTTTTTTATTTATTTGAACTGGGGGGAGGTTACCTAAGGTCATCCTCATTGCCTTGGCAATATTTTATGAGGTGCTGAGGTCATAGGTCATTTTCATTTTTGTGCAGCTCTGAGAGACAGTGTGTGCATGTAAATATCTGAGCTACAGACTGAAATGTGAAGGTAAAATGTACTGTTTGGTTTCTTTTTGAAAGGATTGGAATGATTTTCTTTGGCGGAGTTGCTCTGTGAAGATTCCTCTGGTGATTGAAGACTGTGTTGCTTATGTTTTCTGCGCTGAGTGAGCATGAGCATGGCTGAGGAGAAACTGGCGCTTGTTCATCGTTACAACCCCTGGGTTATAACGGTGAATTATAACCAGCTTTTCCAACAAGAAGTTAATTGGTTTTCTAAGCAGAAGAAGCTTACTTCAACTGAGATCTTGTGAGTTTTTTGGACAGCTTTGGTGAAGCTTCTAACATCCCAAGTAAAACTGATTTACTCAGAGCAGCAGAATTAGAAATAGCCTTAGCAGGCCAAACCACATGACCACATCATCCTGTCTGCCTCTGTTACATCACAGTCTGTACATTTTGTTTGAACTCTGGGGACCTCCTCTACCCCAGAATCAGTCCAAACTGGTTGTGTGTATTTGGGCTCTGTCCTATTGTTATCATGCCTATCTGCCCAGCAGGAAGTATATTACTTTGCCTGGCCACTGTTTACACTCAAAATGCAAGGCTTTTTTGATGAAAGGAACTCTATTATCCCAAAACAAAAGCCTTTAGATGACAGGAACTCCTACTGTCCAGTCCAACTTGCTTCTTCAGCCAGTAAATTTGAAAGAAACTGGAATCTCAGTTCCTACCTACCACCCACATCAACTAAAATATTTTACAAAGAAAATAGATGGTAAAATAAAAAAAGTTCTGCATGTTACATCTGTTACTTACAGCATCACAAAGGATCCCAATGCACACAGAGCCTCTACTCTTCACTGAGAAGGTGAAGGAAACCCTTGTTATAACTTATTATCTTTGCCCTGAAAACCCTCACATAACACATAAGGGACTGGAGTTACACATTTTTTCACTTTCTCTGCCTTTTCCAATGCCCAGTACTTCAGTAAATTCAGATTTCAACAAATAGGGACTTCACCCTTTACCCACTCGTCACTTAAGTCAAAAGATATTTCTTAATTGTTTATTTTTTCTATGTCTCTCTCCTGATCACATGCATACTCTCTAAAGTACAGGTCTGCATCATGAATCTTGAGAGCCACATGTGGTTCTTTCTCTGTGTTCATGTGGCTCAGTAGCTCCTTACCTTCAAAATGTCCTGAATTCATGCTTTTCAACATCGCTACTTCTGTGCTCCATGAAAAAGGATCTGAATGACTGTATGCTGGCTTATTGGCATTCTTTAACTGTATGTAGGATTATATTTTAAATGTCATACAGTATAAATGCAGCATTACAGTTGTAATATACTGATGTACATGGTGCTGGGTCTGTAAGATGCAGTCAGGCATGATTACAGAATCATGATCATTCACACTGCAGTGTGCCACATATTTTATTTCAGTATCAACACCACCAACTGTGTTGCAGATCTTGGCCTGTGTGAGGCAAGACAGTTAACATTTGAAAACTTGCTGCTGGCTTGCCCTATGACTTAATGTTAAGTGTTACTGCATACCAAGTCAACAAACCAGGTTGTTGCTGAAGCCTGGGTTACTGCAAAGCAGGTGGTAAAGTCAGTAAAAGAGTCTACTTAGGATGCCTCCTGACTCTGCAAGACTACTCACTAGGTATCCCAAAGGGAGGATCAATGCTAGGATTCAATGCAAAGAAGTGCAAAATAATGCACCTGGGAAACAAAAACCCAGGGGAAGATTACACAGTGGGGGGGAGGTAGTAACAACAACAAAAAAGGAAAGGGACCTGGGGATAATCATATCAGATGACCTTAAGGTTAAGAAGCAATGTGAGAAGGCAGCAGGAGGGCTGGGATATACTGGGATTCATAGGGAGAGGCATCACCAGCAGAAAACAGGAAGTTGTTATCCCTCTGTACAGACAGTTGGTGAGACCCCATCTGGAGTACTGCATCCAGTTCTGGAGACCCCATCTCCGCAAGGACATAGACAGGATAGAGGCAGTCCAGAGGAGGGCAACTAAAATGGTGCAGGGTGTGCAAGAGAAGCCATATGAGGAGAGACTAAATGAGCTTAATATGTATACCCTTTAGGAAAGGAGGGAGACGGGGGACATGATAGAAACTTTTAAGTACCTCAGTGGAATCAACAAAGTCCAAGAGGGTAGCATCATTCAGAAAAAGAGACATGCAAGAACAAGGGGACACAATTTTAAAATGGGAGGGCAGTTCAGGGGCAATGTGAGGATGTATTTTTTTTCACAGAGAGGGTGGTGGATGCATGGAACAGCCTTCCTGAGGAGGTTGTGGTGTCTAAAACTGTGGGAGAATTCAAAAATGCATGGGACAGACATAAGGCAATTCTTGTGGGGGGGTAGGAAGAAATAGGCTGTTGGTTAACTAGCATCTGTGGTTTATCCTGTAGGTAGGGAAATGGGCAGACTAGATGGGCCAAGTGGTCCTTATCTGCCATCAAAGTCTATGTTTCTATATTGGAAGGTATTGGCAGTGTTGTTCAGGTTGCCAATTAGCAGGGCACATTATTCCTACCATTGGATGCATAAGCACCACAAATCCATGCATACTTGGACTTGTGGCTAGGAATGCCCAGCCATACTAGCCTGATTTGGATGTTTTGCCCAAAACTGGAGGTACAGCAGTCCACCCTCTGCCACACTCACCAAGTCCAGTCAGTTATTCACCATCCCCCTCTGTTCTTTAGATAATAAACACACTACTTACTTTCATGTGATCTATCCCCAAATCAGATGTCCCAGGGTGTGTGTGTGTGTGTGTGTGAGACTGCTGGGGGGGGGCAACCACAGTTGCATCAGGATGCTATGTAGATGTTGCTAGGGTGCAATGCTTCCTCAGACAGGAAAGAAGACTGTGCATATGGCTGGAGGACACAGAGAACACATGACATGGCATAAAACTGCAACAATTTTTAAGTTTTATTTTAAAAAAAGCTTGCCTCCTTTTTCTTAAGATGGCCCTGACATCAACAATTCAGCCATAAGTGATACATCCAGAAAAGAAGAGAAAAGTAGTAGATAAGGACAGAACTTTTATACCAGACTGGGAAGATTGTGGCTTTATCAACATGAATGGACACATAGGTTCATAGGTGAATACAAGTTCGAGGGACAAGCCCATGATGAACTCGCCACCTTTTTTCTAAAGGTCGAAATGATATTTGTGTTCTCCCATGTAGGTATCAAGGTCCGACTTTAATTGCTGTAAGCTAGCACTTAGAACTACTTCTGTTGGTAGGAAGTTCCAAATTGGAGTGGCTCACTGAGTGAAGAACCTATTTCTTTTTACAGTTTTGTTAATGTTAGTCTTTAGTTTCAGCTTGTGAGACCTGGTACTACTATAGGAGACATGCCAGTCTAAATAGACGGTCTCAAACAGGGTAGGATCCCTGGTGGCTCTGTATATCAGACAGAGGTCACCTCTCAAGGAGTGATATTCTAAGGAGAATAAACCTAATGCCCCCAATCTGTTTTCATATGAGACTGTTTACAGGCTAATAATATTCTTGGTCAACCTTCTCTGTATTTTTCCATGGTGACTCTTTCTTGTGCTTAAGTAGGTGCACAGAAAGAGGAACAGAAGTCTAGATGTGATCTTACTAAGCTAGAATAAAGTGGTAAAAGAGTACTTCAGGTTCTCTGCTTTTGATGTTCTTTAGAATACAGCTAATTAATCTGTGGCATTTTTTTGTAGTTTTATGTGTTCAGTAATTTTTAGGTTTCTGTATTTCATGTATTTTGTGGGGAGAGTCTTTGCAATAAACAAGAAGTCTAATTTTGGGAGTATGTTGCAGTCAAACATTCTACTGTAAATATGTCATCAAATATGAAACAGAGTTATGAAAGAAAGTTTTGTCTAAGTCTGGAAATAAGATATACACAGAGAACATTTGTTTAACTTCAAGGTCTGCACAGTATCTAGCCAGATTCACTTAATGTTGTTTTGTGCAGGAGAATATTTCACAGGTGGGAGCTGGCAAAGGGTGCAGTTTTGAACAATGACCCAGTACCTGAATGCAGATTTCAAGGAACAGAGCAGAATTCCATTGTATGTCAGATTCAGGACCTGTGTTTTTTTTGTATAACACTATGAAGGACCATGCATACAAAATTATGTGGAATGTGGATTCTTTGCATCGTTTTTAATATTACTGTAGTCCAGCTTACTGTGTTTCTTTTGTGCTTGATGGATCCATGGATCTCAAGGAAAAAGCACAACAGTTTTTTGTAGTCTGTTCTATATGTGTATCAGAAGTTAATGCAGTTAATAAATTATTATGCCATTCAAGCTATAAAATCATAGTTAAGACTTCTTCAGTTTTCCTAAGGAGGATTTGGAGACTGAAATGACATCCATTGATAAGCTTGATAGTCTCTGTAGTACAGACTGCACACACAGCTATACACATAGAAAATTTATGTAACTTCATGGTCTGCACAGTTATCTAATCAGATTTACTTAATGTTGTTTTGTACAGGAGAATATTTCACAGGTGGGCAGTTGGCAAAAAGTGCAGTTTTGAACAATGACACAGTATTTGAATGCAGATTTCAAGGAACAGAGCAGCATTCCATTGTATGCCAGATTCAGGACTTGTGTTTTGTTGCATAACACTATGAAGGAACATGCATACAAAATGATGTGGTATGTGGATTCTTAGCATTGTTTTTAATATTACTGTAGGTCAGCTAAAAGTGTTTCTCTTGTGCTTGATGGATCCATGAATGTCAAGGGAAAAACATAACTGGCTTTTCCGCTCTATTCTATATGTACATCAGTAATTGATCCAGAATTACTAATTATTATGCCATGGAAGCTGTAGTATCATGGCTAAGACTTCAGTTTTCTTAAAGAGGATTTCAAGACAGAGATGATATCCATTGATAAGAACATAAAGAAAACAGCCAACAGAAGGAGACCTATCGGTCTATTGTCTCTGCTCGGGATAATAAATATTGCTTGTGCCTTGAGATTTCAACTGTGCCTCCACCGCTTGATAGTATCTGTACAGACTGCACACTCTGCATGTCAGTAATTTCCAAATGGGATTGAAATTTGGGTTTTGCATAGCAAACTAGTGGGGTACACTGTAATTTGTACATTTACATACACTGCCGGTTGCAATTTTTGTGCATTAGTATAGGATGAAAAAATACATCACTGTTGTTGAAAACAAATCATAAATAATACATTTTCAGTTGGCTTTGCTTAGTCTACCAACAAAATGACATGGGCACAATTTTTTAAAATTGAGGTTTGCTTCTTTTGAAGTCCCTGTCCTAAGCATTAAATTGCACAAAGCACAAAGTTTGTCAGCTTTAAAACAGCACACTCTTGAGTGCCCAAAGCATGGTTACAGATAGAGTACCTCCTAGAAAACAGCACAGACCAAGGCCCTAAAATGTGCTCAGCCACAAAGCACAACCCCCTGCTGGCCACCTTAGCATGTTATGCTAACTAGAAACAATGGTGTCCCGTGAGGTGGGTGCATGAGGAAGGGCACTGTCTGTAACAGTGACTCCTTCCTGGTGCAATCCCTCAAGGCGATGGGAGGGTAGGGTGACCAGTTGAGGGGGTGGGTGAACTGGGTGACAGGATGTTGCTATATGTATGCACATGGGGGAGTGAGCATGGTCAGCGTGGATTGGGAGGGGGTGGAGGGGCTGTAGGGGGTGGTGCTGTGGTGGATGGCCAAGCTGCTTCATGTCATTGGGGGTTGGCTAGTGGTTGGGGTGGGTGAGGTACTGGTTTGGGTCCAGGCACTGGTGCAATTTTATTGTGCCCGCCCAAACCTTTTTTTTAATGCTTTCACCCCCAACATGTACCCCCTGGAGTTGAGAATCTTATAGGGTGGGTGGGTGGCGGCCCCAGCGAGAGAATCTTATTAAAATCGTCCTGGCACCATTGTCCTCAGGCGCTTAGGTTGTCAGAATGTCGAAATGTTTTCGACACCTGACTGTGCGATAATGGTGATCACCTTTAGGCTGCTCGCCGTCATCACATAGACCCAGAAACAATAGGTTGCAGTCAAGCGAAGTAGCAGGTAGGGCATCTTGGCGGTACTTGCCCTTTTACACTATGTTGCAGTCTTTAAAAGGAGAGGTTCAAATGACCTCTGGCAGCTGAGATGGCCCTAACAGGAATTTGAATGTCTCTTTAGTGGCACAGTAACATTTCAGGAGAAATCCTTCACTTCTTGGATTGCATGGAGACAGGGAATTCTGGTGTGAAAGACCACACATAGCATATATGTATTTTATGTTAGTACAGAAAACCTTTGGTAGGTCCAGGACATAGTTACCAATTATAGCGCAGTTGACTTACAACATACGTACATATTCTATTGGGGGTCCTGCTTTAACACAGTTCCTCATCACTGTGGACTGGTGCACTGAGAGGTGAAGTACAGCAGAGTCAGTCAGGATGCAATGGTCTGTGATAAGCATGTCACACTTTCATTTGCCACACATTAGAGTAATTGCCATGTGATTGCAACATGTTCCTGCAGAATTCTGCTGTATGTCACTGGTAGAAACCATAATAAGAGCAATGCATCCTGGTTGACTCCATTGTAACTTGCTCAAAGTCACACAGTGAGTATTTGACCCTGTGGGGTTTGTGCACAGTATGGAAAACCACCTCGAGGTACAGCGGTTCTCCCTCCCTCACCCCAATCTCAGTATACACAGTATCAAAAAAAATAGTTCCTTAATAGTCTAGTGTCCCCAAACCAGTGCCAATTCAGATGATCCAATCCATCTCTGATACACAGGTGGACTGCCCCCTCCCAGAGCTGTCTTCCAAGACACCCCCCCCAGTCTCAAGACAGTGGCTGGTACTTATCCTCCACTCATCGCCACTGTCATCTATCATCTGAGTCACATAAAGAATACAAATCAATACTGTATATCGAATCTGTAATCATGCAAGTATAATATGTAAAATATTGACTTGCATCCCAAATTGGCATTTCCTTAAATGACTACTATGATGATCGACAGTGTTGGTGAGTGCAGAAAAAGTGCTGGACACTGCCTTAGGCAATGTTGGGGTTGAGTAAGGATAACACTAATAGAGGATGGACCACTACACCGCCAGTGTTGGGTTTGACTGTCTGATTAGGAACTGGGTTAGGGAGAAGGGCCACTAGACCACCAGGTAGAGTAATTATTGCTTTTTATTTAATAAATACTGGGACAGGTTGAGGGGGAGACCATTAGACTATCTGAGACAGGGTTTCTGTAAACAGATGGGCAATTGAAATTCAAAGACTTTCCATGATTTTTGTGGATTTCTATGGAACTCAGCCCAAGTGTCATCTACTGATTTCTACCATTGTTCCACAGAAAATTACAAAACCGCACAGTTCCTTTTTATGTATTATCTATAAGCAAGGCAAACTACGTTATGAGAAAACAAATCTGCAGCATACCATGACTTAGTGAAATCTGCAGACTATGTTAATGTCTATTCTATTCTATACATGAGAAAAAACATTAGAAAGAAAATCTGCAGTTTGCATTAACTTTTTTATAGGGTGGTCATCACCAGACACCAGCCCTGGTCCTTTCATTTTTTGACACCATTTCCAGCTTCCAGTAGCTTGCAGGACCTGCCCCTGTTCTATTATGATTACTATCTCTCACATGTCCAGTTGATGTGTGAAAAGGGGGTGGCAGTCTGGGTTAGCAGGCCACAAGAGTGCCAGCTCATACTGCACACTCTTGAATTTACTATCTTATTTCACCCTCCAGGCACCAACAGCTAGGATGGCTTGTCTGTTATGACCCCTGGGTCTTTTTCCTGTTCTACTTCAGCATGAGTATCCATACAGTTCATATGTCCTACCTCTGTTTTTTCCTCCATAATCACTTTGCATGTGGCTACATTGAATTTGAAACTCAAGGTGTTTGACCAATCACCAGGCTTGTTTAGATCCTTAGTTCACACTTGGCCTCAAGAGTGTACCACACTGGAGAGCATACTGTAATTTCATGATTTCATGAACTTGAAGAGTACCTTTCCTGCTCTTTTGTCATCTCCCACCAGCACCATATATACACACCTTACTTCGATTCAATTACTGTTGTTTAATTCATAATTTCCTCTGCAGTTTCTGGAGCGAAAGAAGTGATCACATTTTGATTCCATGGAGCACGAGCACAATCCCTTCCACTTTCTAGTCCTAAGCATCCCCTCACTCTAGCACATTATGTGATGCAATGATATGGAGAACATGGGGTGTATGTTTCCCAGAGTGCTATAGGAACATGTTTAAAGTGCTTCTTTTAAATACTTGTAGGTTTCAATTTAGAAAAATCAAGGCCATAGCTCAAGCTAACAAGGGTCTTGTTAAGTGGTGGCCTTGATTTTTCTCAATCAGAACCTAACAGTATTAAAAAAGCACTTTAAAACACATCCCTATAGTATTCCATTGAGCATATCCCCGCACTCCCCATATCACAGCATCACATAATGTGGTAGTGTGGGGATGGCGCTCAGGACTAGGAAGAGGAAGGAATTGAGTTCTTAGCTTCACAGAGTCAAAATATGATCCCTTCCCTTCCAAAGTAACTGCATCAAAAAATTATGAATTAAGCAGCAGTGGACTTGGGGCCAGGTAAGGGTGCGTGTATATACGGGGAGTATGAACAACTCTGCTCAGTGCAGGAAGGTAGCGGCAAAGGCCAACAAAATGCTGGGGTGTATTGCGAGAGGAATCTCCTGCAGAAGGAGGGAGGTTATCCTGCCCCTGTATAGGTCATTGGTCAGGCCCCACCTGGAGTACTACATGTTGGAGAGGGTGCAGCAAAGAGCCACAAAGATGATCAAGGGATTGGAGAACAAGCCCTATGAGGACAGACTGGGAGAGCTGAATATGTATTCACTGGAGGAGAGGAGGGATAAAGGGGATATGATTAAGACCTTTAAGTATCTGAAGGGGATAAACAAGACCAACACAGAAGAGATTTTTCAGATGAAAAGGGGAAGGGACACGAGAGGGTATGGAGTGAGATTGGAGGGGGGAAGAGTCAAGAGGGAGATGAGGAGACATTTTTTCATGGAAAGAGTGGTGTACAAATGGAACACCTTACCAGATGAGATGGTCTCCTGTAAGACAGTGGGCAGCTTCAAGAGGGGTTGGTACAGGGTAAGGGGAAGGGATACTGGGAAGGGGCGGGGGGGCAACTGTGAGATGAGCGGTTATCTGCACAGTTGAGCAGACTCTATAGACCATGAGGCCTGTTTCTGCTGACAATTAGTATGTTCATATGTTTGTATGGTTTTGGAGGAAGCACCAGAAAAGGTGCTTTTTAAGCAGCCTGATGGAGACCCCAACTTTCATATTATCAATAAAATCATTTAACAGCAGTGGACCTAGTACTGATCCCAGACAGATTCCAATGAGTTTCCCTCTCAACTCAGAGTAGTGCTCATCCAACCAAAGTTTTGCTTCCTTGCCCCACAGTGGTATACAGTGATAGGCAGTCAAGTTAGCAAAGGTTAATCCTATTACCTTGACATATTTAAGCAGGAGCAATTCTTAAGGTTATAACTAGTTTAGACTAGGGGGATTGTGATAATAGTTTCAGAAGACTTTCAGTTACAACAGAACCTATCACAGACCACAACTTCAGCAATTCATCCTCTATATGCCTCATGTATACCACGCTTGTCCAGAAGCATGTTATATGCCACAGTAGCAAAGGGCTTTCTGAAGTCAGGTTAGACTGCATCTATGGCCCAGTTTCTGTTCACCTCCCTATTTAACCCTTCAAAGAAGGTATTCAGGTCAGTTTGGCACAATCTCCCTCTTCTATTGCAGGGAAGCTGATAGAGTCACTGGATGAAGAGGACCACATGGGCTACTTGGAGAACAATGGTCTCCAGGATAATAAACAACATGGATTTGTGGTGGTGAGGTCTCGTCAGACTAACCTGATAGTTTTCTTTGACTGAGTGATGAGGGAATTGGATAGGGGTCACACTGTGGATTTTCACTGTGGGAAAAAAAGTAAATGGAGAGAGGAAACAGTAAGCATACAAAACAACAGATGAGCGGCCACAAATAAGACATGATGGGAGTGGTGCAGTGCAGTGGCTGTGGAGCGGTACTCTTCCGGGAGACATTCTGGAGGATGTGGTATTGTCCCATCTGCAGGCACCTCTCTGGGCTGAGGGAGGAGGTTACTCGTCTCCAGGCTAAGTTGACCTGTATTTGGGGGAAACCTCCTCTACAACTCAGGGACCACCAGGGCTGATGCTGCTGCCTCAGAGGTTGCCAAGAAAGAGGAGCAGTTGGACCACGGTGGGCTCAGGGATGGTAAGGGTGGAGGAACAGAGGTGCATCCCTCCAATTGTACCTCTCCACAATTCGCATGCCATTCTGGCAGAGTGTGGTTCCTCTATGGAGGCACCTGCAGTGGAGACTAAGGAGGATGCTGGGAACCTCCACAAAGGAGACCCACAGGAGGTTGGCATGGGAATCCACAAGGGAAGAAAACAACTCCTGGTGGGGGATGCAATTGTTATTGGGGTACAACTGGGGGAAGGGAGAGGGAGGTAAGGTGCCTGCCCAGTGCCATGGCTTGGAGGGACTGGGAGCAAATTCTCAGGATCGCTGGAGCAGCTGCATTGGGGAAGGAGCTGGATGTCATTGTCCACCTAGGGACAAATGACATGGTGGGGAATTGGATCAGAACAGTGCAGGAGGAGTTTGTGGAGTTGGGGAGGGGCCTTAAACAAGTAGCATGCACAGTAACCTTCTCGGAGGTGCTGCTTGTCTATGGCACGAGTAAGGCTAGGGTGCTCAGCACCATGATATTCAATCAATGGTTGAAAAACTGGTACAAAGCTCAGGGTTTTGACTTCATTGGGGACCTGGGGTCCACCTGGAGGGATATCCGCCTATACTGGCATGATGGTCTGCATCTGTCCAGGAGGGGAACCAGAATCCTTGGTGATAGGTTTAAATGTTTCATTGGTAAGCATTTAAACCAGCCATGGGGGGAGGCACTGAAAAGGAGCTGGGAAATCCAAGCCCCCACCCCCCAAAAAAACAGGACAGTTAGTGAGGTAAACACCAAGATAGAGATGTCAAGAGGGAGAAGGACAGGGGTAAATGGAGAAGTAGGCAAAGGCAGTAAGGACAGGGATGGGGCTAAAAGGGTTAAGGCCATCAAAAAATGGAGAGCAATGAGTGCCAACACCCATAGTCTGGGTAACACGCTGCCTGTACTACTGATCTTGATGGAAGAGGGCTGCCTGGATATCATGGCAGTCACAGAAACATGGTACATAGAGAACCATGACTGGGATGTCAACATACCAGGTTACACAGTCTACAGGATGGACAGGAAGGGTAGAAGAGAAAGAGGAATAGCTCACTACATAAGGGAAGGGATCAAAGTGACGGAACTAAAGGGTAAACAGGGAGGAGAGGAGGCACTGTGGGTCACCCTGGAGACAAGAAATGGCACCACAATCTGCATGGGTATTGTATACAGACCCCCATCTCAGGGGGATGAAATAGACATGGAAATGATAGAAGGCATCCTTAGGATGACAGAAAGGGGAGATATTGTTGATGGGCAATGTGAATATGCCAGATGTTAACTGGAGCACCTTTACTGCAGCCACATCCAAGAGCAGGGTCATTCTCGATGCCCTACAGGGGGCATGCCTCAGACTGCTAGTGTTGGAACCCACTCTGAAGAGAGCAATCTTAGATCTGGTACTCTCAAACGGGGACAGAGAGACAATCTCAAATTCAGAAGTGGGTAGCCATCTGGGAACAAGTGACCACCAAACCATGTGGTTCACGATAAACATAACCATAGAGTCAAGCCATACAAAAGTGAGGATACTGGACTTCAGGAGGGCTGACTTTGTCAAAATGGGAGAGTGTTTCAGAAAAGCTCTAGCAAATGGGCAAGAAGGAAGGGTGGAGGAACAATGGGAAAACATCAAAACTGTCATCACAGAGGCAACAAGCCTTTGTGTGAAGCAAATAAACAAATCAAAACAAAGAAAAAAAACACTATGATTCTCAAAAGAGGTGGTGGGGAAGGTTAGGGAGAAAAAGATGGGGAGGTAGTATAGCACAGTGGTTTAAGGCTCTGAGTTGCAAATTTGGAGACCTGGGTTTGAATCCCACAGCCCCCACTTGCATACTGTGTGACCTTGAGCAAGTCACTTAACTTCCCTGTGCTCCCAGGTCACACCTGTAAACAAGCTTTCAGCTTAGTGTGCCACTCCTGGTTAAACAATTGCAAAAAAAAAAAGACAGCATTTAGGAAATACAAGGAAACACAGAAAGAGCAGGACAGAGAAGTGTACCAGTTAAGGCAGAAGGAAGCAGGGAAGGAAGTCAGAAAAGCAAAGGCCCAAACTGAGGAAAAGTTAGCCAACTCGGTTAAGAAGGGGATAAAACCTTTTATAGGTACATCAGGGAGCGTAGAAAGACAAAGGGAGGGATAGTGAGGCAGAATAAAATGGACGGTGGGTGGGCATAGAGGGTCAGTGAAAAAGCAGGGATACTGAATGAATACTTCTGCTCAGTATTCACAAAAGAGGAGGAGGGGAAGGTGCCTAATCCAATTACCAGAAGCACTCTGCATAGGGGGGTTGATCCCAGTCCTTTCACAGAAGAAAGGGTTCTGAAAGATCTCCTATAACTGAAGGTGGACAAAGCAATGGGGCTTGATAGAATTCACCCCAGAATTCTAAAAGAATTAAGGGGAGAACTAGTGGCACCACTGACTACCCTTTTTAATAAATCATGGGAGGATGATGTGGTACCTGAGGACTGGAGGAAGGCGGATGTGATTCCCCTTCACAAAAGTGGGAACAAGACAGAGGCAGGAAACTACAGACCTGTCAGTTTGACCTTCTGTGGTAGGGAAAGGATGGAATCACTTCTGAAGGAAAGAATTGTTGAGTACCTAGAGGTCAGTGGGGCACAGGACCCAAGGCAGCATGGGTTCACAGTGGGAAAGTCATGTCAGAAAAATCTAATTGATTTCTTTCACTGGGTGACCAAAGTAGTAGACAAGGGAGGGACTGTGGATATGGCCTACCTAGACTTTAGCAAGGCACTTGACACAGTCCCACACAAAATATTAATAATCAAATTAACCAGCCTGGGTGACAGCCTTGGTAAAACATTGGCTAGACAAGAAGACACAGAAGGTAATTGTAAATGGAGTCCACTCTGAAGAAAGAGGGTTACTAGTGGGGTACCAGAGGGTTCAGTACTGGGTCCAGTCCTTTTTAATGTCTTTATAAGTGACATTGTAGAGGGACTGGAAGGAAAAGTTTGACTCTTTGCAGATGACACAAAGATTTGCAACAGGGTTGATACACAAGGAAGCGTGGAAAGGATGAGAAGGGACTTGGCAAGGTTGGAGGAATGGTCAAAAGTGTGGCAGCTTGGATTCAATGCAAAGAAGTGCAAAATAATGCACCTGGGAAACAAAAACCCAGGGGAAGATTACACAATGGGGGGAGGTAGTAACAACAAAAATGGAAAGGGACCTGGGGATAATCATATCAGATGACCTTAGGGTTAGCCAGCAATGTGAGAAGGCAGTAGGGAGGGCTGGGGAGATACTGGGATGCATAGGGAGAGGCATCACCAGCAGAAACTGGGAAGTTGTTATCCCTCTGTTCAGACAGTTGGTGAGACCCCATCTGGAGTACTGTGTCCAGTTCTGGAGACCCCATCTACACAAGAACATAGACAGGACGTAGGCAGTCCAGAGGACGGCAACTAAAATGGTGCAGGGTCTGCAAGAGAAGTCATACCAAGAGAGACTAAAGGAGCTTAATATGTATACCCTTGAGGAAAGGAGGGAGAGGGGGGACATGATAGAAACATTTAAGTACCTCAGTGGAATCAACAAAGTCCAAGAGGGTAGCATCTTTCAGAAAAAGAGATGTGCAAGAACAAGGGGACACAATTTGAAGATAGAGGGGGGACAGCTCAGGGGCAATGTGAGGAAGTATTTTTTCACAGAGAGGGTGGTGGATGCATGGAACAGCCTTTCTGAGGAGGTTGTGGGGTCTAAAACTGTTGGAGAATTCAAGAATGCATGGGACAGACATAAGGCAATTCTTGTGGGGGGGGTAGGAAGAAATAGGCTGTTCGTTAACTAGGACCTGCAACTTATCCTGTAGGTATGGAAATGGGCAGACTAGGTGGGCCAAGCAGTCCTTATATGCCATCAAAGTCTATGTTTCTATGTTTCTATGTAGCCCTGAACACAGGTGCTGTAATTGAGTCGACGTTTTCATAAGCGTTCAATCATGGTCACCTTGTTCATGGTATACCCTATAATCCTGGAGATACAATAGGTCCCAGGGCTAAATAGGGAATTCAGGCAGACCGGATGGAATGTTGATCATTTTCTGCCATCATTGCCTATCTTTCTAGGTTTTATGTTTCATAAAACCATGATTAGTTGGGAGTTTCAACCAAGTGTTCATTATTCTGTCTGAAATAATTAGTTCATGGGCATTGCCCAGCACTGATGCCAGGCTGACCATTCTGAAGTTTCCAGCTTTGACCATGCCCCACCTTAATGATGGGGCTATTTTGGCCCCTTTTCAGTGCTCCAGCATCATATATGTCTGGACAGAGTCATGAAACATTATTGCAAGCAATCCAGCCATCTGGTTCCACAGCTCCATGATTCTAGGGTGTATGTGTATTCCATCTGCCTATCACGACTTACTTGACTAAATCATTATCAAATGATCAGCTACCCTACCAGGGCAGGTATGGCAGTCACAGGCTGCATCATTGCTCCATCTGACGCCATGGGTCCTTCCAATGAGCACCCTATTTTGAATATCCAAGCACAGTATTCTTTCAGCATCTCAGTCATTACTCCTGGGTCTGTCCTAGTTCCCAGCACCATTCCCCAGTTTTCAGGGTCTCTGTCCCTCATTTTCCTATATTTCATAAATTTAAAAAATGTGTTGGTGTTGTTTACAGCTTCTTCTGCTGTCCTGGCTTCTAGTCCCTCCTTGGCTTTCTTAATTCCAGTCTTACAGTACCTCAGTGTTGTCCAGTACCTGTTCCAAGCCTGAAATAAACCAATTTCCCAGTGGCAACATACCTTTTCTGTTCATGATCAGTTGCCTTACGGCACTGTTAACCCAGGAGGGGCTACTTCCTGGCCCCTGTTGCCTTATTGATTACAGGGATGCAGATCTCTATGATTACTTCAAGCATTTTATTCAATGAACTCCATGTATGCTCTACATAATCAGCTTCATGTGGTCACTCCAGACCCTAGGCACCAGGTCCTTCATCTTGACAATGTCCACTTTTCTGAAATGCTGGGTCCTGTTGGATGAGACCTATATAACCAATGCTGTCACTAGGTAGAAATTTATATGGCTGTCATCACTTCCTCACAGCAGTTCTTTGATGAAAATGGAGATGATTCCATCCCACCTTTGGAGAACAATGTTAATGGTGGCCTCAAACCTAGTCCCCCATTGGACATGCTGCTTTAGGAAGCAGTCATTGATGGTGGGCAAAAACTTGGTCTCTACTTTGCAATTAGCTATTTTAAAATGAAAGTCAATTCCCAGGTGATAAAAGTCCCCCAGGATCACAACTGCATCTGATTTGCCTGCTTTCATAATTTTCTTCACCTACTGGACATCATGCTTTGCTGTTTTCGGGGGGCCTGTAGCATACCCCAGGGTTATTATTTTGCCCCCTTCCATTAGCAATGCCAAAATTGGCTCTGTGTCACTGTTTGCCCCTCAGAGTTCCTCCTTAGTTTCTACAGTGTCTCCTCCCCCAACCCCATTTCAAAGAGAGCCATCTCATTTTTTGTCAGGTCTATCCTTTCAGAATATTCTGTATCTCAGCATCCTGGTGTCCCAGTCATTTATTTCCAACCTCCAGGTTTCTTTGAGTGCCAATATAAGAACATAAGAATTTGACGGCAGATGGGGACCGAGTGGTCCATCTAGTCTACCCATGAATCTAACCCACCCTTATATTTTGCTGTTTTTGTTTATACTGTAGTGCCAGTCCCATGCGTGTTTAAATGCATTCATCAACTTTGCTACAACCACCTCTGGTAAAGACTGTTACATGTGTCTATTACCCTCTCCATAAAAAAGTACTTCCTGATATTGTCTGTGAGCCTTCCCCCTCTCAGGCATAGGTTGTGCCCTCTTGTACGTGTCTCTCCATTTGCATGGAAGAGTTTGTCTACCCAAACAGTGTTTATACCCTTGATGAATTTGAACATTTCTATATCTCCTCTGTTCCTTCTCTGCCTCAGGGAGTACAAGTTTAGGTCTTGGAGTCTAGACTAATATGGCTTATGATGGAGGTCCTGCACCATCATTGTGGCCCATCTCTGAATTGATTCCAAGTGCTCTATGTCCTTCTTCAGGTGGGGCCTCCAGAACTGGACTCAGTACTCCAGGTGTGGCCTCACCAGGGATCTATAGAGTGGAATGATCACTTCTTATTTCCTGCTAGTAACTCCCCTGCCTATGCATCTGAGGATGCTGCTTTTTTGCATTTATTCCTTGCTTTAAGGTCGTCTGATATGATTACGCCTATGTCCCATTCAGTCCTGGTCTCTTCAAGTCGATGCCCATTTAGGAAGTATTGAGTTCTTGGGTTCTGTTTTCTCAGGTGCATCACTTCACATTTTTTAGCATTAAATCAAAGTTCCAGTCATTGGATCACTGTTCAAGTTTCTCAAGATCCTCCTTCATACTGGAGGCTCCCTACTGATTGTTCACCCTATTACATAGTTTTGTATCATCTGTGGACAGACAGACTTTACAGTACCCTCAAGACCATCAGCAATGTCGCTGATGAATTTGCTGAAGAAGACTGGACCCAGCACTGATCCCTGAGTGACTCCACTGGTCACAAAACCATCTCAGGCCATGACGCCATTTACTGTGACTTTCTGAGTTCTATCCTGCAGCCAGTGCACTACCCAGCTTATTGTCTTATGCGCGACACCTGTGTGTTCAAGTTTATTGATCAGCCTCCTGTGTGGGATGGTGTCAAAGACCTTGCTGAAGTCCAGGTACACTATGTCCACTGCCCCCCCAGTCCACTGCTTTGATCATCAAATTGAAGAATTGTATCAGGTTAGTCTCACATAATCTACTTGCAGAAAATCTGTGTTGTTTGGGGTCGAGTTTTCATAACTCTTTTAGGAAGTCTGCTATCCTTTCTTTAAGGGGTGTCGCCATGATTTTACCCACGCCGAGGTCAAGCTGACCAGGAGGTAATTTCCATCCTTCCTCCTCCCTGCTGCCACTTTTATGCAAGGGTATCATGGTAGCCCTCTTCCAGTCAAGTGGCACCTTGCTGATTTCCAGAGATTCGTTGTATAGTTCAGCTAATGGTGCAGATATTTCTTCTCAAAGCTCTGTCAGTATTCTTGGGTGAATTATGACCAGTCCCATGGCTTTGTCTTTCCTAATTTTTCTAGTTCTTTCAACACCCTTTCCCTTGTGAAGGGGTTTGTGTCTGCCTCCTGTGCAGGGTGCTCTGTTCTGTTTAATGCTGGGCCACTACCGTTCTGTTCATTTGTGAAGACTGAGCAAAAGAATGCATTGAGTCCTTCAGCTCTGTCTTCATCTTTTTCCACTGACTGTTGCTTGTTGATATTCTGACAAAATTCCCCCTTTGCTCTTTCTTTTTTGCTGATATATCTAAACAGGTTTTTGTCCCCCTTCTTGATTCCCAGTGCTATTTTTTCCTCCATATGGGCATTTGCTAACCTGATAGCCTTTCCAGCCTCTATGAGTTTCTCCTTGTAGAGCTCCCTATCCCCTTCCCTCTGTGACTCCTTGAACTACCTAAAGGCTTATTTCTTTTCTTTAATCTTTAGTGTTATCTCTTTAGTAAACCAGAGGGGGTTTCTCTTCCTTTTAGATTTAGTTATTAGCTTTGTGCAGTCTGCTGTTACCACGTTCAGTGAGCCTTTTGTTTTTCCAGTGAGCTTCTATGTCTCCTGTGGATCTGTCCCTCAGCAGTGCTTTAATGCTGGATCTCATTTTCTGAAAGTCAGGTTTTTTGAAGTCAATAACCTTTAGTCTGGTGTGTCCTGGAACCACCATATTATTGATTTGTAGCCAGACAGACTTATGATCACTGGTTCTCAGATCGATGCTGACATGGGTGTTGGATATTCTGGGGCTATTAGTGAGAACCAGGCCCAGGATTGCTTTATCCCTGGTGGGCGAGTCCACTAGTTGGTTGAACCCAGCTTCCTTAAGAGTGATGAGAAATTCTCTGCTCTTTTGTGTGAAAGCTGTGTACATAGACCAGTTTACATTTGGTAGATTAAAGTCCCCAAATTGAAGCAGTTCCCCCCGTTGTCAGCCATTGAATGAATGGTCTCAAGGATCTCCTTGTCAACTTCAGAGTCCTGGGCTGGGGGCCTATACACAATGCCCAGGAAAATAGGAGACCTGGCCCCTGCTCCTAGAGGGACCCATTGGGCTTCTGTATTGCTGTGTTCCTGTTGAATCTCTGTTGCCTTTATTCCTTCCTTGACATATACCGCAACCCCACTCCTCTCTTATTTTTCCAGTCCTTGTGGAAAAGTGCATGGCCAGGTATGCTAATATCCCAGGTGTTGTTATCAGAGAACCATGTTTCAGTGAATGCTACCCAATCCAATTGTTTCTTTGCTATAATGGCAGAAAGCTCAGGGATTTTGTTTGAAAGGCTGCATACATTGATGCACATTGCTTTCCACTCCTGAACTACTGAACCACCTGGGTGGTTATTTTGTGTAAGTTGAGGGAGGCCCCAGGACTTTGTTTTTTGTAGGTTTTATGTGGCTTTGTGGGTCTTTAAAGCCTTTAAAGTGTCAGTGACAGTGTTGTAGACATCAGAGTGGGAAGCCATCTGGAGACTAGTGGCCATCACAAGGTGTGATTTTAATATAAAAAGAATAGCAGAATCCAGACACACAAGGGCGAGGGTCCTGGACCTCAGAGGGTCAGACTTTACAAATATGGGGGAATGCCTCCAAGAGGATCTGGCTGGGGAGGAGGAGAGTTGTCATAGGGGGTGGAGAGCATATGGCCCATATTAAAAGAGAGTATAGTAAAGGCAACAAACCTGTACGTCAGGCACATAAGCAAAAGTAGAAGGCAGAGGAGACCATTATGGTTCTCGAGAGAAATTGCAGAAAAGTTAATGGCAAAAACAGTGGCATTCAGAAAGTATAGGGAAACCCAGATAGAGAAGGGTGGGGACATGCATCTGGAGAAATGGAGGGAGGCAGGCAAAGCAGTAAGGAGCACAAAGGCATGAGCTAAGAAAGAAATAGCCCAGGGAGTATCAAAGGGGAACAAGACATTTTTCAGGTATATCAGTAAGAAAAGGGAGATCAAGGGAGGGATTGTACAATTAAAAATGGAGGGAGGGGGCTGCACAGAGAAGGACCAAGAAAAGGCAAACATCTTAAACAAGTATTTTGTCTTAGTGTTCACAGTAGATGGGAAAGGGGAGGGACCATAAATAAGCATCAAGAGCTTGGAGGGGAAGGAAGTGAATAACAGTTCCTTTTCTGAGGAGAGAGTCAGGAAAGCTTGCTAATCTGAAGGTGGGCAAAGCCATTAGGCCAGACAGGGTGCATCAAAGAATGCTAAAGGAACTCAGTGAAGTACTAGCTGCACCCCTGGCAGACTTTTTTAACAGTTCATTGGGAGACCAGTGTGGTCCCAGAGGACTGGAGAAGAGTGGAGGTAGTCCCATTTCACAGAAATGGTAGCAAGGAGGAGGCAGGAAATTACTTGTCTGCCAGCCTGACATCTGTAGTAGACAAACTGATGGAAACACTATTGAAGGAAATAATTGTGGAATGTCTGGAATCTGACAGACTGCATGATCTGAGGCAGCCTAACTTTACAGAGGGGAAGTTGTGGCAAACAAATCTGATAGATTTTTTTGACTGGGTAACCAAGTTGTTGGATCAGGGAAGGGTGCTGGATGTGGCCTACCTGGACTTCAGCAAGGCCTTTGACACCGTTCCACATAGGAGGCTGATAAACAAGTTAGGAAACATGGGGGTGGGCAATAAGGTGGTAACCTGGGTAAGAAACTGGTCGGGGATAGGAGGCAGAGGATGGTGATAAATGAAGTTCACTCCGAGGAGGGGAGAGTGACCAGTGAGGTACCGCATGGATCGGTACTGAGGCTATTCCTCTTTAATGTCTTCAATAGTGGCATAGCAGAGGAACTGGAAGGGATGGTCAACCTCTTTGTGAATGACTCCAAGATCTGCAACTGAGTGGACTCTCTAGTGAGGTTCAAAGAATGGAAGGAGATTTAAAATGACTGGAAACATTTGGGAACTAAGGTTTAATGCAAAAAAGTGCAAAATAATGCACTTGGATCACAGGCACCCAGAGGTGCAATATAAAATGGGGGAGAAATGCTAGCAATGACCAAGAAGGAAAGAAGCCTGGAGTAATTATATTGGATGACCTGAAGGTGGCCAGACAATGCAACAAAGTGATCTGTAGAGTTAGTGGGATGCTGGGGTGTATAAGTAGGGATATTACCAGCAGGAAGAGAAAGTGGTGTTGCCACTATATATGTCTATGATAAGACCCCACCTGGAGTACTGTGTCCAATTGAAGGCCACATCTCAGGAAGGACATAGGGAAGAGGCCAGTCAAAATAGGGATACCAAGATGGTACAGGGTCTACTTAAAAAGTCCTATGGGGAGAGGCTAAAGGAACTAAATATGTGCACCCTGGAGGTGAGGAGGGAGAGGGGGTCTATGATCAAGATCTTTAAACACCTCATGGGGGTGAATAAGGTACAAGTGGGAGATATTTTTCAGAGGAAAAGGTGCTCTTGAACTAGGGGTCATGATATGAAGCTGGAAGGGGTAGGTTCAGGAGAGATGTGAGGAAATACTTCTTCACAGAAAAGTTGGTGGATGCCTGGAACAGTCTTCCAGTGGAGGTGTTGGGGGTGAAAACAGTGTTGAGATTCAAAAAAAAGCCTGGGATAAGCACAAGGGAATTATAATGGGTAGGAAGGGATGGAAGAAAAAGTGCCGTAGACAAGGAAGGGTCTGCAGCAAAAGCAACTCAGTGAAAAAGGGCAGACCGGATGGGCCAAGTGGCCCTTATCTGCCATCAGTTTCTATGTCTCTAACTTTCCTTGAGTTCACTCATTTCCCTGCGTGTACTACTCATACTAACTTGCATGCAAATTATTACAGTTGCCACTCTATACTTCGTCACCCCAAGGGTCTCCTCTGCAGGACCTCCCCTACTGTCCTTCCCTTATTAATCTCATGCAATTGCATTCTGCCTTCATGATCCCCTCCAACAGCCCTTTTCTCATACTCTTATTTAAATACCCTTTATTGTCATCCCCATTCTCCAGGTCAGAACCCCCATTCTCTCCTGGTACAGGTGCAGCCCATCTGGGGCATTCGGGCATCCCTTGACCCATAAGACCCTCCAGTTGGCCAGAAAAAGAAGTCCATCCCTCTTGCACCATATGCTTAAGCAAACATAAGCATACCAAATAACATACTGCTCTTTACTATCTCCAGATCCAGGAGAAGGATCTAGAAAATGATCATCCTAGATACCTTTTCTTTCAGGAATATTCCTAGTTTTGGTATTGCTCTCATTATATTTACTGGTTAATGGTTATAAACCACTGCCAGTAAATGCCCAACTGCTCCATAAACCACATATGTGGTTTACAGAGCTTCATAAACCACAGCTTCACAAAAAGAAAAGCAGCAGCTTAGAAAGCCACCAGAGGGTCAAGCTTCCCAGTGGCTTTAAAGTACCTCAGCAAGAAATCCCTCAACAAGCGGTAAGGTCTTAACACTAAATATGTCAACAGCATCCTGATTTAACCCCTCAGTGTTACAGGCAATATTATTTTTAAATCCACAGAACCAGTAAATATAAAAAAATGGGTAAATGTATTTTAATGATGATTTTATGCACACCCTCAGTGTGCAATGTCTATATAAACCCCTCAGGCTTCACCCTCGGGGTTTATGGGGCATCACACACCTTGGGTGTGCATCAAATCCCCTTACACCACACTTACCCATGCATTATTCTGTATAAACCCTCTTGGCTTGTGATCTTATGTACCTTAAGCCAATATGGTGGACAACAGCCTGCTCACCCTAAGCTATATTATTTAGCCTGGAGAGTACTCATCTGACCCACACACCAGAAAGGCATACCACTTCATCTGCAATACCTTCCTGGTTCAGCAATGCATCCTATACCTCCTGAACTGCCCTAACAATTTAGTCACAAATCATAGTACCTTCCTGCTCCTCCACCAGGCTATTTGCTTTCTCTTCCATGGCAGTCCAGGTATATTTCTGTCTTTCTATCTGTCTGTCTGTCTGCCTATCTATCTATCTATGTACAGCATACAAGTATAGGGCCTATGGGCAGACTGGATGGGCCTAGCAGTCCTTATCTGCTCACACTTTCTATGTTTCTATGTTTACACGATGAGTCATGTGTACCTACTCTAACATGCAGACAGACCATACTGGAGAGGGTGGGGAGAGTCTGTCATGTGACACAGTGGGCTGGATTTCCAAAGGTTGATGTAGGGCTTGCATCACGCCCTGTGTTAAACTTGTTTTTTGATACAGCTGTGCCAAACACCTTTGCTGCGACTGCATCCAATTTTAATACATCGGGTGCAGTTACAACAGTTTTCCCACTTTATGGCAGCTTATGCCAAATATTTGGCACAAGCCCCATGAAAAGGATACATGGGATTGACGCAAACTAGACTAGCAGAAAGCTGGTCTAACTTGTGGCAATTGGTGCACTGCATAGAAAATCCCTATTGCTGACTGGGAGAATGACGCAAGTCCCACAAGCCAAATGATCACCACACCAGGGGCTTCCAACATTCTTGGGCCTTTGAAACTCTAGCCCAATGTACTTAGAGGGCTATATTCTCCACATCACTCAACACCCTGCAGCATTTAAAGGGGAGTAGCCAGACAAAATGTTAGACATATTTTAAATAATAATGACAAAAACTTCAGAACATAATGGACATTTGTGCCTTCATACGTTTGAAGTTTGCTGTTGGTTGAACAATAAAGAGTCATATGAATTTCTGTTGTATAGAGATGTTGTGAAGTTTTAATTAGCCAGTGAAGTCTCCAAATTCGGCTATGTGGAGCAATTTGCGAATCTGTGCTATTAGCTCAAAAATTCACATGACCATGAATTGCAGAATTTTGCCTGTTAATGGCAGAATTTGACCCTCAAATGGTATAATTTTGCCTGTGAACAGTGAAATTCCACTATTCGCTGATGAAATTCTGCAACTCTAGGGTGAAATTCTGCACTTCTTGGTGAAATTCCACATTTTGTGGATTGATCCACACTTCATGAATTGCACTAAATCCACAAATTAATTCACAGAGTGAATTTTCCCAACTTTGCTCATCTCGTGCTGTAAACTCATGGCACACAGTAAGGAACAACACCTTCTCTATGTGAAAAAGATAGCTTTTGAGTGGTAAGACAAGGGATATATTTCAAAGTGCTGCATTCTGCAGCTGTGAGGAGTATGATTTGCACACATCCTTGAAGCAGGGTATTGCTTTTATAAAATATGCTTGTGTTAAATAACTGAACAATAACATGCTAGAAAATTGAAGTTCATAACCATGTTAAATCAGACATCGTAGACTGCTGTGCATATCTATCATATATACAGTGGCAAGTATACAAAACTATACTGGTACCATGCACTATGCATCATTGTGCGGTAGTGGTATACACATTATTCAATGGGTACCGTGGTTGCACACTGCTTGGTATACCATACTACCGGTAAATGTTTGCATGATTACCACTGTATATATACACACACACACACACACATATATATATATATATATATATGTATGTGTATATCTCTCTCGCTCTCTCTCTCTCTATATATATATCTTTATATATATGTATGTGTGTATATATATATATTTATACAATGTATGTTTTGGGATACATAACAGTATAAAAAATGATATCTGAGCTGGCCAGTGAAGATAACATTATCTTCATGCTTCTATACGTCATACATTTATCTCCATGCTCCTATACGTCATAATGAAAGTGAAAGTTTTTCACTTTTTATCATCCAGCTGTCTCTCTTTGCTGTGTCCCTGTAGATGCAAGCCTGCCCCCCACAAACACACACATCTCTCGGATCTGCTTGGTCCTGCCTACATCTCTAACCAAATAATTATTTGTAAAACATATCTGGTTGATCCTGTGACTTTGTTTTATCCATGTCCAGCTCTGATGTAGGGTGACCGAGCGTAATGCGCTGAAATGTAGGGTGACCGAGCGCTAGGAAGATTCAACTGTGAGGCAGTGTCAGGTATTTTTCCATTAGGGAACCTGCACTGTAAAACTCAGGAAAATGTGTCCTTTTATTAATACTGCCTGTATTTTCTGAAAAGAAGCTGCCGACAGTACTGAGAGAAGAGCGAGCAAGTTAGCAGCTTCAGAACAACAGATGAAAGCGCGAGTGTCTGTTGCCATAGCAACACATGATCGCAAGTCCATCTGATGTTGTGAAGCTGCCGACTCGCTCGCTCTGCATGTGCAGTCTCATGTCATAGACCTATGGATGTGTCAAGTTTTGTTCCTGTCATAGGTGCAGATTCTGAGTTCTGGATAGTGCAAAAAGTGACTTTTTCAGTGTGTTTCTCCCATTGATTATGCTGGTTTTTCTTTGAATTTGGCTAGCGTCCAGACGGTTTGGAATTTTGGTCAGAAAAATTCAGGATTCAAAGGGGCTGACTCTCAGATGTGCCTTTTTCTTGATTGGTAAAAAAATAGTAATCTGTTCCAAAGTTATTTTATTTTGAAAATTTTAAAAAATTGGTTCTCAGCATGCTCAGTAAGCAGTAGTACTGCAAGATAGCTGTATGAAATAACAAAAAAAATCCTTTTTTGTTTGAGGCCAATAATTTTTCATGAGGCAAGAAATCCTTTTTTGTTTTCTGCCATCTTGTTTTCCATTTTTGTGTAAAAAAACCAAAAATCAAAACCCACAAAAATGACATCCTACAGAAACACCAACACATGTATTTTGATCATCAGAAGTCCGATAGGTGGATTCTGCACTAAAATGCTGGAGACATGCCTCTGAAATGTGTGTTTTTTTATTTTAAATCTTTTGTCATGACTATCTTCTGCTTTTTTTGGTATCGGCTTTTTGTCTGTTCATACAACAATCTTCATATTCCTGGTGTCTAGTGGCACTCCCCAGCCTCTGATCGCTGTCCCCATTAACAGTTAGTCTTTCACTGGAGTCTATTGTCACCTCCCATCCTCTGATTACCATTCCCCTATATTTCAAAGTTTTCTTGGTGTCTAATGTAACCCCTCCCCCCAAATGCTGATCACACAATCCTTTAGGTTTCCCTTGTGTCTAGTAGCACCCCTATCCTCCGATTGATGTACCCTTATGTTTTATTGTTTTCCTGGTGTCTAGTGGAACCCCCCCACCCCTCCGATCACTGCCCCCATCTTTTTCATTGTTTCCATGGCATCTAGGGGCACCCCCACCTCTGATCTTTGTCCTGCCTGTAATAAAGAAAACTGTCCCTTGCAAAACAATTCAAGAAAGGATTGGGGACTCTCATTACTCTTACAGTGCACACAGTACCTCAAAAGGTGAGTTTAAGTTTAAGAAAACAACAAGGTCCCAGATAGACCATGTAGAGGTCAGCACCAACTCTTAATTACTGATAGACTGACAGTCTAAATTCAGTAAACAAACTTTATTAAATGTGTATGCACAGATAAAACAGCCCATGCACAATTTCAGATTTTTGGCAATCACTAGGACAGATGTAAGGACTGACACTGGCCATTTCTGGGTTTAAAATCAACTGTATGCTTCATGCTCATTTTGTCTAAGTGGAAAGTAGCCCATTATTGAGAAAGCTTACCCTGAAGCCATTATCCAAGGCTAATAAATACGGAATATAATTTTTTTCAAAACTGTACTGAACTGTACACTCAGTGAGAGAATGGATACATAAAGTTACAACGCAGTTCAGTTTCAATGAGCACAAAGCACACAGTGGATTTTAAACCCGGAAATGATCAGTATCAATCCTTATGCCCATCCTAGTGATTGCCAAACATTTGAAATTGTGGATGAGCTGTTTTTTTCTGTGCTCATACATTAAATAAAGTTTGCTTACAGAGTTTAGACTACTAGTCTATCAGTAATTAAGAGCTGGTGCTGACCTCTACATGACTTTTCTGGGACCTTGTTTTCTTAAAGAAAACTGCCCCTCAATGTCTTTTTTTAAACCTGTAAAAAAGAAAATTGTCCCTAATCAATCCTACCCCCCCACCCCAACCTTCCACTCAGCACGCACCACCCTGCACCCCCTACACTCACAACACACCCTTATTCACCTGAACATGTCCCAGGGTGAAAATCCACTCTCCAGTCAAAGACACGTCTTGCTGCTGGAACCAACTGCAATATGAGAAACTAAGGTAAGTGTGGTCACATGTATCTCAATGGGGTTTTTAACTTTGCTGCATAACTTTGCAGTTTTTGCATATTTTGACACCAAATTTTCAACATGGCATTTCTGAAACCCCACCTCATGAACAATGTCAGTGGAACTATGCAAATCCATCCCAAAAGGTGATTTTGCAGTCACTTGGCAAAATCGCCTTTCAGGCTGGATTTGAAAATTTGCACCACCTTTTTTCTTGAGGTGGGGTTATAAGAAGGCTATGTTAAAAATGGAAGTAAAATATGTAAAAATGGCAAAATTATGATATACTGTACATTAAGATTTTGCTACGCTTGCTCATAAGTTTGGAAATTTTAAATATTTTGACTCCAAATTTTCAACATAACCATCTTTTTAAACCACCTCATGAAAGTGACAGCTGTAATTTTTCAAGCCCTGGTCAAACTGCGTTTTCTCACCCATGGTGAGCAATGGCATTGCAGTGGCATAGAATCAAGTTTGGTGGCAGTTTCTCAATTTTTATTACCCAGTTCATGAGGAGGGGTAATAAGAAGTCTATGCTTACAATTTCATTCCTCATTTACTACAAATGTAAGTGCAGGACCCAGAGGTCCCTGCGTTCCCATAGACAAATGAGGATACAACTATACTGTCTCAAAAAGTAAGGAAATTATTTGCAAAAAAACTTTGTTAATGCACTAGTTAGGGTTAAAGTGACAAAAGTAGGAACATGTGGTATTAGGATTTCCAACCATAACACCCCACCCACACCCACCAGGCAGCAACAGGAAAAAGCATTACAGTTTCACCTCTCCTGAGTCTTCTCTAATCAGGCATGGGGAGTGCCTTTGGGTTGTCAGATCTAACACTCACCCCATTGTTATATACTCTACACATCTCAGCTTCTTTCATGGTCAAATGGGGTGAATGTTAGGGCTGACATACCAAAGGCACTCCTCATGCCTGATTAACAAAGATGCAGGAGAGGTGAAACTGTAATGGTTTTTCCTGTTGTTGCCTGGTGGGTGGGGATGAGATGTTAGGGTTGGAAACCCTAAAGTCGCATTTCCCTACTGTTGTTGCTTTAACCCTAAGTAGTGAATTAACAAAGTGTTTTGCAAAGAATATATGTATCTATATGTAGGGGATATTACATGAATCTAATAAGAAAGATGCATGACATTTTATTTGTAGTCCATGACCCATGACATCACAATTGTCGAAGCACGGAGTGATGTCACGGGTTCATAAATCACAAGTAAAGTATAAGGCATATTTTTATTTGACTATTGCCATATTTGATTTATAAAGTAACATGGGGTTGTATGTTAAAACAGTGGGGAGTACAGCTGTTTCAGGAAAGTCAAAATGTTCCAGCCTTTGAAGGTCTTTCTACAGTTCCCTTATCCCCTCAATGTTGTCAACTCTACTACAGAGTTTAGTGTCATTTCTGAATAGACTCAACCTGCCCTGGATTCACTCTTCTATATCACTGATAAAAGTACAGTATTGAAGAGGACTAGGGCTAAGGACAGATCCCCGTGGTACTCCACTGGTGATCTATCTTTCTTCTGATCTGTCCCTATTTATCACAATGCTTTGCTGCCTCCCCTCCCTTCAACCAGTTCTCTACTCACCTTACTATTTCTCTAGCTCTTCTTACTATTTCTCTAGCTCTTCTCAGAACCCCCATATTCTTCAAAAGTCTTCTCTGTGACACTGAGTAAAATACCTTGCTGAAGTCATAGCAGAGGAAGTTTACTGTATGCATCTTGTCAACTTCCCAGGCTACCTAGTCAAAGACTACTATCAGGTTGGACTGACAAGACTTCCCTGCCATGAACCCATGCTGCTTACTATCTTAAAGCCCAGTTTTGCCCAGGTATTCTACTAGGTCCTCTTTGACAAGTGTTTCCATCAGTTTCCCTGCCATGGCGGTAAGGCTGATGAGTCTATAGTTTCCTTGCTGCTCTTTGTCCCCTCCCTTGTGCAGTCAAACTAAGTTAACCATTCTCCACTACTTGGGAACCATCTGTTGCTGAAATGAGCAGCCCAGAGGTCTGCTAACACCCATGCCAGTTCCCTTAGTACCATTGGATGCATTCCTTCTGGCCATGGGCCCTTGTTTACCTTGAGGGCTGCTAAACCTTTTCTGACTCTTTTGCTAGTATATTTCTGCTGACTTATTTCTGGGACCCTGCGATCAGCTGCTTTTATTTCTCACTCTTACAAGGGTCCTCTGTGCTCTCTAGTGAATACAAATTAGAAACAGTCATTCAGCATGGCTGCTTTCAGCCCATCTTCCTCTATTACTCTGCCCTCTTCCTTTAACCTGACAATAGTCCCTCCATCTTTCATTTTTCCCCTTCTACAGTCAATTTCTATTATATGCACAAGGTCAGTACAGCCTGATTTTGTGCACATAACCAAAATGGCATATAACAGTAATCACTATACTGGGTGTTCAGAAATTGAGTAACTGATTAGTAATAGTGCTTCAAGCACTTCAAGCATAAAGACAAACAAGCATATAACATAAGCGAAAATAAGCAGTGTTACAAACTTTTTTATTCAATCTTTAAAGCAGCAATACTAGCTAATAAAAATGTTATTTTTACAGTAGTTAGTCAAATGAGCCCCATAACTGACAAAACTTGAACTGATTCCTTTTTTTTATGGCTGCAATGGGTGGAGCCTGCAGATGTTTTGCATGTACAAAAGTAGTGATGTCATGTTTTCTGTCCATGGAACTGACTGAAGGTGTAAATAGTCTCTTCCACCTTACCCTCTTCCAAGCAATGTTTTCTGCCCTCAAATAAATACACTTTCATGGTAGTCAGTGGTTGCAGGGTACTATTTTCTTTCTTAAATAGGTTGTACAAGAACTGGAACCTGAGTGGGAGGCAGCATTAGTTTTTCTTTTTGGGGGGGAGTAATATCCAACCCTGCCTCCACCCGAGAAGCTATTAAAGCTCCACCCCAAACTTTTTTCTGATTCACGTGGGAGGGGCATCAGATAGCTCTATCAATGCTGTAACAAGATACACTAGTTTTGGACCTGTATCAACCAACAGAACAAGTTTGTGCAGTGGAGAACAGAAGATACTTAATGCCTTTATTAAGTTCAAGTTCAAGTTTATTGCAGGAAAGACTCCGTTGAGCAAGCTCATTCACAAGGAGGTCCTGAGGCACATACACATACAGTTCGCAATTACATAGACAGGAGATATAAAATGTAGAACAACAAATAAAAAAATATATAATACAAGAGGTATACACAATAGAAGTCCTTATGCTATATATGCAGTGCATTCCAGCTTTAACCTTGCCCTAAATTATGCAACACATTTCAGCTTAATAAGTAGAGGGTCAGTTGGTACCTAGGAAGTTGACTTGGCATTGGGGGCATAGTAGCACCTACATATGTCTTGTAATTTAGAGATAGCTAGTGTTTTGTAGGAGTTAATTGATATGATGCTGGTTAGCTTCAGCTGGTTAGATTAAGGACGAGGGGAACAGAAGATATTTAATGCCTTCAAATTGACTTAAAAATTCCTTGGAACAAATGATTATCAGAGTCACCTGGGGCCTCAGAAGGAGACCTAGACACACATTCTAATTTACAGTAAGAGCCACATGTTTTTCTTAAACATTTTATATATGTATAGTTTATATATAATTTGTATTTAGTAGTTTCAAAACTTTGAAAGCATTAGTGTTAGTAATGCATTTAGAAACACATTTTTTAATTGTCTTTACAGTTAAACATGCAGTTTCATGTCGGGCACATTTTTGGGGAGGGGTTTCAAATTATTTTAATCATGGGCTCAGTACTAGGTGAACACAAACTTTGATGATAAAGTGTGTTTTTTCTTTTAAGTTTGAGATATATTAGAAAACATTGAACAAGAAAACAATTGGTGATTTTAAAAGCTATTCTAATCAGAGCTGACATTAAAAAAATCTTAACTATTTTTTATTTTATCATGGACACTAGAAACAGGATGTCAGCATTTACTCCATTAAACCTGTTTTTCAGGTTTTTTTATTGCATCTTGTCCAAGGCAATCTTCCCAGAATGCAGTTTGTCAGGGCAATTTTTGGGGGAGAGGGTTGAAATTGTTTTAATAATAACGCATTGGTGTTAGTAATGCATTTAGAAAGGAATTGAGAGAATTTGTACAGTATTTACAGGAGAGTAATGAGAACCTAAGGTTCTCGGTACAGAGTAGTTTAAAGTCAGTTTCTTTCCTTGATTTGTTGATTAACAAACAACAAGATGGAACTCTGAGTACCACTCTTTTTAGGAAATAAACAGACTGTAACTCCTTGTTACATTCCTCCAGTTACCATCCTAGACATTTGATGAAGAACATCCCAAAAGCCCAGTTGTTAAGAGCCAGAATAAATTGTACCAGTGATGCGGGACTTTGTAGTCCAGGGTTTGGACATGTGTACACACATTAGAGAGGGAGGATACAGTTCTGATCTGGTTCAAACAACATTTGAGGAGGTGCTTGCAACCCCTAGGGATAACATCTTTCAAGGAAGATTGCCTAAAGAGAATAGAAACAACAAGAGGTTGCGGTTTATTACTAAATATGCAAGACAATCAGATGGAATCCATAAGATTATTTTCCAGAATTTGAATATTTTACAAAATGAGCCCTTACTTAATAAACACGTAGAAGAGAAACTGTTACTTGTGTACAAGAGAGGAAGAAATCTGAGGAAAATGTTGGTGAATAGTTACCAATCTAGAATTGCAAGTGAAATACAGGTGGGTGACACTTGGTTACCCCCACTTCAACAGGGTAATTTTCTCTGTGGTAGGTGTAAGATATGTCCTGATCTATTGAGAATGGATACCTTCAGTACATATAATGCTACAAATTTGCATAAGATGAAGAATTTCTTTAATTGCTCCACAGAGAATGTTGTTTATTTAGCAACATGTAACTGTGGAGCATTCTATGTGGGACAAACTTCATGCCCTTTTAGGTTACATATTGGTGAACACAATTGTGCTGAGATCTGTGGTGATATGAAAAATGCTTTAGCACAACATGCAAACAATGCTGGGGATACAAAACATAAATTAAAATTCTGTGCAATTGAAAAAGTTAAAATGGGCCCTAGAGGTGGAAATTTGAAAGATTGATTGTTATACAGGGAATCTTTTTGGATTTATACTTTGGGGGCTCTAATAACACCACGTCTTAATAACAAAATGGAAGCCATGACATGTATCAAGAAGAGTCTACAGAGCATATTGCAAATGTAAAAAAAATGTGAGAATATATTGATATAACAGAGTGTTATACATATATAATAATAATATATATTTTTTGTCATTTTTTCTCTTTTCAGATGATGCTAATTGAATACTGTACCTGGGTAATTTAAGCACCTGGAGATATAGTTCAGCAGCTAACACAGGACTCATGAGAACTGACTATTTCAGTCCCTTGGGTTTACTTTGATTTCATTTACAGTTATAGTTATGTTTATAAAGTTATGTTTACATTTAATTTATGGTGTAAGATAATGAATTCACCCTGCTTTTCTGATATAATTACTAACTGACCTAACAAAATCCTTTTTTCCCGACAAATGATATTTTTGGATGTTTTTTTAAATATATAAAGTATTTACACTTATAGATATTATATATATTATACATAAATATTCGTGTAATACTATGAAAATGTTTTTTTTAAATATAATTGGTATAGAATTCTGAATGTATTGAATTTTGCGACAGAATTTACCACAATGTGAAAGTTTACACATTTTTTCAAACCAATTTTATAGGAATATGGCTTTAAGAAGGATCTTATTTAAGTGTTGTATGTATGATGACTCTTCACCTCCTGATGATGCACCTATCTGTGTGAAATCAGTAGAGGGATAGTGTTGGTTGTTGCTGTTTGGCGTCCGTTGAAATGCATTTTCTAAGTGTCATTTGCAGAGCCTGGAGTAGTGCTGTTGTTTTTCTTTGTGCCCTTATATTCACTTCGTGCACACTCCGAACAGCTTGTAGCTGTTGTTTGCTTTTTTTTGTCTTTACAGTTAAACATGCAGTTTCATGTCAGGGCACATTTTAGGGGGGGGTTCAAATTATTTTAAACATGGGCACAGTACTTGGTAAATATAGACTTTGATGATAAAGTGTATTTTTTCTTTCAAGTTTGAGAAGTATGTATTATATATAAGTGTAACCATATTTTAAATGGTTAAGCAGGCAGGTAGGTTAGGGATGCAGTATAATACAGTGCTTTAAGGCTCTGAGCTACTAACCTGGACATCCGGGTTTGACTCCCACAGCTCCCACTTGCATACTGTGTGACCCTGTGCAAATCACTTAACTTCCTTGTGCTCCCAGGTCACACCTGTAAACACGCTTTCAGCTTAGTGTGTCTCTCCTGGTTTAAAAAAAGTGCCTAGAATTATTTTTTTAATATAGTTGAGTTTATATGTGGTAAGGAGGTAGGATATGGTATTTTGAATGTGGCAGTAGGATTTAGCATGTGCACTGCTTTAAAATCATTTCACAACAGCAGAGCTGTGCAATTGTTCTTGTCCAGTGAGCATAAATGGCAAAAGTCACACACTTATTTCAACTACACATTTGATTCCATATTTTTTGGGGGAGGGGTTGAAATAGCTTTAGTCATGAAGCACTGGTGTTAGTAATTCATTTAGAAATACAATTTTTAATTGTTTTATAGTTAAACATGCAGTTTCATGTCAGGGCACATTTTTTGAGGGGTTCAAATTATTTTAAACATGGGCACAGTACTTGGTAAATACTGACTTTGATGATAAAGTGTATTTTTTCATTCACGTTTGAGAAGTATATATTATATATAAGTGTAACCATGTTGTAAATGGTTATGTAGGCAAGTAGGTTAAAGATGCAGTATAGCACAGTGGTTTAAGGCTCTGAGTTACTAACCTGGAGACCTGAGTTTGACTCCCACAGCCCCCACGTGCATACTGTGTGACCGTGTGCAAATCACTTAACTTCCTTGTGCTCCCAGGTCACACCTGTAAACAAACTTTCAGCTTAGTGTATCTCTCCTGGTAAAAAAAAAAAGTGCCTAGAATTATTTTTTTATATAGTTGAGTTTATATGTGGTAAATAGGTAGGGTACTGTGTTTTGAATGTGGCAGAAGGATTTAGCATGTGCACTGCTTTAAAATCATTTCACAACAGCAGAGCTGTGCAACTGTTCTTGTCCAGTGAGCATAAATGGCAACAGTCACATAGTTATTTCAGCTACACATTTGATTCCATATTACAATGGTTCACTGCATGACACATTTAGTGTATCACACTTTTTCAAATAATGAAACAAATATTCTCCAGACTAAATAACTCACACATACGTATTTTCTACTTTATTAAAAAGATACTCCACATTTGTTGTGGGGGTTGTGGGATTCAAACTTAGATCTCTAGATTTGCAGTGAAGAGTCTTAAACCACTGTGCTATACTGCCTCTCTAGTTGGCAGTCATCTGTTTTATGGTTCATGATGTTGGTGTAGTAAGCATACCAACACACTAACGTACAAAAATGCCAGCAGAATAGGTCTAGTGGGCTTTCGTGTCTGCCGCTTTGGTCAGTCCCCACCCTGGGAGCTGACCTTACTGCCCCCCCACCCTCTCAGGCTTCTCCCTTCCCAGTCCAGGGGAGAGCTAGCTAACTAGAGTTTCTGTAAGACAACAACTCTAATTCATTATTTTTATTTTTTGTGTGTGTCAGGTCTAGCTAGCAGGAGTGTTTCAATTTTAAAACTTTTAATTTTATCAAACTATACACAACCATAAAAGCACAGAAACTGCCCAGATCATCAGTGCTATAATTAATACAAACTCTAGCTGTTTTCTTACAGAAACCCCACTCAGTTAGATTTCAAGTATTTGCTAAGCTGTAAATGTAGGTATCAGCATTCTATGAGCATTTAGTGCTGATTAGCTCTGTAAGAAAGTTTTCTTTCTTTTTTTATGTGGGGGCTGTAGGATTCAAACCCAGATCTCCAGATTTGCAATTAAGAGCCTTAAATCACTGCACTATACTGCCTCCCTAATTATGGCAGTCCTCTGTTTTATGGTTCATGATGTTGGTGTAGTAAGCATACCAACATACTAACATACAAAAATGGCAGTAGAATAGGCCTAGTGGGCTTTTGTGTCTGCTTGTTTGGTCAGTCCCCAACCTGGGGGCTGACCTTTCTGCACCCCCACCCACTTGGGCTTCTCCATGTCCAGTCCAGGTATTCCCGCTTCATTGGACTTTGCTTTCACAACCCTTCCCCTGTATCTGTCCCACCCCCTTTTGAACCCCTCCACAGTCTCTCTCTCCACCAGTCCCCTGGGGAAGTGTATTCCATGGTTCTACCACCCTCTCACTGAAGTAGCATCTCCTTCTTTCTCCCCTGAGTATCCCCTCTCCAGCTTCCACCCATGCATTCTAGTTGCCCCCCTACTTCCTTCGGAGCACCATGACTTCACCACCTCTGTTTACCCCTTCATGTACTTGAAGACCTCTATCATGCCCCCATCCCTTCTCTCTTCCAATGTGTATATATATTCAGCTCTTCGAGCATCTCCCAGTAGGTCCTTTCCTCCAAGCCCCAGATAATTTTGGTTGCCTTTCTCTGGACCCTTTCCAGGAGTTCAATGTCCCTCTTTAAATGTGGCCTCCAAATCTGCATGCAGTACTCAAGGTGTGGTCTCATCAAGCAGTTATACATAGGGAGTATCACTTCTCTCCTTCTGGAGTGATCCCTCTAGTGATGCATCCCAGCATCATGGCCTTAGCTGCTACCCTCCTACAAGTCTCGGAGTTGTTCATCTTGACATCCACCACCACCACCCCCAGGTCCCTCTCAGCCATACAGCCATAGCAACAGTACAGTGTATAGCAGATATAAAATGTCAGTAAGCAGGTCATGCAACAGATGTGCTGAGCAGTTACTGAAGCAAGAAATGTACAGCTGTCATTTTTTACATCCTGTTCAAAATGTGTTTTTGCACCTGTGGTGTCAAATGGCACAGTCGCTGTGCAAAATCTCCTTTCAGCTAATGAACTGATCATGTCACTGTTCATGTGGTGGGGTCACAAAAAGCCCATGCTGAAAACATGGACTGAAAATACCAAGAAACACCCAGGGCATTAGGGTGTCTGACCATAACACCCTGCACTGTAGGGACTGACAGGCATCAGGATGTGACTTAGGATTGTCAACAGTAAAGCTCAAGCCTTTCCACCCCCACCCTTACCCTGCAGCCAGTGACAGGTATCAAGGTGTGCCTTTGACTTTTCAGCTCCAAAGTTAGCTCCATTCTCTTATACTGTACCCATTTCAGCATATTTCTGTATGGAATGGGGTGAGTGTAAAGTTTGAAAACCCCAAGGCACACCTCGACTCTTGTCTGTGTCTGCAGGGTAGGGTGAGGCGAAATGATGTGAGTGTTATGGCCAATAGCACAAAGGCACACCCCAATGCCTGTCCATGTCTGCAGGGTGGGGGTGGGGCTGGTGTCACTTTAGTACTCACTGCCATTCCTATTCTGCATGTCTGTCTGTGTCTCTTGCTCTCTGTCTATATGTCTATGTAATTATCTATCTTTCTATTAATTGTATGTATCGGTATTTTTACCTAGTTCTAAAACAAACCTGCATATCATATTTGCCTGCACTCTGAGCATATACTTATGAGACTGTGCATATTTGTACTCCACTCCTGCGTAGACCTCATACTTTCCTAATATTTCCATTATCACATGCATAACTACCTTGTCCTTATCAAAAGCACCCCCCCTCTGAAAGTTAATATTACATTTTCTCTAACAGTCCATCATCATTACACCTGACTTCCTGGCATCAACACATTGCTTAAATATAACTTACATCACCTCATGGACAAAAACCCTGTTTCTCTTAAAAAAATATAAACAAATGTGTAAATAATCCCAAGGCTGAATATATGCCAGCCATTACTTTTTCAGGTACTGCCACCTTCTGTACCATCATGGGAATCTGCATATGTTTCACTTGATGCTTTGCATTATTGGGATATGTGCAACTGTGTTTTCTTTAAAATTTGTCTCTCTGGCCAATATTATCTGGGATAACACATATGTCAGTGGCATTTGCTCTGGGGTTCTTTTGTAAGCTTCTGATTCCTTCCATTACACCTCCATATATTTTCCTAATAATGTGTATGCCTTTCTTAGAACAGAAACCAAAACAAATCTTACTACTTACAAATCATTGTGTTGTTTCTCCATACCTCCTTAACAATTTCACACAAATTAACTAACTTCATTATGCAGCTGTGGTGGATCTGACCAGAATTTGTTCTTTATACTCTTTATTTTTCTGACAGTTTAGCACAGACCCTTGCCAGAAGCGCCATACTGGATTCAGAGGGAAATGGGGTGTTGTCATTCTCTCATTGGTTATTTTGTCTGATGCAACTGGAATGCACCATCTCTTCCTTTGCCTGCTGAGTGTTTGTTTACAGAACAAGCAATGTAACAAATGGTGAAAAACAGAAAATAGCATGGGGCTATCATATTTTCTGTTGATCCACAAAACAATATAAATGATTTAAAAATCAGGGGAACCAATTATCAGAAAGCAGTAGTAAACAGCAAAAGTTAAATCCAAAATGTTAAAGTATCAGGCAGTGCAAAAAATCTGGGAAGTGATGAACACTTCCTGGTTAACTAGTACTGCTGCTTTAATCTTATTTTTTTAATTTTACTTTAGCTAGACTCTATATTTAAAAACAAACTTTGCTGGAGGGGGATGCAGTTTTTCATTTAGACATGGTGATAGATGAGTAGGTGAATAGGGTGGAATAGAGCTCATAAGTACCACCAGCACATGCCTTTTAGAACAAATTAGACTACTTAGCAACTAAGTGAGCTGCTAAAAGGTGATTAAGACTAATAAAAGTCAGCTGGTCAGCATGGAAGCTATCAGTCTAATGCAAGACATGGCTGAAAGTACCTGGAAAGTGCCTGGAAAAAAGACATAAAAGCAACAATGAGGAGGCAAAAAACTGAAACAAAATGCAATAGGAGTGCATTACAGCAAATTGTGACACAGTAATTTCAGGCATATAACCCAAATGTGTACATAAACAAAAGGCATATAAGTAGAATTGCCTGTATGTCTAAAGCAACAGTTTTATCTCACGCTTTGCCCCCTCGGCAGTACACAGTTCTATGTTTGCTTTTGTGAAATTGACTGTCCTCTTGGCCTCTCTAGTTTTTCTTTCAAATACTTATCTCATTCTTCATCCCTGTTTTTCTTTGTACCTTATAAAGGCTTTCTTCTTGGCCCTCACTGCTTCTGTGAGCTTTCAGAGAACAAAATTAGGCTTATATACATGTTTTTCTTGATAGCTATTATCGGGCATGTTTTTATTGTCTCAAGAACGGTCCCTTTTATAACCCCCCATCTTTCTTCCACTCTCCTGATGCTCTCCACCCCAGCTACCCTGTCCAAGACTAAGTCCATTACTTGGCTGAAATCCACTCTTCTAAAGTTCAGTACCTTAGCCTCCGGCAACGGCTTACTAGTGCCCAGGGCCAACTTGAACCATATAGTATTGTGCTTGCTGGAGCCCAGTGGTTCCCCAACCCACCCTCCGCCTACTCTTTCTGAGTTGGTGAGTACCATGTCAGGAATGACACATTGTCTAGTGGGTTCCCTGACCTTCTGCACCAGTTTGCAGTACTGCAAAGTATCAAGCATGGCCTGGTTTATGGCACTTCTGGATGCTGGGATGTCCCAGTCAATGTCTGGCAGATTGAGATCTCCTTTTACTGAAACCTCCCCTTTTTTGCCCACTTTTCTACTTCTTCTCTTAGTTCCTTATCTCTCTCTCCTCTCTCCCCTCCCCAGCCCTGGTGGCCTCTAAACTCGCCCCCAGTAAAGTTTCCTACCTGATAACTTTGTGAGCTGTAACCACAGTGATTTTACCTCCATATTCCCTCTAATGGATGCATCGTCTACTGCTTCTATGTCTTCCCTGACATAAATGGTTACCCCACCACCTCTACCTATCACTCTATCTCACCTGTATAAGGTGTACTCAGGACCACCAGGTCCCAATCATTGTCATTTGGCCCAAGCTTCTGTAATAACCACTAGATCCAGCCCAGAGTCTGCCACTAGTGCCTGAAGCTCATTAATTGTATTATGCAGACTCCTGGCATTGAGGCACACCAGTCTCCAACTTACACTTCCACCCTCATGGTTCTTAACTGACTTCCCCTAACACAATTACCTTGTATCCATGGTGTGTTGAGTTGGGTTTTTTTTGCCAGTCTATATGGCCTTCACTCCCTGGTCCCTTGAACTTGCTCCACTGTGCTACTACTTCTTGTCTACCTCCCCTGGGGGAGTCCTGGCTAGGTTTCCCACTTCACCTATCACAACTGTGGAATCTCTAGCCCCACCTTCCCCCACAGTTATCTTTACTGTCTTCCAATATAGATGACAAAATTCTGCCTAAATGCACTAGTCTTCTCTCATGTCAGGTGAAGGCCATCACCTTTGAAGAGTCTACTTTCCCAGAAGCCCCTCAGTCCCCTACAAAGTGGTAGCCCTGTCCCTGACCCAGCCTTTTAAACATCCATTGAACTCCTCAGTCTCCTCCTTCCTAGCTCTGTGCAAAGCTAAAAAAACTCAGCAATTAATGTAACATTGAGTGTAGTATTGCAATTGTGTAGTACAATTAGTGCAATTGTGTGAATTTTACTAGTGAATTTTCACAGTACGCATGCACTATGCACCTTGCAGAGAATTTCACTACACAGATTGATGCACTTCACATTCAAAATTTGCTGCAAAGTGTGAATTGCATCAATTCACATAGCAAAATTTGCCACAAGTGTGGTGAATTGCTTCACATTGTGTGTAATGGCCGAATTCACTGTTATTTTCATGTGAATTTTAAATTCGCAGCACACCTACTCCTACCTCACTCTATTCTCCCCATTCTCCCTACTCCAGACAGGGAGGACCTCAGAAAAAGCCAAGGAAGCCTAGAAGATCTTCTTTAGACTCTTAGCAATCTACCTATATCCTTTCTATGACATGGATTCCAGAACTGGTAGCAGTACTCCAGTTGAGGTCTGACATATACCCGTTATACTGTGGCAGTGCCATCACTTTCCTGGATCAGTTTGCAAAGTTTCTCTTTATGCAGCCTAATATATGTGTTACTTTTTTAATCTGCTTCTTACTGGGATCCCTGTTTGAAATCTAATGTTATTTTAACTACCAAATCTTTCTCCGACAATCTTACATAAAAACATTAAATTTGTCAGCAGATAAGGACCTCTTGGCCCACCTAGTATGCCTGATCTTCCCTGCCTATTGTGCCACCACAGACCCTATTCAGTCTCCTGTCTTCTCCTCCCCTTGCCTTACTTCTAAGGTCCCCCTTGAATCTATACCATGCATGCTTGAATCCTGTTACCATTTTAGCACCCACCACCTGCACTGGGAGGCTGTTTCAGGTGTTCAGCACCCTCTCTGTGAGAAGTATTTCCTCCCATCCCCTTTGAGTCTTCCCCACCCCAGCTTCATAATGTGACCCCTTGTCCTCAGCATCTTTTTCTATGGAAAATGTTACCTTCCTGTGCCTTATTTATACCTGTAAGGTATTTGAACATTTCTATCATGTCTCCCCTTTCCCTCCTTGCCTCTAGAGAGTGCATATTTAGTTGCTTGTGTCTTTCCTTGTAGGTTTTTCTTTATGTAGGCCCTACATCATTTTGGTTGCCCTCTTTTGTACCACCTCCACCCTATCTACAGTATGTTCTTACAGAGATGTGGCCTCCAGAACTGGACAACATACTCAAGGTGGGGTCTTACCAGTGATCTATATAGGGTTAACACTACCTACCTCTTTCTGCTGGTGATACCCCTTCCTGTGTACCTGGGCATCCAGCTAGCCTTCTCCACTACCTTATCACACTGCTTGGCTACCTTTAGGTCAACAGACATAATTATCCCCAGGTCACTTTCCTGTTTTGTGGTTACTAATTTCTCCCTGTGCATTCGGTACATTTCCCCTTGGTTTCTGTGCCCCAAGTGCATGATTTTGCACTTTATTGCATTGAAACCCAGCTTCCAAATCCTTTACCATTCTTCAGCTTTTTCAGTTCATCCCTCATTCTTTCCACCTCCCTGGTGTGTTTACTCAGTTGCAGATTTTTGTGTCATCCATGAACAGGCATGCCTTTCCTTCCAGCCCTTCTGTGGTGTCACTAATAAAGACACTGAAGACAAGAAGACTGGGCCTAGTACTGACCCCTGTGGCACCCCACTGGTCACCTTACCTTCTCCAGAGCGGACACCATTTACCACCAAAATTTGCTGCAAAGTGTGAAAAATCTGCAACAAAGTGGACTACCTTTCTTAATTCCTCCCCATTTAAACAAATAGAATAATAGATCAGAAGTCATCAGTATCAAGATCATAATTCCATCAAGAGATTCTGGAGATATCAAAAACCACTAAAGTAAAGCTTGAGTGGTTTATGATGTCACCAGGCTGCCAAGATGGAATAAGAAGCCTAGTTACTTCTAGTTTTCCATCTGTTACTTTTTGTAATATATGAAACACTCTGAACATTCCATCTCATAATACCATTGATCCAATGTCAGAATAACACTATTATGGCTAGATGATGGCCCAGCAATGGTATTATGAGTTTTTTGATGGCACTAATTTCCTATGGGGAGAAATGACTCCCATATATTACAGTAGCTTTCCCTATAGTTATTCTTTCTTAAAGCAAGTGAACATTTTTACCTATATTTTGTTATTCCATTTTTGATTGCCCCTTGCTTCCTGTATTGTACAATACCCTTCTTTTGAGATGGAGTCAAGGGAATCCCAAACACCTGTCTGAAGCAGATGGAAAAAAAACAAGAAACACAAGAAACCTCTCTGGTTCACAGGGGAGGTTGTAAATGCCATGATGGAGAAAATGACTTCTTTTAAAAATAAGGGAAGACCCATTGGGGGACTACAGGATTAACTACTTGGAAAAGTTAAAAAAACAGCTAATAGAAACTTAAGGAAGGCCAAGGTGGAGACAAAATTGAGAATAGCAGAAGGAGTCAAGGAAGGAGACTTGACTTTGTTATGGTACTTCTGGAAAAAGAAAGGTATTTTGAAGCTGAGAAAAGGGACCAAGTGTGTGGGAGACAGTAGGGAAAAAGTAGAAGTAAACAAATACTTCTACTCAGTATTCACTAAGGAGACAGATGGATCAGTACCAAAAAGAAGGATATTAATAGGGTGGGGGGCTGATGATGTGTGACGAGGCAATCACAAAAGGCATGGTGCTCATGGGACACATGGTTCTCAAAGTGGGTGAATCTCCTGGACCAGATGGTATGCACCTAAGGTTGGTGAGAGTGCTTTAAGCAGTACTGGCTGCCCTTCAGGTAGAACTGTTCAACAGCTCCATATACATACAGTAGATGGGATGCAATGAGAGTGGATGACTGCTGATGTACTGCCCTTACATAAAAGTGGGAAAGGGAAGATTCCAGGAACTGCAGGTATCTCTAATTTTCAAGTTGATACAAATCTTTCTCTAAGAAATACTGGTTGAGTTCCTGGAAGTGAAAAGACTCAGTTCCCTAATACAGAAACTGGAAGACCTGGGGGAGGAGGCAAAACAACCTAGTGGGTGTTACACTGATTAGGTGAGAGAACCAAAAGGGTGGTGGTTGGGGGAGGGTACTCATGGATAAAGGTTAACTGTGGGGTTCCACATGTGTTGGTGCTCAGATCAGTGCAGTTCAATGTGTTCATATATGACATTGGGATCAGCATTGAGGGCAAAATCTGCCAGTCTGTGGACAACACTAAGCTCTGTGTGAGGGTGGATACAGAGGATGGTGTCATGGACAAGAGGGAGGACTCATAAAACTGAGACTATGATGCAAAATCTGGTCTCTAGGGTTCAGTGCAAAGAAGTACAAGGTCATGCACATAAGGAGTAAGAACCACAGGGCAAAGTATAGACTAAGGGGAGTGACCATCATAATGTCTGTGGAGGAGAAAGACCATGAAATTGCAATCATGAGCAATCTGAAACCCTATCTACACTGCAGAAAGGCAGCAGCGAGGGCAACTGGGATGCTGAGTTGAACATGAAGGGGGTTTACTAGCAGAAGAAAAGTGGTCATAGTGCCATTATACAGATCCATGGTGAGGCCACATATGGAGCAATGTGTGTAGTACTGCAGCCCCTACCACAAAAAGAATATCAACCTATTGTAAGTAGTATGGAGAAGGGCCATGAAAATGATTCAAGGCCAACAAGGGCTCTCAAATAAGAACCTGAAGAAACTTTATATATACTTGCTCAAGAACAGAAGTGAATGTGGCAACATGATAGAGACCTTCAGGTACCTCAAAAGTATTGACAAGGTTGTCCCCAGTGAACTTCTCAAAATCAGTGAAAACACGAACATGAGAGGACACAAATGCAAACTGTTAAGAGGTAGATTTCAGAAGGAGGCCAGTAGACACTTCTTTATGGAGAGGTGAAGGGTGGTGGCAGGGAAAATCAGGCTACCAGAAGAGGAAGTGATCTAGTAAACTTTTGGGAAGAGGGGCGAGATGAAGTCATGGGGAGGGTAAGACTGTCTAGAGTGTGGAGTGACAAGTACAGAAAGATAGTCATACCAGGTTTTCATCAATAATCTCAGCTGTTGCTGTAAACTTGTTTTCCTACAAGACATGGTAGCATTGTTTGTTGCATATTAGTTGTTTTTAGTCACGTGAAAAGTGATAATTAATGACGGGGTTAAAAAAAAAGAATCCTGATGAAAACTTGGCCCTATCCATATTGAAAGGAGTGCATCTTTTATTATTTGAAATGCAAAAAATTATTGCTAAATCATATTTAAAATTGTGAAAGAAGGGTATTGTACAAGAAACAAGCTAATTGGCAATCTAAAATGCAATGAAAAAAGTATGGGTCAACCTTTTCACTGATAACATGCACTGCAGCTTGAAATGCAGCACTGCACACTTCTTGAAACTTTATATTCCAACAGACTACCTACTATGCTATGTTATCCCTCTTTCTATATGTAGTCCCTTCCTCACAGTCTGTTACTCCTTCAAGTTTAGTGTCATCTGCAAACTTAGGAACTCAGTTCCCAATCCCTGCTCCTTCATTATGTTACTTGATATAACTGTTCAACAATAATGGGCTCAGCACCAATCTGAAGATAACACTGCATAGACAGCCAATGCACGGATAAATTAAAATATATGGGCTCAATTTCCATATACAGTAATGCACCTCTCTCTCTCTCTGTCTATATATATATATATATATATATATATATATTAAAGTGCCCGGTCGCACCCCTATATTTAGGACTATGAAAGCACTTCTATGTTAAACTTGAAATTTTGCATGTTAATAACTTTGGACCCATTCAATGGATTTGCATGAACTTTGGTATGTGTGGTGGGGCATGGTAGATCTCTTGATCTGCCAAATTTCATTTTGGTCGGACTTACAGTTTTTGTGCACCAAAATGCTTTGTGGGCAGTTTTTTGGATTTTGTCTGTGGTGCTGCATGGCCGTAGTGTGGTGTGCTGGTCTATAACTTGGCATGTAGAAAGAGCTTGGGTCAAAAAACATCAACTTTTTATTTGTTGAAAAAATATTAATTCATTCAAAAGTTATTAAACTTTTTAGCTCTCATTATAAGTCTATAGGAATATTTATATGGTTATTTTGTGAAAGAAGAATGGGGTTTTGGCCATCTGGTCACTCCTCATGATCAAAGAATTTGCAGGCTCATGATCAAAGAATCTTTGATCATGAGAAATGTCTTGATCATGATGGCCGCCATCTTGTTTTCAGTTTGTGGTTGAAAAAAAAAAACGTCTCAGCTCAGGGGTGACTTCTGAAGTACAGCTATGATGGGTTTTGCTCAGGTGTCTTCCCTCTATTGAGCCATGGCTGTGGTTTCATGTACAGTGGCGTGAAAAAGTATTTGCCCCCTTCCTGATTTTCTCTATTATTGCATATTTGTCACACTGGATGTTTTCAGGTCTTTAGACAAAATGTAATATTAGATAAAGGGAACATGAGTGAACAAATAACACTTGTTTTTTTTTTACTTATTTCATTTATTTAATGAAAAAAGTTAACCAACACCAACTGGCACTGTGTGAAAAAGTAATTGCCCCCTTACACTTAATAACTGGTTACGCCACCTTTAGCTGCAATGACTGCAACCAAACACTTCCTATAATTCAATATCAGTCTTTCACATCACTGTGGAGGAATTTTAGCCCACTCTTCCTCGCAGAACTGCTTTAATTCAGTAACATTGGTAGGTTTTCGAGCATGAACTGCTCGTTTCAGGTCCTGCCACAGCATCTCTATTGGGTTTAGGTCTAGACTTTGACTAGGCCACTCCAAAACTTTAATTTTACTTCTTTTCAGCCATTCTGATGTGGACTTGCTTTTGTGTTTTGGATCATTGTCTTGCTGCATGACCCAACTATGCTTCAGCTTCAGCTGATGGATGGATGACCGGACATTCTCCTTAAGAATTTTCTGGTACAGAGCAGAATTCATGGTTCCTTCAATTATGGCAAGTTGTCCAGGTCCTGAGGCAGCAAAGCATCCCCACACCATCACACTACCACCACCATGTTTGACTGTTGGTATGATGTTCTTACTGCGGAATGCTGTGTTTGCTTTACGCCAGACATTATGGGCTCCATGTCATCCAAAAAGTTCCACTTTGGACTCATCTGTCCATAGAACATTTTCCCAAAAGGCTTGTGGATCATCCAGGTGCTTCTTGGCAAATGAGAGACGAGCATTTATGTTCTTCTTGGTTAGCAGTGGTTTCCGCCTTGCTACTCTCCCATGAAGCCCATTTTTGCCCAGTCTCTTTCTGATTGTGGAGTCATGAACACTGACCTTAGCTGAGGCAAGAGAAGCCTGCAGTTCTTTGGATGTTGTTTTAGGATCCTTTGAGACTTCCTGGTGATTTTACGCTGCGTCTTGGAGTAATTTTGGCAGGCCGTCCACTCCTGGGAAGATTCACTACTGTTCCAAGTGTTCTCCATTTGAAATTATGGCTCTCACTGTGGTTCGATGGAGTCCCAGAGCCTTAGAAATCGCTTTGTAACCCTTTCCAGACTGATAGATAGCAACAACTTTTTTTCTGATCTTTTCAGGAACTTCCTTTGATCGTGGCATGATGTGCTTGTTGAATCTTTGTGCTGGCAACGTGACTCTGATGGTAAGGATCAAAATAAGTGAGGTTTATATTGAGCAGGGCTGGCTGTAATCAAGCCTGGCTGTGTTCAATCAGCTGACTCTAATTATCCCTTTAATTGGGTTGATTTAACTAGGGGGCAATTACTTTTTCACACAGTGCCAGTTGGTGTTGGTTAACTTTTTCCATTAAATAAATGAAATAAGTAAAAAAAAACAAGTGTTATTTGTTCATTCAGGTTCCCTTTATCTAATATTACATTTTGTCTAAAGACCTGAAAACATCCAGCGTGACAAATATGCAATAATAGAGAAAATCAGGAAGGGGGCAAATACTTTTTCACACCACTGTAGTTATGTCAAAAAATAGAGTTTTAAACTTTTAAATTCTTTGATTGTGACTCGCTAATGATCTTTGATCACGAGCCTGCAAATTCTTTGATCACGATAGTCATTCGTGAGGGAGGGACGAGATGGACAGATTTAAAAATCAAATATCTCAGCCCAGGGGTCACTTATGATGTCAAACTAAGATGGGTTTTGCTCAGGGAGGGCTTTGTTCTATTGAGTCATGCCCATGGTTTAATGTAGTTCTGTGAAAAAACAGAGTTTTAACTATTTTTATTCTTTGATTGTGAACCTGCAAATTCTTTGATCACAAGATTCTTTTATCGCAATCTTCATTCATGCGGGAGGGACGAGATGGCCAGATTTTTAGGTTGTAAAAAATCCAATATCTCAGCACAGGGGTGACTTGTGAAGTCAAACTAGGATGGGTTTTGCTGAGGGGCTTCCTTCTATTGAGGCATGCCTTAGGTTTACAGTAATATAGTTGTGTCAAAAAATGGAGTTTTAACATTTTTTTAATTATTTGATCTCGAGCCTGCAAATTCTTTGATTGCAAGATTCTTTGATCGTGAGCTTCATTCATGAGGGCAAGACAAGATGGCAAGATGGCCAGATTTGGAGGCACCAGATAGCCCAATTTTCATGACCAGATGTCCCCTCACGATCAAAGATGATCTTTGATCATGAATTCACAGACAATTCTCACAGTTAAAAAATGTTTAAAGGTGCAAAATCTTTAAAATTAAATATCTTGGAAACAGTTTGGTCTTTTAACTTGGAATTTGAAGGGTGTTGAGGGGATGTCATGTAGATGTGAATTATGGTGTTTAGGTGTCAGAAAATGAATTTGCTGTGGAGATATTGCATGACTACCTTGGTGGGGTTCACAAGCACAGTGCATGAGGTCCTTGATAAGGGCCACTTTACTGGGGTCGTGTTTGTGGACCTCTCCAAGGCATTTGATTTGGTCAATCACCCACTCTTGCTGTCTTCTTTAGTTAATTTGGGAATTTCTAAGGATGTTGGGGACTGGCTAGGTAATTACCTGGCTGATCGCACCTTCTAAGGTTTCACTTGGTGTCCCCCAAGGTTCTATTTTGGGTCCCCTTTTGTTTAGTCTTTTTCCTAATACCTTATCTTCTGTTTGTACCAGATCTCACATTTTTTTATATGCTGATGATGCAGTGGTCCTCACAAGTGGTCCTCTTTTTGAAAATGTACAGAAATATTTAGCTGATGATTTTTTGGAGGTACAGAATTGGTTCAGAGCTCGGGGATTGGTTTTAAATGAGAGAAAAAAACTAAATCCATGTTTTTTGCAACTACTAAAAAAAGATTGAAATTGGACCCTATATTGTCATTGTACACTGTTTCTGGTACTTTGATTGAACAAGTTAAACAATTTAAGTACCTGGGTTTATTGATGGATGAGACTCTTTCTTATGAACCTCATATTCTCCCGAAGGTAAAGGTGACTCACCAGTGACTAGGGGCCTTATATAGGTTATCTCCTTTACTCACTGATACTGCACCTCTTCTGTTGGCTCAAAGTTTTTTACCACCTTTAATTGATTTGGGGGTTTTGTTTTACTATTCTGCAAGGGAGGGATTTGTTATCCAAGGTAAAAGTGTTACTTAATTCAGTTGCTAGAGTTGTAGTGAAATCCCCACAAAGGGTCTTTCATTGTAATCTTTTAGACCAAGTGGGCTGGCTTCCTTTGGAAGGTAGATATAAACTTCAATTGGGTATTTTGGCAAAAAAGATGATACTTAATAGAGTCCCTGATTGTTTTTCTCTAGTTTTTAAAAAGCAGAACTCGTGGGTAAATACACTGTCAAACAGTTACATTTTCTCTTTTTACTCCAAAAATGCGCACTTCCCTTGGACAAGGGTATTATCCTATATGTTACCCACTTTTCTTAAAACAATCCAATCAGTTTTTGACTGTATGAACCTTTCCCTTTGTTCTTTTAGGCATAAGTTGAAAGAGTATCTTTTTACAGAATGTAAGTGTAAATGTTATTGAATGATAATGTTGTGATATATTTATTTTTATCTCTTTTTTTAAGTTGTATGTATTTATATTGCATGTAAGTGTTATTTGTACACTGATCGCCCATGAAAACAGGTCTTTTTTTTTTTTGGCCCATGGTCCTATCAGTATAAATAAATAAAACAAACAAACAAACATTTTGTGGACAGTGTTTTCCATTGTGGTAGTGGCTTGAAATTTATAGGGCAGCTAGCCTTACTGCAATGGAGGTAATTTTCAGTGGCTTGGTGTGTAAAATGTAAACAGGTGCTGAATTATGTCAGTCTGATGAATGAAAATTTGTTTTGTTTTTCAAACTGGTTCAGGCCCACACTCCCACCAACGTGCAAGACTTTGTACTTTTCTATGCTTTCTCAAAAAGTAAGAAAATTCTTTGCAAAAAACTGCATTAATGCATCATTTAGGGTATAAGCACAAAAAGTCAGATTGAGACATTTAGGGTTGATTCTCACCCCCTTAGGTACCCCCATCTCTAAACTGACAGACACTGCAGTTATTAGGTTGTGAGGTTTAAATGTCACCCCATTCTTCTTTACTGTGGCATGTCAACATGATTACACATAGAATGGGGTGATATTTAGGCCTCACAACCCCAGTGACACAACATGGCATCTGTCAGTCTGGGAAGTATGGGGGTACATGAGGGGTGTAGGGGCAACCCTAAACGTCTCATTTCCTAACTTTTTGTGCTTTAACCCATAATGATGATTTAACAGTTTTTTTGCAAACTATATATATATATAGCTATATATATAGTTTTATAGATATATATATATGTATACATTATAGTGATGTGGTAGCACCACTAGAGTTAGAGTTGAACTGGGATTTCTATGTTAAACTTGAAATTTTGCACATGAATATCTTCAAAATCATTCAGCAGATGTGCACAAAATTTTCCATGCACAGTCTTATGTGGTAGATCTGTGGATGTGCCAAGTTAGCAGCAACATGTTCATCTCACAAATGAAGCAAGTTGAGTCAAAAATTATGTAAGTTGCATCAAAAGTGACACCAGTTGAGTTGAGTCAAAGAATGAAGCAAGTTGAGTCAAACGAAGCAGGCTGATTCAAAACTGATGCAACTTGAGTCAATGAAGCATGCTGACTCAAAAAATCATGAAAGTTAAGTCAAAAAATGAAGCAAGTTGAATCAACAAGGTGCATGGAGCAAAAATTACATAAGCTGTATGCAACTTCAGTGCAGTGTTCCCAAGCTTATTATGCACTGTGCTACCACATCTGTCATTTTTCAAATCCTGGCCAAAGTGCATTTTCACACATGTGGTGTACAATGATGCTGCGGTGGCACAGAATCACATTTTGGCGGGGATTTGGAAATGTTCAATACTGGGTTCATTAAGTAGGGTAATAAGAAGGATATGGTGATGATTTGGTTGCTATTTTATAAGCATCTATAGAGGGATGGTAGCACAGGGCTCAGAGGGCCCTGCTCTCCCACAGGCAAATGAGGACGCAATTATACTTTCTCAAAAAGAAAGGAAATCCATTGCAAAAACTTTGCTGATGCACTAGTTAGGGTTAAAGTAAAAAAAGGGGGGAAATGTGGAGTTAGGGTTTACAACCCATGTACCCCACCAATACCCTGCTACCCTGCAAGTAGCAGAAGGTGTGAGGTGTGCCTTTGGGTTGTCAACCCTAACACTGACCCCTTTCTCATATACTGTACCATCTCAGCTGTTTTACTGATGGAATGAGGTAAGCAATTGGGATGACAACCCCAAGGCTCACCCCATTCCTGTTACTGCCTGCAGGGTAGGGGTGTTAGGGTTGGAAATGGCACTTCAATGTTAAAACCCAAATTTTGCACTTTATTAACTTTGCAACTGTTCAATGGATTGGCACGAATGTTTGCATGCATGGTTTCATGGGCTAAATCTTTGGAAATGCCAACTTTATTTTTGTTGGGATGTGTGAATTCCAAGATGCAGATAGTGAAACCAGTGAATTTTTTTGGGGGGGCTTGGTTGTTTTATTTGTCAGGCCATAGTGCCCAGATGGTTTGGAATTTTGGTCTGAAATTTTCTGGTAGAAAGGGCATGCATCATATTAGTACCTTTCACTGTTTTGGTGAAAAAAATATTCCATTCCAGAGTTATTCATTTTTAAAATCTTGGTTCTGAGCATGCTCAGCAAGCACTTCAAAATAGCTGTATGAAATGAAAACATAATTCATTTTTGTATAGGCCAATCCTTTTTGTGAGGGAAAAATCATTTTTCATTTGCTGCCATCTTGTTGTCTTTTTTTTCTAAAAAAATAACTTTCAAAAACCCACAAAAATGACATCTTGTAGAGAGACCAAGACATCTACCTTGTGCATCAGGACTCCGTTAGATGGATTCTGCAGTTAACTGTTGAAGAAATGACCCAGAAATTTTTTTTTTGTTTTACATTTTAAATCCTGTTTCATGACTCGTTTCTACTTTTTTCATTTGAGCATAGTACAAAAATTTTCCTTTGAATGAAAGTATCACATGAACATTTTCAAATGAATGAAAATATCATACAAAAGGTTTTGTTTACAAACATTTTTGTATGATATTTTCATTCATACGTTTTTGTATATTTTCATTCATAAGAAAATTTTCATAATCCTATGAATGGAAATGTCATATGAAAACTTTTGTGTGAAAGAAAATATATGAAAATTTTCATATTGTATTTTTGTTCTAATGAAAATTTTCATATGATATTTGAGTTTATATGAGAATTTTTGTACTAAGTCAAAATGACAATATCATATGAAAATTTTTGTATGAATTGCTGTCCCCATAATTATTTAATATTTCCATGGTGTCTAGGGGTACTCCCTCACCCTCCGATCACTGTTCCCCTAGTTATTTAATCATTTCCATGTGTCTAGTGGTGCCCCCACCTCCTGATCCCTGTCTCCATATCATTTAATAGTTCCCTGGTGTCTAGTGGCACCCCCACCTTCTGATCACTGTCCTGGCAGAAATAAATAAAACAGTTCCCTTGATGTCTTTTTTTAAAACTGTAAAAAGAAAATGTTTCCTCACCAATCTGACCCTCCACCTCAACCTCCCACTTAACATCCACTACCCTGCACCCCCCACACTCCTCTCACACCCTCACTCACCTGAACAGGTCCAAGGGTGAAAATCCACTCTCAGATCGAAGACACATCTTGCTGCTGAAAATGACTGTAATGTGAAAAAGTAAGGTAAAGTTAACTGCAGTTCAATGTATTTCAAAAGGGGTTTCAACTTTGATGCATAACTTTACCATTTTGCATATTTTTACACCAAATTTTCAACAGTCTTTTTTGAGACCCCGCCTCATGAACAATGGTGGTGGAATTATGCTAATCCGGTCTAAAAGGTGATTTCATGGTCACATGGTGAACTCACCTTTCAGGTGGGATTTGAACATTTTCACTACCTTGTTCATGAGGAGGGGCCAAAAGAAGGGTATGTTGAAAATATGGGGTTATAATATGTAAAAATGGCAAAGTTATGCACATCCATTGAAATTTTGCTACTTGCTCATAACTTTGGCAATTTGAAATATTTTGACCCAAAAATTTCAACATAGCCATTTTTTACACCACCTTATGAATGTGACAGCTGTCAGTTTTTAAATCCTGGCCAAACTGTCTTTTCACACCTGTGGCATGGAATGTCATTGAGGTGGTGCAGAATGACATTTTAGTGGGGATTTGAAAATGTTCATTGCTGAGTCCATGAGGTGGGGTAATAAGAAGGCTATGCTGACAATCTTATTGCTGTTTTTCTACACTGCAACATACATGTACAACATCTAGGGAGAGTGGGAGCAAAGGGCCCATGCTCCCATAGGTAAATGAGGATTCGATTATGCTAGCTCAAAAAGTAACAACATTAACTGCAAAAAAACTTCATTAATGCACCAGTTAAGATTAAACCAACAAAAGTAAGGAAACACGGCATTAGGGTTTTCAACCCTAACACCCCATTCCCACCCTGCAGGCAGCAACAGGAGAAACCCTTATGGTCTGCCCTCTCTTGAATCTTCAAAAATCAGATGTCAGGTGGGACTTGGGTTGTCAAATCTCTGCTTTTTTAATGATGGGATGGGGTGAACCTTAAGGTTGACATCCCCAGGGCCCACCACACACCTTATTTGTGAAGATGCAGGAGAGAAATAATGTTTTCTCATGTTGCTTCCTGCAGGGTGGGGATGGGGTGTTAGGGTTGGAAACCATTTCCTTACTTTTGTCAGTTTAACCCTAAGTGGCGCAATAACAAAGTTTTTTGCAATGAATATATATATATATATATACACACACACACACACACACACACACACACATTGCAAAAAACTTTGTAAATCCTTTGGTCAGGGTCAAAGTAACAAAAGTTGGGTGTCTCAAGCCTAACACTCATTCCATTCCATCTCTAAATAAAATCAGATGTGTAGACTTTATGAGAAAGAGGTGAGCGTTTGACTTGAGAAGCCCAAGGCACACCCCACACCTGCTCTCCTGCCTGGTATGGGAGGGTGGGGTGTTAGGGTTTTCATTTCCCAATGTGTGTCACTTTGACCCTAACTGGAGAATTAACAAAGTTTTTTTGCAACTTATTTCTTTGCTTTTGAGATAGCATAAAAGTATCCTTATTGCACTGTGGGAGTACAGGGTCCCATCCTTGTAGATGTATGTATGTAGCTGAGGGCTCCGTGCTTCCATATATAGGGCAACAGTGACCATATTGCCAGCATAGTCATCTTATTACCCACCTCATGTACCTGCTACAGAAAATTTGTGAATCCCCACCAAAACATAATTCTGTACAACTGCAGCATCAATCCATGCCACAGGTGTGAAAGCACATTTTGGCCAGGATTTGAAAAATTACAGTTATGATATACATAAAGTGGGGTAAAAAGAAAGCTATGTTGAAAATCTGGAGTCAAAATCTGTAAAATCTCCAAAGTTACAAGTGGGCATAGCGAAATTGCAAGACATGGTCAGAACTTTAGATTTTTTAATGTATTAACCCTTAATTTTGAACACAGTCTTTTTATGACCCATTCACATAAACCCCATATAGTAGGTGAACATTTTTAAATCTGTGCCAAAATGCCATTCTGCACCACAGGTGCGAAAACATATTTTGGACATGATGTGAAAAACTACAACTGTGCTGCTTATGAGGTGGTATGAAAAAATGGCTATGTTGAAAATTTTGAGTCAAAATATTGCAAATTACCAAGGTCATGCATGTGCATAGAAAAATCTCAACAAGCACTCATAATTTGGCCATTTTGAGGATTTTTTTCACCAAATTTTCAACATGGCCTTTTTGGGAAGCCACCTCATGAACACTGGTGGAGAAATGTCATTATTCAGTCCTGAAAGGTGATTTCATGCAGTGACCGTAAAATCACATTCTGGGCCTGAGTAATGAAATAACACTGCCAGTGTTCATGATGTGGGATCCCCAAAAGGCCATATTGAAAATTTGGTAAAACAATTACTAAAAATGGCACAGTTATGAACACAAGTTCAAAACACCACTGAAATACATTTTACAGCACTTCTTTATTCCTCAGTTCATGGTTTGGCTTTGAAGGATGCAGACATGTTTCTGTCCACAGAAGATGACAGAATTCAACATCAGCTGGTAAGTGTTGGTGAGGGTGTGGGAGGTGGGCGCTCAGTGGGAGGGGGTCAGCACTGCTAACAAGGGACTGTTTTCTTTTTTCAGGTTAAAAAAGGCGTCGAGGACAGTTTTTCTGTTGCAGGTACCCATATAACATTAATAAACCCTCTTGGGACACTGGGGTGGGCTCCTCAGTTTCCCACACTGATGGGGAGGCTCTAAATGACACCACAAGAATCGGGCCCCCTGATGTTGGCTACAGTTAAGAAAACAGCAGGCTGTGGGGGGGCATCCAACACCTGGGCTGGGCATCCCAGTGTCGGTTTATATAGATATAAATAAAAAAAAGAGGAAGACAGCAATTGGGGGGTGAGGTGCCACTAGACACCAGAGACTAAAATAAAAATTACAGGACAATGATCAGATGGTGGGTGCCACCTGACACCAGGGAATATAGTATATCTTTTTTTTAAGGGGACAGTGATCGGGGAGTGAGGGGTGCCACTAGACACTAGGCAATGAGGGTTCACAGTTCAGATTGTAGCCAGCAGCACAAATTCAGCTGTGGCTGCAGAAGCCAATAAAATCTGTGGTTCTCATACAGAGAATGCAGGGGAAGTGCTCCTCTTGGTAAACTGGGCACCCGGGATTTTGAGTCCCCAGAAAAGTATTTCTGGTCTTAATTGTGAAAAACAAACACCGGAATCTAACTAAACAGGGCCCATTTAGCTAGATTTGTGTTCAATTTGTAAAATGACAACATTTTTATGTATTTTCCATGCAGTTTAGTTCATGGGAAAAAACAAGCAAGATGGCGGCTCACGAAAAAGGAATTTTTCTGGTGAAAAAGGATTGGCCCCTCATGAAAAAGAATCCTTTTTCATGAGTTCAAATCTTTTGTCAAACTTTTTCCCTCTGTCCTAGAAAGTGATCTTCCATCGAAAACAATGGGAACTTAAAAATGTTATAACTTTGCAACAGATTAATATCTTTTCATCAAACAAACACATGGCAGTTCTGTTACCCAAGCTGTTTCTACATTAAAAAATCACACCAAAATTCCACACCATCTAGGCACAAGGTGATGAGGAAAAAAACTGCAAAATATGATGACTTTTAAGGTTTTAGCACTATCTGGATCTCAGAATCTGTACATCCGACCAGAACAAAACTTACCACATCAACAGATCTACCCCATGGGGCAGTGCATGCCACATTTTGTGCCAATCCATTGATCAGTTGCTAAGTTATTAAAGTGTAAAATTTGAGGTTTAACATTAAGCATGTTACTCAACCCTAACTATAGGGCTGTGAGTGTGCCCTTATAATCTCTCTCTCTCTCTCTCTATATATATATATATATATATATATATATATATATATACACAGTGGCGTGAAAAAGTATTTGCCCCCTTCCTGATTTTCTCTATTATTGCATATTTGTCACACTGGATGTTTTCAGGTCTTTAGACAAAATGTAATATTAGATAAAGGGAACATGAGTGAACAAATAACACTTGTTTTTTTTTACTTATTTCATTTATTTAATGAAAAAAGTTAACCAACACCAACTGGCACTGTGTGAAAAAGTAATTGCCCCCTTACACTTAATAACTGGTTACGCCACCTTTAGCTGCAATGACTGCAACCAAACACTTCCTATAATTCAATATCAGTCTTTCACATCACTGTGGAGGAATTTTAGCCCACTCTTCCTCGCAGAACTGCTTTAATTCAGTAACATTGGTAGGTTTTCGAGCATGAACTGCTCGTTTCAGGTCCTGCCACAGCATCTCTATTGGGTTTAGGTCTAGACTTTGACTAGGCCACTCCAAAACTTTAATTTTACTTCTTTTCAGCCATTCTGATGTGGACTTGCTTTTGTGTTTTGGATCATTGTCTTGCTGCATGACCCAACTATGCTTCAGCTTCAGCTGATGGATGGATGACCGGACATTCTCCTTAAGAATTTTCTGGTACAGAGCAGAATTCATGGTTCCTTCAATTATGGCAAGTTGTCCAGGTCCTGAGGCAGCAAAGCATCCCCACACCATCACACTACCACCACCATGTTTGACTGTTGGTATGATGTTCTTACTGCGGAATGCTGTGTTTGCTTTACGCCAGACATTATGGGCTCCATGTCATCCAAAAAGTTCCACTTTGGACTCATCTGTCCATAGAACATTTTCCCAAAAGGCTTGTGGATCATCCAGGTGCTTCTTGGCAAATGAGAGATGAGCATTTATGTTCTTCTTGGTTAGCAGTGGTTTCCGCCTTTGCTACTCTCCCATGAAGCCATTTTGCCCAGTCTCTTTCTGATTGTGGAGTCATGAACACTGACCTTAGCTGAGGCAAGAGAAGCCTGCAGTTCTTTGGATGTTGTTTTAGGATCCTTTGAGACTTCCTGGATGATTTTACGCTGCGCCCTTGGAGTAATTTTGGCAGGCCGTCCACTCCTGGGAAGATTCACTACTGTTCCAAGTGTTCTCCATTTGGAAATTATGGCTCTCACTGTGGTTCGATGGAGTCCCAGAGCCTTAGAAATCGCTTTGTAACCCTTTCCAGACTGATAGATAGCAACAACTTTTTTTCTGATCTTTTCAGGAACTTCCTTTGATCGTGGCATAATGTGCTTGTTGAATCTTTGTGCTGGCAACGTGACTCTGATGGTAAGGATCAAAATAAGTGAGGTTTATATTGAGCAGGGCTGGCTGTAATCAAGCCTGGCTGTGTTCAATCAGCTGACTCTAATTATCCCTTTAATTGGGTTGATTTAACTAGGGGCAATTACTTTTCACACAGTGCCAGTTGGTGTTGGTTAACTTTTTCATTAAATAAATGAAATAAGTAAAAAAAACAAGTGTTATTTGTTCATTCAGGTTCCTTTATCTAATATTACATTTTGTCTAAAGACCTGAAAACATCCAGCGTGACAAATATGCAATAATAGAGAAAATCAGGAAGGGGGCAAATACTTTTTCACACCACTGTATATATGTGTGTGTGTGTATATATATATATATTATCTGCATCTATATATATATATATATATATATATATATAGACACATAGCTTTTCATTGTAAAAAAACTCCATTAATGCATCAGTTAGAGTTGATTCCACACCAGCAAAAGTCTGGAAATTCAATATTAGGGTTACCAACCCTACTCCCCCACACACACACCCACACCATCCACAGGCTAACAGTTGCCTGGGTGTGCCTTGGGGTCACTGGATCTAACTATCACCCTATTCCATGTGTAATCAAGCTGAGATTATACAGTATAGGAGAATGGGGTGAGAGTTAGGACCAACGACTCCAAGGCACACCCTGGCACCTGTTGGTCTGTGGATGGTGGGGCGTATGTGGGAAGGTAGGGTTGGTAACCATCACATCAAATTTCCAGACTTGTGTTGGTGTGAAATCAACCCCTAACCAATGCATTAATGGAGTTTTTTGCAATGAATTCCCCTTCTTTTTGTGAAACTGAAATGTTACTCATATGGTATCCATAAGTGGGAGCATGGGCCCTCCGGGCCCTGCACTCTCACCCACCAAATTAGTGTAGAGGTATAGTACAGTAGGGGCCTGTGCTCCCAGTTTTGCATAACGGGATGCATATTTGGGAGTGAGGGCCCTCTGGGCCCTGTGCTCCACCCACCCATAAGTGTAGAGACACTGCACCTGAGGGTGTTGTGCTCCCAGTATTGTGAGATGGTATCCCACCTCCCTATAAGTATAGAAACATAGTGCAGGAGCACCCTGTGCTTTTAGTTTAGCATAATCATATCCATAGGTGGGAGCACAGGCCCTCTGGTGTAGCTGAATAGTGTAGGAGGGCCCAGTGCTCCCAGTTTAGCATAAATAGTATGCATACATGGGAGCGCAGGCCATCTGAGCCATGCGATCCCACCTACTGACAAGTACAGACACATAGCAGAGTCCTAGAAGAATTCCAAGTAACCCTTGTAATGCTTATTTGGCAATATCTCAGTAACCATAGAGACTGTGGAAAAATTTCTTTCACAGTTGTACTCATGACAAAGCCCCCTCCACACATGCTTAGTATGGTGTACTAAGCTTCACTTAGTGAAAAATCTGTATCTTGGACCATTTCTGAGATAAAAAACACAGCCAAAGACATGGTCAGATATTTCCTGAAATTTCTGTGAGATTTCTAGAGAAATCTCCTGCTTTCTCCATTTTTGCAGTAGGGGCAGCAGAGAGAAACTCTTTAGAAATTATGTGAATTATCTGGAAACATCTGACCTTGTTTATGGCTACTAACAGTGCTTCAGTAGAATTTAATGATCTGGTGTCTACTTCATTGGATGCAGAATTAGATACTGCCATTCTCTTTGTAGATCTGTCGAAGACCTTCAACCTGGTGAACCACTCCCTGCTGCTAAAAAGGATAAGAATGTTGGGAATAACAGATGGCCCCTGGGACTGAGTAAAGTCATACTTGATAGATAGGTCCCAGAGGGTATCTGTGTCCCAAGCCCTGTCCTCAAGTAGAGGGGTAAATCGATGGGTCCTACAGTGATCAATCATGGGACCAATGCTGTTCCTGATGTTTATAAATGATCTCCCACTGGAAGTATAGCATTCCCAAATAAGATCCTATGCCGATGATATGGCACTGATTACTACAGAGGTAGGAAGGTATGAACTTCAGAATACGCTACAGAGGGATTTTAATGGCATTGTGGAGTGGTTCACCAGGTCGAGACTTCAAATGAATACTAAAAAAACAAAAGTACTTCATTTTGGAGCAAAGAAAATGTTTGAGTTGACTATACTATGAACAAAATAAAACTAGAGCAAGTGACAGAATATCATTACTTAGGAATAACTTACAATGCAGTTAAATTTTACCCAACACATTACAAATACACTTAAAAATATAAATGGGAAGTTAGGAGCACTTAGGTGTACTTTCAGGTACTTGGACTTAAAAACTAGAAAGACTTCGGTGGAACGAATGGTTTTACCGACTATGGAATATGGAAGTAAAATTTATAGGACAGCGAATAAATGGATGCTATTAAAGTTAGATAAAGTTCAGTATAGACTAACTAGATGTATTCTAAGATGTAGCTTTCATACACATCATTGTAACATGTTACACACATTGGGGTGGTACACTTTGGACTCAAGAAATAATATGACCTGGTTAAAGTTACTTCACAAGTCTTTTATAAATTCTCCCTCACATTATATTTCAGTAATAGCTCTGGGAAAGTGTGAAACATCGACTCACGGATTAACCAGGACAGTTCTTGAAAATAAGATACCAGTCATCTTGTGTAAGACTAAGTTTGGGACAAAAACACTGAGATATCAGGCTTCTACTCTTTGGAATAAGCTACCACATTCCATGCATACCACCACTTCATGTAGTATGTTTAATTCCATGCTAGAATCAATTTTTCCTTTGGTAAGCAGATGTTAGTATATTCTGTGCAGTTTGTCTATACATTTGTATTTTGTGTAGTATTCTTTCTTGTAGTTTGATTTGTGTGTCTATGTATTCATTATTTTTTAAGCACTGGAGAACACCTAAACAGGACTGTCTTGGAAACAGGGTATTTTATCCTTATGACATGTATTTATCCTGTATAAAAATAAATGCTTTTATCTATCTGCTGAAGGCACCGAAAGGCGCTGCAGCCGCCACAATGTTTTCCTATGGGAAAATTCACAACTTTGGAGTGCTGTAACTCTGGAACTGGTGTAAAGGTTTGCACCAAACCAGCAAAAGGCACATCTGTGGTATAAGGGATTGCAACCCTGCAAATCTCAGCCCAAAGGTCCAAACCGTGTAGTGGGAGTGAGGTGGCAAAGGCATTGTCATTTTGGCGGATGCCATAATGTTATCTTATGGGAAAAATGTACAACTTCAGAGTACTGTAACTATGGAACTGATGTACATTTTTTCACCAAACCACAAACAGGGACATCTGTAGTACAAGGGCTTGCCACCAAGCAAATTGCAGCCCAAAAGTCCAAACCGTGTAGTGGCAGTAAGGTGGCAAAGAAACAATGATTCTGGGGATTGTACTGTCACAAACTGTGAAAGTACAGTGCAACACTTTTGCAAATTTGTGAAAGTTTCATGTTTTTACTGTCGCAAATTGTGACAGTACAAATAGACAGCTCAAAATAAACATATTTCTGGGTCTTTTTAAAAATTCTGATGCATGGATGCTGTTCCTAAGACTCCATTTAGGTAAACACAACAGTTGGTGTTTACCTTGGGGCAGTAGTTTTTAAACTATAACATTTTTTCTCCACCGCTGAGAACAAGATGGTGGTGGCATGACAGTATAGAGGGCATATGTGACAGTAAAATGTGCTGTCATGGATGAATCTGTCAATGTCACATGAAACATATATTTTTCCCATAGGATACAATAGGAAATTTAAAGTATAATAACTTTTGATCGGATTAATATTTCTTCACCAAACCTTCAAAAGGCAATTCCCTGACCCAGTCGCCATATACCCTGAAAATTTCAAACCAGACAGACAAACTGCTTGAGCTGTGGAGATGAACAAAGGATTCACAATAATTGAAGATTTTCCACACATTTTGACTCTCTGCAACTGCAAATCCAATTGGAATGAAAATTTCTAGATCCAGAGATCTAAGGCACAACAACACATGTGCCAAATTTCAGGCAAATCAGACAAACAGTTGCTAAAAGTGCAAACTCATGGGTTTAACATAGAAGTGGCCTTGCAAACCTAAATAGTTGCAAAAAACTACATTAAGGCGGAGATTAAGATTGTAAAAATGCAGCGTGTACAAAGACGGGAAATGAAGAAATATTAGGGATTCGGGTCTTTGGAGTATTGGTGAATCGGTGGTGGGGTATTACTTGGGGTTGTCAATCCTAATGCCCACCACAGCTCTGGATCAGATGAGGTGACATTTATATCTTCAAGTAGGGCCCATGGGGCCCTGTATGGAGAAAGCTCTGACAGATTATGTTGGCCATACTGTATCACTATGAGACACTGGATTGGAGCTGTATGTTGTGTTTTGAACAGGAGGCTATGGGTTGGGAAGGGTGGGCATTAGGGTTGACAACCCCAAGTAAGACCCCACCACTGATTCACCAATACTCCAGATACCCAAATCCCTAATATCTTTTCATTTCCCATCTTTGTACGCTTTGAGTTTTTACAACCCTAATCTCTGCATTAACATAGTGTTTTTGCAACTAATTTCCCTTCTTTTTTGTGATAATGGAACTGTGTCCCCATTTGCACAGGTCCCTTTCTGACCTGCACAAAATGAAATAAATACAATATTGAAGACAGTCCTAGAATTGTACCCTCATTTGTGAAGGTCTCTAAGTACAATATTGGAAACAGTGATGATGCAGTGCATGGGGCCCACAGACCCCGGCATACATTTTGATACCCTGTGGATGAGGTTCCCTGACCCACCACAGGTAATGGTATCTGCACCAAAACACTGCTTCATCTTTTCCCCAGCCAGTAAACTAGCTCACTGAATTCCCACCTGAACTCAACTCACTGGCACGACAAGGCAGCGTGTTCCCCAGATGTGCAATGGTCATCCTTGCTATCAATGTTACTTAATAAATTGTTTGTTTTTTTAATATTTTGAACCAAAACATTCAACATACTCTTCTTATGACCCCACCTCATAAACCCCATAGGTGAAAATTTTAAAATCCATGCTCAAACGACATTCCACACCACAGGAGTGAATGCACACTCAGTCAGTGAGGAGGGGGTGAAGGTTGTAGAAATGAAGCAGCAGAAAATAGGTTGAGTGAACAAGTTGCATTCCTGCATAATGATTATGGAGCACTGACAACACAAATCCATGATGATTTACAGAAATTCAACAAACATGCATAGGTACTGTTAGTTTTCCACTTGCCTTATAATGAGTAATTGCTTGATTAGGGTGTCTATCAGGCTGAATGATGGTTTGTGCCCCTTACATGTTGAAAATCACTATGTTCCTTGGAAGCCAGAGATCTCAGGGCACTGAAATACCCCCTGCTTGCCATGTGAAGGGTTGCACTATATGACACAGTTGTGTCATATAATCCAACCAGCTGTTAAGGGCATATATCATGTGGCACTAAGGGTTGTACTATATGACACAGTTGTGTTGTATAGTGCAACCAGCTGATAAGGGCATACATTATGCAGCACTAAGAATTGAACTATATGACACAGCTGTGTCATATAGTCCAACCAGCTGTTAAAGGTGAAAAGCTAATAAATGTTTTAATTAAACCTATAAACCCCATTTATCTGAACTGCTTGGGGGACATCCAAATAGTTCAGATAAATGGGGGGTTGGATAAATGGGAGTTCATTAGAAATATAGGGGGACATGTGTAGTATCACAGTGCAGTAAACGCATTTGCCATATGCTCACACAGTAACACTAGAATTAACTATTGTACAATAAAGAAGTGAAAATTAAATTCAATCTTTATTTAAAATTCAAAAACATTGCTTTTATAAAAAGTGCTAAATAAAGGGTATTGGTAGATTTTAAAAATACCACAAAATTCTGAAAAGTGTAGTACAGCGGTCTGCATTACTGAATCTACTGTTTGCTGTAATAGTATTTCAGAGAGCTTTGCTTCAAGGAATCAATTTTTTTCTTTAACATTCTCTGTTGTAATTGGTGTAGGAGCATTACCTGTATTGGGTCAAGGTCTGGTTGACTTTCAGTGTACAGGATGCATTTATTGAACATGTCAACAGCCTCATCATTTGTGGGTGCAATTGGAGCCTGTTCTTCTGATTCAGTCTCGGCATTTTCTGTGTCAGATTCCTCATGCACTGGCTTTATAATGCAATCATCTGAAAGTGTCTCATGGCCCTGTCCATCTTTATCTGACTGAAGCCACTGTAGCACTTCTTCTGCTGAAGGGGGATTGTGTCCGTTGGAGAGGAACACAATCTAGCACCATACCTGTGGTCTCTGGGGTATCCCAGGGCTCAATCCTGGGTCCCCTGCTATTCTACGTTTTTCTCAATGACATTGAGGGGGTCTGCGGGCGGAGCAACCTCATCCTATATGCAGAAGACACTGTTGTCTACTGCAGTGACCCACTACCCAGTGTCATCTCTGCCAAACTGCAGGCCAGTCTCTCTGCTCTTGAGGCCTGGTTCACCTCAAATCCTCTTGTGCTGAATGAAGAAAAACTAAGGCTGTTCTGTTTGGGACCAGACATCTGGGCACTGACAGATGTGAACTACTCCCACTCAACACAGCCCAAGGGAAGAGAGTTGAGGTCATAGACAGGATCAAGTACCTTGGGATCCTCCTTAACCAGAAGCTGTCCTACAAACCCCACATCGATTCCTTAACTAGATCCATCCACCAGAGGCTTGGACTCCTCTACCAGCTGGGTAACTCTCTTTCTGGTGAGGCGCAATGTGCCATAGCCAACTGCAACCTTCTCCCTTCCATCCTATATGGGGAACCCTGCTACAGTTCCTCCAGGAGAAGGAGCTCAGCCAACTTTCCATGCTCTACCACAGGGTGGCTCGCTTTGAAACAAACTCCTCCCCCAGGAAGCATCACTGTGAGGTCCTCGCGGACCTAAACTGGCCCACCTTATGACACAAGTTGGCCTATTCCTCTGTTTGTTTGACCTTTAAATTCACCTCCTTCAGCCCTCCTCCCCATCTGAGTGGGCTTCTCACTCCAAAACTACAGTGCCGTACCTTGCGATCCTTGGCAATTCGTCCCCTTGACATCCCTCATGTTCGCACCAACCAAGGTAAGTGCTCCTTTCAGTATGCTGCTCCATACTTATGGAATGCCCTCCCAGCAAGTCTGGTTGAGAAGCCTACTCTCCTAGGGTTTAAGTCAGGCCTCAAAGTGTACCTTCTGGAACTTAGTCTCTGTGATTGTAATCGTTAGCCCCCTGCCCAGGCCGGTTGTCATGCTGTCACTAATTTTGCCACTTCTATTTCTCCCATGAATCACTTATGCAAAATTGTTAAATGTACTGTGCACCTAACACTTTGTGAGACTTGTGATGCCTGCTGTCTCTGTGTCACACGTTTGATACCAATTCCCTATATGTATCAGCTGTAAATACTGTATATCGATACCTATGTATGTAATTTACTGTAACTAAGTCCGGATCACCCCTGAAAAAGGGATCTCTGGTCTCAGTGGGCTTACCCGGTTACCAAAATCTAAATAAATAAATAAGATAGGGAGCTGTTAATTCAGTGATCTCTGAGGAGGGAACAATGCTGTCAGGGAGATCAATGAGGTCAGTGACTTTGGGCTAAGCATCTTCTTGGTGACTTGCCTTTATCCTCAAATTGTTCCATGATTTCTGAACAGACTTGGGGCAGACACTGTCCCATGCCTCAGCTGCCATGTATGCAACATCTTTAAAGGTTAATGTCCCTCATGATGTCTGCAAGTTGAGCTTGGGCATTGTCCTCCAATAACAGTCTCTGTAGCAGCCTTTTCCTGTATGCCCCCTTGAAGATTTTAAGAACTCCTTGGTCACAAGAACCAAAGATAAATTGCAGACTCCCTCTGCTCCTCTTTACATGACCACATGTTTTTCCACTCCTCTGCACCAGCGGCTGTCTCCATACTGCCTGCAAAATCTCTAAGCTTCTCCTTAGAAGCTTTGATATCACTTATTGTCAACTTCCCGACTTCATATTCTTCACCTGGGACAATGGCTTTCTCACCCTCCTCCAGCCTTTCAATGATATGGATTTTCTGTGTCACCATAAGTGTTGTTAATTTTTTTTTGTTTGGAGTTTCCATGGCTAAACAAAGTGTATGAAAGTTACAAACAGACAACGAGTGAATGAGTGGTCTAGCAATGACATCACTTAAACAGATCTTATAACAGCTGGTTGAGATTAGCAATTAGCACCTGCACCTGCATATAATCATCTTCTTCTGTGAAGCACAGGTACTTAAGTGGCACACATTAACAAGTTAACAACATCAGCGGGGGACACAAGTAAGGTTCAGTAAACAGGGAGAGTCGGATAATCGAGGGTTAGATTATTTGAGTTTGACTGTACTTGGATCAACTTTAATTTTAGATGATTATGTATTGTTGTAACTCAGTTCATGACTCTTCGGCTATCACCGCACGGAGACCCATTGAAAAACCAGAGGACAAGTAATGCTGACAATAAATGAATAAATAATAACAAAATTGTCAAACTGCTGCTGTGGTAGCAACATCACATGAATGAATGGCTGCAGGCAATAACATCAGCATGATAATACAGTCTGGGTCACTGCCAGTATTTAGTATGCTAGTCAATGGAGTCCATGCAACTAATGTGCAAAACTACTTAAAATAAGTCTTAGAATTGCACACTAGACCATCAACATTTTTTAATAGTGCACAAACAGGATGACATTTTAATCTCTCAAGAAGTCTAGTTTAATTGAGAATATTCAGTGCTTGCTTGGGGTGGATGATGTCAGGTTGTACTCCTGAGCCCCAGACAATGAAGAGTGCCATTACATCATGGCAGCATGTAGATAACACATTAGCTATAAAATAAAAGATATATATATATATATATATATATATATATATATTGCTTGGATGTGTACTACAGCTAACATAGAAACATAGAAACATAGAAGTTGACAGCAGATAAGGACTGCAAGGCCCATCCAGTCTGCCCATTTCTTTTTCTACCTTATAAATGTGCCATCGGCCTTTGCTCTGTCAGTGACCTATCTATTCATAGTCATTTGTATTGCTCCCTTATGCCTATCCCATGCCTGTTTGAAGCCCTGCACTGTATTCATAGCCACCACTTCTTGTGGTAAGCCATTCCATGCATCCACCACCCTTTCTGTGAAAAAGAATTTCCTCACATTCCCCCTTAATCGGCCTCCCTCTAATCTCATGCTGTGTCCTCTTGTCCTGCTATTTTTCTTATATTTAAACATGTTAGACTCTTTCACCTTGTTTATGCCCCTAAGGTTTATGAATGCCTCGATCATATCACCTCTCTCCCTCCTTTGCTCAAGGGTATACATATTGAGCTCCGTTAATCTGTCCTCATATGTCTTCTGATGCAGTCCCTGCACCATTTTGGTTGCCCTTCTCTGGACTGCCTCAATTTGGTTAATGTCCTTGTGAAGGTGTGGCCTCCAATACTGCACGCAGTACTCCAGATGGGGCCTAACTAGTGTCTTGTACAGAGGATTATTACCTCCCTCTTACGACTTGTGATACCCTACTAATACACCCTAACACCCCCTAGCCTTACCTACTGCTTTAGAGGTCTGCTTGGATGATTTTAGGTCATCAGTGATGATGATGCCCAAGTCTCTTTCTTCCTTTGTGACTGCTAGCAACTCCTCCCAGCCTATAGGTAGCTTCAGGTTTCTCTTCCTATGTGCATGATTTTGCACTTCTTTGCATTAAATCCCAGTTGCCACTCTTCTGACCATTCTGCTAGTTTATCCAAATCTCTTCTCATTCTGCCCACCCCATCTGGATCATCTACTCTGTTGCAGATCTTGGTGTCATCTGCAAACAGACTAGCCTTACCCGCTAGTCCATCTGCAAGGTCACTAATGAAGATGTTGAAGAGGACTGGCCCCAGGACTGATCCCTGAGGTACCCCACATGTGACTTGCATCTCTTCTGACTGTATACCATTTACCACCACTCTCTGTTTTCTGCCCATCAACCAGTTTGCCACCCAGTTGACCAACTTCTGACCCACCCCGAGCCTACCCAGCTTATTTATCAATCTTCTATGTGGAACAGTGTCAAAAGCTTTGCTGAAGTCAAGGTAGGCGACATCAACTGCTCCCCCTTGGTCCACCACTCTGGTTACCCAGTCAAAGAAATCTATGAGATTAGTTTGACAGGACCTTCCTTTTGTAAACCCATGCTGTCTTGGATCCTGTGCCCCTATGGATTCCAGGTGTTGCACTATCCTTTCCTCAAGGAGTGCCTCCATAATCTTGCCCACTACTGAGGTAAGACTGACCGGTCTGTAGTTCCCCGCCTCCTCCCTGCTACCACTCTTGTGGAGCGGGATCACATGAGCCCTTCTCCAGTCTTCTGGGACCTCTCCTGTGCTCAGAGACTCACTAAACAATTCTGCTAATGGCTCTGCTAGTTCCTCCTTTAGCTCCTTAAGTACCCTGGGATGTATGCCATCAGGTCCCATTGCCTTATCCACCTTGAGCTTAGCAAGCTCTTGTAGGACCCTTTCTTTTGTGAAGGGAGTAGTGCTCACCTCCTCCCCCCTGTGTCCATGATGCTGAGCTGTGGGCCCTGCCCTACCTTCTCTTCAGTAAATACTGAGCAAAAGTATCTATTTAGGATAGATGCCTTTGCAGGTCCTCCTCCTCACATCTCCCTTTTCTCCATTAAGCTTAGCAATACCCCTCTGGACTTTCTCCTTTCACTAATGTATCTATAGAAAGTCTTGTCACCTTCTTTACTGTTCGTGCTAGTGTTTCCTCAGTTTGGGACTTTGCCTGCCTTACTGCCTTACCTGCTTCCCTTAGGCAGTTTGGTATGCCTCCCTATCTTCATCCCGCTGTGTTCCTTATATTTCCTGAAGGCCAGCCGTTTGGCTCTGACCTTTTCTGCTACTGTATTTGAGAACCAAAGTGGTTTCTTCTTCTTTGCACTTCCTTTTCTGTCTAACACAATGGGATGTTGCTTCAAGTATTGCATCCTTAATGCTTGCCCACTTTGCCTGTTCCCCTACCTGTGTTTCTTTTTGCCAGGGCTAGCTTAACTCTGTTGACCATCTTATCAAAGTCAGCTCCTCTGAAGTCCCATATTTTTGCCTTGGAATGGGATGATTTAGATGTAGTAGCCAAATTGAACCATACCATGTGATGGTCACTGGCCCCCAGGTGACCTTCTACCTGGAGATCTGTGATCCCTTCTTTGTTAGTCAGTACTAGATCTAGGATAGCCTCTGTCTCTTGTGGGTTGCTGTACCAGTTGTTTGAGGCCCTCCCCCTGCAGGGAATCCACTATGAGTCTAGTTCTGGCAGATGTTCCTGCTGGTATTGACCAATCTGTATCTGGCATGTTGAAGTCTCCCATTATCAGAACCTCCCTTTAGCTGTCATGTTTTGTATATCTTCTAACAGTAATGTGTCTATGTCCTCCCTCTGGTCTGGGGGCCTGTAGACAACCCCAGTTCTTATGGCTGTCCCATTTCCTGTTTCAGGGTGACCCACAGTTCTTCTGGCTCCTTATGTGTATTCTGAATTTCTGTAGCTTTGATATTTTCATTAACATACAGGGCCACTCCTCCCCTTTTGTACCTCGGTCTCTTCTGAATAATACATAGCCAGGTACTGAAGTCTCAAGTGTGGTTACTGGTAAACCACGTCTCACTAATTGCTACTATGTCCAGTTTAGCCTCTGACATTTTGCCTGCAGGTCTGGGATCTTATTTCCCAGGCTGTGAGCATTTGTACATGATTTTCCATTGGCCAGATTTTGGTGTGTTAGTTGTTGGGTGAAGTTTGGCATTACCCCTGTGCGTCATATGGGGAGACAAACCTTTTTTCTTACCTGGTGATGCAAATGAACAGGAAACACACTGAATTCCTGTTTGACCACTAGCTGAGGGGGGAAGGGTGTTCTTCCCATTCGATGTATGGGGTGCTACACCCCTCTCCCCATTTGCTAGTTTAAATATTCTGCAAAGACGTCAAACTTCTGCCCCAATGCACTGACTCCCTCTTTAGTCAGATGCAGTCCATCAAATTTAAATAACTTTCGCTCCCAGAACTGTTGCCAGTTCCCTACAAATCTGTGTCCTTTTTCCTGGCACCAGTCCTTGAGTCACGTGTCCTTGAGCTGCGATAACAAACTACATTGCCGTAGTCAGTAATGTCATGGTTTAGAGATCATGGCAATAAAAACTAGGACTCTGTCCATTTTTGTTATGCACATCAATGGGATCAGTGTATCTCATGTGCTGAAATACTTAATTTTGCATTTAACATTTGCACCTTTGTTCAGTAACAGTTTAAAATGGGGGCCAAAACAGGATGAGAGAATGATCATTTCTGATGTCCAACTTATGAGCCAATATGCAGTGCTTGCATGGTGTGAATGAGGAGCACAGGGACAGATTGTGCCCCTGAGTCAAAAAGGACGAGGACTGTCATAAAATAATTACAACACATAGATGGAATCTTAGATACAAAACAAGAGACCCGACAACAATTATAATTTAGCGAAAGTAAAAATATTTTCAATTTTACACCCTGGTCAAGTCAGCTGCAACTAAACATTTAACCACCACCATGCAAGAACAATTCACGGCTTTGCTGTTATGGGCAGCTAGAGACTGCCAGAGATAAATAACCACCAACAAGACACACATATTAAAAAAAAAAAGGTCAGACAGGGTTGGGATGTGATTGGGGGTAATTAAATTGAGATGTGAAAAAATCAATATTCTTCCATGATGGGCAATCGACTGTTACCGGCCCATAAGCATCTAATTTTGAATCACAGTCATCTTCCATCACTGGCTTCAAAAGAGCTAGCCATGAAAACAAGTGTACCATAACACACCATGTAATTCAAACTCAAATTCAAACAGACTTCATCAAAAACAACAACAACAAAAAATAACAATACATTTACTTACTGTAGTAGTGCTATGCCAACAGTGAAGAGTGACAATGAAGCCTGACACAGAGTGTTCCCACTTAATGGCTGATTGAATATGTCAACAGGGAGGTTCAGACTTGATGCTGTCTCGCGGAAAGAAAATCAGACTGATCGCTACTGAAAGAGCCATCCACTGAAGCAGTGGTTTTCAGTTGGTCTCCATAATGTGGCAAACCACTGATAGCCTAAAAGTCATAAACTGAGTTACAGCAAAACATAATCATCTAAAACTAAAGCTGAACCAAGCATAAAAAAGACACCAGTCAGATTTTACGTTTAATTAACAACTTTATTAGCATTTCATCTTTAAGGGCATACATTATGCGGCACTAAGGATTGAACTATATGACACAGCTGTGTCCTATAGTGCAACCAGCTGTTAAGGGCATACATTATGGGGCACTAAGTGTTGCACTATAGGACACAGCTGTGTCGTCTAGTGCAACAAGCTAATAAGGGCAAATATATTATGAGGCACTAAGGTTGCACTATACCACACATCTGTGTTGTATTGTGCAACCAGCTGTTGACAGCAAATACATGATGCAGCAGTGGCACTAAGTGCTGCACTATACAACACAGCTGCTCTTTGTTAAACCACAGCTGTGTCATATAATGCAACCAGCTCCACAGCAGTCAGCTTTATTCCTCAGTTTGCAGTTAGGCTTTGAAGAGTGCAGAGGTGTCCCGGTTCACAGAAGATGTCAACATACCACCTCCAGAGGGAAATATAGGGTAAGGTGTGGGGGTGTGGGGTAGTGGGCACTCTGTGGGAGGGTCAGGATGGGGGAGGGGAAGGTCAGCAATGATGAGGGGCCATTTTCTTCATTTCAGGTTAAAAAATAAATAAAGACGTAAGGGGGACAATTTTCTTTTTTGCAGGTACAGTATGTAGATAATATGAATCAATTTTGGGACACTGGCAGTGGGATCCCAGTGTCCCACTCTGCTGGAGGTGGGTGAATTATAAAAATCAACAGGCTGTGGGGGACAATTGGGCATCGACTGAGAAAATCAGTAAATAAATAAATAAATACACACACTGCCACCGGGCATTGGGGCCCCCAGTGTGCAGATACCATTGAAGGCACAGCATAGTCAGGATGGCAGGGCTACAGTGACAGCCCCATCCCTAACCTATGAATGGTGACAGCAGCAGGGGTTGCACTACACGACACAGCTGTCATTTATTAAAGTCAGCGGTGTCATATAGTGCAAACTTCTGCTGTCGCAAAAATTCAGTTATGAATGGACTGTTCATTTTTGAACTGTGCATGCTCAGAAACTGAACATTTTTATTAGTTTAAAAACTACTTAAACTACTTAACTGAGGAACCTAAAAACAACAAAAGCACACACCTTAGACCAACCTTTATCAAACGTGAAAGTTTCAGACTTCAAAGGCTCCTACTTATTAAGTTATTGGGTGGCAAAAAAATTCTTAACCTTTTCAAAAAATGAGACTTTTGCATTTTTTGCATCTCTGTAACTTTCCCTTCCCTGAACCGATCTACCTGAAAGTTATAGGATCAATAGATCCTGGCACAGAGGCTGGGCTTTCCAAATGTCATGTAAATCAGCTGAACGTGGGAAAATTTATTAAGATGCAAAAATGTGGGTTTAACATGGAAGTTCTTACACAACCCTAATATACAGGTGTGACCGTGCCTGTATAATATATGTGTATATATATATATATATATATATATATATATATATATATATATATGCAGTATATTTACATATATTATAGCTGCATGAGTAGCGCACCTGTAGTTGGCGGCCACATCTATGTTAAACCCCAAAGTTTCCACTTTAATAACATTGCAACTGTTTGTCTACTTTACCTGAAATTTTTCATGCGTGGCATCCAACCATCGATCTCTGTATCTGAAAGGTTCGTTTTGGTTGGATGTTTGGTTGCAGAACTACAGAGTGTCAAAAAATGTGAAAAATCCTCAATGTCTGTGCATTTTTTCATCTGACTCAACAGACTGAAAGATGTATCTGTTTGGATTCAAATGCATGTGTGTATATGTGGCCCAGGCCAAAGTGGTGCCTTTTGAAGATTTGGTGAAAAAATATTAATCCATTCAAAAGTTATGCAAGTTTTACATGTCCTATTTTAGCCTATGGGGAAATTTATATGTGCACTGCAAAAACATTTTTTGTACAAGAAAATATTTCATCATAAGGTATAGGGGTGTCATGAAAACATTTTTGTTTTCAAGAAAACGATGCTCAAAAAGATTTCCCATGTGTTCTTTTCTTTGTCACTTCATTGTGCCAAGGTGGACTGTGTTTTGGGGCTGAAATTTGCAGGGTAGCAAGCCCTGGTCCCACACATGTGCCTTTTGGTAGTTTGGTCCCAAAACATTCAACTGGCCCATAGTTACAGCATTCAAATTTCCCATAAGATGACACTGAGGTGCCCATATCTAGAAAACAATTCGAGATATGGATTTTTCAATATGTGGTGGACTAAGCATGCATGGAAGTTTCAAAGTAATGATTACAACTGCAGTGGAATTTTTTTCCATAATTGCTACGGTTACTGAGATATTGGCAAATAAGTGTGACGAGGGTTCCTTTTCGGTACTATGGGGCTGCTGTATGGCTCTGTACTTATGTGTAAGTGGGAGCGCAGGGCCCAGAGGGCCCACACTCCCATAGATGCATACCATTACACAAAAATGGTAACATGAAGGAGTGGCCTGGAGGCCCACAGCTTCCCACAAACACATGCCAGTTGCGGTTACATTACACTTTCTCAAAAGAAGGAAAATCCATTGCAAAATATTTCATTAATATATCAGTTAGGGTTGATAGCACAGTAATGATATGGAAATGTGATGTTAGAACTACCCTGGCCCCCTCACACATCAACAGGCATTGGGGTGTGCCATGGGGTCATCAGACCTAACTCTCACCCCATTCTCCTATACTGTAGTGTGTCAGCTTGCTTTCACATGGAATGGGGTGAGAGTTGGGCTTGATGATCCCATGGCACACCCTGACATCTTTTAGTATGTGGAAGGTGGGGTGGGGTGGGGTCTTAGGGTGATAACTCTAACATCACATTTCCATACTTTTGTCGCTAGTTATCAACTCCTAACTGATGCATCAACAATGTTTTTTGCATTGAAGATATATATATATATAAATATATACAGTATTTATATATATATATATATATATATATATATATATATATATATATATATGTTCATAGGCATAGAGTACAAGACCATGAGCTGCTAGAGCTATTTAAGGACTTGCCACAGTCAGTGGAGATATACCCATTTCTTATCACCCATATGCTTGTCCAAAAGATGTTTAAAACTTGCAATGCTCTCTGCACCCACCACTGCAGCTGGAAGTGAATTCTACATACCCACAACTCTTTGGTTGAACCATTTACCCCTCTTAGCTGTTTTTTACTGATCTCCTTTCAGCTGCTATGGGTGAGCTCTTGTTGCTCTTTCCTGTTTGTCTTTTCTACATAAACCAGCTGACTCGCACATAAGTTCATCTCTTAGTGCCTTAAAGGTGAAACATAGTTTACCCCTTAATCTATGATAGGCCATTGAGTATATCCCTTATTCCTGTAGTCTGCCTGATATGGTTTGCCATTTAATTTATAAACACATTTAGTCAATCCTCTCTGCACTCTCTCTCAACTCGCTTGATACTATCTATGCTTTGATGGGCTGAGAAGGTTGCTCCATATTCTAGAACTGGTCTAACAGGGGACCTGTATCAGGGCAACAACACCTCACCCTTCTGACTTTTTATGTTTTTTAGGATTTGCCCAATAACTTTTTGTGCTTCTTTAGCTGCCTCACTATTATGTTTATCAAAAGTTAAGGTGTTTAAGATAGTTATCCATGTCTTTCTCATGCTCAGTTTCTGCAATGACTTGATTATTTGTCTTACACTGTACTTTCAGATTATGGTGACCAAAATGCATTACTTTGCATTTGTTTACATTAAAACTTAAGTTATGATTATTTGCCCAGTAATCCAATTTTCTAACTGCTTTTGGAAGTTCTTTATAGAGGCTGTATTATTAACTATCGATCCAACTTTTGTTTCATCTGCATATTTGTAGAGTCACACACCATCCAACACCTGCATTGTTGACACAAACAAGTTAAACAAAAGGGGTCCCAAGATCGATCCCTGGGGTACCCCTCTTGTAACTTTACCCCAATCAGAGAAATGTCCTCATATTTGCACTCTCTGTGACCTGCTCTCTAACCATGAGCCTATCCAGGATATAAGGCCTTCATGTACTCCCAGCTCACATATATATATATATATATATATATATATATAATTATTTATTTTCATTGCAAAAAACTGTTAATGCATCAGCTAGGGTGAATACTATAGTGACAAAAACAAAGAAATGAGGTATTAGGTTTTCCAACCCTAAATCTCCACCCCCAGGGTTCCCACCCCTACCACTCCACACCCACCTGTACACACACCAACAAGCATCTGAGTGTGCATTATGGTTGTCAGCCTAACTTTCATCCCATTCTCCTGTACTGCACCACCTCAGTTTGTTTACAAGTGGAATGGGTTGAGAGTTTCACTGTTGACCCCAACGCACACCCAGACACCTGTTGGTGTGTGGAGGGTGGGGGTGGAGTTGTAGGAGTGGGAACCCTGGGGGTGGGGCATTACAGCTGGAAACCCTAATACCTCATTTCCCTGTTTTTGGCACTATAGTATTCACCCTAACTGATGCATTATTGGAGTTTTTTGCACTAAATATTATTATACCTGCACGGTAGTGCAGGTATAGTTTGGGTTGAGTAGGTCTTTAATGTTAAATTCAAAATGTTGCACTTTAATAACTTTGCAACCATTTGTCTGATTTGCCTGAATGTTTGCATGCTCAGTCTGGTATCATAGATCTCTGGATCAGGAAAGTTTCTTTCTGGTCAGATTTGCAGTTGCGGAGCTACAGAGTGTGAAAAATCCTCAATTTTGTGGAATTCTTTGCTCCTCTCCACAGCCCAGATGGGTTGTCCGATGGTCTAAAATGTTCAGGATACATGGGGACTGGGTCAGGGAAGTGCTCTTTGAATGTTTGGTGAAAAAATATTAGTCTGTTCAAAAGTTATTAAACTTTTTCATTTCCCATTATAGCCTATGGGAAAATTATATGTGCACCACAAAAATGTTTGCAAAAGCCTGTTTTACTGTAGTGCTTGGGGTTTTCACTTTCATGCTGCTTCCATCTTGTTTTTAGTTAGCGATGTGGAAAAATGATGTAGCTCAAAAAATACTGCCCCTTGGTAAACACCAACAGTTGGGTTTACTTAATCGGGCCCCTAGGAACACGACCCTGGCAGTTGTTTTTCAGTAGCATGTTCAGAAATATGTTTTTCAAAATTGTTCTCCATTTTAGCCATGGAACTTGCATGAACTTTCCATGTATTTTTGCAAAAGGGGACTTTCGTGAAAGTTCCATGAGTAAACTGCCCCCCAAAAAGTTTCTTTGCCATGTCATAGAAAAATAATGGTTAGGACTTTTGGGCTGAAATTTACAGGATAGCAAGGGCTTGTACCACAGATGTGCCTTTTGGTGAAAAAATGTACAACTATTCCATAGTTAAAGCACTCCAAAGTTGTGAATTTTCTTATAGGATAACATTGTGGCATATGTACTGCCTTTCGGCAGCTATAGCTCAAAAATGGTTCAAGATATGGATTTTTCAATAAGTACAGCAAGGTGTACTAAGCACGTGTGGAGGTGGCCAGGTCATGAATACAACTGTGAAGGATTTTTTTCCAAACTTGCTATGGTTACTGAGCTACTGAGCTACAGCCACATTTGCAGCACAAGGGTTACTTGGAATGCCTCTAGGCATGCTCTATGTGTCTATACTTATGGGTAGGTGGGACTCTGGGCCCTGCACTCCCAACTAAGCATATAATTTATGCTAAAATGGGAGCAAAGGGCCCTCCTGAAGTGTGCCTATACACTTATTGGTGGGTGGGTGGGAGTGCAGGGCCCAGAGGGACCATGCTTCCACCTATGGATCTGATTATGCAAAACTGGGAGCACAGGGTCTTCCTGTGCTATGTCTTTATACTTATAGTTGGATGGAAGCACAGGGCCCAGACAGCCTGTGCTCCAAACTATGGATTCCATTATGCAAAACTGAGAGCACAGAGCACTCCTGCACTATGCCTCTACACTTATGGGTGGGTGGGTGCATAGGATCCGGAGAGCCTGTGCTCCCACCTATGGATACCACTTTGCAAACTTGGGAGCACAGGGCCCTCCTGCGCTATGCCTCAATACTTATGGGGGTGGGAATGCAGGGCCCAGAGAGCTCACACTCACACATATGGATACTACTATGCAAAATTGGGAGCACAGATCCCTACTGTGCTTTGTCTCTTGGCTTATGGAAAGGTGGAAGCATAGGGCCCAGAGGGCCTGCACTCCCACCTATGGATATCATTTTGCAAAACTGGTACACCAAGTCCCTCCTGAAATATGTCTCTATGCTTATTGGTAGGTGGGAGTGCAGGGCCCAGATGGCCCATGCATCCACATACAGTATGGATATGAGTAACATTACACTTTCTCAAAAAGAAGGGAAATTCATTGTAAAAAACTCCATTAATGCATCAGTTAGGGTTGATTTTGCACCAACAAAAGTCTGAAAATTTAATGTTAGAGCTACCAACCCTACCCCCTCAACCTCTCCCACCCTCTACATACCGACAGGCGTTGGAGTGTGCCTTGAGAATCATTGGTCCTCTCACCCCATTCTCCTATACTGTACTGTACCAGCTCAGCTTCCTTACAAATGGAATGGGGTGAAATGAGCTTGTACTTTGCACAGTATGAGACTGGGACCTATCAGTTGGTGGCTGGCCATGGCAAGGTGTGGAGGGCTGTGTCAGTAACTGGCATGGGTCAGGTTGAGGGGTGCTGCATGGAAAGGGTTATGCCTGCTGGGTTGGGGGGCCACTACACTATGGAAACATTTCACCAGAGGATTCTGATTCAATTCACGATTATGGACTGGGTAGCAGTCTTATTTATGCGATGCAGGTTTTTCCACTGGGGCAGCCTTCTGTGGTATGCAAACAGGGTTCCTGATATGGGGTGGGGGTCCACTACACTCTGGAAAAGGGGATGTTTACTGATTGGGCATCTGGGAACTGGATGAGGTGGGGTGGCCACTACACTATGGAAAATGTTCACTTAATTATTTTATACTGAATGGTGAATGGGGCTCAGGATGGGGTAGGGGGCCACCACACTATGGAAAAGGGATGGGGCTATATTTGTATTTCAAACAGGGTTCAGGATGGGAAGGGTGGTCCCAACCCTAAGGAAAAGGGATGGGGTTTGTTGTTGAATGACATTGGGCTGGCGGGGAAGGCTGCTGTGCTCCTGTGTGCAGTACAGCAGCCTGCCTGTGGGTGGCTGGGACTTAGACATGCTTCTTCCATGCCTAACTTTGTGTGGTACATCTCCAAGGTGCATGGGTAGCTGCATCGCCCGTCTTGGCTGAGTATGGAGATGTGTCACATATTCATAGGCATGCCTCTTCGAGATGTACTGCATGCATTATTGCTGTACTTGGGCACAGTCAGAGATGCACGACATATCTCGCCCCTTGAATATTATGCTGTGGCACATTTCTTGAGATGCGCTGGCACATGTTCCCCAGTATATTCAAAATTTGGGACTAAAATATTGTAACATGGCCACGTTATGACTAAAGTATGTGAGACACAAAAATGGAATTTTAGTGCTGAACATTTTAGTGTTACGCATTTAAATGCAACACTAAAATGTAACAAAGCTAAAATTCTAGTGCTGCCAATTTTCATGTTGCACTTAAATGTGCAGCATGAAGATAATTTTGACCCTATGTAAAGAACATAATTGCTAAAATGTGTTTAATCCCACCCAAAATGCGGTTTTGCAGAGCACCTGCAAAATCATCTTTTGACCTGTACTAGAAAGGTCCCATCATCTTTTTTCATGAGGCAGAGTCATGTAAACAAAATATTCAATGTCTGGGACTAAAATATTGCATAATGGCAAACTTGTGAATAAAAGAATGTGAGGCACAAAAATGAAATGTTAGTATTGCACATGTAAGTGCAACATTAAAATGTGCAAGACTAACATTTTTTTGTGGAGCTTATTTTAGTGCCACACTTTAGTGTCACACTTAAATGTGTGACTAAAATTCTCAGCTCATGTTATGTAAATTGACCATTTCTGCAAAATGACAGCCAAAGTCCCCAGAAAGTATTTTTGGCTCATTTTGAGAACAAAAACCATCAGAATCTTGCTTGGCAGGTCCTGTTTAGTAGGATTTATGTGTTTGTTTTTAAAATTCTTAATTTTTATGAATTTAAATTTTTTTTTTAACGAGTAAAAAAAAAACAAGATGGTCACTGTCATGATCCAGAAAGTTTTTTTTCTCATGAAATGTAAAACACTAATTCTGCTAAAGGTAAATGCTCAGAAAATGTAAATTTATCTTTCATATCAGAAAGTTATCCTAAAATCCAACTTAGCATGGTCAGAAAAAAAATCCTTATATCTCTGGCACCAATAAGTATTTTTTCCAAAAACCTTCAAAAGGTACAACATTGTCACACACCTGATCTACCCTAAACATTTTGGAAAACAATGTCATACCATCTAGGCTGTAGGTGGCAGAGAACAAATGTAGTAGTGAAAGTTTAAAAAAATATGGACATTAATGTGAAAAAGACACATACAGATCTCATAAACTGAGTAAGTAACCATACAAAACTTCCCAGATCTCAAAAACTTGCCTCCATACAATACATGTCAAATTGGGGGCAATTTTATTAAATAATGCCAAAGTTATTAAGGTGCAAAGTTAGGGGGTTAAAACTGAACAATCCACATAACCCTAACTATACTGGCACTAAAATGAGTGAAATAATGCAGCAGAAATGCTGTCTAATGAGTAGATGAAACACATCACGTGACCATGCATTACCCCACAATGACCAAACACTTGTACTTCTTTCTATTTTTCATCCCCCTCCAAAACAATGTTGGCCCATTTTTCAAGTCAGATACTCCACTTCAGGTTATGCAGTCATGTTCTGAAGAACATATGTCTTGAGGGTGCATATATCAGTGCATGACCACACGCCCTACAGTGGAAATTATATATATATACATAAAATAGTGGTACGCTAGTGCCATTATAGTTAGGGTGAAAGGTAACTTCTATGTTAAATCTGAATTTTGGAACCTTAATAACATTCGAACCATTCAATAGATTTGTATAACATTTGGCATGCATAATTTCTAGGAGTAGGTCGCTTGATGAGCTGAAGTTTGTGCACATCCATTATGTAGTTGTGGAGATACAGAGTGTTGAAAAAAAATGAAAAATCTGTGCTTTGGCCCATTTCTTTGTCCACCTGAATCTTAGACATGGCGTTAGTCTGTGGTCTGAAATCTTCTGGATAGAAAGCCTTTGGCTCACAGATGTGCTTTTTGAAGATCTGGGGGAAAATATTAATCCATTCCAAAGCTGTGAGATGTTGAATGTCATTACTGTTTGAAGATATACAAAACATAACAGCTAAAGGAGAGGTTCTGATAATGGGAGACTTCAACATGCCAGATATAGATTGGTCAATACCAGCAGGAACATCCACCAGAACTAGACACATGGTGGATTCCCTGCAGGGGGAAGGAATCAAACAACTGGCACAACAACCCACAAGAGACAGGACTATCCTAGATCTAGTACTGACTAACAGGGAAAGGATCACAGATCTCCAGGTAGAAGGTCACCTGGGGGCCAGTGACCATCGCATGATTTTGTTCAATTTGGCCACTAGAACTAAATCATTCCATTCCAAGGCAAAAATATGGGGCTTCAGAGGACCTGACTTTGATAAGATGGCCAATAGAGTTAAGCTATCCCTGGCAAGAAGAAATACAGGTGAGGGGGTATAGGCAAAGTGGGTAAGCATTAAGGATGCAATACTTGAAGCAGCATCCCATTGTGTTAGAGAGAAAAGCACTAGCAAAAAAAGGAGGAAACCACTTTGGTTCACAAAAACAGTAGCAGAAAAGGTCAAAGTCAAAAGGCTGGCCTTCAGGAACTATAAGAGAACGCAGTGGGACAAAGATAGGGAGGCATACCAAGCTTCCTTAATGGAAGCAGGGAAGGCAGTAAGGCAGGCAAAGGCCCAAACCAAGGAAGCATTAGCACAGACAGTTTTGAAGGGAACAAAACTTTCTATAGATACATTAGTGAAAGAAGAAAGTCCAGAGGGGGTATTGCTAAGATCAAAGGGGATAAGAGGGAGCATGTGGAGGAGGACCAAGGAAAAGCATCTATCCTAAATAGATAATTCTGATCAGTATTTACTGAGGAGAAGGTAGGGCTGGACCCACAGCTCAGCACCATGGACACAGGGGGGAGGGAGGTGTGCACTAGTCCCTTCAAAAAAGAAAGGATCATACAAGAGCTCACTAAGCTCAGGGTGGACAAGGCAATGGGACCTGATGGCATACATCCCAGAGTACTAAAGGAGCTAAGGGTGGAACTATCAGAGCCATTAACAAAACTGTTTAGTGAGTCTCTGAGCACAAGAGAGGTCCCAGAAGATTGGAGAAGGACTCATGTGATCCATCTCCACAAGAGTGGTTGCAGGGAGTAGGCCGGGAACTACAAACCATTCAGTCTTACCTCAGTAGTGGGCAAGATTAAAGAGGCACTCCTTAAGGAAAGGGCAGTGCAATACCTGGAATCCATAGGAGCACAGGATCCAAGACAGCATGGGTTTACAACAGGAAGGTCCTGTCAAACTAATCTCATAAATTTCTTTGACTGGGTAATGAGCGGTGGACCAAGGGGGTGCTGTTGATGTCTCCTACCTTGACTTCAGCAAAGCTTTTAATACTGTTCTACATAGAAGATTGATTAATAAGCTGAGTAGGCTTGGGGTGGGTCAGAAGTTGGTCAACTGGGTGGCAAACAGATTGGCAGGCAGAAAACAGAGAGTGATGGTAAACGGTATACAGTCAGAAGAGATGCAAATCACAAGTAGAGTACCTCAGGGATCAGTCCTGTGGCCAGTCCTCTTCAATATCTTCATCAGTGACATTGCAGATAGACAGGAGGATAAGGTTTGTCTGTTTTCAGATGACACCAAGATCTATAACAGTGTAGATGATCCGGATGGGGAGGGAAGAATGAGAAGATATCTAGATAAACTGGCAAAATGGTCAGAACAGTGGCAACTGGGGTTTATCACAAAAGAAGTGCAAGATCATGCACATAGGGAAGAGAAACCCTGAAGCCACTTATAGGTTGGAAGGGGAGTTTCTGGCAATCACAAGGAAAGAAAGAGATTTGGGCATCATCATTACAGATGACCTGAAATCATCCAAGTAGACCACTAAAGCAGTAGGTAAGGCTAGAGAGATGTTGAAGTGTATTAGAAGGGGTATCGCAAGTCATAAGAGGGAGGTAATAATCCCTCTTTACAAGACACTGGTTAGGCCCCATCTGGGAGTACTGCATGCAATACTGGAGGATGCACCTGCTCAAGGATATTAACAAAATGGTGGCAATCAAGAGAAGGGCAACCAAAAGGGTGCAAGGACTGCATCAGGAAATATATGAGGACAGATTAAAGGAGCTCAGTATGTATACCCTACAGGAAAGGAGGGAGAAAGGTGATATGATAGAAACATTCAAACATCTTAAGGGCATTAACAAGGTGAAAGAGTTTAAAATGTTTCAATATAAGAAAAATAGCAGGACAAGAGGACTCAGCATGAGATTAAAGGGAGGCAATTAAGGGATAATGTGAGGAAGTTCTTTTTCACAGAAAGGATGGTGGATGCATGGAATGGCCTACCTCAGGAAGTGGTGGATATGAATACAGTGCAGGGCTTCAAACAGGCATTGGATAAGCCTAAGGGAACAATATGGATGAGTATGAATAAATAGGCCATTGACAAAGTACAGACCTATGGCACATTTATAACATAAAAAAATGGGCAGACTGGATGGCCCTTGCAGTCCCTATCTGCCGTCAACTTATGTTTCCATGTTTCTATGAAACAGCTATCTGAAAGACTATACTGAGCATGTGCAGAACTGAATTTTCAAATCCTTATAACACTGGAATGGATTAATATTTTTTCACCAACCAGTGACAGGCACCACTGAGGCACACGCCCTTTCTGTCCTAAAAAATTCAGATCAGAATTCAAACTGTCTGGGTGCAAGGCAATGACAAAACAAAGAGCAAACTAAAATGATTCTTTTCACTTTTTTCATTATCCAGATCTCAGAATCCACACATCCAACCAGAACAAAACTTGGCAAGTCAAGAGATCTTGCCAATGAAACCATCCATGCAAAATGTCATACAAATCTGTTGAACAGTGGCAAACTATAGAAGTGCAAAGTTAGGGGTTTAACATTAAACAGCCTACTCATCTCTAACTATAGGGACATTACCACACTACTATAATTTATATATTCCTTGCAAAAAACTGTGTTAATGCACCTGTTACAGTTTAATTTAACACCACAAAAGTAGGGAAATGTGGTGTTAGGGTTCCCAACACTAACTCCTTCCCCCATCAGCAAAAGGACAAGACCACACAAGCAACCACAGACAGCCATCATTGGGTAAGGCAAATAACATACAACATACAACTATTTCTGCACCCACTACTCACTTGCGTAAGCAAAATATAATTGTTTTAACCTAATCTGAGCTTTCAAAGGTAAGGTTCACTTTTTGGTGGATAGTGCTACCCCTAAGTAAAACTGCTACTCCACTGAAAAATGTATAGATCCACTGCTGAAACAATGTTACCCACAATACAACAGTACTTCTGTCTTCAGGAAAGGCCTACACACTTCTGCAGCCACACATATTCATGGATGCTATTTGACATACACACACAGTGTGGCTGTGCAAGCCATGTGTGTATGAAGCCATAGTTACAAATCCATGAAGGTAGCACATCAGCTCTACTACATTTGTGTCATATGGAAACAGTTCTATGTTTGTCTTACCTGATGACTGCTGTCTGTTGTTGCTTATGTGGTCTTTTCCTTTTGCTGCATGGGGGAGTGAAGAGTTAGGTTTGGAAACTTTAGCACCACATTTCCCTACTTTTGTAGCATTAGGTTGAACCCAAACTTGGGCACTAGCACAGTTTTTTTGCAAAGAATTTCCTTTCATTTTGAGAAAGTGGAAATTGTATCCTTATTCACACAGGTCCCTTAGGGACCTCAGTGAACAGATGTAGAGGCATGAGGTCTTCTGGGCCCTGTGCCAAGGGAAGACTCAGTTCACCTATGGAAATGAAGCAACAGATGCCAGGAACTGATGTGGTGGTCTGTTGGGCTGCAGACACGCAGGGCCATCTGGGCCCCACTCTTCCATGTGGCCACAGATACAGATGCACAGGGCAAAGGGTTGATCTGTCATCCAAGGCACAGGACATTCTGGTGCCCACAGGTGCTAAGGTGCAGGGACCTATGCCAAGAGAGGAGTTCTATTCACAATATGGTACCTTGGCTGAAGAAGGAAACCCTGCACCTTCCCTTCCCGGGTTGGGTGATGGTGTCCCTTTACAGTCCACCCGGCCTTGTCCCATCCAATTGGCTCTCTGAGTTTGCCCCCTAAACTCATCTCTCTGGCACAGGATGACAAAGCTTTACCCACTTGGGTAAGGGCTGGGGCTACACACAACATTTGTTAAGAATACTATGCATTCTAATTTTGACCCCAAATTTTTGAGATAGTCCTTTTCTGTCTCTCCCTTATAAATATGACATGCGGCATTTATAGCATAGTGGCCAAAATCTTATCTTACACCATAAGTGCGAAAACACATCTCATCCAGGATGTGAATAATGGCATCTGTCATGTTTATGAGGTGAGGGAATGAATATGTTGAAAGACTGGAGTCAAAATACTGAAAATTAGCAAAGTTCTGAGTAAATGTTGAAACATGTCAACACTCACTCATAACTTGGTTACTTTATCATATTTTTACACCAAAGTTTCAATCTACTGTTCTTATGACCCCACTTCAGGAATCCAGTAAGTGAAAATTTTCAAATCCCTCCTGAAACATGATTTTGGGGAGTGACTGTGCAATCTCCTTTCAGCATGAATTTGAACATTTTCACCTGTGTTGTTCACAAGGTGGGATCCCAAAAAACCATATTGAAAATGTGGTGTACAAATATTAAAAAATGACAATGTTGCAAGTAAAAGTTCAAAATGCTTTGAAATAATATTAAATTAACTTACCTTGTTGTCTCATATTGTAGTCACTGGTTCCAGCAACAATATGTGGTTTTGATCAGAGAGTGGATCTACACTGTGGGACACTTCTAGGTGAGTGATGGTGTGTGGTGGAAGTTTGGTTTAGTGGGTACTGAGTAGGGTGCTGGGATAGAGTGGGTGGGGGTGTGGGGGGTCAGATCTGTGAGGGACCATTTTCTTATTTACAGGAACTTTTTAAAGAAAAACAATAAGGGACTTTTCTTTTTTCACTTTACTACTGGATATAATATTGGGGATTGAGCACCCCAGTGTTGGGCTTTTACTCTACTGCACCACCAAAAGTGGGCACCCCAGAGTTATTACCTATGCATAGGGGTGGGCAAGCTGGAGGAAGGGGCTGGGCAAGTAGTACCAGGGGTGGGCATCACGGTCCACTTTTGTACTATATCTACCAGTATACTGGGGAAGGATGAAGGAGAGTTGACTGAGCTGGGAGGAGGATGAAATTCTAAATAAACAGAAAGATGGATAGATAGCTAGACAGACAGACAGAAATACAGAAACATAGAATGTGTTGGCAGAAAAGGAATTGTAGGTCCATCTAATACTACACCCTGGACTTTGTTTACAGGTGTCCCTTCATCCTCCATTACCTCTGTTTATTATACCCATGTGTCTATGTCACATGTTTGAAGCTTCTCACTGTCTTCACCACTACTACCTCTTCTGTCATGTTGTTCAAGGTGTCCACCACCTTCTGTGAACCATTTAAAATTGTTTTATGAAACCTTCGAAACGCACTACCTTGGCACAGGCCACTTCTAACCTGAAAGTTTTGTGAAAAACCTCTGTCCCATATAGGCTGTACAGGAAAGCAAAATCAATGTGTATTAAGTACAGGAATAAACCCACAGTTCATTAAAAATTGATAGTCAGTATCTCAGAAACCACACAATATGTCAGCACAAAACATTTCCCTTCTTCAGACCCTGCCAGTTAGATAGGGCATGTTAAATTTTCGGTGGTTTTGTAGAATGCCACCAAAGTTATATTTTCCTATGTACTTCAGGGGTTTGAGAGGGTGGCCCTTTGCCATGGGTCCCATCCCACTGCAACAACCTGAAGACATTTTCAAGACTTCTCCTTGGGGTGAGGTGCCTGTACTGTTAGACCTCCCCCAAAGCTTGCCACACCAGCTAGACACCTCCATCCGGTACACTGAACAAAACCCTTCATCCTCGACTGCAGCGACTCACCGGACAAGGGGGTTACATCTTCTGAACCTGCGTGCCCTTATCAACTGGTCCGGATCCCCTCTGCATTTTCCACCGGAGCACCACTCACCAAGTCCTTGAGAGTGTGAACTTTGAAAAATACACCGTGCACCTATTGGTTCTACTGCCAGTGATGCTCAGGTGGCCGGTATTTAAAGCCAGCCCAGAGCCCCGCTGACCACACTCACTATTTTCCTATGTACTTCAGGGGTTTGAGAGGGTGGCCCTTTGCTGCAGGTTCCCTCCCCCTGCAATGACCTGAAGACATTTTCAAGACTTCTCCTTGTTATTGTCTCACCCACCCTCCCTGTTTCCTCCTCCCCTTAAACAGACCTTCGCGCCTCCTACTATTTAAGTGGGCCTACTATATTGTGACAATCCCCCACTGTATCTTACCGTTGTTGCTCATTGGACCCATAACATCAGAACTGTTGCCCACCATTCTCCCCTTGTTCTGCCACATATGTCTGCCTTCGTCTTTTAATTGCAGTTCTGTTATAATGATTGCTTTAGCCTGATTGCTTGTTACAATATAACTTACTCTCTTCCTACTATTTGTACCACTGACTTATGCCCACCTTCATGTCTATTGCTGCTCTGTCTGATTGGTTGCCCTTGCCTTGGCTGCCTGTTACAGTATAATCTTACTTCTTCAGCACCCCAAGTTAGTGATCCTAAATTAAGATAACTGAGCTGCTTATATCCACCTGTTAGATTGCCAGCTCCCTGCCAGATTACCTGCCCAGCGTTATCAATCCCTCTCTCCCGAAGGATATTGATCACTCCTCAGCTAGATCTTGCTATACTCTTGTTTGTCACCAAAAACTGATTCTACCTCCATCCAGTGCCTAACCTTTGCTGCCGAAGTCCCTCTTGGGCCTGATTCTGCACTAGTGTCCTCCTCCCCTCCAGCTGTCCTTGTCTCTCCAGGGAGTTGCAGGCATCCACTAGTCCTATAGCAGACTTCCACCTCCTCAGGGAGCTGTTGACACATTCCCTGTCTTACCCTGAGTAACTACGCAGGGCCTTGGACCTATCGCAGCCTTTGCCTACATAGTCCTTATATTAGGGGCCAATGAGCTCTACTCCTGGGGTCACTGTCCCCTGAACCAGAGTGGGTCCACTGGCCTATCCCCCTGCTCCTTTGAGCCTTTTGTGGAATGGACTAACCCACTGCTCCTTTCCATGTATGGGGTAAACCATAATGGAAATTGTTATAACCTCCTCCACTACATCCACATGAGAGACAAATGGAGATACTCCTTTTCTCCATCCAGAATTATTGGTTACCTTGCCAGGCAAATGCTAGTTCTGGGAGGAGATGTTGAGCCCAACTCTGGCCCTCACTCCCCAATCTTGCTCTCAGTGACCCCACTAACCCAATCTGAGCTGCAGCCAGGGGGCTCCGGCTGGTCCATATGAATGTTGGCAGCCTATGGCATAAAGTCCATGACCTTGAAGCTTGGACCACATTCTACAAACCAGGTGTACTAGCGCTGACTAAGACCTGGCTGAAGCCACAAATCCTTCCACATGAAGTAGATCTGCTTGGCTATAATGCCTTCATATGGGATTGTGTAGGAAAGAAAGGTGGTGAGGTTCTCATTTACACCAAGTTGAATCTGAACGCTACACAGCTAGTCTACCCTCCCCTCTGTGAATCAGTAAGTGAGATCATTTTCATTAAATTGCTCCTTGGAGATACCAAGCCCCTGTATGTCAGGTCTGCCTACCTCCCGCCCCAGTCAGCTGCCTCTTCCCTAGAATCCCTAACCCTTGCCCTGACAGAACACCACCCGGGGAAATTGATTCTCCTTGGGAACTTTAATTAGAACTGGCTTGCACTGAGGTCCTCAACTAACAAGAATCCAGTTTTAGACTCCAACCTGACTCAAATCATTGAACTGCCTACAAGGCATACTGTCAAGTCTGGCAATCACTCCTTACTCTACTGGGCCTTTGTCTCCTGCCCTGATCGTATACTGATGGCCGGGACCATGTCTGACTCTCTGAGTGACCACTCACCAATCTTTTGCACCTGGTCTAACAAGCCCTCCAAACTGGCGGCCAGGGTGATTGAAGCCAGGAACTACTCTAGACTTGCGATAGCTGACTTCTGCTCAGACCTTTGTGCTGTCGACTGGGATCCCATTTTCACCCTCCCCATCCTGGATGAAGCCTTGGACTACTTCACCCGCTCCTTTCTGTCTGTGGCTAATGTCCACGCACCACAAAAGAAACTTAAAGTACAGGAAAAGCACCACAAATGGCTAGGCCCTGGCCTCAAATGCAGTATGCTGCTCTGTGACAGGGCCTAGGGACTATATAAGTCCTCCGGCTGCACTGCTGACTGGGAGAAATACAGGGAACTGAGGAATCACTGTAAGAAAGCCTCCAAACAAGTCTAAGTACCTGCGTGATCACCAGACCAGTCACCTCCGGGACCCCAAAACATTCTAGAGCCAAATAAATCTTCTACTTAAAGGTGCCCCCAATGCCCAGGATGGAGCACTACTTGTTGGAAATACCCTGACCAATGACCCCTACACAGTAGCAGAGGCATTCAATGTCACTTTTTCGAACCCAGGTGGGCTCTCTTCCCCCATCCCTCCTGGTGCTCCCCTCATTCACAGTACCAAATGGGAGCATGCTTGGCCTCAGTTTCATTTGAAAATTGTCAAACCATCTGAAGTACTACCTCTTCTGCTCAAAATTAACCCTGATTCCTCCCCAGGATATGACCTGCTTGAACCAAGGCTGCTGAGGGCCGCTGCTCCTGCCATCACTGTCCCTGTCACCTGGCTAATCAATAGGTCCCTCCTTGATGGAACTGTCCCAAGTAAATGGAAAGTAGCAACCATAGTCCCAGTGCATAAAAAAGGGCCCAGGGATAAAGTGGAGAACTACAGACCTATCTCCATTCTCTGCCCTCTGGGGAAGGGGCAGGAGAGATTGGTCCACAACCAACTGCGCAACTACCTTGGGCAGCACTCTTTCCTAGCCGACATACAACATGGCTTCAGGAAAGGCCATGGCACAGACACAACCCTTATCTGGCTTACATCTGATGTCTTTGACGCCGTGGACCAGGGCTCTCAGACGGGGGCATTATTTATTGACCTGTCAAAGGCTTTTGACTTGGTCAGCCATAGTCTTCTTGTCTCCAAACTCCATCTTCTGGGACTGAATGGGCTCTCTCACTCCTGGTTTGAGAGCTACTTACTCAATTGAAGCCAAAAAGCCCTCTGGAGAAGAACTCAGTCCAGCCCCCAACCGGTAGTCTCTGGGGTACCTCAGAGATCTATCCTGGGCCCCCTGCTCTTCACTTTCTTTGTCAATGACAAGAGAGGGTTCGTGGGCCGAGCAAACTCATTCTGTATGCAGATGACACTGTCGTCTACTGCAGTACCCACTGCCTAGCGTTATTGCTGCTAAACTACAGACCAGCCTTTCAGCACTTAAAGCCTGGTTCTCTGCCAACTCCCTAGTATTAAATGAGGAGAAAATGAAGGCTGTCCTGTTTGGAACCAGACACCTTGGCTCAGACAGATGTGACCTTCTCCTGCTCCAAACTGCCCAGGGGAAGCGAGTCGAGGTCCTAGATAGGATCAGATACCTTGGGATCCTCCTTGACCAGGAACTGTCCTATAAACTTCACATTGACTTGTTAACTAAGTCCATCCATCTGAGGCTTGGACTCCTCTACATCTGGGAAGCTCCCTTTCTGATGAGGTGCGGCATGTAATCGCTAACTGCACACTTCTCCCCCACCTCCTCTATGGGACTCCCCTGTTACAGTTCCTGCGTGAAGAAGAACTTAGAAAACTCATGGTGCTCTACCACAGAGTGGCACACTTTGCCACCAACTCCCCCCTAGGAGGCATCACTGTGAGGTCCTTGCTGACCTCCATTGGCCCACTATACATCATAAGCTGGCGTACTCCTCCATCTGCCTGACCTACAAATTCACCACCTCTGGCCCTCCTCCTCATCTGCATGGACTGCTCAACCCCAGAATACAATGCTGATAACTGAGATCCTCAACTGGCTGTCCCCTTGACATCCCTCGTGCACGCGCCAACCCTGGCAAGCGATCCTTTAAATATGCTGCCCCGCAGTTATGGAACTCACTCCCAGCAAACCTGGTTGATAGGCCTTCTCTCCTAGGATTCAAGTTGGGCCTCAAAGTGTACCTCCTGGAACTTAGCCTTTGTGGCTATAATTGCTAGCCCCTTTCAACTCCTAATCAACTGTGACCACTGTACTATTTACCCTATCTGGCAACTGTGTCTACCGTGACTGACTCCCTCCTGCTAATTCTATGCATTGTGCAACTGTGATTTCTTGACTGTCAACCTGTAATTGCTGTCTCTCTAATGTCATGTCTCAAGTTTAACCACTGTATTATCGTCCGCTGTATGTAATCGCTGCTGTATGTATTAATCCTGGGTCACCCCTGAAAAAGGGACCTCTGGTCTCAGTGGGCTTAACCGGTTATCAAAATCTAAATAATTAAAATAAAATAAAAATAAAAATCGGGGTTTAACATTAAACACTTACTTGACCCTAACTATACTGTGCTACTGTGCAGTATAATACATATTCATCACAATAAACTGCATTAATGCACTAGTTAGGCTTCAAGTTAACATCGTAATAGTAGGGAATGTTGTGTTAGGGTTTTCAACCCTAACTCACCAACCCCCATGCAGTAAAAAGTTAAGAGCACACAAGCAACCACAGGCAGCCACCATCAGATAAGACAAACAACATACAACTGTTTCTAGATGTCACAAATGCTGTTGCACTGATATGCTACCTCCATGGATTTGTATCTGTGGTACACACACTGCAATACATACACACTAACTTCTGGCTTCTGATAGAAATTCACAATACTACAATCACAACACTACTTCAATGTGCAGATACACAAGTCACTGCAGCCACACATACAAATGTGCAATACCAAATTAAAAGAAATTATTTGGCTGCAGACACACAGGCCCAAATGGGGCCAGCTACTCTGTAGCCATAGATACTCCTCCATGCTGTAAGACATACAAACAGCTCTATCAGCAGGCGTCTGTGCTTCTGTAGCTGCAGGTGTACAAAATACACACTGTCCTCTGGCTGCAGAAGTGCAGGTGGCACAAAATCAGTGATACCAAAATTGCAACAGTACTTCTGTCTGCAGAAGTGTTGGCCCCTGAGAGGCCTATGCCTCTTCAGCCACAGGTGTGAGACATACACATCAACTTCTGGCCTGCAGTTACACAGACAGAAGCACTGCTGCAATGTGGGTATCATAGATTCAGTAGTGGGTCTAGAAATTGTTCAAGGGAGTAGCAATTTTTCTGTTACACAGCTGTATATAGAAAACCATGCATTACTGTATCATGCTATCTAGTGAGGTACCTTATACAGCTTGCATGAATACCTCTGACTGCAGAGCCGCAGGTCCCTCAAGGGCATGCACTTATACAATCACATGTACTTGTGCACGCTGTATGGCATATACACACAGGTGTGGCTGCACAAGCACAGCCAAAGGTGTAAGACATACACATCAACTTCTGGCTGCAGATGCACAGGCACCAGTGAAGCTTCAGTCACACAGCTACATATAGAAAACCATGCACAAGCAAAACCAGCCATGTAGCAAGATATCACCTGCTACTACCTTAGGGTAGCAAAAAGTAATTGTTTTAACCTGATCTGAGCTTTAAAAGATGACATTTTGCTTTTCAGGCAAAGTGCAACCCATAGAGAAAACTGCTACCCCCTTGAAAAATTTCGAGATCCGCTGCTGAAACCATGCTACCACCAGCCCACTGGCACAGTGGTTAGATTTCCACTTGTGACATTGATGACCTGGGTTGGGGACTGGACCTGGAAGTCAGAGGGCTGGCCAGGGGCAGAAGTATTGAACATCCCAGGGACTACTCTCCTTCTCCAGGGGTGAGGGGGAAAAGTGTCTGCCACTTTACGGACCCATAGCGGAGGCTGTGGGGATCGTTGCATTGGCACCACTCTCTGGGGATGCTGGACATAATTTTACATCCCTGCCCTCTGGGGAACCAGCCTTCACATAAAACCAGCCCCAGGCATGACACCACCGCTCTGCCACTGGCCCTACTGCCTCCGATGTCCACTAGTGTGGTCCTGTTCCCATGGCCCCAACCCGGTGGGGTAAGCAGGAACTTGTCTACAGTGTTCATGGGGGGAGCACCCTGGTGACCCCACCCAGGGGGGCAAGCTGGGCATGGGGGGAAGGTAGGTGAGATGGTGGGATTGACCTCCCAATGGAGGATCATGGGGGCCAGACCCAAAAATAATAAAATAAAAAATAGGAACCATGCTACCACACTGCAGCAGTACTTCTACAGTCACAGGTAATCATGCATGCTATATGACATACACACACATGTGGCTGCATAAATACAGGCCTTGTGTGGCCTGTGCTTCTGCAGCCACAGATATAAATCCAAGATGGTAGCACATTAGTGCTACTGCATTTTCTAACTTCCTCCATTCCTCCCTGGACTCGGGCTATCTTGCTGGTGCAGTGTTCATCGATCTGTCAAAAGCCTTTGACACCGTATGCCATCCTCTCCTGCTGGATGCACTCAGCCATGCTGGCTTTGCTGCAGGACCTGTCTCATGGTGCTCCAGCTATCTGTCTGCCCAGTCCCAGCTTGTAAAAATCAATGGCACCCTCTCTGACCCCTGCCCTATCCGATCTGGGGTTCCCCAGGGCTCTATTCTTGGGCCCCTGCTCTTTTCCCTTTATCTCAACACCCTGTCAGGTGCCTGTGCTGGTAAACTCCTCCTTTATGCAGATGATGCTGTTATCTTCACTTCTGACCATAACCCCACCACCCTCCAAGATTCCCTGCAATTATCCTATAAAGACGTGGAAGCCTGGTTTAAAGAACATAGACTGGTTATCAATCTTAAAAAGACCAAATCTATGATCTTCTCCCACCCCCAAAACAAAGCTAGTAACGTCAAGTCTTCGCCAGCTCTATGTTCCCACTCGAACAAGTTTACACATACAAATACCTTGGGATAACCTTTGACCCTGCCCTCACGTTCCATTCCCATATCTCCGCCTTAGCCTCCACCACCAATATTAGGTTGGGAATCCTTTTCCGCCACAAACACTGTCTCCCCCCGATGCCCTCCGACTTGCAGTTATGTCCTCCATTCTGTCACTTGTTGACTATGGCTTACCAGTCTATGGGGCTGCTGACCAGACCTCGCTAAACAAAATCTGCCTCACCTTAAATAAGGCCTGTCGACTAATCTTAGGTGCTCCCAGACTTACACATACCTGCCATCTTTATTCCCAGGCAAATCTGCTCAATCTTGTGAACGCCTTAGGTATCAAACCTGCATCCTTACAAAAAAACTCTCCTTGGGCTCTCTCCTCCTGGTTTGACTGCCGTTATCCACCAAGTAAACTCTCTAGCTTCAACACGGTCCTCCTGTAAAACCAAGTTGAAGGTACCTAGGACAAGGACCTTTCATGGACAACGGGCTTTCCTCTACCGTGCCCCTTCTTGGTACAATTCCTTCCCTGCCAGTAACTCAGACACCCCCACAATCTCTTGCTTTAAAACTACCCTCTGGAACAACTTTTTCACTACTCGCAGCTGTTGCTATTTCTAAGCTATCTTGCTCACTCTCTGACAAAGCCCCTGTTGGCTGCTCAAATCCTCTACCTTCTCTACCCTTGGTTCCTGTTACCTCCCTGTTGACTCCGAAAAAACACACTGTATTAATATCCTATGTTTTTTTTTCTGATGTTCTAGTTATTTCCCTGAACAATGTTAACTTCACCAATCCTATATGTGGTAAATTGTTGATCTCATTTGTCCTCCTGTATCTTAAAAAAAACTGTACACTGTTTCTCTGTACCAAGTTGTTATCACTGTATTGTCCTCTCTGTGATGAGGTACCTTTGTAAATGAGCCTCTGGCTCAAAGGTTGTAAACTGATGCTTAATAAATAAATAAATAAAAATAAAATTTGCGTCATCTGGGAATATTTCTATGTTGTTTATCTTACCTGATGATGGCAGTTTGTGATTGCTTGTGTGGTCTTGTCCTTTTGCTGTTTGGAAAACCTAATGCCACATTTCTATACTTTTGTGGCATTAATGCAGAGAATATATATATATATGTGTGTGTGTGTGTGTGTATATATATATATATATATATATACATATATATGTGTGTGTGTATATATATATATATATATATATATATATATATATAGGGTGCAGTCACACTCCTATATTTAGGGTTATGAAGCCACTTCTATGTTAAACTCAAACTTTTCCATGTTAATAATGTCAGAGTCATTCAATGGATTTGCATGAAATGTGGTATGCATGGTGGGGCATGGTAGATCTCTTGATTTGCCAAATTTAGTTTTGGTTGGACTTACGATCTTTCCACACGGAAATGCTGAAAAATGCAAAATTATCCAGTTTTGGAGGCAGTTTTTGGGATATTGTCCATGGTGCTGCGTGGCCATTGTGTGGCATGCTGCTCTACGACATGACTTGTTTGAAAGAGCTTCACTGGCCAAACATGCCACTTTTGGTTTGGTGAAAAAATATTGAGGCATTCAAACATTATAACACTTTTAAGTTCCCATTATAAGTCAATGGAAAAATTTATATGGTTATTTTGTGAAGAAAGAATGGGGTTTTGGCCATCTGGTCTCTCCTCATGATCAAAGAATATGCAGGCTCACAATCAAAGATTTTTTGATCCCGAGGAAGGGACTAGATGGCCAGATTTGGAGGGACCAGATAGCCCAATTTTAACAACTTTTAAAATGAAATATTTCAGAAATGTTTTGGTCTTTTAACTTGAAGTTTGGAGGGTATTGATGGGATGTCCTGTAGATGTGAATTATGGTGCTTAGGTGTCAGAAAATACATTTGTTGCAGAGATATGGCATGGTGCAGTTTACGTTTTGCGGACAGTGTTTTGCATTGTGGCAGTGGCTTGAAATTTATAGGGTAGCTAGCCTTACTGCCAAGGATGTACTTCTCAGTCATTAGGTGTGTAAAATGTAAACAGGTGTGGAATTCTGCCACTCTGACTAATGAAAATCTCAAACTTTAAAATGTTATATCTTGGACACGGTTTGGTCTTTTAAATTGAAATTTGCAGGGTGTTGAAGGGATGTCCTATACATGTGAATTATGGTATTTAGGTGTTGGAAAATTAAGTTGCTGCAGAGATACTGCGTGATGCACTTTACATTTTGCGTATAGCATTTTGCATTGTGGTAGGCACTTTTAATGTTAAACTTCACATTTTGCACATTAATAACTTTGCAACCATTCAATGGATTTGCACAAAATTTGGAATACACAGTCTGGTGTGATAGTTCTCTAGATTTACTAAATTGCATTTCAGTTGGACTTACGGTTTTTGTGCAGTGAAATGCCAAAAAATTCACTTTTTGCCACTTTTGTGCATTTTTTGTCCTTGGTGCTGCACAGACACCATGTGGGCTATTGGTCTGAAACCTGGGAAGTAGAAAAAGCGTGGGAGAAAAAACATGCCACTTTTTATTTGGTGAAAAAATATTAATCTTTTCAAAAGTTATTACAATTTGAAATTCCCATTTTATCCTATGGGGAAAATGTATGTATTTTTGGAATGTTAATGAAAAAATCTGGATGGCCCTAGGAAAGACCAGATAGCCCAAATTGGGATGACGGTATCTCAATAACAGTTTGGTCTTTTTACCTGAAATTTGCAGGTTGTTGAGGGGATGTCATAGAGATGTGAACCATGCTGTTTAGGTGTTGGGAAAATAATTTGTTGCAGAGATATTCAATGATGTAATTGACATTTTCCCCATAGGATTACATTGCAGTCTGTGTCATGACTTCCGGTGCCGTTATCTTGGAAATGAAGTGAGATACACACTTTTCACTACAAGTGGCTTATCTAGCCACTGGAAAAAGATTTGACATTCCAGAGTAAGCCTGCAGTGGAATTTTGTTTGTACATTGCACGGTTCATGAGATATTGTGAAAGTACTGTCACAAGGGTTGAAAGAGTGCCTGTCCAGTGCTTTTTGGTGCCCATAACTCAGAAACAATGTGAGATATGGGTACGGTCTTTCAATGTTGTGTGAAGTAGTCACTGTCACGATTACAATGATGCTATAATTTTTTCCCTAGCTTTTACGGTTCCCAAGATATGCGCAAATTACTGTTACAAGGGTTTGGTGCCCTATAGTGCTGCTGCATGGCTCTGTAGCTTTGCATAAGTGGGAGCATGGGTCCAGATGCATATTGTTATGCCAAAATTGACAACTTGGTGGGAGCTGGGCTCCGCACTCCTACCAATACATGTGTTTTACTACTTATATTATTTTTTTTCCAAAAGTAAGGAAATCCTATGCAACAAACTGTGTTAATGCTTTATTTAGGATTAAAGCAAAAAAAGTCAGGAAATGAGACACTAGTTTTGAACCCCATAACCTCCCTCACACACACCACCCCAATCCTCCACAGTCTGACAGATGCCTTGGTGTGTCATTGGGGTCATGAGGCCTAAATCTCCCCCCATTCTCCTCTACTGTAGCATGTCAGCATGCTCAGTCAAGGAACATATTATAGGGGTGCAGTTGCACCCCTATATTTATGGTTATGAAGCCTCTTCTATGTTAAACTCAAATTCTTTTGCAGTAATAACTTTGGACTCTTTCAATGGATTTACATGAAATTTGGTATGCGTGGTGGGATATGGTAGATCTCTTGATCTGCCAAATTTCATTTGGGTTGGACTTACAGTTTTTGCACACCAAAATGCTGAAAATGCACTTTTCGCCAGTAATGTGGGCAGCTTTTTTGATTTTGTCTGTGGCACTGCATAGCCATCATGTGGTGTGCTGCTCTGCAGCTTTGCTCATCTGAAAGAGATTGGGTCAAGGAACATGCCAATTTTCATTTGGTGAAAAAATATTAATCCATTCAAAAGTTATTAAAGTTTTAATTTCCTATTATATGTCAATGGGGAAATTTATATGGTTATTTTGCAAAAGAAGAGTGGGGTTTTGGCCACGCACCTCAACATCAAAGGATTTGCAGGCTCACGATCAACGAATATTAGATCACAAGGAATTCTTTGATCATGACAGCCACCATCTTGTTTTTAGTTTGCGGTAAGAACAATTCAAGTATCTCTGCCCAGGAGGGACTTCTGAGGTAAAGCTATGGTGGGTTTTGCTCAGGGGTCTTGCCTCTATCAAGCCATGCCTGTGGTTACTTTCAAAATTGTAAATAAATAGAGTTTTTAACTTTTTTATTCTTTGATCGTGGCTCACTAACGATCTTTAATCACAAGCCTGAAAATTCTTTGATCCCGAGATTCTTTGGCCGTGATCTTTGATCGCAAGGGCATGACTAAATGGCCACTTGAAAAAATTAATTTTTCAGCTCAGGGTGGCTTATTAAGCCAAATGAGGGTGGGTATTGCTCATGAGGCTTTGTTCTATCAAGGCATGGCTGTGATTTCATGTATTTCTGCCTAAAAATTTACTTTTAATATTTTTTATTGTTTGATCACAACATGAAAATTCTTTGATTGCAAGCCTGCAAAATCTTTGATACCAAGATTCTTTGACCTCGATCTTTGATCGCGAGGATGTGACTAGATGGCCACTTGAAAAAATCTATTTTCTCAGATCAGGGTTGGCTTATTAAGCCAAATAAGGTTTGATTTTGCTCAGGGGACTTCGTTCTATTGAGGCATGGCCCTGGTTTCATGCATTTCTGCCTAAGACTTTACTTTTAACATGTTTTATTGGTTGATTGTGACCCTGCAAATTCTTTGATCGCAAGCCTGCAAATTCTTTGACCTCGAGATTCTATGACAGTGATCTTTGATCACAAGGGTGCGACTAGATGGCCACATGAAAAATTAAATTTTCTCAGCACAGGGGTCACTTCTAAAGGTAAACTAGGGTGGGATCTGCTCAGGGGCCTTTGTTCTGTCAAGTCATGGCTGTGGTTTCATGTATTTTTCTCTAAAAATTGTTTTAACATTGTTTATTCTTTGATCGTGAGCCTGCAAATTTTTTGATCATGAGATTCTTTGATTATGAGGGAGGGACTAGATGGCCACACTGGCAGGGACCAAATAGCACAATTTTAAAATTGTTTCAAATTAAATATCTCAGAAACAGTTTGGTCTTTTAACTTGAAATTTGGAGGGTGTTGACAGCATGTTCTCTAGATGTGAATTATAGTACTTAGGTGTCAGACAATAAATTTTTTGTGGAAATATTGCATGATGCAGTTTATGTTTTGCAGACAAAGTTTTCCATGGTGGTAGTGGCTTTAAATTACCAGGGTAGCTAGCTTTACTGCCATAGATGTACTTTTCAGTTGTTAGGTGTGTAAAATGTTAGTAGGTGTGTAATTCTGCCAGTGTGATGAATGAAAACCTGAAATTTTCACATTTTATGTCATGGAAACAGTTTGGTCTTTTGCATTGAAATTTGTAGCATGTTGAGTGGATGTGCTGTCCATGTGAATTATGGTGTTTAGGGGTTGGAAAATTCATTTTCTGCACCCATACTGCGTGGCACACTTTATGTTTTGCATATGGTGTTTTGCATTGTGGTACTGGCTTCACATTTATAGGGTGCCTAACGTTACTGCCATGGAGATAATTTGTAGTGGTTAGGTGTATGACAGGTAAACAGGTGTTGAATTATGTCACTCTGATGACTGACACTTTGCTTTCTTTCAAGGTGGTGGGCCCCCCACTCCCAAACATATGCACTGCCAGCAATACATATGATATTCAGTACTTGAACTCTTATCTTAGGCAGGAATTTGCAAGTTGGTGGGGGCACGGGGCCCAAAGGGCTATGCTCCGACTAACTTGTGCAACTTTCTACTTTTCTATTCTTTCTCAAAAATGAAGGAAATTCTATGCAAAGAACTTTGTTAATGCATCATGTAAGGTTAGAAACACAAAAAGTCAGGAAATTAGACCTTTGAGGTTGCCCCATCCCCTCCTCGTGGACCACCCATCATCCCAAGATTGACAGCTGAAGGGTGTGTCATTGGGGTTGTGAGACCTAAATGTCACCCCATTCTTCTTTACTGTGGCTTGTGAATATGATTACAGATGGAATGGGGTGACATTTAGGCCTCACAACCCCAATGACACACCCTGTCAGCTGTCAATCTTGGGATAATGGGCGGTTCATGAAGGGGATGGGCAACCCTAAAGGTCTCATTTCCTGACTTTTTGTGCTTTAACCCTAAATGATGCATTAATAAAGTTTTTGCATAGAATATATATATATATATATATATATATATATATATATATATATATATACATACACATACAGATATATAATAGAGGCACAGTAGTGTCCTTATAGTTAGGGTTGAGTAGGGTGTTTAATGTTGAACCCCTAACTTTGCCCTTTAATAGCTTTGCCCCTATTCAATGGAAATACATGAAAGTTTGCATGTGTGGTTGTGGGGGGCAAGGCAAGTGTTGTTCTGGTCAGATACACAGATTTTGAGAGCTGGATAGTGCAAATAGAAAAATTGTTTTTGTCTGATGTTTTGCTCTCACCTACAGTACAGATGGTTTGGAATTTTGATTTAAATTTTCAGGGTACAAAGGGGTTGCCCAAGAATGGTGCCTTTCATTGGTTTGGTGAAAAAATATGAATCCGTTCCAGGGTGATAAGGATTTAAAATTTTGGTTCTGAGCATGCCCAGCAGGTTCCTTCATAGAAATGTTTGATATAAAAGAATTCCCTGCTCATGAAAGAAGAATCATTTTTCAAGAGCTGAAATTCTTCTTTCATTATGAAAATATCTTGTTTTTCAAGGCATCCATCTTGTTTCTATTTTTGTTTTCTAAATGAAATTGACCCCCCCCAAAAAAAAATGATGCTCTGGAGAAAAACAAACACATGAATCTAGCTAAATGGGACCTGTTTAGCTTGATTTTGGAGTTTGTTTTTCAAAAATGGCCCCAAAATATGGCTTTGGGTCATCCCCAAAATTCTTACCAAGGCTTGTTACATAAGTTGAAACTCTTGTTTTGTGAGTCTTACAAAAAAAGATTCCCATCTAATGAAATAGTAACTTCAGCTCATGAAAGGACATGGTGGACATACAGTAGTCCCCCCCACCCCTAGTTTTTTCATTAGCTGACCTTCTTCTTTTGTTATGAAAGAACACACAAAAGAAGGATCTTGGCTCACAAAAGACCCATGGGGGAAAAATCTAAGTCCATCATCTTTTTTCGTGAGCCGAAATTCTTCTTTCATAAGTCCTTTTGTGACTCATGAAACAAGAAAGTTAAGTCATGAAAGAAAATGGTGGGACTTTGTTTTTCTCACAGTTATTTTGTGAGGTCAAATGAAAGAACCATTGTTCTTTTGTATGATCTCATGAAAGAAGCATGACTCGCACCTTCTATGTTTGTATCTATCTATCTATCTATCTATGTATGTATCTATCTTTGTTTTTTACTATTAAGTGGACCAGGGTGCTCGCAGTGATACCGCTTTATTCTGCCCCTCCCCTCCATGTCACCTGTCTCCATGTTGTTGTTTTTTCTTAACTAATAAGCAGACTGGGGTACCACTTCTCTTGCCACCTCTCCTCAAGGTTGCCTGCCCCTCTTCTTATTAAAAATATATACATGTGGCAGCACTGGGGTGCCCAACCCCAGTGTGCCAAAGGTCATCCCAACACTAGGGTGCCCAATCCTTAGTGTCAGCTTCTGTTACTCTGCAATAAAGAAAACTGTCCTTCGTTGATTTTTTTCTAACTTGTAAAAATAAAACAGTCACTTGCTGATCTGACCCCCCACCACATAAATACACACACACACATCCATTAAATATAGGTGGCGCAACTGAAGATCATGCTGACACTGGGGTGCCCAACACCCAGTGACAGCTTCTGTCACTCTGCAGTAAAGAAAGCCATCCCTAGTCAAACTTTTTATTAACATGTAAAAAACATAAACAGTCCCTCACCCATCTGAATTCCCACATGCACCCTACCCATTACATATCCTGTAGGTGGCAGCTCCAGGGTGCCCACCCCTGGTGCTGCCAAAGATCATGCAGACACTGTGGTGCCCATCCCCAGTGTTAGCTTTGGTCACCCTGCAGTAAAAAAAATCCCTCATTGATCTTTTATTTTACCTGAAAAAATGTCCATCAGCTATCTGCTGCCCCACCCAACCACATGCCTGTCTGTCTATATATCTATCTATCTGGCTCAGTACTGAAGCAGACCACGGTGCCTACCCCCTTCCACTTCTCTTGCCCCCTCCCCTTCAGGTTGCTGGCACCGCTTCTTAAAAACATATACATATGGCAGCACCAAGGTGCCCACCCCCGGTGAGAAGACCATCCTGACACTGAGGTGCTCAGTCCCCAGTGTGGGCTTCTGGCACCATGAAATGAAACAAAATGTCTGTAATGTTTTGTTTTTTTTACTTGCAAAAAAATAAAATTGTCCTTCACCTATCTGATCCCCCCATATATATGCCTCACCAACCCCGGCCTGACCTACCACTTAACACCAACCACCTCCCACTCCCCCCACCCACCCTCACTCACTTCAAAATGTTCCACAATGGAGATCCACACTCCCATCTTGCTGCTGGAACTGGCGACTGCAATATGACAACATAAGGTAAGTGCAGTTTCATGTATTTCTATGGGGCTTGAACTTTTATTCATAACTTTCCCATTTTTGAACATTTTGACAACATATTTTCAGCATGGAATTTTTGGGATCGCATCTCATGATTAATAGCAGTGAAACTATGGAAGTCCATCCCAAAAGGTGACTTTGTGATTTCTGCACAAAATCACCTTACAGGCAGGATTTGAAAATGTTCTCTGCCCTTGTTCATGAGGTGGGATCATAAGAAGTCTATTTTGAAAATTTGGGTTAAAAATATTAACAAAGTTATGAGTGTATGTTGAGATTTTGCAACACACACTCAAAACCTTGTTAATATTCACTATTTTGACCCACACTTTTTAATATAGTAATTTTTTCACACCACATCATGAATGTGCCAGCTGTCATTTTTCAAATCCTGACTGAAATGTGCTTTCACACCTGTGTAATGAAATGATGTTTCAGCTGAGATTTGAAAATGTTCACCTAATGAGTTCATGAGGTAAGGTTCTAACTAGGCTTTGTTAAAAATGTGGGCTCAAAATATTAAAAAAACACAGTTATGAAGGTACATTGACACTTTTCTATGCACATTCGTAACTTTGGTGATTTTTAACATCTGTCACTGCACAGAAGTGCAGGGGCAGGAGCACCCTGCACTTCTGTAGGTGTACAGAGCTTTCCTTGGTGTGGGTCCCAGACTGCCCTGCATGCCTGTATCCATTCTTGCAGGTCCCAAAGGGACCTGTGTGAATAAGGATATGATTCCACTATCTCAAAAAGAAAGGAAATTATTCGCAAAAAAACTGGGTTAATGCACCAGTTAGGATTCAGCATAATGCAACAAAGGTAGGGAAATGTGGCATTAGGTTTTCTAACCCTAACTCCCTCCCTACCTCCCAAGCAGCAACAGGGGGAAAAAAACAGGGTTTTGGGTTTCCAGAGTCTTAGTTAATCAGTGGTGAGGTCTTCCTTGGGGTTGTCAACCATAATGCTAACTCTCTCTCCTTAAAAAACAAGGTCAGATGTGATCATTTTTCTTCATGCAGGGCAACATTTAACAAGACATACACCATAATGTATGTGCATTCCCTGTCATCCCATATAGTGGCCAGTGGAGAATGTTTGAGGAGGGCTGTGCTGGTCGCTGTATCAGGCTCTCCACACAGCACCACTTTCATAGGTATGGGTGAGCTGACTGTGGGTGTGCTCAGTGTGGGCAGTGTGGATGGGCTGCTAGCCACTGGGGACTCCAAGGTGGCACTGGGACCGGTGCTTAGTGGGTGTGGGGTACCATTATACAGCAGGGACAACCTAAGCATTTTGGTCTGGGGAATCAGAGTATGGGGGTCCTAGACACTGAGACACCATGACACTGGCTAGTATATTGGAGCAGAAAGCAGGGGGTGCCACTAGACACCAGTGAAAATGCATGCTATACAGGGTTGAGTGATCTGAGAAGGGGTGCCATTAGCTACCAAGGAACACAAGAGCTATACAAGGATGGCTGATTGGAGGATGGGGTGCCACTGGACACCATGGCATCCCAAGTTTCACCAGACCAGGGATTGAGGTGGGGGATGGGCGCTTGCAGCACCACATCCAACCACCAGGGTTTTAAATCCCATTAAGTCAGGGTTTAAAAGGCAATAAGTAGCACCTGTTAGGGTGGCATTTACTGCTGGTGCAAACCACTGAATATGCCACTGTGCCTGTATGCTGAAGGGACCCTCTTATCTGCTTGGGTGCAAATGGTATGTTACCACTTGGGCACTAATGGGTTTTGCCCATGCTGTGGGTTTTCTAAATATAGAGCCCACTCATGAATCAGGTGCAAAGTCCAGTTAGCACGGGCAAACACCCCTTAAGAACACATTACAAATATCATCTGTTCCATTCTGATGTACTAACAATGAATACACAAGACAGTCTATGCTTGGTAACTACTGATGAACTAAGATTTATAGAAAAATGCATAGCAACCAAAATACCAAACCTTGGAAACTTTGTAGTTAATATCATACTGAAACAGGAAAATACCTAAGAAGATCTAATCATATCTTAATAAAGAAGTCAGTAGTCTAAAATGTCATCAACTAACAGAACTGTGCACCCTGGAAAGTGGTTTCAGTAGGTAGTTAATCAGTAATTCTATCCTATTTTTGGATTAGGAAAAGATCTGCACTGTGCTTCAGCTCCATACTTGGACCACAGGCTGCATGTTAGACAATGTTAAAAAGCATTTGTCAATGCCGAATGTTTGCTTGCTTGTATTTGCGGTGCAGTTGTTGGGCATAGGTAATGCAGAGGGTAAAATTAACAAGTTGAAATCACAGGTTATAACAGTGCAATTATCATGATTGAGAAGTTAAGAGGTGCACAGATATCAGTGTTTCTTAAAGGAGAACTGTGCTGAATCCGTAAATACTGGTTCGAATTTTGTTATTGATCTAGACATGCATACTTTTTAGTTACCCTAGTGTGTGTTTCTGATGTATATGCTACTGCTAAGAAGCATTTAGAACTGTATGACGTAGTTTATGTACCTGTTGTACTTTTCTACTGTTGGCACAATGCACTTATGTTCTGTTATAGAACTCTGAGGTTGTTTGGGACATAAAATACATGATACAGTTCTAAAATAGTACTTACCACCAGAATGTAATGCAGAGACACCTACTGAGGTTACTAACATGCCTAAATAAATGGAACAATAACAGAGTTTTAACTAATACTTAAGAAACAAATTCTCGCAAGAGTTGATAGGGCTGCAGCTGGGGAATTTGGGGAAAAATACTGAAAATTAGCAAAGTTACAAGTCTGCATTAGCAAAATGTAATGTAGGCTCATAAATTTGTTGTTTTATAATATCTGTACACCAAATTTTCAACATAGCCTTGTTATGACTCTGCCTCATGAAGAAGGGCAGAGCAAATGTTCATCTCCTGCTTGAAAGGTGATTTTGTGCAGGGACTATGAAATCAAGTTTCAGGATGCAAAAACACATTTTGGGCAGGAGATGAAAAATGACAGCTATCACATTCATGAGGTGCTGTACAAAATGGCTATGTTGAAAATTTGGGGTAAAAATATTGAATATTATCAAACTTACGAGCCTGCATTTGCAAAATTCAACACAGCCTCATCTTTTTTGGTTTTAAATATTCTTATACCAACTTTAGAACATAGCCTTCTTATGACCTCACTTCATGAACAATGGCAGAGAAAATTTTCAAGTCCTGCCCAAAAGGTGATTTTGTGGAGGAACAGCAAAATCACATGTTGGGATGTAAAAATAAACATTTTGGCCAGGATTTGAAAAATGACAGCTGTCACATTCATGGAGTGCTATAAAGATATGCCTATGTTTTAAATTTTGGGTAAAAATATTGAAAATTACCAAAGTTACAAGCCTGCATTAGCAAAATTCAACATAGGCTCATAACTTTGTTGATTTTTAATATTTTTACACCAAATTTTCAACATAGTCGTTTTATGACCCCAGCTCATAAACAAGGACAGAGAAAATATTCGACTCTAGCCCAAAATGTGATTCATGCAGGGACCACAAAATCACCTTTTGTGACAGATTTGCCTAGTGACAGTGCAAGTGTTCATGAGGCTGGGTCCCAAAAGAGGCACGTTGAAAATCTAAGCCAAAAATATGAAACAATGGCCAAGTTATGCCACTACATTTGAGCACTATTGAAACACATTGACCCACATATCTGTTTCTTCAGTTTGTGGCCCCACTTTGAAGAGTGAAAACGTGTCTGTGGTCCAGAGAGGATTATGACATTGGACCCTGATGGGTAAGTAAGGGCTTTGAGAGGGTTGCAGGGTAATGGGTGCAGAGTGGGAGGATCAGGTGGGGGAACAAGAATGGCTGTGAAAGACATTGATGAATATTTTTCCTTTTACAGGGTTTAAGGACAAAAAATGAGGATTCCCAGTCACAAAAGACATCGATGGACAATTTTCTTTTTACAGGGTTCAAAAAAACAACAACCCTAAGGTTTCTGGATTATGACAGTATGAGAATGGGCACCCCCAGTGTCACTCTTGTGTTCTGGGGGTAGTGGGGTGGTGTTGGGGTAGTGGGTGCTGAGAGGGAGGGTTGAATTGGGGAATATGAAAAAAAAAACAGAGAGGAGTCCTGATTGGGACACTGGGGAACTGGACACCCCAGTGTCACTCTTATGTCTCTTCGGGGAGGTGCTGAGAGTGAAGATAAGGTGGTGGGATATCTATAATTTAAATAAAAAAATCAGCAACATCCTGATTGTGACACTAGGGGATTGGGTGTCCCCAGTATCACTCTTATGCTTCTGGGGTGTGTGGGGTGGTGGTGCTGAGGGGGAGAGTTGGGTGAGGGGGATATATTTAATTCAAAAGAAAATAAACTGGCAGTCACATCACATTATGCTGTGTCCCAGATGGCTGCTACACTGTATTGCGTATGTGTGACTATAACCCTCCCTCTCAGCACCCACTCCCCAACCCCCAAGAAACATAAGAGTGACACTGAAGGTGCCTGATCCCTCAGTGTCATGATCAGGATGCTGCCAATTTGTAGGGTATAAAAATAGTGCAGTGGGACTGGAGACAAGGAGCGGAGTACTCCAGGGATGCAGACGTGGTGGCAACTGTGCTGTGTGTCCAACATGTTGTTCGGTCAGAAGGAATATGGCGAGTCCTTTTTTGTAGCAAGAGGTCTGCAGGGCGACACCCACTGCAGCCCTAACAAGTTCTGGTCAGAGCCAATACGGCTGTGGAGATCTTTCTGGATGCTTTTACCCATTACTCCTAATGAATGTGGACAATACAGACCTGCTGAGAGGTAGTTTCAATGTGGTCTTCCTTTTACACATTTTTACAATTTGTTTTCCTAGAATATGCCTGCTGATTGCTATATGTTTAGCCTGGACAGTTCACAGAAGACATGGCATCTTATTTTCAGTGGTGCTCTGCATCTACTCAATGTTATACTGTATTGTGTAAAATCAGAACACACTGAAAACAATATTTTACTTCTGGAATAGGCTACCCTGAATAAATACATTATAAAAATGGCAAAATCATGACCCAACTGAAAACAAGATATTGCATCTAATCTAGGACATCCTGGGTAAATACAGTGCAAAAATGTGTAAAATGATGATCACAGTGACAATGAGATGTAGCATCTCCCCAACACTAGCCTGGATACAATATATGGAATAAGAAATATTTAAAGAGCTAGTGGAGCCAAAACAGGCAGATAAGGAAAATAATCTAAATTTTAAGTAGTAATCAGTTGTAATTTTTTGTTATTTCTGAAGTATTTTTCCTTTTCCTTTTGTTCATCAGGAAGTATTCTATGTGATAATATTGTGCTGGATGTATGGAACAGCTCTTAGCCTGGTAGCTGACATAGCTTTCTCTACTGCCCCATGCTACATCATCGGCATTGTGATCTCACTGACTGACATCACAGGTGAGCGACCTGGCAGTCACTCACTTGCTGTTCCTAAGTAGCAGTGATGTCACAGTCATTGAGGTCACAATGCTGATTATATAGCGTGAGGCAGTAGAGTAAGATATGTCAGCTGCCAGGCTAAGAGCTGTTCCACACATCACACCTACTAACATCAGGTAAACAATCTTCTAATTAAACGAAGGGAAAAGAAAAGGTACCTCAGATATAACAGGTAATGGTTGGCTGCTTTTAAAATCTAATATCAGTTTTATGCAGTATAGTAGCTCTTTAAAGGAACTTCACTGGGTTCACTGACATAAACAGTTTATTGACTGTTTTATAATATATTAGATTGCAGTATTTATTTTGAATGTTGTGGCCATGAGGATGGTGTGAGTGTGTGTGTGTGTGTGTGTGTGTGTGTGTGTGTGTGTGTGTTGCTGTAGCTCAATTTATATTTTCCCTCAGAAAGCATAGTAAAAAATGTTTGCTGATTGCTACATACGTACTGTAGCACGGATAGTTCACACAAGACCTGGCATATGTCTAACACAGTTCTTACCAGATAGTATCATAAGAGTTTAAAAAAACACTGTAAATCTTTGTACATTTGTTATTGGGAAAAGGTGACATTTATGACGTATGAATCTTTCTTGAAAGACAATACGTGCCCATCTGAGGCTTGTAGCCAGAACATGCTTAAATGCTAAGTATTTAAATGTGCAAGTTGTTGCATTTCAAAGGGGGTAAACAAATCTCCAGTTTAATAGGCAACCAATATTTAACAATTTGCTTCAGTTTCTTAATGGCCATCTGATAAGCAGCTTTAGTGCTGTCTCCAACATCTAAACAGAAAGGAGGGAGTATTTTATTTCATTTGGCATAGTGATTTATAGATGTGCAAGGATATATTGAAATGTCCAAAAAAAGTGTTCCACTTTCCCCCATTTTTCCAGCTACAGACAGCAAGATGAGTGTAGGCTCTGCCCACAGCCATAAAAATGGGAAAAATGACTTCTAGATTCAGCGCGATTCTCCCTTAAACTGTGAGTTGAATTTTCAAAATATTACTTTGCCACTGTTTATTTATTTAAAAGTTTTACCAGGAAGGCACACTAAGCAGAGTACTGCTCGATTCCAGGTGTGTCCTGGGGACTATTACTGCAGACAGCAAATTAGTCCAGGAAATCAACCTTCTCACTCCCTCACCCTACATGCTAGCTTTGGTTTTGGTTCCCCAATGCAAGTACCAGCAGCGAGCTACTGAAGGCAGGTCCTAGGGCCAAAGTTGGACCTGGGAGTCAAACATAATCATGGTTTCTATGATAACAGCTCATTACAATGCATTCAGATTCTAGCTGGAATGATGGGAGTGCTCAAATGTTCTAAGACTGATATGCTTATCATTTTGAAGCAGGGAACAATTCTGTATCCCACCTGTTCCCGCCGCCCCCATATGCTCCCAAGCAAAGAACACCTTCACCTTTTGCTGGTTCAGGTATTCAGGTTCAGGCAAGAGCTGGCACTGCCTCAGGAAAAAAAAAAAAAAAAACACTGATTCCATAAGCCTATCCTAAATGAATAAGAAGAAAATCAGCAACCCACTGACCCAACACATCAACTAACCCCCATCTCATTCACCCTCCCCCCACTGCCCCCCAAACAATGAGTACTGTAACCTTTGGCCAGGCTGGGTGTAGCAGAGGCAAGAGCAGGTGCTGCCCTTGTCAGAAAACAACCCTGATTCCATAAGCCCTCTCCCTAGATAAGTGCAAAATTAGCCCCCACCCCACCCAACACACCCACTAGCTCCCATCTCCCTCCTCTTCCTATAGCCTCCCAAACAATAAACATCTTTATCTTTGGCCAGATTGGGTGTAAGAAGTAAGAAATGGCACTGCTTCAGTCCAAAAAAAAAATTGCCAATCCCCTGGTGGAGCAGCTTGTGCTTATGTTTGGTCCAGGTAAGTGAATGAATGGTGATGTCTTTCTATAATAATGCTGAGCCAATTAGGTATTACTATAGGTGGATGTTACCATTGATTTAGTTGCCTGGACTGAAAATGAGCTGAAGCTGCTCCACCGTGGGACCACAGTTTATTTGCTGCTTAATAAAACAATGCCAGCTCTTGCCTGTATCACACCTGACCCAACAAGGTTGAAGGTAAAGGTATTGTTTGGGGGGCTATGGGGTGAGGGAGGTGAAGGCTATTAGGTGTTGGGGGTTGTTGATTTTGATCTTATCTGAAGAGGGAGGCTTATTAATTTTGTTTTTTGATTGAGGCAGTGCCAATTCTTGCCTATACTACACCTGACCTGGTCAAAGGTAAATGTATTAATTGTTTAGGGTGCTATGGGGGAGGAGGAGGGAGGTGTAGGCTAGTAGGTGTGTTGGGTGGAGGAGTTGCTCATTTTCTTCTTATCTGGGGAGAGGAGAATTATGGAACTGTCCCAGGGAGGTAAACATCACTGCAACTACAGTATGTCCCTTCACTATAGGGATTTTGAAGTGATGGTATTAAAGATTATAGCCATTTCAATTGCTCTAATTGCAGTATATAAATTAACACCAAGGTGAGCCTTTCCTGCTACACCTTTCTCAAATGCTATAAAGACTGATACTCTATATCTCCTCTCGTTGTTCGTGACAACTACACAGAACTACAAGTATAAATATTTCTCTAGACGTGACAGTGGAGACTACGGTCATTGTCATTTAACAGCTGAAGCTAAGGATGAGCCTAAGGATCTCTGAGCTTAGTTTTATGTCACCGTTTTCTAGGCTAGTGGTCAGTCTTCCAGACATGAGGGGGATGGGGCAGGTGGAGGCTGATCATGATGCCGCTCAGCTGGTTTCTGGGTGGCTTCATGCAGATGAAAGGATTGAGCTGCTCTCTAATAGGAAAAGATCACTCTTTTCTTTTTTTTAGTGATTTCTATAAATTCACCCTCTTCTACAATACACCAGAGCTTCTTCCAGTCACCAGGGCTGACCATCTGTCCCCCTTACCTGTCCAGCACAAGTTGCCATCACCATACAGCCATAGATTACCCTTCCCCCAGGTGGGGATGAGGTGGAGGGATTTACCCACAAATAATTCTGGTCTCTCAGGGAGGCTCAGTGGGTCAGACAGGGAGACCTTGAGGTGCTGGGAGACCTTCATCACCAAGTGCAGAACACTTCTTTTTTTTTATGTTTTCTGTCACACAACCCACAGGATCTTCACAGGCAAGGGCTGCAAAGGTGCACTCGTGCAAGCGTGATGTCACCCACAGACAGCACAGATCCTCCCACCCCTAGTCTTGCTGGACCTTACAGTCTCCTGCATCCAGGAGGAAGCACAACAGCAGCAGACTGGATCCTCCCTCCTTGGTGAAGGGCAACATCCTCTGGGACACTCAGTCCTTCCACCGCAGCTGGCCCCAATGACCTGGGCTCATTCTTGAATCTGGGTCACCAGCACTATGGGTGGTAGTGCTACCAGTGCACTGATTGGCCTGCTGTGTTGGCTTCTTCTTTTCAACTACAAGAAGTCCCCCCCACACAAGCACAGAATAGTGTCATGCTCAGCCTCACTGATCATTGGGCTGTCACTGTCAAGTCCACTGCAGCCTGAGCTGCACTGCACCCAACAGTGATACACCTCTAAAACCCCATTATTGTAACAAAATATTTGCTGCACATGCACACGTAAACAGAAGAATGAAGAAAAGTGAAATAATGCAAGAAATAAAAATGGAACTAAAAAACACTACAGAACTTCAAATTTACTGCAAAATATACCATGGCCACTTAATGAGCTATTGCTGATACCTTGCCCTTACAAGTCCCTATTAACTTAGACATGGAGGCACCTGATGTAAAGCAAATGCAATCATATGCAACTTTTGAGTTGCTAACATTAGGTCAAGAAATGAAAATTGTGTGTTATTTATTTATTAATTATTGTTTGGTAACTGAGTAAGGCCCCATAGGTGCAAGATCTATTTTTACGATGACTTGGGGGAGGTCAAGTGAAATGCTAAGGGTCACACAGTATGCAAATGGAGGCTATGGGAATCAAACCTAGGTCTGCTAGATGTACCAAGCTCATTCATAGCTTGTTACTCTAACTTCTAGGCTATACCACCCGCATTTCCTGGGTTTTGAAGCACAGTGCTCCCCAAGCAACTGGAAAGTTACCAAGTGTGTATCTGTGAGGTTCAGTCTTGTTTTGGCTCTGGCTCAGGTGCTTGAACTATAGATTAAAAGTTGTGTTTATAGAACTGCAGTGCAAAAAGTAAAGGATTCCCATGCACGAGGGGATTGGGGGAGGGGGGTTATTTCTTGGTAATCGCCAACACTGTTATTATTATCTACAAGTCTAAAAAATAATAATTATCCCACACCCTTTTATATAGATTGATTGCTTAGGAATTAAAACACAAAAAAGGTGGTAAATCAGATCCACTGCAAACAATGTTCCTCCTATCAAACTCCATCACTCTTGAATTATGGATCGTAACACTCACTAGTAGAGATAAATGTGTTATTCTACTGCAACACACATATTTGATGCACACCACACTATTTGTAAATTTGTGTTTTACCTTGTTTCAGATTAAAACTGCCTTTCTTTCCATTGTAAATTCTCTATCTGACCCATTGTTATCCGTGTTCTGTTTCCAGAATCTGAGTGGAAATAAAATGATCTTAAAGAAATACAGTGCTTTATAAGGGAAAAAAAAACATGTCCCAAAATAGCACGACTTACATATATCCAATTTATTTACCAGCACACACTTGAGAGCATACTAGGATTTGGATGTCATTTCCCTATGTATTCAGACTGTCACCTTTCCAACTATGTCATGCAGCTTTGCAAGGTCCAACACGCAGTCGATTGTCTTTCTGATGACGCTGACATAATTGCGTTGCTCTAACAAGGAATATATCGATCGCATTAATATTAATCCGAACTGTTACGTTCGGCCACTGACCCCATTACCCTAGGCTATAGTACAGAGGACTCGCCTGCTGCTGACATGTACCAGGTTCCTTGGGTTGCATCATGATGATGATGGTTTCAAACATTATAGCTGAAACAAAGGAGCCTTTACTTGTAAGGCCCTAAACACTCTTCTTCTTCGAGACCATTTGAATTTCTTTCCACTTACTCTCTGTAGAAATGTTTCTGATCTTTGCGACTTCCGAAACACCAAAGGATATGATATGGCAATGAGAATCATACTGTGACTAAAAGATTACCATAATTCTCAACTGTGGAGCAAAAGCAAACGAGTCAGCCCCATACCCCAAGACAAATAAAAAGTCAGCAACACAGCACGGGGGCAGAACTCATCCTTGTCCGCACCTCCGCCCCTCCACTGCAAAACAAACTAACACAGAAAAAATAAACAGAACCACAGCAATAATACACCAGGACCAGGCATGTAATGACAGCACCGACCGTATGACCCCTGTGTTTGTTGTGTGCAACATGGGGCAGAAGTTTAGCACACCGATGTTTAAAAAACTGAAGTTCAGGTCAGTAACAGCAAAGCTGAAACGGATCCCAAACCTCAGAGCGACTGGGATCCTTTTCACAGATGAACATAACATATTAAACCCACCAGGGAAACAGACAGGCCGACAGACATCACCATAAGAATCACTGTGAGTGTGTGTGTGTGTGCGCGTGAGAAATCCGAGCGGCGCTCCTTAACGAAACTTTTGTCTACTTACTGTACCGCTGCTGTTCATCTCTCAGAACCAAAGTGCCATCAGCCCGAAAACAAGCACTGACCCTCACCCCCACCCCGCCTCCTCCTGTCAACATCCATTATGCTGCAGCACTGCAGTCCGAAACTCCGAACACCTCCAGCCGTTCTTGATTCCGCCTCATTTGATTGGAATATCACAAGCTGTGAGAGTGTCAACAACTCACCTGGAAGGATGGAAGGATGAGGATCATGTCTCAGCCTTCCCATTCAGAGTTCTCCCGCGCTTCCAACAGCGATCGACAGTCAGTGTGACAGCCAGAGATGTGAAACAGCACAGCCGAGAGGAGAAAGCGAGAGTTTGCAGACTAGGAATATCGCTCCAGACTGGTGGAGACAGGGCAGGGGGCGGCCCCTGATGGGCCAACACCTCTTCCTCCTCCTTCTTAGTGTATACCAGCAACATCACACGGCCAGTGGGTAATGCCCCCACCACCAACACATACACACCTCTTATATGCAAATCACCCCAGCAGCATCCGCGTTCCTTCTATAGGTCATGTCCAACAGTCAGATGCACATGTCTGGAGCACGGCTGCCGGGGATGCTGTAGGGGGAAAGGCAGACGCTAGACCGGGTTCTTTCAGTAGTGACAGGTCTGGACTGGGATGGAATTTCTACTGCCCAGATCCACCTCACCCACCAGAGAGAGAGCGAGAGAAAGAACAGCCAGTCCTGGTGTAGTGGTGGTTTGGGGCTGGTCAGGCTAAGAGTAGGGCGCCACCTGCCGACTGCACCCATCACTGTCACAGCCAGTTCCCGTCACTGAGGTGAAAGGCACTACCACCTCCTGCTCCTAATGTTGCATCTATTGCTACTGCTGGGACTGGAAAGGCTACACTAGCCGCCCTAGCACAGGATACTTCTGTCAGAGTATTATCTGTTAACTTCACAGATTTGTGACCTACGGTCTAGAAGGTGCTACTCTAATCAGCCTACGTACAGAGGCAAGGTGTACCAACTGCTGAAAAACTGAAAAGTGTTACGGGTTAGTGATTATGCTTCTTCTGAGACTTCAGACTTTTCCGAGTTCACCGGGAAACATATGAAGGGAAAATACATGAACAAATTATAGAATTTTTTTATTTCTCTTTATTTTAAAAGAAAAAAAAGAACAAGAACAAAATGTTTATTTTAAAAGAAGAAAAAGTTGAAACAAGAAAAATAAAAAATGTCCAGAGATGTTAGTGACTGAAACAAAATAGCAAACGGTAGGAAATTTGTTGAGCTAATGAACGGGTTAACAACACTACGTGAGCGCAGCTTGTTTGGGTCCTGGAGATGTACTTACATGAAGCGCGGTGACAGTGCCAGCCTTCAAAGTCGCCGTCACGTGTAGCGGAGGGGGGAGCAACCAGATCTCAAACCCAGCATCACATCCCTGCAAAACCGAGGTAATTGTTAACTATCAACACCACAACATCTAATGGGAAGGAAGCAGGACGTCCGACCAGCTTGGACCGCTCCAAGGTATGTAGTGGCCATTATTCAGTGCGTTGTCCAGTGCAGTGCAGATATTGTAGGCATGAAGATTTTCTAGTTCATTCAGAAGTGGTTTTACTCTGTGGCATCTGTAGGACTGCAAGGGAGTTCTTACTTTAGTCCAGAGTTATGAGTGGAGCAGAAAAAAAAGATGTACAGCCGACTAGCTATATATAGACTGTAATGCATATCGAAAGGGAAGGATAATGCAAACACCTGTATAGTGACAGATTTCATTTAACAAACAAACCCCGAAGGAAATGTTGGATCATAGTTACCTACCAAATCAAATCTAGAAGTCATTTCAGATGAATATGTAAACGAGCAAGATTTTACAAAGTTTTAGGCACGTTGCTACACTAAAACTACCAAGAGGAATCGGGATTCTATGATCTCCCACTTCATTTACAGGATTAGTCTTCTGACCTTAGTCGAATGTGTTCATAATCTACTTATATTCCGTTATTTCATAAAGACAACGCAGCAATTTGCAGGTACTGTATTATATAACATGGACCAGAGCAATTACTACTAATAATTGTTTTTTACATACAGGTCTGGTAAAATAAAATAAATATGAGCACCTCCACTTTCAGTACAGCAGACATTCCCACTGGATTTTTGTTGTTGTTTTTGTTATTCTTACTAGCCACACGATCTGTTTTCAGGAGGGATGTGTGGGGGAGGTTAAGTGACTTGCTCAGGATCTCACAGTGTGCAAGTGGAGGTTGTGGGAGTCAAACCTGGGTCTGCTGGATGCACCAAGGTCATTCATAGCTCCTGAGTCTAACTTCCTGTCTACTGTATACTGCCTGCCAAGGATTTAATTCTGGGAGAAAGCTGAGTACATCCCACAATTAAATCAGAGGGTTATCAGTGTTGTCGGTGATGTGCTGATAGTCTGTTGTTCTGTGAGTTGAAGGGCTTGTTTGGTCAAATAAAATACAATTTACTGTTGAAGTCTTACCTTATGTTATTTGATCAAGACATCTCCCAACACACACACACACACACACACACACACACACACAAAACCAGTCACAAATATTTCTTGTTATTTACAGCAGCAACAAATACCAATTATTAACACAGGGAGCAATTACTGTATTAACATTGACAACTCCCATTGTTTTATAGCTTCACAGAGTTTACAGAAATCATAGAGTCTGTCCACTAATTAATAACCCAGGTGATTATGATGACAATTACCAAAACCCTTTAGAAAGTCTAATTCCATGTTTGCGCTATATAATCCAATGTGACTATGGGAACAGTCTTGTAAAGCAGGAATGGTTTATTATATAAGCTTTAGAGCTCCTTCAATTCAACATTTCTGTAGAATATGTGGGTCGCCTAGAAAGAAGAGTCACATGGTTCTTCTGGGTTTCTAATTTAATTCATTAAACTAATATGAGCATCGCAGCACTGCATAGGTTTCATCAAAATTGTTTATTGTTATTCTTCATACACTAGTAATGCGCTAGGCAGCAAGAGTGGGCACCAGTCATTTTTTGTTTACTGGAAGAAAATGCCAAGCTCTGTGGTCATTTAACACTCTGAGAGCTGCACTACTTTATCACCTCTATACCATTATTGAACGAATCCCAGGAGTTGTTAAATCAGCTTTGTCAATTACAGAACTGCATTCTTAGCAGTACTGCTTTATAGATTCTCAGATGCAGGATTCCCTTTTCTAAAATTCATATCCCTCTGCATGGCTAATAGTTTTTGTGACTGAATCACTTCTAGAAAAATAGATGTAAAAGTTAATAAACATTAAGCTAATAATTCCAAATAGAAATAAAAAATATATGTTCTCTTTGGAGCCAATGTAACCAATGTAACACATCTCGCTTGTTTATAATGAGACCGTCACTACTGTAATTAATAAACTGTACTTCAGCACAGGATAACTTTGAAAATAGGACCATGGAGGCTATAACAGGTTTACCCTGTCACAGTATAAAGATGTTTACTACTACTACTACATAATGCTAAACACGCTGCACTTTATATTCAAGACCAGCCATATGGCATACCGTAACGAGAACTAATGCTGCAGAGGGCATGGGTGTAATCCCAAGCAATGGCTTGCTTAGCTTTGATGAAAATCAAAACTGAGTCCTTTGTGATAGGCTAGCCACCTGTCCCAAAAATGGAAAACATAATGCTTGCCCAAGTTCAAGCATGGGGAGCAGACAACCAATTGGTGCAGTAAAAGAAGAACCATGACTATGGAAAAACATTTAATTTATACAGCATAATTAAGGCACGAGCATTGATCAGGTTACCATCGGGGGGTTATAAGGTGCAAGGCAAAGATGAATGACTTATGACCCCCCGTGTTAGATTAATGATGGTGACCCAACCCCTGGAGTGCCTTACAACTATTATTAAACAGTTTTTCTTTTCAAGCAGATATATTTATAGATTAAATTGTAGAACAAACCAATATTTTAAAGTTAACTTTAATGTAGATTGGGTCAGGATTTTTGATGAATATTTTAGGACTATTTACCGTATTTCTGGGCCAGTGAGTACAGGTATGGATGTGGTGACAATGGGAGGTTTGTAGCGTCTTGGTATTTATTTAGTTGGGGTAGGATATTGCTTTTATGGTTTATTTTGGTATTTTACAGTTTAATGTAGTGTTGATTAGAGGTACGGTATAAAATCATAATCAAATACGTGATGGAATGGAGAAGAGAAACACATTTTTCTCCACATGTGTGGTACAATAAGAGCGTAATATCTAACTTGTGGATTCGTCACTCGCAGGTTATGGAATTTAATACTCACTAGAGAGATAAATGTGTTGCATCACTCCAACTCATTATGTATTTGATGTAAACCACACTATTTGTAATGTTTGTGTCATTGTTTTATCTTGTTTAAGTTTAAAGCCATCTTTCTGTTTTTTATAAGATGGTAATAAGATAATGGTGCAGTTGGGTTACATTATTTCCTATTACAGTTTGTGTTTCTTTCCATTTCAAACTCTTTTTCTGACCCACAGATGTCTTCAATGTATTTCCAGTTTATAAAGAGAAATAACAAATTCTAAATGAAGTAACACATGTTCTAAGTGAAAATAAATATATATCCTAAAACAACATAACTAATTTACCCAAATAATTTACAGTGGTGTAGAATGTATATGGTTTTCAGGATATACTTCTGTGCACAGCTACTCCCTGAACCAGCTTTGGTAGTTGCATTGTTTAGAGGGTTCCCTTTTCTCCCTCCAGTGGTAGTTCTCCAGCACTGTTTATTTTTGAGGGTTCTCAGAAGATGTAGCTATGGGCATGGATTAGGCTTGGGGGATAATGTTGAAGGGGGTGAATCAGAAGTGCTAGAACAAGGAAGCACCCTGGGGAGATGTCAAGCTGGAATATGGGTCCTTCCTGTTTGTTTCCCATCCCAAATGCTCTATCATGTATTGGTTGTCAAGTGGCTGGTGGCCAAACAGACCCTACTTTTTCTCATTGGGTAGTTCTTTCTAAAGCCAGGTCACTGAGGAATAAAACTGCAGTTGGCGTGGCATTTCTAATGAAGTCCTTGGCTCACCTGGTATGTATCATGGAAACCTGGCTAGGGTATGGCTCTGGCCCCATGTCAGAGGGGTTCCTATAAGCCGCATCGACAACAAAGTTGTTAAAATGCAGCTAGGTGACACAAACAATGTCGACAGGTGAAATTTTGCCTGTCAGACATTGGGTGTTTTTTCATGGAGGGCTTTGCACCTTGCATCCTCCATGTGGGGGGCTCCAACCCCGTGTGCCTCTACTTTTACATTACAAACTCTGAGTCAGAGTTTGTTTGTGGGGGGGGGGTTAAAGGGTGAAATTTCAACAGCCAGTCCTTTACAGCAACAACCTCAAAGCTGTCACTGAAAAAGATTTCAATGTCGAAATTTCGACTTTCTGACATCATACGTATCACAGGTAGAAATTCCAGACATGTATTTAGTGTTGCACCTCCAGAGGCAGGAGCACGTGGAGAGGGAGCTGTTTCATATCTTTGATTAGAACTTATTCCATGCCTTACAAGGGAAAACAGATTGTTTAATTGTATGTCAGTTAGGGGTGGAGCCAGTACAGGCAGCAGGGTCATTTTCATGTATCAGACTCTAGACTGCAACAATGAGTTCCTGCAGGAATTTATGGATCTCATGGCTGACATGTTAATGTACTCCTGATACCTGTTTGTGTTGGTGGATTTCAATGCTTTGGTCAATTATGAAGTCTCGCAACTTGGTTTACAACTTCTCCAATTGATGTTATCGCTGGGCCTTGCACAGGTGGTTGTCTCTATCATTCACCAGCAAGGCCACACCTTGGATCTAATCTTCTTGTTGAGTCTTGACATTTTTAGTGTCAAAGTTGGTTTCTTGTTGGTGCTCCTAATATTTTACCCTCTGTGGATATGGTTCAGTACCATCCTAAACATAATTGTGAGCCCAGTACAGTCTTTTGGGTGCTGGATGTCTTGGTCATTGTGACAACTTTTGCTGATGGATCTGAGAAGGCCATGGAGAGTTACAATGTGATTCTCATGGCTGATGTGGACTTCCTGGCACCCTACCATGTTCATTCTTTGACCTTCTGCCTAAGCACACCATAATACTGTGACAAGCTGAAGCTGCTAAAGATTGAGGGTAGGAGGTCTGGATTGTGGAGAATAGATTGGCTCTATAGATGCAGAAAATGAAAACTTAACTGACAAAATTGTTATGAAATTAGAACTTCACACTAGCGACATTGTCCCCATCTTTACTCAACAAATTTTTTTCTAAAACAAACACTTTAAGCCAAACCGACCGTCCATCCATTGTGTAAACATGTCCCACTCTCTGCACACTTCACAGATGTTTTAAAGCATTTCCTTCACCTACTACCTACTAGCACCCTCCTTCCTCCTCTCCTCTCACAGTCACTGTGAAGTTCCATAAGCATTGACAAAAAAAAGTAAACTCCCTTCCCCCACTCTGACTGTTATTCAAGTGAACATGTCACACCACCCCCCACCAACACCCAACCTTCCCCCAAACTCCCAAAAAGATAAAGGATAACACAATCAGCACTTTAAAAAATATTGAAAATGCACTCCTTTGTCAGAGTGGCCAGCTCTTTTTCTTATTCAGAGTACCAGTGAATGAGTAACGGTGTCCTCTATAGTAATATCACTTGGCTGGCTGACAATTCTGATTCACTGTTTGTAAAGGTTGTCCTATTTAGTGATATTTAATTTTGCTTTAAAACAAGGCAAGGATAAATCCAGAGACCTCAATGGATGACAGCCATCACATGGCCATGCATTAAAATAGTAAGGATGCATGGACAAAACCTGGATCTCATTACAAAGGCTGGAAAACCTCATCACCTTCAATGAGCCATTTTATAAGCTCAATAAGCCACTCTGGGGTATGCAGTAAAGGTTTAACAATACATTTCCCACAGAGGAAAAGACACTTGGCCTTTGGTCTCATGGCTTACTACACCCTTGGGGCATGCATCATCTAAACACTAATGGATGACAGAGTATGTTCTGCTGGGATAAGTTCATGCCTGGAGTGGTTGGGTATGGGGCTGCAGGCCGAGTGCATCCAACACCTGAGAAGTGATGTTATTCTAGCACCACACACACCCTGGAGTGCATTACTGCTTTTATACAATGGACCTTTTGTAAGAAAAAAAAACAGATTAGAAGATATATTTGAAACTGCATTTGTATTCACTTTTTCAATGGGTAGTTATACATACAAATAATAGTGCAGATTTATTAATTGGTCTGCATGTTTCACTGTTGTAGTTTTATCTGGCTGTGCTCCCCTCTCCACTCCTCTCCCTCTCCCTCTCCTTTTTTAATCTGGGTCTCTGGTATCCCCCCCAACACCCAATCCCCACTCTCTCTTTCTCTTTGCCTGCTTGTATGCTGTGTGGAAGCTCAGACCGGTGGAAGAAAAATTGCTCTCTCATTGGTAGTTCAATATCCTGCCTTATACAGGTTCACTTTATACCCATCAATAGGTCCACCCATGCTGCCCTTCCTGATACCTTCCCTGTAAAAAAAAAAAATATATATATATATATAATTTTGGGTATGCTGTGGTCATATAGATAGCAGCTGAGTACAGTGAGCAGGGATTTAAAGTAGAAGAAAAGTTCAGTGTGTGCCTATGTATAGTGCAGTCTAGAATGAGACTTACTGCATGTGAAGCCACTCACTGTGCCAGTTTAAATTTAAAAAAGTTGTAGCTGGTTTGACTGTGGTTTCTCTAGCATGGGGAATCTATGCTTCTAATACAGTAGGTGGAGTATTGAAAGGTTTTCTTGTGCATGCCTGTGTAAAGTGTGATTGGAAATGAGAGTGACCACATGTGAAGCTGCTTGTAGTGTCAGTTTTAAAAAAGTTGCAGTTTGCATTGACTGTGGCTTCAGCAGTATGGTAGTCTGTATTTCTAAAAGGTGGGGTACTGAAAGTTTTTTTTATTTTTATTTTTTTTATTTAAATGCCACATCAGGCGTGGGTGTATGGTTTTGTTAATGAACTGCACTACTTGAAGAATTCATGGTGGCAACTGAAAGTGAGGAAAAGATTTAGTTTTCAAAGGTAGCATGATTTCTGTGTGTTATACAGTCACATGCACACCAGTCCTTCATACTGTACAATGAAGTTGTGTTGTGATAACGTTACTGAAAAAGTTGGGCACTGACCAATCAAAGATCAGGAATTTTTCTTCCACTGTATCCTTAACAAATGTTTTTCTTCCACTGTTTCCTTAACAAATATTGGAAGATGCAGGGAAAGGTGGTAATTGTGGAGGACTTCAACCTGCCCAAGGTGGACTGGAGCATACCATCCATGACATGTGCTAGGAGTCAGGTGATCCTGGAAGGACTGCAGAGTAGGCTCTTGACTCAGGATGTCACTGAACCAACAAAAGCTGAGGCAATTCTTGATCTGATACTCACAAACGGGGAGGATGTACAGGAAAAGTGACCATAGCACAGTATGGTTCTAGTTGGATATGAACAGGGAAAGCATCCTGACTAAGACCAAAATCTTGAATTTCAAGAGGGCGGACTTCAGGAAAATGGGCAAAGTGCTAAGGAGCAATTTGGTGGGCATCAGAGTAGATATGGGGGTGAACAAAAAGTGGTCCATCATTAAGGAAGGAATACTGGTTGCTACAGATGAGTGCGTTAGGCTCAGGGGTAAGAACACAAGGGCCAAAGCGCCAAGTTGGTTCAGTTCTGGGGTTTCCCAGGTAGTAAGGGAAAAGAGGTTGGTCTATAGAAAATTGAGGAAGACCAAGAGAGAGGTGGATAGGTAAAATTACCTAAGGTTGGCTATTGAGGCAAGTAAGAAAGTCAGGTGAGCAAAGGCACAGAAGGAGCTGCAGATGGCTGAAGGAATTAAGAAGAGGGAGAAGGCTTTCTTTCGCTATATAAGTGAGAAAAGGGACAAGAAGGAAGAGACTGTTAGGCTTAAGAAAAGGGTGGAGTGGGTGAAGGAACATGGGGAAAAGCAGAGATACTAAATGAATACTTCTGGACGGTCTTCACCAGGGAGAAGTATGGACCAGTGCCTTCAGGAGGGAAAAGAGGAGCGAGGGGGATGGGAACACAGATGCAGTGATACAGGAGGATAGAGTGAAGGAGGGGCTGTTGGCATTGAAGGTGGACAAATCACCAGGCCTGGACAGAGTACATCCAAGGGTACTAAAGGAACTGGCTGAGGAGCTGGCAGGCCACTGGCAGACCTATTTAATAGTTTACTAGAGACAGGCATAGTACCACAGGACTGGAGAATAGCACATGTAGTGCCACTCCACAAAAGGATGACCCACGGAATTACATACCAGTCAGTCTGACCTCCATTGTGGGCAAGCTCATGGAGACCATACTAAAGGAAAGTTTGGTGGAATATCTACAGGAGCATGGACTCCAGGATGTGAGGCAGCATGGGTTCATGGGGGGAGCGGGAGGTTGTGTCAAACAAATCAGATTGACTTCCATGACTGTGTCACTAAGACAGTAGATAAGGGCCAAGTGGTAGACATCCTCTATCTTGATTTCAAAAAGGCCTTTGACTCTTTGCCCCACAAAAGGTTGATAAGGAAGTTTGTAGATCTCAGGGTGGGGGAAAAGATGGCCAGGAGTGTGGAAAACTGGCTGAAGGACAGAACCCAGAGGGTGGTTGCAGGGGGAGAATTATCTGGAACAAGACAGGTAACTAGTCGGGTCTTGCAGAGCTTGGTGCTGGGGCTGGTATTGTTCAATGTCTTCATCAATGACATTGGAGATGGCATTAAGGGGAAAATGTGCCTATTCGCAGATGACACCAAGCTCTGTGGGAGAGTGGACCACAGCTGAAGGGATACAGGACCTACAGCAAGATCTGGAAAAGCTAGGGAGGTGGTCCAGGATCTTGCAGCTTGGCTTCAATGCCAAGAAATGCAAAGTTTTGCACATTGGAGCCATGAATCCTAGGACAGAGTACTACCTGGGTGGAATCCAAGTATCTGCATCAGAGGAGGAGAGAACCTGGGAGTTATGACCACTAGTGACCTGAAGCACTCCACACAGTGCAAGAAAGTAGCAGCAAAGGCAAACAAGATGTTGGGATGCATATCTAGGAGGATCAGTAGTAGGGAGAGAGGAGGTTATACTGCCTTTGTACAAGTCACTGGTAAGGCCACATCTAGAGTATGGAGTTCAGTACTGATGCCACACCTCAAAAAAGACATTAACCTGCTAGAGAAGGTCCAGAGGAGGGCTACAAAGATGATAGCTGGTCAGCAGGGTAAGACATATGAGGAGAAGTTGAGGGCATTGAACATTTACTCCCTGGAAGACAGGAGAGAGAGGGGGACATGATTGGGACCTTCAAGTACTTGAAAGGGATAAATAATGTTGATAAGGAGAGTCTCTTTAAGCTGAGTGGCAACCATAACATGAGGGGGCACAATCTTAATCTGGAGGGTGGGAGGTTTAGGAAGGAGGTCAGGAATCACTTCTTCACAGAGAGGGTGGTGGACACTTGGACTGTGCTGCCAGAAGAGGTAATCTCATTGAAGACAGTGGGTAGCTTTAAGAGAGGCTGGGACATGCATAGGGGCAGGGTAAGAGTCATGGGTAGGGAGGATGGGAGGAGTGGGAAAGGAAGGCAGGGATATTAGCTCAAGCTATGGACCCTGCAATAAGAGCATACTTGATAGACCAAATGGTCTTCTTCTGCTGGCTTCTTTGTATGTTTGTATATGTGTTAATTTAGTTTGTAATTTACCTTGAGCCTTCCAGAAAGACCGCTGATAAGTATAATTTGCATTGCCTTGTCTAATTCTAAATGTTTTTTGCACATGAGGGTTTCCAGTGATTAACAGATTCCTGTTTGAATGCAGTTAGCTAATAAAATTACTCCATTTCCATCTTGTGGTTTGTAGTAACATAATAATATGTAAAAGGCATCTGGACCATCACATTAGTGACTCTGGTATTAAAAGATATGTCCACTGAAAAATGGCTAGCCTTTATGGGCATTCTACTTTCTGGCAAGAAACAACATATGAGACCGATGAAACTGTGCCCAGTTCTTGAATCTCTACCATAAAAAGGGACATGGACAGGCTAGAGACAGTACAACATAGAGTGACAATGCGCAAAGAAGGCAGATCCTATGAGGATCAGCTTAAGGTGCTGAAAATTTTTTCATTTGAAACCAGACAAGAGAGGGAAATATGATTCAGAAAGGAATACACAAAGTGAACTGTGGCTATTTACCAGAAACAGAGTAGCTTGGACATGGGGTCATGAGGGGAGGTTAATAGGGAAAGATTTAGAAATGATGACAGGAAGTACTGTTTTACAGAGTGTGGTTGAGCCATGAAGTGGTCTTGAGGCAGAGGTGGTGGCTACCTGAACCATAAACAGCTTTAAACAAGTCTAGGATAGAGCTAAGGGTACAGTGGTTGCTCAGCAGGATGAGGGAAGCAGGAAAAGAGAACAAAAGGGGGAATAGGTTAACCACAGATCCCACAAAGACAATAGGTCCCAGGGTATGGGCAGATTGGATGGACTAGTTGTCTTTTTTCTGCCATTTTCATCTATGTTTCTGTGTTTCCAATAACTATTTACTGCAGCTCAGCCCCAAAACTACCAGAGTCTAATGCCTGAGTTACAATAACAAAAGTATTTTTTAAACCAGCAGTGCAACGGAAAATGTTTTTCCAAAAAGCTAGCTTCAGCTATGGTTAATAAAAATATAAGCATACCTGTCGGGTCTACTAGTCTACGCATTTTATTTTTATTTTTTCAGTCTTAACCCTAAGCAAATCTACAATTATATTTTAAAGTCAAATGTGGCTGCCTTCTTTTTTTTTTTTAAGATTAAATAAAACAGTTATAAAAGACTCAAATGTTGGTGAAAGCAGAAAATGTTACAACCAAATCTCACTAGAAGATGCCTGGGATCTTTTAAAGTAGAAAAGGTAGGGTCAACATTTTTGCCAAGTTTCATTGCATCATCGCACTGCCATTTCAGTTTTTTTTTCCAAATGCCCAGAGACTTGGTCCCTGAAATTTTTACAGTGTAAATTTCAGGTGAAGTTCTGAAGCCATTAAAAGAACTGGAGCTATGGTAAACAACATAGATTAAAAGTTGACAAAGTGAAGAATAACATTTCAAGCACCTTTGGCATAACCAAAACTAGAAAAAAAAAATGAAACAAATGTTGAAATTGTCCACAATGGCTCATCAAAACTAGTTTGTTGTAGCTGTGGGTTGCAGTTAGGGGAGTTCAGGTAGTGCCCTGTGTACTGTACCTGGACTTGTAATCCCAGGACTGCAATGTTCATTTTATGTGTTTGGGGTTGCAAATAGGTTTCTAGGGGTTCAGAGATTGAAAAGCAGTCCAGGAAGTTCAGCTTCCTAGAACCCAAAATGAAATCAGTATCTTAGCCCAACCAGTGCACCACCAGTAGCTGATTCAGCAACTCAAAAGCCCAATATACAGTTACACCACAAATACAAAACTGTGCTGCAGTTTAACCAGTGTAGAAACTGTCACACCCAGGCCCTGTCCACAATGAACATGGTTCAGCCATAACGTTTTCAGAAATGTTTTGAAATGAACTGTACTTGTGTGTCCTCATTTGTCTTACCATGTATTAGCACAGTTACCAATTGTGTCCACACATCAAAGGCAAACCCGGTTTCTGATCCGATCCCTGTTGACTTGAGGGGGCAGTGAACCATGGCTCTTTGCAGGACTACATTGGTAGCAGAGGCTGCAACATGGTACTGATGCCTGTCCACACTGCTGATGTAAGCGTGTTTGTTTTCAAACAGTGTTGGAAACCATACTAAAACTCTGATGTGACCAGGGTTTAAACACAGTTGTCAAACTCGATTTGAAAACGTTATGGGTGTGGACGTGAACTATGTATTGGATCACCTGTAACAGTTTACCTTGCCAGAAACATTGCAGGTGCCCTAGTGTGGACAGGGCCCCAATGTCTGACATTTTCAAGCTATTAACGTAGCATTCTTTTTCAGTTAATTTACCAATCATGCAAGGACAACAGACAACAAAATGGCCATAAAAACCTTCAAGAGGTCTGGTCATTCTATTAAAAGGGTATATGTATATGGCTACCCCTTGTTGTGCATTAATTTACATCTTAATTAAAAGACTGTTGTAGCACAGTTCAAAGGTCATGGAATGCTGCTGCACCTTTCTATGGTACAACAGCTTTTCTTTTCATCAGAATGGAAACTCCTGTCACCTGCTGTATTACTTTTATTTTTCCCATCCAAAGAGAATCCTATGGAAAGGATGAGTTGTATCTAAATAGAACGGGCGACAAAGTGCTAAGAAATATGTTTAGGACAAAAATAGAGGAATGTTTAAACTGAACGGCAGAGTGAGAGGGGTTACCCCTTCACAAAATAAGCTAACAAGCAACATGGAGGAACATATTGTGGCAAACCAGGAAACATGTGGGACTAGAAAGAATCCCAAGGTACAGGTTTACCCACACAAACACACCTTAATAGGAACTGGGACAAAACTAACAGGCATTTGTCAATGCCGAATGTTTGCTTGCTGGCATTGGCAGTGGTAGTGTAGAAGTTACAGAGCTGCGTAATAGTAATGGCAGTGAAGTATTGAACTGAAGCCAACCCCACCACCACCCTGCAGAGAGTGACAGGCATTGGGGTGTGCCTTTGGGTCGTCTGGCATAACGGCCATGCAATTTCAGTACACTCCACCCTGCAGACACTGGCAAGTGTCATGGTGTTCCTTGGGGTCTTTGGTCCTTATGCGCATCCCATTCCATTAGGAAATACAGAGAGATGGGTGCGATATAGGAAAATGGGGTGAACTTTGGGGCCGAAGAGTCCAAGGCATACTTCGATGCTTCTCACTGGCTACAGGGTGTGGAATGGTATGAGCATTACAGGCAAGAATCCCAAGTCACACCCCTGATGCCTGTCATTCTCTACAGGGTTGGGCGTTGTGGTTGGAAACCCTAATACCTCAGGCATTCGTTGGTATTTTCACTCCAAATTTTCAACATGATTTTTTTTGTGACCCCACCTCATGAACAGGGGGAATATCAGTTTCTTAGCCGAAAGCTGCTTATGCACAGTGACTACGGCATTTAGCACCACAGGTGCAAAAACATTCCGAACAGGATGTAAAAAATGACAGCTGTACTGTTCATGGGGAGGTGTAAAAAATGGCAATGTTGCAAATCTGCAGTAAAAATATTTAAAAAAATGGTGAAGTCACGAGCGTACATAGAAACTGTGCAACGCACACCCGTAATATAATTAGGTTGGGATTTTTTACAGCAGATTGTCAACTCAGGCATTTTGGTGCCTTCGATCATGAACAGTGTCACTGTGATTTTCTTTATCTGTCCCAACAATGATTTCCCTACAGCTTACTACGACCTTTCGCGCTTGAAAGTGTAAACACACTTTGGCCATGTTGTGAAAAAATGACAGCTGTACTGTAAATAAGGCAGTGTGGAAAAATGCCACTGGTGAAAATCTGGACTTAAAATATTACAAAGTCATGAACTTACGAGGGTGCGTGGAAACTGTGCAATGCTCTACTGTAACACAGTCATTTTATGGACTTTTGTCACCAAATTTTCAACATAGCCATTTAAAGACCTCTGCTCATGAACAGTGTCACTGTGATTTTCTTAATTTGTCCCAAACATTGCTGCACACCAACAGCACCATTGTGCGCTACGTGTGAAAACACATTTTGGTGCATATGAAAATGGCAGCTGTACTGTTCATAAGGAGTGTAATAAAATGGCAATGTTGAAAATCTGGAGGAAAATATTAAATTTGCAAACTTATGAGCATGCATAGGAACTGCGCAACGCACGCTCGTGAAACAGTCATTTTTAGGAATATTTTCACCAAATTTTCAACATAGCCATTTTATGACCTCTGCTCATGAACAGTGTCACTGTGATTTTCTTAATGTGTCCCATACATTGATTTTGCACATCGACTGCGCCATTGTGCACTACATGGGTGGAAACACATTTTGGGCAAGATGTGAAAAATGACAGCTGTATTGCTCATAAGGAGGTGTGGTAAAATGGCAATGTTGAAAATCTGGAGTGAAAATATTGAAAATTCACGAACTTACGAGCGTGCGTAGGAACTGCGCAATGCACGGTCGTAAAATAGTCATTGTTAGGAATTTTTTCACCAAATTTTCAACATAGCCATTTTAAGACCTCTGCTCATGAACAGTGTCACTGTGGTTTTCTTAATTTGTCCCGTACATTGGTTTCGCACACCGACTGCGCCATTGTGCACTACATGGGCGGAAACACATTTTGGGTGAGATGTGAAAAATGACAGCTGTACTGCTCATAAGAAGGTGTGGTAAAATGGCAATGTTGAAAATCTGGAGTGAAAATATTGAAAATTCGCGAACTTACGAGCATGCGTAGGAACTGCACAACGCACGCTCGAAACAGTCATTTTGGAATTTTTCCACCAAATTTTCAAAATAGGCTTCTTGAGAGCCCACCTTATGAACACTGGCAGTGTCGTTTCATTAATTGGTCCCAAAAGGTGATTTTCGCGCAGTGACTGCGAAATCATCCTTCGGGCCCGAATAATGCCATGACAGTGATATCATTCATGAGAAGGGGTTCCAAAAACCCCATGTTGAAAATTTGGTGCAAAAATTCCAAAAAATGCCTGAGATATGCAACAAAGTTGAAAACCTCCCTATCTAGCCCATTATACAGCTTACCGGCATTTCCTCAGTTCGCGGTCGGCTTTGAAGAGTGCAGACGTGTTCCCAGTCCAACGAAGATGGTTGCACCGAGGTCCAGAGGTAAGTATGGGGTGAGAGGGGGTGTGGGGAGGCAGGGTGCGCAGTGGGTGGGTGCGGGTTGTGGGAGGGGGGCCAGGGAGACTACGTGGGACCGTTTTTTCTTTACAGGTGTTCTTTTTGTTACAATGATGACACGGGACGTTTGCCATGCTGGGGTGGGCTCCCAGCATGGCACAAGGACTGTTGGGTGGGCATTCAGCCGACGGGATTGGGCACCCCCGTCGGCCAAAGCATCGATTGCCATGCTGGGGTGGGCTCCCAGTACTCGGGGGGGGGTGAGGACAGTGGAGCCGACGGGGAATTGGGCACCCCCCGTCAGCTATATCATTAGTTGCCACACTGGGGTGGGCACCCAGCATGGCATTTGAAAGGCTTTGGGGGGACAGGGGGAGCGCGGCACAGCCGACAAGGATTGGGCACCCCTGTCGGCTATACACTGTGTGCAAGTGCGTTTAGGGTGGGGCGGGCGCGCACGCCTGCGTGGGCGTTTGTGTGTGTGGGGGGGAGCTGCGCATGAGCAGGCGATATCTTATCGCTGCTCACTCAAGCGTAGCTCCCCCTTTGAACTGTATGCCACTGCATTTTGGAGCTTGTCATAGACAGCTCCAGCATGCATTGGCTTACAGGGGCCGTGCCTGCCAACACACTGACTGAATTGGAAGAGGGGGTGACACACCTCCGAAATCTCGGATGATGGCACTATGTTTCTTGCACATGCGTGCAAGCAAACATAAAATTGTTACTTGTAAATGCCAGGAGTATAAAAATAAAATAGATGAACTGAGGCATGTATTGTTAATGCACAAAATAGATATCTGTGGTATAACAGAAACCTGGATTAAACAAGGAGACTGGATTGATAACATACAATGTTACAAGAAACTCTAACTTTGGATGATGTTGGCTTAGGAACAGAACAGGTATGGGTAAAGTTTAATACAAAAAATAAAGTTATTAGCCTTGGCGTATGTTATAGGTCCCCAAGCCTTACTGAAGAAGACATTGGGGAATTTATGAATCAACTGGAAAAAACGAGCTCCTCACAAAACTGTGTCCTTATGGGAGATTTTACCCTTCCAAGTATTGACTGAGTTCAAATAAATGGTACCACTCGTTTAGAAAATAGATTCATTGAGATCTGTACAAGCAATGGTCTTGACCAATATGTGAAGGGAGAGACAAGATACAATAACACTCTGGATCTGTTGCTTAGCAATACTGAGGGAGAAATACAGGACATAGCTATTATAGAACCATTGGGGTCCAGTGACCATAACATGGTGGTTTGTTCATTATTAGAAAAGTCATATGAAATAAGAGGGAAAACTAAGGTGAGGAACTATGATAAATTTGATTTTAAAACCATAAAAAAGGTATTAAACGAATGGAATTGGAAAAGCAGAATTAGAAAATATGACCCTAATTATAATGTGAGAAAAAAAAAACAACATGATACAAATATGCTTGGATAAATATGTTCCCCAGAAAGATAAATGTGACACCCAGGGAAGGATACCAAAATGGTTCTCTACAAAAATCCAGAGATTATTAAAATTAAATGAAAAGTTTAAAAATAGTCCATCATCTGAGAAAGAGGCTCAGTACAAATCACTAGTTAAGAAATGTAAATGGTCTATAAAGAAAGCTAAGGCAAAAGCAGAGCTGAACTTGATGCAGGACAGGACACAAAGGATAACTACAAATAGTTTTACAGCTTTATAGGAAGCTTGAGAAATGGTAATAAGCAAATAACCAAGTTGAAGGATGACACTGGTGTAATTGATATTGAAAATGAAATAGCCAAAATATTTAGCAGCTATTTTCTGGGTGTCTTTCAGAAAGATGGTAGTAAATATACAAGCCCTTTATAATATTGATGGTTTCTCTAACCCCACTATGCTGTATCAGAAACATAGGTTTATGAAAAATTGAAAACCCTCAATGAGCCGGCCCGGTTGCATAGACGGTTGAGGCAGGGGCACCTTACCTTGACCCCGTGCCAGCGACCCGGGTTCAGGAACAGATTCAGGATGCCAAGGGCTGGCTGGGTCGGGAGAGGATTGAGCATCCATTGGGACTGCTCTTTTCTCCTGTGGGTGGGTTAGGGAGATGTCGGTCGGCAGCAGCCCCTGGTGGAGACCAGGAGCACTGTGCGATGGTGCAGGAGGGACATACACACAAGAAAACTTGAAAACACTCCATGTTTCACCAGTTGATGGCTGCTTGGCTCTCCAAGGCTGTCAATGCCCCTGAAGCGTTCCACCTCAGCAGCACCCTGGGGCCAAGATGTTGCACTGATCTGCAGCCCCCTGGCTGGTGTCTTCCCCCTTGAAAGAGGGGGCACACCTGGTGACGGGTTATGCTGGGTTACCCTGGGGTGGCTGTCATTTGAGAGCGGTGGCTCAGGGGGACAGGACAGGTTGGTGGAAGCCTTGGTGAGGGGCAAATGTGTCAGCAAGCTGGGGAGAAAAAAAAACTTCAGTAAACACAAATCAAGTGGTCCAGATGGGATACATTCACGTTTCCAGAGCACTATGGCAGAGGAATTGGCAGGGCCATTGGCTAGGTTGTTTAATAAGTCATTGGAAATGGGTGAAACCCTAAAAGAATGGAGATTAGCTAACATAACACCGACTCATAAGGGGTTGGGAATAAATCTATGGTTGAAAATTATAGATCTATAAGTATAACCTCTACCGTGGGTAGAGTAATGGAAACATTCGTTAAGGATTTACTTGAGGAGAATCTGAGGGATCTGGGGATAGTGGATGTTTCCCAGCATGGATTTGAGAGGGGAAGGTCCTGTGTTTCAAATCTACTGGATTTCTTTGAAAATGTAAGTCAGGCCATGGATCAAGGATTACCAGTGGACATGGTGTACCTAGACTATGCAAAGGCCTTCGATTCTGTGTCTCATTCTACTTTAATATGGACATTAATTGAAATGAGGATAAATCTGGGATTGATAAAGTGGATACAGTCCTGATTGACAGACTGCTTACAGAGGGTAAATATCAAGGGACATGCCTCTGGATGGGGCAGGGTGACTAATGGAGTTGCCAAGGGCTCGATCCTTTGGCCACTATTGTTCTCCATCTTCATCTCAAGCATGCAAGTATCAGGAGGGGCATTGAAAAAGTACGTTGACAACACTAAAGTGGGAGCAATAGTCAATAACCTTGAAGCTACCAAATATGTACAAAACCAGCTAAATGAGCTGGAAAAATGGGCTCATAAGTTTAAACTTAGGTTCAATGACAGCAAATGTAAAGTGATGCACTTTGGCAGTAATAACCCACTGGCAGTATATACTATAAATAAACCGATAGCCTGCACAAACAACGAGAAAGATCTTTGAATAGTAATCACAGATAATCTCCATTTTGATGAACATAATAGAGAGGCCATAAAGATGGCTAATAGAATAATGAGGAATTTTTATATATATATATATATATATAAACATAAAGAGTAGAGATGGAGGTGTTTTCTTGCCCCTGTATAGATCTCTTGTGAGGCCAGTCTTGGAATATGGTGCTCCCCTGTCTACTCCACAAGGCATGGGAATTACTAAGTTAAGAGAAAGAGTACAGAGAAGATATATCAAAAGAATAAGGGGTATGAAGAATAGGACATATGATAACCAACTGCAACATTTGGGTTTATTCTCCCTTGCATATAGGAAACCCTGGGGAGATTTGTGCTTTGTTTACAGAGCATTTTGAAATTGAATTGGGTATTACGGGAATTAGCTGGCCCCCAATCTAAAGTATCCACTAGTAGACCAACTAGATTACATAATAAACACATAAGAGAAGAGCAATACAGGACCAGCAGGATGGGGATTATGGTTCAATTAGAGGGTCATGGATATCTGGAATGTTCTGCCATCCGTATTAGTGAATGTACCTAGTTTACAGGTTTTTAAAAAAACAATTAGATATGTATATGGGAAATAAAACTATAGAATATCACCGCTGATATGTTGCAAATCTCTTATGGCCCTAGTGGCCGCTTGACTTGAAACCCTACCTATGAACCCAGACTCTGTCCTAACACAAATTCTATTGTTTCATCATAAAAAACAAACAAAAACAAAAAAACTGCTTACCAGGGTGAGTTTTCAGCAGCTTGATAAGGTTGGGTTATACAATGTTGCTAGCATTTTTATGTTTGCTTGCACGTATGCACAAGAAACATTATGCGGCAGCTTAGGAGAGAAGCGGGTTGTGGAGGTGCAGCAATCTGGTAGGCAACGGGGCACTGCATTTGGGGTCTAGGCACTGGTGGACCAGTGCAGGCCCAGTGTCTTGATGACACTGATTCTGCAACAGTGCCACCAAGTTGAAACATTTTTGCTGCTGCAATCAGGGGCCACCTTGTCATTGCAGCATCAGACATTCCGCTGCAATGAGGGAGCAACCAGTCATTGCAGGGCGGTACCTTGCCGTAATGCCCCCGCTAGTTTATTTGCCGATGGGGGAGCCCACTCCCCGTCCGCATAGTGTGACCCCCTCTCCCATTTGTTGTGTGCCGAGGGGTGCCCAATCCCCTCAGCATCATAAGCCCCCAACAGTCTTTCTTTGCTGACGGGGCCAACCTCGTTGGCTTGAAGTCCTCCCACCCTTCCTGTAAATTTGCTGACGGGAGCCCACTCGCTGGCATAATGTCCCACCCCAAAAATTGTTATGTGCTGATGGGTGCCCAATCCCTCGTCGGCTACAGCCTCCCCAAAAATAGCTCTCAGGTGGCACACTGGGAGCCCACCCCAGCGTACAAAGCCCCTGAAAAAACAAACCATCCTGCAATGTTTTTTTCTCTTTAACCTGTAAAACAGAAAACAGTCCTAGTAGAGTCTGCTGGCCCTCCCCAACCCACGCCCACCCTCTGCACACCATGGCTCCCACACCCCTCACCCCATACTTACTTCTGGAGCCCAGCGACGATCTTCGTGGACTGAACACGTCTGCACTCTTCAAAGAAGACCGCGAACTGAAGAAATACTGGTAAGCTGTATAATGTCATAAATGGGTTTTTTTCAACCTTGGTGCATATCTTGGGTATTTTGGGGAATTTTGGCAACAAATTTTCAACATGGTGTTCTTGGGACCCCTCTTCATGAATTCAGTCACTGTCATTGCGTTATGCGGTCCTGAAAGGTGATTTTGCAGTCACTGCGTGGAATCACCTTTCGCGACCGATCAATGAAATGACAGTACCACTGTTCATGAGGTGGGCTCTCAAAAGGCCTATGTTGCAAATTTGGTGAAAAAATTCCAAAAAATGACTGTTTTAAGAGTGTACATTGTGCTGTTTCCATGCACGCTCGTAACTTCGCAAATCTGTAATATTTTCAGTCCAGATTTTCAACATTGCCATTTTTCCACACCTCCTTATGAACAGTATAGCTGTCATTTTACACATGCTGACCAAAATGTGTTTTCACACTTCTGGCACAGAATAGTGCGTTCACTGTGGGAAATCACAGTGATACTGTTCATGAGTAGAGATCCAAAAATGCCTATGTTGAAAATTTGGTGACGAGAGTCCATAAAATGACTGTGTTACAAGTATGCGTTGCGCAGTTTCCACCACGCACCTTTGTAACTTCGCACAATTGTAATATTTTCACACCAGATTTTCAACACTGGCATTTTTCACACCTCCTTATGAACAGAACAGCTGTCATTTTTCACATCCTGGTCAAAATGTGTTTTCGCACTTCCGGCGCACAACAGCGCAGTCGCTGTGGGAAATCAGTGTTTGAGACAGATTAAGAAAATGACAGTGACACTGTTCATGAGCTGAGGTCCTAAAATACCTACCGTATGTTGAAAATTTGGTGACGAAAGTCTATAAAATGACTGTGTTACAAGTGTGCGTTAACCTGTTCCATGCACCCCTGTAACTTCGCAAATTTGTAATATTTTCATGGCAGATTTTCAACACTGACATTTTTTCACAGCTCCTTATGAACAGTACAGCTGTCATTTTTCACATCCTGGCCGAAATGTGTTTTTGCACTTCTGATGCAGAATAGTGTGGTAACTGTGGGAAATCAGTTTGGGACAGATTAAGATCGAGAGAGTGAGAGAGGGGGAGTGAACAAGCTCAACTGAGCTCTGTCTGGACTGCTGCAGATTTCTTTGTGGGCAGAAAAAGGCGCTAATGCAGGCAGGAGCCCAGTAAAAAAGGGCAGCCTGCAGCGCCAGGAGAAACAGAACAAGTGAGTGAGAGACAGGGGAGTGAGCAAGCTCAACGGAGTTCTGCTGGGAGATACAGAATGAGCGAGTGAGAGAGGGGGAGTGAGCGAGCTCAACAGAGCTCTGTCAGAACTGCTGCAGATTTCTTTGTGGGCAGAAAAAATGCACCAATGCAGGAAGGAGTCCAGTACAAAAGGGCAGCCTGCAGCACCAGGACAAACAGAATGAGTGAGTGAGGGAGGGGGAATGAGTGAGCTCAACAGAGCTCTGTTGGGACAGCAGCGGATTTCGTTGTGGGCAGAAAAAGGCATCAATGAAGGCAGGGGCCCAGTACAAAAGGGTAGCCTGCAGTGCCGGGAGAAACAGACTGAGTAAGTGAGGTAGGGGGAGTGAGCAAACTCAAGGGAGCTCTGTCGGGATTGCTGCAGATTTCTTTGTGGGCAGAAAAAGGTGCCAACACAGGCAGAAGCCCAGTACAAAGGGCAGCCTGCAGCGCCGGGAGAAATGGAATGAGCAAGTGAGAGAGGAGGAGGAGGAGGAGGAGGAGGAGGTAGGTGGAGCTCAGGAGGCTCTGTCGGGACTGCTACGGTTCTTTTGTGGGAAGAAAAGGCACCAAGCAAGGCAGGAGCCCAGTGCAAAGGACTGCTTGCAGGCTGGGAGAAAAGAAGGTGTGAGTGAGAGGGGAGTGAGTGAGCTCAACAGAGTTCTGTTGGGACAGCTGTGAACTTCTTTGTGGGCAGAAAATGGTGCCAATGCAGGTAGGAGCCCAGTACAAAAGTGCAGCCTGCAGCGCTGGGAGAAACAGAATGAGCAAGTTGGAGGGGTAAGCGAGCTCAATGGAGCTCTGTCATGGCTGCTGCAGATTTCTTTGTGGGCAGAAAAAGGTGCCAATGCAGGCAGGAGCCCAGTACAAAAGGGCAGCCTGCAGCACCGGGAGAAACAGAATGAGCAAGTGAGAATAGTGTGGTAACTGTGGGAAATCAGTTTGGGACAGATTAAGATCGAGAGAGTGAGAGAGGGGGAGTGAACAAGCTCAACTGAGCTCTGTCTGGACTGCTGCAGATTTCTTTGTGGGCAGAAAAAGGCGCTAATGCAGGCAGGAGCCCAGTAAAAAAGGGCAGCCTGCAGCGCCGGGAGATATAGAATGAGCAAGTGAGATAGGGGAGTAAGCGAGCTCAACAGAGCTCTGTCGGGACTGCTGCGGATTTCTTTGTGGGCAGAAAAAGGCACCAATGCAGGCAGGAGCCCAGTACAAAAGGGCAGTCTGCAGTGCCAGGAGAAACAGAACAAGTTAGTGAGAGACAGGGGAGTCAGCAAGCTCAACGGAGTTCTGCTGGGACTTTAGAGTTGCCCACCCTCCTGCCCATGGGCCTCTGTGGTCCAATATTACAGCAGGGTCTCTGGGGTGGAGACAAAGCAATGATTGGATACTTTAAGGAGTGCTGTAATAATACAGATTTAATTGTTCTGTTTATTTCTCTGAACTAAGTACTGAGCTATACTGTTATGATTGCTGTAATAATACATATTTATTTGTTCTGCTTATTTCTCTAACTGAGCTGAGTAATACTTGGAGTGCAGTAGGATTTCTAACTGGGCTAAGTGAAACTATATGAGAGCTGAGAACAAAAAGAATGGTAGCTGAGGGGTGAAAAATGGACAAGGAGGCTTTAGGATTGCTACAGTAATACAGTATGTAACGGATGAGATTTGAGACTGAATTACCCCGGTCAGCAAGGGGCCAGTAGGGGGACTAGCATGGGGGGGTCAGAAATGTGAGTAAATAGGGGCCTAACAGTTGTAGTAGGGTACAGAACCTGAGAGTAAGAGCCCATAACATAAGATGGGCGCCAAAATGGGGCAGGTGCCACATGTCAATAGGGTGGGCATCTTTGGGTGGTGGGGTGTACAGGGTGTGGGTCCACCATAATCTTGGACTGGGCTTTGAGGATGGGGGGTGTATGGTCTGTAGATGACTGGCTAGTTTGAGGGAGGAACTGTGGAGGTTAGGGAGGAGTCTAAGTGGCAGGGCAGATGAGTATGGTAGACATCCTGGCTGGGGGGGGGATAGGGGATGGCAAGGGAGGATGGAGGAAGAACAACTAGGGACTGAAACTGACCCCAGTATCAGAGGCAGTAGCATAAAAGAGAGGACAAGAGAGGGGGTGCCTGAGGTGAGGGGGAGGCCTCCTGTTGGGGAGGAAGAGACCACGAGGAGTACCAGGGGAGAGAGCAGATGGCTGCGGGTAGGGAGGGAGCAGGGGTGGGACCAGGGGTGGCATGGAGGGGAACAAGTAGGAGGGGGAACTGATAGGAGGAAGAGATGTAGGAGGGGTATCGACTAGGAATAGATTTGAGCCTCTGCTATGGGAGAAAGAGGGGGAGCAGGAACATACTGAAGGGGAGAGGACAAGCAGGGCATGTGAGGGATGGCAACAGCTAGGGGAAGAGATAGTGAGGACGAAAGGGTAGAAGGCGGGCTAGTAAGGAAGGAGGGGGTGGTGACTGGAGGAGAGAAGGCTACGTGCAGGGGAAGGATGGGAGGAACATCACTATCGGGGTAGAAGAGAATAGGGGCTCCAAAGTGACAACAGCAGGGATAGAAGAGGGGTTAGAAATCAGCAGGGGAGGAGGGGACATCGACATGGGAACCCAGTAGGAAGTAGTCAGGCTGGGAAGGGGTTCAAGGGGGATGGGAGGAATAAGGCAGAGAAAAGGGATGAGGCGGAAGTAGGGGTACAGATACAGAAGTCATTGAGGGTGCAGCTGGCGGGGGTAAGGGGCAGGGAAGATCGAATACTGGGGTGGTGGAAGAGGCATTAGAAGAGAAAGGGGCTAAGGGATGGGGGGGTACTCATCCTAGGGGATTTGTATACTGAAAGGGGTGAGATGGGGTGGAAGGTGGGAAGGCACAGCCGTATTTGGGTTGAAGCTATCCCCAGGTTGACTGCAGGAGGGGTATGGCAGGCACTGTTCAAGTGTGCAGCAAGGGGGAGGAAGAAATCTCATTTACTGCTGCATGTGGGTACAAACAACTTGGCTGGGGAGACTGTGTAAGTAGTGAGGGGGAGGTTCGAGTAGTTGGGCAAGCAGTGTGAGGGGGTGGGGGAGTTGGTGGCAATCTCAGAGTTATTTTCCGTACCATGTGCAAGCATGGGGAGGAAGGGTAGGATTGAGGAGTTCAACAAGGGGCAGAGGGATTGGTGCCACACCAAAAAATGATGGGTTAGTGACTAACTAGGGTAGGGTCTGGGCAAATAGTGACTTGTATGTGGGGGACAGGGTACACTTGAGCACGAAGGGGAGGGGAGTATTAAAGGCAGGATTAGAGGTGCATATCTCCACTAAGGTGGATTTAAACTAGTGAGGGGGTGGCCAAAAGACTGAGGTTAATAGAAAGGTCCGGACAGGGGAGCCTAATGATCTCACCCTGTAGATATAGGTTAAGGCGGAGGCATAGTAACCCTGGGAGGGGGAGGGCAGAATGGTCTGAGTGTAATACAGAAGGCACCACCACCCAGTAAGAATAATGAAGAGAAAGGGTGCGGACTACTGGGAGGAGGGACACTGGCCAAGGAGGAGAACAGTGAGGAGAAGGAGGGGAACAGATGGAAGGTGGTCTCTCTCAATGCAAGAAGCCTGGGAACAAAACTACAGAGCTTCAGGCGCTCCTATCAGAGGGAAAGTGGACATTGCTGCAGTGACAGAGACTTGGGCCACAGAGTACCATGATTGGGGCTTGGCAATCCCGGAACACAGGATATACAGGAGGGACTGGGGGGGGGGGTTGCACTCTATGTGAAGGAAGGGATTAAATGCATAAGGGATGAGGGAGAACAGGAGAGGACAGAGGTGCTTTGGGTGCAGCTCCTGCACTCCAAAAGCAGAAAGCTGAGGCTGGGAGTGGTGTACAGATCACCAGCCCAATCCGAGGAACTGGATAGGGAGTTGGCAGAGCAGATAAGGAGGGTGTGTAGAAGGGGGAGCATGGTGATAGTGGGGGATTTTAACCTATCGAGGGTTGACTGGAGCACCCCTTCACTAGCAGTACCAGGGAGCAGGTGCTCCTTGATGCATTCCAGGACGGCCTTCTCACGCAATTGGTTAGTGGGCCTGCAAGGCTTGGTAGCACTCTGGACCTAGTACTGGCAAATGGGGAGGTGGTGAGGGAGGTAAGGGTGGAGGACTCACTAGCAGGTAGCGACCACCAAAAAGTGTGGATTGTTGTCACGCTGGGCGGGGAGACAGGAGGCACAGGCACTAAGGTGGTGGACTTTATTAGGGTGGACTTTGGGGGATGGGAGCAATACTGCAAGGAAGGCTCCAGGATATAAGGCCAGGGATGGATGCAGAACAAAAGTGGGGAATCATAAAGACTGGGCTAACAGAGGCCACATTAGCCTGCACCAGGGCCAGGAGTAAGAAGAGCAGATGCAAGAAACCATGCTGGCTGAACAAGGAAGTGTTGCAAGGGGTGAGGGCAACTATGGCTGCATACCAAAAGTACAGAAAAACAGGGAAGGCAGAGGATAAGGAGGCTTTCGGGAGTTGATCAAGAAAGGTTGCCTGGAGGGTGAAAAAAGCTAAGGCCTCCAGGCAATTAAGTTCCGCACAGGGCATAAAAGGAGGGGAAAAGGACTTTTTAGGTATGTCAGGGAAAAGAGGAAGTTCAAAGAACATATTGTCAGAATAAAGCGGGGAAGGGATTAGTTGGAAAAGGAGGAGGAGCAAGTGGAAATTCTAAATGAGTACTTCTGCTCCGTTTTCACTAAGGAGAGGGATGGCCCACTACCAGAATGGGCTGGGATGGTGGGGAAATGGGGGGAGGAGGTGACGGACAAATTGATCACAGGAAGTAGGGTGTTAGAGGGACTGAGGGTAGTAAGGGTGGACAAGGCACGAAGTCCTAATGCCATCCACCCCAGGGTGCTGAGGGAGATGGTGTAGCTGTTGGCTGAGCCACTGGCAGATCTGTTCAACACCTCCCTGGAAACAGGGTGTGTGCCCAGGACTGGAGGGTGGCCCATGTGGTGCCCATACACAAGAGTGGGCCTAGGGAGGAGCCAGGAAATTATCGGCTAGTAAGTCTCACGTCCATAGTGGGTAAGCTTATGGAGCCGATACTGAAGGAGAGGCTGGTGGCATTCCTAGACAGTAATGGCCTAAAAGATGGGCAGCAACATGGGTTCATCTCAGGGAGGTCTTGTCAAACCAACCTAACAGAGTACTGTGGCCGGGTGACAAGGGACTTGGACAGGGGCCATGCGATACATGTCCTGTACTTGGACTTCAGTAAGGCCTTTGATACAGTGCCTCATGGGAGACTGGGGGGGGAAGTTGATGACAGTGAGGGTGGGGACTGACTAAATGGATAGAGAACTGGTTACAGGGGAGGGTGCAGAGGGTGGTGGTGGTGGGGGAACTCTTGGCACTCAGAGCAGTGACAAGCGGGATGCCACAGGGGTCAGTGCTGGGCCCAGTGCTATTTGGGCCTTTATCTCCAATATAGCACATGGAGTGGGGAGCAGAGTTAGTATGTTCGCACATTATACCAACTTGGGGGCAGTGGTGGACGAAGAGGACGGATGGGGAAAACAGCAGGGGGACCTAACCAAACTAGAGACATGGTCGGTGGAGTGGCAGCTAGGATTCAATGCGAAGAAGTGTAAGGTGATGCACTTCAGGGCTAAGAACCAGAAGAGGCACTACTGGTTGGGGATCAGAGAGGAGAAGAAGGACCTAAGGTTTTTGGTAACTGGGAGCATGAACAACTCAGCCCACTACATGACAGCAGCAGTGAAGACAAACAGGATGCTGGGGTGAATCGCAAGGGGGTTCTCATCCAGACACAGGGATGTGATTCTACCTCTCTACAGATCATTGGTGAGACCACATCTAGAGTACTATGTGCAATACTGGAGACCATACCTGAGGAGAAATATGAAGTTACTGGAGGGGATGCAAAGGAGGGCAACAAAAATGTTAAAGGGGATGGAAGGAAAGAGATATGAAGTTAAGCTGATGGACCAGAACATGTACACACTGGAGGAGAGGAGGGATAGGGGGATATGATTGAAGTGTTTAAATACCTGAGGGGGGGGAATAAACCTAGCACTGAGGGGGTGTTTGCATTGAGGAGTGGAAGAGAGATGAGCGGGCATGGACTAAGGTTGAAAGGGGGACATTTCAAGAGGGAAATGAGGAGGCACTACTTCTCTGAGAGGGTGGTGTCTAGTTACAGTGCACTGCCAGAGGGTGTGGTAACATGTAGAACAGTCAATAGCTTTAAGGAGGAGTGGGATAAAGCAATAGAAAGCATCAGGGGGCAGGGGCTGGGACAAGCAGGGGAGGAATTGAGGGGGAGGAGGCTGGGGCAGCCGCAATCTATGGTGCTAGCTGCACACTCGGGCAGACTTACATAGACCGATTGGTGTGTTTTGCTGGCAGATTCATATGTTCATATGTAAAATCATAGTGACTCTCTTCATGAGTAGAGGTCCTAAAATGCTTATGTTAAAAATTTGGTGACAAATATCCATAAAATGACTGTATTGCAAGTGTGCATGATGCAGTTTCCACGCACCCTCATAAGTCCGCAAATTTTTAATATTTTCACTCCAGATTTTGAACATTGCCATTTTTTAAGACCTCCTTGTGAACAGTACAGCTGTCATTTTTCACATCCTGCCCAAAATATGCATTTATACATCTGGCACAGAATACCGTGGTTGCTGTGGGAAATCAATGTTCAGGACAGATTAAGAAAATCATAGTGACAGTGTTCATGAGCAGAGGTCACAAAATGCCTATGTTGAAAATTTGGTGAAATAATTCCACTAAATGACTGTGTTACACGCATGCATTGCACAGTTTCCATGTACGCGCGGAAGTTTGAGCATTTTTAATACTTTCACTACAGATTTTCAACATTGCCATCTCTCCACACCTCCCTATGAATGGTACAGCTGTAATTTTCACATCCTGCCCGATCTGTGTTTTCATACATCTGGTGTACAGTGGCACGGTCACTGTGGAAACTCAAATTTTGGGACACACTGACAAAATGCTTTCATGAGGTGGGGGCCACAAAATGCCCATGCTGAAAATTTGTACTGCAAATACCAACACGTCTGTGGCATTACGGTTTCTAACCATAAAGTCCCACCTTGTACAGACTGACAGGCATCAGGGGTGTGCTTTTGGATTGCCGACTGTAATGCTCATGCCATTCCAACCCCCTTCCCACCCTGCAGCCACTGACAGGCATCGAGCTGTGCCTTGGACTCTTTGGCCCCACAGTTCACTCCATTCTATATTGCACCCATTTCAGCGTATGTCCTTATGGAGTGGGGTGACTGTAAAGCCAAACACCCCAAGGCACACCTCAACACTTGTCAGTGTCTGCAGGATAGGGTGAGGTGAAATGGCATGAACGTTATGGGCGACAACCCAAACGCATGCCCCAATGCCTGTCTGTCTCTACAGGGTGGAGGCGGGGTTGATGTGAAGTCAAATACTTCACTGCCATTCCTACTCTGCATCTGTCTAACTCCTGCATTTCCAGTACTAATACCAGCAAGCAAACATTCGGCATTGATAAATGCTTGTTTAATACAGTTGTACATTTGGGCATCTGAGGAGTCTGTTTAATCACCTCTGCCTGCTGTTTTGTGTGCTTCCTTTGAATTAGTCCTATAGTTTCCTTATTAAAGATTCCATAATAATGCACTCTTTTCTCCACCCAGTATTTTTTTTTTAATTAGTAGTTCCAGAACCCACTGACATCAGTTGGATGACCACAGTGAAGCAGAACACAGTGTCATCTGCTGAGCCAATGCCACTGGGGTTCCACTTCATGTAGTCTTCAGCTCAACTGATGTCATCGGGCTCTAGAACTGCTAAGTTATTAAAAAATACATAAATATTGGTCCAGGAAAAGGCTGCATTAATAAGGGGCCCTAAATAAGGGAAAATAGAGCTATTTCAAAATAAACAAATAAAACAGTACACTGGGGTGACTAAACAGACTCCTCACAACTATATTAAAAAACATAAACAACATTGTTTATGCTCCTTTAAAAAAATAAAAATGAAAACTAATAAAAGAAAATTAAATGAAGATGTACTGGAAAGAAAAAAAAACAGAAATATTTATGTTTCCAAATATAAACCATACAAAATAAAACATGGGCAACCATACACAGCTCAGTAGTGTTACAGTCTTGGGATTCTGATGACATCAGGGACCTCCTGAGCTTTGCTTTCAACATACCTATGATCTCATCAGAGCTCTTGATGAAAGCACAGCCTTATTGTGCATGGTTGCTAATGCATTATTCTCTGAACAGATATAGCTCAGCTGTGATTTTTCCATTGCAAGTTTTCAAGTCTGTCCCCTCTCTATTTGTGTAGATGCCCTCACAGCTCTTCCTGGGAATCAAACCTGGGACTCTTGAGTCTCCAAGGCAGAAACTTCAGTCATTCAGCTAATAAGCAATTCATCCTAGCTGTAAGACTGCAGTACTTGGTTGTATGCCTCTCAACTGCACAGGTGGCAAAATGGTCTAAAAAGTGATCTGGCCAAGGAGGTAAGCAGTAAATCCCTCCCTCCTCCCCCGTTTAGTAGGGCTGTGCATGGGCCAAATAGTATTTCCTGAATACCACAAATAGTAGGCTTCCTGAATTTTCAGATGCCCTTCCCAAATAGTTCATTATTCAGGAACAACTATTTGGTGAGATTTTCAAAATCTCGCAGAGTTTTGCTGACCGATCAAAGGCCATTTCTGGAGCTCATATAGACAGGCACACCATGTGATTTCCTCACTCAGTGTTTGTAGCGGATAGGAGACAGTTGTTTCTGAACACTTGCTTTGGCGTACTTCTGAGACCTTAAACCTGCTAAAAAAGAAATCTTATTTTTGCTCCACAGGCTTTTTTGGGTCAATATTATTTGTTTAATTATTAAGAATGCATGGGACAGACATACGACAATTATAGTGGGGGTAGGAGGAAGTAGGCTGTTGGTTAACTAGGATCTGCAGCTTATACAATAGGTAGGGAAATGCACAGACTGGGTGGGCCAAAAGGTCCTTATCTGCCATCAAAGTCTATGTTTCTATGCTTCTACAGTATGTTTCTATGTAATTAGTGTCAGAAAAGCTGGTTTGGCTTTCTGATTGGGTATTTTGTCCTTGTTGCTGTACTCAGTTACAGCGACCAGGAGAGATGTGTGCTAACGCCCCTATTCCACTGCTCTCTGACACACAGCTCCAGTGTGATGTTTTTGGTGAGGAACATTTTGTTTTTGTGTTTTGTTTTTCGCTGTTGTCTGGCTCCAGGCTTAATTGGTTCCCTGCACAACTGAAGCGGGTGTCTACTAACTCCTCTTCTGTAGCTCACTGCACATGATTTGCCTATGTGTGAGTATTATTTGATTTTTGTGAGGCTCTGCCGTGCATGTGCAGTTCACTGTGCACAAGTTGCATGTTCATGCAAAATGTATTTTTTTATAATGCTGGGCCCCACATCCACAGCTGTGTGCACACAGTTTTTTAAATAAACTTTTGCAGTTCTCAGCCAGACAGATTTGACTTGCTGAATTATTGTTGTTAGTCATCTGGTTCTGGACTTGGATCCCTGTACAACTGAGGAGTGTATCAGCTGACTCCCCCTTCCACAGCTCACTGCACATGATTAACCTGGATCAGTATTATTTGGATCCCTGTACTACTATTTGTGCATGTCACACCTGTTTTTAAAACAGGAGACAGAGCTAGTCTAGCAAACTTCCGGCCCATCTCAATTTTACCGCCCTGCCAAACCACTTGAAAGGATGGTCTCAGAACAACTAACTGAGTACCTAGAAAAATAGCTTTATCTGCTCACAACAACATGGATTCCGGCAAAACCACTCCACCATCACCACGCTAGTAGAGTACACCACTCAGCTTTATGGGGCCCTGGATAAAGGGATGGTGGTGGGGTCTATCTTCATAGACCTCACCAAGGCCTTTGACACAGTCAGTCAGCAACTGCTACTGAAATGTTTCCTCTCTACAGGATTGTCAATGGACTTTGTGGCCTGGTTCTACAGTTACCTCACCCATAGATCTCAATGGCTCAGGATCGGCAATACAATCTCTGAGCCAAGGGAAGTAAACCTTGGGGTCCTGCAAGGTTTTATCCTTGGTCCTCTCTTATTCAGCCTCTTCATAAATGACATGCCTTCCACCTGTCCTGCACACTCCATACTCCATGCAGACAGTGCTGTTATCTCCGTCCCAGGGAAAAATCTGGGATCAATTAGCTCTGAACTTCAGCTCAGTTTTCGTGCATTGGAATCCTGGTTCACCAGAAATAAACTACTACTCAACTACAAAAAGACAAAGAGCATGCTCTTCAGTGCCCCACACAGCAAGATTTGAGGGTCCTCACTGCATGTACATAGTAATGAAGGAGAAGTACTAGACCAAGTCAACACATTCAAGTACTTAGGGATTCACCTTGATGACACCCTCACCTTCACTGCCCATGCTGAGCAACTGGTAAAGTCCATCAACATGAAGCTTGGCATCCTGTACAGACACCGCACCTCTATGACACCGGCTGCCCTGAAACTTGTTACGTGCAGTTCAGTTCTCTCATCCGTGGATTGTGGCCTTGTCATATACGGGGCAGGCACAGACACAGCGCTTAAAAGGTCAGAACCATCCTCAGTAAGGCCTGCCTCCTGGTTCTAGGAGTACACAAAATGACTCATTCCTGTGACCTATACAAGGAAACTGTCTGGCTCCCACTTCACCACAGACTCCAAAATCAGGCCTGCCACCTTGCAAAAAAGTCCCTGATGGGGTCCATGCCTAGTGCTACTTCAGCCCTGTTTGAGGCTGCACAGCCATCTAAATGCACAAGGAATTCCTCCAGGGCTGTCCTAGCTGTTCCCTTCAAACGAACCACCCTTGGCCAAAGATCCCTCTCCTACTGGGGGCCTAAATGGTTCAATGATCTGCCTGCGGACCTTGACAACTCCCCAAGACTTGGCCACTTTAAAAATGGGCTTCTATCTCTTCTTGCCAGTAAATCTGACTGCCAGTGTTTCTGTTAACCCTTGGCCTCTGACAGCCGTTTTTGTACCCATCAAGCACTACCCTCTCTCACTCCCACTCTCCTGTTCCACAACTGTCCACCTCCCCCCACCTCCCACCACCTACTCCCTCCCCTTGACAAAGCCTCACCTTGGCTGCTAAAACTGCATTTCTGCAGAATGGAAGTGCCCCATCTGAACTGTAACATGATTGTTAAACACTGTACCGCACTTAATTAGTGCTGCATTAATCTGTCTCTTTGCAAGTGTGGTCCTGTTTCTCCTCACTTGTTGTACCCTGCTTAATGTTGTAACTGCACACTAATACTACTTGTTAGTTGATGTTCTTTCTGTTCTGCACTGTTTCATCACCTGTAAATGTCTTGTATTCTTTGCTGACTTGGAGCCTTTGTAAATGAGCCCCCAGCTCAAAGGTATTAATCCAAATTTGAAATATATATATATGAAATATATTTTTTCATTATTGAGGCCATGCCTTGTGTGTGCATGGCTGTGTGCATGCATTTTTTTTTATTAAACTGCTGCTGTTCTTAACAGGAGAGGACTGACTCACCTAGCTGAATGTGTGCCATCTGTCTGTTCCTTTCTCAGTTCCATGTTCAACAGAAGAGGTTGCCCTTTTCTTTCCCCTTCCTCTTCTTACCCTTCTTAGTACAAGTGTTTTTTTTATTTGTTGCTGCTTTTTGTGGTACAGTATACTTGCTAGGGATGGCACATGTGTTATTGTTGTTCCACAAGCATTGAGTAAAGCATCACATGCACAGGTACTACCTAGTAGCAATTTTTGTTATACACAGTAACCACTAGTGACCTGATCCATCATGTTTTAACAATCTTGCAAACATGCTTGGTCTAGCCCCAGCAAAGCATCTGCACCACTGGCTGTAAGTGGTTAGGGACAAGGTGATAGACTCATAAAAAACAATACATCTAGGAGATTACTGCTGGTGCTCTCCTTGGGCCACCAAACCCCAAAACAATCTCTGAAGAACAAAGGAAGCACGGGGGACAGTAACAAAACATGATTAAGAGTGGAGTATAAAGTTGCCAGTACATTTATTTGTGTTAAGGATGGAGGATGCCAACAAAGTCCCAATGCTTTGATGGGAACCTGGCCTTTGTGAGTGGGCATGTCAGCAACATATACACTATGAATATACAGCCCTTAAAAAAACACACACCATAAATAAGTGAAAAGTCATAACTAATGAGACTGAGATGCCCTTCTAACAAAACACTCCTAAAGTAACATGACCCAGGGTGAAATACTGCATCAAGATTACAAAATATCATAAGATCAGTTCATAAAGTGATGACAGATAGTATGCAATACAGTATGTTACAAAATTACCACAAAATTCCTCAGTATGCTGCAGGGAGCAGAGTAATTTAATGGCAATTAATCCCTCTTGTCATGCAATATTTTGTGACATGTCATTAACTGCAAAGTATTGAATTGCATCCTGTCATGCTCTGCAGTATATTACTGATACATAATATAATTCCATAGAATGGGGTGAGATAGATCACATAGACAGTCTGGTATCTCTCTGTATTCAGTGGGCTCAGTTAGTTTTTCTCCCCAAGCAAGCCTTTTAGTTCTGGTAGCACTGGGAATTGTACTACTACTACTACTAATACCACCAGTAGTACTACTACTACTACTTCTAGTGTCACCACCTGTTCCATCTGCATGATCACTGTCAAATCCTTATGTGCTAGTAGAAGGAGGGCATTAAAGGTCACATGCCTTGTGCAGGAAGTAGCAGATAACACTACCAGTGCTCCCACTGCTACCACTATGGCTGCTACCTCCACTGCTACATCCACGGCTAGTGTAGTTCCCACCAGTGCCATTCTTGCTGCAGCCACCCTTTCAGCTGTCACCACCACTGCAGCCACTGTTGCCACTATTCCTATGCCCATCACCACAGCACCTTCTTCATCTCTGAGTGTGACCATGTGACCTGTGACCATGAACACCTGACAGTGTTGATTCAATGCAGTGCTCGATATCATCTTCACAGTGCTCTGTGTGTGGTGTGGTGGATCAAGTGTGCCACATGTAGCTTGTGCTGCATTAGTGGCAGCTTTATTTTGGTGGTTGAAGTGTTGTTGAGGTGAATATGGTACATCAGGTTCGAAGGGGGCTTAATAGTGTTATTTAATTGCTTTTTAAGATACCCTTAAAAAACACCTTTCCTGGCCAAATACCGAATAATGAACACCCAAATACCTGTGACCCGAATACCAAATATTTGGCCGAATATTCAGGAAAAGGTATTCACACAGCCCTACTGTTTAGTGGCTTCACCCACACCTTCATTTTGTTCTCAAATTTGTAATATGTGGAGTAACACCCTCCAACCACTATCATCAACTGACAGTATCAACCTATGCCTGGTTGCTTGATGCCCCTCCCCTGAAAGCCTAGCTCTTCATTTTTATTGTTAAAGTTTCACCACTATGCCTTCACTCAGTAGGCTATGACCCCAGCACACCCCCCACCACCACCACCAACACTATTAAGGCCTTCACTTCCAAAATTCTGCTGACACCCTGTAAGCCACAAAGGGTGTGATTAGTAAGTAACAATGTTTATTGCACACACACTGCATTTTAAAGGCAGAGTTTTCCGTAGTAATAAATTCACATCATTGCTAAAACTGATAGGGTCAGGCCTTACCACTTATAAAAGTCTCAGGGCCATGGCCATAATTGCCCCCCCCCCCATTCCAGTGCCAATGCTCAGCTGTCCTTGATTATGAGGGACATCCCTCATTTTACCCTCAAAATTTCTCTGTCTCCATCTATCCCTCATAGAAAATGTACTGTGGAAAACAAGCCTCCAAATAATGAGAGACAAAATCCTGAAATTAGGTATAACTGCAAGTGGAAAACAAGCCTCAAATTTGAGGCTTATTTTCCACTTGCAGTTATACCTAATTTCAAGATTTTGTCTCTCATTATCTGTTCTTTAACATACCAGGACAATTGGAATGTAAGTTGTAAGCTCATTTTACATGTATTAGAGAGAATGCCACCCCAAGGTTTTTTTATCACTAGAATGCTTTCTTGGCATACTGAGACATTTTAAAATATGACAAGAACTCTCTGGCTGTAGAGAATTCTTGATAACCTTTGCCCTTCTGAGGCTCCTCAGTTAAAGGCATACTGGTGTTAATTAGCTTCTCTGACGTAATCTTCTGTTATGTTTTAAATGTATATGTTAAACCAATGAGAATTATTTCTGTTGTTTCAATATAATCTAGTGTTAATAGTATGGGATATTTGAAATAACTGCCACAAAGCTTCTGAAGAAGGACCTGGTTGGTTCAAAAGCTAGAGCACTTTGTTCTTTTCTGTAACATCCATGTTGGTCCAATAAAAGGTATCAAATCATTTGTTTCTGGACCTGTCATTAAAGGAGAAATTCATAATATTTCAACATATTAAATCAAAAATAAACATTGTGTTCCTCTTTATAAGGGTCAGTGTCCCACATTGACCCACATTTTGAGAGCCTGTGGCCCTCATTTCAGTAACAAATGGTACAGAGGTATGGTCAGTTGAGTTTCATTCTTGAAATCTCATGGATCAATTGCTCAGCATTGGGTTGCCTCTGTTTTTCATAGCTTTTGCTACTAGATGGCACTGCTTTTTGCTTATATTCAACACGTGTCATCTCTTGCATATGCCATTCCAAGCTGATTACAAGGACCTGTTCTTAGCAGAGCAAATACCTCCATATACAAGTGAATCCATGGATATAGTATTTCTAGTTGGCCAACAACTGCAAAGTGAACCCGAGTCTACCTAGTGACATCACAGAATCACTACTGATTCACACTACAAGATGAAATCTGAGATGGCTTTAAATGAAACACAAACCAGGTTGCTCACATTTTTTTTAATAGAAACATAAATTTGGACATGTGTGTAGTCTATTTAATAACCCCAGTGTACTGGTTAGTAGTTTTGGTTTGAAATAGTCATATTTTTTTCCTATATTTTGGGTCCCTTTTTAATGATTCAGGGTCCCTTTTTAATGCATTCCCCCCCCCACCTAATATTTATTGTTTAATAACTTAGCATTTCTGAAACCTAGTGATCTCAGTTGAGTGGAAGCCTTTCATTGAAAGCTTCATTCAAGGCTTCAGTTGAACTTGCCACTGGGTTCTGGATCAGACAAGTGCAGTAAATAACAAAAATGGATATTGGGTTGAAAAATGGCAACGTTATGAAGGGACCCTAATTAAAGGAACACTGCCAACCCTTTTTTGCATCATATTATTTCTAGTTGACACCTCACATTTGATGATTACTTATTATACAATTGCTTTTTTATCTGCTTCCTTCTTTAGTAGAACTGAAATGCATGCTATTGGTGAGATTATACTTAACCATGTTTTGTTTCAAATTCTTTATCTGCTCTAAATGCATACTTCAAGAACATTAAGACACCCCCAAACAGTGCAGCCACTCATGATGCAATAGACTCATCTCCTCCCACTGTGTCTTGAGTGGTTAGACTGTGTTTGAGATGTTCCCAAGTCCAGGAAAGATGCAGTGGGCATTGATTAAGGACTGTGAACAAATACATTTTTTCCTGTAGTAACACCAGCATGTTGGGCAGTCTTTTGTTGACTTTAAAAAAAAAAAGGAATTGGAATCAAACTACCACCAGCTTCATCAGAAAATTCTACAGAATGTGAGCACTCATAAAGGTACAGTATGTTTTTAAACTAAGGGCAATTTGAAGCATAAGCTGGTTGACAGTGTCCCTTTAAGGAAAAGTATCACTATTTCAAAGCAAACTCACAAAACTGTGCATTGGAGTTATTAAGCAGCTTGCACCTATGCCCAAATTTGCAATTATATTAAAGAAAATGTAAACATCAAGGTTCATATTCCATTTTAACTTTTGCAAACCATATGACGCTTATCACTAAACTCAGTAAACATTTTTCCATTTCTGTGGCTCCAGTCAAAGAAAATGTAACTTTTTTAAAGGGAAGTGCCTTCATTTTCTATCATCCAAGTTCTGGAACCTACTGGCCTGAGGCCTCCACTTTTGTCACATATTATGTCCACTGTTATCCCAAAAGACCCTGAAGGACGTGAGGTGGATGAAAGCAGGAGGCATCATTCACAAGGAGACCAAACCAAAAAATAGTAAATGACCAGCGCAGCAACCATTGAACCTGAATGGCATAGTAACATTGCAGAAAAAGACCAGCAAATACAACAATAAACATGGCTGTACTATAACCTACAAACGTACCCAAGTAACCACAATAGTCTCAGATGGGGAGCAAATCTGTTGTTCACAAGCAGACTCCCAGAACTGTCAGATGAGGTGTCCACATCATTGCTTTGGCTCCTGTCCAGTTGCTGAGGAGAGGGATGGCTGGGTTTGTATTGATTGCGACCTCATCTTTTGCCAGGTCACCAGCCATGACTCTAAGGTTAGGGAGGGGAAACAGTCCACCTCATGGCAACTGTTAAAATTGGAGGTGGTTTGGGAGGATCCTTGAATTTGCAGGCAGGAGAAGGCAGGGTAGGATCAATAACCAATAAGTCCCCAGGGGTCAGAAGATTTGCAGATGTCCAAGAGCACTGAATACACTTCTGTACTACTTCTGGTGTATGGAAGGAGTATGAGACTCCATTACGGTAAATCTTTAAAATTCCCAGATACAGAAGACTTAATTGCACATTCAAGGCTCATAGAGCATGCCTGGCAGCAGAAAAGAACCCCGATGATGCTCAGTCAATGCCGAGGAATAGTTGGGGAAGATCTAAATAGTGTGACCCTACCAAATCAAAAGTCCCCAGTCATAATTTCTGATGTGGAAGTTTATCTTGTAAAAAAAATAATCCACAATTTCTTATCTCCTTACTAGGTGGTGCTGCTGGTACATGCTGTATGCTGTGTGAGTCTGGACAGCTCTCACTTTCTTATGGTGTCATCTCTTGGTTTGTTGTACCCCACCACTCTCAGCAACAGACACACTCTTATCCTGCTGTATGTAGATGGCCGTATTGTTGGCTGTTTTAAATAACGTGGCTGTTTCTCAGTGTTAAACAGTGTGTCCCTTTCTCATCAATTGACCAAGCTGTGTTTTAAACTACGCATGCACTTTCCATGATCATGATACTCATGTGGAGAATGAGAAGCCCAGCAGCGTGTCACATACATTTTACTTTCATGTGGCCAATTTCTGCACTACTTTAGTGATATAATTTGACTGTGCCCATGTTCCAGTTATTCTGTAAAGGCTGAAAAGTGGGCTAGTCAACTGCACTCATGCTGGCAGGATCGCAGTTTGGATCAGGGGACTGAGAAGACTCTGTACAGGTTTGTTTTACTACAGAGAAATGGAGAGCCAAGAATGATGTAAAGTAAGGTCTAAACATGAAGAGAAAAATGTATTTTTTAGATTGTTGTGTTTGTGTGGGAATATGAAACCGGATTGGCTTCAGCGAGAGACTGTGACTTTGTTTTGGCTTCAGGGATGGTTGAGCAGGGAGGGATTTGTTAAAATGTACTGCGGTCACCTCTGTGCCTGCCCAAGATACAGTGATGTTACTGTGAAATAACATCACTGTGTCTAGGGCTCAGCAGCCAATCAGCTGCTACTGCTGCTACAACTCAGACATAGACCATGACTCCTCCTGCTCTTAAACTTTTTATTAGTTTTTAAGTTTATTTTTTACATCTTCAACAAGCAATGTGTTCTGCTGTACAGTCTGGTAGAGAGCTCAGAAGGTAGAAGTGTGTGGTCAGGTACAGTTTTAAATTTTTGCAGATAATCAAATTTAAATTTGCAGATGGTGCTTTTATTTATGGGCTTACTGTATTTGGACTGATAACAAAGTATAGTGTTCATGATCTCATTTTGGCAATGTACAGACATAGAGATGTAGAATTTGTCAGCAGATAAGGATGGCTTGGCCCACTCAGTCTGTTCATTTTCCCTGCCTATGTTGTCACCGCAGACTACCTGATCTCATCTCTGGCAAGTTCCCCCCCACCTGCACTTTCCAAACATGATATTGTTGTATCTATCTCATGCATGCTTGAAGCCCACGACAGTTTTTGCCCCCACTACCTCCACTGGAAGACTGTCCCAGGTATTCACCACTCTTTCAGTGAAGAAGTATTTCCTCACATCCCTCCTAAATTTCCTCCTTCCAGCCTCTTTGCATTCCCCATTGTTCTCGTGAGCCTTCTATTCTGAAAATTAAATCTTCTCCTGTCTTATTCACCCCCATGAGGTACTTACTGTGTAGGTCTTTATCATGTCCACCCTCTTCCTCCTCTCTTCCAGGGTGTACATATTGAGATCCCTCAGTCTTTCCTCATTGGATGTATGATACTGCCCCTGCACCATTTTAGTTGCCCACCTCTAGACAGTTTCTACCATGTTCTTTCCTAAGATGTGGTCTCCAGAAATGGATGCAGTACTCCAGGTGGGGTATCAACAATGATCAATTCAGTGATAACAAAACCTCTCCCCTTCTGCTGTGGAGTCCCCTGCCTATGCACACCAGCGTTCTGTTGGCTTTGCCTACTGCCTTGTTGCACTGTCCCACCACCTTAAGATCATCAGATATGATAACCCCAAGGTCCCTTTCCTGTTTGGCAACCGTCAATACTTCTTCTCCCATTTTGTACACCACCCCCATGTTTCTGTACCCTAGGTGCAGTATTTATCATTTTTTGTATTGAAACTCAGTTGCCACACCCTCGACCACTCCTCAGATTTTCTCATGTCTCTATTCATTCTCTCTACACCCTCTGGAGTTTATACCCCTATTACAGATTTTGGTGTCATTTGCAGAGACATTCCATCCCTTCAGATCTTCTGCAATGTTGCTTATTGTAACTGGGAGCTCCTGTTATGTGCTAAACCCCTGTCAGAAATAAGACAATGTGCCAGATCCCCCCCTCCCCATTTGCTCTCACTCTTTTCTCTCTTCTTTCTTTTTCTCTCCTTTCCTTTCTTTTCATGTCAGGGTGGCCAACCTGACATTCTTACTCTTTGGTTGTCCCCTGTATTGTTTAGAACCCCCCCCTTCTAGGCACATTAGCATTGTTTTTCTTGATCTCCCAAGCAGGAGATATTTATTAGTGCACACCATGCTATAAATTTAATATTTAATATTTAAATAGCGCACCTGTTCTAGAGGCACTGAGCACCAGAGCTGCTGCTGCAAGTTGTAGCTTCTTTATGCCTGTGCAGCTCCGATGCACAAATTTGGTCCTGGTCACAGAGTACAACACAGGATCGGCATCCTTATGCAGCTCCGGTGCCTGACAATGCTGCCAGTCGTGAAGTGCGACCCAGGAGCATGAGTTGATGTGGAGCAGGATGCTCTGGTGTGGGTTTTGCTGCACCACGTGGCTAAGGTGGCACTCCTTTTTTGGAGCTCAAGTTGCAAGTGTGCTTCAGAGCAAGGGCATGCTCTGAAGCAAAAACAGACTACTGCACTTGCTGCATGATTAAAAAAAGAATTGCCGGCTGAGGGGACACTATGGGCAATGGTAGAACTAAGCCCCGTAGTGTCCCATATTGCAGAAAAGTGTGCCCTGTACAAAAGCAGCCCCAGAGATATTGTAACTGGAGCCGCACAAACATAAATGAACATAAAGGTAATTGGGGACAAGAGAATAGAGAAAATAGCCCAAATTAAACATTTCCTGATGGTTAAATTGTCAGTCATCAGCTACTAGGAAAACATGTTGGTTGTGGCAGGGGCACATAAGGAAACTTAGCACAGAGCCCCTGCATGATAAATAAAAGGTTCAGCTATGAAGAGCTGCAGAATAAGAACCCAAAAAGGGTTCAAATGAAAAAATAAAAGTTTTTTTCTGAGAATCTTACACATTGCAGATCTCATGAGTTGGCAAGAGAAGGGAGATTAGGAGCGCATACTAAATCTCCCCTTCCCCTTGCCTATTCAGGGATGCCTGCACACTAGTAATAAAATTGTTATAAGTCCTAGAATAAAATGTAACTACATGAGAGGTGTTCTCTGCATTGTAAGCTCCAGCTATATGGCTGGCTGGCCATGAACTGACTCTATTTATGGGTTTTAGAGCTAGTGATGTCACAGCCAATGGGAATCTCCCAAATGTGTGATGTCAACCCATGGAGCTTTAAAAAAGGCTCACCACTAGGGGACCTCAGAAAATCAGGTCAGTCTGGTGCTGACAGTGAGAGGAGAAGGATCTTCATTGGTGTGTGTGTTGATTTCCACACAGATAATTGGAGTGCAAGAGGTATTACACTAGGCTATCTTGGCTGAAATGAAGCCACAGGCTCTTCTGGGGAAAGCAGAGTCCTGAAAATCTTTTGTTGTGCAGGACTAACAATCATTATTTTTATAATTTTTGTATATATATATATTTCTTGATTTTCTACTAAATAAATTGATGAATGCATTCATGCATTTTTTATGCACTTGATCCCGCTTGGTTGTGTCTATTTGTTATCCCACACATTCACCCTTATGAAGACACTGAAGAGAACTGGTCCCAGTACTGAGCCCTGAGGCACCCCACTGGTCATTCTCCCCTTAATAAAGTGAGTGCCATATAGCACCGCCCTCTGTCACCTATCCATCAACCAGTTCTGCACTCAGTTTATAGGGATGGGTGGGTACTAAAATACCCAATCCCTGAGACTACCCGTGGATACCCTAAAAGTACCCTAAAATTATCCAGATGAAAAACGAGTAGTTGGGTTGGGTCGGGTAGTTACTACCCAACCCGTTCTACTACCCGCTTTGCCACCATGACTGACACTCTTTTTGCACAGACTGCGTACAGCTCCAGAATTTATTGAAATGTTTCACCAGGAAGACACACTGAGTGACAAGTCACTCATCTCCCAGTGCAACCTGGGGGGAAGGAGTACAATAGGAATGAGACATTAAACAATTAAATTACAAGATCAACATTAACATACAGTTGTAAGGCAGGTGTTACAAACAGTGTTACAACAGTGTTGCACATAATAGGTACAAAGACTGGACAATAATAAGTACCAGGTTAATAAGTAAACAAGTGCTGATGTGAAAGAAAAGGGGGAAAGAAGAGGAGGGGTGAGGTGGGGGAGGGGGAAGAGTTGTGTCCCTAGAGACCCCTTCAGGATGTGAGGAACCTTGCAAGGGAACTGGGGGGACCAGAGAGAAGAGGATAAGGCTGTGTTGCAGACAGACTCCTTCAGGATGTGGGGAACCCTGCAAGGGGGCTGTGGGGATAGATAGAAAGGAGGATAAGGCTGTAGGGATTCAAAGAGGGAGGAGAGAGAAGGAGGATGTGTGACTTAATGCTAGGAGGGGGAATAGGACCTATCCCAAGAGAGGACCCTTCAAGATGTGGGGTACCCTACAAGGGGGTTGGGGAAGGTCAGTAGATAGGGATTAAGAAAGTGATAGGAGAAGGAGGGAGTGAGAATTGAACCCTTTGGTGAAGAGAATTCACACCTTTGGAGAGGATGGGGCCTAATCAATAGTCCATCAGGATGCATTGGACCCTGTTAGTAGTCATGGAAAGCCAAGATAGTGGCTAGATAGAATATGGGAGATATGCTTAGGCTTGGTTGGACCCCGTCAGGATGCTGACAACCCTGCAAGGGGACTGCAATGGCCAGGGAGAAAGGTAGATGGGGGAGGGAAAGGAGAGGAGACAAGATTAGGTGCAGTAGGACCCCCTCAGGATGCTGAGAACCCTGCAAGGAGGACTGCGAAGACTAGGGAGAAAGGTAGATGGGGGAAGGGAAGAAGAGGAGCCATGCCTACGTGCAGTAGGACCCCTTCAGGATGCTGAGAACCCTGCAAGGGGACTGCAAAGGCTAGGGGGGCAAGTTGATAGGGGCGGGGAAAGGAGAGGGGAATTGACTGCAGGGTCAATATAAAATAAATTCCACACTAAAGAGCTACCCTTTGTGCTTCATACTTCGGTGCCTGGCACTATTTCTCATACAGACAAGGGACCTGGAGGAAACCCTACACTGTAATTTCTGTGTTCACATGAACTTTTCTCATTTATGCTCATCTTCTTATTCTTATGTTTAGCATATTATTTGTTTTCTGCACTTGCCTCTCATGCCATACAGTGGCATCCTCTCCTGCACCCTAATCAAAAATACAGACCTCATTGCCACAAGATTCAGAAAAACTAGAAATGCCATCACCATCATGTGGGACATGGCCTGGGCTGTCTCATTCCTAGCCCTCAATATCACCACCATCTTTATTAGCATTCACTGCCTCAGGATCTGAGCTTATATTTGAAGAGGATGCCTCCTTGTCCTTGTCCTTGCATGCTGCTTCAGCAGCTGGAAGTATTCTGGCACATGTGTCAAAATGTTCAGAACCTCTATGAGTAACTCCTGTTAGTTCTTTCCAGAATTCTACTATCATTTCATTGCTAACATGGTTCTTTTGTTCAGGAGGACATTTAGTGCCAGTCCTGGTGATGTTATTATTGTTGCTGTGTTCTTCATTAGTGGTAGGATTCATGTTGTCCACATCATTTTCAGATGCACGTGCAGCATCACTGTACGTCTTTTTAGTAGATTTAAACTGGGAAATATGAGACATAGTAGAGACAGCCATGGCTTTCACTATGCCGTAGAGAGATGTCACACACAGTGTAGCTATGGCATGGCTTGGGGCACCTAACGGGCTAACAGACAGTGTAATGCAGTGTAAATGGCTTTCACTGTACTGCAGAGAGGCACAGAGTAGCTTTGTCACAGACAGGGCTCAGGTACCTAACAGACAGTATGTAATATAGCCGAAATGGCTTTCATTATACTGCAGAGAGACACAGAGTAGCTATATCACAGACAGGGCTCAGGACATCTAACAGACACTGTGCATTACAGTCTAAATGGCTTTCACTATACTGCAGAGACACACAGAGTAACTACGTCACACAGGGCTCGGGGCACCAGACATATGTAATACAGCCTAAATGACTTCACTATAGTGCAGAGAGACACACAATATTAGCTATGTCACAGACAGAGTTTGGGGCACCTAAGAAACAGTGTGCATGTAGCATAAATGGCTTTCACTGTACTGCAGAGACACACAAAGCAGCTAAGTCACAGACAGGGCTCAGGGCACCAAACAGGCAGTGTGTAATACAGCCTAAAAGGGCTTTTACCATACTGCGGAGGCACACAGAGTAGCTATCTCACAAACTGTGCTCAGGGCACCTAACAGACATTGTGTAATATACAGCCTTAATGGCTTTCACTATACTGCAGAGACACACACAGAGTAGCTATGTCACAAACAGGACTTGGCACCAAACAACAGAGCATAAATGGCTTTCACAGCTGCTGCCAACAATCAACACCTTCCTCTTCCCCCTTTCTCCTTCTCTCCTGAGCACTGCATTCGATCCCCCAGTTATTCACCATTCAGTCCCCAACCCTCCTCCTTAGCCTCCTTCGTGGACTAAAGTTTGTGCTTCTGTTTGTTTTGTTTTTTTTAAGTATAAACTTTTTTCTTTCTTTTCTCACCCCATTTGCAGTGAGCTCTGATTGCTCCCTCTCCCACCAAACTCTTGATCTATTCTGCATGCTCACACAGCAGACAGGCAACTCAGACACCAGCACTAACCAATCAGATTTCAGGTTGGTATCATGTGCTTCTTTCTGCTGTGAGGACCCTACAGGCTACCTGTAATGCCTGAATAGAAGTTCAGAAGAGTCCCAGGACCCTACAGGCTGCCTGTATTGCTGGTTTAAAATTTCAGTTACCCATTACCCAACATGTTACTCATGTCCACAGTACCTGACCCACAAAGTACACTGTTACAGGTATGTTGAATAGGATAGTAAATTACCTGAATTACCCTACCCAGCAAGAAACATTGATACCTGACCTGCCTGCTCCATCTACACAACAGGTAGCCCATGCCTACCAGTTTATCACCTTGAGTACAACCCCCAGACTGCCCAGTTTCCTTATAAGCCACCTATGTGGTATGGTGTTGGAAAGCCTTCCTGAAGCCCAAGTAGACCTGTCCACCACCCACCCTGGTCTATTTCCCTGGTCGCCCAGTTGAATAATTCAATCAAGTTCATCTGACATGACCTCCTCCCATGAATCCATGCTGCCTGTGGTCATGTAACACACTGGAGTCAAGATACTCCAGCATCCTTTCTTTTAATAGTGTCTCCATTAACTTCCCTACCACTGATGTTAGACTGACTGGCCAATAATTGCCAGCCTTCTCCCTGCTGCCACTTTTATGAAGTAGGACTACATCTGCCCTCTTTCAATCCCTTGGAACTAGTCCTGTTTCCAGTTTCCAGTGTGTTGTTGAATAGGACTGTCAGAGGTGCAGCCAGCATCTCCTTGAACTCCCCCAGCACCCTTGAGTGTACACCATTCAGTAGTGTGGTCTTGTTCACTTTCAGATTCTTAAGTTCCTTCAGGATTCTTTCCTATGTGAACAGATTTGTGTTTACCTCTCTCCCCCCCAAGTATTCCTGCTGCTTCAGTGTGGTCCATCCCTCTCTCCCACCACTGTAAGACAGTATCCTGTGAATACAGTGAAGGAATATTGGTGCCACATCAAAACAGCAACTCATATTGGGCACTATACTCCTGGGCTACCCTGCAAGGGTAGCGACCCTACATGAATGCGAGGGTAGTAAATGGCGACAGGAAGGGGGGGATAGCGAGGGGAAGTGGAGGGACAGGGAAGGGGTTTTGAGGGACTGGTGTGCCTGCTGCTGCTGCTGAGGTAGCCATGTGGTGTGGTGGTGTGGGTGGCTGGCTCTGGCAGGGTTGGGACCGGGTGTGTAGAAATTGTGCCATTGCCTGTGGCTGCAGCACTTAATTGTTTTGCGATTTATGTATTTTGCCCCCTCCCTGACATGCACCACCCTGGAGTTGAGAATCTGTATTCAGGTGGTGTGGGGTGAGGGGGCACAGCCCCCCACAAAACACTTTTCATTTAGTGGATGTCGGGTCACCTGGAAGTGTATATCAATGATTTGCTTTTCAGCGATATACACTCACCATAATAGCGATTGCCATTATGCGAGCACTATTATGACATGGAACCCTGTAAGACCGAGAAGAAATATTTGTTCAAAATTATCTGCTTTTTCTTGATCCTCTTCTGCCCAGTCTCTCCCTGCCCTTCTTAACCTCACAATCCCAACTCTTGTTTTCCTCTTTTCACTTATGTACCTGAAAAAGATCCTGCCCCCTTTAGCTACTCCTTTGGCTATCCTTTCTTTTACACCTTTGAGCCTCTCACCACCTTCCCTGTTTCCTTCTGTTTTCCTTGTACATGTCTGTGTCCTCTTCCCTCTGCATCTCCTTGTACCTCATGGATGCCACCCCTTTAGCCTTTTACCTTCATAGCTACTGACCTCAAGAACGACAGTGGTTTCTTTTTCCTCCTGTTTTTTCCTTTTTCTGGTTTCTTTTGTACAGACGTTTGTTGCCTTCACTATCCCATCCCTTGATTTTGCCCACTGTTCTTCTACTCCACACAGGCAGTCCTCCCACTAGATCGTCTCTGAGGCAGTCACCCATTTATTCAAAATTTGCCTCCTGAAGTCCAGGACCCTTGTATGGATTGCCTCTGTCACCATCCTGATGTTAAACCACACTGTAGGGTAGTCGCTCGTCCCCAGGTGGCATCCCACCTTGGCTTTTGCAAAACTGTTAGTGAACACCTGTTAGTGAGTGCTAGGTCCAGGATTGCCTTATGTTGAGTGGGCTGTCTGAGTAGTTGCCTGCAAAACACCCCCTGCATGGAGTCTAGGATGGCCCTGCTTCAAGCTGAGGCTGTGGCTGTGGCTGTGAAGCTCTAATCTATATCTGGCAGATGGAAGTCCCCAGTGCCTTATCCAATACTTCCCCCTGTGTTGGTGATCTGTATATCACCCCAGTACGAATAGTGTCTCTAGCTCTTGTCTCCAGGGTGACCCACAGCACCTCCAACCCACCCTTTACCCCTAGGTTCCCTTGTATTTCTATTGCTCTGATGCCCATCCTCATATAAAGCACAACCCCTCCACCATTCCTCCCTTCCCTTCCTATACTGAGAGTAGCCTGGTACGGCCATGTGTCCCAGTCTTGGCTCTTTGTGCACCATGACTCAGTAATGGTCACAAGATGCAGGTCTGCCTCTGCCACAATGGCCTCCAGGTCTGGACTTTTATATCCAAGCCTCCATGAATTGACACACATGGCTCTCCACACCTTACTCCCACACTGTTTGCTAACCCCTTCCTGCCTTTGTTGACACTTGATACTTCCCTCTCTACCCTTCCCCCTTACTACCCAATTCTGTTCATGTCCCTTTTGTACCTTATTAGGCTTCTGCTTTCTTTATCTTGTACCCTAAGGGAAGTTCCTCCCCTCTTGCCTTCTCTTGCTGTTGCTTCAGTCGGGGGGAAGGGGATGCAGTTTATGCCTTCCATTTTATTTTTACCTTCCCCTTAGCTAGTTTAAATGTTTATCAAAGTAACACCTAAGTCTTCCACTAAGGACTGCAGTTCCCTTCCCAAATAGATGCAGGCCATCACCACTGTATAGACCGATATTCTTCCAGGTCAGCCCCCAATCCCTAATGAAGCTGACCCCTCCTCCCTGCACATTTCTTTAAACCAAATGTTGAAGCCCTGGATGTACAGTACCATATCCTCACCATGGCTATAAACATGTAGCACCTCAGCGAGTGCTACCATTTGTGTTACTTGCTTTAGACCCCTCTCTGGTTCCATGAAGTCTTCCTATACCACTTCAACCCCATCCCATGCCTGATCATTCATCCCCAGGTGGACGATGACAACCAGCTCCCCACCCTGTCCTGCTGCCCTAGTTTACCTTAAGATCCACTATCTATTCCTCTGAGAATTTCCCCATTTTAAAATGAATCTCCAGCAAGTAAGTAATGTAATGCATTTTTTTGAGAGGGAGGAGGGTAGCACTTTGGGGCTCTCTGATGCCACTATTTTCAGTTTTAAAAAGAAACTCTTGCACAGTCACTCAGAGAGTCAGCTGTTATTTCCTCTAGCACAGAACAGTCTGCTTGCCTTTTTACTGCGCTGAAGCCACTGTATCAAGGACATCTCAAACAAGGTACTGTAATCAGCAAAGCCTTCCATGATAGGTGAGAAAATAAACAGGATCAGATGCCATTTTAAGTCATATCTAGAAGGGATTTTGAAAACAGGCAAAAAAGTCTGATTCAATAGCAGCTGTCATTCGAGCTGATCAGCTGATTGCTGTCAGACCTTGGAGCATGAACTTACTTTTACACGGAGATGAAGAGGCAGAAGCGTACAATAAAGCTTTTGTTGCAATAACCTATTTTACATTATTTAAAAATGGTCAGAATTCCCAGTTCTGATGTCAGAATACTTCTTGGCAAAATAATAAAGCATGTTGATAAATAAAGTCATAACACATGGTTTTGACAACAAAATGATGAATTATGACTCTTAAACATAATTAATACGTAGCATAGTAAAAAGACATGGAATATAAAAACTGATTTGGGGAAATATTTACTTTAAATGTATACAATTTTTTAAGTTACTAATTCATGTTAAACCTGTATCCTATCACCTCTTCATATTTTTATCAATGAAGTGTAGAAAAATAACAAAATGGGACTGCTATAAGCAAGCAATAAGACATGACAAGGTGTGGGTTATTGTCTGATCAGAGCATGCCTGGGTGTGTTATGAGGCATGAGGCGCTTGTGCCGAGTGCCTTATACCTCTAGGTGCTCTTACCAGGCATCCCAACCCCACCTTGGAGTGTCTTATTGCGCTTATAAAATGGGTCCCCAAGTAATCATAAAAGAAAAGAACAAAAAAGTCAGAAATATAAAAAAAAAGGTTTTAATACCTGAAATAGTAAAAAATACTCACCCTATAAAAGTACTGTCATCTTTTGCAGTAAAGTGCTTCTTACATATTGCTCAGGTTGTGTGCCCACCACTGCTACAAAGACACACTATGCCCACCTGTCAAACACAGTTTTATTGTTGTCTTTTTATTTATTTATTTATTTTTGTGTAGCTTCTGCTTTCCTAAGGGTATTTGTGCCAGGGAGCAACTAAGTGGCCCAAACTGTTTTGCAAGGATAGTGGAGCCCCACACACACACACACAAACACTACTACCACCAACACAGACATGGGCTGTTTTATTTACTTTTACTTTATTTTAATAGATGTCCAAAGACTGAGAGCATCCTGTCATTGTACGAGTACCGCCAGGTTTTTCGGGAGTGACCGTGTCTCTCAGGAGCTGCCATAGTGAGGAACTCATGTTTTCCTGTATTGTAGAAAACACCCATTTAGTTTTCATTGGTGCTTTGCGGTGAACATGTTTGACATGTAGTTGAGTTTCTTTTATAGTTTGAAACTGTTGTTCTATTGACAAGAGCTGATGATGAAGTGGGTTTTTTTTTTCGGCTATCATTTGAAAGCTGCTTCATGGCGGCACACACTCAGAGCTCACTGGATTGGGGCAGTTTTGTGAAGAGGGGCAGAAAAGGTGATACTTTTACATCTTAAATGACTGGCAAGTGATCCTGATAGTATGATGCTGTGGATTTTTAAAAGGTGACTAAAATAAGAGACAGTGTGTTGCGTGTGGAGGGGCTCCAGCTTGGTTACGGAGTTCCACAGTGTTGGCACAGTGATCTCCTTAGTGATAAGTCCTGACTGGCTCAAGAGGTGCCGGTTGGCACATTATACCCTGATAAGGACATGGCCAAAGGTACCTCTCAGCCAATCAGGACCCAGAAAAATCCAGACCCATTTTTATAAACAAAACTATTAATTCTGTCTTTAGTTTCTGTTTACATCCTTGGAGGGTCTTGTGACATTGTGAACTACTGGGTCCTTTTCTTCATGGTTCAGAGTCAACCAAAATACTAGATTTTCTCCAGATGTTTTATAACTAAGGGTGTGCACTCAATGAACATTATTTCTCAAATACCATGAATAATGCACTATTCATTATTCGGATATCGAATAATGAATAGTTGCTCTATTCCTTCCTATTTGGGAAATAATGTCTACATATAAAAGGAAAGAAATAGCCTCCCAACCTCCTCTCTCACCCAGATCCTTTTAATATAGAAGCCCCCAATCCCCACCATCAGTTACCATCCAAATCCCCCCCCCCCTTCAGCACCTATGTTCTGAAATGATTTAAGTTTACTCCAATGATGGGCGGTAGGCACAATCTGGCTGCCTCCATGGTCAGCCGTTGACTTTTAGTAGCGCTTCAGTTACTGATAGTCCTTCCCCTCCACCCTGGTATCACCACCATCGTAGAAGAAGTAGGATCCTTGTTGCGCCAACACTCCCCACTGCACCTGCAGCCGTGTCCAAGAACAAAAGAAGGCAACTGACACAGCCCACCCTCCTCAGTCTATGGCCAGCAGCCTTCTTCTGAATAAAGACATTCCCATGCTTGCTTGCACAGTAAGACTAATGAATACTTAATGACTGAATACTGAATATTTGGTCGACTATTCAGAAAAAGGTATTTGCACATCCCTATTTATAACTTGGTTTATGTTGTTACTAGTCTCCCTTGAAGAAATTATGTATAGAATAAATAATAAGACACAGTACTGTATGTTTCAAGTCTACCATTCCTTTAAGGGGGTGTGATGATGCTATAAACCCCACGAGCAAATATTAAGTGTTTTAGGATGTAATCAGAGTGAAGGAATGGATTTATAGGTTTGTGATTCATTGTCTCCTATCATTTATTGTATAGAATACAGTATTGCAAAAACTATGCTTGCCCTAACTTTGTCACTGTCTTTCAAGTCACAGATATATACCCACGCATCAAGTGTTTAGGGAGAGGTGTCATAGTTGGGGCAATGCCAATGCTGCTTCGAGCAATCATTCAAGTCCCAAGAAACAACATATTGTACCACACTTTAACCAAGATTTAGTAGAATGGTTACCCTGACTTTGCATTTCACTACTTTGGTAGCCTTGTGTTTTAAACCTACTGTAAATGATGCCTAAACATATATATGTATATTTTTATGATGTATTTTTATTCTTTATTAATAGGATATTTAATAAGAAATGCACATACATTGTTATTCACTTAACAATTCATTTAATACCAATCAGTCTCTGGTGCCCAGTGGCACTTCCCTCTCTACCTCAGCTAACTCCTTTACCAAGCAATCCCTGACACTAAGTGACCCCATTCCCATGCCCAGTAGTCCACAGCATGCAGTGGCTCCTGGTATATTACCCTGCCCCAGTCTGAGCAACTTAAAGAGCCCAGTTGCTCCATCCTCTCTCACATTGCCCCAGTTCAAGCATTCTTGTCTGTCAAGCAGTCACTGGAATTAAGTGACACACTCTCCCTCATCCTGCTGCAATCTAAATACTCACTTGCATTCAGAGGTCCATTTCATCCTGCCCCAGTCCAAGTAGTCCCTGATATTCAGAGGCACCACTTCACCCTGCATAAATCCAAGCAGTCCCTGGCACCCAATTGTGTCACCTTTCTCACCCTGCTGTAACTTAAGCAGTACCTGTCATCCAATGGTGCCATTTCTGTCACCCAACTCTATTCCAAGCAGTGCCTGGCATCCAGTGGTACCACCTCCTCTCTCACCCTGCTCTATTCCAAAAAGTACCTGGAATCCAGTGGCGCTACCTCTCTCACCTTGCTCTAATCCAAGAAGTCCCTGGCATCCAGTGGTGCCACCTCTCTCACCCTGCTGTATTCCAAGCAGTCCCTGGCATCCAGTGGTGCCACTTCTCTCACACTGCTCTAACCCAAGCAGTACCTGTCATCCTGTAGTGCCACATCTTTCACCCTGCTCTAAGCCAAGCAGTCCCTGCCACCCAGTGGTGCCACCTTTCTCACCCTGCTGTAATCCAAGCAGTACTTGTCATCCTGTGGCACTCCCTCCGTTTCTTCCATTCTCTCTCACCGATCTGCAATCCAAGTGATCCCTACCATCTAGAGGAATCCTTCACCCTTCATCAATTCAAGCAGTCCCTGCCATCAGACTGGCATCCAGTGGCACTGAATCCCTCACACAGCCCTAATTCAAGTTGTTCATGGTGCCAGTGGTACTCCCCCCAATATGTTGACCATGTTAATGATTCAGTATGTTTATGGTAATACAATGAATGACTGAACACTGCATTTGCTTGCAGATGGCTCAATGGTGTATGAGAGAATGGACGTAGAAGAATGAATAAGGATGAAGAGCACGTTAAACTGTAGCTGCTTGCTATGAAGCTAACATTTAAACACCAAATCTTGTAAAGTGATGCATGTTGGCAAATGGAATCCACAAATAAAGAATAGCATAGATGGAGTTGAGATGGAATTCTCAGATGAGGAAAGAGTTGTGGGCTTAAGGATAAATTGTAACCTAAAATGTCTGGGTCAGTGTGAAAAGGCTGTAGAGCTAGCATGCAACAGAAATATATCTGATGAGGATTCACAAGTCATAGTGAGCAAGTAATCATGCCACTGCACTGATCACTGATCTAACTGCATATACAGTAGAATACTGCTTGCAATTTCAGAACCCATAACTTAAAAAGGATTAGGATAAACTTGAAGGAATACAGCGTTGGATATCTAAAATGGTGTAAGTAAGCAATAACCCATGACAGGGTGTGCTGTTATTGGGGATTAACGCACACCTGGGTGCATTGTGAGGCATGAGGCCACAAGCCGAGAGCGCTCACAGACTCTGGGTGTGCAATAATCCCCAATAACAGCACATCCTGGAGTGGTTATTGCACTTATAACATGGGGTGTGCTCAAAACAAGGAGTAAACAACATAAAGGGGGTTTCTCCCTGTTTAAAAGAACAAATTACTGTATCCTGCCAAATAGAAACATATCCCAAGCAAATGCAAATTTAGCACAGAGAGAGGGAGACAGAGAGAGACAGACAGAAAGAGACAGAAACACACAGAACACTGACAACAGTGCTGGAGAACATAGAAATTGGACAGGGACACTGATCAGACATACCAGTGATTTGTCACTGACGAAAAATCCTCCGCGAAGCACAGTGTGCCTGTCTGGACAGAGGACATGAGACATCACATGCCCAGATATACAATGAGTTGGAAATAATAAGGGTCTGCAAATGACTTGGACATAGTAACAAAGAAGTAAAGAGGCGGCGACTAAGTTTCACTTCTCAGAACAGCAAGTAACAAACTGTCACTGTACTGCATCACTGAATCACGCTCTCTAGCCACTCGTCCCATTCTGTCTCTTGCTCTCACTGTCCCTGTGCCACCGTGACTCTTTCTATCTCACTGTTGCCTCACAGGGTTAAGCAACAGTATCACACTCTCCCGACTGATACTGTGGGTTGTGAGGGGTGCTGGTGGCCAGTGTAATTCCTCTGGACTGAAGGCTTTGGTGCAGCTGCACAGCTGATTACAGTGTTTCTGGAACACTGGAGAGAGAAAGAGACACACACACACACACACACACACACGCACGGAACATTGCCACAACTTTCATCTTACTGTCCCGGTCCCGCTGTGTAGCTCTTTCCCTCACACAGACACATGCCTTGCACAGTGTCTCCAGCTAGTGTCTGCCCTGGATGGTACTCTTAGTGAACAATGGGAATAGAACACAGGCTTGGGGGGGCACTTGCTCTCTTTCCCATGTCTGTGGCACACATTTCCCAGGAGGTGCTGCTCGCTGTGCTTTCTGCTCGCTCCACGTCCCTCTCAGTGTCTCTCTACCCCTGCCCAGTGCATCCTCAACTACTCCTTGTAGTGGGTGTCTGTGGCGGGGGCAAAGGAGAACACTGGTGGATGAGACACAGCGGATGGCAGGATTAAGTCATTTGCAACTGAGGCAGTGGCATGTGCAACCAATCAGCAGCAAGAGGTGGGCAACCTCAGTTACCGTCCTTCTGAAGGTACTAACCAATGAGACACAGCAGAGGGTGGGATTAAGTCATCTGCCTCCGAGGCAGCGCTGCCTCAGAGGCAATATTCATTTAAGAAAAGTGTCTCTTGCTTACCCTTCCCCATTATATAAGGGAAGCAAAAGGCACTCCATATTCATTTTAACATGTACTTTTATTGTGCAATCGCCTTCATTTTATTAATTGTACACCCTGTATTTTTGTTAGGATTGTGTAGCTGTACTGATTTCACTTATTCCTCTTCCCCCTGGGTCACACCTGGATATAAGCTTCAGCTCAGTCTGCCTTTCAAGAACATCACATTTAAAATAATCTTGGTATAAGCCAGTGTTAAAACAAATAATTCAAAAGGCAAAACAAAAATCTGTAAGTAAAAGCTCAACTTACTGTGAACTTTCAAAACTGGTTTAGCTACTTATGCGCATGTTTATTTTAACAAAGTATTTACTTTTTTTATTTAATCTGTTTTTGAGGCATTTGATGAATTGTTAGGTCAAAGCATGCAGGGATGCTCACAGCATACCAGAAAAGACACAATTCACAGCTATGACATAATACCAGTGTAGGATATTTATGATATACCTGTGAAATACAACTATTTTTATGTATCACCTGGCAGCTAGTTAAAAAAAAACTACTCTGAATAACCACCTCATGGTTAATATCTGCTTGCCTATCTATGTTTCAGTATGCAAAACAGTATGCAAAACAGACAGACATGCATTCCTTCAGTTGGGAGGAATCGATGGTTCTAAGTATAGAAAAGAAAACAGGAGTTCCTCTGCCATTTTCTCTGCTATCTGAACTACTATAGAACGTTTCAGGAGAATTTTGCTATGTCCATTCTGACTTTTCTTTCTTTCCTACACAGGGAAATAGATATCGGCAGCTGTGTACCAAAATATGCAGATGACACAAAGACTGGGAGCATGGTAGATACAGAGAAAGGTGGTAGGGAACCACAAGAATATTTTTGTAAGTAAAAAGGTGGTCATGTACTTGGACGAATAAGTTTAATGTTGGAAAATGCATGATGATGCGCTTTATGAAATAGCAACCCAAGACAAAAATACCAACTGGGAGACCAAACACTGGAGCCAACGGACAATAAAAAAGACTAAAGGGGCAAGCAAGGAAATAGGTGAGCACTCCTTCAAAGTAAAAATATTTTTGTATTCACCAATGGGTTCAGGACCTGTTTTTTGCTTCAAGCACAGCGAGTACATATACAAAATACAAAAAGAAAAAAAAGAAATGTGTGCCGCCAAGAGCCCCTGACCGCCAGTACTGACATTCTAGACATTGTTGAGTACACAAATGTTTTACTTATGCTACTTTGGAGGAGCGCTAATCCATTTCTTTTCTTGTTACTGCCTCCAGGATTTCACACCATGAATTCTGATCCCATGGGGCAGCTCTTTTTGTTTCAGGATTTAAGGAATGTCAATTAGTATCAGTGGCTTAGCAGGTAGCAGGCTGTACTCTGGAGTGAGGTGATCAGATGGTCATGCATGAGTTCTAGCCCTACATCAGGTACTTGGGGTAATACTTACAGTATAACTGACACTGTAGTTATAGTAGTACGGGCGGGGGGTGCTGCACTGTTCAGGTGCCCTCCTTCAGATGAGATGTTAAACTAAGGTCTCTACTACCCATTGCTGGTCACTGTCTAGGTGAAAGTAAAGATCACATGGCACTTACTGATGAAAAGTAGGGGAATTTTTGCATTAAGGAAAAAATCAATACAGAAACGAATCAATGAGTCATATTGCAAAATACAAGCATTTGTCAATGCCGAATGTTCACTTGCAGGTATTTGCAGTGGTGTTTGGCACGTATGGTGCTTTACCCTAATGCCCTGTGCGATTGCTGGTATTTGCACAATAAAATTTCAGCATGACCTTTTTGTTACCCCATTGTGCGCTACATAGGCAGAAACACGTTTTGGGCAGGATGTGAAAAATGACAGCTGTACTGCTCATAAGGAAGTGTGGTAAAATGGCAATGTTGAAAATCTGGAGTGGAAATATTGAAAATTGGCAAACCCTACTGAGTGTGTAGGAACTGTAATGCGCCTACATAAAACAGTCATTGTTAGGAATTTTTCACCAAATTTTCAACATTGGCATTTAAAACCTCTGCTAATGAACAGTGTCACTGTGATTTTCTTACTGTCCCATACATTGATTTAGCACACCGACTCGCCATTGTACATTTCATGGGCGGAAACACGTTTTGGGCAGGATGTGAAAAATGAACAGCTGTACTGCTCATAAGGAGGTGTGGTAAAATGGCAATGTTGAAAATCTGGAGTGAAAATATTGAAAATTCGCAAACTTACAAGCGTACGTAGGAACTGCACAATGCACACTTAGTAAACAGTTATTTTTAGGAATTTGTTCACCAAATTTTCAACATAGCCATTTTAAGATCTCTGCTCATGAACAGTAACACTGTGATTTTCTTAATGTGTCCCATACACTGAGTTCACACAGTGACTGTGCTATTGTGCGCTACATGGGCGGAAACACATTTTGGGCAAGATGTAAAAAATTACAGCTGCACTGCTCATAAGGAGGTGTGGTAAAATGGCAATGTTGAAAATGTGGAGTGAAAATATTGAAAATGCACAAATGTACGTGCGTGCGTAGGAACTGCGCAACGCACGCTCGTCAAACAGTCATTTTAAGGAATTTTTTCACCAAATTTTCAACATAACCATTTTAAGACCTCTGCTCATGAACAGTGTCACTGTGATTTTCTTAATGTGTCCCATACATTGATTTCACACACCGACTGCGCCATTGTGCGCTACATGGGCTGAAACATGTTTTCAGTGAGATGTGAAAAATTATTTTTTCACCAAATTTTCAACATTACCATTTTAAGAGCTCTGCTAATGAACAGTGTCACCATGATTTTCTTAATTCGTCCCATACATTGATTTCGCACACCGACTGCGCCATTGTGCGCTACATGGGCGGAAACACATTTTGGGCAGGATGTGAAAAATGTCAGCTGTACTGGTCATAAGGAGGTGTGGTAAAATGGCAATATGGAAAATCTGGAGTGAAAATATTGAAAATTCACGAACTTACGAGCCTGCACAGGAACTGTGCAACGCACGCTCGTAAAACAGTAATTTTTTGGAATTTTTGCACCAAATTTTCAACATGGGGTTTTTGAGACCCTTCTCATGAATGATGTCACTGTCATGGTGTTATTCAGGCCCGAAGGGTGATTTCATGCAGTGACTGCAAAATCACCCTTCAGGCCTGTATAACGCCATGACAGTGACATCATTCATGAGAAGGGGTCCCAAAAACCCCATGTTGAAAATTTGGTGCAAAAATTCCAAAAAATGCCTGAGATATGCAATAAAGTTGAAACCCCTCTATCTAGCCCATTATACAGCTTACCGACATTTCCTCAGTTCGCGGTTGGCTTTGAAGAGTGCAGACGTGTTCCCAGTCCACCGAAGATCATCGCGCCGAGCTCCGGAGGTAAGTATGGGGTGGGGGTGTGGGAGGCAGGGTGCGCAGTGGGTGGGTGCAGGTTGTGGGAGGGGTGGGGAGACGGCGTGGGACGTTTTTACTTTACAGGTTTTTTTAATTGACAAGTGGGATGTTTGCCACACTGGGGTGGGCTCCCAGTGTGGCACAAGGATAGCTGGGGGGCGAGGAGCCGGCGGGGATTGGGCACCCGTTGGCTAAGCTCTTGAGGGACGTTGCCATGCTGGGGTAGGCTCCCCAGCATGGCAGAGGATGGCTGTGGGGCCGTGGAGCCAACAGGGGATTGGGCACCCCCGTCGGTAAACAATGCAGGAGATTTGCCACGCTGGGGCAGCAAGGATTTGGGGGGGCGGCGTGATGCGGGGGGGCGGCGTGACGGTGCTCTGTATGACAGCGGTGGTTTTCTTTGAAGCGAAGACCACCACTGTCATACACAGCTCCCGCACCCATTGGTGCAGGACAGCCATGCCTGCTCAACTGAGCAGTGGATTTAACGGGAGAGGCACACCTTCAAAGTGTGCTACTCTCAAACGTTCCTTGCACATGCAAGCTCGAACATAAAACTACAATATACATACAGTGAAAAAAAGAAAACCAAGCAAAATATCTGGCAGAAATTATACACTTGGCAAAATACTAAAGTAAAAAAAATAAAGTACGCTGAAAGAAAACCAATGAAGAAAAAATAGTCAGAAGGCAGACATGCACTATGTAACTGAACCGAAGCAGCATCATGTAAGTACTGCATCAGAGAGGCACTATGCAATTTAAAGTGAGGTGAGCCATAAACAATTCAACCAAAATTTCCAGAACTGATGCATAGGCAGACTAATTCTTTCTTTGTTACAAACACCCCGTAGCATGTCTATAATGGGAAAAGAGACAGTAGTGTGCAGCAAAAATGAAGAAAGCAAAAATGGGCTGACTGGGTGGGCCCAGTGGCCTATATCTGCTGTCACGTTTTATGTTTTTATGTTTCTAATTTGTTTACCCTCTCTGGCAAGAAGGTGCTTTTTCTGAAACGTAAGTGCTCATCTAGCCTACCATAAATAAAATCTACATGGCATGAAAATTAATCTTAATGTTGTCTTGTGCAAATTGTTCCACTCTGGCCCATAAACAGTAAACCCAACACTACTTCAAAATAAGATACTGAAGTAAATGCTTGAATTCTCCAGGTTGTCACTAAAGTGGACCAAAAATATACTGTATGGGGAAGGGACAGGAAATGTGGAACTACTCTTGAGTTTCTAGTGCCATTGAAGGTTCCATCATGTCGATTCGAAAACCATATGGGTGACCAACATTATAGTGACATCTAAATGCCAAACGCGACCGTGCCGCCTGGCAATTGTGCTGCTTGACCTCTGTGGTACCCGAAGCACCAGGGCACATCTGGGCTTTGTCCCTCTGTACCCCCGAAATATTAAATAATCACCTCTGGTGGGGATTTACTGGGAAGAGAGGGCAACACTGGTGTGATGCTGTGGGTGTACCGTGCTCTGTTAACCAGTCTGGCACTGTGAGTGTCAAACTGGTTGCAGCGCACCCATGGCTGTTGCTGTAATGCCATTTCTGTGTTGACAGCACATAATGTGAACAGAATGAGCTGGGACACATCCTTTTCTCTAGTTTCTTATGCTTAAAGAAGAATGGTCAGCACAAACAACCTCACGCCCAAGTGTTGAGCTGGTCCCAGTTTGTGCTTTGTGTGTAAAAACTTTGTTTTACTTATTGCTTACTGCAGTACAATTGTTTGTACAGTAGTGCATATCAGGCATATTTTACTGACTTCTTAGCTGATATTTTATGTAATTATAAATCCCAGAATCTCCTGTAGCCATCATCAGAGGAGGGCTACAGCAGTTGGAGATTCAATAGCCTGCAGTGTATTGTACAGATGTTATCAGCTCAAATCTGATGTTTGCTAGTCCTTCTGTTTCACAGGGCTAGGAACAGTCCTTGATTGTACTTAGCCCCAAGAAGACAGCAGGACCAGAAAAACAAACAGATCAGAGATTACAAAAGCTCTAACATGCACTGCAGGCTAGTGAATCTCCCACCACTGCTGCCCTTCTGTGATGTCAGCTGCCAGTCTGGGATTCACAGTTACAGAAAATGTCAGTCTTCAAGTCAGCTAAATAAGCCAGATACAATCTACTATACTGCAGTAAAAAGTAAGTAAAAAAAATGTTTCTGCACACAAAGTGCAAATTGATAGTGCCACTCCTGGGTGTCAGCATGTTTGTACACCTCAGTTGGTGGTGTTGTGCTGTCGCTGTGCCAACAGTCGACATATTTCTTGTCGCTGCAGCATAGTGGAACCATGCTATTATAATATCCTCCTGGTATTGAAAGGTCTCCCCTATTTTATTATGTGCTACTCATTGGCACTGTTTGTAGGAATGTCCCACCTCTGCATAAGTTTCACCTGAAGGGGTTTGGGCACTATAAACTCACATGCCCATACTCCATGCACAGGTAGCATTTTGGATGATCACAAACAGAACTCAAGTGGATTCTAGCACCACACTTGTGTCAGTTCTTGGGCTGACCTGGGGTTTAGTAAGGAATAGTGCAATAAATGTCAACCATAAGGGAGAGTCTTTTTTTATAGTATAACCAAAACATTTCCAGAGCTGTAATGGTTTTGAAACTGATGTCATATATATCAGTGTTGCAGGATGAAAAGGAATTGTGGCAATGCACAACTCTATCAGCTCAGAGCTCAAGAGCTGATGGAGAGACTAGTTGAAAGACAGTATCTGGAGTCAGATGTACAGAGGGCTAAAGAATTGGTGGATGCAACTCCCAGGGAGAATTTTCTACAAACAAAGGAGAGACCACATGATCTAGGCAGTGGTTCCACCTTTGTTACAGCATATGGAGGGGAAGTAGAGAACTAGTTAACATTGTTAAGAAGAACCTTGAAATGTTAAAAGGTTTGCAGACCCTATCCACCCTCTTTTCCAAACCCTTGAGGATTTCGTACCGGAGAGGTAGAAATTTGAGAGTCCCTGGTTCAAAGTTACCAGACTCGTATAAAGGAGAGAACTGTAGAACAGAGAAGTGGTTCAGGTCCATGTGCTTTTTGTAGCACATGTCACTTCACGCAGAACACTGATGTATTCATTAACTCCAAAACAGGTGAGGCAGAGAAAATTAGAAGTTACATCAGTTGTAACACAGAGGGAGTTATCTATAAACTAACACGCACATGTGGGAAATTCTACATAGGCAGAACAAAGGAAAATGAGATTCAGAATGAATGAGCACATCTTGGCAATAGAACATGGTAATAATGAATATGCCATGGCCCATCATGCCAAGATGTGTGGAAAGAATCGGGTACATAAGGTCACAGCATGTGGTTTGGACATGTACGAACAAATGTGAGGGGGAGATACTGATGCTCTATTGAATGAGAAACAACAACAATGGATTTACAGGTTGAGGGCAATGAGACACCTATGCATAAATAATAAGTTTGAACTTAAACCTTTCTTGAAAAAGAGATGAAAATAATGGTTCACTTAAAATTTTTTGTTGTTTTCTTTCCTTCAACTTCAACAAACAACCCTCCCTTCCCCCCACCCCCCGGTGCTAAACATAAGATTTTTTATATGAAGTAAACAATTCAAATTTAACCTTTGGTCATTTTAGTGCTGTTTCCATGTGCCGTTTGTGAAATTGTGATGAACTGAATTGTAATTTTGAGAGCATTTAAGGGAAGTAGATAAAGATGATAATGCATCTAATTTCACTTCTGTAATGTTTCTCGTTATTTAGATCCAATGGAATTTAAGGAAGAGTTTTGAATGAATTAAACCAGAATATAAAGTTCAAGATTTGAACACGATGATAATTTTTTTTCCACCCTGGTGCTGGTGGCTGGTCTCTCATGATCCCCCAGCACCGTCCTCTGTTCATAGCTTACCTCTCAGCATAACCCACGGCTGTACCCCGCCGTGGCAGGGTGGCAGGGACCTCCCCCAACCCACCGTCACACACGAATCCAGTGCAGAGGGTTACTGCCCATTGAGGAGGCGGCACCTGTGGGGATCTGATCATTCTGCCCATCAATGCCAGATTTTCTCCTCCATGTTTACTCCCCTTGAGCCGGGGCATGCAACGATGCCACAAGGAGCGAGCACGCATGCTCCAGTACGTGCTCCACCGAGCATCTGCCTTGTCTCTTCCCCTCCTTTTGAAGCCTCAGTGCGCCAGTCCCCAGCTTCTGCTAGGGGCCAGTCGAGCACCGAGTGCTTATGTCCCCCCTCCCCGGAGAAGGAGAGCAGTCCTATGGATGCTCAATCCCTCTCCTCCCTTGCCGACCCCTGGTGGTCTGTGCTCATTCCCGAACATGGGTCACCGGCGTGGTGCGAGGTAAAGGATCCAGTGCCTCAACCCTCAGCGCCACTGGGCTGGCCAACATGATGACAATTAAAATGTCACTAATGGTTGATAGACACTTAATCACATATTTTAGTTTATGTAATTAAATGATTTAAGTAGAAACTGTGATTGGTGAACTGATTAGCTTAACAGTGTAATGATTGGTTTTCATTAAAATGATGTCACGTCTGATGAGTATATATGCCCTGTTTGATAATGCATTCGCTATCTCTGAAGAAGCTCAATATGTCAGGTGAAACGTAAGCTGTCCTGTAACGTTATGATGCCTTTAAGAGTAAAATGCTGAACAAACACTGCTGGTGTGAATCACTTTATTTTGCTAAGCTGCTTGTGCAAGGGTGAGTTGCTCTTCACTATCTTCTACAAGTTCACCTTATTTGGAGAAGCACCACTCTCCCAGTGATCACCACCACTCTGAACTGAATTCTCTTGGACGGAGACTGGGGAGCTGACCCTACCTGTTCAGTGAGTACCTCTTCTTTTGCTTTTTGGCTCTGGTCCATTTGCTGTTTGTGCAGTGGCCTCTCTGACTTTTCTTCCCTTACTGGACCGGGTGCTCACCTCCCACCCACACCTTATCATAGCTGCAGTCATTGTACAGGGTGCCTTCAGTGACCACTGCCTAACCTACTGTGTCAGGAAAGTGCATCTCCCTCAATCAGCACCCAAGTACATCTGGCATAGGCCTCTTGGGTCACTAGACACTGATGCCCTCCCAAATGAGTTTGCAGTCTCTGACTGGTCCCTCGTGTGCTCAGACCCTGACATCTATTTCTTTTTAACACTATTTTTAACAATGTCTGGAACATCCATGCCCCCCTCAGAAAGTCCAGGGTTAAACGCTTCCACCACCTGTGGGTCTCAGCAGACCTAACTGAGCTACGCAAGTCCCAAGACCTGGCGTGGGCATGGTTTAAATCCTCCCAATACTTGGCTGACCTCCAGTCTTACGGGGCACTCAGGAGCACCTGCACTAAGGCTGTTTGCACTGCTAAGGCCCTCTACTTCAAGGCTAACCACCAATCAAATCTCTCCTCACCCTCAACATTTTGGAAGGTTTTCTTCTTGTTATCCAGTCCCCCTGCCTAGTCCTCCCCACCTGCCCACCTGATGGATGATTCACTGGTCTCTGACCCTTCTTTTGTAGCAATATTTTCTAACAAATTCTTCACCGCCTGTGTTCTACTCTGTCACCCACATCCAGACACTACTGTCTCACTCCCACTCCAACCTTCCAAAGGCTTCCACTTCCCATCTATCTCCTACCAGGAAGTCTACCTAGCTCTTATGTCTCTCAACCCCTCCAGATTCAGTCTTGATGGTCTGGACCCCAAGCTCCCATGAATCTCTGCTCCAGCTATTGCTCTGACTCTCTCTCACCTTCAGGACCTATTCTTTTCCCTTGGTGCTGTTCCTTAGATCTGGAAGTTTGATAAGGTTCTCCCTCTGCATAAAGCGGCCAACCCCTCCGCTCCCAGCAACTATAGACTGATATCACTCCTCCCCTCTCTTGCTAAACTCCAAGAATCTATTGTCTACTCTAGGTTTGCAGATTTCCTTACTTTCTTGAACCTTCTCTCACTGTTCCAGTCTGGATTTAGGAAGAACCACTCCACTGTGTCATCCCTGCTCCATGTAACTGACACTGCCCTTACCAGAATGGATCAAAGACACATCGCTGCAGCCATCTTCATTGACTTAGCCAAGGTCTTTGACTCTGTGCCCCACCCTTTCTTACTGAATGAAGCTATACTCATCTGGCCTATCTGTATCTGCTGTTGCCTGGTTCTGATTGTACCTCACAGACCACCAACAGTCTGTTCAGGGGGGTGGAGTCTTCTCAGCCCCCTTCCCCAATCCTGACAGGGATACCACAGAGCTCCATTCTAGGCCTGATCCTTTTTTCTGTTTTCTTGAGCAACTTTCCCTCAGCTTGTGTCACCTTGCAACATCCACATGTATGAAGATGGCATGGGCATCTACTATGGCCTCTCAGTCACAGCTGCGGATATCCCACTACAGTGTGACTACAGCATGACTACCACAACGTACTGTGCTGGTGCCAGGCAAATCAGCAAATCAGCTAAAGATAAACACTAACGTGACTATGTCCATGACCTTTGGCACCAGCTAGGAGTTGTCATGGCTGTTGACTTCTCCTATCTTCCCCAATTTGGATGGCACCCTTATTGACACTGTCCCTGCCTTCAAATACCTTGGAGTCTGGCTTGATAGCGAGCTTGATTTCTCTGCCCATAAAATTTCACCCCAAGCTAGGTGCCTTGTACCACAACAAGGACTGTCTCTCCCTCCAGGTCTGCAGGGAGTTTGTTACTAAAATGATCCTCCCGGTGTTGGATTATGTGGATGTGGTCTATGGTAACTCTCCTGCCTATTCTCTAGCCAGACTGAACACCAACTGCAATGTCTCCTGTCACTTTGCTACCAACTCCCCACCCTGCACTCACCATTGCTCACTTTATTCATCCCTTTCCATCCTCCCTCTACCTCAACATTGCCTGTCCCACTGCACCTCCTTTATTGCCAAATACTGGTTTGTCACCCTCCTGTCTTGCCTTTCCTCACTCCTCACTGCCATTCACTCCTCCTCTTACCCCCTACGTACCAGAGACTCCAGAACCTTCGCCGTTCCTCACCCTCACTCATGTGCTAAGCGAGCTGCCTTCTCCTACCATCTCCCCTCTCTCTGGGATCAGTTCTCCTCTTCCTTTCCTCATGCCTCCTTGCCTTCAGATGATTGCTAAGATCTACTCCTGCCCCCCTGCTCCTGTCACCCCCTCCAGCCCCTCTTGTAAATTCCTTCTCCCCTGCCCCTTTGTAGCCTCCCCTGCTTCCTCCTCTACAACCTATTACTCCCCTACCTGAGTTTGCTGGTCTCTCGGTTCCCTGCCTGCACTTTACATACATTGGTATTACATTTGGCAGCTCTATAGCATAAATTGTTCACTGCCTCTCATTATGTTACTACCAAACTTCTTTCTACGCATTGCTATGACTTTTCACTCTGTTCTCATTTTGACTGACTGGGAAATGTATATTTTTGTAAGCTGCACTTTGAATGCTCAATTGTTCTTTATTGTGTTTAACATCACCTCCCGTTACACCTGTAAATCAGTGTGCCTTTTTCGGTTATCAAATTTTAAATAAAGAAATAAATCTGCTTAATTTATGAGTTACTCTTTGTGTCAGATCTCGCCAGTGCTACGTTTTTTGCTGAAGTATTCATTGGCAGTGGGCTTGTCATATGATCCACTATATACATGCAGAAAATCATATCATTCTTACAGTTCCTGCATGCCCTGTACCCCAACCTTGTTCAAAAATACCAAACGTTAAGTTATCATATGTTAGAGAAAGAAACATTGGCTTGTTCCATTCTGCAGCAAGAGTACTCCAGGAATTACAAATATATATATATATATATAGTATATACTGTATGTATGTATGTATATATATATATATATATATATACACACTATTAAAAAATAGATGCTGAATATTTTCTGGTTGTTGTCTGAATGCTGGTCATTTGGAGGGGAGGGAAATCCTTAAGTTGAAAATAGAAGGGTTCATTGGTGAAAGGTGGGGTTTAAACTTTGAAGGGGGGAAGGATGGGAGAAAAGGCTGTCGAGGGAGGTCCAATAAAGGAGGGAATCAGTCTCCACCCCCCTGAAGAGCTGGAGGAATACAGGAAAAGGCCGACTGGTAAGGTGCTGATCAGGGGAAGACAGAATCCCCATGGGAATGCGAGCAGGGGAAATGGAAGTATACGGAAAGGATGGAAGGTAGTCCTGCTAAATGCCAGGAGCTTGGGCAACAAAATGCCTGAGCTCCAGATGATGCTAACTGTGGGAGAGGTGGATGTGGCAGCGGTCACTAAGACCTAGGCCAACACAGGGCACGACTGGGACCTGAACCTGGAGGGTTACACCATGTTCCAGAAGGATGGGGGAGGAAGGGGAGGGGTAGCAATAATAGTCAAAAACTGCATTGGCATAGGAGGAGCGCAGGAGGCGGAGGGAACTGTGGAGGTGATTTGGGTCACCTTGATAACAAATGGGGGCAAGAGAGTAAAAATAGGAGTGGTGTATAGACCCCCTGTGCTGGCGGAGGAGCTGGAGGAGAGTCTGGTGGCAGATGTTGGGAGACACTGCATATTGCGCAGGGGAAGGGTGGTGGTGTTGGGGGACTTAAACATGCCAGGAACGGACTGGGAGACTATGACATCCTCAGTGGCAGGGGAACAGAGGTTGTTGGATGTCTTTCAGGATGCATTCCTAACTCAGCAGGTGGGGGAACCGACCAGGGAGACGCAGATACTGGATGTGGTCCTGGTAGACAGTGACCAGGTTGGGAGCCTGGAGGTAAGGGACCCATTGGCGGGGAGCTACCATGTCACGGTCTGGTTCTGCCTAGACCTAGGAGGGGTAGAAGGCTGCACAAAGATGAAGGTAACTGACTTCAGGGGTGCGGATTTCAAGGAAATGGGAAGGATCCTTAAGAATCATTTGGATGGGATTTGGCCAGACATGGACGCTGACAGTATGTGGGAAATCATCAGGAGGGGGGTGCAGGATGCTACCAGCACCTGTGCAACAGTAAGACAAAAATGTGGTAGGGCCCATAAACCCTGCTGGTGGACCAGGAGGTTCAGGAGGTGGTGAGGGAAGAAAGGCGGCTTATAGGCATTTCAAGTCCTCAAGGAGTGAAAGGGATCTAGGGGAGTATGAGCTGATGGCCAGAAGGGCCACTAGGGTGATGAGGGAGGCTAAGGCAAGGAAAGAGCAGAACCTGGCCAGGGAAATTGGGAGAGGGAATAAGGGGTTCTTTAGAAACATTGGGGAAAAATGAAGGGTGAAGGGGCAGATTAGCGGGATTAAAACAGGGGAGGGATGGGCACAAGATCTGGGGGAGCAGGCTGAGGTACTAAATGAGTGCTTGGCCTCAGTTTTCACCAAGGAAAATGGGCAGGCTGCATCATACATTTGGAGGAGATGGTGAAACTGGGGAACCCTTGCTGATCGTTGGGTCTGGGAGAGGTGGGCTATCACTGGCAGGAGGGGAGGAAAAGCAGGAAGACGAGGTAGCGGAGGTGGAAATCACAGCAGAGAGAGTGAAGGAAGCCCTCAGGTCCCTTAAGATGGAGAAAGCACCTGGACCAGATAAATTACATCCCAGAGTGCTGAAGGAACTCGTGGATGTCCTGGCGAAACCCCTGGTGGAGTTTTCAGCATTTCTCTGAGGACAGAGTGGGTGGCCCAGGACTGGAAGGTGGTGCATATAGTGCCTATCCACAAGGGGGAGGTCAAGGAAGGAGGCAGGGAACTACAGGCCCATCAGCCTGACACCGGTGGTGGGCAAGGTGATGGAGGGCATTGTCAAGGAGAATCTAGGGGGGACCTGGAAAAGTTGGGGTGCCTGGATGATAGACAGCATGGATTCATCCCAGGGAAATCATGTCAGACAAACCTTGTGGAGTTCTATGACTTGGTGACGAGAGCCTTGGACCTGGGTAGACTGGTGGACGTCCTCTATCTTGACTTCAGCAAGGTGTTTGACTCTGTTCCTCACGGGGGCCTGTTGAATAAGCTGGGAGAAATGGGGGTTGGGAATCAGATGATCAGATGGATAGGCAGTTGGCTCCAGGACCAGACCCAGAGGATCGTGGTTGGCAGGATAGTCTCATCCCCAAGAAGGGTCATTAGTGGGGTCCCTCAGAGATCAGTCATTGGGCCCCTCCTGTTCAATGCCTATGTCTCTTACATAAAGAAGGATATCAGGAGTGTGATGAGTCTCTTTGCGGATGACTCAAAACTGGGGGCAGTGGTGGATGGGGAGGAGGGGAGGGTGGCCCTACAGGGGGACCTGGAGGCTCTGGAAAGGTGGTTTAGAAAGTGGAAGCTGAGGTTTAATGCAGGGAAATGTGAGGTACTGCATCTGGGAGCCAGAAACCCAGGCCAAAAGTACATCCTGGGGGAGGGGATGCTACAAGTCTCAATGGCTGAAAGGGACCTGGAGGTGGTGGTGGATGTCAAGATGAACAGCTCTGAGACATGTAGGAGGTCAGCGGCCAAGGCCAACAGCATGCTGGGATGCGTCGCTAGGGGGATCACCTCCAGAAGGAGGGAAGTGATACTCCCCCTATATAACTGCTTGGTGAGGCTGCACCTCGAGTACTGCATGCAGTTTTGGAGGCCATACTTAAAACGGGACATTGTACTCCTGGAGAGGGTCCAGAGGAGGGCAACCAAAATGATCTGGGGCTTGGGGAACAGGACCTATGGGGAGAGGCTCGCAGAGCTAAATATGTACACATTAGAAGAGAGAAGGGACCGCGGGGGACATGATTGAGGTCTTCAAGTACATGAGGGGGTTAAATAGGGGAAGAGCAGTCAAAGTGCTCCGAAGGAAGGGGGGACTAGAGGGCATGGGTGGAAGCTGGAGGGGGAGATTCAGGAGAGAATGGAGGAGGTGCTACTTCACTGAGAGGGTGGTGGAGCCATGGAATGCACTACCCAGGGGGCTGGTGGAGGCAGAGATGGTGGAGGGGTTCAAAAGGGGGTGGGACAAGTACAGGAGAAGGGTTCTGGATGCAAAGTTCTGTGCAGTGGGAATATCCGGGACTGGGAAGAGAGAAGCCAGAGAGGCAAGGGGCAGCAAGGGCAGTTCCCATGGTGGGGGCTGACCCATCGAGCAGATATACCATTAGGCCTATTCTGCTGGCATTTTAGTATGTTACTATAAACAATGCCTTTAAGGAGTATTTCTATGCTTGTGGTTATCCCTGGCATTTAATTTGTCATAGCAGCAAGCCCACAAAACTTCCCACATTTTTTGTGGGAGTTTGGGGTTCTATTATTACTTCAATAATGGATTTTTCTGCCACCCCAGGACTAGTGGGAAACACCAGAGAATCTGAAAAGAACAGTATCAAAATCTGTAAATACAGCTATTTTCTAGGTAATGAGTTTACCTGCCCAAATAGTCATTTTCCACTGCCTGATTCTCATAAAATATTCTCTGATACAACTAGGTGTTGCCTCATTTCCATGTCTGGGGATGCATATCATAGACCTACTGTATCCTGATATAATGGGAACCATATACCATTATGTGGGTGATTCAATTAGGGTGCCGTAATTAGGGGACTGCAACCAGTTCACCTCTCATGCTGGGGAACTGGATTTTGTGGCACTCGGCAGGGACGGCACCATCCTGGTGTTACAACCCTTGTCCCATACACCTCCAACCTGGAGGTGATTATATTGAAGTATTGAGGTGCGGGGGGTGCATGGGGTGCAGCCCTCCTGCTGTAAACAGCAAGAATGTGCCCTGGGGAATTGGGCACAATGGAGGTCAGGTGGCACAATTGCCGGATGTGATGTTTGCCATCAGCATTGTGCTAGCACCCTAATGACGATCATGTTTTTTTTGTTGCCATGACATGGGTGAACCAATGGGAACACACCACTCTTGTAGTAAATGGAGATGGGCTGTTTTTTAGGATTATAGTAATGTTACTTTTGAAAAAGATCCTAAAGAAGAAGAAGACAACAGGTTCATCATACCTAGACTTCCCTCCTTTATTGCCCTGTAAGTATGGTATCTTTTAATCAGGCTACGCTCACCGCCCAGGAGTAAACAAAAAACATTCTGTATATCCTGATCTTTAGAAAACTAAGGGGTGGGAAGACATGAGGTATATACAGAAACATAGGAATCAAGATGGTATTAATTATATAGATTCTTTTCCTCCTAGTCATGGGCCAGTTTCTCCAGTTCCAACTTTCCTTTCTGCTATAGCCAGTTTTGATTCCCAGTTACATGATCCCATATCACCTGTACCAAAATGCATAACCAGTACCTTAATATGATCAGTAAAAACTGAGATGCCTGACGTTTCCTGGGGACCTGTGCTCCATTACAAAATAACAACGACAAAAAAAAACTTAACATTTGTTTTTATTTGTTTTGAAACTGATATGCCAGAAAACAAATTCCTTTCATTTAAAGCTTCTTTCCCATACACTGCATCCTTCACCAACAGCACCATGTCATCTGCAGAGTTTATAATTTTCTGAGCCAAGAAGCTATTTGGCAAATGTATGGCTTTTATTGAGGGTAGTGATTTAGGTCTTCTTAACAGAGTAGAGGCAGAAAATATATAGAGGGGGACTAAAAGGCATCCTTGCCTGACCCCTCTTCTGATTTTATAGGGACTCTGAACCCATACATTTATCATAGAAGGAAGCTCTGCTTGCTGCTATAACAATTTGATATGTCCCATAAACCCTTCCAATATTCCATGAGCTTTAAGCATTGCCCAAAGCTATTCCTGTGATATAGAATCAAAAGCTTTTCCTTGGGTAAGTGTGAGCAGGAGCCCTGTCACATCTCCTATTTTCCCTTTTGATTGTTTCCCTAATATAAATCAAATTACCCATAATATTCCTGCCAGGAATCAAGCAGGTCTGTGACAAGGATATCAGCAGCTCCGCTACTGCTGCCAATGTGCGACAGAAAATCTTTATAAGAATTTAGAGGTTGGTGTTAAGTAAGCTAATTGGGCACCAGTTTTTAATATTTGATACCTCTCCCATTTTAAATAAAAAGAACTGTACTTCTGAAATCATACTCGGGACTGAACTTTTGTCCTTTAACAAGATGTTAAAGAAGTGTGTAAATTCTGGAACTAAATAAGCAGACAGATGCCTATATACTTTTCCTGGCATGCCATCAGGGCCTGGGGCTGTACCAGATGAAAGTGTGGCAATAGCCTGTTGTAAGGGTGTGAGAGTAACAAACAGTATTTCCCGAATACCACAAATAATGTGCTATTCATTATTCAGATATGAATAATTAATAGTGGAACTATTCATGCCTACTGATATTTGAGAAAAACTATCAGCCCTCCTCCACCTCCCCAGCCCAGTCATCTTAAAATGGCAACCTCCCGCAACAAAGCCCAGTCCCATCCTCCTCCCTCTAGCACCCACAATATAAGGTTTAAGGTTTAATAAAAAGCAGAGTCCCACGATGGGCGGCTGGCACAACCTGCCTGCCTGTATGCCTGGCTGCTGTCTCCTCATGCTCAGTAGGGAACTCTTTGTTCACAAAATGAGGATATATGTCGTATTGTGCAAAATCACATGAAATCCTCATTGGGACATCTGCAATCTGTGATGGGGCAGAATTTCTGCACTCAGTCCCTTTACCTTTTCTAATAGACAGTGATGAACAAAACCCTGTGAGGGAAATTACAGAAGAAGAAGTACAATAGGCTAGGGGTGGGCGGATACCTTATTTTAACATTCTGCTGAATATTCATATTTGGGGTCACAAATATTGGGAAATTCTGTATTTGTATTTGCTATTTGTGTACCATGGGGGGAGTGAAAAGCAGCCTTCCAACTTCTGTGTGAGAGGCCTTTCGGCACCATGCAATTCTGCTTAAAGTTGGACCAGCATAACATTCTGTGGTGATTTGCATATGCAGCCCATGATGCTTTGCATTGTGGGGGCATGTGTGATTTTGTATTTTCTTGAAACTTGGCTTCCCAGCCAAATGCCCTTTGGGGTAACCCTTGCCTCAGTGTTTATGCACAGAGGTTCTTTGTCTTTTAAATAGTTTTTTTATTTTAATGGGTTCACCACAATATATCCCAGGCACACTGCCTTAGGGGTAGCTGGTCCATTCCACTGGGGTGTCAAACAGACGAGGCATACTGATGAGTCCTGGTAGGACGAAACACGTGTCTATGTCTTCTGTTAGCATCCTTTGCAAACTGTGTGAGAGGCCTTTCGGCACCATGCAATTCTGCTTAAAGTTGGACCAGCATAACATTCTGTGGTGATTTGCATATGCAGCCCATGATGCTTTGCATTGTGGGGGCATGTGTGATTTTGTATTTTCTTGAAACTTGGCTTCCCAGCCAAATGCCCTTTGGGGTAACCCTTGCCTCAGTGTTTATGCACAGATGTTCTTTGTCTTCCAACTTCTTCCCCAGCCCAATCATCTTAAACTACAACCCCCCATCTGTCCACCCTCTGCAACAAAGCCCAATGTCACCCTCTTCCCCCCCAGCACCCACAGTTTAAGGATTATGGTTAAATAAAAAACTGAGACCCATGACAGGTGACCAGCACAACCCACCTGCCACCACAGCTGTCTGACATCTTCTTATGCTTTATCCTTGTAACAAAAGAAATCACCCCCCACCCCAGCAGTAGCCCCAACTACTACCCTCCTCTTCCCAGCACCTGAATTTTATAATGTGAAGCCCCCCTAGTGCGGCAATGTTCTGTGAACACTTCCATTTGTTGTACAGTGCATAAACCCCCGCTACACACATTCAAATGTTTCTACAGTAGCAAGGACGATCATGCTTGCTCTCCCCCCTCCCTCCTTTTTCTTCTCCCCACCATACAGTGCCATAATACTTTTAGGGTTTGCCTCAGGCTGCTTTCCCCTGTTTATTCTTAAACCAGATTGGTAAGGATGGATTGCTATTGGAAGAGCCATCTCAAATCTGGTTTTCATTACCTTTGCCAGTATCTTGTAATGAGTAGCGAAGTGTGACATTGGACAGTAGTAGGAACAAAGTTTGGGGTTTGTGCCAGACTTGGAAAGCAACACAATGGTTGCTGACCACATGGATGGGGACAAAACACTAGTCTTGGTATTTTCCATTAGCATGTACTATAGAAATTCCTTCATTCTAGGAAGGAAGACTTTATAAAAATAGTCTATAGAAAGGCCATGGGCCTGGAGCCCTCCACCTCTGTAGGTTGCAAATGACTGCCTCTGTTTCTTCCCAGGTCAGCAGTGCATCATTTAATGTACACAGGTCATGGGGGACCAGAAGGACTGGCTCTGTTTCTGTGAACTGTTCCATTTGCTGTAAGGTGGGGTTTACCTCCGAGGTGTGGAAGGTTTGGTAATAGTTCTTAAAGCAGTTTCCTATTCCCCCAGTTCAGATGTTTCGCTACCATTTGTGTTGACTATAGAATGAGATGGACAGCCCTAGCCTTGGCTCTGAGCTGTCAGGGCAGTCACTTTTTTTAATTGTTGGAAACCAGGTAAGGCACAAGTGTCTGTTTTCAGAGGCCACCTGGAAGCAGTGGGGAAGTTAAGTGATTTGTTCGGAGTCACACAGTACACAAGTGGAGACTGTGGGAATCAAAGCCAGGTCTTCTGGATGTATCAAGCTCCTTCACAACTCATTACTCTAACCTCTTGGCTATACTGCCAGCCCAGATTTGCCACTGCTATCCCCATCAAAGTATTGTCCTTTGTGAACCATTAGGACTTGACACTACTTTCTTGCTAGGAAAGGTGCTTAGCTGGGTTTTTAGTTTTTGGCAAAAGCGGGGAATGGGATGTGTCACATGGGCTTGTTTGCAGGTCTGCACCTTAGTGGTTAGTGCCTGGATGTGGGCTTGTCACTGCTTCCAGGTTTGGCTGGTGTATGAGGTACTGCACCTCCTCATAAAAGTTTTAAGTGGTTCCAATCTCGTGGCTTGTGAGGTGTCCCCTGTTTGGTTGTGTTGCAGGAACTCCTGAATTTTAGAGTCCATCTACTTTTTATATCCCTTATTTCTAAGCATGGTTGTCTCAAGCCTTCAAGCTCCAGTAAGTTGGGGTGCCACAGCTTCCCCCAGCGTGAGCAACACCGGCGCATAGTCTGAGACTACTATGGGATTGTGTCACACCTGTCCACCCCAAGCCAATATGTGGGTGTGTACCAGGAACATATCTATTCCAGTGTAGAAGGCATGGACATGGGAGTAGAAGGTATATTTGCAGCATGAGGGGGCCCAGTGTCTCCAGGCATCCACCAGGCCATGGTCTGAGGACTTGAGGCTCTTAGAGCTTTTATCATGAGGCGGGGCAGGGGGGTCTGTAAGGATCTATCAAGTATCCCATCCCATACACAGTTCATATCACCACCTAGTATTCAGTTAACTTGCCAACTAGACATTTATAAAAATAGGTTTTTGGAAGAATCCACAGAATCGTTATTTGGTGTGTATATCAATCCAACATCCAGGTTCTGTCCTGCCCAATTGCTAACCTGGAGTAGTATGTATCTCCCTGCAGGGTCAATATCTGCACATGTGACTTTCCAAGCATTGCTCACAAGGCTACGCTCTCAGCAAAGACTGGGTGCTGGTAAACAAGATACACAAAGAAAACATCAGCACTCCTGTGTATCAGAAACTCAGTTTACTGTGCAATCTTGCCAGAAATTTACAGAGATCACATCAGATATAGAATGTGCAAATGCAAACTAAACACAACCCGACCAACCCCTTTCAATGTTAAGCCAGGCCTAATCCACACAGCAACTTAAATGTCTCAGCAAGCCCCCCCCCCCAATTTCATTTGATATATGCTAGCTCTGCCTTAACCGTATGGGTCTCCTGTAGGGGAACTATGTCAAGCTTCTGCTTTTTGATGTAGTGTACAGCCTTCCTTCTCTTAAGATGGGTTTTTAACCCATTGATATTCCATGATAATGCTTTAATACTATCCTCCATTATCATATGCTGTTTTTTGGGTGATAAAAAGACACAGGAAATTAGTACATTTAGTTGCAGCTGCACTTTCCAGCATTGCATTGCCTAAACAACAGCTTTCATGAACGTTTGCCATGTATACCCCCATGTTAACACCCTCCCACTAACAAATGTTCCTCTCCCTTCCAATCCCAGAGCATCCCCCTCCCAGTGGAGCACACTGTGGCTGCCACCTTGTCCCCCATCTCCCCTACAGATCCTCCACAAACAATGTCTGCAGTTCTCTTGTAAACTAAGTGGTATGTGTTTATCATCTAAATACCACATCCATCATCCATATTGTAGAGTATAACCAACTCAGTGGTTCAGGCTTAAATGGAGGATTTCAGAGGCACAGCACAGAGCAAATTGTGATTCCCTTGGAAAATAGAAACAAGTCTGAGGTTGTTTTTGGTAGTTACCCATAGAGTACCTGCAGCAGAGGTCTCCTTGTTTTGACAGGCCACTTCCTCTTTGAATGAGTGAGCCCAAGCGGACCTCCTGTGCCCCCTTTCGATTTCCCTCCCTCCACCCTCCCTAGTATCTCTCTCAAATAAAAGCAACAGTGAACTTTACCAAGCACTGAAATCACCTGTAAAGCAAAGCATGAAATTAATACAATACTAAACATAAGGCAAGCAAGAATCTGAACACCAACAGAGCATAAGGTTTGCAACCTGTCAGCCATGCTTGTCTAGAGATGTCCTTCATTGCAAGAGTGCATTCACTTCACCACCATCCTTCTTGATAGTGTGAGTGCATAATAGTTCACAAAGCCACTGATGCAATGCCCACACAAATGTGTGCAAAGTCAGACTGCCCAAGGCTGTGTGAACATGCAATGAAGCACAGGGCCCAGGTGGCCTTGTGTCTTCTTGAATGTGCAAACATTGTCCAAATGATTGCACAAACATGCAGCCTCAATTTAAATGTCTCCTCAGCTCTCCATAACCATGTGACATGTAAACGGTACAGGTGTTCGCTGTATTCCCCCACCTCCCAGGTTACCAGAATTCAAAGCAATATATAAATATACTAACTTAAACAAAATTCTACAAATAAATCTGAGCAGTTTCAGGTTCCTCAATCTAAACTGGAGCAGTTAGGTTATTTTGTGCAGTTCAGTAGAAATCCAAGGCAAAGCCATGGTCCAGGAGTGGGGTCCAAGGAGAGGCACAATTAAGCGGTGCCGTTTCAGAGTATGTAAAGTGATAGCAGGGCCAGTAAGCACTTCCAGCCATTAATCTGAAACTGATGAGTAAGGAATTAGGCCAAAACATTGTCTCAGGTCTGGTATCCCTGCTTTTCTGTCCCCTGCTGCTTCCCCCAAGAAGCCCTTAAATCTGCTCCCCCTAGTAAGTAGGCAGTACAGAACAAACCAATGGAAAATACTAGTTCATGAGGGTTGTGGGGGAGATAAATCCATTGGTCTCATAACAAGCCATGGGAGCAGCACAGAGATGATAAGCATGATCCAAGGGACTAAGGGCAAGGGTCATAGTGGGAAAGGCTTCATCACTATAGGAAAATGAAAGAATGCCTTAAGGTTCAAATGGCCAGGGCAGTAGTCTGCTGACTCACCCTCCTGGTGGTAGATGTTTCTTCCCAGTTTGCATAGTCATCAGCTTCTATGACTAAAGTGAAGATTTTCAGAGACTTTCCCACCTTCTGGATGCAGAGGTGGGAAGGGCATTGATGAGCGGATTGCCAGCCTTGCCTAAAATGGCTGTCCTTCATAGCCACAGATTTCTGTCTTTCATGCTGCAGCACTTGGCTCTATTCAGGGAACACACTGACTTTTACCCACTCAGACATTATGAGCCCCTTGGTGCGTGCAGCTCATAGCACTGCCTCACGGTCTTGATACCACAGAAACTTCACCAGATGGTACCTTGCTCGTTCTCCAGATTTCAACCTCTGTCCCATGATTCTATGCAATTGCTCCACTTCAAAGGAGCATCCCATGCCTTAAAAATCAAGGTCTTTATTTTAAAAGAGCTTGTACAGCGACACAAATTGTGTCACTCTAGGGCTGCGGCAAACTCCAGGTATGTCAGGGACCCGGCTCCCAATTTGATAAAACTGGAAGTGCCTGCAACAAAGACCCAGGGGTTGACACAGCCGCTGGCTTGCACCAAATATTTAGCGCACCCACGATGTTAGACACGGGGATCCAGCCCATCATGCCAGGCACAACACTATGGGAGCCGGGAATGTGGGAGGGTACATATGCTTGCCAGGAGGTGTCTGGGAGCAAACAGAGCACAGAGGGTGCCCTAGGGAGCATTGATGATACAGCAGAATTGCAGGGTGGTGGTGATGAGGCATCAGGTGGGGGTGCCTTTTGCAATACCAGGCAGCCAACTGAGTTGGACCACTTCATGGGGGTTGACAGGGACAGATAGTGACCTGGCCCCAGGTGGGCACAGCCCTGGCACCTGCCCCATAGGTACCATGAACCCCAACCCCATAGGTGGGAGATAGCCTGCCACATTGTGGGGGCTGAGTACCAGGGGACTTTTGTAGTGCCCAGAGAACATTCACCTTCACCACTGGCAGCCCTCACTCTGCAGTCACTGCTTCCCACCTGCAGGGTTGGGGATCATGACACCTATGAGGAAGGTGCCAGGGCTGTGCACAGCGGGGGCCAAGTCACTATCTGTCCTTGCCAACCCTCCATGAAGCCATCTGAACTGATCATCTGCCTGGCATTGCAAAAGGCATCCCTGCCTGGTACCTCATCACCACACTGCAATTCTGCTGTGTCCTCAATGCTCCTAGGGTAACTGTTGTGCTCTGTTTGGCCCCAGCCACCTTCTGGCTGGTCCCCCCAACCATCACATTGTTTGGCTGTGGAACACAGCCCTTAGACTACCTCCTGGCTGGTCTAACCTGAGTCCCTTGTTGCATCCATGGCAGGGCTTCCAAATTTCTTAAAAAAGGCATGGTGCAGCCCCGTTATGGTGCAAGCCTCTTGTGACCTGGTGCATGGGTGCTTTTGCTGTTGGGTGGCACAGGTCGGCTTAGGTGCAAGGCATCCCAATTTTGACACAGTCTGAATTTGAAAATTGGTTTGCCGCAACCTTTGACGCAAGGTGCCACTTGCGTCATACCCATTTGGTGCAGACACCTTGTGTCAAAGAATTCCCTTTTAAAATTGAGCCATAAGATGTTACAGCAGCCAGTCTTTAGTAAAAACATTGTGGTCACTGCCCTCCTTCCCCTCAGGCAGCCCTACTATCAATGCATTATTCCTCCTTGCCCAGTTTTCTTGGTCAATGACCTTGTTGACCAACATTTTTACTATTTCTTGTAGCTGAGTTTTTTCCCTCTGCCTGTCTGCTGACTGGCCCTCTATTGTGCTAACCCTTTTCTTCAGCTTCCAAATTCTGGTGTCACAAATTGCCAATGTTTCTGTAAGCCCTTCAAACACTCCTTGAAAGTGAGTGATATGGACAGACATGGTACTAATACTTGCTCTCATCTCAGTCCTTAGACTAAGAATAGAGGTGAGGAGGACATTTTCTGTATCTCTCTCCATTGGTGCTGGCATCAGGGTGTCTCAAGTGACCCACTTCCTGCCATAGCTTTCAAGCAAGCCTTGGCAGCAGAGTGGCAATAGGAGGCCCTCTGGAGCCCAAAAGTTAAGTTTGGTTTGTTTTTTTAGGGCTTGCTGGGCCCACATACTTCACTACAATGACTGCAGGGTTCAGATAATTGTTAAATAGCAGTATACCTCTGACAGACAGTGGATGGTGACTGATGGTCAGGGAGCCCAGCAATCAATTGTCCCTCATCTTCGCTTGCAAGGCCATGCCCCATAAGGAGGTATTTAGCCTTAAGAGTCCAGGATCCAATTTTGGCTCACGTTGTTCCTCAGTACATATATTCACCATTTTATGATCTGAGGTTTCTAACAAAGTGGTTCCTGCTCTTATAAGGGGTAACCTCAGGGACAATATCCAGAGATCCATTCAAAAAGAGATTTTGCCTTTGTAAAAGGTAGGATCTTATTTGGTGCTGAATTTACTGTATGCATCTGATATGCACGCCATTAGCACATAGACTTCAAAAAGTTAGTGTCACAGAAAACTTTATCTGATTTTCAACCCCATCCCCTAATGATAATCCACAATTGAAATCTCTGCCTAGCAGAACCCCTCTTACTGTGTACAAATACTGTTGGACCAATTTAAACAGCTCAGTTTTGCCAGTTTTTGTGTGTGATGAATAGAAGTTGATTAGTCTAAGAGCTATTGTACTGTAGGAACCCTTTCTGGACTAATGTCTACCACTTTGATTCCCCTAAATTTAGAATTTCCAAAAAGAATGCCTACACCAAAACAAACCTATCTACCTCAAAATAAAAAAGATGGCCCTCCCAACCAGGATTACTGGGCCATATTAATTTTCTTTAAGGTGTGTAGTCTTGTATCTTGTATAAAAGGTAATATCGTGTAAGGCATTCTGCAAGACTGAAAAAGTGGTAAGTGTCTTGCTGGGATTCTTAGTGCTGTTTATGTTTGTAGTATTATAACATAATATCCCTTCCATCCCAAGAAGCAATAGGAGAATTAGGATGCTCTTCATCATTTCTTTTTAGTTCCACCTCCAGTTCTGTGCTAACTTTTCCTCTTCTTTGTTGACTGGATGTCTATCGATGTTCTCAACATCTCAGATGGCAGGTCCTGTTGTGAGGATTGGATGGCAGAGGCGTCTGAATTCTCCTCATTATCAGTCTAGTCTCCATGTTCTTACAAGTCTTCAAACATACTGGATTCTGGAACTGTATCCTTCTTCTGTATTTTGGATTGCGGTTGTCATCTATTTCTTTTTGATTGAGTGATCATTTGAAAAGTTTCATTTACTGGAGTAGACAGGACTGCATATCTTCTCATGTCTGAGTTCTTGACGCTTATGGCTGCAGTTTAGTAACCTCAGGAGTTCCAGCTGTGATTGTCATTCTGGATTCCTCAGTAGTGTTATCCTGAGTCCAACTGTCCTCAGTGGGGGCACAGTGTTGTGGATAATCTACATGTGAAATATTTTCTGTAGAGTATGACAGGTGCAGGGGTGCAGTGTCGTCTGTCCTTTTTATTGTTATTGTTGTACATCCCTGTCTGTTTCACTTAATGTTATAGGTTGAGGTAGGTTCATTGTTGCAGATGCTTGTTGAGATGAACTTGGTTGTGCTGCAAGTCTGGACAGTTTCTGTGTTTGATGTGATTTATGTGCCATGCTGAAAAAGTAATCATGTTCTGTTTGGTCTAGTTTGTCTGGGCTGTTATAAGAAGTTTATGGGCAGTTCTTGTATATGTGTCCTGTATCTTTGCAGAGATTACATTTGAAAGCGTTCTTTCACTGGGAACTAGAATGACATACTTCTGCATGCAGACCACACTTGAGCGGATCACACACATTACTCAAATTACCAGTGGACCTACACTCAATGCAGGCCTTTGGTTGTCCTGCATAAAAAACTACTCCCCTGTCCCACCATAAAAAAGTAATTTGATAGATGCTGTAATCCTTCTTCTGTCTATTGTAGTGTTACCTTAAAATGCCACCCCCCCCCATATACGTACATACAGAACCCACAATCGGATCTGGTATCCACAGGACCGTACAATGTTTGTTTCAGCCATTGAAGTATGTCTGCTACATTTCTGCCTTCATTTTTGAAAAGGATCATTACTTTCTTGAAACTGGGCTCTGTTAAAAGGATGGCATAAAAAGGTGTCCACAATGTAGAGTTCTGCAGAGCCTGGCACCACATCCAGAAATTCTGCAGGCCAACTTGTGTCTTAAAAAACTGATGTTGAAAATGTTATCACATGATATATGTACTGTCTTAGTGCATAGACTTCTAAAGCATAGAACGTCATGTTGTCTTTCAATATTTTGTGGGCTACGAAGACCCTGTCCGGGTGTTCAGACATCACTGCTTGCATTTTTGCCATTTAGCTGGTTCTGGTGCCTGTTGGAAACAATCAGAAAAAAAGCCTTGCTACTTGGCTCTGTTGCCACTGAGACTTCATTCATCCATGATTGATCTGATGTCTCAGGCTCCTGTCATCTCCTTTCCTGGTCTCTCATTTGTCCTAGTCTGGTATCCTTGTCGGCATTATACTGGTTGCCATTTTGGTTCTCAGATGTGGGAAGCAATTCCCTGACCTCTTCTTCTGGTGGCTGCTCCAGTTCTACAGCTAGCTGTTCTCTATTCCCACTTGCTTCTAACTGTTCAGAGTCAGGCTGTAACATTTCTCCTTCAGGCAAGTTATGCTGTGCTTGCTCCATGGGAGTAGGTGGTGTATTTGTTGACTGTGATGTGCTGTGTAGGGTGGGTGGCTCTAAAACAGCTGCTATACCATCATCAGCACCCTCAGTCTCAGTTTCATCAGTAGGAGTCTTTTGTTGGGTGTTTCCTGCTGATCTAGAGCCTGGAGTAGGATTTTCTCTAGGGACTTCCTTTTCAGATTCCAGACTTCTATGAGGTCTGGAATGGCACTTATACCTTCTCAGTTTGCCTCGGTGCTCCATGCCGCCCTTGTCATTACTTATCCCTTATCCCTTATCCCTCCCATCATCCTCTAGCCCTTGTTCCCCCACCTTCCCTCTCTCTTTCATAGCACCCTTGCGCCCCATTTCCCTTACCTGTTTCCCCTATCCTTAAACCTTTGCTATCTTCCATACCTTCTGTTCTGCCAGCTAAATTAATCGGGCAGTAATGTTGCACTTATGTTATGGCCTTTTATACTGTGTATCTGTTATGTCTGCATTGATCTTATATTAATTTGAATTGTATTTGTGTTTCCTCATTGTACCATGTGATGTCCCACAAGGACCATCTTGCAAATGAGTATCTCAATGATGTATTTCCTGGTAAAAAATAAAATTGAATTGAATCAAATTTTTAGTATATGGTTCTGCATAAACTCAAAGGAGGATGGTACCTCCAGGTTGTATTCCTGTTCAAATAAACAAAAAAGAAAGAAAGAAGTGCCTCAGATGGGAACTTGAACTGAGGCTGCCAGGAATGCCATTCCAGCTATACTACCAGTAAGTGAAATGTCATTCCAGTTGCAGTACCAGCTGCATCACCAAGGCAACTGGAAATTCAGACATCCTGAGACACCTTACTCTTTCTCCAATGCACAACCTGGTGCTACACAAATCATTCTATTTTCAACCACCAGAGTGTGGTGTGCACTCTTACGGAACTCAAACAAACAGAAGAGCAAAAGAAATAAGTGACTTAGATGGGACTTGAATAGAAACATAGAAACATAGACTTTGACGGCAGATAAGGACTGCTGGGCCCACCTAGTCTGCCCGTTTCCCTACCTACTGGATAAGCTTCAGATCCTAGTTAACCAACAGCCTATTTCTTCTTACCCCTCACAAGAATTGCCTTACATCTGTCCCATGCATTCTTGAATTCTCCCACAGTTTTAGACCCACAACCTCCTCAGGAAGGCAGTTCCATGCATCCACCACCCTCTCTGTGAAAAAATATTTCCTCACATTGCCCCTGAGCCGTCCCCCCTCTGTCTTCAAATTGTGTCCCCTTGTTCTTGCATATCTCTTTCTGAAAGATGCTACCCTCTTGGACTTTGTTGATTCCACTGAGGTACAAAAAAGTTTCCATCATGTCCCCCTTCTCCCTCCTTTCCTCAAGGGTATACATATTAAGCTCCTTAAGTCTCTCATCATATGGCTTCTCTTGCAGACCCTGCACCATTGTAGTTGCCCTCCTCTGGACTGCCTCCATCCTGTCTATGTCCTTGCAGAGATGGGGTCTCAAGAACTGGATGCAGTACTCCAGATGGGGTCTCACCAACTGTCTGTACAGAGGGATAACAACTTCCTGTGGTGTAGCCTCTCCATATACATCCCAGTATCCCCCCAGCCCTCCCTACTGCCTTCTCACATTGCTTGCTAACCTTAAGGTCAGCTGATATGATTACCCGCAGGTCCCATTCCATTTTTTTGTTGTTACTACCTCCCCCCCATTGTGTACTCTTCCCCTAGTTTTTTGTTTCCCAGGTGCATTATTTTGCACTTCTTTGCATTGAATCTAAGTTGCCGTACTTTCTGACCATTCCTCCAACCTTGCCAAGTCCCTTCTCATCCTCCCCCACCCCATGTATCAGCCCTGTTGCAGATCTTTGTGTCATCTGTAAAGAGGCATACTTTTCCTTCCAGTCCCTCTGCAGTGTCACTTATAAAGACATTAAAAAGGACTGGACCCAGTACTGAACCCTGTGGTACCCCACTATTAACCCCCTTTCTTTAGAGTAGACTCCGTTTACTATTACTGTCTGTGTCCTGTTGTCCAGCCAGTGTTTTACCCAGGCTACCACCCTGGGACCCACTTCCAGGCTGGCTAATTTGTTTATTAATCGTTTGTGTGGGACTATGTCAAATGCCTTGCTAAAGTCTAGGTAGGACATGTCCACAGCCCCTCTCTTGTCTATTACTTTGGTCATCCAGTCAAAAAAATTGATTAGATTCCTCTGACATGACCTTCCTGCTGTGAATCCATGCTGCCTTGGGTCCTGTGCCCCACTAGCCTCTAGGTACTCAACAATCAACAATTCTTTCCTTCAGAAGTGATTCCATCATTTTCCCTACCACAGAGGTCAAACTGACAGGTCTGTAGTTTTCTGCCTCTGTCTTGCTCCCACTTTTGTGAAGGGGAATCACATCTGCCCTCCTCTAGTCCTCAGGTACCACACCATCCTCCCATGATTTGTTAAAAAGGGTAGTCAGTAGTGTCGCTAGTTCTCCCCTTAATTATTTTAGAATTCTGGGGTGAATCCCTTCAGGACCCATTTCTTTGTTGATCTTCAGTTTTAGGAGTTCTGTCAGAACCCTTTCTTCTGTGAAAGTACTGGGATTGACCCCCTATCCAGAGTGCTTCTGTTAATTGGATTAGGTACCTTCCCATCCTCCTCTTTCGTGAGTACTGAGCAGAAGTATTCATTCAGTATCTCTGCTTTTTCACTGTCCCTCTCTGCCCACCCACTGTCCATTCTATTCAGCTTCACTATCCCTCCCTTTGTCTTTTTACACTCCCTAATCTATGTTTAAAAGCTTTTATCCCCCTTCTTAACTGAGTTGGCTATCTTTTCCTCAGTTTGGGCCTTTGCTGTTCTGATTGCCTTCCCTGCTTCCTTCTGCCTTAACTGGTACAGTTCTCTGTCCTGCTCTTTCTATGTTTCCTTATACTTCCTAAATGCTATCTTTTTCTCCCTAATCTTCCCTGCCACCTCTTTTGAGAACCATAGTGGCTTTTTTTTATCTTGATTTTTTTATTTGCTTCACACAAAGGCTTGTTGCCTCTGTGATGGCAGTTTTGATGTTTTCCCATTGTTGCTCTGTACCTCCTTTTTGCCTGTTTGCTAGTGCTTTTCTAAGGCATGCTCCCATTTTGACAAAGTAAGCCCTCCTGAAGTCCAGTACCCTCACTTTTGTATGGCTTGACTCTGCAGCTGAGTTTATCGTGAACCACACTGTTTGGTGGTCACTTGTTCCCAGATGGCTATCCACTTCTAGATCTGAGATCCTCTCACTGTCCCCATTTGAGAGTACAAGGTCTAAGATTGCTCCCTCCCAAGTGGGTTCCAACACTAGCTGTCTGAGGCATGCCCCCTGTAGGGCATTGAGAATGGCCCTGCTCTTGGATGAATCCAGGTCATCTAAATACTGTTCTGGTTGTGCTACCAGATGTGCCACCAAGGCAACTAGAAATTGGGATGCCCTGAGGCACCTTACTCTTTCTCTAATGCACAATGTGGAGCTGTACAGATAATCGCATTTACAATCACAGGAGTGTGATGTGGCCATTTATGGAAGCCAAACAAACAGAAGCGAGAAAGAAGTAAGTGCCTTAGATGGGACTTGAATCCAGGCAACCCAGAATACCATTCCAATTGTGCTCCCAGCTGCATCACCAAGGCAACTGGAAACTGGGACATCTTGAGGCACCTTACTCTTTCCCAAATGAATGACCTGGTGCTGCACGGATAATTACATTTTCAGTAACTCAGTCTGTGCAGCACCAGGTTGTGCTTCAGAAGAAGAGAAAGGGCCAGATATTCAAACTGCACCACAAAGTAGTGCAATAGCAGGAGCAGGCGCAAGTCCAGTGTGCCTATGCGCAACATGTGCAATATTCAAACACTGCGCAGGCCAAGATGTGCTTGCATCACACAACTGAATATCGCACCAACTGCTCCATGGCGCAACCAGGGATGCACAGTGACGCAGGTCTGATGTGCAATAGCACAACCAGGGATGCACAGTGGAGCAGGTTAGCAGTGCATCAGCAGAACCAGGGATGTGCAGGGACAGAATGCAGGGGTCCACCACCCATGGAAGATATGGGCAGAGGAGCACACAGCAGAACAGACATCACCCCCCACACCCCATGAACAACACAACCTGAGGAGAGCTGGAAGAACCACCGGCCCATGGACACCAGCAACAATCCCACAGCTGGGGCATGGTGCCCCAGCACACCCCCTGGCAAGCTGTGACCGGCACACAAGGAGGTCCGGCCACCCCGTGCTACACCATCCCACCAATGCAGAGCACACCCTGCTCAGAGATCCCCAGACATCCTGCCCAAGAGCAGCACCCAACAGTGCAGGACACCCCATGCATGCCACCACCCCCACTGTGAATGCAACCCTGTGCACCATGGAGCCATGCAAGGCAGCCCCACTGCGAGCACCCTGCAGCAGGTGGCAGCAGTCACCAATGCAACAACTGCAGACACAGTGCTGCTCTGCACGACCCCCCCGAGGTATAACTGAGAGACTGACCATGCCTCGGCACACGAGGTACCCCACATGTGACAGGGCCTGCCCCGGACCCCACCACCAGTGGTACAGCACCCTGCACACCCTCCCAAGGACACACCCCATCCCAGCACTGGCCACAACAGCCAGCACAGATTCTCACAGTGGTGCATGGAAGCATGCGCCACACAGGATGCAACACAGTGCATGGACAAACACCCACCCATACCCAAGGGCACACCAACACAGGGACACAGTAGCAGGTCAACAAACCCACTGGCGTGTGGCCATGGCAGCCGTGTACCCATGGCTAGCACCCCTCCATGGCACAGGTGTATCAGCCGCCCTGCGCATGCACCATGAAGCCGTACATCACCAGCATGTGGCCGAAGCACAAGTGACAGACAGTGGAACACATCCCCTGCAACAGACACAAGTGAGAGCATGGAGGGGGGACAACAACAGTGGAGGCCACAGTTCCACCCGAGGCAGATGTGCACCATACCGGTGACAGGAGGCAACCTGGCATTGCGCCGGGTACAGTGGTTGTCCAGCATGGACAGCCACCACTGACATGCCAGCAGACCTTGCATATCACAGACATGCAAGAGTGTCAGCTGCACAGGCCATGGATGGTCTGACAGGGGTGCCATGGACACAGTGCATGCACCATGGACCACTGCAAACAGGCATCCAGTGCACAGGGAGCAACACACAAACCACAGACAGTGACTGATTCCCCCACCCACACCATAGGCAGTTCCTTTCTGGACACACACACACACGCCCATGCCTGCACCACCCCTGACGCCATGCACACCACTGCAGCTGAGCACCTGTAGCCTGCTGCAAATCATAGACCACCACAGTTGTCATAACAAAACAAATGTATTGAACAGAGGTGAGAAACAAAACTATTTACAAATATGTACAATGGGGGGAAGGGCCACATACCAGGTGGGGGCAGGTAAGGGGTAGGGATGAACAAATGGGAGAGGGAAGAAGGGGTGTGAGAGTGGGTCCAGGGGGGTAGGGTGATTCTGGGGGCATGGAGGGCCTATCGTCTGCCCTGCTTTCCACTTCTGTGGCTCCTACTAGTCCTCCGCCTCCTGACCCCATGCCACTCCAGGCACTAAAGGATCTCCATTGATGCCCTGGCCAGCTGCTAGAGCTCCTGCATGGCCCTTTGGATGGCCATCATTCACTGTCCACCTAGGACAAGGGAGCAGAATCAGTATGTGTGAATGTCCATCCCCCTGCAGCCAACCCATTGTGCATGGCATACAGCCATGGGCCACGTCCCTGTGATGGTGTGCGACCACCCACAGTGATCGTGTCCACAATACCTGCTACCCAGGCACACAGCCATGCAGACCGCTGCACACACCCTGCCACCTACCCCACAACACAGCATGCACAGAATATCCTGGAAGAAAGGCACTCACCTGCATCTGCAACATCCGGGCGCTGATGCGGTATGGGCCCTCCAGCTCGTGCTTGTTGCTGGGCAGCCTCCTCCTCATGGTGTGCCCATACCTCTTGGGCTTGGTGCCTCTCCTCAGGGCCTAGGGTGCAAACATGGAGAGGGAAACATCAGTACAAACAGTAGCAAAGGCCCCCCCCTCGGTATGTGCAATCCCGCACAGCCCAGCCATGACGCAACCCCCCCCACCACCACCACCCACACTGAATGGCCCCCCGTATGGTGGACACATGCCCACCGCGATACCCAGACAGACGCTACCAGTGTATGGATGGAGCACCTACCTGGACGTGGCACTGCGCCTCACCTGCTGCGTGCCCGTAGATGGGAAAGCCTATCTGGATCCCTCCGCTGGAGGTCCCCATAGTGGTGGTGACACTGCTCAGAACTTCGGGCTATCCTGGTGGCCTCCTCCAGTGCCTGCACCATCTCCTCCCATGCAGCACTCCTTGCCGTATCTAAGGAGTCATCCCCAAACAGGGCTTCAGCATGGGGCTCTACAATGGTCACCAAATTGGCCAGCTTTAGAGGGCTCCACAAAGCTGCTCTCCTCCGTGCCATGTCTACTGCAGCTAGGATCACAAAATGGCACTCTGTAGCGCACGTCCACCACGTGCAGATGCTGTGTGGTACAGCGCTGCCATTCCCCATCGTGCTGTCACTGAACAGCGCGATAAGGGTGCACCCATGCAGACACATTGCACCCAGATGGCAAAGGTTGACTGCATGGTCAAGGGTCTGTTGCACATGGACCGCCACAGCATGATTGGGACTCCCTGCATGTAGTGCAGTAGGGTTCCTGTGTGTGATGCCCTGCAGTGGCCTACTGTGCTGTGGCACTATGGCACCTATGGCATTCCAGGGCAGAAGCGCCATATGTGTGAACAGTGCACTAGTGCCACTGGCACAGTGGTGGCCATGCCCTGCACTGCCTCCCATGCTCAGTATGTTAGCACAGCAGGCGTCGGCGTCAGCACCCCGGACATGCACCATGTGGTGCCTACTGCACACATCACAGAGCTGTGCCTTTGCCTGAGCACGCTCAACACAATTGCGCAAGGAACAACAGCATGATATTCAGCCAGCATATGCAAATCAGCTCATCAGCAATTCCATGGCGCAGCTGCTGCATTAGCATCCACTTAAAGTTGCACCTCGCCTCATTTGCATGCCTTGTGCTATAAAAATGTGACATGGGGCTGCAGATGCCATAGTTTGGTATTGCAGTCTATTGTGGTGGGTTGCATGCTATTTGGAAATGTGGACTGTGGTGTGTGGGAGATGCATGGGACTGCACAATCAAAGGTAACACCTGTCATTCCCACAGGCTCTATAATGACCAAATGAGAGGAAGAGGAGGAACAGGGACATTGTAGAAGGAGGAGGCCCAACTTTACCTGGGCAGAATCAGATGCCCTGTTTGAGGCCTACCTCGACAGGGAAACGCTGCTCAGTGGACAGCGGGAAACACCATAGGCCTGAGCTACGGCATGGGGTGAGGTTGTGCATGCCGTGAACCAGCATGGCAGCCACCAGCGGTCTGTGCAGGAATGTAAAAAGAAGGTCAGCATTGACAAGAGGAGAATGAAGGACAAGGTGGCTGCCATCAGGGCAGCACTTGTTGCAACCGGTGGTGGACAGCCGTATGTGCCATGCCTGACACCACAGAAGGAACGGATGGCCAGCAGCATGCAGCATTGTGCCATAGAGGGCATTCCGGTGGTGGTTTCCAGACGGGTGGCAGCCCGTCACTGCATGGTAGGTCCTGTGTTGTCACTGTGTGGGAGGTGGGGGGAATGCCACAGGGTAGGATGGAGACATTAACACTACTGTGTTCCCTTACAGCTCCTGAGCATCTACAAGGGTCAGCGGTGATGGGTGTGTCCACTGTGGGCAAGGCCCTGGACACGGAGGAGCGCCCATCCACGTCCACAGGTGTCCGAGAGTCAGGACCACTGCGTACCTGCCTGTCTGTCCGGACTGAAGATGGTGGTACCAGTGAGGACGAGGCTCTGCCTGTGTCCCAGCGTGACAGCGGCCGCAGACCCCAGCATGCTGGGACATAAACTGGTGCCAGATCAGGCACCGATGATGATGCATTACACATCCCGGACAGTGATACGTGTGGGATGCAGGATGGTCCCACAGCCAGGAATGGCATAGGCGTAGCCTTGGGTGGTACTGCCATGGAGGCCTACATGACATCACAGTCCCAGCCTGTGCCTGTATGCCCCAGTGGGGCAGCACTGGTGTGCGTCCAGGCTGATGGAGCTGTTGCGGCCACTGTGGCGGCACCAGTGAGCCCTGGCGACCAGCGGCCAGAGGGACAGTTCCAGCAGTCAGCCGATGGTGATGGGGGGACAGTGTCGGGTGGCAGCATCAGTGCACTGCATGTGGACATGCCCCAGCATGGCTCTGATGTGCAGTGCCCATCTTCAAGGGGTGCTGCCCGGCACGGCCAGGAACACCATGAGGGACAGCATGCTGATCAGGTGGATGACCTCATTGATGAGCACAGCTGCCTGTTCCAGGCTTCAGTGGATCAACAGTTGCGGCTTGTGACGGCAGTGGATGCACTCAGTGCAGTTCTGTGCCAGGCAGAGGAGTGGCGCAACAGGGACCACAGTCTACTCCCGGCAGAGATGGCCCGGCAGTGGGAGGATGTGACCTCTGCCACTGACAGGCAGACATGTGCAATCACTGCTGTCATGGCCACTTTGGGCACCCAGTTCATTGTCCATGCACTGCTGACATTGCACAGTGTCACATCCACCCCCCGTTCCTGGCGTTGTGCGACACCTTCCATGTTGACACCGAGTTCGGCTGTGGGCATACCGAACATGCCTGGTGCGGGCATGTTAGGTGAGATGCAGCGCCCTGCACAAACACGGTCACGTTCCTGCAGTGTCACCCCTGGGGGACCATCGGAGCCACCCCATGAGGCCAATGATCAGCCTTGCACAGCTGGCAGGTCTCGGCGGAGCCACCCAAGCATCCATGGTGGCCATGGCACTGTGCCACGTGACTGACCTGTCTCCCACCATGGCCACTGTCTGCCACTGCCCTGTGTGCAGAGTGTTGTGCACTGTGCGACGCATGGGGTGGGGTACCTGGATCTGCACACACACGGTCCATGTGCACACCCTCCCGGCTGCTGGCCACTGTGGCGTGTGCATGATGATGCCTGCGTTGAGCTGTCCACCAGTGTGCAATGGTGCCCAGTGTCTGAGACATGCACAGTGATGGCCACTGGGCATGGTCGTGTGTGGACCTGTGTGTGGCTAGGGGTTGCAGTCGGGGTTGGCGTGCCTTCTACCCCTTGTGCATGTCTTGTGGTGTGTGTGTGTGTGTGTGTGTGTGTGTGTGTGTGTGTGCACGTTACGTGCATGACGGCCTTGCCCATCCCTACTGGCATGTGTGGTTCCATGCTCAGACCCTTTCCCATGCCACCATCTGCCCCTGGGGTTCGTCCATGCCTGTCTGTGGGTTGTGCCCTTGCCATTGGTGGTTGCACATGGCACCATGACCTACCTGTGTTGGCCGAAGTGCTGCTCTGTGATGGTGTCCCAGTGCAATTGTGCCATCCGGATCAGGTGGGGGTCCCTTCTCACAAGGAGTGGCTGCCCATCACCGTCTGGACTGGCATCCTCATTGTCCCTATCACTGTCCCCCTCTTCGACATCTACACCTATCCCATAGTCGTTGGCCATGTTGTGCAGGATGCAACAGGCCAGGAATAGCCCACAGGCCTTCGAGGGGCTATACTGTAGGGCACTGCCAGATGTGTCCAGGCACTGGAAACATGCCTTCAGCATCCAGAACACCCACTCGATGACATTGCGTGTGGTGTCATGTGCGTCATTGTACTGTTGCTGCGATGGGGTCGCGGGGTGCCGATATGGTGTGAACAGCCAGGGATGGAGTGGGTAGCCACTGTCACCTGTGTGTAGAGGGTGGACATTAGTATGGTGGTCTGCATTGCTCTGCCATGGGCCATCAACGCCAGTACTCATGGCATCTCTGACTATGCACCCCCCGTTGCTGCCCATGTCATCCTGCGTGATGTGCATATTGACCCACTAGGTGGCCAGTGGGGATGTCCCCACTCTTGAACCTGTGGCACAGTGCAGACTGGTTCCAGATGAAGGCATCATGTGTTACCCCAGTGTGCGTGGCACAGACATTGGTTATGTGCCCCCTGGCATCACACACCACCTAACAGTTGATGCTGGCAAAACCCTTCCAATTGATGTATGCAACACCATCCGGGCCAGATGGCGTGCGGATGGCCACATGGGTGCAGTCAATGACCCTGAGCATGCCAGGCATACGTGCTACCCTCTGGAACTCTTGTATGTGTGCTGTGCGCTCTGTCTGTGTGCTGGGGAAATGGATGTGCTCCGTAGCACGTGGCAGCAGTGCGCTGAGGAATTGTGTGAGTAGGC